>JAJFZO010000344.1:4800000-6094496 GCA_021397835.1 Moringa oleifera | reverse complement strand
TATAAAATTTTCAAAAAAAAAAAAAAACTGCGTTCAATTGATGTACATTTAAGAGGAAAACTCTATCCCTTCTTATTAGTCTCTTAATTTCCAAGGTATTAATGACAAAAAGTTGTTTGCCTAAGGGCTTGGAGTGATTCTGCGATAGGAATATTCATTTTGTGTTATTTTGTATTAAAGTTATTGCTGTGAGCTCAACTTTATATTTAGAAATATTAAAATTAAATGGATAGATTCATTATATGATATGTTTAAAAACGTTAATTAATTATTTATTAATTAAAAATGCATTTAAAAATGACATAAAATGGATAATAAAATCATAAACCATACTTTTTATTGGACTGTTTGAAAAATAAAGTTGAACAAACTTTTTTACTTAAAATCTTAAAGGAAGTTCAACCACGACATGAATGAATGGTGATAAAAACTTCTCATTTTGCATCATCACCTACTCATCACTGAAACATTTCACCTTCACAATTACCAAAAGGAAGCACCAAAATTAAAGTGCAGGCATCCTCTCTAGGAAGCTCCTTAAATGTCTTGGAGACAAAAAGAAATGGCACAATTGACTCCTTAACCGACTGAATCTAAACCAAAATCCCATCCAAATACCAAAACTCGAAATGATTCCTCTTCAAATTCGAATTTTAATTTCTTGCTTCAAAATGTCTACTCCACCAAAATTCATGTTGTGACCAAAGATGTCAAGAGAAATGATTTGGTGGCGAAATTGCTCCGTTTTGGTCGTCCGACCCACCATTTTTAATCCGGACATGGAACATGTGATCCCTCAAAACTTCATTTGAAACATGAGAAGATGATATCTTATATTACAAACTTGGGGCATATAGTTGATAATGTTATCAAGCGTTTTAAAAATGAAAACCTAAAACCGTGTAGGGCAAGCACGCCATGTTGTGACAAAATGATTGTGCCCTTTTGGACTTGGATGATAGGCAGCCATCTAAGGAGGAGTCATGCTAATTTGGCTTTGAAAACAAGGGAGGTGGCTGCAGGCGTAAAGCACCGGGAAGGGCTCCAATTGGTCAAGACCAAAGCATGAAAATGATAGGCACCGGCACTTTTCAGAGATGGGCACCGGCACCATATGGAACCATAAAGGGCTGCATCTGGCAGGACAAGAGGTGGGTCTCAGGTCCCATGCAGTCATGTACCATGGACCATAGGAATCACTTCCCATTTTAAGGGTTCCCTTCAACTTTTTAATGGCACTGATGACTTCTAGTGCCCCGCCCTGCTAAGACTGGTACCCATTACAATGGATTCGGTCGGTCGGCTGCAGTTTCAGCATGAGAGGCTCTGGTTTCTTGGGTGCTGTCAATTCACCAACTAGCCTCCCTCCTATTACTTGCTTCCTTTCGGCCTTTTTCATCATAGAAGAAGAGATAAACTTCAACGTTGAAGATGGGATGCTACCCACCAGAATTGGACAGATCGACGTGACCCCAGAGGCCGAAATCGTTTTGCTTATAATATGGCGAAGAAGATGTCAAAAAGAAAAAATAAATTCAAAGCTTTGAGCCATTCTGTGTGGGAGTCAATTTTTGCGAAGTACATTGATGATTTGAATGGCACCTTGCAGCTAGGTGTGAAGGGATGGTTGGGTTGGAGGCTGATGCACCCACAAGCACAGTAACTGTGATCGCGTCGACTTGATGATTATCACAATCTGCTTAAAAAAAATAATCGAAAACATGAAATGTTTGGTTTGAAACATTTCAATGCTTAAATTGGAGAATTTTTTTTTGATAATATCAGCTTATAATTAATTAAAAAATTTTCTTTTTAAATTTACTGACTAGTTTTTATATAATTTTACGATTTTTCAACGTGAACAATTAAAATAAGTTTTGATATAATTCATTTGGCACTTAAATTATTATCTTTATAAGATCCTCTCTAACAAAAATTAAAAATAATATTTTATTTTGGTGTTTTCCTCTCCAATAAAATGGCAAAATTATTTCTTTAATTTGGTGGCGTTAGTACAGCACATATTTGATGGTATAGCTGCATCAAATATATACACCTTTTACTTTTTATTTAAAATATATTTAGAAAATATATAAAAAAAGCTTCCATATCTGTTCACATGTTAACCATCTTTGATTTCTCTGAAGATTTTTTTTTTTTTTGCCTTGTAAATAAGTAATAAAACAATAAGAGAACGTGTACATTGTGATGGGATATTAGTTCCAGATCATCAATGTGCCGACCCACGTAGGTTTTTTTTATTTTTTTTTAATTTTAAAATGCAATTAATGTTCATCAACCCCACCCACACCATACAGACTCACATTCACTGTCCCTCTTATTAGTCTAAGATTTGATGTCAACTTTGCCAGCGCCGCAACTTCCATTTGCTCCATTAATTCACATTTTCAAAGATAAGATAATGTCAATGCTCTCGTTTCCATTAACAAACATATTAGCATTGCTTAATTTCATCATGTTATAAATGTCATTTATTTTAATAATTTTTAACATTAATATTTAAAAATTCATAAACCATATTTATTTAAATATTTTATGAATTTAAAATATTTTTAGAAATATAAAAATAATTTTTTTAAGAGGTTGACGCCCTTGTATTCAAGGATAAGTCAGGTTATCAATGTTCGTAGATATCAACTAATGCTTTAAAGACAATGAGAGTCATTTTAGAGAGCGAGACGCGCTTGCACGCGGGATATGTAACCCATGATACTGAAACCTCTCGCTCTCTCTTCTCAGTGCTGTTCGATGAGAGTGAATCGAAAGCCACAGGGCATACCATGTGGCTGCCGTTCTTCTTCTTCTTCGTCATCATGATCATACAACTAACATATATCAGACAAGAAGAAGCCAGCCTAATTAATCGTAGGTGGTGAAGAAACCAAAATCTGGAACTCTCCACCATCGATTCTTTATTGCTTGTACTTCGCCACTCGTCTTTCTTCCTTTCTTTGGCGGTCCACCTCCACTTCATCTCTCTGCTTGCAACTAACTACCAATTATTCCTCTCTCTCTTCAGTTTGCAGGCTCCATTCATAGTGATCCTTGAAAGATCTGACTTTTTTCTGCTTGTCATTTTTAAGGATTTCATCTTATCTTTAAATTCCTTTTACTTTACAGAACACTGTAGGGTGATAACTTTTTTGGATTTTAATAGAAAAATAAATAAAATAATATTAATAAGATAATTTGAAGAGATGTATATATTTAATGTTATCAAATATGTAACTACCACAAATAAATCTTTTAATAAAGTTAAAATAATTTTTTATGACAATTTTATAATTGTGTTCATATCATTAAAGATAGGTCTTAATGACAGTTTTGAATTGCCATTAAAAGTATCCTTTAATAACAATTCTGATATAATTATCATTAAAGGGTACTTTCTAGAATGACAATTCTGATAAAATTATCATTAAAAAAAATCTCATTTAATGATAGTTCTCACAATTGTTATTAAATATATTTTAATTTTTAAAAAATAATTATAAATTAAATACATATTTTTCATATTATAAATTATATAAAACTTGTATATATATATATATAATTATTTACATCAACCACATTTTTTGCTATTGAAAGTTATCTTGAGCTTACTTTCAACCTCTGTTGCTTGACGTTGAAGCTTTTTTACATTCAACATCAATTGATGAAGTTACAAACATCATAATCTTCAATATTAGTTACTTAGCAACTGACATTGAAGGATACCTTTAATGTTAGTTCTCTTAGAATTGACATATTTAAAAATATTAATAAAATTTTTAATGATAATTTTTTAAAAAATTATTATTAAAAACGTGTTATTTATTCCAAAATATTGTATATACGGTCTAATATTAAGAAAATCAATCTAAAAATAATTTGATTAAAAAAAAAAGTCAAGTTCTAACTTTAAGAGATACAATCCATGGAGTTATATATCCACAGAGTTGACATTTTTCTGATTAAAGTGACTAAATTGACAAAACATCGTAACATCACAATATTAAAGCAATTCAATATGTAGATAAGGAGCTCCGGTACGGACTGCTCATACAAGTCTACTTTATAAAATTTGAATTATTAAAATAGATATAAATTGTAATATTAAAAAGAGTACTCAAACATAAATTATTTTTCATATTATTATTATATCAAATAAAACATCAATTTAATCATTAGAATTTTTAATTAACCAACAATGGCCTTTCGTGTTTATTTATTTACAAGTTCTCATTTTATCGTAATATCATCCAAATTCCTCTTTTCACACGATTCCTTCTACTATGCATTGTATTAGTTTTCGTGAACATCCACATCATTTTATAATTTTGATGCTTTATAATAAGTTCAATTTTTTCCATTGTGATTTGTTCTCTAAAAATCAAATTACAAGAAAATAAAATAAAATAAAATATTTTCTAAATGTGAAAAGCTTTTATTCTTAGAAACCCATCATAAAGAACAATGATTTTTAATTAATTATTACCACGTGAACATTATGAAATATGATGCTTGGTCCTCAATTTCTTGCGTGTTTGTCATTATTCAAGTAATAGATACACATATAAAAGTTTAGGTTAATTTTCATATCTCTTTGATTCATGAACAAAGACTTTCTACACCCTTAATTTATTTAATACAATACCGATAAAAGTATCCTTTGCAATGGACCTACTTTCATTTTCTCTACGGCTAAGCAATCACAAATCCCATTGGTTATCATCAAACCATACAATGTATTATTTGTGAAACTTAATCACTTTGATTTTCAACACCTACCTTTCTCGTGAATTATAATTTATTATTTATAAAATATTAATAATGTAACAATAAAATATTAATAATAATAAACTTAGGCTTGAGTACTTAACCCTTTTGACCAGCAAGAGAATCCCCATGAGCTAAAACTTCTCAAAGTTTATTATTGATTTATATTTATATTTAATTTTTTGAAAAAAATTAAATTCATACTTTTTATTTTCATTTTTATATAAGGGTATGGATTAATTTCAATTTGTCTTAATTTCATTTAAAAAATAATTCTAACTCTCGATCACATTGACATAAAAAATGTATATTAATTAATAAATATTTAATATAAACAAATATTAATCAATTTCGTTTGTAAGATAAATTTTATTTAATTTAAAATAATTTATTTTGATTGAAAATAGATAGTATTATACGCGACAAATAATTATAACTTTGACCAAAAAAATCATTGATGTTTATTTAATGCATAAACTTTTAAAATAATATTTTCATAAAATAAACAAAAAAATCTCATGCCAATATGAAACCGCACGTAAAGGATGAGCTAACTTTAGGTATCAAGATTTTAATAAATAATTAAAAAATACAACCTAAACTAAAATTGATTCTTTCTTTTGCCCTTGTGGAGGCCACATGCAGAAAAGCTCCCTTTACTTATTTATGAGTCGTGTGAGAAGGAGACAATCGTCTTTTGGGGTTGTTGCTGGTTTTGACTAAAATGTGAAAAATGAAAAAGACAGGTTTGTCCATTTTGGCTCCTTGCATTATTGCCACATTAAATTCTGGTAAACTCCACCTAAGCATATGTCGCCGTCATGTTTTACTTCTGATAAGCATGAATCTCTCTTTGTCAATATCCCCATACAGCCCTGTCCTACCAAACATTTTTATTTTCAATATTAATTAATCCCGACGTTAATCTTGTCATCTTCGCATTTATTTTTGTTTTTACATCAAATAAAAATTTAAATAAATCAATCAAAAGCAAGATAAAAGTTATTTAATATTCTTAATTATATTTTGTACCATAAAATTTAATTTTAATTTATTATTTTTAAATATTAAAATTAATTTTACTTATATATGATAATTTAAAATTATTTTTATATTTAAAAATAAAATGACTAAATGCATAATTGTAAAAAAAAAAAAAAAAGGTACTTTTCTAATTCTAAAATTAACACTTTACAAAATCCCGTGTCCCAATTATTCTGCATTATCGATAAAGACAAGCATAACCAGTCGGTGGGATTTCATGTAGTTTTGATTTAATGATTGAATATTTTTAAAACAAAATTTATTAATATTTTTGTAATGACCATTAACATCACTGATGTCAAAGTTGAGGAAAAAATGTGCTAATCTTTGCGGCCTCAACTTGCACGGTTTCGCTGCTACTTCATCACGATATGCTTAAATTACTAATAAAAATTGGTTTTTGCTACTCTTTGATTGACCGACAAAATATACCAAAAAAGAGTCCTTTTTTTTTTTTGGTAATTGGTAGTATAATATGAAATTTTGGGAGGATACAAAAAAAATTGGTCTGGATAGATAAGGTACCAAGTAATTTGAGGTAAGCAAAATGGAATACAGTAAATTGGCTAGATTAGTGGAAATTACTAATTTAGTAAAATACCCAAATGGACAACACACCTTGCTCTGTCTTAATCAAATGCTTAAGATGTAATTAAAAAATCTGAGGATTAAAATCAAATAAATATAATATTAGGAGCACTTATCTTAGTTTAATAAGGGGGACGGGTTTAATGTATAAAGTGTTGAAAGCAAGAAATAAAAGATCTGGGTTGGATTTGGGATCTAATGGAAAATAATTATTAGAGAGAATATCAAAGCGAAAAAGAAAAAAAGGAAAAGCAGAAGGGTCCAATGGACAACAGGGGGGAAGGGAGGGTAAAATCTGCCAGCAAGGATTAGGAAGAACATGGAGAGAACTGTCTGTCACTGAAACGGCTTAATCTGATTTTTCACACATATTGAATTCAGATTTCATTAATTTGTTCCCATTATAGTAAATATTAAGTAAAAATCCCAGAAAAATTCTGTGACGCAGGGTGTTGATTTGACTTCCTTATAAAGAGAGGGAGCTCTATGGGGAAAGCAGAGAGTGGGGAGCAGAGCTTGAGACACAGAGAGAAAGAGAGAGACATGGAGAAGAATGATAGAGGAACCATGGAGGTCGAGAAGGATGTCCAAGCTGAGGAGCCCAAAGTCAAGTACAGAGGATGGAAATCGATGCCCTTTATCATAGGTAAGATCTTCTTGCTGTTCTTTCCTTTCCTGGCTACGATTTTTTGGTTCGTTTTTGCCGTCTGTATACAAGGAGGAACTAGGCCGCAACTGAGTGCAGCGGCCCAAGAAGAACAGAACTTTTGTCAATGCTGTATCTTAACATTGCCCAACGGAGTGAATTTTCAGTCTGATCTGATGAGTAACTTCTACTCAATTAGCTTTATCAGATCTTTGGGTGTCCCCGTGATTTCTTTGCTAAGAGCGAAAATTGCGGGCTTTCATCCCCAATCTTAGCAAAAGAGCTTGAAGCTGTTCTTAACCCAAATCCCTTTCCCACCCAGCAATCCTCCTACTCTCTACCGAAGCAGCAACATTTTCTCCTAAAGCTTAGGCTTTCTACTCTTGACAAGCGGCTTAGAGAAAGCCACAAAAACAGGTTAGGATTGTGGTTCGAGAGTTTCTACAGCCCCTGTCCTTAGTCTTTGAAGAAAAAGAAACCCGTAGAATGTTCTCGGAAAGGACTTTGATGCCATTCCAGGGAGAATATTGCTTCATGCTTCTGTTCTTCTGAATCTATGTTTTCTGGGTATTGAGCTTATTCTTCTGCTTGCTTTATTTCATTTAGCTTGCTTTTGGCTGAAATTACAGGAAATGAAGCTTTTGAGAAGCTGGGAATTATCGGGACTTTGTCAAACCTCTTGGTTTACCTCACCTCTGTCTTCAACTTAGACAGCTATACAGCTGCAACCATCATCAATGTCTTCAGTGGCACAACCAACTTTGGTACCTTAGTTGCAGCTTTCCTATGTGACACTTACTTTGGTCGCTATAAAACATTGGGATTTGCTGTAATAGCATGCTTCATGGTAAGTAACTCTGCTACTTGCAGTTACTGAAATTTCATCTAGTTCATAGCCCACAAAGAATTGTAGCATTATTCCAAAACATAGAGCTATTGCTACAGTAGTGACTGAGTCTGTGAATTGGCTGAACTATGAGTATACATCATGACATCCTGCAGACTTTAAAACATTGCTCTTGAAAATTCAACTTCTTTCCCCTAATTCCTGTAAAAATGTCCTGATTGACTGGTTTGTTCCGTTCTTTCCTGTACAGGGGGCACTTGCAATACAACTAACAGCTGCGATCCCAGGGTTGCATCCTGCTCCCTGTGGAAATGAAGGCATATGCAAGGGGCCAACACAAGGGCAGGTTGCATTTTTACTGACCGGGTTAGGCCTGCTTATAGTTGGGGCGGCTGGTATTCGGCCATGCAACTTAGCATTTGGGGCAGACCAATTCAACCCCCATACAGAATCTGGGAAGAGAGATCTTAATAGCTTCTTCAATTGGTACTTCTTCACCTTCAACTTTGCCCAGGTGGTATCTTTAACCCTCATTGTATATGTTCAATCCAATGTAAGCTGGACTATAGGTCTAGCAATCCCAGCAGCTCT
This sequence comes from Moringa oleifera, assembly GCA_021397835.1. Taxonomy (NCBI): domain Eukaryota; kingdom Viridiplantae; phylum Streptophyta; class Magnoliopsida; order Brassicales; family Moringaceae; genus Moringa; species Moringa oleifera. The sequence goes on along the minus strand of JAJFZO010000344.1, from coordinate 6,086,001 downwards.
GATGCTCCTAGGCACGGTTATCTACTTTAGTGGTTCCAAAATATATGTGAAAGTCAAAGCCACTGGCAGTCCATTTGTCAGTGTGGCACAGGTAATAGTGGTTGCAATCAAGAAGAGGGGATTGAAGCCGCTGAAGCAACCTTCCATCTCCCTCTACAACTACATTCCTCCCAAGTTTATTAACGTCAAGCTTCTATACTCAGATCAATTCAGGTACCCAACTTCAAGTGACCAACAAATTATTCCATTTCAATATTATACATCTTACTAAGAGATAAACAATGGTATCACAGATTTCTGGACAAAGCAGCAATTATGACCCCTCAAGACCAAATAAATCCTGATGGATCGCCAGCTGATCCATGGCAGCTTTGTAGCATGCAGCAAGTTGAAGAAGTTAAATGTCTGTTGAGAGTGATGCCTATCTGGGTTGCAGGTGCTATATACTACACTGTCATTGTGCAACAGATGACTTACCCGGTGTTCCAAGCCCTTCAAGCTGATAGACACATTGGAAACTTCGAGGTCCCGGCTGCATCCTACACTGTCTTCTTGATGTTGGGCATGACCACATTCCTTGCGATCTATGACCGGGTCTTTGTCCCAGTCCTCAGACGAATCACTGGAAGAGATAGTGGCATCACGATCCTCCAAAGGATGGGTGTTGGCATGTTTCTCTCCATATTCACTATGATACTTTCTGGCATAGTTGAACGGCGTAGGAGGATTATAGCTCTCACCAAGCCAACTTTAGGAATTGCTGCAAGGAAAGGTGCCATTTCATCAATGTCTGGTTTGTGGTTGATCCCTCAGCTTGTACTAGGTGGACTTGGTGACTCATTTACTAGTGTAGCCCAAGTTGAATTCTACTACAAACAATTTCCTGAGAATATGAGAAGCGTTGCTGGAGCTCTCCAATATTGTGGCCTTGGATTATCAAGTTATTTAAGCAGCTTCTTGATATCAATAATTCACAAAACAACGGGAGGCACTTCAACAAGAAGCTGGTTACCAGAAGACCTTAACAAGGGGAGATTGGATTACTTTTATTACGTAATTGCAGCTATGGAGGCTTTAAATTTTATCTACTTCTTAGTATGCGCAAGCTGGTACAAGTACAAAGTTGCCAAGAGCGAGACTCCTGAAGTCAATGTGGAGAAAAAGCAGTCTGATAAGGATGTCGTTTGATAGTTATCTTCATAGGAGATTAAACTTATGATAGGCTATGAGAATCAGCGTCCATCTTAAGTTTAAATGAAGCTGGGTTACAGTTTTCTTTTCTTTCCTCTTTTAGCTAGTAAACTCCATAGCAGTTTCACACAGCTATGGGAAATAGGGAGCATGAACAATAATGTATTTCGGGTTTTGGGAAAGACAATTATTGTACTCCATGTAGACAATCATCAAGACATGATTATTCATGTCATGTTGAAACGCAGGGTGTGCAGTTCTTTAGGAAGCAATACATGTTTAAGACTCATCCCTGTTGATCCTACTGTAAGATTAAGTTCCTCAGCTGTGATTATAAAGTTTATTGTTCTGCAACCAAATTCTGCATTTCTTCTCTCTGGAAAGAGAAGCATAGATTATTAGCTGGATGAACCCACTGAGCATGCATGGACTTTATCTGTTGATTCACGGATCTATGGATGAAAAATACAAAGGATAACTGCACAAACAGAACCCTGTTTGACATTGATAAGAACTAGTACATCTGATGTATGAAGTCTGAATTACTGCCTTTACTGCCTCTTTGACATGAGAAACCAACTAATGATATTGGTTCAATTGTGACAATCTAACAGCTGCTCAGTCTAAGCCCTGCCCTAATGATCTTTCAGTCTGTGGAATCATCCGTTCTCTCAGCAGAAACCATAAATGAAACACACTAGAAGCTCCTAGTTTGGATGAACATGGTAACTCTCAATTTAAGACAGAAGACAGTAAAGGCAGATGATATGGTCCTGGAAAGAGCATTCACATCCTCTGCGAGCGGTGTAGTCAATGAACTGAAAGACCACCTTAGCTTATATCGAGATATGAAAAGGATATGGACGGCACTGAAAAACTTGCAGAATGTGTTCTCGAAATGTACGCGCAATTTACAAGCAAGTGATATGGTTGCTCATTTTTTACAGCTCAAACTTGGTATCTGATATTTCTGAAGTGAATAATGTGATAGAGCTTGCCCTTTCAGCTCTTCTACCGGTTTCTTCGGCCGTTCCATCGAGCTACGTGAAATGGTTTCTGTCAATGAACCTAACGGAGGTCATAAATGAGGGCTCATATACTTTATGACACACTCGGTGGTTCAACTATAATAGAAAATTGTCTCTTTTCTTGAAATGGATGGATAAAACACTTGAACACCTAGGAAGAATATAACTCCTTTAAGTAACCAAAAAAAAAAAAAACATGTTAATAAAAAAATAATATGACTGAATTTTTTGTTTGTTTTATGGATAATCTTTGGAATATTTAAATAAGCAAAATACACAATTGAAAATTTTAAAGATTAGATCTCATATGTAAAATTCAATCAGATTAAGATCCTTTATTCACGTGAGCTTTTTGTTGAGCTTTTTAACAAAAAATTATAAAAATATTTTAGTAAGTTATAATGTTAATAAAAATTTAAACTATTGAATTTGTTACATAACTAAAATCAACAAAAGATTATGATCCAATTCAACTACTCTTAAAAATTAAGTCAACATAATCCAACCACTCATGAAAACTAGGTCAATAAGACTAAACAAAACATGCAAGAATCTAATGTACAACAACTCCTAAATTCTACACAACTAAATGACTAACTCAATTGAAAACTAAATTCAATAAGATAAATAAAGTTTTCAACAATCTCTTCTTTCAACTAATGTTTACTAACATTAGTTTACAACCATGATTGAATCTGAGTCGCAGAGACTTAATAATTCTCTGAGCTTTATAAATAATTCCCTCTTGAGTACCTTGGTGAATATGTTAGCAATTTAATCTTCACTCTTGCAATGCATTAAATCAATTGTTCAATTCTTGCGAAGATCTCTTAAAAAATAAATCTTCACATCAATGTGCTTGCTCCTTTCATGTAGCACTGGATTCTTTGATAGCTTGGATGTAAAGTTGTTATCACATAGTATTCTAGTAGCTCTAGATTGCTTGAACTATAGCTCTTTAACCATTCGTCTTAGCCATATGGCTTGGCAAGTACTTGCTGTAGCGATAACAAATTCAACTTTTGTATTGGATAAAGTAACAATTGGTTGTTTTTTAGACGACCAGAAAACAACACATGTTCCAAGGTCTCGAGTTTCTTGCATATAAGGAACAATTCTCTTAGTAGCTAACAAACGCAACTTTGTGGGATTTTTCATATATATACTGATTAGACTTACAGAATATATTATATCAATCTTGTTATAGTAGGATACATCACACTACTTATAATTTGCTTGTAAAGTGTGCTACTAACCTTTTTTCCATTATAATCTTTGTGTGACTTCATGCAACACTTAAGTAAAGTACTTACAAAATTACAATGCTTTATCTCAAACATGTCTAGAGTTTCTTCCACATATTTCTTTTGGGAGAGAAAACTTTCATTACTTGATTGCATAACTTTTATGCCAAGAAAATAATGCATCAAACGAAGATATGACATTTTAAATTCATTCATCATGGACTTCTTAGATTCACCAAACTAATATGGTATCATAATTTTCAATAAATATAAGGTCATCAACATACAAGCAAATTAAGATAATTTTCTCTCCATCTTTTATCTTAACAAACATAGTATACTCATAGAGACATTTATAAATCAACCTTAAGAAAATAGGCCTCAATTCAACTATACCAAGCCCTCTGGGCTCGTTTTAGTCCATAAAAGGGTTTATTCAACTTGTAAACTTTGTTCTTATTTCCAATCTTAATATAGCCAACAGGTTGCTCAATGAATACATGCTCCTCTGAATAGCCATGCAAGAATGCCAATTTGGCATCTAGCTAGAAAATAGGTCAAGAAATTTGCATCGCTAATGCAACCGTTAACCTAATTATGTCATGTCTTATAGCTAAAGAAAATACTTCTGTATACTCAACCTCATATTGCTGCTTGTATCCTTTTGTCACCTGACGTGCTATATACTTATCGATATCACCATTTTTGTTTACCATTATCTTGAAGATCTACTTATACTAATTATTTTGTGCCCTTTAAGATGATCACATTGCTCTCAAATGTTATTCTTCTCAATAAATTCATTTCATCAGCCATTACTTTTTCGTAATTTTTCTTCTTTGATAACACTTTTAAAAGTTATAGGATCATAACCAAATATGCAAATAAAACAAAATGAGTAATTAGATTTCTTAACTCAGTTATCTTATAATCAAGCATTTTTTTTAACTCAACCAACTGATTGGATGCATTCATTTACTTCAACAATTGGTTATGAAGTTTCAGTTACTGTTTGAATTATATCTGATGAATTTTTGGGTATAACAAGTGTTAGAACTTGCTCTTATTTAGCATCATCATAAAAAACTTGTTTAGGCCATTGCACATTCCAATCTCAAGTGCTTTCTTTATCAAAACATCCTTACTAGTCATAATCTTCTTCAAGGATGGATTAGATTAAATAGTTTATATGCTTTGAATGATTCACTTACATCAAGAAAAACATATTTCTCAATTTGGTCATCAAGTTTCTTTCTCTTTTCATCTAGGATTTGGGTATAAGAAATTCAGCCAAAGATTTTAAAGTGATTTATAAATGGTTTTCTTTCACTCTTAGTCTCTTTAAGTTTCTTGTCTGAACAACAAAAGTTGGACTTCTGTTTAAAACATGAAATACTCTAGTTTACAGCTTCTGGCCAAAAGGTTTTTGGAACTTTTCCTCTTATCAATAAGCTTCTCACCATGTTGAGAATTTTGTATGCTCCATTTTGTTATGATGTATATGCAGCTATAAGTTCTCTTCGAATACCATGATGCATATAAAAATCTTTAAATTCTTTTGAGTACTCGCCATCATGATCTGTTCGAAGAGACTAAATAGTCTATTCTGCTTCATTTTTCATAAAAGATTTGAATTTTTTTTAAAATATAATAAGAACTTTTGATTTTCTTTTTGTAAAAAATAAACTCACTTTTTTCTTGTAAAATGGTTAATGAAGGTAATTAAGTATTTTTTATAATGGCTATAACAAAAATACCATAACCTAAAGGGTCCTTTACTTTAACTATCAAAAAATATTAAATGCTTTTAATTTTTATTAGAAATAACCTATTGAACTCATTTGGACAATTACAATAGTACTACTTCTAATAGGATCATAAATTTCACAAATACTTTTTTTAATGGTAATGACATACCTATTTTCTTGCAGTCGCCTAGCACCTAGTAAATTATTCTTCTAGTCAAGAGCATACATCACATTAAAAATTATTTTCACAAGATTATTCTCAATCTTTATATTAATATTAGATTTTTTCATAATTTTTACAACAAAGAAATCACCAAAATTGATAGTAGAGTGAAAATTTTCATCTAAACTTGAAATGAAAACTCACTTTTACTCAGGTGATTACTGCAGCCTCTATCTGTATACTAAATATTTGACTCTGTCTTCTTTCTTTCATAGACAACCATCAATAAAGTTTTTGGTTCTTTTTTTTCTTCCATAAAATTTTAGTTTTCCCTTTCTTCTTGATTATTGGGAAACCCAATGTAACATTCAGAAGCATAATGACTATATTTTCCATATCTATAACATTTTATTTTAGATTTATCATACTTAAAATTGATCATTATTAGCATTAGCATTTTTGCTGCCATCTCTATTTTTATTACCATCTTTGTTTCTTGATCTCTTTTTTCTCTTCTTCGGCCCTTACATCTACCTCTTTCTCTTGAAGTGTTGAAATGAGTATTGGTAAAAGCTTTCAATGCTTGTTCTTCTTTTGTTGAACTTTGGTTCATCTTCGATTCATAAACCAATAAAGAGCTCTACAGTTCATCAAGAGAAAGGTCATCTATATCTTTTAACTATTCAATTAAGCAAATAATATAGTTAAATTCCATGTTATAGAATGTAAAATTTTTTTGGCTACTGTGACATCCTTGATTTCTTCTCCATGGCATCTCATCTTATTTGTAATTTCCATAGTCATACCAAAAAGCTTATAATAGATTCACTCTCTTTCATCTGCAAAACTTCAAAATCCCTCCTCAATGCTTAAAGTTGTGCACGCTTCACTTTAAAAAAGCCCAAATATTCATTGAATCGTAGATATTCTTGGATGTACCTTTGCAAAGAATAGTTTTCAAGAGGAGACGATCAATAGCTTGAAAGAGAAAATTCTTCACTTTCAAGTCTTTAAGCTTTCTAGCTTTATTTTTGCTTTTTTCGCACCTGTCACAGCTATACCTGCTGGTGGCTCTTCGATTTTGGATTCAACAACTGAGCAATACTCTTTTGACCATAAAAAGTTTTACGTTAGCATGCTCTAATAGTCATAGTGACCATTAAAACGGGGAATGGTGACTTGCACAAAATGGGAATCATTAGCCATTTAGGTAGCTTAGTTGGGAAGGTATAGTAGATGATGGCTACCTCATGTGTTTCACTTTTTGGACTTAAGAGCCTTTAAGGCTCTGATGGCATTGTTAATAGCTTTAGGCAAAAATAAAAGATAAAAAAGTAGTTTGGCTGAATTTTTGCTTGCTTTATTTGAAATCTTTGAACCTTTGGAGTCTTTAAATAGGTAAAATACATAACTAAAATTTGTAAAGATTTAGTCTCAAATCGATAATCCAACCACTCTTAAAAATTAGGCCAACATAATCCAACCACTCCTAAAGACTAAGTCAATAAGACTAAATAAAAAACGTAAGACTCTATATTGTAACATGTCCTAAATTTTGGGCAACTAAATGACTGATTCAATTGAAAAATAAATTGAACAATAAGATAAAAAAATTTTCAATAAAAAAAACGTCAAGTTTTCATATAATAGATAACCATTAGGAAGGAATTCAGCCTAGAGACAAACTCATCACCTTTACTATAGGGGTTAAAAAAAAATCTTATCCCTTTTTGTTGGTGTAAGTCTCCAGGTCACAACTTAGAAGTGCATGAGCTAATTTAATGAGCGGTTAATAGACCTAAACCCCAAAACTCACCTTTTGACCTAGTAAAAAGGTTTAACCCATGTCACACATAAGAAGCACAACTTTGAAGTGAAAGTTGTCATTATACCAAGTCGATGGTGATAATTGAAGGTCCATTATGCTGATCGTAGGATTAGGCATCCAACAATTAACATAAGCATGGTCTTTTAGCAAAGGAAAGATGCCCAATAATGATGGTAGTTGATGTTATAAGTAAAAGATTGAGTCCCTGTAATAAAGATTAACAAAAATCACTGAGCAAAAAGATATGATTTTTCCTATTAAATTCTCTTTCTATAGGCGTAATAATTTATTTTATGATCACAACATTGACGCCGTATGTGAAAAAAATTTATTGAAAGTCGCATGTTTTTTAGTTCAAGTTCTATTACAACATATTTGGTTCGCAAGAATATCATTTTTTTTACTCTATTTCAAATGAAATTATTTTTTTAGCATTTGGTTCATTTTTATCATGGAATTATAATTCTTTAAGGAATTTTTATTCCTTAAAAACCTGAAATAGCTATTCTAAAGTGAATCATAAAAATAATTGTTCCATGAAAATAATGAATATCTATATTTCTTTATTCCAAGCATGCTCTTGATAAAAATTTTTAAATTACTATCATATATATATATATGTATAATTATAACAACTTTATCTTTTCTATATTTTATATAATTTATAAAAAATAAGAAATATTATTATTATTAAAATATTAATTAATATTAACTTTATTTTTTATAATATTAATATTTAAAAATAAAAATAATTATTATCATATTATTTAGTTATTATTATTTTTATAATAATTTATTATTATAAAATATTTGTTAATTAATATTATTTTGATAAAATTTTTATAAAAGTATCAATTAAATTATAATTAATTTAATTGAAAGACATACTAGTCTTTTAAACTTATTTCAATTACTTTCCTATCTTATTCTTTAATGGACTAAACACATGAACATGAATTCATACTCTAATTAATTCCAATGAACCAAACATAATAATACTTATTCTTTTATATTCCTAGAGTATACTTATTACATTCATTCTCTATTATATTTCATGAACCAAACATGCCATTACTCCCTTAGAAATGCTATACTAGCTTTGGCAAAAGCAAGGTCACCTTGCCCCAACTGGTTAATGTCCTTTCTAGCCACCGCACCATTTGGATCAATTTACATTGATGTAAGAGCACATGTGAAAGAACTGAAATACATGGTGTGAAACTAAGAAGAACACCACCAATATTGTGCCTTTGGAAAGTTGAAAGTATTTGATGGAAGGTATAGTAAACAAGCTCAAAGTAACCACATCTCTCACCATAGCTCTCATTAGGTAGACCATGCCAACTCGCCTTAGAGAGTAGTTGAAGATAATGCCCTCTAAAGAAGAGTATATCGTTTAGATGATCGGATGAAAAGAATGGATCAAGAACCTTATCAGCAAGACTCCAATGACTGTGATGATGATGACAATCAACCTTATTTTATGAATGTCATCCTCAATGAACCTACACTAGAATGATTAAGGATCCTGAAGACTGATCTATAAAGTAAAAACAAAGATCTAAAGGATCACTTCAACTGATACTATAGCATGATTCTAGTCTACAACGTGACATACGCAAACTTATGCAAGGCCTTTTTTGGCCATGTTAACATGGTTTAAGATTGGTATTACTTGCTACAATCCTACAATATTGAATTTTTTTTTACAGATATTGTAACTCTTCCCAAGACATTTTTATTGAAAGCTCGAGTAGCAAGAAGGATGCCAACCACTTGATGAATGTGCAACAAGATAGAGATAAGTATCTAGAAAGCTACATATCTAATAGATGAAGTACATAATTTAGAATGAATTCTTTCTCCGAAGTCATCTTAAGGATAATTTGGCTAATACCTTCAACTTTAAAGGTTATTGTTCATGAAAAGCTGTCTTCCACCACTAATTACCATATAAGAAGAGAAAATTTTTTTATTAAAAAAATGTGATGGGTAGTTTTAGTGTCTACCCATCATTCTTTAATGTTATCCACTAAGTTAGCTTCAAACACTTCAACAGCCAACATCATGTCAGCAACATTGTTTGTTAACTTGTCTTCCTTGGTTATATGAACTTAGTTTGGTTTCTTAGGATAATTCTTAGCATAGTGACCTTTCTTATGACATATATAGCACTTGCCTTTGAACTTTTTGGACTTACCATAGAAAGACCTTAACTAGAATGTTTTTTCTTTTTTGCAGTATCCTATTTCGCCAAGTTTGCTTTGGACTCCATGAGATTTCTTTCAACCTTCTTTTCAAACAAATAATTATCTTTTTCTATCCTTAATTATACAACAAGATCTTTAAGTTCCATTTGTTTATGCTTGTGCTTCAAATAATTTTTGAAATCTTTTTAAGGTGGGGTAGCTTTTCAATTATAGAACTCACTTAAAATGTCTCACTTAATGTTATATTTTCTTCATGTAGCTCATGTAGAATTAGTTATAATTCTTAGCATGACTGATGACAGTTTTTGAGTCTATCATTTTATACTCCAGAAATTTACCAATAACAAATTTCTTTATGCCAACATTTTCTGCCTTGTATTTCTTTTCCAAAAATTTTCATAATTCTTTGGTAGTTTTGATTGGAATATGAACATTATACAAGGTATTCTCCAACCCATTGAGGATATATTTCTTGTATAAAAAGTCGAAATGCTTCCAAACTTTTATAGTAGCCATCTTAAGTTTATCATTTTCATTTCATATCAAAATAAGAGCATCTTCTTGTAAGACTTTAGTAAGGTTCAATGTTGTGAGATCAAATGACATTTTTTGTTGCTACCACTTAAAGTTCGTTTCATTAAACTTTTCTGGTTTCTCCCTATGACTAACATGAGTAAAAACATTCATGGTCAAGTTTGGACCATTTGCAGCATGCATAACACCATCAGATGATGTTACCATTAACTGAATAAAAGTATTCAACAAGATCGTTACATTAAACACGATGGTAAAAATAGTAAATAAAGTAAATCAAATGTGGTTTATGACTTAAGAACGTTACCTTTAGTATATAATAATAAACAATATTGACAACTTGAAATAATATTTAATTATACTTCAGTCAAACGATTACGAATAATAACAAACTAAAATAAATTTACAGTAACTTATGACACGTAGAACTATACTTTTATTAGACTAAGGTTAGAGTTTGACTCTATATCCTTAAGATAAAATCACTCCTCAATTGATACTAATAGGTTGATGATGAATGTCTCTCAAGATATAACGATTTCTTTTGTGAAGGTAACCATCTCTAGAAAAATAATTTTTTTTCGTTTTTCAATTAAAGAAAAAGAAAGAATGAATTGTTTCATATGATTGAAATGATTATGGGAGAAGTTTTTTTTATATGTGTCAAAAGGTGGCTCTCAAGTAGTGTATCTTTCAAAAAAAAAAAAGTACTAAAAAAAAGATGCATTCTTAATAGAAAGATACCTTTCCATTCAAAAGAAAGCCATTCATATTTTCATTCAAATGTTTTATAATTTTTTTCTAGGAGGGTAACATATGATATTTACATCTTGACCTTTGAACTAAGCTTAGGTTAGGAGATTATCCTCAAGCCAGCCCATTAAACTAGGCTAACACATCAGGTTGGTTCCTCGACCCTTAAAGGTGCAACCATAAGAGTCTAACGCCTCAAGGTTGGCACCTCAACCTTTAAAGGCATCATTATAAAAGTTCAAGTTGGACTTGACCATGTTAACCAAATCTCCTTAACCACGACCCAAAATAATAAAGCCCCGTGATAAACATTTATGGGAATGTATTATTTTCTTTATAAGGGTGTGACTCTAAGGTTATAAATATCAAATATCTTCTTTTATTTGACACATGTTAATTGATATTCTTCAAAAAGTATTTTGATTTAAGCATTGAAAACTATTTTTTCTAAAAATTTTATAGTTTAAATTGTTTAACTAGAATATAATTGTATTATTAAATAATAAATAAAAAGCTAAATATTCTTTAAAATTTTAATTTTTTATTTACTTAAGACTAAAATATAAAAAGTTAGTATTAGACAAAATATTAATGCAAAATTTTATTATTTAAATAATGATAATGCTTGAAACTTAAAACTTTAATAGTCTACTTTAAAGTTATTTGAAAGTGGTCACGATTCCATAAGCCAAATGCTTTGTTGTCCTTTTTTTCAAAAAAAAATTCTTTACGTCATGCTTATCTTATGATAAATTTATTTGTTATGTTGGAGTGGCATGCTTTGATTATATTTTTTAAACCATAGATTTCTCAATAAATATTAAAAAAGACTTGGTCTATGATAGATTTTTTTTACTATATTTACATTATTTTTTATTTTCAACTTAATTAGCTAAAAATTTTGGAATTAATTGTTTAATGAATAAAACATCATATAACTACATATTAACATGTGTTATTTTATTATTATTTTAGTATAAAATAAAAAAAGAAAGGAGAGTCACTTTATAAAGATAGAATCTCTTGTTTCTTTTTTTTTTAATTTTTTTTCTTGTTTCCATTTTTAAATTGAGAGCTAGCGAACCCAACTAACGCACCCGAGAGCATGATGGCCATTGGAAAAGTATCTCATTCTTTGGTCAATAGCATAATTAGATTAACACCCACTTCGGTATCCATTAGTAGAAATAATTAGGTGACATACATAGTGGCGGTAGTAGATTATGTGATTAATAGACTACTCGCAATGCCCAACCTATGGTAGATAAATTGGAGGTCGTTGTCGGATTTTGATATAATATATATTATATTTGAAATTACAAATGTGATATAAATTTTACATTAAATAAAGATTACTTTTGTTGTAAATTAAAAATAATAAACATTTAGTGACTTTCCTTTTCACTTAGAATTACAATTTTAAATAATAATTTGTGCATTCTCAACCACAAATCAATACTTTATTGTGTTTTTGAATCATTATCTAATTTTTTTATTTTATTTACAATTACATGTGAAAAATAAGTTAAGATATAATATTAATAAAATTTAAAATAAATACAAAAAAATGCAAAATTCACTTTAAATTTAAATCTTTTTATATTAATTGACTTAGTGTTACATTTTAGATCTTCAATTTGGATTAAATTGATGTATGCTTCTAGAAACTAAAAAACTATATGAAAAGAATTGAAAATAAATAAAAGAAATTATCAAAAAAATTAAAATTAAAAAACAAAAAAGTTTTATATCTTTCTCTTCCTTTTTCTCTTTTTTTTTCTTATTATTTTCAAATTAACTTTAAGAAAAAATTTAAAATTTTAAAAACAAAATTTAATTTGTTCTAAATTAAAATTTTGAATAAACAATTAATCAATTTACATATTTAATGTTTTTCATTCAAACATATATTATTACACAGATCTGGTTATGGAATTGATGTATATGACAATAAACTTAAAATTGTTAACTTTGAAAGAAGTATAAACATTAATTTTTATTCAAATGATGTGATACCATAAAAAATTCATATCTATATTAATATATTAAGGTTCAAATAATTTTCTGTTTATGTTATTTAATTTAATCACAACCAAATTCTAGCATGCTCATTTAAGTTTGAAAATATATAAGAACAAAGGGAGAAAATATTAAAAAACATATATTGCATGTCGACTTCCATGAATTATTAGTGTATACATCCAATAAGCTCATTCAAGGAAATTTTATCATTTTGCCAATCAACTAATTATTGTATACTAATAGATTATTATGGATATCTATATGAAACAAAAATTATATATCAAACAAATATCAGAAGTTGATTTTGTATTAAGAAAGTAATACTGTATCTTCATGGGATAATTATTAATAAACATTAACTGCAATCGAAAATGAGTTAAAAAATAAATTGACATTGTAACAAGTCCATGCAGCAGTATGGTGAGTATTAGTATATATTTGATATGTGCATAAATACGTACATATATAAATATATGAATGATAGTGATTGAAACTTGAAAATTTTTGCTGCATTATCGTATTAGGTTTAGCACTTTCATAGAAATTAAGGTACTCAACATTTGATAGTATATTTTAAAGTATTGGTGAAAGATACTCAAAACCATTATCATATATATTAATGAAGAATGTGATTCATGCTGAAGTTGATCACCTAAACTGAATTTGACCATTTCTTTCTTAATGATGAATAAAAAAAAATCACATTGTTACCTAAAAAAAGATTTATCATGAGTTACTCCAACATATTCATTAGTGGAAAAAAAGGTTATATATCATGAGAAGATTGAAAAGAACAACAAGGTTACCATCAAAAGATTGAGAGAATCTTCTTTAATATATACGTATATTGACATGTTAAAAATCAAGTAGGTGAAGCACAGATGAGAACTTAACATGAAAATATTAGTGCATGATAATGTTTTGATAAAGCATGCATTATTGTTGTGTCAATTAGAAAATGCCATCATTAGAAAGAAAGCCGATTGAGGAGGGCATTTCATAGCCACAAGAATTAGATCACTCACAACATGGCAAAATGGTGTCCGTGGTGGTAATGAAGTATTAGAGTTTATGGGCAATTGATGGGTCGATCTCCGATTGGTGGGAATTATTGTGGATTTGATTGTCCAAATTTGACATAATGTGTATTACAATTAATCTGTATGTGGACATAGTTGGATGGAAATTATTTTTATTTTGACATATAAAATTAGAATTTGAAAGTCACCCATGTGAATTCAAGGTGTAATGGTGCCAGAGTCAAGATAGAAAATGACTTAGAAAACTCAGCACTAAAGTTAAGTAACTTTTTAAAAATCACAAAAACTGTTAATAATTTAATATCAATCATATCCTATGCTTAAGTTGGAGTTAAAAAACTAAATATACATTTGAAAAGGAAAATGAATGCATGCATAATAATAACATCATTTATTTACGGTATGATAGTAGCTTTACATAATGCTTCTGTTTCTTATATGTATAGTTTGACTTGAGTTTCACGCATATACTTTTCATTAATAAATAAAAATGATAATTATAAAACTGTTATTAAAAATTATTTTTGACTGTCATTAATCATGGCTTTACAATCAAATGCCAAACATGGAAACATCACTGTGAACACACCCACAAAACCAGCAAGCCATTCGTATAGAAACATCAGGCAATTGAACAATTAAACTCACAAAACCAAGTTATGTTAGTAGAAACATCACGCTACATAGGAACACACTCACGAAACAGTCGTTATAAATGTTCATCTCCACACTTAATATTGCACATAATAATTCAGAAGATGTATGAGTTAGGTTTTGAAACAAAACTGATGTTCGTTCTCCACCACACATTGCACTTGAAGATCAATAGGTCACTAAAATTTATGAGTTGGTTTCGAAAAAACCAATTCAATTTAGTGGACAAAGTTGGGTCACGGCACCTCAATAGTTGACATCACTGCATTATCCACATCCATTTGATCCTCTTTGTCCTCTTGGTGCATATTCGAACAGACTGTATCTTCTTCCACCTTATGTTTCTTAAAGGAGGAGAAAGAAACTAGATCTCTAATTTGTCAATGATTAAGGTTCGGTCAACCTTGTGACAGTTAATTTTTTTTTTTATGATATGTTAGCAAGCGGCTAGTACTACTCTCTTCCCCTCCTTTCTCTGGGAAATACAAGGTTTATTGAGATTAAAATTTAATCGTTTTATTTTATCAAGTTTATTATTGTACCTAAGGTTCGCTTTTGTGTCAATGATATGTTGTTGTTTTTAATTTACATCACATTGTGCATTTATATATACCTATATATATATATTCCAGTAACTTTTTTATATCATATCGTAATTTTTTTTCAAAAAAATAATGTATGTGTATACATATATATATATTATTCATAAAATGCTATCATAAAATCTTCTTATATTTCGAGAAAAGATATCGTTTTTTCTCAAAACATGTCTAAGATGGATCAAATGTACAAGCACTTGCCATTGTAGATGGTGGAATAGGTACATTTATCTAATCCCATGTTGTACCTGATTAAACTTGGTTGCTAGGAGATGATGTAGAAATCCACAAATAACAGTATGGTAAGTGTATCTGATCCATCTTGTGATGTTGTAATTAAGATTGCAATTTGGTCTTTAATCTTAAATACATTTTTTAGATTCTTAAATTTAGGGTACTCAGAATTTGATACTCGATGCTTATTGATTACTTAAAAACAAGAGTCACTACAAGAATTTATTACTTATTTTAATATGAAGTACTTTAATTATGATGTACTTGATTTTTTTTTAAAGTATAAAGTATAGCAAATGAGAACTTATCTAAATTTGAAATTGGAATAGGTATGAATTGGATTTGATATGTTAAATATTGCTTCTAATTTTTTATTTGATGTTTTAGAATGATAAAATTTTTAAATTTTTTTAGGTTTTATGAATTTAAAATTTTCATTTATTTTTATTAATATTCATTATTTTATTTTAGAATTTAATTATTATAAAATTAGAAAAGTGGCTATTTGTTACATTATTCAAATGCATTCATAAAAATATATATTTAATGAAATGGTACACATCAAACTCATGAAAGAAATTCATAAATATCAATATAATGAATGAGTTTGGATGACTTTGTATATAGGAATTTATAATCGATTTTTGACCAATTTTAAATGTATTTAAAATAAGTTTGAGTACGTGTAACTTTATATTGGAATACCTTAAATCAATAAATACCTTAGCCGTCATTCTTGTCAGGTAGAGCTTCTTATGATTTTAAGATGCATTTATAAATTAAAGAGAATTTATATATCAAACGTGAAATTAAATTTTATTTTATTTTAATTATTTGTTATCAATATATTTGATAAAACTTTTATTAAATTTTTGATAATATTTATTATCTTTTCATTCAAAATCTTAAAATATAAAAAGAAATATTAATTATATATGTAAGTTTTAAATAATATGAGATCTAAGAGCTAAAATCATATATTTTCAATCATATTCTTGACTTTGTATTTGGTTGTTGAGTAATTTCGTAAAAACTTATTTATATATGTGAAATTTTTAACTCATAGATAAAAAATCCTAACATAATTGATAAGCAAGATCCGAGTAAATCTACATATTATATTTTAAAACAAGATACTTAAATCTTCTTATATTTCTAGTGTATATAACTTTTTGTTTTAAATTAATTTTTAAAAATGGTCAAATTTATAAGCATTTACCATTAACAAATTGATGCATATATCCCATTATATATTCCATGGGCTCATTTGACGGTCAGCATGGGATAAGTATGGATAGGATAAAAAGGCTAGATAAGAGTATAATAGAATATTGGTCTAATAAGCTCTTGTTCTATCTAGTGTTTGATGCGCACTAGATAACTTGTCAGATAATATTATGCTATTCTATCTTATATTTGAGGTAGATAGATAATATTAAGATATCAAATAAATTTTATAAAAATAATAAAATTACTCTTATAAGTCCTATGTTCTAAAGTCATTGTTATGCATAAGTTTCATCAAATCAAAATAGGTAATCATTTATGTATCCAATTTTCATCAACATAAATAAATATAACTATAAAAATAAAATCGTGAAAATAAATGATCTCTATGGAACAACTGTATTAATGATTTTATAAATATAAGACGTCAACATCATTTTAATTTCAAAAAAATGCAACCAATAAGGCATTGAAAGTATTTTTCTGTTACAGCAACATACTCTTCTCTTGTCAAATTCATTTTTTTTCAACTCATTCAAGAGACTTTTAGAATCATGAAATATATTTTTGGCAACATCAAAGCGATCTGCAACTTTACCAATCGCTTTAAGCGTTTTTCTAGTCACATTCGAAAATTATTTCCTAATTCGGTTATATTATTAGCAATTATGTTTGCTTTTTTATTTTTTTTCTTGATTAACTTTTCACATGATTATGCTTTTTTTTAGGTGACGGATTTTATAAATATTGATTATATCAAATTTATTTCAACCTCATCATCATTATTTTTTTCATAATTTTTATCCAGCTGATTTATTAATAGCATAATCTTTTTTATAAATAAAAAAAAACTTATGAAAAAGTAAGATTGGTGTATTCCTATAATCTTTTGCATTTGAATGACTATACACCAAGTGAAAATAATTTATCATAAATAAAAAGTGAAAAAAAGAATTCATAAAAAAAGAAAAATAATAAACACTAACATTTATATCCTCAATCCACATATATCGTTACTATCTACTGTAATTATTTTTTTCATCATTCCAACTAAATCCACTTTGATTTAGCATATCATAAAGTATTGTATAAATTGTTCTTTACCTTTTCATTGCCAACTCAACGTGTGGTTTCACTTTGATTCCATATTCATGAAACTTTTGCTCCATTTTTATCCCAGTAAATTTTCAAAGTATGTGCATTAAATTGTCTATTGTCATGACCTTGGTTCACAGCTTCAATCAAAAAATCAAGAAATGCTTCATCCTCCTCATTTGACCATTATCTATGATATCTCTTTTTCTTAGTAATTTGTTGCATGATGCTCTCAGATTCTATTTCTATCTAATTACTAAAATATAAATCACAAATCATCTATGCAATATATCCAATATATATATATATATATACCACATACAAAAGAACATTAACTAAACAAAGAGAACAATATAAAATTACACATAAAATTATAAACTAAAAAAATAAACAAATAGATGTTTCAAATCTTTTTGAGAAATAAGTAAATCAAACAAACAATATAAAATCATACTTGAAGTAATTGTTGAAATTATAAATTAGAAACATTGTAGATATCAAATCCTATTCAAAGAAACACATAAACCAAACAACTAAATAATATAAAATTACAAATAAAGAACTAGTAACTAAAAAATCAATTTATTTGTCTATTAACAAGCCTTTCATTTCATATTTGTATTGCTATATCCAAGCAAACCACTTATCATCATTTTTAATTGTACTAATAGGATCAACATGTGCTACATCCTCATTTTGTAGTTGTACTTCTAATTTTGTATCTAATTGTTATTTTATTGGGTCAGTAGACATTTCTTCTTTTGATAAAATTGTGTAAGAGGCAACAAGCAATTATAATGTAGCTTTGGATTTTAATTGGGTAAAAAAAAAAAAAAAACTGACTTCTAAGTATAGGCCTTAACGCATTTTTAATAATCCAAAAGTTCTCTCTATCACATTCCTTGCCATAGAGTGTCTCATATTAAAAAGCTTTTCCTTATATGATGGTATGTATCCACATCTCCATTCATTGCGATGGTATCGATAACCTTTGTATGGGACGAGAAATTTTTCATAATTTGTATACCCAGCATCAATAACACCCCATAATAAAATATAGTTGTTGATTTAAAATACTAAGTATTACTCATTCATTACTATTATAAATTTTGTACCACGCAATTCTTTTTTATCTATTGGGACTTTTAAACCATTCCTCTTAAAAATGACATCCCACCGTACTCTTGAGTCTGATGTTGATCCTTCTTATTTAGGTAACACATATACAAACTTCGTATCTCTTGAACATGCACCTAAGAAATTGATAGATATATCTCTTTTTTCTATTATGATATCTTGATTTATCAATTTAACTTCGCTATGTATTCCATCCAATGCCTTAAGGCAACTTTATATAAAGATTTAAATAGGAGGTGAATGTTTTAAAAAAATAAAATGCAATTATAAATCATAAAATATATTCTAAAACATAATACACTAACATCATACCTTAAACCATTTTCATCGATCTTTCATGTAAGCAATCTTCTGGAACAGAATCTGGTGCTCTAAGGAGTGCTTCTTGTAATTGTACAACACCATTTCAACACTAACTTAAAGTACCTACTAATTGTTTCTCTTAACCATTTAAACGAAAACTTAATGATCTGATTCTTAAAATGATGTGCCAATATGTATAAGAATATGGCCACTTGTTCATCAATACTTACTAGTCCATCCTCTTTTACATTACATTTCATACAAAAGAAACAGTATAAATGAAATGGTCTAATATCCATGCGAAGTCGATCAATATATGTAACATCATCTTCATTTATCAATCTCTGTAAAAGTTCTCCCTTCAAACCCTCTTTAACCCTTAGTTTCTGCCTAAGAATATGGTTTTCATAATTTCATAAAACCATAGAACAAAATAACTCACCACAATAAAAATTGTAAAACAAAGTCTAATTGTTTTTAAAAAAATTTCCTCCAAAATTAGATATGGCAGACATAATTTCAAGGTGGACCTCTGAATTCATATTTACCAATACAAATGACAATGAAAAAATAAACAACTTAAAGGCAATGAATCAAACACATCGTCATTAGAAGGAATTTCAAGCTCATTTCTTGCAATGAAAATGAAATTTCAAGTATTTTTTGCAATATTTTTCATTCTAGCATATAAACGAATAAAATATAAAACATGCATCTATAGTGTATGAATACTAAATAACATAAGAAATTATTTTGAAGAAAAAAATCATAGTGGTTTGATTTTAGAAAATCAGCACAAGGAACTTTGCCCGAAAGGTACATCTAAGTGCAAGTAACAAGTTTTTAACGGCATTGTAAATCTAATGTAGTGAATGTGGGACTTTGACATTTTATTGGCAGAGTTATTTTATGTGGGATTCTTTCACTTCTAGTGTTACAGTTTCAATCATGCAGATGTCATATAAAAACCATGGAGAAAATAAATTTGCTAAAATGAACCATATGAACATAACTACAATAACTTCAAATAAACCATGCATATGGCGTATTTGATGGTTCCAATTCATTTTTGGATGGCCAAAGAGTTCTTAGGCTCAACCTAAAGAAAGGTGGTATGTAGAATAGACTAAGAGATCCATTTTGCTTTGTGAAGAATGGAAAGGAAAATATAAGGTAGCTATTTTTCTCACATAAACAAATATAGTAATCTGTGGAGTTCAATTTGGCCTCTTCTTCTAATGTTCATGGGTTACCTATTGAATCATGATTTACAGGATGGTTATACAGTAGAAGTGAGTGGTCGAAATTGGGTACGAGCACTTATTGCCATAGAAGCAAAGCCACAAAATAGTTTAGGAAAATTTTTCATAAATTTCTTGAATGTAAGTTAATTTTTGTTTTTTGGGCATATTATACAAACTGTTTCAAGTTCAACTTCACAGATAATAGTAGGTTTCTATATAACTATTTGGCACATTATAGGTTCTAAAATAATCAAAAAATTCTTAGAGATTCAACTTCACTGCACAGTTTCCTTACTATAAAGAAGCAACTTGCAAGCTAGATTTTCAAAACAAAATACTAGGAAAACCTGTTGTGTTTGATATGCATACTGAGTGAAAGATACTTCATCGTTCTGCAAGCTTACATAATGATTAGAATAAGATGCAGTCTCACTTTCCTAAAATAGCATCAGAACACTAAATAGACTCAAAACAAAAAATAAATTAAAATCACCACTTTTTTAGTTTTACTTTCCTACATATTCAATACGGAAGCAAATGTCTTAGTAGTATATTATAAGCAATAATTACCATACGAAAAAATATATATTTTTTAAAAAGGTCTTTTCCACAAGTTTGTTTGTACATGAAAATCTCTTTTTCCTATCTTAAGCTTAAGAGGAATTAAAGATTCAAAACCCAAAATTCAAAATCACAATATTTAAAGAAAAACCAAGAAAGAGAAAGTTAAAGTCAAAGCATATTTGGAGCAAAGTGATAAAGTGATAAACGCAAAATAAAAAAAGTTGTAAAAAACCTACCGGAGATGAGCAATAAAGAGAGATGGAGGCTGAAGATGACCAAATGACTAGCAGCCCCAAGGTTGAGAGGTCAAGCCGTTGAAGGTGAGCAAAGAAAATATTTTCTTATACTATCTGATTTTGTAACCCAGCCTATCCTATAGGATACAAATTTTAACTAAGTAATATGGTAGGACAGTAAGCCTAGTAACCCTATCCTCTTACATTAACTCACCAAATATTAAAAAAAAAAAAAAAACCCAGAAGTTTACCTTATCCTATCTTCCTTATAAGTGCACAAAATGAGCCCTATATGATTAAGCTCACTTGCCAAAGGGTGATGTATAAATCCATAAGTAATAGTATCAATAATCTTGTTGGATTCATCATGGGATGTTGTAAGATCTAAATGGCTTCTTTGTTGTTAATTTTCTAAAAAAAAATTAATTAAAATTCTTATAACTGTAACCTGTGTTATGTATCATTTCATTGATTAAACCTTTGATAATTTTAAGTATTTTTATAAGTGATAGAAAATCAAAGTCTTACTTGTTACTTATTTATATGATTTACAAACAATGACACATTTAATTAGGAAATTATTACTCATATCTTTAACTTTGGATTTGGTTCTGAATAACTTCAAAAACAAAAGAAAAATCATGGAAATTACTTATAAAACTAAGATATACATGTGTGATTTAACTTATGGTTAAAACAAGGAATTTACAAATGATCAAATTTATATTCGCCTACCATTAACTTGGTGGGAGTATATCTATCCAATTTTTTGTTTTATATGACTAAGTTCACTTGTTGAAAGGTGACGTATAATTCCAAGAGTAATAGCACATTATCAACAAGGGCATCGAATCCATCGTGGATTTGGTAAGCTTCCAATCACCTCTTTTGTCTTAATTGCTTCTTTTAGACTTCAATTTTATTTCTTAAATCCTTAATTGGAATCTTCATGATTAAAACATGTCTGTATCAAATTCTTATTGTTGCCTCATGGAAATCTTAATTGATGGACTTTGATCCCATTTCACCACAAAAATATAAAGTCAGTATTTAATAAAAAATTTGCAAACAACAAAATTCACAGAACTTAAAATATATGTTTTTCTATTACATGAATTCTTTTGAATAAACATAAAAAACCTTAAGTTATATTACTTTTTTGATTATTTTAAATTTTTATGTCATTGTTGATCTAATTGTAGCCTTAAATATTTTAATTTGATTCAATTTATATTTAGGTTTAAATGATTATAAGAAATCAATGTTATGTTCATTATTAAAATATTTTAAAATAATTTAAATAAATTGTACATTTTATTTTGAGTTTATTTCTTTAATTTGAATAAGTTTTCACTCGTAAATTATTTTTATTAATTTTTTAAAATTTTAATTATTAAAATTTATAGATACATATTTAATATTCAAAAAATTTTAAAATATTTTTTGATGGTAGTTTCAATAATTTTTTTTACGTTTGTGAATAATTTTAAGTCAAAATTTATTAGATAAAATTTTTAATTTTAAATATCTTGAATATTTAAATTTTTAATAAAATTTAAATTAAATCAAATTAAAATATTAATATTATAATTGAATCAAATCTATACTTCAGATTTCAAATTAAAAAATAGTATAATTCAAAAGTTTTTATATTTACTATAATTTTTTAAAAATAATGAGCCATAATACTTAAAATTGTGTTCATACTAAAATTTTCTAATTATTTTCAACTTGTAAGCCAACCAAAAATATTATTATTTCATTTCGGAATATCTTAATTTCATAATATTTAAAAGTCCTAGAAAATGATGCATCATTTCAATGAAAAGCACCAGTCAACCTGCACTTAGATTCATTGTCAAGATCTACTCATGGAAGCAACTATCTCATTAAAGTATCTTTGTTAACGTAGCATATTCAATAACACTATATACCAATTTTCCATAGAAATCACTAAAATCAAGAAACCCTAAAAAAATGGACATCTAAAATTTTAAATATTTAATATATTTAATTTCAAATCAAAATATAATAATAATAATAATAAGTAAATAAATATTATATAAAATATTAATTTTAACTCATATTACTAATCAAACTTTCATATACAAAAAATGATAAACCAAAACTTGATGTATCCATGTTTTTAAATTGAATCTTAACTAAAATGGTTATAAAATATTAAAGATCTTTTTGTTATTAAAATATTAAAAAAATTACTCAAATAAATTTTTTTTACTCAATTTTGTGTTTATCCCTTTAATTTGAATAATTTTTAATGCAATATCAATTTTTTGTGAACTTTTCAAATCAAAATTTTTATACTCTTTAAAACTTAAGATATATATGTTTTAAAAAAATAATTTTACATTAAAAAGTATGAAAATCTTTCTTTTTGAGATTTTTTTCATACTTCTTAAAATATATTTTGTTTATTTTTTAATATAATTTTTATATTAAAATATGAAAATTTTATCTTGAGATTTTTTTATTTTCTCAAAACTTAAAACATATTTTAAATTTTTTAAAATAATTTTATTATGAAAAATATAAAAATTTCTCTCTTAAAAATTTTGAGATTTTTTCTTATTTCTTGAAACACATATTTTTTATTTTTTGATAAATATTTTTATATTATTAAATATAAAAATATTTTTTGAAGTTTAAATTTTTTTTCATATTCTTAAAATTTAAAACGTATTTTTTAATTATTTTTTAAAAAATATTTTTTGAAGTTTAGTTTTTTTCATACTCTTAAAATTTAAAACGTATTTTTTTATTATCTTTGAAAAATATTTTTATATTAAAATTTTTAAAAATATATTTCTCTTAAGATTTTTTTATATTCTCAAAAATTAAATTCAAATAACATTAAAATTATTTTATCCTTTTTGAAGGATAAATAAGATCGAGTAAATCAAAAATTGAAAAATCAATTTACATAAAAATATTCGTTGATATATTGAAAAATTTTAAATACCAAATTTTATTAAAGTTACTTATCTTTATTATTTTTTTATTTTAATTTATACACCAAAATCATCCCTACTCTTTCTTTTGTTCTTGTATTTTTTTTTTTTAATCTTTATTCTTTTTCCTTCCTTACACTGCAATTACTACTTTATCCGTAATCAATCTCTTTTTTTTAGGAAAAAAAAAATTATATACCAAACCTCACTCATTTCATACTACATCACATGCTTCTTCTTTTTTTAACACATTATTTTCATATACTATCTATCTCATTTTACATGATTTTTCATGTACTCAACATAAAAATATAAAAAATTGTGTGTTCATAAGTAAGAGAATATAAAATCATTAATATAGAATATAAAATTTAAATTTTCTATTTTTATTTATTTTCCTTTTTATCTCTTTTTGTCTTTGTTTCATTTGTTTGTTGGTTTTTTTGTTTTGTTTTTATTTTTTGGTTTTATAATTATTTTCAAAAATACATATTTATGTATTCATATTTATATTTTTTATTAATTTAATATTTTTAAACTAATCTAAACCAAATTAGGTGTATCCAAGAAAATTATTCAAAAATAATAATATCCCCAATTTATTTTTTAAATGATTTTCTCATTAATATCTTAAATAGCTGTCATTGTTTAAAGTTATTATTTTATCCTTCAATGTTCTACAAAATGAAATCATTAAATTGTAAATAAACACAAAAATTTTATTATCTCCATAAAAATTATGGTAATCTTAATTAAATCATCTCACAACTAAACAAGTCAAGAAGTAAAACAAAAACATATATATTTTTGACATTTTTCTTCTTTGTCTAATCTAAACTTTTGAGATAATAGATTAGTTAACGTGAAGATCAACTCATTGAAGATAAAATAATACAATTATATATATATATATATATATATATATATAAACCAAACACCAATTAATATGCATACTAACCTTCTCAACTACAAATTATATATCGGTTTTATTTGTTAATCATAAAAAAACCAAAAACAAAGACAAAAAACAAAGCAATCATGTAAGTCAAGGAATAATATTGAAATCTATGAATCGTAATATACATATTAAACTTTATAAATTATAATATCTATGAATTATTATTGAACATTTAATTGACAGAATTAATGTTGTAATTAAAGTTAGAGTCAGAAAATGTACAAAATAATATCGAAATCTACACTAAAATTGCATCTTAAACTTAAATACTCTATTATAAATCTTTTGGACTAAACGCTAAATTTACTAAGTTTATCTTTAAAAAAAAAAAGATGCCATTAATGTATTTTTTACTTAGATGCAAAGAAACAATCATTTATAATTTATTAATTAATTGAGATTAAAAAAAAAAAGAAGAAGAATAAAGACAGATATGCAAAAGTTCCCTAAGCTCCAGATTGGTTGTTAAAAGGAAAGATACATACAGTATGGATAGAAGTTGCACTCTCTCATCATATGAA
Organism: Moringa oleifera; assembly: GCA_021397835.1. NCBI lineage: Eukaryota > Viridiplantae > Streptophyta > Magnoliopsida > Brassicales > Moringaceae > Moringa > Moringa oleifera. The sequence continues at coordinate 6,060,499 of JAJFZO010000344.1, read as the reverse complement.
GTTAACCATACTATATACTACTCAATATAAAAATAGATTTGCTAATGATGTTTTGAAGATTTGAGAAGAAAAATAAGAATGAGACTTTTTTTTTAATCTAAAATTATGATAATATATACTAATAAAAAATAATATCAAATAATTTTTTTAATAATTTAAAAATTAAAGTTATTGATAATATTTTATAATTAATTTATTTTTAATATATAATTTATTTAAAATAGCTGCTCGATTCCACCTACCTTAGGGCAAGTCTGAAAAATACGAGTTTTCTATTACTCTTAAATGAAACTTTTTGACGATGAAGAAATTGAAAATTGATTAATAAAAAACACCTAAATTCTAGAAAGAGACTAAGATGATACTAAGGTCGTGGCCAATCACTTGAAAACATGTGTACAAATTGAATAGAGTAGAAACAATTTGATATACCAATTATTTTATATGGCCACAATGTGTAAAAAATTTGATTAAGGTTAAATTCGATTCATGGGCAATTTTGATTTTCAATTGAAAAAACATATGAATGGGATGGTCATTCTTGCAAAACTAAGGAAGCCTGTGATAATTAATTCAAGTTATATTTAAACAATAAGAGATATTCAAGCTCTTTTTTTTTTTAAATACTTGGCAAAATAATTTTCACTATTAATAAGTAATCATTGTCATTTTTTAAGGTGATTAAAATGTTCAGAAATGGCGTATGTTCATATATATTCATATATTATATGCTTTCAATCATATTTTTTATGGATTTATCTTTGAATTATAAGTCAAAAATGTATAATTAACTTATAACATCATTAGTACCTTTCGAAATGAAATACAATTTTTTTAAACACCATATGACATCAAGAATTATATGTCAATTTAATGAAAAATGAGGTTCAAACTGAGTTTTTAGGTTTAATTTAGTATTGCTTGCAAGGAATCAATATCTTCTTTTTTTTATCTTAATTGTATTGACTATTTAAGGTAACATTGATAATTTAATTAATCTAATAATTTAAAATTTTTATTAATATTAATTATTAAAATATTTTTATAATTTTTTATTAAAAACTTAATACAAAACTCAAATTAAGGGAAGACTATGACGCCCTTGCAAGTTAAAGTGTTGGTGCCACTACTTTTAAGAGTACCTTTTCCTTTTAATGGTGTTTGATGACTGTTTTAATTAAAGGAGATACGAAAACAAAGTCTATTGGTCTAGTGGGCTCCCTCCACCCACTAGGCATGGATGGATGTGACTTGAACGGCTGAGATTCGTTCAATTCCCTCTAATATTGGCCATTGCAGCTTATCTGTTTCCTGAAATATTAATAATGACAATAATAAAATATTTTTTATAATTATATAATAATAATTTCTCTTATAAGATAATGGGCAATAACATCTTTTGATTTTTTAAAATGGCAAAATATACCAAATTATAAAAATTAAGCAAGCAATAAGAAGATAAATAGAAAGGATCTCTAGCTTTTGCTGGCTTTAAGTTTCAGGATGATGCCCATCATTTTTTTTTTGTTAACTTAGTCATTTTAAAGTAGAAAAATTAGGGATAAATCTTATTTTAAACTCTAAGTTTATTTTCTTTCTCTAAAAATTTTTATTTTCAAAATATATCTAAATAAATTTTAATATTTTAATTTTATTTAAATTAAATTTTATTGTAAAATTTAAATACTAAAAAAATTTAAATTAGAGATATTTCATAATAAATTTTAATTTATAATTTTTTTACATATGTAAAGAAATATTCAAGCTACTAATCATAGAGAAATTCAAAATTTTTTAAGTATTAAAAATATTTTTCTTCAAAAAATTATGCTATCAAAATTTGAAAAATTCATAAAAAATAGTTGGTTAGATGAAAATTTTTCAAATTTAAAAAATAAAAGTGAAATAAAATATAAAATCTATTTCAATAATTTCAATAACGAAAGAATTAATAATTTTTTATAATTATTTTAAATCAAAATCTAAATTAGATAAAATCAATAGATCAAGATCTGTTTGGATACATTTTAAAAAATTAAAATTTGGGTAAATATTATTTAAATTAAAGTAGATAATTCCTTGAGAGTAGCTTTCACAAGAAAAAAGATGACGTCATCCTAAAATTTAAAGAAATTTTTTATTAATAATTATCTTTAAAAAATAAATATACCAAATTTTGTAAATTTCTTTGTTAATGATTGATGAATCAATTATTTCAATGTAATATTATTTTCATTCAATAATCATAAAAAAATAAAATTTGTACCTTTTAGATCACATATCTTATTTCAAAATTAAAAAAATTAAATATCATTTAAAACCTTAAATTTTATTTTCTCTTCAATTACACCTTAATTTGTATTCAATAAACCCTAATTTATCCATTTGAATCAACTTTAATCTTATCAAAAATTTAAATCGAAGATCTTTTACAATAAATTTTAACTTAAGATTTTTCATAAATATAAAAAAATTTCAGTTACCTTTAAAAAAATTTTTGAGAGTTAATTTTTTTAAAAAAATTATAATATAAAAATTTAAAAATTTATAAAAAATAGGTTTTTTGTCGAAAATTATTTAAATTTATGAGATGAAATTGAAATGAAGTTTAGAATTCACTTGATTAATTTTTAAAGTATTTTAACAATCAAAGTATTATTAATTTTTATAATTATTTTTATCAAAAACTAATTTAAAAAATTAATAAATCAAAACTTATTTAAAAATGTTTTAAAATTTAAAATTTGATTAAAGATAAAGTGTAAAATTCAAAATCTAAAATAATATTTACACAAAAAATTTAAAAGAAAAAAATAACTACTGATATTTTAAAATAAATAATATAATTATAATGTGATATAGATTAAAATAATAAAATATTTATATAATTGAAATAAAATTATTTTATCTCTCCACAAATACATTTCAAACTATAAGAAAAAAAGATTAAAAAAAAACTGATTGCACCGTCCATTTATGTGCACTATTGGCTTAAACAATCTGCAACTATAAATAGTACACGCCTACACAATCGGCCACCAATTTCTCCTTTTAAGAAAAAAGAGAAAGCCGTTGGAGAATTGAGCACGTGCCGGATAAAAAAAAAACGAGTATTAATGTCGGAAGGAGAAGGATTCAACGCAGGTTAAACTTGAAGTCAATTGGTTTTAATGTTTGGTGACGTGGCAAGTCAAGGGCGCTTAAAAGTGCGCTCACGTTATCTTAAGCTAATGGGCAGGGCAATTTAGCCTTTCCTTTTTGTTCAGTGTGGGTAATTTATTATTATTTTTGAACGAGTGGTGGACTGCGGTGCCATACTGCCATTCCATTACTGGGATTCGGTCACTTTTTACTGACTGTCACAAAAGCTAAGTATTTGTCACCTGCGATAATAACATGATACACATTTACTTGTTTTTTTACTCAATATTTTATTCGTAATTAATATCTAATGATTTCATGTTAGGCAGATATGATACCGATGTTATGTGTATTTTTTGTTTTAAATTTATTTACAAAAATACTTAAAAATTTTGTGTTATTTAATAAAAAAATGTATTCTGAAATATAAAAAGATGGAAAGGATTTTTTTTCTTTTTAAAAAAAAAAGGGTTTATATTGATTGGGAGGGTGGGTAAGATGATATGCACATCAACGTCTGAAAAGCTTGGAAAACCCTGGTGCCTGCAGCCGCTTTGAAGGTTCACACAGCGTAGTGATCCATTAGGGGGGTTGGTGTATCTGTTTCAACTACTCAGGGGCACCAATTTGTGGTCACAAGAGATCAACATCGTTATGATAGCCCTCTTAAACTATTAAGATAGTCATAATTTAATTAAATTAATCAGCACAGAGACTGACAGCAAGTCAACAGAGATCAACTAGAATTGATAGGCTTATGGTGGTTAGCTGGTGGTCAAATCCTCTTAATTAATTTAATAGCCACGAGGCCATGGAATCCATTCTTCTAATTAAAAATTGAAAATCGATGGGGACCCATTAATCATAAAGAGGAAACCAACATGGGTTTTGATTCCAAATGGGTTTGTGGAGGAACCACGGTTCTGGATCTACAAAGCAACAGAGACCAACTTTAGCATAAACAGCTTAACATGTTTATTTATTAATAATTATAATAAATAAAAATAAAAAATTAAATTATTTATATGACTTTCAAAAATTAAAATTAAAATTTTATTTATATATTTATTTTGATTTGAAATCAAAATAAATATATTATAATTTATTTATATATTTTTAAATAAATTTATGTTTTAATGAAAAATGATATCATATATTTTAATAATCATAATATTAAAAATCAATAAATAACATTTAAAATTACATTTTAAAAAATAAATTAAATAAAAGACTAAATGTTACTTTTTGTATTAATAGTATATATATATATATATATATGTATTTTCTTGTATATTTTTTAAATAAAAAAATAATGATGAAAAAACATCATATAAAAATGAAGATATTTTTAAATTTTATTTTTATTTAAATATTAAAAATAAATATAGAATAATAATTTATTTTGATAGAATTGATAATGTCAATTTCACGAGAATTGAGATTGTTACTCTCCTTTCTCAATTTCAAATTCACAATATTCTTACTTTATGAAAATAAATAGAAATTATAAATTTATTCTGGTTTCTCCTAGCTTTCAACCAGTAAAAATGAAAATTTTCTATTCATCTGAATTTTCTATTAAATTTTTTAATAAAAATTATAAGAATATTTTAATAATTTAAAATATTAATAAAAAGTTAAATTATTAAATTTATTAAATTATTTTATATTATAATTTTATTGAAAACTCTACATAACTCAAAGCAGGATAATTTATTCCCTTGGCAGTGAGAGAAAGCAAAATCGTGGGGAAGGACATTAAAGTATGGCTGAATTATTTCCCACCATATGCTTTCCTCTCAACTTCACCCCTATATAAGCAGCACCGCACACGCCGAAGGGGACAGAGTAACTACAACTAGAAGACAGACATACGAAGAGATAGAGCGAGAGGGGGAGGAGAGGCCATGGAGAAGAATGACAAAGCTAATACTAAGGAGTCCGAGGTCAAGTACAGAGGATGGAGAGCGATGCCCTACATCATAGGTGAGTGAGAGGGCAAGCTTTGTATTTCCTTCCATTTTCTTTCCTAGACTTATCTTTCTGCTAGCTATCTAATTTGCTTGATTTTGATTGATATCTCAGGAAATGAAATCTTTGAGAAGCTGGGCATTATTGGCACTCTGTCGAACCTCTTGATCTACCTTACTTCTGTCTTCAACCTCCAAAGCATTACAGCTGCAACTATCATCAATGTCTTTGGAGGCACCACCAACTTTGGCACCTTCATTGCAGCTTTCCTTTGCGACAGCTTCTTTGGTCGCTACAAGACATTAGGATTCTCTGTTATAGTGTGCTTCCTGGTAAGCATCCAATACCTAGAAAACATTCAGGATACTTTCTTTAGATGTATAACTTTTTTAGCCCAGATTACCGTCCGGAAAATTTCCTGATGATCGACTTTCTAATTTGGTGTCCGTTTTTACTCATAAAGGGAGCTCTTGTGATGCAACTGACGGCAGCTGTATCAAAGCTGCACCCCCCCCACTGCGGAGTAGAAGTGGGTAGTGTGTGCCAGGCGCCAACAGCAGGGCAAATCACATTTCTCATGACAGGCTTGGTGCTACTCATAATCGGAGCCGGAGGAATCAGGCCCTGTAACTTAGCATTTGGAGCAGACCAATTCAACCCAGAAACAGAAGCCGGGAAGAAGGGAGTCGACACCTTCTTCAATTGGTACTTCTTCACCTTCACTGCTGCCCAGATGCTATCGTTGACCCTCATTGTATACGTTCAATCCAATGTAAGCTGGAGTATCGGTTTAGCGATCCCAGCCGCTCTCATGCTACTTGGCACCATAATCTACTTCGTGGGTTCCAAAATATATGTGAAAGTGAAAGCCACTGGCAGTCCAATGACCAGTGTTGCACAGGTCATAGTGGTTGCTATGAAGAAACGTAAGTTGAAACCTGTGGAACAGCCTTGGATCTCCTTGTACAACTATATTCCACCCAAGTTCATGAACTCCAAGCTTGACTACACAGACCAATTCAGGTACGTACTTATCTGTTAAAACATTATTTCAGTTTTGGATCGAGTTCTTCAATAATCAAATGAAACAGAGGAATTGATGATGTTGCAGGTTCCTGGACAAAGCAGCAATCATAACCCCTCAAGACAAAATTAACCCTGATGGGTCGCCGGCTTATCCGTGGAAGCTTTGCAGTATGCAGCAAGTGGAAGAAGTCAAATGCCTGTTGAGAGTGATTCCCATCTTTGTAGCTGCTGCTATCTACTACCTTGTCGTTATCCAACAGATGAGTTATGCAGTCTTCCAGGCCCTTCAAACTGACAGACGCCTCGGAAGCAACGACTTCCACATTCCAGCTGCATCCTTCGTTGTCTTTTTAATGCTGGGCATGACCATCTTCATTCCCATCTATGACCGACTTCTCGTCCCACTCTTCAGAAGAATCACAGGGAAAGATGGCGGCATCACAATCCTCCAAAGGATGGGCATCGGCATATTTATCTCCATTGTCTGCATGCTAGTGTCCGCTATTGTTGAAGAGCGCAGGAGAACTATAGCTCTCACCAAGCCAACTTTAGGAATTGCACCAAGGAAGGGTGCTATTTCATCAATGTCTGGTTTATGGTTGATCCCTCAGCTCATGCTAGCGGGAACAGCCGAGGCCTTCACTACTATTGGGGTAGTCGAGTTTTACTACAAACAATTCCCTGAGAATATGAGAAGCATTGCAGGCTCTCTTTACTATTGTGGAGTTGGAGCTTCAAACTATTTGAGCGGCTTCCTCATATCGGTAGTTCACAGAACAACAAGGAATGCTCCAACAGGAAACTGGTTGCCAGAAGATCTCAACAAGGGAAGATTGGATTACTTCTATTACATGATCGCTGCTGTGGAGGTCTTAAATTTGATTTATTTCCTCGTATGCGCAAACTGGTACAAGTACAAAGGAGCCAATAACATTGCCAGTACTGAAGCCAACGAAGATCAGAAGCAGTCTAACAAGACTCCAGCCTGATAGGCTATGAGAACAACTGTTTATCTCCACTTAAGATGGACCCCATGGCCTTTTTAGTGAAACATTTTTTTAGGTTTGTGTAACGCCATGACTGCAATTGATGCAAACTTTAGAGGAATTGTGCGCATAACAAATAAAGTTTCCTTTTTTGATTGTTGTAGTGGAGACATTAGATGATTTAGACTCGACAAACCAATGAGACATGATGACTGTGTGGTGTCGGAAACTGATTCTGAAAAGAAAAAAAAAAAAAAGCTAAAACTGGGTACTGTTCAACTCTTTTAGGAGACATGCAATAATAGATTCAGCACCAATAATTGCATCATGATATCTTCTCAGCTTGAATGTAATAAAGTTGGTTTCTCTGCAACTACTCCCTCATTTCTTGCTCTTCCTTCCATTGAAAGAGAGCGCATACAAAAAATAAAAAAAGAAGATTAAAAAACAACTACGGACTAATGGACTCATTAGTCCACGGACAGTAACAAACTCAGATTACTAGAGAAATCCATCAACAAGAAACTAGAGCCCAATCGTTGCAATTGAGAGCAGTGAATACAAGCTGGCCATCTGCGCCCAGCAAGCAGATAAGCCTTGACAGATATTCATGGATGGAGAGAATGCTTTTTCTGCGAGATTCTTGAGAGTAGAGATAAAGAAATGACGCGCATTGCCGGCAGAATTTGTTGCCTCCACTACTAAATCCTTTAATTGCCGAAGCAGAAGAAGCGATAAGCAAAGCGCTGATTCCGTCTCAAGATGGAAATCCGTGAGTGCATGCAGCATTATTCACCAAATGGTGCCCACAACCACAGATCTAATTGGAATCCATGGCCCTTTTAATTGTTGCTGCTGTACGGAATATAGTCAAAAGGTGCTTTTACAAGTGCCCTCTCATAAACAGTGTTCAGCATTTTAAAAGATATCTTTTTGCTAATTAAAATTTTGGATCAATAACCCATTAACCCTGAAAAGGTCAGAAGTTTACTAATGCAACTAATAATCCTTAAAGTGTAAAGAAATCTATTCCTACTTTTATAAAATTATAAAACTAACCCTTCTTGACATGAAACAATGTAATAAATATTTTTATAAATAAATTACTGCCAATTTTTTTATCTTCAAATTTCTCTTCATCTCAACTTTTCTTACAATCAAAATTTTCTTTATCTCATCTTTTTTCTTGTAATCAATTTATATTAAGATTTTAGTAATAATTTCACCTATGATCAAAGAAACAACCAAAATATTGATGAAACAAAAATATTCCAATACGTATTAATCTTTTAATATTTTTTTTATATTATTAATGATAGGACTCTCGATTAGGTATAGCTGAAAATTGTATGCAAATGGACCTCATTTTTAAAGAGAAAATTATTAAAATTAGCAACTCGCTTTTTTTTTTTTTACAAAAGAAATTATTTTTATTAATTTTTTTTGTTTTAACACTTAAATATACTGTAAAGATAATGATATCTTTGAAACGGAATAAATTTAAAAATTGAAGTAATTCATTTAAATATATTCTTTCTTTTTTTTATTTTTTTTTCTCTTTAAGCTCTTTTTCTCTTAGTGTTTTTTCTCTCTTTGGTTTCTCTTTGTGCTCTTTTTTTCATTCTTTCTCCTTACATATATATCCAAGATCTACTAAATTAAAATCTAAAAAAAATTTCAAAGGTAATCATTGAAATTTTTGATTTATTCGCTCATATTAATAAACAAATATCGTAGACATTAAGAATAAAACTCATAGTTTTTGTAACACATTTCTCTTCAAAATCAGAAAGGGTTCAAGTAAGTTAAGAAGGTATAGGTATATGTTTGAACAAAAATGTAATTTGAAGTCGCAAAATTTTCATTTATTTTAGTAAAAATCATAACATATTTTTTATTTCATTACTTAAAGTAAAGAATCATGCAATGATAATGAAATCGTACAATATTTCATTAAATCGTACCTTAATTATTAAATCATAATATCAATATACAAATCGTTACTTCTTTCTTTATTTCATTATTTCTTTTAGCAAATCGTTATTTATTCAGCAAATCGTTACTTGTTTTTTAAATCGTTACTTGTTTACTGAAATCGCTATTTTTTTCATAAATCATTATTTTTTTATTTTGTTATTTCTTTCGGTATTTCTTTTGGTAAATCGTTACTTGTTTTTGAAATCGTTTCTTATTTCTTAAATCGTTACTTATTTCCTAAATCGTTACTTGTTCAACAAATCATTACTTGTTTTCTAAATCATTACTTATTTACTTAAATCGTTACTTGTTTACTGAAATCGTTACTTCTTTCTTTATTTCGTTATTTTTTTAAGCAAATCGTTACTTGTTTTTAAAATCGTTACTTGTTTACTGAAATCATTACTTCTTTCTTTATTTCGTAATTTCGTTCAGCAAATCGTTACTTATTTATGAAATCATTACTTGTTTTTGAAATTGTTACTTGTTTTCTAAATAGTTACTTGTTCAACAAATCCTTATTTGTTTTCTAAATCATTACTTATTTAGTGGAATTGTTATTTCTTTCATAAATCGTTACTTCTTTACTTAAATCATAATTTTTTTTATAAAATCATTACTTTTTCTATGAAATTATTATTTTTTTCTCAGACTTTCAAAGCTCTTAGAGATCACATATGAGCTATAAATTAATCCAGTGTTTGCCATCCGCACTTAAATTAAAAAAAAATATATCAAAATTCAAGCAAATATTTTAACAAATACATAAAAGAAAGTTATAAAATAAATAAAAATTAAATACGAAATCAAATAAATCAAGTTATAAAATATCAAAACTGTATACGAAATTGAAAAATAAGAAACGAAATTAAAAAATATGATACGAAATTAGAAAACATGATACGAAATTGAAAAATATGATATGAAATTAAAAAATATGATACTAAATTGAAAAACATGATACGAAATTAAAAAATAAGAAACGAAATTGAAAAACATGGTACGAAATTAAAAAATGATATGAAATTAAAAAAATAAAAAAATTGAAAAAATATTATAGGAAATTAAGAAACATGATATGATTTATAAAAATAACATATGAGTATTAAACATGATACGGTTCTTGTTATCAAATTACAAAAGCGAATTTCAATACATCCATATCAAAAAATTCAAGTCAAAATCCTAAAAATTAAACAAATATATACAATATACATGGATAACCCAAACCAATTATTGAACTTTAAAGCATTAAAAGAAATATATAAAAAAAGTACAACATTATATCTAAAAATCAAATATTCATAAATCAACAATTAAAATCACTTAAAACAAATTATAATTTTTTTTGTCAAGTTTTCATACACCAAAAGTAAATTCAAAACGGTAAAATAAAGGCAAATCTAGGATGATTCAATTCATAAATATCTAATAATCAACAAATTTAAAATTTAAACTGAAATTATCATTTAAAATCATACCTTGACTAATTTCTTCTAATCAAGCTAGCTCGATGATATTTTTGATGATTTGTATGTAATAGAATGCAAGAAATCAGTAGCAACAGATTAAACAATTACTAAAAAAAAAAAAAAAAGGTGAGCAAAAAACTGAAATAAAAGAGAAAGAGGGTCATTTGAAAGAGTTTGATTTTTGATTCTCTCTGATAGGTAAACAAGTAATTACACATTATTCATTAAGGATATTTTGATTTGAAAATATCTAAAAAGTGCTAAAATAACATAGATTATTATTTTAGGATATTTTTACCAATGCTCCTGTATGGATGTCTTAAAATAAAATTTTTCCTCTCGTTAAATACTAAAGTGAAAGGTTTACATACAAGGAGAATTAAGTTTTTTTAAAAAAATTAAAAATAAATTAATATAAAATAAAGGTTAAATTTCTCTACAATATATTTAGTTTGTAAAATGAAATAGGTATTATCTGAAAATAAAAAATAAAAAAATTATTATTGTGCTTAATTTATTAAAATAAATTGAGGGAAGAATTTGTCCTACGTGAGGCATGTTGGATTATTCGGATTATACTTAGCATCACATTGGGATACATTGATCATATTGTTTACTTTTTGACCTCCTCTTTTTTTCTTTCCTTTTTTTTTTCCTTTTGTAGATTTACGAGAAAATGGTAAAAAGCTAGCAATTTTTAAAACTTGACTGATATAAATTGTATTATTTTCAAGGTAATTTTAGATATTATATATATATATATATACATGACAATGATCTAACAATTCTTTTAAAAATATTAAGAATAAAATATTTATAATTGTTTTATTTTTATAGAGTAGATATATTTCAAGAGTTCACTTAGAATTATTATATTGATTTTTGAAAAATAAAAACTCATCAAAAAATAATAATTTTTTTTTTATGAAATAAATCAAACTTTAAAAAAATAATTCTATTTGAAATAAGATTAAAAAATCTATATTCTCGAATACCAAACATGTTGATAATTTCTTAAATTTTAAGTTTTTTAAACAATTTACCCAATCATAAATCTACACAAATAAATACATGCTTTTAATAAAATAAACTCACATAAAATGTTCTTTAAGGATGAAATTCTTTTTTATTAATAATTAACAGTAATGTACTACAAGTTGAAACATAAACTTCACCATTTTTTCAAAGAAAGAAATTATATTAGGATGGCAATAACAAATAATTACATAATTAATGTTTTCCACAAGTATTCATTTTTTTGTTTAAATAAAAACATGTTTTTGGCCGTAGATCTTAACCATTAAGGTTTATTTTCGAAGTCATCAATATGAAAAGGCTTTATGGAGAAGATGATATAAACTCATAATATTAATTAATATTCCCTTGCATACACGAGTGTTGTAAATAAAAAGTATTAATACCCGTTTGGTAATTTTTTTAAAAAAATAATTGTATCATGTATTTTCTCTAAATTAACTTGATTAATTGCATCTATATACAAGAATTTGCCCTTGGACTCCTTGATTTGGTAAGATCAAAGAACTTCACCTGACCTTACAAATGGTATCCCTTGTATCTCCCTTGAATCCCTTATTTTCACATTTATGGATTCTCTTGATTGCATCTATATCTATTCCCCACCAGACCATATTGATTCCCTTAAATGCATCCAATGTAGCTATTTGTGCTATTTCATTGTATCTCCCTCTTGTCTCTTGATATTGCCTTTATTTCACTTCATGACAATTATGCTGGAGCATCATCCTTACTCTTTAAGCAACACTGTCTAAAAAATTTAACTTTATTTAGGACAAGAAAATCTATTAGATGTCCATTTGTTCCCACTTACATGAATTTTAAGCATCTATATATCCAGATCTAGTATTAAGAATATGACCTAAAATTTCTTCTTCTTTTTTTTTAAAGGATTTTTCTGCTACAAATACACCAATAAGATTAAGAGAAAAAATTACCCACCAACTGTCACTACTTGCTTTTTTTCTTGTACATGATTCTACCAAATCCGACCTGAGTAAATTAAAAGATTGAAAGTTTACTAGAGTATGGCTGTTGTAATGCTTATTTTCTTTTGCAGACAAAGTCCTACAACTTATGTCTACCCAAATAAAATGTTTTAGTTTCATTTTGTGGACTTTCCTTGTCACATTTTTCTTCTATCATTTTAATGCTTCCAAAAACTCATTTTTCATGGACAAATGGAATCTCGCCTAAGGGATAAATTGAGTGATTTTATGATAAAATATAAACCTTTGAAAAAGAATGAGGAATCATCCGTTCATCGGGCTAATCTATTTCAGCAAAATAACAGTGTCAAAATAAGTGTGCCAAAATTTAACCGAAAAGTTTATAGTGTGGATCAAATCATGTAATAATTTTGACCTTTGTAGTATCAAGTGGTATTGGTGGCTCCTCTCGTCAAGTTATTGTAATATTTCATTAATGAATAAAGATGATTTAAAATTTTGGACTTTATTTTTTTAATTAAATTTTAAATTTTAAAATATTTTTAAATAAACTATTAACACAATAAATTTTTAATTGAGAAACGATTTAAGAAATACTTTTGGATGAGTTTTTTTAAAAAAATAAAAATAAAACAAAGATAATTGTTACTAATTTTTTTCTTTTACGATTTGATTGAATATTGAAATTCATTTGTTTTTATAACTGTTTTTTACATTAACAAAATAAATATAAATAAAATAACGTTTAAGTCTTTCAAATTTTCAAATACAAGTTTGTGAGTCATTTACGCATAAAAAAATATTAACACTCCAATGAGATAGTTATTTTTTAATTTTTTAATTTACTTTACTTTTAAAATTAATTTTCAAAAAATAACTTAAAAGAAATTTAAATGTACATAAAAAGAAAATTAATATAATTTTAATTTTTTGGAGAATACAAAGATTTAATTTATTTTTTTAATTTTCAAAAATATTTTTCTGAGAGAAAATATAAAGGTCTTACTCTTATTTAACTTTTAACTCTAAAATTTTTTTATATGATTGTCGCAAATACAATAATATATTAAGATTGTATTAAGACGTGAAATAATATTATATTAAAATATAAAATAATATTTTAACTTCAATTAGCTCTAACATGAGTAAATATTAAATTTTAATATTTAAATTTAAGCTTTAAACTTGAATTTCATAATTTTATTATTTGATAATAAAAATAAATTTAAAGACACTCAAACAAAAATATTTTTTATTTTCATCAGAAATATTTTAAAAATTTTCTAGATTTTTTTTAGATTCTCGCATTATCTAAAAAAATAATATTTTTTTAAAATAATGATAACAATTTTATATTAAAAATATAAAAATCTCTCTCTTTACACTTTTTCGTACCTTTAAGAATATAGTATATACATTTATTTTATTTTTTTAAAAAAATCTTCATATTAAAAGTATGAAAATCTTATTCTTGAAATTTTTTCACATTCTCAATATATATATTAAAATAATTTTTATAAAAAATAAAAATATCTCTCTTGAAATTTTTTTCGTACTTCTTAAAAATTTGAAACATATATATTTTTTAAAATAATTTTTAAGTTAAAGAGTGTAAAAACATTTCTCTTAAAATTTTTTCATACTTTTCAAGAACTTGAAACATATATTTTCTATTTTTTAAAAATAATAATATTATTAAAGAGTATGAAAATCTCTTTCTTAGATTGAATTCTTTCATAGTTCTCAAAATTTTAAAATATATATTTTTATTTTTTTAAAAAATTAATTTTTATATTAACATATATAAAAATCTCTTCCTTGAATTTTTTTTACTCTCATATGAAGACATCCTTCTTCCTTCTCCCTCTCTCTCTCTCTCTCTCTCTTTTTCCACTCTTTTATTTCTTCAAATAAACAAACACTATGGCTTTGGCTCTGGTAATCACATTTCTTTTTTTTTATCTTTTCTTTTTTTCCTTCCTTTTTATTCTTTTCATCTTTGCACAAAAAAGTACCAATTTACCCTTATCATCCTTTTTTTTAGTTTTATTTTTTTTGAGTGTATGTCAAACATTGCAGATGCTATATTACATTACATGAACTTTTTTTGATATTATTTTAATATACTATTCTGCTCATTTTACATGATATTTCATGTACTAATATAAGAATATAGAAAAGTGTATATGTCCATAATTAAGAGAATATACAAATCATTAACATAACGTATGAATCAATGGAAAAAATAAATAAAAATACAAAAAATAAAGTATACCTATGCAAAAAAAATAATAAAAATAAATAAATAAATGAAAAAATGTTCACAAGAACAAAAATAAGAGAATGTAAAAATGAATGATGATAAAATTAAAAAAAAAAACAGTTACTTTATTTTTAAAAAACATAATGTTTGATTCAGAAATTTTTCTTTCAATTCTTTTATCAAAAATTTCTTATTTTTTATTTTTTATATTAACATATATAAAAATTTTCTTGCTTCATGCTCCGAAGACTCTCTCGTTACGTGACCCAAGAGAAGGTATTTATAGGCTAATTTTACTTCAAAATGCAGCCTAAAGCCCTACAGATAACAAGCTATTGCCAGCATGAAGCAAGCAAGAGCAGGCAACCCACTCTGCCTATTATGTTTTGTTTCCTTTTTTTTTTCTTGGTTTTTGATTTTTTCTATTTTCATTTATTTTTCGTTTTTGCTCTTTTTTGAACAGTATTTTTTAAATTTTATTTTGTTGTTTATTATTTATTTTGTTTTGTTTGGTTTTATATATTTTTACTTCTTAAAAAAAGAATGTGTATTTATATATTTATAATTTCATATAAAATTAGCTATTTACAATCATAATCTATCAATTTGGATCAAATATATTATGTTATGATTATTAAAATACTAAATTAAAAAGTTAAAAAATGAAGATAAAGGAAAGACAGAGAGAAAATTTAGGACATAATGCAGTGACAAATCTAGTTAAATACACAAAAAGAATAAATGTGGGAAACCAAAAACACAGTGAAACAGATCTGTAGTCTAAGATACCATATGAACGCAGTATCATTCAAAAATCAAGAGAATGACTAATCAGTACTTTCAGACAAAATCAGAAAACAATCATTGTTAAAGAAACAACATAATCTGCCTATACTATGCACTGTCCACAGGCATAAAAATAAAGAACATAGAGTAGCTGACTTTTGTTCTTTTTAATTGAAAGGAAAATATGTGATTGCCTATTAAAATATTAACATATACTATGTATCTGAATATTATTTAAGATAAGATAAGGACGGCCGCAAATTAGGACCTTAGCCCCTATTTTCAAAATTTATATTATTTTGCAAACTTTTGATCTTAGAGATATTATTAACTGGTTGTTGTTCTGGGGTATGTGGGCATTAAAAAAAATTAAATGACGAAGAGAATAAAAGCTCTATGAATCACATTCTGAAAGCCAAGGAACCCAACGACCAGAAGAGAAAAGGATAAACCAGATACCCTCATATTTAACGAAAGGGGATTTACCCTCTCAGTGGGTGCTTCTCTAAGGGAACCCTATTCCATGCCCTATCTAGAGGGCCTTTTCCAATCTTCATATCCTGGATAGAATTGTCTTGCACAAAAATCAATAGATTATTCTATTTTTAATGGATGGTAAGTTAGGTAGGAACGTAAACCCTATGATGCTGCAAAAAATGGCTCACGGAGACTAGCTATAATTGGGCCTATCCTTTATTGCCCAACTGAACAGACTCCCTTTTACTCATCGTTCTTGTAAAGTTGAGCTGGCAACAACCTTTTCTTAGAGAAAACTACCTGAATGGCTAATCGGCCCTACCCATCACAAGGGCACAGGAGGCGTGAGACTCCAGCACAAGGACTAACTGGCAGTTTTCTCCATAATTACACAATGACAGCTTGGTAATGAGAGTCTGTTTCAGGCCTGTGTAGTTAACATGGGTAGAGCTTGAGCAAAATGTAGCTCATCGACAAAAACATTGAGAAAGATCACTCCGAGTAAATCGACAAGAGCTGAAACACAGCATTAAGGCTTAATAGTGAAAAGGTTGGGTTCCTATTGCCTAATGATATAATTTGAAAAATAATAATTAATTGAGTCTAGGGATTGAAGTGTCGGAGGTTGAAAACCTGCAAAATAAGAAAAAAAAAATTGGATGCTCAAATCTGTTACTATTCTAAAAGAGTAATCAAAGTGAAAAATAAGAGATCTTGAGCCTTTTATAGGCCATGGCCGAGTGGCTAAACATCACAAGAGTGATTTTCTATCTTGCAAGTAGGGATTTTAAGTTTATCCCTAATTTTGGAGTGGGTTAGGTGCAATTATGCTGAGATAAGTTAGATAAGAGTCTTCTCTTGCTTTTGTGGTCAGCCAAACCATGAGCTGAGCTACATGAGATATGTAGATTGACCTGCTAGTGTTAATTAGGTAAATTAAGAGGGCTAAACTAGTATCAATATTCTAAATAAATCATTTATAAGTATAATAGTAATATGTAAAATGTAATAATTAAAAAAATTAAGGAAAAAAGATTTAATCCCTGAGTATTTTTACATAGTTTGATAATTTTCATGTTTACACCTTCAACAGACTCACTTGAGAATTTTACTAATTCTTTATTTCAAAGGATACTTAGATTATGTCCGAGATTTTTACACTAAAGTGAATCCCTTCACTTTATAACTTAATTCTTACTCGGAAAAAATGACTACAAGAACATAGATCCATTAAAAACTATGGTTGTACCTTAAATCATGCTTTTTGAAACCTGGTAGTTGGTTCCATCGCCAGTTAAACTAATATGATTCACATAAAATTTCAAATTTTGACCTAAACCAACTAGTAGTATCGCTACCGATTGATAGTACCTCCTCAGGGAGAGGCTTAACTAGTAGTAGCGCTAGTGTGTTGGTAGTGCCGCGATGACATTACTGTCCAACCTCTTGATCTACCTTACTTCTGTCTTCAACCTCCAAAGCATCACAGCTGCAACTATCATCAATGTCTTTGGTGGCACCACCAACTTTGGGACCTTCATTGCAGCTTTCCTTTGCGACAGCTTCTCTGGTCGCTGCAAGACATTAGGTTTCTCTGTTATGGCATGCTTCCTGGTCAGCATTGTATTCGTTCAATCCAATGTAAGCTGAAATATTGGTTTATCAATCCTAGCTGTTCTTGTGCTACTTGGCTGCATAATCTACTTTATGGGTTCCAAAAATATATGTGGAAGTGAAAGCAACTGGGAGTCCAATGACCAGCGTAGTACAGGTCATAGTGGTTGCTATTAAGAAACGTAAGTTGAAGCCAGTTGAACAGCCTTGGCTCTCCTTATACAACTATATTCCACCCAAGTTCATGAACTCCAAGCTTGATTACACTGATCAGTTCAGGTACTTATCTGTTAGAAACTTGAACATTATTTCAGTTTTTGGAGGTGCCAGTAGTCAACTAGGACAGACCAATTGATGATGTTGCAGATTCCTCCACAAAGCAGCAATCATGACCCCTCAAGAGACAAAATTAATCCTGATGGGTCACCGGCTTATCCGTGGAAGCTTGCTTCGCGGTATGCAGCAAGTGGAAGAAGTGAAATGTCTATTGAGAGTGATCCCTATCTTGGCTACTGCTATCTCCTACCTTGTCGTTATCCAACAGATGAGTTATGCAGTCTTCCAGGCCCTTCAAACTGATAGACACCTCGGAAGCAACAACTTCCACATTCCAGCTGCATCCTTCTATGTCTTTTTGATGCTGGGCATGACCATCTTCATTCCCATCTATGACCGATCTCCTCGTGCCACTCTTCAGAAGAATCACAGTGAAAGATAGTGACATCACTGTCCTACAAAGGATGGTCATCGTTATATTTATCTCCATTGTCTGCATGCTAGTACCCGCCATTGTAGAAGAGCACAGGAGGACTGTAGCTCTCACCAAGCCAACTTTAGGACTTGCACCAAGGAAGGGTGCCATTTCATCACTGTCTGGTTTGTGGTTGATCCCTCGGCTCATGCTAGCAGGAATGGCCTATAGTCCTTCACTGCTATTTCCGTTGTCGAGTTCTACTGCAAACAATTCCCTGAGAATATGAGAAGCATTGCAGGCTCCCTTTACTATTGTGGACTTGTAGCTTCAACCTATATCAGCGGCTTCCTGATATCATTAGTTCACAGGACAACAAGGAATGTTCCAACAGGAAACTGGTTACCAGAAGATCTTAACAAGGGAAGATTGGATTACTTCTATTACATGATCGCTGCTGTGGAGGTCTTAAATTTGATTTACTTCCTCATATGTGCAAAGTGGTACAAGTACAAAGGAGCCAGCAACGTTGCCGGTACTGAAGCCAACGGAGAGGAGAATCAGTCTAGCTAACAAGACTCCAGCCAGATGGGCTATGAGAATAATTGTCTATCTCCGCTTAAGATGGACAACATGGCCTTTTTAGTTAAACATTTTTTTAGGTTTGTGAACGCCATGACTGCAATTGATGCAAGCTTTAGAGAAATTGTGGGAATGAAAATTAAAGCTTCTCTTTATTATTATTATTGGTGTTATTTGTTTTTTGATTGTGAAGGCAACACTATCAAAGAGGCAAAATGGGCACAATGGAAGTTTTTTCTCTCTTACTGACGTAACAACACCATGCAGCCAGCTTTTCAACGTTACCATTTCACTTCTCTCTCTCGTTTTTTCTCTTTCTTTTGGTGATCAAGGCACAAACCTCCTTCCTTCACCGTTTCAAATCGATTTTGTATCCTAATTTTCAACATTTGACATAATTGAGATACAGAAATGAGATTTTGAAGTTGTTGGCTTCGTACTTAGCATTTGATACGAGAAGCAACTAATATTCAAACTTTTTTATGAACGAATTTCGATGGGTAAAATTATGGATAGAAACCCACCGCCATAGTAGATAAATTTGTTTGTTTGTCTGCTTCTTTATTTTCATGTTGCTCACTTACATTATCTGTATAATGATGTGTATAGATTATGGTTTTCTCAGTTGCTTCAAAGTTTTGATGCGGTACAAGTACGGATTCTATTTGAACTCACCCAAGAAGATATATGAGTTTATGAAATTAGACAAAATCCAAAAGTATAATATTGAAATAAATAAAAGGGAGGCTTCTTTTGTCGTATTTTTTTAGTGAAGTTTGGATTTCACATTAAACCTACATGCAATGAGTAGCTATTGGGAGGATTTAGTCTTAGTTGGTGGCGTTAAGTAAGTTATAAATATATTATGCAATTTCATGCCGATTCTAGTGTATGTTATTTTGGCCATTTGATTGTATAATGATTTCTTATATTACATATTAAATTATTATCAAATCAAGTAAATTATTATTAAAAATAGTAAATTTTATTGAGTAAATGTAAAAAAAAATTTATACTTCAATATTTATAAATCTTTAATTACATACTAAAATTTTTATTGTAAACGAATTATTGCAGTGTGAAACTATCGATGTGACAAAACTATTGATAGTGATTTAATACAAATTACAGTGACTTAATATAGTATGAAGGTGTTTTGACTGTTTTCATAATAAGTTATCGTTTTTGAAACATCATATATTTTATATAGACTATCACTTTGTAAATAATGAGTATTTTTTTTGATGATATGAAATGTTGTCGAGATTTGAGTAACAGTATTCTTTAATAGAATTGTTAGCCATAATTGGCAAAACTACCTAAAGTTACTAGGCCCATCAAGATAAAGATGGAATGTTTTGTAATTAATTATTTTGTACTAATTAATTATTTTATAATAATATTATGGTGTTAGCTTGGAATAAGAATATGTAATAGTAATGACATGTGGTAGTTCCACAGTGTAGTACCATATGTATGTTATAGTGCATTAAGCAAGTAAATAGTATTTTGTGATTAGTGATTAATATAATAGTACGGTGTAACATTGTGAAATATAACTATTGTATGCTTATATTTCTTAATCCAGAAAATAGCTACATTACCTAAAATTCAACTTATTCAAAATGACTCGTAAGTTCTTATTTCACTAAAATAGTTACAGATAATATGAAATCATTATCAATATCAACATATTCAAAATGGCCATTAAGTCTTTCTTTCATTAAAATGAACATAGTATAACTTAGAAAACAAATTCAATTATTCAAATATCCGTACTATCAAACTGACTATTAAACTATCATATCTAATGATATTCAATTATCAATTTGTAGGACTTTACAAATCTACTATCAAACTAACTATCAATATAACTATGCTGTTAAACTAACTTATGGGTAAACTTTAAAAATAAAAAAGAAACTATCACTCTAATTATTTGCAACATTTACAACATTAAACATCCTTTAAATTAGCGTATATTGCTGCTACGGTTGACTTTTAGATCCATTCAATATCTCACTCAATGAAATCTATTTGAAGACCTTCCATAAGCCTCTGTAAATAACACAAAATAATACTACACAAGTGCCCTTACAATAAAAACAATAATATATTTTATGATAATAAATCGACAGCGTATAAATTAAATTAAATTCATAATATTTTTTTAAATAAAACTTACTCATTCTTTTATTATGAAAGAGTTTTCTTGAGAATGAACTCCAAAGAAATGTCAACATCTTGTGGATCAAAGTTGTTGAATTCTTTTTACGTAAAGATTATAAAAACCTTAATGTTTGTCCCATGTTACCAATTGAATTTTTATATTCAAAAGTGATAAATTAAATTTTGATTTATCAATTTGATCCAAATTAGATTTTAAATTAAATAATTATAAAAAATTAAAGATATTTTCATCGTTAGAATGCCTTAAAAAATGACACAAATGAATTCATCACTCTATTGTTTGTTTATCTCTCAAATTTTAAGAATTTTTGATATAAAATCTATTTTTCATGAATTATTTAGAATTTTGACAATATAAATTTAAAAAATATATATTTTTGTTACTTAAAAAATTTTAAACTTTTTTTTTGGTAACTTAAATAATTTTTTATTTTTATAAAAAATTTTTAGTCAAAATTGATTATATAAGATTTTTAATTTGAATTTTTAAAATTTTTAAATTTTTTTACAATAATTAATTTAGTTCAAATTAATAAATTATGTTTCGATTTGTTACTTTTTAAACATAAAGATCTGATTGATAACATGGGGTAAATATTAAAGTTTTATAAGACTTTTACTCATTTTTTCTCTTCAAGAAGACTCAATGAGCTATTTTCATGGTGGAATGATTTGTATGTATCCTTTCAAGTATTATAGTGATCATCCAAATAGAAGTCACAATATTATACAAGTAACTATGACTTATTGTCAAACCTCTAAGCAACCATAGTTCATATACAAGTCAACTATAGATATCAATCAAATTTACTTGACTATGCTCCATATATAAGTTATTATATAAACTATATAAATTATTATGCATGTCAATCAAGTCACTATTACACACTGTCAATATATAATGAATTATAATTCATATATAAGTTACTATACAAGCTATACGAATTATTATGTATGCTAATCAAGTTATTATTGCTCACTATTTAATGTTTACTTAACTATACTCTATATACAAGTTATTATGCAAGTTATACAAATTATTATACATATAGACATGTCGCTATGATCAAATCAACACAAAATCTTTAAAGTAAAAAAATAAATAAATAAATAATATATGTTAAAGTAAAAGCAATTCACTAAAGAATAAAATTGTAACACAATAAGCCTTACAAATAGAATTGAGCTTAAATCAATACAAAATATGAAAACAAATTAATACAAAATAAAAAATAAATCAACATAAAATAAGAAAATAAATAAATATAAAATAAATAAATAAATAATAAATAAATAAATAAATTAAATTAAAATAAAAATAACACAACACAAAATAAAAAAATAAATCAACACAAGATAAGAAAACAAACCAATACAAAATAAAGAAATAAATAATACAAAATAAAGAAATAAATTAATATAAATAAGAAACAAAATAATTACAAATCAAGAAAAAAATAAAGATAGTTAAAAAATAATAAATATGAATATTTAATTTTCACAACTAAATTCCTTAATATTCTTCTTATCTTTACCCAACACATCTTAATTTATTCTTATTTTACCATTTAATATCTTTTTATTTATTTGATAATTAAGTTGTTAGATCATAAATTCTCTTTTCTTATCATAAGTTTCTCTTTTATTTTTATTTTCTCTTTTTGTTTGATTTTCAAAGGAAGAGAGGGAATGGTTAAAAAATAAAAGAGATTTCTTATCAATATTTCTACCACACTAATTGTATCATGAAAAACTTAAGTAAGAGTGCAGTTTTTATAAATCAATTAATGAATTTAGTCACTGTAATATGAAAAACTTAACTTCAATTATATATTGATACCATCTAGTAACACCTCTTAGTATCAATTCATAAATCAAAAAAAAAAAAAATCAAGTCTCGAGCCATATTCCTGTAGAAGTTTATACTAAATGTTTGAAATGTTCTCGTACCATATTCTTGCATAAGCTCATGCTAAAAATTTGAAATGTAAATTGTAAAAAAAAAAAAATCCAAAAAACATGTACATCTCGTCAGATGGAGTGAGTAAACCCATGACTTTATCAAGGTCTCCTTCAACATCGACTTTCACTTCACAAGGAATAGGAAAAAGATAGCTTATAAATAAAGCGACTTCTCTTTCAATAGCGATGTGATTGACGAATAGAGAAAAAGAGAATAAAAATGAGTTTTGAACTCATAAGGACGATATGAGTTTCAATGGGTCAACAATGATAAAGAAAGGAGGTATAGGTTTTGATTGCTTGATATCTACATAAGGATTCTAATAAATATAGGTTATTGGTATGTAGCTATAGCAAAATAGAACAGTCGCAAATAGAGTAGTTGACGGCAACGGGGAAGATGAGAATGTTACTTTTGGATGTGAATTGACAGTGAGATAGAGTGGTGAGCTTAATTGGTTAATGGTGAGAGGGAAGTTGGTTTCAATTGTTTTAGGTTTAGGTATCAATTATGCAAGAAGATGAAAATGTTGGTTCTCTAAATTCAAAATCTATAGTTATAAACTCATTGGATGAGAGAGTGCATCCAATCATTGTCTTTATTTTACATTTATAGTTTTGACATGCATAGATAAATAAATAAGATACAAGAGTTATTTTAAATTATTTAGGAATCATATGATATTAATTTAATTAAAAAAACTAAAAGCAATCAACTTAATAACTATTCCAAGCCATTCGAAGTAAACCAAATAAATCACACTAAATCTTCAAAGAACATGGATAACATATCATTTTTTTAATCATAAATCATATTACCCTTATCTGATATCCAATTTATGTAAATAATGACTAAAATTACGATTTTTTTTATCCTATATTTTTTGATGTAGTGAACAAGATGTTGGCAGAGGAGAAGATTAATGAAAACCCTTTGCACTCAGGAGAGAAAATTTTGATGGAGGATAGGTGGATTAGAAAACTCATATTGTGTGGGTTTTGAATTTCTGTGAAGATGAAAGTGATATTTAAAAGAAAATGTCGCTAAAGAGTAAAGGACCAATGTTTAACAAAAAAAAAAAACCACAGGGAAGAAAGAGAGAACAAAGGGCTATGGGCTAACAAAGAAGACGATCAACAAGAAAATAAGAGAGTGAGAAAGAAAATAGGTCTTCCACATATGCCGAAAGATGTGTTTTGAGAGAGAGGAAAGAGATGTGTTAAAAAAAAAAACCAAGAAGCGGGACTATCGGTTACAGTGGCATGCTGGTTAATACCCGCCAAATGATTTTTAATGCTTTAATCTGATAAATTTAAAATCAAACAAAAATAATCAGTATACAACAGAGATTTTTGAGATCCATTAGAGATGTTACAATACTATTTTATTAAATTAAATTAAAAAAAGTAAGTTAATAATTTTAAATAATATAAATAATAATATAATTTTTTTAAAAAAAGCTAAAACACCCAGCTAAAATAATACAATATACCGTGTTAGTCGCATGTGAATGCTGTGTTATTCAAAAATCACCATAATGACTAATCAATACTTAAGATAAGAATCTTTGTTAAAGAACATGGTAATCTTGATATACACTATCCATGGGTATAAAAATAAAGAACGTAGTAGGTGCTTTTGTTATTTTTAATTGAGAAAACAGAAAAAGATGTGATTGCCTATTAAGATACGAACCTATCTTATGTAACTGACTTTATTTAAGATAAAATAAGGACAGCCACAAATTAGGACCTAATCCCCTCTTAGATTTGTCTTAATCCACTGCAACTACTCAACTTCACATTACTTTGCAAAATTTCTGGTCTTTACGAAATTACATTAAACCGGGAATGAACCAGTTGGGTCCTAATTAGGTGGTTAGGATCATTCTTAAGTCAAGTCCTTGTCTTGTTCTGAGTTGATGCAACCTTGAATTTTGGGATAAGTGGGCAAAAAAAAAAATGATGGAGAGAATAAAAGCTCTATGAATCACATTCTGAGAGCCGAAGAACCCAACACCAGAAGAGAAAAGGATAAACCAGACACGCTGATAATTAAAGAAAGGGATTACCTTGAGTGGGTGCTTCTTTAAGGGATTCCTATTCCATGCCCTGTCCAAAGGGCCACCACACGTCTCAGTCTCCAAAGCCCTATTTTCAAAGCTTTCAACCCAACAACTCAATCATGGGTATTCCAAAAGATTTTTAATTTTTGTTCTAATCATTTACCCTTCTGTATACTGCACTGCTGGTTTTGGATAGTTTGTGATCCAAAATCAAATAGTACAGGAAGGAGATATGATGGTTAAACTTATCAGATTAACACTCTTTTCAGGACTAGAAGTACTTCAACTTATTTTATTAAAACTTGTGGGAAATATTTAGAAAGTTTATCTCAATAAAATAAAAATAATAAGTTGTAGGCTTAGGAGAAATAAGCCTAAAATCTTGGGTTTGATTAAAACCAAAGTCAGATCTCTTCCAGTGAAACCTAAAAAGACAGTGGCTTGTAAATCTCACAGGTTTGCTTCCCCCCCAAAAAAAAAAAAGCCTTGACTTTATATCAATCCCACTTTATTGGTTGAGCTAAAAAGAGAGTGTCTCACAACAAATTGGCTTAAGCAATTTGTTTTGGTATAAACCAAACACAAACTTAAAATTGTATTAAATTATTTATTGATCAATAATAAGTTTAATCTAATTTTGAAATTTATCTCTTACTGTTGTACAAATCTTTATAAGAGTTTGATATAAATATTATATTATATTTTATTTTATTATTTGTTTATTTCAATAAATTTTAAATTAAATTAATTTTAATGTCAATCTTATCTTATCTCAGTGTTTCAAAGATATCATCACAATATTAGTATAATCTCTATATAATTTAATCAAATTTAATTTATCAATTCTGTCGCACTCAAATAATTCAATCATATTCCCCTTATTAATGGAGATACCTAGTTTCTTATCAATATATATATATATATATATATATATATATATATATATATATATGGACTTAGACAGAAAGCACTCGCCTACACAGCTTCGTCAATACATTTTTGACTCCAAAAATGAGATTAATAATAAGAATTACAAGCAATGATGAAAGTTATTTTTGTTCCTTAAGTAACCTTTAACAAAATCAACTGCCACAATTTAGCGGAACCACAATTCACGTGGTCAGTCCTCGCGTACAATATTCAAAATAGCACACATAAATTGAAAAGATTCACCATATTGGTTTCATTTCTTAGAAAGTAATACTAAATAAACGCTTACCGTATCCCTTCATATGCTTTTTTCTTTTGCATATAAGACACTAATTATTTAATTCAAGTTCACATTTAAACAACGAACATATTCATCTTCAGTGTTTAATTTGAGATACTTTGCAGCATAATCTTTGACATTATTGTCCCTTTTTTCTTTTAAGATAATATTGTTAATGTTCTTAAGTGATTGATGTGCTTATATATTTTGTATATAATATTAGACGATGATTCTGTGGAAAGAAATTAACAAGTAATGCCTATTGGCTTAGTGTGCAGCTGGGCACTCTCCACCCACTAAGCATGAATATGACTTGGGATTCAATCCCTCTCATACAGAAGCTTCTTAGTCTAGTTATGTTAATAAAATATACTAAATTATTAAAATTAATAATAATAATAATAATAAATATATTATCATTGTTTACTGTAAAATAAAAAATATTAATTTTTTAAATAACAAAAAAAAGTATCAAATCATAGAAATTAAGCAGAAGAAAATATTTCTTGCTTTTTCTTCTTTAAATCTCTTATGCAGCCACCCTTATTTGCAAAAGTTATATCACTGTGCTTGCTATATGATTCTTTAATTTAATTTAACTAAAAGCAAAGGGAAAATGAACAAAGAGATTTTAATTAATTAGTTTTATCTGAATATAACAATCAATATATTTATCTGTTAAAAAAGAATTACTTCAAAAATTTAAACAAAAAGTTAATAACAATAACCTTCAGACTTTAAGATGGATTAGGATCTAAGCTGCTCATATCATGATCCCAGCCATTAAGTATCTAAAGATTTTTTGTATCATGGGTTTTTTTTACTATTTATATATTTTTTAAAAAATTAGTAAATTATTAATTTTTATTTATTAATTATAGATTATCAAGTTCTAAAACATTATATCACTCAATTATCATATAATTTAAAAAAATATATATATAATTTTTACTTTCTATGCTACTAATAAATAACAACTTTAAAAATATATTTGATTGAGACAGTAAAACAAATCATATATTCATAATATGATGTGGATTAAAATTATTTAATATTTAATATTTATATTTATTAAAATAAAACTTTTTTTATGACTTATCAAATGTATACATACATATATATATATGTATGTATATGGAAATGAGTATATATGCTTAAATAATTTTGCAACTAGAAAAACAAACTGAGACTAACCTGTGTTGAACCAAAGTAAATAAAAAAGATATTTTTAATGAAACACTCATTTTTGGTTACTTTTGTGTTTAGCCCAAATTTTAAAATACCCATTTAACCGTAATTATTAATGGTTTGGAAAACGATTGCGGAGAGGAGATCGTCGGAGAATTAAGCACGTGCTTGATTAAAAACCCCAGCAATGTTGGAAAGAGAACCAACGACTCAAGGTCTTCCTCGTTTTAACGAATTTTCGCTATCATGAAGTCAACTGGTTTAACGTTTGGTGACGTGGCGAGCCGAGGGCGCTCAAAAGTGCCCTCAGCTTTTATTTAAGCTAATGGACCGCGCAATTTAGCCTTTATTTTATTTACTATAAAAAAATTATAATTTTTACTTTTTTTTCTAACCGGAACGGTTGACTGGCGGACCGCAGTGCCACACTGCCATTCGCCTGTAAAGCTGTCCTCCTCTCACCGGCAAAAATAACGTGGTGAAGACATATATTCAGTTAGTTATTTATTTAATATATTTCATATTATTGATATTTTTATGTTTTTTGGTTAAATAAATAATATAAATTTTATCCGTATAATAATATGTATAAGCTATTTGGAGTGTAGGTGATTGTAAACTGTTTTTTGGCTGCTTTGCAAATGGGATGGTTCATACGTTGGCGACCCATTAGGGTTGTTAAGTGATGGGTGGTTCACTTGCTGGCACCAATTGCTTGCTGTAAAGATCAAATGTATAATGATACCCTTCTTAAATCATTCAAATTAATCATTTAATTACCTTAATCACTTTTAATCAGTGTCTAAGACACCACAGATCGTGACAGATCAATAGCTATTAAGGTTCATCTTCTAGAGTAGCTTATGGTGGCTCACAGGTGGGCAAATCTTATAATTTTAATAGCCAGAGTGGCGGACTTCATTTATGTAATAAAAATTTAAAATTGATTAGTACCCATTAATCAGAATGAGGAAACCAAGTTGGGTGTTAATTAGAGCAAAATGGGTTTTTGAGGAATGACGGCTTTGTTGACTTTTGTTCAAAGCAACAGAGAACAACTTCAGCGTCAACAGCTTTGGTATTGGAGAGAGAGAGACCGAGAGGAAAGAGGGTTCCCGTCGGCAGGTGGGAGAGCAACCAAAAAAAAGTGGCAGAAAAGGTATGGGGAAAGGACATTAAAATATGCTCAATTATTCCTTTCCACGTGCTTCGCTCCCAACTTCACCCCTATATAAGCAGCACCCTACATGCTGCAAGGGGCCAGAGGAACTACAGACGCAAACATGCAAAGAGAGGAGCAAGTCAGTGAGAGGAAGAGAGAGGCCATGGAGAAGAACGATAAAGCTAATACAAAGGAGGAGCCCGAGGTCAAGTATAGAGGATGGAGAGCGATGCCATACATCATAGGTGAGTGAGAGGACCCGCTTTGTGTTTCCTTCAATTTTCATTTCTGGACTTATCATTCTACTATGTACCTAATTTGATGATTTTGATTGATATCTCAGGAAATGAAATCTTTGAGAAGCTGGGTATTATCGGCACTCTGTCGAACCTCTTGATCTACCTTACTTCTGTCTTCAACCTCCAAAGCGTTACAGCTGCAACTATCATCAATGTCTTCAGTGGGACCACCAACTTTGGGACCTTCATTGCAGCATTCCTTTGTGACGGCTTCTTTGGTCGTTACAAGACATTAGGGTTCTCTGTTATCGCGTGCTTCCTGGTAAGCATTCCGCTATCCAGAAACATTCAGGACACTTTTTTTAGATGTGTTTCTCTTTTAGCCCAGATCATCATTTGGAAAAAGTTCCTAATCAACTTTTTGATGTCTCTTTTCCTTGTGAAGGGAGCGCTCGTAATACAACTGACGGCGGCAGTACCAAAGCTGCATCCCCCCCACTGCGGAGCAGAAGTAGATAGTGTATGCAAGGCGCCAACAGCAGGGCAAATAACATTTCTCATGACAGGCTTGGTGCTACTCATAGTAGGAGCTGGAGGAATCAGGCCCTGTAACTTAGCATTCGGAGCAGACCAATTCAACGCAAAAACAGAAGCCGGAAAGAGGGGATTGAACAGCTTCTTCAATTGGTACTTCTTCACCTTCACTGCTGCCCAGATACTATCGTTGACCCTGATAGTTTACGTTCAATCCAATGTAAGCTGGACTATCGGTTTAGCAATCCCAGCCGCTCTCATGCTGCTTGGCTGCATAATCTACTTCATGGGCTCCAAAATATACGTGAAAGTGAAAGCAACTGGCAGTCCAATGACCAGTTTAGTACAGGTCATAGTGGTTGCTCTTAAGAAACGGAAGTTGAAGCCAGTTGAACAGCCTTGGCTCTCTTTGTACAACTATATTCCTCCCAAGTTCATGAACTCAAAGCTTGATTACACTGATCAGTTCAGGTACTGATATTTTAGAAACTTGAACATTATTTCAGTTTTGGAGATATATATAGCAGTGAACTAAAAAGGAGCAATTGATTATTTTGCAGATTTCTGGACAAAGCAGCAATCATGACCCCTCAAGACCAAATAAACCCAGATGGGTCACCAGCTTATCCGTGGAGGCTCTGCAGCATGCAGCAACTGGAAGAAGTTAAATGTCTTTTGCGAGTGATGCCAATTTGGGTTTCAGCTTCTCTGTACACCACTGTCATTGTCCAACAGATGACTTACCCTGTCTTCCAAGCCCTTCAAACTGATAGACGCATTGGACGAGGTGGCTTCGAGATCCCAGCTGCATCCTACGTTGTCTTCTTGATGCTGGGCATGACCATATTCCTTGCGATCTATGACCGAATCCTTGTCCCAGTCCTCAGACGAATCACAGGAAATGAGACCGGCATCACAGTCCTCCAAAGGATGGGCGTTGGGATGTTTCTCTCCATATTCACTATGCTAATCTCTGGCATAGTTGAACGACGCAGGAGGACTATAGCCCTCACCAGGCCAACTTTAGGAATTGCAGCGAGGAAGGGTGCTATTTCATCGATGTCTGGTTTATGGTTGATCCCTCAGCTTGCACTAGCAGGAATTGGTGACTCATTTACTGGTGTAGGCATAGTTGAATTCTACTACAAACAGTTTCCTGAGAATATGAGAAGCTTTGCAGGATCTATCCCGTATTGTGGCGTTGGATTATCAAGTTATTTAAGTAGCTTCTTGATATCAATAATTCACAGAAAAACAAGAGGAGCTTCAACAGGAAATTGGTTACCGGAAGATCTTAACAAGGGGAGATTGGATTACTTTTATTACATGATTGCTGCTTTGGAGCTCTTAAATTTTGTTTACTTCCTCATATGTGCAAAGTGGTACAAGTACAAAGGAGCAAGCAACACAGCAGCCAGCACTGAAGCCGAGGAAGAGGAGTCGTCCAACAACACTCCCGCATGATAGCCTATGAGAATAACTATACATCTCCACTTAAGATGGACGCATAGCCTTCTTAGTTAAACATTTTTTAGGTTTGTGAACGCCATGACTGCTCTGACTCAAGGTTTAGAGGAATAGTAGGCATGAAAAACATAGCTTTTTATTTAACTGTTGAATCAGAGTCATCAGATGTTTTAGACACCACAAGCCAATGGGACGTGATGATTGGTATCTGTGTCGGAAACTTATTTGAAAAGAAAAAGGCTAAAGCTTTGTGCTGTTCAACACCTGTAAGGAACATGCATAATAGATCCAGTCCTAATAATTGTCTCAGCTTTATCGTTATAAAGTTTGTTTGTCTGCAACCACACCCACTTATCTTGCTCTCTTTCATTCAAATAAAAGCATAAACAAAGAGAAACTACAAGAACAACTACTAATTAATGAACCCATCATCGGGCAGAAGGCAGAGCACAATCTTGCCATTTAGTTGGGAATCTGCACCAAGAAAAGCAGATAAGGGTCGAAAAATATCCATGGATAAAGAGAACGCTTTCTCTTGGAGATTCTTAAAAGCAAGATAATGGAATGAGGCATTGACAGCAGAACGTATGGCCTCCACTAACCCTTTAGTGGCCGCAGAAGCAGAGGAAGAGATTAAGCAAAGCACTGATTCGGT
The DNA here is from genome assembly GCA_021397835.1 of Moringa oleifera. Classification (NCBI taxonomy): domain Eukaryota; kingdom Viridiplantae; phylum Streptophyta; class Magnoliopsida; order Brassicales; family Moringaceae; genus Moringa; species Moringa oleifera. Next base: position 6,028,855 of record JAJFZO010000344.1, on the reverse strand, counting down.
TTGGATGAAAAGTTGATTTGTAAGTTCAGTATTATTCTCCCAAGGGGAGACTCTCTGGCAAACGATTAAGCCACCCAAGATGGTGCCCAGAGCCACTGACCTTAGAATCCATGGCCCTTCTCGCTGATTTCAAAGCTTTAATCGTTAAGGCAGTATGAATATAGTCAAAAGGTACCTTAAACAAGTGTCCTGTAATAACTGTTTTGTTAAGAATGTGTAAAGCAAAAGATTTTTTTTAAAAAAAAAAAAACTTTTTAAAGACTTTTCTTAGTTAATTTTTGAAAAATGTTTTTATTTTATAATTAGGTTATTTATTTAAAAAAATTGAAATTTAAGTGATTAATAAAAATCTTATTTTAATTTTAAATTCTATTTCTAAACATTTTTATTATGAAAATATTTAATTATCGTTTTATATAAGTTTGACTTTCTAATTTTATTAGGTTAAAATCGTCTCTTTGTTTTGATTATTAGTTCACGTACTTGCTGACTGTATATTCATCATTAACCATCAATATATGGACCGTTAATATAAACACCTATTTTTTAAATTAATTTAAATAAAATATTCAATGATTAAAATTAAAGATTAAAAAATAATAATTATTAACTAAAAATAAAAAAACAAGTTTCAAGATATTGCAACATCTTGCTACTGCTCCACCATTACTGCAATGAGATAACTGCATTTTGCTGCAATTGCTACAGAATGCAACAATGTTGCAATTGTTATAGCATTCTACAGTTGCAGCATCTTGCAATATTGCGATAGCACAGCTACCTACTGCTGTATTATATGGAGGTTTGGCTAAAATTTATAAGTACCCATTTCGATCAAGAGTTTGAAAAGAATGGGAAATAGAGTTGTTGAGAGAATGTTAAGAAATTTGTTAAAGAGAGTTTTGAGAATATTTGGAGAAGGTTGTTGAAGTAAGAATAGTAGTTTTTAATATATATATATATATATATATATATATATATATATAGTTTGAGAGATTTTCTTTGATAATGAGAGATTTAGTGAAAAATTTTCAAATCAAATATTATTTTCTCTTAGAGAATAAGGTAATTTTTTTTATTTTATCATCATTTATTTTTTACCCCTCATCTTTATTTTTTGTGAATATTTTTATTTATTTATTCGTTATTCCTTTTGTACACATTTACTTTTTTTTCTCATTTGCATTTTTATTTACCTTATACATTAATGTTTTCATGTTCTCTTTTTTATGGATACACACAATTTTTTATACTTTCATGTTAAATACATGAAAAATGATATAAAAATAAATAGTGTATGCAAAAAATGAGAAAAAACCATATAATATAGAGAAAAATGAATGAGATTTGATATATACTAAAAAAATTAAAAATTAAAAAAATAGTAGTTAGGAGAAAAGTAGTAATTGTTTGTGTAAAAAAAAAAAAGATAAAAATTTAAAATGAAAAAAAAAGAAAGATGTGAAATAAAGAGTGTTTACTTAAAAGAATTAAAAAAAAAGAGAGAGAGAAGAAGAACAGATGACTTTAGGATATTATGATTGTTTAAAATAATAAATTTATAATGTTCATACTGCAAAATTATTATGTAAATTAAGTTTCTATTTTTATTTTATTTTTTATCTTCCTTAATTTTAACTATGTTTTTAACAAAGATGAATCATTTAAGATTATTCTAATTTTTTAATTTTTTTTTTAAAATAAAAAATATTTTAAATTCTTAAAAGCATAAAATAATTCAAAAGAGATGTTTTTTATTTTTAATAAAAAAATATGTTTCAAGTTTTAATAAGTATGAAAACATCTCAAAAGTGAAGTTTTCATATTTTTTAATATAAAAATTATTTAAAAAAAATTAAAAAATATACATTTTAAACTTTTGAGAAGAATGAAAAAATTTCAAGAGAAAAATTTTTATATTTTCTAATGTAAGAATTATTTTTGAAAGTAAAAATAAAAAATATATATGCTTCAAATTTTTAAAAAATATAAAAAAAATTAAGAGAGAGATTTTTATATTTCTAATATAAAGACTATTTAATATTTTTGAAAAATATAAAAAATCTAAAAGGAGAGGTTTTCATATTCTCTAATACAAAAATTATTTTAAAATATAAGTGCTTCAAGTTTTGAGGGGTATGAAAAAACTCAAGAGAGTGATTTTCATATTCTTTAACGTAAAATTATTTTTTAAAAAAATTAAAATATTTATTTAATATTTTTGAGGAATATGAAAAAAATTTAAAAAGAGAGTTTTTATGCTCTTTAAAACAAAATTTATTTGTTAAAAATAAAAATATGTATTTAATTTTTTTAGAAATATGAAAAGATTTGAATATAGAATTTCATATTTTTAAACATTAAAATTATATTTTTAAAAAATTTATATATTTTAGAAGTGAAAATCACAAAAGAAATTTTAATATTTTTTAAATATAAAATTTATTTTTAAAAAAATAAAAAATATATTGAGAAGTAGGAAAAAATCTCAAAAGAGAGGTTTTTATATTTTTATAATATAAAATTATTATTATTTTAAAAAATATAATAAAATATATTTCAAACTATTGTGAGTATGAAAAAATCTTAAGAAAAAAGTTATCATTTCTTTAAATATAAAGATTATGTTACTTTGTTTGGAATAATAAGAAAATTTCAAAAGTAAAATCTTTGTATTACCTCTAAAATATTTTGTTTATATGGTCCTTAATTCAATTTTATTTTTAATTTATAAAATTATGAGAGTTAAGTTTAAGGTCTACATTCAAATATTAATTAATAATTAATTATTTGCTTGAATTTGATTTTTGAGACAGTAAAATTATTTATATGCTTTACATAATATAGCTATGTATATATATCAAAATGTTATTAAATGTTTTGAACATTAATGAACAAGAACGAGATCTCTATGTTCTCTATCATAAAAAAATATTTTAAGATTAGAAGTTAGGTAAAAGTAAAACATTTACATCTTCTCTCATAAAATGATTCTAAGAATAAAGGATAAAACAAGTGTTAAATCTTTATATTCTTTAAAACATTAAAATTTCATTTATTTTCATGTCATGCACATTTCTTTTGAAACATATTTTTTTAGAAACAAATTCTAGATATCAAATAAATTTCAAAACCAAGAAACAACCATGATCAATTGATATCAATTTTTAGGCGTTGTTATTCTTTCATCATATTTTGCAATGTTAGAAGCTCATTAAAAATTTAAAGACTGTGACTTATATAAAGACAGATAGTAACAATCACTTCAAATACTTGTTTATGTCAATTGGATTATGCATCAGAAGTTTTTATACATGCATGGCTTGCTATAACCATTGATGGAATATTTTTAAAAGGTAAATATCTTAACACCTTATTTGTAGCGGTTGAAAAAGATAAAAATAATCAGATATACCCGATAGTCTCGTTATTGATGATTTAGAAAATAATACTTCATAAAAATAGTTCCTGACTAAGTTAAGAAAAGTTATTAGTAATCCTACACCAATTATATTTATTTTTTATCGCAATACAAGTATTGAGAAAGCTATTAAGAATATATTCCCTACAATTCGTGGGATATACATGTACCACTTGAGCCAAAATTTGAGAGTGAGATGTAGGCATCATACTATAGCATTATTCTATTATTCTATATTGCAGCCAAAAGTTTATTGCATATTAGAATTTGAGCTCTTGATGGAACAAATCAATAGTATTGATCATCATTATGCATAATATTGACATGTATGGAGTTGCAAAGTGGACTTGTACACATTCAAATGGCAGGTTATACAAATATCATAACTACCAATTTTCTATGAAGTTGCAATGATGTACTAAAAGATAATAGAGAGTTACTGATTTATTACATCAAAGGTTTACCATAGAGTTGGTTTTTTTTTTTTTGGAAAGGTTAAAAAGCCATTAAGATGATCGCATAATTAACTGAATGGGCCAAAAACGAGATTCATAACAAGCATCCAAAATTGCATATTACAATGTCATAACTATTAATTTATTTGAGCTAAAGGTCGATGATAGAAATATGAATGATATAGTTAACTTAAATACGGATACATGTACATGTAAAGAATTTGATCTTGACTAACTCTCTTATGCACATGCATTGGTTATTTATAGACATCGTCACATTTTAGTACACTCTAATCATGTATTATTATTTTGTAAGCTTATTATCTATGGCATATCCAAAATCTATATATCATCTAGACATCCTGTGGATTGGCAACTACATTTTATCAAATATTAAAGGTCGTGTCACCAAAAAATACAAAAGATGAAGTATACATGACAATCAAAAAATATGCAAAGCATCTATTTCTCTTCATTAAGAGAATGCACCATCAGTTTCAATATCATGATACATTTTTCTCTTTTTGTTTTTACTTTACATGAGTTCTAAAAATTCACATAGATTAACATTTTTTTTAATTTTTTGTTAGATACTATCATTTTGAGTTATATGAATTACATTGCGAATTTGTTATTTTTATATATATATAAATTTGATATACAAAGTGCTCGGCGGTTATGATTCTCACTTGAGGAGCTGCATCTCAGGTACGAGTAAGATATTTATATTTTTCTTTTTACCTTTCATTAATGATTACTAAAATTACAAAATGGTTGTATTCCTATTGGGCATTGGATTTTTCATCCAGGATTGTTGATGCCCTAGTAGTACAAAGCATATTTTGCATGGTCCAAGATGTCTATACTATATACCCTTGAACGAAAAACTCCAAGAAAAAGAGAAGCATTTTGACTATAATTACTGTCATTTTCTTTTTCAGATCATGTTCAGAAGTAATCTCATATTTCATTCCTGTTTTCTCCTTCATAATACTATTCCATTCCTTTTGGTGCTAGATAAGGAATTGAAAGTGGTCCAGGATTAATTTGTTCGGCCAAGCAGCAGATATAGTTGCTCACCAGAGGCAACTAACGCCATCAAATTAACAAGATGCTAAAGCTACATGCAACTGATGAGGCTATGCCAATAACGCCAGGCATACATATAATTGAGTTGACAGCCCCTGCAATGTCAAAAAATTACTGAAATTGCTTCAACTGTGTCTTCCTTCTGTGAACATCTTGCACCCTAAGAGCTTTTACATAATTATTTGTATTCATGGTCACATAACCTATCTCACTCTGCTTGGAAACATGCAACACTCACATATTTTTGTGACCATAACCATAAAATATAATCAATATAATCTACAATCTTTCTTTTTATGATTGAAAGTTTGAAACCCACATCTTATTAATGATAGATAATTAAGATTCTGTATTTGGTTATAAGTTTCCTTTGCATTAATTCCATAAATTAGTGTTTCTTGATCTTGAGCTCTTAGTTATGTGAACTAGGCTAGGAGTGTCTATCAATTGGAAAAAAAAAGAGTTACTTTTGTTAATAGAGTCAGTTTCATTTGCTACCTGGCACATTCTCAATTTTTATCCATGAAAAACTATCAGGCTCCCTCATTTGTCAAGGGACCCTGGAATTGGCGCATTTCCTTTGTTTGACCTAGGAAGCACTTTAATTTTTATTTATAAACCACAGTCAAGAAGCCATCTGATTGGTCCATTTTCTTATTTTTGCCCTTCAAAGCTCATTACTTTTTCTTTTCCTGGCCACAATCAAAGGCTGCCAAATAATGTTTGACCTCGAAAGAAGTATAGATAATGCGTTGGTGTCGAGGGCGGTTCAGGTAATAGGCTTCCCCAACCACAATAGAATAGACTTTCACTTTGTGGTATGGAAATGAGCTACTATTTGGACTTTTTATTGCATATCAAATCTTTGGCAGTCAGACTTTCTTATCTTCAAAGAAATGAATGAACATCTATTCCTTATTTTATATTTTTTAAAATTTTCAGATAATTTATTTAAACAATATATAACATAAACAAAAGTAAATATAAATAAAGTAAATTGGGTAAGTATACATAAGAACTATCAATGCTTACTCTAATGTAATTTTAAAAAAAATCAGACTCTTACCATTAATGACTGTCAATAAATTTGGGAATTCTCTAAGGTTGAGTTGTGCTTTTTGAATTAATTAGGGGTACTCAAACTATTTGACTTTGGAGACACTTAATTCTGGTTGCAAATTCATTCATTTAGTTTTGAAATAAGAAACTTAATTAGCAAATGACAAATAAATTGATATGTGTATCTTGTATTTCGCAAGAAAGGCTTGGGATTAGATTGTATTTTTTTGAATATATTCAAAATATCTCTTGAGATATAGTATCTTCACATATTTTTTTTCATCGTAATTTTTTAAAATTTTTTTTGAGATCTTCAATTTTTTTTTTCATCATATCCACCTAAAATTTTTCATGTACCTAAGAATTGAAATTTTTCATATATCCCAAAAGAAAAGTATGTACCCTAAGGCCTATAAAAAATATATTTGGCAATGTAGTATAAAAGTCATGACTCTCACTAATAACAAGTAGCATAATTGTAATAAATTTTTATTATTTTCTCAATAATTTTAATATATATATTAGTCTTGTCATTTACACTTATTTCTATAACCAAATAAGTTTTTATTTGAGCTCTAAACTTGGGAGCAACCATGTGCCTCACAGGAGGAAGTTCAAGTAATAATAAAACGAATTCAAGTTTCAAGTCTCATGAGTAACCATGAGCGTTACAGGAACAGCTCTTAAGTGAGGGTAGAACAAACATAATCTCCGAGCCTTGTGAGCAGCCATGTGCTCACAAGAAAGGCCCAAGTGGACAACCTTAAGTGGTGGAGGGTCGAACCCAAGTATGGCACACAATATGCAGAGTTGAAGACACATCTCTTCGGCCTTGCTACAAATATAACAGTGCCTACTCAAAAGATACATCTCTCTAATCCTACCACATGTATAACAGAGCCCACACTAGAAGACAAAACTCTTCAGTCCAATCCTATCATACATGTATTTTTTCTCTACAAGTCAGCCTTTTTTCCTGTATTTTGTGGTGTAAGTAATATATATTTTAAATTTTTAGATATAACCAAAATTTCTCTTGAAATTCAGTATCTTTAGATATTTTTTTCAGTATATTCACTTAAAATCTAATGCCTCTAAATTAAGAGTTTCCATACACTCCGTAAAGGAAATATCTGCCCCTAAACTTGTAAAGAGGGACTCAGGTTCTTCAGGATTTCATCTCTCCGTAACCAACAACACCAATTTTGGATGATAAAAAACTTATAAAATAAATTTAAAAAATATCTATAAATTACGATTATATGTATTATATAATTTTAATTTTAATTTATTTTCATGATGGTGTGATTTGTTAGTAATATGTTATAGTCATTACATTAATACACACGGTTGCAGTTCACTAATTTTTTAAATAGATATATAATATAAATATAAAGTTTAAAAATTAAGATTATTTAATTTTCAAAATAAAAATATTAATATTATTACTTGAGTGATGGGGTAAATTATTTTTTAATTGAATAATATTCTCATACATCAATGATTAACGTATTTAGTTTATTTTTGAAATTTATGAATTAACATTAATTTAAATTTCTAACATGCGAACACTTTGAGCACCTTGAAATGCTAGAAAATCAAAAATCCTACCAACTTTTTCTTTCATAATTTGAAACCAAAAAGTTGAAATAAAAAAATATATAACAAATAAAATAAAACACGGTCAATAATTTAGACTAATGGACCGACCCAAAATTTTGTTGATCAATCTCCTATAGTTAAACCTATTGGACTTTGGACTCTTACCATTTAACATGATTTGGTATCTGAAATTTCGAAGGTTCATAGAACACAACAATTGTCAAAGACTCCTTGTCCTACAGCCCAAATTAAGAAAACAAGTTTTAGTCAACAGGTGGTCCAATTAGGGTCATGCATGATCACCCAATTACAATCAAAATGAACCCAGATCGAGAGAAGTCCAAATTGATAATTATCCTATGAAAGATCTTTTATATGGTCCCATGATATCAGGCTGAACTCAATGCTTCGGCTCAAACGCACATGGAAAAGATGGGACTTCTTGCAATAATGTCATTTAATAAATACACAGGAATCTAGATTTATAAAGTTGCGCGGAGCCCAGGTTTATAAAATTACAGGAACCTACTTTAAAAAGTTACGCGACGCCTAAGAGTTGATGGTTACATGAAACGAACTTAAAAAGATTATACAGAACCTAATTTTGTAAGGTTATATGAAGCCCATCTTAAAAAGTTACGGAAAGCTTAATCTTTGGAAAGTACACGAAGTTTATCTCACTCAAGAAATTACATTGAGCCTAGACATCAAGTTATACGGAATCATAGCAACAAACCCACAAAGCCAACAGAGACTTCACCAGAAAATACCAGATTGATGATAGAAGGCAACATATATGCAAAAATTGATGCCATTTACAAACAGTCAAAGATAAACTCAGTAACTGTATAACTCATGTTCGCATTCTTCACAAAACTAGTGATAAAGTAAATAGTCCACTAAAAACAGATAAACACTAACCTTGTGAGACTAATAGCGAAACTCTTAATTGATTGGAAGGATATTTGACAATATGTAGAATGTTTGGGAAGTGGGAAAAAATAATGGATATAGCTTGAGCGAGAAAAACAAGAAAATGCCTAAAGAAAGAAAAGATAAGCGTTGAATGAAATTAATAAAAATTGATATTTTTGCAAAATTTTATTTTATTAAAATTAAAAAAATCTTATTATTGTTGTTGTTATTATTGATAACATTAAACTGACATTGTGTATGTATCAATATATATATATATATATATATATATATTGCTAATGTACAATATTATGCTACCATTTTGCATTATTACATTTCCATCGTGCTTAAAATGGTAACATTATGCATTATTTTGGGGGGCTTGATGCATTATTCTGAGTCGGTTTTGTGCAGTAATAAATCAAACAAAAAAATTATACGAAAATCATTGAGAATCATTGCATTGTTGGGACACGTCTAAAAAGAGTATGTATTAGACGAACACTGGATTTCAATATTGAGAAATGAGCAAACACTTTGTTTCAGCGAGCTACTCATTGTTAAATATATAATAATATCATGTTCACTGTACAGAGACTTCATATAGTCATAAAATATTTAAAAAACATTTAATATTACTTGTAATTTCGTATAGCTAATTACAAATTAAAGCATGCATAAACTATGCTAAGCAACTTTATTCCTCAAGATCATACCACACTCCCAATTCAAAGACAATTCATGGAGTGCGTTAAGCAACTTGATGAGACAATGGTCAAACACTTGACTTTCCACCTAGGAATTAAGCAATTAAGGTTTCCAAGGTAAAATGTAAAGGTGAATACATTTGTCAATTAAGAAGAAAAAGTGAAATCATTAACTCATGATAATAATATATAATACATAATGATATAGTCATTAACTCCATCATTTTTGTTCAAAACCATTTTCGTATTCTTAAAAAAAATTAAGATAATCATTTAATAAGTGGATTTTTTTTTTTTTAAATCTGGGTTTCATACAGCTTCAAAATATTTTATCAAGAAAATAAAATTATAAATCATATGCATTCTCTCATAATATAAAATAAAAGCATATTATATGTCACTGATATGATTGAGTAGTGATAATTTGGTGTAATTTAAACCTCGTGCATAAATACAAGTATTCTACAGCATGTGTAAACTCAAATTTTTTATGTACACACACTCTTTTAACGGAATCTTTTGACGATAAAAATTCATAATGGACCAACCAAAGATAAAGTCCCGTAGAGAATAAGATGACAGTAAGGGCATAACCAATCACATAAGAATTTGATGTACTTATATCTCTACTCACATACAAAAAGGAGTGAATGTTAGACAAGGTTCGTGCTCTTTGAATATCGAATCGTTATTTTATATGCTCACATGTCAAAAATTCCTACCAATTTTATTTGCACCACCTACTCTCATTAACATTATTAATTCGTGGGCAACTTTGATGTTTTCAATTGATCGAATAAATGAATGGATGGTTATCCTTGCAAAACTACAAAAACATGTGATATTATTTTTATTTTATATTTTACTGTGATGACATATATATAATATTTTAAGTTCATATTTAAAAGATATTCATGTTTATGTTTTATTTTAGATATTTCATTACATAAGTTTTCACTATTAATATAAAAAAATAATTTTTTAATTAAATATTCAAAATAAATCTTGTAATATTCGCATTTTTTAATTAAGTTCTTGTAGTATTTTTTGACCAATTTTACATATGAACATTCATATTTTTAATTTTTTAAAAAAATCAAATTGAAGATCCTATATAATAAATTTTAACTTGAAAATATTCATGATGTAAATAAATAAATAAGGTATCATTATGAAAAAATTTATAATTTTTTTGATCTTAAAAATATTTTTATATAAATTTTTAAAGTTTTAATACTATAAAATCTTTAAAATAATATTTTTTGATACTCAAAAAATTTTGAAATTTTTTATGATGATAGATTGAGTATTTTTTTAAAATTTTTAAAAAATTTTAAAATTTTTTCATGATGATAAATTGAGTATTTCTTTATATTTACAAAATATTTAAGTTAAAATTTATTGGATAAAATTTTTAATTTAAATTATTTTTTTAGAAAAAATTGAAGATAATGATCAATGTAAAGCAAATTGGTATTTCATACTTAAAATTAATTTAAAGGAAACTACTAAAACTTGATTAAAAAAGATAAGTAATATAAATTTTATTTTGATATTTATTTTAAATTAAAAAAAAAAACAGTGGGAGAATTCAGCACGTGCCGGATAAAACTCAAGTGTTAAGAGTTGGAAAGAGAACCAACAGGACAAGGTCTTTACGTCTCTAACAAGCTTTATCTCTCTTTGAAGTCTAAGTCGTTTTAATGTGGGGTGACGTGGCGAGCGGAGGGCGCTCAAAAGTGCCTATGCTCTATAAGCTAATGGCGGTGCAATTTAGCTTTTATTTTCTTTACTACAAAAAAGAAATTAATTTTTTACTATTTTCTAGCCAAGTGGTGGACTGGTGGAGTGCCGCGCCACACTGCCATCGCATTTCTCTGATACTGTCAATCTTCCTGACAATTCTAAAGCTATCGCTTTTTCGCCTGCAAAAATAACAACTACACATATATTTAATAATATATAAATTATTAATATTTGATACTTCTTTATTAAATAAATATAATATTTATTTTATTTTTATAATAACAAATATTTATCTATTTGGCAATCATTCTCTCGATTTGAATGGTGGACCGCTACGGATCAATCCCGTTGCTTCAGTGACAGAGGATTCAGCCACTAAAGGACAACAATTTCTTACAATAAAGGCCATCTCCGAATCATAAACTAAATTTAACATTATTTTAATATTAAAAATATTTTTAAGAATATTTTAATATTTTTTATTTTAAATTAATATCATAAATATTATTTTAATAATATTTATAATATTTAATTAATTATTTTAATTTTAATTTTTAATTAATTTATTTTAAATAAATATTATATAACAAATTATTTATATAATTTTTTAAATTAATAATTTATTAAGTTAATTTTTAATTATATTTTTTATTTACTTATTTTATGAGTTAATAAGACTTCCATAATTTTTTGATAAAGTGATTTAAAATAAATAATTCAAATTAACATTAAAATTTTATTAAATAATTGACATAAAGTAAAATAAGATTATTAATATATTATAATTTTTAAAATTTTAAATTATCATAATGATCTCACAAATATTCAATTAATATATCATGAAGTGTGAAATGAGTCTATATCAAATAATGAATCTTTAAAACTTAGTAGTTTCATTTAGTATCATCTTAATCTTTGGGATTTGTTCCCTCTTTCAATTTTCAATATCAGCATCAATATTATTTTTATCCTCAATGATCATATTACACATTATAGACACGTGATCATATTATACATTATAGGCACGAAATCATTATGTCATGGATTATTTTTTTAAAAAAAAGTGTGCAGATCCTAAAATTATACCTTGATTGGAAAATTTTAAATGCATGTTCAACGTTCTTCTTACATATTTCTTGCATCTTTGCAAATAATTTTTTTGTTGGATCCCAAGGATCGTGAATGGTTTGCACAAGAATTGATCATTTAAAATATATACCATCAGCTAAATAATAACTCATGTGGTAATCATTTTTCGTTAATGACATAATGAGCTAGAGGTATTATACCTTTAGCAAGGTTTGTGAGCAAGTAAGATACTTCAGCACCTTAACATCATTGTTAGAACTAGAAAAGTCAAAATATGCATACCAAATTTGCAAATCATAATCGGTTACAACCTTAAGAATAATAGTGAGTCTACTGTATTATCTTGCCTAAGTAGTAGGACAATTTTTTCACTTCTAATACATACAATCTAAACTCCCTAACATTCTAAAAAATCCACGTTTCTCACCAATTTTTGAGCAACCTTGCAATATCGTCAGCATTTGGGGCTCTTAAATGATGCTCTCCAAAAATCTCCACAACAGCTTGATAAAATTTTTTCATACTTTCAATTGTTGTAGATTCTTCAATTTTATGCATTCATTAGTTGCATCTGCTAGTGCATAGTAAGTCAATATTTGAAAAACTATAATTGTTGTTTATAACCTAGCCAACTAAATTTTACCAACATATCTCGTTGTTGCATAAAATAGTTGTTGTGAACTTCGAAAATATTGACAATATGGAGGAATAAACTTTTACCCATTTGAAATCATCAACAAAACATTGATTCATCATATCTTGGGGTCTCTACAAAGTAGTCATTCAATAGATTTTTGTTTAGCTTTGCTCAACCAGATTAATCATCCTATGACCAAGAACAAAGCCTTCATGTCTTCGTTGGTTAGTTTAATGGTTTATACACTCAAGCATCAAGAGGTTATTATTGAAATATAAATTCAATAACACTGATTTTTAGGCTCAAAGAGTTTGAAGATGTATCTTAATAAATGGAGTAAGGTCAACTTCATCATCAGTGCTCGATAATGGAGATGACATATAAGATTGATTGGCTCTAAAATTCATAGTTGAATAAAATATTTATGGATGGTTAAATGATAATATGGATGGATAGTTGAATGACAAAATAGATGATAATATGTTATCTCTTATAAATGAAAATAAAGAATATGATAATATCTAATATATTATGTATGAACCGTTGGATGAAAAAAGAGATTCAATCTAAATTATTCATTTCAAATCACACAACATCCGAGTTATATTATGAACTTTAAAAAATGTGACAATATCTAATATATACATGAACTGTTAGATGAAAAAAGTGATTCAATCTAAACCGTTAATTTCAAATCACATAACATCTGAGGTCTATAATATAACATCCAAGTATATGATAATGTACAATATATCTTGTAAGAACTATTACATGAAAAAAGTGATTTAATGTAAATCATTTATTTCAAATCACACAACATTCGAGATGTCATGAACCCAAAAAAATGTAAAAGTATTCAACATATCTTATAGAACCATTGAATTAAAAAAATGTGATTCAATCTAAATCATTCATTTTAAAATACACAACATCCAAGATTTGTCACACAACATTCTAAGGTTTGTCACACAATAATATTCATAACTTGTTGTACACTCTAATAATTGCATGACTAGCTGGTGGATTATTATCTTTGAAATCAAGACATCTCTCTTCTTCTTTTTTCAAAACCTTTTTCAAGATTTAGTCACACATTATCTTCAAAGTAGTATACGTACTGCTTCATAAATAAGATCAACTCATATGCCATATGTTTCTTGATATTTTTCAAAATGCGATTATCAACACAAATCAATCAATTTTTTAATTCTGGTCTTGCATTATAGAATAATATCATAAAGCTTTATCAATGCACATTACTAATATTTGATGAGATCTTTACAAACACGAATGCAAACAATCATGGTAACTATTGCCAAGATAAGAAGATGTATTCAACAAATTCAAAAATTGAATCCAAGTAGCGCTTTAGAACAAGATGTTGTAAGTATTTGTTATATTTTATTAACTAAATTTAATAAGAGATTGTATATTCAAATCTTTTTTTTTAATGGTGTCTTGTAGTTAGAGAAACTCAAATCTCTTCTAACAGAATATCCAAAATTCAAAAGAAGTTTAAGAATTTGATCATGCGTGGTCTTTTTTAAAAAATATTGAAAAATTTGTTGATATTGATCCCATTCAAACTCTTATCTATAAAAAAGGAGCTAGTTGTAGCATTAAATCCTCTATAAAGTCTAACTCATCATTTTATATTAAGTTAAATCTTGAGGAAGATGAAGATTTTTGTAATGATAATACTCAACCCAATGTTTTGTTAGCAAGGACAAAGAAAAATAAAAAAAAATGAAATGAAAAGTTCAAAGAATATTTCAAATTCATGAAACAAAAAGCAGATCAACTACAATAAATTATCAAAGAAAATAATGTCTTTATGCAAAAAACACAATCGCTACCCCAAAAGGATTTTAAACTCCAACTTTTATGAGCTCAAGATAAGACAAAAAAGTTGGAATTGCAAAAATAATGAGAAAAGAACAAAATTTTAGAGAAAGATATTAATTTTATGAAAGATCCAATATTACATGAGGTAATTCGAAATGAATGAATAAGAATTTATGTGAAACAAACTTGAGATCAATAATACAAAAGAGTGGACCATCTAATGCCTAATGTAAAAGGAAGTGGAGATCACTTCTCTATATTTTGAATAGTTTTAAGCTAGTTTATTGTTGTTGGAGTGATTTAATTTTGATCAATAATTGTAATTGAGTTTATGTAGTAATCAATAATGTGTTGTTATGTTTTCTAAAGTATGCTTTTAATTGGAGTAAATTTTATTTTTATTATATTCACCTAAAATTTAAATTTTTTATATTATAATTTTTAAATAATATTTTTAATATCATATGATATTATCATTAATTAAATATTTAATTATTATTAATATTTAAATAAAATTAAATTATATATTTAATATTAATATTATTTTAAAATCTTGACGAGATATTTTTAATAATATAATTTTTTAATAATATAATATATATTAAATTATTTATTAAAATATATTTTATATAAAAACTAAAAAAATTATAAATATATTAATAAAAAAAATGAGCAGCAATAATGCACTTATTATTGCACCAAATATGATGCAACACTATTGTTGTTGCACCAAATTGTTGAACCTTTTTTTGACATTTGTTGGAGATGAAATTGACACCCCAATTTTGTGATTTACTGTCTTCATTGGAGACAGCTAATGCCAATCACGAATATCAAAATTAATATTATTTTAATATTTAAAATATATTTAAAAATACTTTAATTTAAAATTTCTTATTTTAATTTATTTATATTAAATTAATAAAATTAATATTTTTTTAATAATAATATTTAATAATTAGTATTATATAACATTAAATAATATTTATAAATAAATTAGTTTATGTATTAAATATTAATTTATTTTAAAATTTTTAATAAAATAAATTTAATAATATAGTTTTTATAATAACGTAATTTATATATTAAATTATTAAATTATAATAAAAAAACATTTGATGTTAAAAGCAGTGCACATGTGATTTTGCACTGTATATAATAACAAATTAATGATCTTGAAATTATTAAATTAACGCTCAATGAAAATAATTAGAAAAGTTTTGTTTTTAACCTTTATAAAAGTATTTATTTTTATTAATTTATTTTTTGTTAAAATTTTTAGATAAAAAAATTTAAAAGGACAATCTTATTTACAAGGATGTTATTTTATATAATGTTAATCATCTCCCTTTAGTGTTTTTTTTTTTTTTCATTTGTTTTAAAGCCTTCAAACCCCATTTCTTCCTTCATCCTTCTTCTCAAATAGTGAAGATTTCTTTGAAATTTATTAAAGTCATCATTTATTTTTGACAAAGAATTCCTAAAGGTCTTAATATATGTAATTTTTATTTTTATTTTATTATTTAGTGTGTGGATAAAGAATATAAAAATAGATTTCATTTTTACTAAGGTACAGATTGTGTTATTCTTTCTTTTTATTCTCTATGAAATCTCTCAATCCCTTTCAACTTTGTTATTCTTCTTGTAAGTTTAAAGTACATGTGCTTTTCCTTCAAGACATAGATAAGAATAGGTTGAACGAAATAATCACTTTTTTGTTCTCATCTTTTCTCTCTTTTCTCTTCTCTATGAGATCCTTTAATCCATATAAAGCTTGTTAAATCTTTATGTAATCTTCCATCATAGATTTCGCACAGACTTTAAAGCATAAGCTCTGTGTAATCTTTATAGCATAAGCTTTGTATGTAATCTTGATAATATAGACTCAGTGTGACATTCAAATAGTAAGTTCTATGTAATAGTTTTTGTAAACTTCGTATAACCCTATTTAAAAACTTCATATAACCTTATCTGTAAGCTCTATGTAACTTACATACTTTTGTGACACTAAAAGCTATATAAGTGACATAAGTTTATGAGCTATGTTTTTGTCAAAATTTGGGATAACATGAGGTAGATGGTAAAATCATACGCTTTAACACATAATTATCAACTAAAAATGAAAAAATATATTAAATAAATAAAAATTATATTTAAAATTCATAAAATTTATAGTGAATCATTGATATATGCATAACATATCACCAATTTACACAAAAATGTTTACTTTATTAATGTGAAATTGTAAGGTCAACATTATGCGTCAATCCATATCAAGCTCGAATGTCCACCCATATATCTGGTAGCAATATCTTTATAAGAACCAATAACTTTACTCAAAATTATATCTTTACATGAAAAAATGTTACATAAAATTATATTTTTATATCGAAGTATGTTATACCAAATTATATCTTTATAGTATCGACACATATTGAACTCATGTGTTAACTCATATCAGCTGTAGCATCTTAAACAAAAAAGTTGTATGAAACCTACGAAAAAAGTTTCACAAAATCTAGTATTTGAAGGTTATAAGGGGCTTATTTTATCAAAGTTACACAATGTCTACAGAAAATATTACACAAAACCAAACATTTGAAGATTATACGAAATTTTTTTTATTAAGGTTATATGGAGCCGATGTTATCAAGATCACTCAGAGCTTATGTAATAAATAGAACATGAAGGTTATAATAAAAGGCTGCAGGAAAAGTTATCAAATTTTACATAAATTGAGAGATTTCACAAGAAAAAAAAAAGAAAAATAGATGAGAGATGAAAGATAAGGGAAGAAAGAAAAGAAAAAAAAAAGAATAGTAAAAAAAAAAGAGAGAAGAAAAAAATAAAAATGTTGTTTCGCCCAATCCATTTTTACCATGATCATAAAGAAAGAGTACATGTATCACAAATGTATAAGAATAACAGAAAAATTGAAAACATTTTTAAAGATTAAAAAATCTCATAAAGAAAGTCCAAGAGATAAAAAATATATATAAAAAAATCAGGAAAACACATATTTAGAGAAAAAAGAAAATAAATTCTATAAGATTATATATATTAAGAAAGTTTTCAATATTTTTTAAAGTGTACATTGATCAGATGAATTAAAAATAAATTAATTAATAAAAATTAATTTTTTAAAAAAATATAATTTAAAAATTATTTTCTGATATATTTATATCAAAATATTATATTACGATAATACTTTAATATCCCGATGAAGATGTCTTAAAAAATCAAAATTCATTATATACCCCCGTTGCTAAAACTGATGGAATTATTAATCAATTTTAATGAGTAGCCAACTCAGTAGAGACAGTGACAGGTCAACAGCCATCAACAGAATTGATTCATCTTGTAAAATTGATAGGCTTACAGTGCTAGCAGGGCGTCCAGCCTTCTTAATGACAAGTCATGGAATCCATTTATGCAATAAAAAATTGAAAATTGATTACTACCCATTAATCAGAATGAGGAGATCAAGTTGGGTTTTAATTGAAAATGGTTTTTGAGGAATGACGGCTCTGCTGTGCAAAGGAGCAGAGAACAACTTTACCATAAACAGCTTTGGTATTGAACACCAAAAGTGTCCACACGCTGTGAGAGAGAGAGAGAAAGAGGGAGCGCGTGAGCAGTGAGAGAGAGCAAAAACGTGGCAGAAAAGACTGGGGAAAGGACATTTAATATGCCACAATTATTTCTTTCCATATGCGTTGCTCTCAGCTTCACACCTATAAAAGCAGCGTCGCACACGCTCGTAGGGAAACAGAACTACAAGAGAGACATTCAAAGAGAGAGCTAGTGAGTAAGAGGAAGATATACGCCATGGAGAAGAACGACAAATCTAACACAGAGGAGGAGCCCGAGGTCAAGTACAGAGGATGGAGAGCGATGCCCTTCATCATAGGTGAGTGGGAGGGAATCTTTATATTTCCATCATGTTTTTCTTCTCACTTACCAGCTTTGTATATGATTTGCTTGATTTTGATTGATATCTCAGGAAATGAAATCTTTGAGAAGCTGGGTATTATTGGCACTTTGTCGAACCTCTTGATCTACCTTACTTCTGTCTTCAACCTCCAAAGCGTTACAGCTGCAACTATCATCAATATCTTCAGTGGGACCACCAACTTTGGGACCTTCATTGCAGCATTCCTTTGTGACGGCTTCTTTGGCCGTTACAAGACATTAGGGTTCTCTGTTATCGCGTGCTTCCTGGTAAGCATTCCGCTACCCAGAAACATTCAGGATACTTTTTCTAGATGTGTTTCTCTTTTAGCCTAGATCATCATTTGGAAAAAGTTCCTAATCAACTTTTTGGTGTCTCTTTTCCTCGTGAAGGGAGCGCTCGTAATGCAACTGACGGCAGCAGTACCAAAGCTGCATCCCCCCCACTGCGGAGCAGAGGTGGGTAGTGTATGCAAGGCGCCAACCGCAGGGCAAATAACATTTCTCATGACAGGCTTGGTGCTACTTATAGTAGGAGCTGGAGGAATCAGGCCCTGTAACTTAGCATTCGGAGCAGACCAATTCAACGCAAAAACAGAAGCCGGGAAGAGGGGATTGAACAGCTTTTTCAATTGGTACTTCTTCACCTTCACTGCTGCCCAGATATTATCGTTGACCCTGATAGTTTACGTTCAATCCAATGTAAGCTGGACTATCGGCTTAGCAATCCCAGCCGCTCTCATGCTGCTTGGCTGCATAATCTACTTCATGGGTTCCAAAATATATGTGAAAGTGAAAGCAACTGGAAGTCCAATGACCAGTGTAGTACAGGTCATAGTTGTTGCTATTAAGAAACGTAAGTTGAAGCCCGTTGAACAGCCTTGGCTCTCCTTGTACAACTATATTCCTCCCAAGTTCATGAACTCCAAGCTTGATTACACTGATCAGTTCAGGTACTTATCTGTTTGAAACTTGAACATTATTTCAGTTTTGGAGATATATATAGCAGTGAACTAAAGAGGAGCAATTGATTACTTTGCAGATTTCTAGACAAAGCAGCAATCATGACCCCTCAAGACCAAATAAACGCAGATGGGTCAACGGCTTATCCCTGGAGGCTTTGCAGCATGCAGCAAGTGGAAGAAGTTAAATGTCTTTTGAGAGTGATGCCAATCTGGGTTTCAGCTTCTCTGTACACCACTGTCATTGTCCAACAGATGACTTACCCTGTCTTCCAAGCCCTTCAAACTGATAGACGCATTGGACGAGGTGGCTTCGAGATCCCAGCTGCATCCTATGTGGTCTTCTTGATGCTGGGCATGACTGTATTCCTTGCGATCTATGACCGAATCCTTGTCCCAGTCCTCAGACGAATCACAGGAAATGAGACCGGCATCTCAGTCCTCCAAAGGATGGGCGTCGGTATGTTTCTCTCCATATTCACTATGCTAATCTCTGGCATAGTTGAACGCCGCAGGAGGACTATAGCTCTCACCATGCCAACCTTGGGAATTGCAGCAAGGAAGGGTGCCATTTCATCAATGTCTGGTTTGTGGTTGATCCCTCAACTTGCACTAGCAGGAATTGGTGACTCATTTACTGGTGTAGGCATAGTTGAATTCTACTACAAACAGTTTCCTGAGAATATGAGAAGCTTTGCAGGATCTCTCTCCTATTGTGGCGTTGGATTATCAAGCTATTTAAGCAGCTTCTTGATATCAATAATTCACAAAAAAACAGGAGGAGCTTCAACAGGAAACTGGTTACCAGAAGATCTTAACAAGGGGAGATTGGATTATTTCTATTACATGATTGCTGCTTTGGAGCTCTTAAATTTTGTCTACTTCCTCGTATGTGCAAAGTGGTACAAGTACAAAGGAGCAAGCAACACGGAAGCCAACGGAGAGGAGAAGCGGTCCAACAACACTCCAGCCTGATAATCTTTGAGAATAACGGTCCATCTCCAGTTCAGATGGACGCATGGCCTTCTTAGTTAAACATTTTTTATGTTTGTGAACGCCATAACTGCTTTGAGTCAAGCTTTAGAGGAATAGTGGCCATGAAAAATAAAGTTTTCTTTTTTTACTGTTGAATCAGAGTCATTAGATGTTTTAGACACGACAAGCCAATGAAACATGATGATTGGTGTCTGTGTCGGAAACTTAGTTGAAAAGAAAAAGGCATAAATATTTGTACTGTTCAACACTTTTTAAGAAACACGCATAATAGATTCAGTCCTAATAATTGTCTCAGCTTTTTCATTGTGAAGTTGGTTTCTCAGCAACCACTCCCACTTACCTTGCTCTCTTTCATTCAAAGAAAAGCACAAACAAAGAGAAACAAGAACAGCTACTAATTGCTGAACCCATCATCGGTTCAGAAGCCAGAGCACAATCCTTGCCATTAAGAGTTTTAATGAATGCCAGATCGGAATCGGCCAGGAAGCAGATAAGCCTTGACAAATATCCCTGGAGGGGGAGAGCACTTTTTCTGGGAGATTCTTGGAAGCAGAGATAACGGAATGATGCATTGACAGCAGAACTTATTGCCTCCACTAAAAACTCTAGTGGCTGCGGAAGCAGAAAAAGAGATTAAGCAAAGCACCAATTCGGTCTTTAGATGAAAAGTTGATTAGTAAGTTCAGGGGAGACTCTCTGGTATTATTCTCCACAGGGGAGACTCTCTGGTACCAATTAAGCCACTGAAAATGGTGCCCAGAACCACTGATATCAGAATCCATTGCCCTTTTCACCGATTTGAACGCTTTAACTGTTACGGCTGTACTGATTATAGGCACAAGGTACTTTGACATGTGTCCTCTCTAAACAGTACGTGTTGCTCAAATGTCCCAATCACTTCAAAGTTTTTTTTTTTTTTTTTTGTGCGTATAGTAACATGTTTTCTGCTTTAGGTCCTAATCCTTTAGGGCTTTGTTTTTCAAGTCATCACTTGAAGAGGTTTTTGGTCCATGCAAGTTTTTTGTAAATTCTCAGTTGTTTTTAGCTTTTTTACATGGATCTTGTCAAAAAAACTTGATTAATTGTATCTAGGTACAAGAACTGGACCTTGGACCCTTTGAAAAACCAAATGACTTTTCTTACAAATGGTATGGTATTCCTAATATCTCTCTTGACTTACTTTTTTTTTTGCCCTTGTATATATTCTCTTGATTGCGTATATATATTCAGCTAACTAGCACTGAACCTTATTGATTCCCTTGCTTGGATTTCATTAGAGAATTATGCTATAACATCAGCCTTAAACTTTAAGCAACGCTGCCTAAAAATTTTACTTTGTTTAAGAGAAAAAAAAATCTATCAAATTAATGTTGATTTATTCGCATTTACATGAATTTTGGGCATCTATATAAAAGCATTGAGAATATGAACCTCTTATTTCATCTTTTTTAGGAGTTTTTCTATGATAACTTACCAAAAAGATTAATAGGAAAATCACCCACTGAATGTCACTACCTGCACATGATTCTACTGAATCAACCATGCAGAAAACATATTGTAATTTGTAATGCTTATTTTTTTTCTTGCAACTTCTCCATTGAAGGCAAGTGCAGCTAGCAACCGATGCCTACCCAAATAGAATTTCTGATTTCGGTCAGCCATGTGGTTTCCATTTCTTTCTCTTCTTTTTTTTTTTAATTTTTTTCTTTTCTTTTCACAATTCTTTATTAGGGTTCTCACCACTTAGGCACATGGCGAGAGAAGAATATAGGGGTAACAAATAATTTTTGATGATTTTGCACTGAGATGTGAACACGTATAAAATAGGAGGGGTTAATTTGTTGGTCAAATCAGTAAAGACTTCAATAATTAATAACCATATGAAAACTCTACTGTGTGCTTTGAGTTCATTTAGAAGCTCTTTTAACAGTGATTTATTCCTCTGTTCTTTTTTTTTTTAAATTTGGATTCTTACCATGTGGATTTGATAGCATAAGCAACTTCTGCAGAAATGGCATGTCTCATGTGATTAAAGTGGCTTGATAGGTTCTTTACCAAATTATTTATTTGATATTTACTTGTTAATATCCTATCAACTTAATTACTTCAATTAAAAAATATCAATTTCCTGGGATGTTATCGATTAAATTAAATTAGTGGTAGCATACTGCAGGCCAGCCTCAGAGCAAGAAATAGAACAAAACTAAAAATAAAAATCATAATTCAGATAATTTATGTTATTATCATTAAAATACTAAATTAAAAACGATTAAAAAGTTAAAAAATGAAGATAAAGGAAAGACAGAGAGAAAGTTTAGGACACATTGAATAGACAAATCCAGTTAAATATGGAGTAATTTTTTTATTTTGTACAAAAAGAATAAATGTGGGAAAGCAAAGAGCCTGTAATTCTTACTATAATAATGGAAGATACCTTCATGTGGGGGCATGGGAATGCGTGTTATTCCAAAATCTAAGTTAATAACTAGTTAGGACTTTCAGGCAAAATCAGATAAGAATCTTTGTTAAAGAAACAACATAATCTTTGATATATATACACACTCCATAGTTATAAAAATAAAGAACATAATAGCTGCTTTTAATTTGTTCTTTTTACTTGAAAAAACAAAAATGAAAAACATATGATTGCCCTTTAAAATATTAACATATACTATGAAACCGAATTTCTTAATTTGAGATAAGGGCGGTCCGAATTAGGACCTTATCCCTGACTAGATATGTCTCAATCCAACGTAACTTAGGACTTCATATTATTTGAAAAAAATTCTGGTCTTCGAGGAATTACTATCCAGGATTGAAGCATTTTTGGTCCTAATTAAGTGGCTGGCATGATTTTTAAGGCAAGTCTTTATCATGACTTCGAAATGATGCGACCTTGAATTACAGGGTACGTGCGCATAAAATAATTAAATGGGGGAGAGAATAAAAGGTATGTGAATCACATTCTTGAGAGCCAGGTGAAGGAACCCAATGACCAAAAGAGAGAAATATGAACCAGCTGCCCTCATAATTAATGGAAGGGATTACCTCAGAGTCTAAGGGAACCCTATTCCATGCGCTATTTAGAGGGCCACCGCCCCATGCCAGTCTCTAAAGGTCTACTTGACCATCGGTATCCCATACAGGATTTTGATTCTTGTACTAATCATTTTCCCTTTTGTATCCTGCATTATTCCTTTTGGATAGTTGTGATCCAAAGTCGAATTGCACCAAAAAAAAAAAAAACTTATCCAGATCACTTTTTTTTTCAGTATTAAGATTTTTTTTTATTCATCTACTTAAAATTTATTTTTTTAATATTACTATAATAAATTATAAAAATATATATTCGCAATGTCAGTAAAAATCAAAGGAATATTCTGATTCTTTTTTTTTTTAAATACATGTCACAAGATTTTTTAATTCTGTTGAATTGTTCTTTAAATTTATGGACTATTGGTACCCACAACCAGAAAACCAAACAGCAGCACCATAGAGCCTGAAAAGGAAGAACTTAATGGACTGGTAGTGCCCAGAAACCCACTTAGACCAGGACCATAGCAGGACTGTAGACAGTGGAAAAGAGCTACCAGTAAAACCCAATGGACAAGAACCTACAGGGGTAATTAAACTGATACATAAGGTCATTTATGTTTCTATTTATTGAATCCTTGTTTATTTTCCTTCCCAACCCCATGATCTGCCAAAAAATAGCCTACAGATCCCTAATTGCCTTACTGCACAAAACCCCCTTCCGTCTTCATGCTTCTTTGTAAAGTTGAACTTCGGCAACAACCATTTCTGAGAGAAGACTGCCTCAATTAGCAATAAGCACTTCCCATCACAAGAACTAACAGGCAACTCTCCCCAGAATCACCCAATGAGAGCTATATAATCAGAGCCATTACATTATGAGAAAGAGGCTTCTTTCTTTAATAATCCTGTTCCAGGCCTGCATGGTTAACCGGTTAGAGCTTGAGCTGTATGCACTCATCTAAAAGAACATTGAGAAAGATGAGAGCTGAAACACAAAATCAAGACCTAAATGAGAAAAGGTTTGGGTTATTATTACCTAACCATCAGGAGTTTCTTCCTAATACAACACAATGACTAAAAGGTCATAATGCCTTACTAGTATAGACACAAAATGCCCCAACAATAACCTTTTCTATTGTAGGCATTGTACGGGTGATTTTAGAAACCATAAAAGCTTTAGAAAACAAAAATAAATAAAAAGTGAATTTTTCCACAACCCTAGGGGAAGATGGAAAGCATAGAAACACAGTTTAACACAACAAAATACTGATTAAATGCCTTTAGTCTCTGGTTCACCGATGTATGAATATGCCAACCATCTTCACACTGTGTATGCTTGTTGAATTGTGTCTATGTCAAGCCCCTTCAATCTCACCACTGATTCCACGTGGCCTTTCAGTGTATGGAGTTCTCTCAATCTGGAAGGACCATGAAATTAAAACAAGTCAAAACCGAGGAGGACGTGGAATATCGGGAACCAAAGAAAATTATTGGGAGATCAGAATCAGGAAAAATGCATCCATATGAACGAACTAGATCGGCATTTACCTAGCAATCTCGGCTCTCCTCTTGGCCTCCTCAGCCATCTGATTGAGCTCATTGAAATGGGTTCGCTCGGTGAACATCTTGGTGTCAGGTGGCTGCAAACCATGCAATGTTCTCTGTGCGTGTGCCCATTGAAGCTCACGTTGCTCCTTCCCAAAGTCCTTTTGTCTTGTGAAGGCAATCTACATTACAAGAAACCCGTCAAAACAAGTGGAAGAATAATGCATCTGGTTGAAAGAAATTCCAACAAGCAAGTTTAACACATACCCTCTGCTCGATAACAAGATCCCAGGCTCTTCCGCTCAAAGCATAGCGAATGAAGAACTTGATGAAGTCAAGTGGGATGTAGAAGATGATGTTGTAAAGCCAAATGACCCCAGCCCAACCCCATCCAATCCCTTCAATGGCAGCAAAGCTCCAATTTGCATAGACCGCAATCAGTGTAGCAATCTGCCCAAAGAAGCCAAAACACAACTAAGTCTTTTTTTTCCCCGAATGAATAGAAAGAACTGAGCTACGTCTTTTTTTTCCCCGAATGAATAGAAAGAACTGAGCTACGTGAATTGGCCATTGGCTCACCAGCTGAGCAACCACAAAAGCAACTACAAGCAATAACCCAGGACGCTCAACATAAGACCAACTTCGGGCTCGTGTCACAAATATTAGAGCTTGACTGATGGTGCTGACTTGCAGGTATATGGCTGAAGCAAGCTTTCGGAAGTCATCATGAGCTGTTTTCTCAAGGGTTGACACCCCAAATATTCGCTGATAAAGCAACAGCCAAGTCAATCAATTACAAAGTAATTCATCACAAGTTCACATGTGCAGCTCCAACACCATATGATACAAGAAAAAATTTCAGAATCTCGTGCTCAAGAACGTTAACATCTATATATTTCAGCCCTTTTTCAGACAGGATAAACATGTCCTCATTCCTCAAAAGTAGCTGCAGGACAAGTAAATACATCCAAGATCATATATTAAACTAAAACAGGTTGGTAATCTTACAGGAAAGAAATCTGTCTTGTACGCGGCCCAGAAGAATATGACTGTCATCATTGCCAAGTAACTACCAAGGATAACACCGGTTGTAAATATCTCAGCCAGCTTCCAGCTGTCTGGCAGAGGAGAAGGTTTCACCCTATCCTTTGATATCGTCATAATTGTGCCTGAAATTAGAAGAGTCAGTGTAATCATAAAAGGAAAACATATACCTAAGCAGTAGGTAGAGCAACAACGATTTGCTAATGGCGATATATATCAGAGAGAGAGAAAGAGAGAGTTTAAGGTGGGGAAAGGAGGTACAAACCGTCATTGAGGATGGCAATGATAAGCACCATAAAGGGTGGGAAGTCGAACTTCCATATGAGGGCCAGCAGCATAAAACCAAGCTGTGATGATGTCACGCAGGCAAAACCAGGTCAATTTGAAAACATTCTATGTCAAATGATACATGAAAACCAGAAGTATGCATTGAAGAACCAATCAAAATATCCATATGCACCACAACTCTCTGAAAAGAGAAGGGAAGGTAAGGAAAAGAGAAAAACTCAAACGTACCACAATACGTATTGTTATGGAAACTGCATAGATCTGCCCAAAGAAAGCACTAAAATAAGTAAACTGATAATTAAGGTAAAGTTTCTCAACAATTGTGTACTGCATCATAGTGAGAAGGATGCTTACTGTGTAGTTCTTCATCCTCTGGAAGATTGCTCGACTGGTCAAGACAGCACTGATGATGACACTAAGACCAGGTTCAGTGAGCACAATATCAGAAGCACTACGAGCAGCATCAGTTGCATCAGCAACAGCTATCCCAATATCAGCCTTCTTAAGAGCAGGAGCATCGTTGACACCGTCACCAGTCATTCCACAGATATGCTTCCTAGCTTGCAAGCGTTTTACAATCTCGTATTTGTGCTCTGAAAGAGCACACATATCAGACCAACTGATGAAACAACAAATTTCTTAAAACAACACTTCATGCATTCAATAATGATCTTCAGTGGTCAAAGATGGACAAAGAAGAACCTACGTCAATTAAGTGAAGCAGAAATATTTACCAGGGAAAACACCAGCAAATCCATCAGCCTTCTCTATCAGTTCATCGATTGGTAAAGCAACAATGGACTCATCCTTGTCCTGTCCTAGCAATGCAGATGAAGGATACATATTGGTTCCCATTCCCAAACGACGTCCAGTTTCTTTTCCTATAGCCAGTTGATCCCCTGGTCGAAGTAACAAGGTTTAACAACAAAGTAAGACCACATTTTAAAACAAAAAGAACAGGGGAAGCTCCATGAGATGCAACAACATTTGATTGATGTAATTTACTTCTTGCCATTTAGTAAGACTACAAATTCAAACACCATGCTACAAGTCTGAGTTCAGCTCTAGTCACAAAGTAGAACCCACCTGTGATCATTTTAACATTTACTCCGAGATTCAAAGCTCTCCTTATTGTCTCTGCGCTATCATGCCTAGGTGGGTCAAAAAGAGGCATGAGACCAATGAATTGCCAGGGTCCTCCAGGACTATCCTTCCTTCCTTCGGGAACTTCCTGCATCAAATGAAAAGACACATCAATTAAGAACAAGCATTACCTATACAGACAATACACATACCACTCAATGTCATCATTTAATACAGGATTGGAAAAAACCAAAGGATTCAAATTACCTGGTATGCTACAGCAAGGGACCGCAAACCTCGTTCAGCAAACTTATCAATGATAGCATGAACTCTTCGTTCAATGTCTGACTTATTGTGTGCAAGATTTAGAATCTGAAAATCAACTCACAGACAGGAATTAGAATAATCTTCAGACAAATGACGTGACAATTATGTATATAAAGGTAGTGACGATGATTTACCTGCTCAGGTGCACCTTTGCTGACTCTATGCCATTTACCTTCACGGTCAATATAAGTTAAAGCTGTTCTCTTATCAGTTGGATTGAAAGGAAGAAAATGCACCTCCTGAATACCAGCACGTGCCTTTTGCAAGTAACGAAGAAGAATGAAAATGAACGAAATCAGAGAAGTAATTAAGTGGTAATGTGAGCCACTACATAGTTGCTTATTCAAGAACAAAGATGAAACATTAACCAAGTACCTCCTTAGGATCAGCTAGCATCCCCACTATTGCAGAATCTATAGCATCTTGGTTCTCCACCCTGGAGGCTCGAGCTGCCATCAGAACAACTGTATCTCCATCTACTCCTTTAGCAAAAACCTGCAAAGTAAAATGCAAGTACATTCAGAATAACAATTCCGATTTTTGCAGCTCAGAAGAGATACTTTGCAACAAACAAGCAACGCTATCCTCTGACCTCAATAAGATTTTTGTCAACAGTAAGTTTGTTCAATGTCAAAGTTCCAGTCTTGTCACTGCAAAGCACGTCCATGCCTGCCATCTCTTCTATTGCAGTCATTCTCTTTGTGATAGCACCCTGCATTCATTATGCACGTATTCCATCACATAACCAGAAAGCCTCATGATACAGTCAATTAAAACTTCCCAGGGAATCTGGACAACCTGCTGAGATAACCTATGAGAGCCTATAGCCATAGTCACAGACAAAACTGTAGGCATGGCAATTGGAATTCCACCAATGAGAAGCACGAGAAGGTTGTCGATTCCAGGGCGATACTCCCGATCTTGAATAGGGTACATGACAATGATTTCTATTACCATCCCCACAGCAATTGAGCATATGCAGAAGTTTCCAATTGCAGTCAAGACCTGAATATGGATGACAATGAAAAACTAAATCAGAATCATAAAAACATAAACAGAATAAAAACCCTGAAATAATAACTTACATCAATTTCCTCACCTTTTGGAAGTGACCAACTTGGTTAGTAGTATCAACAAGGTGAGCAGCTTTCCCAAAGAAGGTATGGACGCCAGTGGCAATGACAACTGCTTCAATCTCTCCCTGTTTGCAGGTAGAACCAGAGTATACACCATCTCCTGGGCCTTTTGTCACTGGAAGAGACTCACCAGTGAGAGCAGACTGCAAAGCACAGACCAGGACACTTCAGTCAAAATCACTTAAATTTGACCCCTCTGGTAAATTAAAATTACAAATTTGACATCTTCCCAGAGAAAGAGCTCAAAATACTGATAAAACATGAATAAACAATGCCAGTACATGGATATAAAAATCAACCTGGTCAATTTTGAGTGGATCACCCTCAAGAAGACGAGCATCAGCTGGAATAATATCTCCTAATTTGATGCTTATTATGTCACCAGGAACTAAAATAGCTGCATCTTGTTCATTCCACCTTCCATCTCGAAGAACCTTACCAACAATTTAATTAAAAATGAGTCAAACAAAGGCACTAGAATAAACACATTCCTATGGGAATGAAAAGGAAACGCATTCAGTATCCCTAATCCCCAGTGCACCTAACACACAGAATACTTAGATCAACTATTATGGAGCCATAAGCAAATTGTTGATTGAATCCAATACCTTAGCTTTAGGGGCAAGGCGAGCCATGAGAGCAGCTGCAGCATTACCAGCGTTGTTTTCCTCAATGAAACTGATGGTGGAGTTGATAAGAAGCAGGGTAATGATACCAACAAAGTCTTGCCAATCTGGAGGTTTTCCCTGAAAGAGATAAGGAAATAACAACTCAGCAAAAGACAACAAAAGCATTCCTGATGAAAATTGCCAAACACTCAAAGTCGAAGTGCTCACTCCTCCATTTGCAAGAGCAATTGCCATGATAGCAGCAGCTTCCATAACCCATGATAAAGGATTCCACATAAAACCCAAAAACTTCAAAAATTTGCTCTCCTGTAAACACGGCGAAATAAAATTTAAGCAACCAAAAGGCTCAAAAGCTGAATCAAAAAACGAATCAGAAACGGGTTTTCAGAGACAACACAGCACCTTTTTCTCTTCAAGCTTGTTGTGTCCAAAAATGGACAATCTCTCCTCAGCAGCCTCAGTGGTGAGACCTTCTCGGCTACATCTGAGGTTCTCGAACACTTCCTCAATGGGTATATTTTCCTGCAATCAACGAGAAAGCTTGAGCTTTTTACACCAAGGAAACAAGCAAAACCAAATGAACAAGGGAAAAAAAGCTTCATAGTTGCTCAGATCTATTACCAAATCGACAGTTTCCTTCAACACAGCCTCCAAAACTTCACCCTTCTCCCCCATCTTTCTGTGTGTGTCACACACAAAATCTCAACTTTCCGTCACTGCACAACCAATAAGAACTAGAAGCCTATAACACGACCACCATGAGAGTAAGCATGAAAAGCCAGAAAGAGCTGAGTCACACAGAGGAAACAGCCGAAAACCAACTACAAAGACTTGATTTTTGAGCTGAAATTGAGTGCTTGAGGCCAATATGGGGACAACCCAACAGCGCCGATTCTGCAAGAGCCAAGAAGAGGAACCGCTAAGAGCAGTGGCAGTATGCTAGTAACGCCACAAATCCGTTTCTCTGCTTTATTTTGAGTTGATAACCAAAAATCCCCCCTGTAAATTAACAATTCCACAATAAATTATAAAAACAAAGGGTCCCATGCCTGCTTTGCGTGATTGTACATGGTGCCCACATTCTTTTGTACGTTTGGCTCTTGTAGGATATACGAAGTCTTCCCCTTTTCTTTCACTAATTCACCCACCGGGAATTCAGTTCTGTAACGTCAGTTTTCCTGCCTCTTCAGTTTTTTAATATCTCACTTTTTATTAAAAAATAACAATTCTTGTGGTCGACGAGGACAGCCACCAAAGCAGGCACATGCACCTTACTCCGCGGCCTTGTATTTTCTCACCAAATACTCCTGTTTTATTTATTATTAAACAGAGATATTTTACAAACTTAAACTTACCTTTTAGTCCTTTGCAATGAAATATTAAGCCTTCGCGTTAATGTCCTCAAATGTCTTTTTACTTTTTTCCTTCAAATATCCCAAAAAAATAATAATTAATCGGTGGAATACGTTAGGGTTTTTACTTCAAATAAAATTGCAAAGAACAAATGAGTTATTTGATAGCACGTCCTATTGATTTCAAATTGAAAATCGAAAATCTCTATGGTTAAAGATGGCACGTTGGTTTAATGGGTATGAAATATTTTGTTAAATGGGCACGAGTTTTGTTTCATCCAATTTCATAATCTAAACTATCCACATAGATAATTTGGGTTTATTTTTAATGTGCCTAATTTCATTGATAATCGGTCCAATTTGGATTTTATCATATGATCTTGCGTAGGTTAACATAATAAATCACAAAGGGTTTTTATTATTATTTAATAAATCTAAAATGAAATCGAGACTCTCTCTTTTCTTAAATGACATAAGAAAGATAGTAAAAGAATGCAATCATAATTAGAGAAAAGCATGAGGGTAACCTAACAATCAACCCATTAGGTAAAAAAATACAAATTATTTTTAAATGGTACAAATTTGCCTTTTAAAAAAATAAATT
Organism: Moringa oleifera; assembly: GCA_021397835.1. Taxonomy (NCBI): domain Eukaryota; kingdom Viridiplantae; phylum Streptophyta; class Magnoliopsida; order Brassicales; family Moringaceae; genus Moringa; species Moringa oleifera. Next base: position 5,997,337 of record JAJFZO010000344.1, on the reverse strand, counting down.
TATATTTTGTTTAAAGCAAAGGCAAAAAAAAAGTCAGGTGGGTTGTCAATTGGGTATCCATTAAAAGTCATGAGAGTGAGTGATATTTACTTTCCTCAAAGCTCTCTTTTCTTAGACACCTTTTTTCTTGTCTTTTTTGTTATCAGATAATCAATTTCCAACTCCTTTTTCTCTTTACTTTTGCTTTCCACTCTCTTTTCCAATTTACTTTTTTTTTTTTTTTGGATAATCACGTTTGTTTACTTTTTAACACCATAAAATTTACATTTAATTTTACATAACAAATATAATATTATTAAATAAGTTTAAGATTGTTGTTTATCTTTATTATTTTATAAATACATTATTTATTTTTAAAATTCATATATCTTTAAGATAATCTTTAAATTTCACTCATCAAACTTTAAAAAAGAAAAAAACTTTAAACACTGATTTTTTAAAAAATAATTTAATTAACATAAGAAAAGACATTCTTTATTTATATTTATAGATTTTAAATTTTACTTTAGATAAATATCTCATAAAATTTTTATATTTATTTTGTATTATCAATCAAATATTCATATTCAAAAAATAACAAATCGAATATTAAACTTTTAATTTATTTTAAATTAGATTTTAACTCAAATAGTTTTAAAAAATTAAAAGTACTTTTATTATTAAATTATTTTAAAAAATAAATTATTCATTTTATTTCAAGTTTATCTCTCAAATTTGAATAATTTCAAAAATAATATATATTTTTATAAATTTTTTAAAAAACTTTAACATTTTAAATTTTAAAAAAATATATTTTGAATACTCAAAAAATTTTAAGACTTTTTATGTTGTAGTTTGAATATTTCTTTACATTTATAAAAAAATTTCAAATTAAAATTTATTAAACAAGATGATTAATTTGAATATCTCTCATTTTTAAAAATTTTAATAATATTTTATTTAAATTAAATTAATAAAACAAAATTGAAGTTGTCACTTAAAATTTGATGGATCAAATAACATAAATATTAAAATTTTATAATTTTTTATTTTTTATTTTTTGAGAGATATTTTCTATACTAATACTCGTTGATTTAAATACATTTTCTTATCCACAAAATCTAAGTAAAGGAAATTAGGTCAGCATATTGAAATCTTTTTGGAATTTTTATGGTTTTGGATTAATAGGTTGAGGTGCTAATCAGACGATTAATATCTTAAACCGAATCAAAGTGAAACTTTCTAAGTTCAAAGAAACATGTAAATTAAATATTATGATTTTTTAAAAAAAATTTTATCATTTCGAAATATATCTATAAAATATAAAATATTAAAATCATATATATATTTTTCAATAAATTAATATTGAAGGTTATGGGATGTAAAGACTTAACTCATTTACGGGTCAAAATATTTTTTATATATTTTTATTTTTTTTGCTTATATTAATAACTTTTTTTTATTTATAAAAAAAATCAAAATATAAAAAAATTTAACACATTCAAATATTTTTTATATGCTCAAATAACAATTTAATGAGTCAATTATTATTCATTCAATGCCAGCATTTATGATACATAGCTTCATAAATTGAAACCAAAGAAAAAATATATGCCATCGACACTTATTCAAAGAAAACTGAAATGGTTCACGTGGGCATGTCTACTCTCTAGTCTCTTAAGTTGGTTACAACTATAGCCACCTTCCTTTTGCGACTCCCTCCCCTAATTTCTACAGATTCCACCTGCTTGCTCCCATTTAGGTCCTATTTGATTACCCAAAAAATAGACTACTGTCCCATAATATTTTTAATTTCTAACCATTAATTGATTTTCTTAATGTTTGGCTAAGGTCTTTTTCACAACTTCCATCGTGTGTGTTAGCTAGCTTTCGTAGGTGACCCGTCCACCACCAACCATTGATATGCACGTCTCCCAAATTTCCCGGAAAACATGTTTCCAAGAATCATACCCAAAATGTGTTTAATTTCAGTTAAATCCCATAATTATCGATCACTAATCAGCTCGGTTCATCTCTAATCACACTGCAGAATTAAAAAATATTATGCAATATGTTTCTTATGGCAATTTTTTTTTCTTTCTTTAATGGGTAGTGTATCTTTGATTAAAATACATTTTATTTTTCAAATTATGTTTGCTAAATTCACGTTGGCTTTGACCGAGTGTAATGAATCTAGAAGATAAGATAAAATGCAATTAAAAAAAAAAGAAATCGACACTTAGTCTTATATTATATAGAGAAATATCGATGATCTTTCAAGGTTTCGTGTAGTGATTTGGTCAAAATAGTAGAAATAGGAGTCATCAGATAATGGATTTCCTATTGCAGGTTGGTAGAGGGTAAGTACTGTGTATCAATCAGGAGTTAGGAAAATTAATTTAGTAAGTTATATCTTTTATTTTATATATAATTATACAAAATTTACCATAAATTCATTACCCATGATAATATATTATTTAAAAAAAAAATCAATGCATTTTGATTCGGAATCAATCAAGGATGTGCTGAGTAATCTGATTTTGTTCATATTCTTTTATCCTTTGTTTTTATTTTATTTTTTTTTAAAAATAAAAATCATGAACCTCTCATTATTGCGGCTTCTGTGATGGACAGTTCACTGTGTAGATCTCATGGTAGACCGTGTGGACCTAAACCTGGTTTGTTTTATTTATTTTTTAATTAAATTTTGGTGTAATTTTAAAAAATAATTTTACGTACTTACTTGTGAATATCATCACAAGACCCAAATTTTTTAATTTTGATTTTTTATTTCCTAATATTATTTTCCTTTAAAAAAAAAACACTGATGCATTTTCTTAGGTCAAGTTTATTTTATTTGCACCAGGGACGATAAACAAAAGTTTTACTAATTATAAAATTAAAAACAAATAAGGGGTGGGTCCCGAACTTCCATGTGCATGAAACAGCGCGTGTGTGACATCTGACACTCAGATGGGACGCAATCCATGTGGCACATGTCTGATTAGATGGATTTCTTGCCTGTCCAAAAAGAGGAAAAAGAAAATCAAGGAAGGAAAAGTGCTGATTGACGGAACCGAATACGATACGACAGGAAAATCAGAGCACATGGGATTTGTTCCCAATTCAATAAAGTACATAATTCCGTACCGTTTCGTAACAAAAGTATCTTTACATTCGTCAAAAGGCAGAAATTACACGCTTCATTTGATACCATAGGCCTTACCCTACTTTATAACTTCTTAATTCAATCCAGACCGTTGATTTTGCATACTGGTTTGACCTCAAGAGCGAATCTTCGCTATCCGATCGATCTGTCATTTCTTCCCAATTTTGAACTTTGAACCAACTGTCCGTACAGCTCACTATTTTTTACTTTTTTTAAAATGTTTATTCGTAAAATTAAGTATTTTTTTAATTGAAAAGACAAAGCTTTATAGTCATTGGAACAATAACACAAGGGACCGGTGATCTCGCGCGATTCCACAAAGAATTGCTTCAAGGAGTTCCCATTTTAACTTTTTATTTATATTTAATGGGTTCATTTTATAACTCAAAAGAGGTGCTTTCAAAAAATTAAAAATTACAAGAATGCACTAATTAAACTTTTAAATTTCATCTACAAAATTACATAATGAAAATAATAAGTAAAACATTAACTTCTTCAATTAGATAAATGAATTTTAAATAGTAAATAATTTATAATTATTAAGATCTTGTGATGTTGCTCAAGTTAGAAAGATTGAATTTTTAAAGGTTTAGAATTTGGAGATCTACATGAAAAGAAAGCTCCAACACTTTAAACAATGCTTTGTTTTTAAAGCTTGAATTTTTAAAGGTTTAGAATTTGGAGATCTACATGAAAAGAAAGCTCCAACACTTTAAACAATGCTTTGTTTTTAAAGCGTCATTAAAAAAAAAAAAAGATACTTGCGTCACGCTAGTAAATTAGCACTATGAATATTGAGATTTTTTTAATATTTTTTATGAAACCAAAAAAAAAAAATCAACTTGATTATGTTTTGCCTGAGATTCAAATGCAACTAAGTTAGAACATTTATTTACAACTCAATTGATCATGTGAATTATGATAATTGTTTGATGTGATATAATATATTTTAATTAATTAAAAAATTGACTCTTAAAATAAAATAATATCTTACTATGGGAAATAAATCAAAACAATAACATAAAAGATGGAGTACCCAAAAGTTGCCAGAGAAAGATGAAGTTACCCACAAATGTGAAGAGGCATTAAATTGTAATGGAATATGTGTGGATGAGTAAGTACTTTGTACTGAAGTTTGCCCAAAGAAAGGAAACATTGAGCAGCAGCAGCCAGCTCCTCTCCAGCTCTTGTAGACCAATGAGACTTGTTTATTAGGACTTTCTGTTGATTGATGCTTCCCCATTCACAAAATATTTAGGGAAAAACCAAAATTTAAAGTTTTACCCAAAAGGAAGAAGGATAATCAGCTTTGTTCAGTCCACTTGTTTGTCCCCAAAAATCTCAATCTTGGTCCTAAATTAGGTATGCGCTATTACATGGGTTTACACAATAATGTCTTGTGGTTTATAATTTACCCTAATTTATAAGACAAACTCAAGCTTAAGTCCTAAAATTGATTATGTTAATATCTTATGTTGAAGTTGGCAACCTAGAAAGGCACATTAAACATGGCCTCCATCAATTTTGACCCTTCAAAGGCCTCAACTCTAATGCTATCCAACACACTGACATGCCATGCTTGCCTCCCACTTCATCCATAACTTTACGATAAGATTTCAATCATTTTATTTGCCCTGCCAAGCATTTATATATTCATTATTATATATTATATTATATTAATTACCATATCATATATAATTGTGCTATATCTGTATTGTACTATGGGTGATGTTTTATTATTGCTGTACATTGAGATTCATCAACAAAATATAATACAAAATCAAATAAACGTTTGTATTTATGAAATGTTTTTTATGAGCATATTTTTTAATAAAATAAGATTGTGTAGTTAAAATTAAAACAAATAATATACAATAAAATTTTAACAAAATTTTTGTTGATTATTTTGAACATCAATATTATTTTATTTTTATTATAATACTTGATTTATTTAGATTTCATGAAAAAAATGATGTCCCATCATAATCTCAAAATTTATTATAAATTTATCAATAGTATGTAATATAAATTTAAACACACTTTAACTTTTACATTTTGAAATATAGTTTTAATCATAAAATTCAGTAAAATAAATAATATTTCATAAATTTTAATAACATCATCTCAATAATGAGTAATGAAGATAATCATTGTAAACTTTACCTAATAATATTGCGGTGGAATTGTTCACTGGCATGCAATTAAATTAAGCAATAGTACGATTCTTTACCTAATATCCTATGATCGTAGCACTTGCTTTACATTTCATGTCATAAAGAAAAGGCATAATGGCTCCAAATTAATCATTGTAAACTTTGTTCCTCCTGCTAGGTCACCTCGCAATAACACAATCATACGTGTAAAGTAAGAGTTGTCTGTGGTGAAACAGAAAAAAAAAAAAAAAAAGCCAAAGCCAGACTAAGTTGATCTCTTGATCAAGCAACACCATATGTAAGTCCATTCTTTGGGGGAAAAAAATGAAGAACATGTTTGATTCCAATTCCAGCTGATCATTTGGGTTTCAGCTTTTTATGTTTTCTTCTCCATTGGCATAAATGGAGTTTTGGAACGACATAATTAGACGTAACAAAAAGCAGAGAAGATACATAAATTTGTGAATGGAGGTGGGTGTCTCATGCAAGTGGGTTTTCTGATAATACAGAGGATACGCCCTTTGCCTGCTTTGTGTTCTTGTCCTGTCTTGAAACATTTTTTTTTTTCAATAAAGTATTATCGTCTGATCTTCAGCTTGCCGTCCAATGAGACGATAAAAGCAGCTCAGATTTCCTCAAGAAACAAGACAAAAAGTATTTGGGAAATCCTTATCTTTCTTTTTTGCAAATAATTGTGGGTGTGATTGCATATGCAGCTTAGCCCCACCCCACTTCTGGCTTTCTTGAAATAATTTCTGAAAAGGAGACCATGTGAATTTGCTGGCCCAGCATTTTCTTCCCTGCCATTGTAGGCCTGCCTTGATAGTTCATACTAAGAAACCTTTACCAAATCTTCTTAATAAGAGATATCTCATCATATCTTAAAGAATTACTTTGACACAGTATCCAAGTTCGTAGTGTTAGCTTCAAGCCACAGTACTTGGTTGTTTGATTATCGATATTTTAAAACCAAATCATACCTTAACACGTTGATGGTGACATGGATGATATCCAAAAACAAAAGAACAGGACAAATGCGGAAGAGGAAGGGCCATTTGCTTTGTTTTTTGAGGGAGATTAAAGCTTATGTCTGGTTCTTTATGAGAATATTCGGCCTTGTGGCTAGCTCTGTCCGGTTAAAACTTATCTGAACTTTTCTGCATATTTTGTTTAAGGTTGCAGCAAAGTGCCTGCAAATCTATCAGAAGAGAGGAGCAACATCATTATTATACAGTCCATTTAACTCACACAGACAATTCTGTATCTCAGAATCTAGCCCTGAAGTATCAGATATATTGTATACTAACCTTCCAAGTGCTGCTTTTAAATACACTCTTTCTTAATTTTGTTGGGTCAACATTCAGCTGAAGCTGCATTGAAAGAAGCAGGAGATACTGGTAAATGAAAACCTCTCTGCAGGCCTGAGGGAGGAATCTTTGGGCCTAGAACACTGCCAAAAACAGCCCGTTCCCAGTAAGACTGCTAAGACTTGTAAGCTCAGGGTGTTTTCCCTTCAGCCATGTAGCTCACTGAATTCTCAAGTGCCCTACTGAAAATTTTAACACTATTACATGGATCTCCCAATTCCTGGTTCCTACTCAGAAAATTGTTGCGATCATAAGAACTAAACCCCAGCTCTCAAGCTGATGCTTGATTAAAACATTAGAAAACTTAATGGGCTATAATCTCAAAATTCAAGGATTATCATTTCCATAAATATCTCATCCAAAACATGGGGAAAGAAATACAGGGAAGGAGAAGCAAAATCTCAAGGAAAATCTATCTACCTACCTATCCCTTCCAGTTCTGTACTGTTAGACCAACAACTAGCCCCATGACTAATTAAGACCTCTTCACCATATAAATACATCGGGTTGATTGTGATGACTTGCCATTCCCAACTCTCTAATTCACCCCCCAATAAACTTCTAGCATTCACATTCTACATTTGCACTTCAATATTTACATCCAAAAGAAACTGGAACATAATAAAATGACTGCTGTGTTCAGAACTGACTGATGATCATGAAACTCCCCCCAGAACCCTTTTTAGATCAGATTTTTGCTCCAGAGTGAGCCTTGATGGGTACTTAATATCGAACTTTATTCTCAGATTACCATTCCTGCCGGGTTCTTTAGAGATTGGCATTCCTTCATTTGGAAAAACCACCTCGGCACCAGGTTTGACTATATCTGTCAGTGAGATGGTCAGATTCCTTCCATCAAGTGTAGTCAGTTCAAGGGTTTTACCTGTGAGGGCCTCCAGCAGCGTTAGTTCCTGGTTGACCACCAGATCATTACCATCCCTCTTATAAAGAGCATGTGGCTTCTCATCCACCACAAAAACAAGATCTGCTGGAATAACACCAGGTTCCTCATTACCCTTCTCCGGGAATGTGATCTTTGTGCCTTTCTTCCAACCAGGTTTTATCTCAATGGTCAAAATCTCTTCCAGAGTCCTTAACCTACTGCAAGAAGAGTTTCTCACATGTCAAGTCAATAAATAAAAGACATATTTACACAAAGAACAAAAGAAAGAATCAATTGAAACCCTTTAACAAAAAGTAAGTAAATCACAGCAGTGTCATACCACACTTGTGAGATCAAAAAACATCCATTCCTCTTGTTGTTTCAAATTAAGAAGGTTACAAGTGTGTTCTCTGGAAAATCTTGCCTATAAATTGTCTACATCTTTTAATGATGCCAGAAATATAAAGGTTCCTGTATTTACCATATTTGTGGTTCCTTAGCCTCAATGAAACAAGTAAAATTGTTTAACATTTAAAAGGAAGTTGAAATTTTAAAAAGTTTGTCCTTTTCAACTCCCAATGTTTATAAATGGTATTTCATCCCCTCACCTCCTCTCAAAAGTAAAATGTCCAAAACTCAACATGGTATCTTTTACCCCCATATTTTCTAATCCATTATCTCAACAAAAACCTTACACTTCCTCTTTCATCATCTCAAAAACAAGGAACCTGCGGCAAGCAATCATCTGTTACCTCCTAAATATTCATGCATCAAGGTTACGACAGGAAGGATGGCTTAACCAATAAGTATAACAGAAAATGATCATCAAAGCCTAAGAAGAAACAATAACTCATCCAGTACCACACAGCATGCTATTGTCTAGACAAAGGCAACATTAGAAAGTTTGGTTTCTGATCAGAATCTGAGATGCAACCCACCATTAAGGAAACAAAAGGACCCAAAAATTGAGAAAAAATAGTTCTATATTACAAGCCTTCCTACTCCAAGTCACCTTACAGGTTTAAGTGATTTTCATTCTTTGGCTTGATTTACCCTATTTTCAACACAACAGGAACACTTCCATCTTATCCCCATGGCAATATTTTCAAAAGTATGTACTGTCAAATCCTAAAGGCCAGGCGAACCCATGCATAAGTAGCCAATTCAAGTGGGTAAAACCCTGATATAGACATCAGTATTCATATGTATCAACAGAAACACTTAACTACAACAATGAGAGCAAACATTTATGATAATAATATGAAGGGCAAGTTTCAAAAATCAATCCAATTCTGCATGCAGGAAAAAAAGAAGAAGAAGGAATTGGATCAAACTTGAAGCAAGAATACACCAACTGATCTAGAAAATCACCATTCCGGGGTGTGTGACGGTATGTCATTCCATAAAACATAAAAGAAAGCGCAACTGCCTGCCTCACACAAAGACATTTTGCAAACTTTCTATACCATTCACACCTGGTTAAGCAAGGGCCATTCCAACTTAAACAGCAGAGACTACTTTGATAATCCATGCCAAAAACTGTCCAACAGCCATGGAAAATAACCAGAGCATCATGACCTTGGCCCAAATGCCACAATGGGTGGCCCCTGGGCTCCCCAAAATGGATGCTTGATTTCAAGCCATCCAGAGGCATTCCTCCAATTTCCCAGGAGAAAGAGAAAACAAATAACCCGAGCATCACATATTTCAGGCTGACTGGATTGAGAACAAAAGAGGGTCAACTAGTTTAGCATTATTCTTTTTGCTTACAATCTCGGGGAATACAATTCAGGTTTCTAATTGCTAAATGCAATTGGCTTAGACGATGATTTCAATCTTGGGTGCAACAAATTTGATTTGAAAGTTTTTTTTTTTTTTTGAGTAGAAACGTGGTTAATTGGTATATATATAGCACCAAGGGAATGCCTCCCATGTACAAGTATCCTAACCTATTTATAAAGTAGGGTTCTAGGAACTCCGCTAGTTCTACCTCATTTACACAACGATTCCTGGTAACCCAATAATGTAGTATCAACCCAATGCCTCCCATGTACAAGTATCCTAACCTATTTACAAAGTAGGGTTCTAGGAACTCCGCTAGTTCTACCTCATTTACACAACGATTCCTAGTAACCCAATGATGTAGTATTAACCCCTATCTATTCTTCATATACCCCAATAGAGATTCCATCCCCTCAAAAGCCCTTTTATTCCTTTCTCACCACACCATCCAAAAAGTCAGTAGGGGAGCTATTGCCATCACTTTCCTTCTATCTTTAGAAACAGAAAGCTCTTGCCAAGCCCTCAACTCAGTTGCGACATACCCAGAAACCAAACCACCCAGTGTACGTCCAGCATCGACAAAACACTTTCCCAAATAGTCCCAGTCCAACCACACCATAATAAAATATGACACACTGACTCCTCCTCCGCCTTATGCAAAAAACATCGATTCACCCAGACCTACCCTCTTTTCTTTAGATTATCAATGGTTAACAGCTTTCCCCATGCCGTCTCCCAAGTAAAAAATGCCACCTTGGGAGGCGCTTTCACCTTCCAAATCAGTTTCCACAAAAAAGATGACCTCGCATTGTGATGCAACTCCTCAAAAACCTTGAAAAAAGATTTCACAAAGAACCATCACCTCTCTAAATAACCACATCTTCAATCTCTGTATTAGGTTTCCAACTGTATATCCTCTCATAAAACTGCCCAATAGGTCTCCACCTACCAATCATGTGCCAACCTTTTGAAGTCCACCTCCCAAGCAAACTCTTTCTCCCCCCACCGCATATGATCCCCAATCCATGCCCCCGTATTTCTAGCCAAACTATATAGCTTCGAAAATCTGCAGCTAAAGACATATTTCCACAACAGACATCACACCAGAACTCGACCCACCTTAAACCCCACCCATGGCACAAACTCTGACCAACCCTTCCGGATGGCTTTCCAAACCCCCATACCATATGGTTCCTGCCCTCCTATTGAAACCCATCTACACTTTTTCACCCCATATCTAGCCACCACCACCACCCTCCAAAGGGTTCCTCGTTCTACCATAAACCTCCATAACCATTTTTCTTAACAGCGCTTAATTAATAGACAGAAGAGGTTTAATGCCCAAGCCCCCATTTTCCAATGGGCTCGGTGCAGTCTTCACCCCACCAGATGGTATTTAAAGTTACCACCAAGCTGTCCGCTCCAATCGAAGTGCCACGTCTCTCTGGATATATGCTAATTATTGTTTGCACTTTATTAAGACGAAAGTAATATGACTCATCATTTTATTTCTTTTATAAGTCTTCTATTTAACACTAGAATGATATTCCTTATGGTAAGGAAAACAATTGCCAATTTTAAATATTGTGCAGAAATCATTATAAAGCTTTGAAAGTAACTGTCTGTAAAAATTGCAAACTTATCTCGGCAAACTAAAAACCATCCAAAATTCTAGCAATCGAATGGCTATTTTTCTTTCTTTAGTTTCTTTGTTGGGAAGTAGTTATCCTCAAATACAAATATTAATCATCAAGAGTACTAGAGGGAGTTTAATTTTTTAATAACTGTGATATCCAACGGATACCCTCCGCTTTTCTCCCGCTCGCGGCTCAAGAGACTACATGGTCCCCGAGCAGGTCACATGCTCAGCTCAAACAAATTTTTATAAGACTCACACAGTGCAATTCTCAACTGTTTATATAAGCTAGGAAAGTCATATCCTCAGCTCAAACAAGTTTGTATACCCATTGTCAACTCACTCATGTCAAGCCAACAAAAATATCCAGTGAATCTAAGGAGCAGTGCTTTTATTAACATCCGACAAAAAGTGCCTAACAATCTTGCCACAATTTCATGCTATTTTTCCACAAGAGAGAATCCATAATAAAAAATGTATTACTCTATGTTCTCCTATGACAAGCATGGCTCAATGACATGTTTTCAGGTCACAGCGTTTACATTGGTCTAAACAAAATAGCTTGACCAGCTATGCAATGATAACATCAAACGATAACTGCGTTGAGCTAAATTCTCAGAAAACCCACAAATTTTTCCTAAAATGTCAAAAGCCCCTAGCTGCAGTTACATGTATCGGAAAAAAAAACCTGCCTTAAGCAAGTATCAACATCAAAGGCTACAGACCTAGGCAACAACCTTAGCATACCGAACTATGGCAAGTAATATATTTCTCAATGTATTCACAAGCACGCTGTGGCAACGAATGTACTTCAATTAGAAAGCTTGCCGCTTCCAACATTCGCCTGTCACAAAACCAAAAATCCTTTTTCCGCGATTTCAATCTCTCAAGTACAATGTTCTCTTTCCCAACATCCAAAGCCATATTCTATGACATTCTACGTACTAGATTTAGTAAGAAAAACGACTTTCTATAAACACCAACACAAAATTCAAGATTCTAGATATGTCTACAAATTTCCTAACAACCAATGCAACAGATATTATGAATCCAAATACAAATCACAAAACAAAGGCATTTCAAAAGGAACCTGAAAAAGGAAAACCTACCCAGAAGAATCATAAATGTTACGGGAAATCCGCATCTTCTTCTTGACACCTTTATACAGCTCCTCCAAACTACAAGGTAAGATATTCTCCACAGGAGCAGCCTTCCTCAGCTCGGCACCAGTATTATGGTTATGATTGTTAAAACTGAAATTAGCATTACTCTTAGAAGGCCCCTGCCTGTAGCCCCTGTTTCCCCAGGCACCCGGACCACCGGCATTACTCCCGCTGCTCTCCGATCCAAAGAACTCCGCGTAGATATCCTCGGCGTCCCTAGGGTTAAACCTATATGATGAAGGGGGTTGCCTCTGTTGCTGCTGGTGGTAGAAGTGGGCCCCTCGGAAGTTGGGGAAAGAAGAGGAGGAGGAAGTGGAGGGGGGGAACTGGCCAGATTTCAAGGTCTCCTCGCCATAGAGGTCGTAGATCTGGCGTTTCTGGGGGTCGCTGAGGACGTCATAGGCCTCGGAGATCTGCTTGAACTTGGCCTCCGCCTCAGGGCGCCTGTAAGAGGGATTCTTGTCGGGGTGCCATATCATCGCCAGCCTCTTGTAAGCCCTCTTGAGATCGTCGTCACTCGCCTGCCTGTTCACTTTCAGTATGTTATAGTAATCCACTCCCATCTTCTCTCTCTGTTTCGGAGTGTAGTTGAGGGTGTTGCTCGGCGTTTCTACGAGGTATATGTAGATGTGATAGGCAGGGAAAAGAGAGAACAGACAGGGAGAGGGGTGTTTGGGTTAACGGAAAAGGGAGGGAGGCAAGGATCTGACGGTTACGAAACTTAAAAGCTGAAATGCGTATGCGTGCGCCTTCGTTTTAGCCAGCTGTGCCTATAAATCCCTCATGGGCCCCAAACGTGCGCTGAACTACTTCTCACTCGGATGGAGCGACCCGATGACCCGCAACTTAATCATATCTTTATTTTTTTATTTTCTATTTTTTGTTAATACAATTTGTCTTTTAAATTTACAAATACTATTATTGCACTTTAATAATGTTACATAATTAAATTTTGAGATAAATATCAGAGTAAATATAAATAAAAAGGAAAAATAAATTTAAGGATTGTGATTAAAATTAAGAGATTATGATCAAAATTAAGATTTACAACCTTTATCTCAATTTTTTAAAGTAAAAAGTTAAAAAAAATATTTTACAATTGAAATTATGATTACGTTTTGTTAAGTTGGACAAGATTAAAGGCTTTTAAACAAGTTTTAACTTACTATTTAACTTTTTAACCCCTAATTTAATAATATTATTCTTGTTTTTATTATATATTTTTTGCCAATAATATTTTGTTAAATTTTCGAGTTTGATGACATTAATCTTTCATTAATATTATAAATAGACATAGAAATAAATATGAATAATAATAGTTAGAAACGAAACAAACATTATGATTTTTAGCATCGAGACAAAATTTAATAGATTGAAATCCAAATAAAGATTTATGATTTTATCTCAATATCGGTATTTATTTTTTGTTAAAAAACTTTATATATTTAAAATTTGAAAGGATAAATATTGTTAGATAACATTTTTAACTAGTTTGATTTTAAGATTTAATTTTTTAAAAGTTAAAGAAGTTTTTTTTTAATGACAAAAGTTGATTCAATTTGTTTATTTTTAATTCATCATTCAATAATATTGTTTCATTGTTATTTTAAAATAATATTTTTAAAAATTTTAAAATACCATGAATTTTTTTAAAAATTTGAAAATACCATAAAAAAATTATGTTTTAATATTACTTATTTAAAGATATTTGTTTACCGTATTTTTAACGAGATTTATCAAATAGCTACCGTAGTAAATATATGGTAGCAACTACAAATATTAATCATTTAAGAATATATTTTTTGACTTTCTTATTTCATAATTATTTTAAAATTTACATTAGATTAATTAATAATGATTCAAATATAATAAAATAATACTTATTAAGTTATATATAAAATTAAATATACATTTAAATAAGTTAAATTTATAAATATAAATAAAAATCTTAAAAATTATTTTATTTAAAAAATATTTTTATTATTGAGATGTGAAATATAAAAATAATTTTTTTTCAATTTATTTTTCACATAAGTCAATTGCCTAAATTAAGCTTCTATTGATGGGCTTTTATTGATAATTGCCCAAATTGTGGAAGCCACCCACACAAGAAAGCAAACCTTAGAAAAGAGAATGTATCTCTCTTCTAACGTATCGATACAACATGTGTGTGACAGAAGAAAAAGAAAAGCAATCCAAAATACATATAGATTTAGGTAATTCTCTTCTTGGAATGAATATGAAGAATGAGAGAGATACAAAATAGTGCATGAGGGGAGAGCTTTTCATTCAAACAAGAACAGAGAAAAGAGATGCTAAATTGTTCTATTTCATTTAAGAAATCTTGATTTAAAATTTTTGATCAATTTGAAATTCATCTAATGATGATTTGATTTACTCATATTTTTTTAATTGGTTTTAAATTATTATCATAAAAAATCCTTTAAAATGTAAAAAAAAAATTTAATAACTTATTATAAAAATTTCAAGCAAATATTTAAGTGCATGACTTAAAATTAACATGATTTATATTACGTTTTAAAATTAGTATTATATTATTTTCAATAAACATCTAAGTATATGATTTACAGTATGATCAATTACGTATTGTTTGAATTTTAAAAATAAGTGATCTTATACTATTCAAAAAATATACATTTACGCGAAACACATAGTAGATCATTGTTTATTTTATTTTGTAAAAATTTTGACAAAATATCTTTATAGTTTTTCAAGTATACCACTTATATAAATATGAATTAATGTTTTTATTAAAATATTCACTTATATTCGTTGATATATACCCAACAAATAATTAAGATACTGTATAAAATTTTTACAAAATAAAATAAAAATTTACATATCAATATGTTGTACATAAATATTATATTTTAAAATTATTCGATTTGAATAATTTAAAAATTATTGATTAATAATTTATATTGATGCATGTGTGAAGCATGTGAATTACAATAAATGTTTGCTAATAATTTTTAAATTATATTTAAAGGATCAATGCTATAAAATTAAATTAATTATTAATAATAATTAAGCGAAAATTGATAGCTTTGATCAAAAAAATTTCTCATTCCATAAAAATATCCATAAATACTTTTTCAATTATTTTTAACACTTTAATGAGTGTAGTGTCTTCTCTTTTTTTTTTTTTTTTTTCAAAAACACCTATACAGATTTTATGTATTATTTTATAAATTTATATATGTTATTTTATAAATTTCATGTATTATTTTGAAAGATCAAAATATTAGTTTATGAGTCTCATACATTATTTGATAAAGTTTT
The DNA here is from genome assembly GCA_021397835.1 of Moringa oleifera. NCBI lineage: Eukaryota > Viridiplantae > Streptophyta > Magnoliopsida > Brassicales > Moringaceae > Moringa > Moringa oleifera. The sequence goes on along the minus strand of JAJFZO010000344.1, from coordinate 5,981,902 downwards.
CCATATTTTTTAATAAGTGATAAAAATCTTATTTTAAATATCACTGATAGAGATTTTATTTATTTAAAAAAAAAACATAAAAACAATCAAAACATTAACTTTTTAACATTTTAAAAAATCCTTTATACATAAGCTAAAAAAATAATTAATTATCATATATATATATATATGTGTGTGTGTGTATGAATTGGCTGTAAAAACATAATAGTAATCATTATGAATAAACATTTAATAAAAACATATATAGAGTAACATATGTATTTTTGACACCAAATTAATTCGTATATAATTATCTAATTAATTAAAATTTAATCAATTAAAAATTAATTAACATCTAACTAAAATTTAATTGATATCTTAGTACTTAACATCTTATTAGCAAGTAAAATGTAATTGATACCTAATTAATATCTCAATTAATATTTAATTACCATCTAATTACATGTATCTATCTAATTAATTAATATATAAAGTTAAATATATAAAGTTAATTACATCAAGAAGGCATATATTTTGCTCACAATTTCAAATTAAAACTTATAAAAAAAATTATATTTATTTGAAACTTATATTTTTATTATATTTTCAATGTGAGATTTTGATCTATAATTTTTGTTAACATTAACAATTTTATGTACGCATATGATGCATATATAATTTTTAATTGTATACTTTATTTTTTTCATTCTCTTTAAATATTTATATTTATATATTTTTACTAAATTTAATATAAAAAATAATATTTTATTTATTTTAATAGTATTTAAAAGAGTAGTGGGATGATTACATCAGTAAACATCAAATGCATATTATGTATCTATGCAAAATTGTTGATAATAATAAAAATTATAAATATAAGTCTCAAGTTAAAAAATTTAATAAAAATACAAGTCTTAAATAAATATTTTTTTTATAGATTACAATTTAAGATTGTGAATAAAATATAAATTTTATTAGTATAATTAATCGATATATTATCAAACTAAACAATAAATTAACTCCATAAAATACATTAAATATCATAATATATGACAAGTTATGACAACCATATAAATTATATAATGATTTCAAAACAAACATAATAATATCTTACACATTAAATTTAATTTAGTTTTTATCATTTTTATAATGAAAAAATACGTTTGACTATAAAAATAAATAATTAAAACAAAGAATCAAATTTTTGGTTGAAAAATCAATTGGTGAAAAAAATTTCAATAAAAAATCAACTTATTAAATCAAATTATTATAAAAAAAATAAAAAATCGAATCAAATCAATGAAAATTAACTGAATCCATCAGCTAATTTAGTTGAAATCAATTAATTTCAATGGCACAATGTCAAACATTTGCTGCGGGATATTTAAGTTAGAGAACAAATTGACAAGTTGGAAAAGCTACTTATGTTCAATTATGAATCTTATAATATATAATTGCTTGAGATTTAATATCTTCGAATTTGAGTAATGTGTTTCTTTTTTTTTTTTCATGTGATAAATTGTTGATAATTTGTGAACATTTTCCCTCTAATCCTTCCAATTCTTTTTTGTTTTTCATTTTAATAATATCTATCTTATGTAAACTCGATCCTTAACACCTCGAATCTCATAATGCAAAATCACCCTAATTTTTGAACCTTTATTTTTACATTGAGCCATCCTCATCTTTTCCTCTAAGACTCTAAATTAAATTTACATCAATCCAGTTGAAGCCAATATTAAAAGACACATTATCATTATTCCTTTCATAATGATAAATAGTAAATAATTTGTATTCGTAGAACTTGTAAATTTGATTACGTAATTTATGTTTTTGCACAAGTTTGATTACATTTTCTGTACATGTGGAATCCCACAGAACTAAGGCCCCATAAACATAACATTCAAAGATCAAGAAGTTCCTCTCCATGCAATTGATAAGATCAAAATTCATAAATCTCTCTTCCGAATGCATGGGACAAGAAGTCAATTATCTAAAACCCCTCTGCTCTTTCATTTTCCATTTTCTTCCTGATTAGGATTTTGGTTCTGACTGCAAGTAAGCTCAAGTCTGCTTTCTCTACAGGCACAGGAAGAACTAGCTGAATAGAATCCAAGACAGAATTTCAAATTTGCTTGATTTTCATATTTGGCAATAGACAAACTCTAACTAGTTTCTGCACAAAGCTCAGAGAAGATAGAAATACATGATAAATCATTAAAACACTGATTACATCAACAAATATACAAGAATATGTAAGAGATTGAAAGCCTCTCCACAAAGAAGTGGCAAGCTTACGAAGATGATAACCAAGATTAAGCATCCCATGCACACTTCTTACCACCAAAACCGAAGCAAAAACCTGTCGGTGTAATGCCCAAAGAACTCCTTTTCAGGCTCTGAAGCTCACTAATTTAACCCCAAATGCCCATTGTGAAGAGCCGATATGCTATGATCTTTTTGCGTGGAACATATCAAGAATGAAAAGAAAAGTAGTAACACTGGAAGGTGCAAGGAAAACAATATTAGGAAACTTTAGACAGGAATAGATTGACCGGTAACTGCATCATGAAGGTGCAAAGAACCATCCTTCATCAAGTTGAGACTTAAACTCTTGAACCTCTCCCTTGAATACTGTCGAGATGCCTTTCTCCAATCCGTTCCAGCTTTCATCATAGCAACAAACTCCTCATAACTGATACGGCCATCCTACAGACAAAACAGTTGCAGAAGATATTGAACAACAGTTAAAGGGTATAAAAATAACATAAACTAAACAGATCTAGCAATTTAAATAGAAAGAGAGAGACAGGGGTGTCAGAAGTGTATAGTTTTGGAGAAACTAAAGAATTCTCAACTTTATAAATCAATTTCAGTGTTTTTTGGCAAGAACATTATGCAAGAGGGACACCTGAATATTGGGAGAAAAACTAGAGATCATAAGAGTTAAAAGTAAAACCTTGTCCGTGTCTACTTCGCGCATGATGTCATTGAGGACATTGTCATCTGTTTCCCCCGAGTCATCAGCCAAAGCTTCCCGTAGTTCAGCTAATTCAATATATTTACTTCCATCTTTGTCGAAAAACATAAAAGCTCTGCGGAAATGCTCATCATTCTCCATCTTCTGCAAGTGAATTATAACTGCTACAAACTCTCCATAGTCCAACACTCCATTCCCATCAACATCAGCCTGAAAGAAACCTCAAGGGTGATATTCAGATTAGCCTTAAAACCAAAAACTTAATTTAGCAGTGTCCTGTATTTAAAATCAATTCATTAATAACTTTGTCTGGTTTACTAGTGAACACAAAAAGAGAATAAAGGATAAAAAGAGAGAAGGAAAATTCCCCAATTTCTAAACAGTGGGCACCTCTAGTAGTGACACATAATCTGCAGTCATCTTAAAGTTCAAGGATACCGGCCACCCAAAAATGTATACGTATGCTTCATATCATCAATGAGGAACATGTTAGCTTCATCAAATACAATCAAGAAAGGAATTCAAGAAGCTCACTTATTTATTTTTGGCCTAATCATTGGAAAAAAGAAGGAAAAAAAAAAAGAGCACTGATAGATATGGAGTATGCTATGATGTTGATCTTTAAAAGAAAATAAAAGACATACAACAGCATTGGCCCAAACAATTTGAAAATGGAAAAATTGGACCAATTGATCAATGCCTTAGTAAAATGAAAGACGAACCAGCAATCACTGCCCATCTGAGAAAAGTTAACCAAGGCACTTACCACTTCCATCAACATCTTTATCTCTGGTTCAGCCAGCTGTGAACCAACCTTCCGAAGCCCAGCTTTCAGCTCCTCATATGTTATTTTCCCATCACTGTCTGTATCCATCAATGTAAACATATCTCTGATTACTTCTACTTCTTGAACAGATAAGTGGTCTGCAATTACCTGCAGCATTCCAGAGAACAAAGCCAAATAAAAAAAGATACTAACAAACTTTACCAACACTGCAATCACCATCTGACCTTTAGCTGGGCATCAGAAATGCTTACCCGCAAGGCTTTCTTTTTGAATCTATTCATCATAGAGAACTGCTTCAACCTTGACCTCACGATATCTCCCAAGGGAACATTTGGAGCTTTCTTTGCATTTTGTAACCAGGAATGTTCTAACAACAGGGGAAAAGAACATACAGTGGTATCAGTATTCAAAATTTGCCATATTGCAAGAGAAAATCGGAGTTCTACCAATGCATATATTTGACTTCTAGAAATTGTCTTCTAGTAATAAAGAGAGTTTTCACATCGACTAATGATTTACATCCACTAGACCTTGCAGATCCTTGTACGTACTTAGCTGTTTGATACCAACATTTCTGTGACAATTACATAATCATACATCCTCAGGCATACCAACCACAATGGCCCGAACACATAAAAAGTTTCTAAATTATAAAGCTGGCAAATGGCAGCCTACATCAAATTGAGAAGAAAACAATAAGACTGTATTTGATTTATTTATAGGAATATAGGGAAAACATCCACCATTAACGACATGCAACCAGAAAAGGGGGAGTCAGGGGAACAAACATACAGAGATTAGAAAAATGACCAACACCTCCTGCACGAACCACAAAAAGACTGTTTTTGAACAATATCTCCTAGTTCTTTCTGGCTAGCTCTCTATTTAGCTTCGACTACACTGGATCCCCAGGCATATAAACCAAAATCTCTTTGAAGGTTCACTTAATAATTTAACATGTAAGATGGGCTAACTTACCTTCTTTTTTTTTTTCCTCCTAAAATTTGTTTGCATGTGAATCTTTTATCTTTCATTATTCTGCAAAGTGATGAAAAAATTTGCATTCTCTCTATATGCAGACTACATTGAGAGCAACAATTTGATGTTGAGGTTGCTAGCAGTTCATCATTTTCTTGGGGGACAGAGAGCTCAACGCCAATAAGGGTACTTGCTACATAAAAAGGAGAACTCCGACCAAAGAACAATGCATTAGCCAGCATGAACTTGAGATTCAGTATCACTGAAGAATTGCAAAAGGACATACCAAGCACCTGCTGAGCAGTCAACCGCTTTTTGGGATCTGGCTCCAACATCTGGCGTACAAGACTCTTAGCACTCTCTGAAATCTGAGGCCATGGCTCCCTCTTAAAATCAATCACACCCCTCAAGATTGCAAGTGCAACACCTTGTTCAGTCTCTGCCAAATGCAATTTAAAAGAGAAACTTTACGATGTTGTTCCAACAATTTCAACATCATGATTACAATACCATAATCAGAAAACATAATATACCTGCCCAAAATGGAGGAACCCCACATAACAAAATATAAAGAATCACTCCAGCACTCCATACATCAACCTCTGGCCCATAGTTTCGCTTCAACACCTCTGGAGCCATGTAGTATGGACTACCCACAATCTCCGAAAACCTCTCACCTAAGACAAAAAGTTCAAACTTTGAGACGCAGGTGAGCAAAACATGCAAACAATCTCATGCGAAAGCACAACACTCTCCACTTCCAAAATAATAATTCAACGTGTAGCCACAACCAACTAGCAATCCAGAACATAAAACTTGTGAATAGAATCATCGATGTCAATCAAGATCCAACGAACAACCTCAAATAGGGAAAAAAAAAACCAAAAAAGAAAACAAAATTCTCCACGTCAGGCTTAAAATTCAACGGTCAACTAGAGTCCCAGAGCTGTTTCAAAGCCCAAAATTCCAATCTCACAAAGATAATCCTTCATCCACCAAGCTGGAACCTCAAACCATCTATGCAACACCCCCTTACTGGATCAAACCTCATAGTATCTCTTATCACTAAAGAACATCAAGAATGTTACTTCCCCCTCCATTCCAAATTAAAAAACATTCCGCTTGTTGCAGAACTCAGAAGAGCCAAAAAAAAAAAAAAATGGAACAAGACGAACAAGAGATCCATATACATATTATCAATTTAACACCCAAAAACCACTACCTGGCTTAAAGAACACGGACAAGCCGAAATCAATAGCTTTGAGAGCCGAATTTTCCTTCTTGTTAGCAAAGAGAAAGTTCTCAGGCTTCAGGTCCCTATGCATCACTCCGTTCTCATGACACATCTTCACTACTTCCGCTATGGTCCTGGCCACACTAGCAGCTGCTCTCTCGCTGTAATGCCCCCTTGCCACTATCCTATCGAACAACTCTCCTCCCTCACATAATTCCATCACCAAATGAACATTTTCATTATCCTCATAAGTTGCTTTCAACTTGACCACGTTCGGATGGTCTGGCAAAGTGGACATTATAGCAACCTCGCGCCTGACATCCTCGATATCAATAGCAGTTCTCAGCTTACGCTTGGAGATCGATTTGCATGCTAACGCCTCCCTGTTCTCCCGGTCTGTACAGAGGTACGTGATCCCAAACTCGCCGCGCCCGAGCTCCCGACCCAATATATACTTGTCGCCAATTCTGGTCCGGTGGCTCAGTGGGATCACGTCTTTCAGGACCCGGATCGGGGCCGGTGAGCGAATCTGATCATCCCCGGCATACGGGTTGGGTTTCCGGTCACGGGTCGTCTTCTTTTTCCTCCTCTGCTGAGGTTTTTGCTCTGTGGGCTCCGGTCTCACGCAGGCGTTACAGTTTCCCATGCTCAGTCAAAACCGAACCAGAAAGAACCCAAACGAAAACAGAAACAAAAAAGAAAAGAAAAAACACCCAGCCCGAAAACAAAGAGCTTTTCGTGCGGAAGCAACCAAACCATGCGACGATGGTGCTGGTGGTGCTCCGGTGAAAAAGATGAAGTTTTATGAGGTAAGAAAAGAGAAAACGCGGGGTCGGTCGAGAAAAAGTTGGTTTTTGAAAATTTCCAAATGCTTATGTTGAAAAATGGTTTTATATTAAGGTTGGTTAAGATCTTAGCTTAGTCTGATTAATTAAGATTTATATTATTTAATAATCACTGTGAAATTTGATTAAAATAATATGAAGATGTGGCATTGATGGTGTTGTAGGATTGACTACAAGGGCTAATGAGCTATTGTTGGGTGCGCGCGAGATCATGATACTCAGGTGTCCTCTACCTTTTTATTCTCATTGTAGGCATAGCATATTATAATCTAAGAAGCAACTAACATAATTTGTCCAGAAATCATATAATAAGACATGTGGATAAAAATGCAATGGTGTTGGGACCCACAAGCAGACCGAACAAACATCTGCCGTTGATCTTAGATGTCCTTTTCATGGCGCTTTTCATTTAGGCAGTCATATCAAGGGCTGAGATCTTGTGTGCACCGAGTGGGTGAAGTTGTTTACCAGTTGAAGAGGATAGGGTGGCAGCGGTATGACTACAAAACCTTCCATGCCAAAATTGCCAGCCTCAGGATTTGTTTAATTAGTCTAATTATAAAAGAGATTATTAAATAACTAAGCTTTGACATGCAATTATTAGAAAACCCATTTAATAAATCATATAATTTTTCTATGACATGATTTTATTTCCAATTTGTTTTACAAAATTCATATTGTATGTTAATATAAAGTTTTCATTTTTCATATTTTTTTCAAAATCAAAGAAAATTTTACCAAAAAATAATCTTCAAACAAAATAATATTTTCATATAACCCAACCGTATAATAATTTTTAAATCTTATATCACCTCACATAAATTAAAACTTTAAATCTTACATAGATTAAAAACTAAGATAATAAATAATATGTATATGTTTTAAAATTTAAAATTAAAACAATATTTAGAGTCTAACATAGATTTTAAGTGACCATTAATCCAACAAAATAAATAGATTTATAAAACAAAAACCAAACATAAATAATATATACAATTCGATGCTTTCATATTTACCATAAATTGATTTGAATTTATAAATGACAAGAATGTAAATATAATATAAAAAGGCGAAAAAAAAGTCTTTAGAATTAGGAAGTTTCTATGGAAATTGAGGGAGAGAAATTGAAGCGAAAATGGTAGAAAAATTAGGTGGAGACTTAGTCGGTCATCTTATTCACATCATGCCATAACTCATACGGACAATTCAAGATTCCATAATTAAAAGTCAACAAAATCAATATTACAACTTTTCTACTAAAAGCTACCACCTAACTCTTGATTCTTTCTTGAGCTTGCTCCCTTTCCCTTTATCCCAAACCAACAATTTATCGTGCTCCAAACCAATAAAAAAGTATATATTTTTAATTAAAAAATTAATTAAATTTACATCAATTTTTAAAAAATAATTATTACATAAATTTAATATTTATTATATATTATTAATCTAATTTTCATATTTAGTGATAAATCAAATATTTATTTATTAATTTAAATTTGATTAAAAAATTCAACAATTAAAAATATTTAAATTAAAGATTTTACACAATAAATTTTGATTTGAAATTTTTTAAGGATGTTAGGAAATATTCAAACTATTATTTTACAAAATGTTAAAAATTTTCGAGTGCTACGAATATATATTTTTAAATTTATATTATCTAAAATTTAAAAAATTTATAAAAATTAAATATTAAATAAAAATTATTTAAATTTAAGAGATGCACTCAAAATTAAGTGAATTATTTATTTAAGTTGTTTTTTTACATATTTCAATGATAAACGTATCTTTAATTTTTAACAACTATTTGAATTAAATCTAACTTAAATTAAATTGATATATAAAAGTTTAATTTTATTAATTTTTAAATATAAAAGTTTGATTGATAACACAAAATAAATATTAGGGTTTTATATAATTTTTATCTATTTTTATAATATATGAAGTTAATAAAATAAAAAATAAATAAAAAATTTTTTAATTAATAATTTTATTAAATTATTATAAAATAATATTTTTTGCTTTGATTTCAGACATTGTAATGTATTTATAAAGTATAAACAAAGTGTTTTACTTTATTTGATAGTGTAAGTTAGAAATGATATGAGACTTAAAAACTTAGATTTATATGTTATCATAATTAAGACATTAAAATTTGATTAAGATTCAAAATAATGAATTATATTATCTGTTAATTAAGTTGGAACGGACCAATTTATTATAAAAATTAATAAAATATAATATAATATCATAATCATATTAATAAGGTTTGCAGGATGTTGCTCTTATGATTAAATGAGCTTTTATGAGTTTAGGTTATCAAAAAAGCGACTCTAGCACCAATCATTATCGCCACGTGATCGGATATAACGGCTTATATTAGCAAATAATCCTCATAATTTGCCATAACAAGGCTAAATGCATCAAATCGCTGCTTTCTCAAAATGAAAAATGTTGTAATTTTTATGCTTGTTAACACTCAAAATTAGAGATTTCTTTTTTCAAAAATCATCTGTTTTTAAACATAATTTTATGATTTATTAAATTTTAAAAATTAATATATTTTATTTCACTTGAAATAATTACGTTTTGCTTCTTCTTTTAAGATAACATGTTTCATAAAAAATATTTTTTTGTAAAAACGATAATATATTTAAATTTAGGTTGCATCTAATTAATAAATTTTTTTCAATTTAAAAAATTATGATAAACAATTATTCCCAACCATGTGAAAAGCTGGCCAACAAAAATTTCATACCACGTGAAATTAGCTGATTGTGTTCAAATTGGATAGGATACCCAGTTTGGATGATCTGTTGAATTTTCGGTACCTTAGATTCGGAGAATTCAAACAGCAATTTGATTTGACATTTTATAGAAAATTAATGACTTCAACGACTGCAAACTGACTTGAGATTAATGATACAGCATTTTGTATTATCTGTAGCCGTAAGCTTTGGTATAGAAATCAGAAAGAGAAGAAATCAAAGCAAGCAATTCCACTAGAGAACCCAAAAAAAAAAAAAAAAAGGATTGGAGGAATAACATGCAGAGGCTTTATTCTGAAGAAAGCTTTCTTTGGATTGGTTGGTATGATTGTTAAATTAATGGCAGTGTTGTAGTTCAGGTGGTTGCCGTTGTTGTTGGAGGTCTGGTGCTTCTGTTGGGAACATAAATGGATTTGATTTTGGTGACAAAGTGATAGATACCCACAATTCATATTACATTACTACAAATATTGATTTTTTTTGTTTAGTTTATGTCACAGAAGCTATATTGCATGGTTAAATGGAATTGGGTATCTGCCTGAACAGGTTGAGGAAGAACATGCTGATTAACAAAGGGAACACATGTTACTCAATCATAAAAACAGGGAAAAAGCAGAAGAAATTTCAGAAAAAGTAACAGAGAAAGGATGCTGTACAAGGGAAAAGGGAGATAAAACCAGGGCTGATTTCTGATTTAGCTCAAAATCAGGCAGATGAGTTGAAAAGCAAATGATGAGGGAGACTGAAGGAGGCAACTTTATAACCTGGCATGGGATTTGCTTTGCCTGGTAGGCCAAAAGTTGAGAGAAAGAGGAAAAAGGGTGTGTTATGTGACCAGCATGATTGTGTTTGTTCTGATGATGGGTTGCAAGCAGCTCACCCACCCACGCCAACTGCCACAAAGCAGCCATTGGCATTGCTACTTTTCTCAGATTATAAAAATGCTTCTTCAACAAGACTGAATTTGGTTCCTTCAGATTCCTCCAATCAACATATCAAATGTTTGTGTGTCTGCTCATCTTTTGATCCAAAATGCCCCCACAAGAAAGCAGAATAAGTGCGTCTGAATTCAGACAATCAGTGCTGTATAGTACACAACTTTAGAGGTAAGCCTAATTATGTAACTGGGTAAGGTTTTGGGTCTTGGGCCTCCTTGTCTTGCCTAACTGGTTCAGGACAACAGACTAAAAGCAAATTGACAGGAAGTTAAATCCAAAGTTTTCAAAACATTGCACGTGAGGGATTTACAAAATGAGAAAGTCTTAAAACTTCTCATAAGATTTGTATCTTTTTGAAAAATAATACCTTTTCATTTGAGTATCTCTTCATGAAAAAATATTTCTCCTCACCAAAATACATAAGAAAGTCAATAACTAAATAAAACTGTTCTTTATGCAAATTGAGATACTTTTAATAGTATAAAATTGATAAATTTTTTATTATTAAATCACTTCTTTTTTTTATGCGTAAAAAAAAATTAAGAAAACTATCATACTGTCAAGCATCATTAATGTTAGAATTAATTGTGGATGTGCCAATTGAGTTGAAGGTCTTCATTATATCCCTTAGGAAATTCGTTGTTACCCTTTTGCATCTAGTTACATCAAAAGTAATGGGGGTAAATTAAACCTAAAACTTAGTATAATCCTACACACCTTGAAGAGTTTATGCATTTTTCTGTTGATCCTTTTGTTATAGAATCATCTCCACAAATAATCTTTAGTTTCAATTAATATTTTATAACAATGGCTTCTGCAACATTGAGAGAGATAACTTCTGACGTTGTCAAACTTGAAAGGGTTGATAGTGGTAACTTCCTACGATGGTAGAGGAAGATGTGCTTCCTTTTGACAATATTGAAGGTGGTGTACATTTCAAATACAGCAAGGCCAAAAAAGAGAGAATCGAGACCATTGCTAAAATTTATGAAAAATACAAATCAGACAATGATGACTAGATCTATATAAGACATATCTTGAATGGCATGTCTGAATGTGTACCAAAATATAAGATCTACAAAAAAATTATGAGAGAAACTTAAGGTAAGATATATGACTAAAGATGCAATAAATAAAAAATTACTTATTAATCGTTTCAAGAATTATAAGATGACTGATGGTAAGCCTATCATGAAACAAATGCACAAAATTGAATGAATTCTCAATAACTATAAATAACATAGCATGCATATGGATTAAACTATTGTTATTTTCTTAATCACTGACAAACTTTCTTATTTATGGAAAGATTTTAAAAGAAGTCTAAAATATAGCAAGGATGACATTACTTTTGAGCAATTGGTTAGTCACCTTCGACTTAAAGGAGAATATCGTAAACAAAATGATAACAAGAAACACTGTCCTCATGAGAAAGTTAATGTGATGGAGGAAGGTAAATCCAGCAAGTTCTTAAAGAAGAAGAATCAAGAAGAAGAATCCAGATTTTGGTAAATATGATGATAATAACAATGAGAATGATTACAAAAGGAAGAAAAAGAAAGGAGTTGTTTCCATGGTAGCAAACTTGAACATTTCAAGAGTGAATGTCCTTTTTTGAAGAAGAAGAAGAAAAAGATTCTAACCCAATAAAAGACAATCTTGTTGCACTAATTTTTAAGATCAACATGATTGAAGATATTGGAACATGGTAGAGAAACTCCGGCGCAACCCGCTATGTGTGCAAGAGGAAGGATCTCTTTAAGACAATCAATGAAGAAGATTGGATTATTCTATATATGGGAAATACATCTATTGTCTAAGTCAAAGGCAAAAGGATGGTGAAATTAGACTTCACTTTTCGAGAAATACTCACTCCTACTAATGTATATTATGTACCAAAAATTAGAAATAACTTAATTTCTCCATCTTTACTTAATAAGTATAGGTTTAAATCTCTATTTGAGAGAGATCAGTTTATTCTTTCTAAGGGGGGACTGTTTATAGGGAGGGACATTTATGTGAGAATATGTTCAAACTAAACGTAGTTAATAATAATACTATCACTTTTGCTTATATTATTGAGTTTTTTGATTTATGGCATATTCATTTAAACTATGCTAATTTTAGAAAAATCCATGAAAATGATGAAATCGAATTTGATTCTTAAGACAAACAGAAATTTGGATGCATGTACAACTTGTATGTTAACTAAAATAACTGGGTTTACTTTTGCAAGAGTTGAAAGAAGTTCTAAAGTGTTATACTTGATTCATTATGATGTATGTAATTTATATGATTGGCCCATCATAAGTGCTAAATAATATTTTATGACAATTCATAGATGATTACATTAAGTATTGCTATATATATTTAATGCACTCAAAGGATGAAGCCTTAGATAAATTTAAAATCATTAAAACTGAAATAAAACTTCAAGAAGACATTTATTAAATGCTTAAGGAGCGATAAAGGAGGTAGAATTTTATAATTCTAGTTATTTTGAATCTACTGGAATAATTCATCAAATAAACGAACTTATTCCTCACCAACAAAATGTTATAGCTGAATGAAAAAATAAGATATTGAAAGAAATGGTAAATGTCATGTTATCTTATTCAGGTTTAGCAAAAGGTTACTAGGGAGAAGCCATGTTGACAACTTCACATCTAAGGATAATATCCATTCCAATACACATTATTAAAAAATAATGTATCTAATAAAGATACATTGAAATATTAAGAATTTAGAAGAAGTCAAAGAACTGAGAAATAGAAAATTTATGAACTAGATTTCTTTATTTTCCTAGTAAAAGGGATAAAAGAATCCATAAAAAGTTATGGACTAATTTGTTATAATATAAACAGTGATCCAAAAATATTTAAAGATATAATAAAGTCTTAAGATGCCATTTTTTAGAAAGAAGCCATACAAAAGGAAATGAACTCATTATTGGGGAATAAAACAAGAAAATTAGTAAACCAGCCATCTAGTTCAAGCCCAATGGGTGTAAATGAATTTTTAAAAGGAAGACGAAGGTGGATGAAATCATTAATAAATTTAAGGTGAGACTAGTTACTAGGGGATTTATATAAAAAGAACGCATTGACTATTTTATATGTATGCAGTTGTGGCAAGGATTGCTACAATAAGAGTGTTATTGGCACTTGCTTTTATCGATGAATTTATCATTCATAAAATAAATGTGAAAACTATATTTCTAAATGGAGAATTGGAGGAAGAAGTGTATACGATGCAACCCAAAAGGTTCATTGTTAATGATCAAGAAAAAGAAAGTGTGTAAGTTGAAAATGTTCTTGTATGGATTAAAGCAAGCCTCTAAACAGTGGTATTAAAAGTTTAATCAAGTTGTTCTTGCTAATGAATATAAAATAAATGAATCTAATAAGGGTATGTATAGTAAGTTCCATAATAGAAAATGTGTCATGATTTGTTTATATGTAGATGACATGTTAATATTTGATATTAATCTAGATGACGTATAACACACTAAAAGTTTCTTGACTAAAAAATTTGATATGAAAAGTTTAAGGGTATCTGATGTGATTCTAGGAATCAGAATAATAAGAGACGATAAGATTATATGTTTATCTTAACCTTACTATATAACGAAGGTATTAAAAAATTTAATCACTTTAATTGTCAGCTAGTTACCACTTCTTTTAATCAAAACAATAGTTTAGTACCAAATAAAGGTAGTGTAATATCACAACTTAAATATTTAAAAGTAATTGGATATATGATATATGCTATGACATATACCCAACCAGATATTACATATGTTGTAAGTAAACTAAGTCGGTATACAAGCAAGCCAAGTAAAGACAATTGGCATGCTATCTGAAAAGTATTAAAATACTTAAAAGACAATAAATTATTATTTAAACTACAATAGGCATCTCTTAGTGTTGAAAGTATACACAAATGCTAATTGGGTAACTTATACAAAAGACCATGCTGCAACAAGCGGTTGGATCTTTACTCTTGGTGGAGTTGTTATGTCTTGGGGTTCCAAAAACTAAACTTCCATTATTGACTCTAACATGGCTACAAAAGTTATAGCATTGGCTACAAAGAGTAAAGAGATATAATGACTTAAAAATTTAATGTATAAGATACTAATTTGGCTAAAATTAATGGCATTAGTATTCATACATTGTGATAGCCAATCAACACTTTCAAAGGTATACAGCTAAGTATATAATGAAAAATTCAAATACATTGGACTAAGACATACTTATGTGAAAGATTTAATTAATAACGTAATTATCCATAAATTTTATAAGAACAGAACAAAATCTTGCAAATCCTTTGACAAAAGGATTGACAATGGATATGATATGGAAGATATCATTACGATTGAGACTCAAGCTCATATCTTGAATGATCACCAATTGTGAAAACTTGACTCACACTTAAGTAGCATTGAGTCTTGAGTTTAATGGTAAAAGTACATTATCAAAGTAATTGCAAGTACTTGACAACAGATACATCCCAAAGAAAAAAATACGTTGACCATAAGTGAATAAAGGAAGAAGGTTAAGCTTTTGCTCTTAATAGACCTATGGCATGTATGTGCTGAAGTGCCTCTTATGAAGATATTTCGATAGAGTCTCCCTATACGAAAGTGAAGTGAGGCCACTTTTTAGAGTTAATGAACTTGACTCTTAAAGCTCTCATGACAAGGATACAAAACATAAAGTCATATTAAATATATTACTTTATTAAGACATTCAATGGTATCGAGATTTCATGCGTAAGTTTTGCACACTTATTCTAATGAATATTTGGTTCAAAACTTATCTACCATTTTATTTGGGATAGATGAAACCTATTATTTATTAAGTAAATGTTCAAATTGCGAGATACCATTTAAAAGTTCACAATTTTCGAAATGAAGAGATTTTGGTTCATTTGAAAATGGTGGAGGATTGTGCAAAATTTACAAAATGAAAAAGTTCTAAAGTTCTTCCAAGGATTGTGTCATTTTCAATAATAATATCCTCTTTATTTGAGTTTGTTCTTTCATAAACATATATATTTCTTTGACAAAGAATGCATTCATGAAAGGTTACACTTTTCATGAAAGGATATTTCTCCTCACCAAGGTACATGAGAAGCTTTACAAATAGAGTCATTCTTTATGCAAATTGAGATACTTTTCAAAGTACAAAATTGACAAGTTTTTTATTTCTAATCACTTCCTTTCTTCTTTTCTAGGTATGAAGAATTGAAAGAACTATTATTTTTTAAATAATATTGGATGTATATTTGATTGCGGGTGTGCAAACTGAATTAAAGGTCTTCATTGTATCTTGCAAGGAATTCATTATTATCTTTTTACATTCAGTAAGATCGAAACTAGTGATGACAAATTAAATTTAAAACTTAATGTAATCCCACGCACCTTTAAAGAGTTTAGTTTTTCTTTTTTTTTTTTACAAAACCATCTCCACCAACATTGCATGCATTGCGTCTAAGTTCACATTCAGGAGCTGCATCCTTATAAGCAGTATGGATCATATTATCTATCTATATAGAATAAGACACTTTCGATAAAAAAAATAGATTAATTCAAATAGTATAAAATCATTAATAGATAAAAATGTTAATTTTTAAAAAATATGTAACATTTTTTAAAATAATTTTTTTGTATTTTTGAATTTAAATTAACTGTTTTTTATCTATTTAAAAGGATTATAAATGCTAAAAGGAACATCAAATTAACATATCAAGTATAATTAAATAGTTCTGGCACATGCTTTGGGCTCCATTGTGCACGTAACACAGGGTCTAGTTGTTTCTGCTCAAATGCTCTCGCCAAAGGCCCACGTGGAATCAGCCCATAAACTAGAAAAGGGATATTAATAAAAACTTTTTATTTTATTAATTTGATTACCATTTTTCAACAAATAATACAAATTAAATACGTCCTTTTTTTTGAGATAAAAATACGTACTTATTAAGTGATTAAATAATTAAATAATCAGAAAAACCTGTGTAAGAGGGAGAGTGGGAGAGATATTGCTTGAACTACAAGAAACATTTGACTGTTATTGTCTCCGAATCCGCGTGTCGGAAGCCCAGAGCATATCTGGGAGAAAATTAAATACGGCAACTGTAACACTTCTGTACTGCTCACCCGCACCTCCAGGAACTGTTTGCCAAGTGAATCTAGTGATCCAGGGCCCTCCTTTCCTTGACTTTGACACGCGGTTAGATTCAGTGGCCGTGGTTGTGACACGTCGACAATATCTAAAGAGGAAATAGGGCAGCGTGGCCAATCGCGAACGACTTGTTCAACCGAGTAAAATAGCATAAAATAATAAAAAAAGTTGATGAAAATATAATAAAATAAAAAGTTGATGGAGACAGAAAGGAAATGTAAGAAAAATTTTAAAAAGGTGACGTTAGCTTGGAAAATGAACGGAAGTCGAAAGTTGGGCCGATCAGCGCTAAAAGAAATTAGTTGTATTTTCCAAATAATTCATTGTTCAAATTCTCATATTTTATGTTATTTAAGAATTATTTTATTAAATAATATATAAAAATTTATTTTTTAATATTTTGTAAAATAAAATTTAAAATTATCAGAAACTTTATTATATAATTGGTAATAAATAAAATGAAATTTATAATTACATCAATAAAAAAAAGGTACCAAGAAAATATAAGGGCCTTAATCATGCTTTATGTACCTACCATATTATAAAATAATCATTATAAATAACATGTTTATAAAAATTCTTCTTATCTAATATTTATTTTATTCCTTTTCAAAAAATCATTTTACAGTAAAGTAAATTCAAATATATTTTGACCAGATGTGTGGACCAGGTAAAATATGGGGTGGGGGTGCACGTACTGAATATATCCCCAAATAAACAAAAAATCTGGCGTTGCATTTCCTGGAGTGGAAGGAGATATTTAACTAGAATCATCTAGCTGTGACATTTTACCACGGATGCGTTACCGCCAGTCCGTAAAATCTACAGTGCATAACCAATAAAACATAAATTCGGAAAAATAGGGATGAAAGATAAAAAGTAAAAAGCCAAAGCAAAAGGTCTGACGCGCAGCTACCTCCTCAAAGCCCAACTTGCTTGGAAACTCAAAGAGTTGACACAGGGAGAAGGGAGCCGCCTCCGTCTCTTGCTCTCTCTACAATCTCTCTCTCTCTAATTTTTCTCTTTGTTCGCTTTCTCGTCAGACCCAGGAGCCTGAAGCCATTTTCAGGTACTTCTCATCTCATGGTACTCTTTCTTTTAATCAGTAACATTGTTTACTGGGTGTTAGCTGTTTTTCCTATGTTTTAGCTTGTTATAACAAGACTACCATTTCTCTGTTCTTTGTTGGTGGGTGCTTTTTTTTTTCCCCCCTCCCCAATTTGGAGAAAAGATATGGTTTTGTTGATCCTTTCTTAGACGCAGTGCAAATTTGCGTTTTTGTATGTAACTCTTGTCATTGTTTTGGGTAATTTGATATCTGAAGGTCTAAGTCATGTTATTTCTGTTGTTCTGTTTGTGCGAAGGAAGGGACATTGCGAATGGATTAAACGTGTGTGAATGATTTTGAGCTGTCCCGTGTGTTTTCTGTTAGCATTTTTGATATTTCATGTCTTCATTTTATATATATTTAGAACAGCAATTGCTGTGGAAGTTTATTTCTGTCTCTTTTTCTTGAGTTGAATGCTTGGGAGAAAGGACAAGATAATAGCTTGAAATGTTGTAATGATGATATTTTCTGTTTATCTGCTTATCCGTTGATTTCTGTGATTTGGTCGCACCGGACGGGATGTAGCATTGGATTTTAGAATAGGAGACTGTCATCTAATGATTGGATGAATAGATTCACCGGTTTATGTGTTTAGTTTTTATTATATAATCTATCTCTGTTAATTTATTATTGTTTTTTTTTTTTTGTGGGATTGGTTGGATAGAGTTCAAAGTAACACCTGAAGGAGATACAGAATAAATGTAATTCACTGGTTGTTGTACCTGATGAATTTATAGCTACAACAACACTTGTAGTGTGGTTTGAATTGCTTCAAAATGGATAGAATAGAAAAACATCTGCCTTAACTTTGGCAGTGCTGCTCTTATAGACATGTATGAATAGAAGATTTTCCTTTTATTCGCTGAGAGCAATGGTTTATTGGTGTGTGGAGCTGAAAGAACTTAAAGAAAAAAATCGTGTTAATGCATACTAATACTGTTAAAACTCACCCTCACTGGTAAGGGGCGGATTGGCAAAGGTCAAGGTTGGGGTTTGAGCCACTGGGACAAAATTTTCAGAAAAAGAAATGAAAAAACTTGTGGTGATCGTAGAGGTTGTTTTGTGGGGTCAAGACTATCTTTCTGAATGTGTACACGAAGTGACCCTACCTGGGATGGATTCTCAGTATCAAAAAAAAAAAAAAAAATGCTGTTAGAACTCATAGAGCTACTCTTGCAATTGATTTTTCTGTACTCTCCACGCTTTCTATGCATCTTTGGTGATGATCAAAATATCATGTGTTCCTGTGCACTAGATCTATTTGTATCTGTTAAACTGTAATCCGAAATCACTTGGGATATTGCTGGTGCCAAGTCTTCCTCAAATATTGGAAATTCCGCCACTATCTATCCTTGATGACTTTACTCTCACCATCCTGTTGTTGCTGAAGTATGTCAACCCTACCCTTCTGTTGCAGTGTGAAAAGAAAAAAATTGTATCCAGTTTAGTTTAGGTCTCAGAACACATAAATGGGTGCCTCAAGACATATTGAGTGTTTTTTAGATTTTCTAATAAACCAAAAAAATGGTTACTAGTTTTTTGGTCAGTTAAAACTTGATTTGATGTTTGCATTTTTCTTAGCAATCTTCACATGTCTCCATATTTCTTTAACTAATGCCATTTTAGTAAGTCCAAAGAGTTTTTCGAACAAAATTTTTGTAGTGAAGGAAAAGGCACCCTTGTACTCTTATTAACTGAAAGATACTTTGTGTATACTTAAGCATTAAATGATTAACCATGATGTTGATCTTGTTTAAACTGATGATTCTTTGAAAGAAAAGATGCTTTTGCACTGAATCTATACGGATATAGAATAGTGGAAAAGAGTTTGGTTTTGATGACCGTGAGCTGCGGGAATAAGGCCTTTTCAATGAAGCATGGTTTGATTCCCCTTCTCCTCATTTCACCTAGAATGCTCATGAGGAATTAGATAGGTAGGGAAGCTGAATATTTCAGTTTAATCTACTTTTGTTGCATGCTTGCCTTACAAATTATTGCTGTTAACTTTTTAAACATCTATTGATATGGTTGTTTATAAGCAGAGACAGCTACCAATTTGGTCAGATGCTGGATTTGATTGGAAAATCTCAAATTTGACCTTGCTGATAGCAAAATTATTAGGACAATGTTGCAGTTTAGTTCCTTTTGTTAGGAAGGCTTTATGAATCTCATGGGAGTTCAACACTGTAGTTTCAGGATGAAAATAAACACATATTGTGTTTACTTAAGAATATTGGAACTTCGTTACTGGCAGAAGCACATGAACAGCATCAATAAGCGCATTTTCTTTTGAGAGATTTCGAGAAAGTGATCATATAGACATCTACGGTATTGACCTTTTCACTGTCATTGCTGACCTTCTTTACGATGGGGGCATTGTATTTGCAGATTATGTTACGAGCGAAGCAACTTGGTAACCTTTCCAGTAGTGCCAGGTCTTTTTTTCTCACTGGATCACGATGTAGTCCAGCAGATGGAAATTCATGTACATGCTGTGAGGATGAAACTTGTGCTTCAAGAGGGCAACATACAAGAAATGAAGTTGTACATACTCAAAAGTCGTCCCCCATAGTATCTAACCCATCAAGTAGAGTAGGAACTTTGTTATCAGGGGATGCCACCAAAGTCTTGGGTTCTTGTAAACTTGAGACTTTTGAGCGGCCAACTTCACTGCCCCAACTGGTTTCCACACCCTCTTCTTTGGGGAGGTCAGATACAGTAAATCATGCTGGTAGCATTGACAATGTTCAACAGGATGCAGATGCATCGGATCCGATTAGTGACCAATTTGTTAAGGCTGGCATTGCAGCAGTGACTTTTTTGTCTGATATAGTAAATAATAAGCTTCCTTTATTGGATGGGGGTGGAATATTAAGCTTGCCGAGAACCTGTATGGTTGATCCTGCTAGATCTATTTCAAATGTGAAGTCTGCAAATGTGAAAACTATCAGAAGAGAGAACATCTCCAAAGTGTATCCTAAATCATCTTCTCAAACTCCATCTGCATCAAATCCTGCAAGCAACAATCAGTGTACCAAGGATAAAGGTGATAAATCCAGTTCTGTCCAAGGTTTCAAACGAGTTCCGAATGCTGGTACAGGGAATGCATTTGAAGGTCATAATGTACCTGCCAGTACCTGTGATAAGAGGAAGACTATACCTCAAAGAACAAAGCCTCATTCCAATCGCTTTATGCCAAATTATAGTTCCTCAGAAAGAATCAATGCATCCTCGAGAGACATGAAAATGCCACCTGGTGTAGCTCCAATCTCCAGGCAGTTGACAAACACTGGGTATGTAGTAGAAAGTGTTTCTAGCATATTGCAACAGCTGAAGTGGGGTCCCGCAGCAGAAGAGGCTCTTCAAAACCTGAACTTTTCAGTGGACGCATACCAAGCTAACCAAGTTCTTAAGCAGTTACAAGATCATACAGTTGCTCTGGGCTTTTTCTATTGGTTGAAAAGGCAAGCTGGATTCAAACATGATGGGCATACTTACACAACCATGGTGGGCATTCTTGGTCGTGCAAAGCAGTTTGGTGCAATAAACAAACTACTCAATCAGATGGTGAGGGATGGATGTCAGCCAAATGTTGTGACATATAACCGTCTCATTCATAGTTATGGTCGCGCAAACTACCTGAATGAAGCTATCGATGTGTTCAACCAAATGCAGGAAGCAGGCTGTAAACCCGATCGTGTCACTTACTGCACCCTTATTGATATCCATGCTAAAGCTGGGTTTCTTGATGTGGCAATGGACATGTATCAAAAAATGCAAGGTGCTGGCCTTTCACCTGACACATTCACGTACAGTGTCATAATCAATTGCCTGGGTAAAGCTGGTCATTTACCTGCTGCTCACAGGCTTTATTGCGAAATGGTTGATCATGGGTGTTTTCCTAACCTGGTTACCTACAATATCATGATTGATTTGCATGCAAAGGCGAGGAATTACGACAGTGCGCTGAAGCTCTATCATGACATGCAGAATGCTGGGTTTGAACCTGACAAAGTGACATACAGCATAGTGATGGAGGTGCTTGGTCATTATGGGTATCTTGGGGAAGCAGAAGCAGTATTTGCTGAGATGAAAAGGAAAAACTGGGTTCCTGATGAGCCTGTTTATGGTCTTCTGGTAGACTTGTGGGGAAAAGCTGGTAATGTTGAAAAAGCCTGGGAGTGGTATCAGGCCATGCTTCTTGACGGTTTGCGTCCTAATGTGCCCACTTGCAATTCCCTTCTTAGTACCTTTCTTAGGGTGCACAGGTTACCTGAAGCTTACAACTTACTGCACAGCATGCTGGCAATGGATCTACACCCATCTTTGCAAACTTACACCTTACTCCTGAGTTGCTGTACAGAAGCACGGTCACCATATGACATGGGTTTTTGTTGCCAGCTGATGGCAGTCACAGGCCACCCAGCACATATGTTCCTCCAGTCCATGCCATCAGCAGGACCTGATGGTCAAAATGTGCGTGAGCATGTGAGTAAGTTCTTGGATCTGATGCACAGTGAGGATAGAGAGAGCAAGAGGGGACTTATAGATGCAGTGGTGGATTTCCTTCACAAGTCAGGGCTGAAAGAGGAGGCTGGCTCTGTCTGGGAGATTGCTGCACAGAAGAATGTGTATCCAGATGCTGTGAGAGAAAAAAGCTCAAGTTATTGGCTTATTAACCTGCATGTTATGTCTGACGGTACTGCTGTAACAGCACTTTCAAGGACACTGGCCTCTTTTCGCCGTCAGATGCTGGCATCTGGAATTGGTCCAAGCCGAGTTGATATAGTGACTGGATGGGGACGCCGAAGCAGAGTAACGGGGTCCTCTCTGGTCCGCCAAGCTGTACAGGAACTGCTCAACATCTTTAGCTTCCCATTTGTCACAGAGAACGGCAACTCTGGGTGCTTTATAGGATGTGGGGAGCCTCTTAGCAGGTGGTTGCTCCAATCTTACGTGGAGCGCATGCATTTGCTATAGTTATCGTAGTTGTTCACATGGTGTAGACAGTTTTGCTGCCAGCGATAGAGATAGAGTTACATTGTCTATGTATTTACATTGTGAGCTGCTTCTAATTTAAAAGGCATTGACGCCAGTTCTTTTACAGCATTCCTCTCTAAACAGCTTCTTCTCTGGAATCCTACCCAGTCTCTAGTCTCCTTTTGCCTTAACCTATTAACTCACCTCAGCAGGAAAGTGGCCACACTGAGCTAGACCCCCATGAATGTTGCCTTTATGTTTCCAAAGGTATTTCAGAACCCATATACTAACCAATGAGCTACAGTTAACCCATTACCAATAGATTCCAAAAGATTTCTGTCTCCACTTATTTAGTACCTTTTGTAACATATCATTTGGGTTTCTCAACATTATATCTCTATTGTAATAGTGTAAAAGAAAATGATTCTGCATGTATTAATTCCTGTCCTTGTCAACTGCAATAATGCACATACTTGCCTTTCCTTTTTGAGAGGCAGACCTTCAGCCACAAGTAGGCAACAAGGCCTGTCTGATTTTCAAAAACTTGGAGAAATGATTTGTACAAATATAGCCTGGTTGAATTGTTTGTTCTCTAAGAAACTTCTCTGTTACTAATTAGTAAGCAAATAATATACAAATAGAGTTAGTTGGATGTATTTGTCACTGCAGATTTTAAATAGACCAATCAAGTTACATATCTATACGGCCCTTACCAGCCATTTTGCATCTTCACAATTTAATTTTTTGTTCTCCTAAAGAAAAATTAAAGAAAAAAACGTGAAGACAATCAATCCAGCAACTTGAATTGTAAGAGAAGAGGGTGGGACCGTGGACAATATATACATCAAATTACAGTAAAGTACCAAAACCACTGTGGAAAGACCTTGACCATAAAGACTTAGGTAAGCTCACCAAAGTAAGGAGTCTATCAATATGATGCTAACAAATTTAAGATTTTTTTTTTCTCATAAGATGTATGATATTAATAAATTATATTACAAACTTTATATTATAAAATAATATCTGACATAATTTATTTACCCGTGTTATATGTGATTTGTTCAAATAAAAAATAACACTAGCTAAGTTCACAATTTAAATATGAAAATTAGAATAATTTTGATTAGTTTATAAGACAATATTATAATTTTGTTAATGAAAAAAAATTGAAACTTTTTTAATTCACGTATGAATATATTTTCTGAAAATAGAGAGAGAGAAAAAAAAAATTAGGTTGCATGAATTTCAAAAAATAGACCAATCAAGGAAGGTGATCGCAAAACAGTAGTGGCTTGAGTGCATCATTCTTTTCGAGTATTAAAATATTAAAGGGTAGGCTTAATCAACCTTCATATAATCATAAGCTGCTTCCTCCTGTTAACCTTTCCTTTCCTCATCGAACCTCACCCCTTCTGTGGGTAGGTGCCTGTCTGTCACACAGGAAGCCGACTAGCCACTCACTACTTCGATTTCACCGCCGATCCTCCTTCTTCACCGTCTCCGTCGCTGTATCCGACTGTTTTCCGTGTGAAATTCCCGGTTTAGCCCTCTACATTTCCCCGAGTAAGTGTTTCCCTATGTTCTCTCTGTTTCTTTGACGGACATCGCATTTACGCGCACACAGGTAGTGATAGCGGGAGTTTTGCATCTATATATGCATGTGAATCGGATTCCTGGAGACTCAATTGTTGATGGGACATAAGAAGAAAAACTTTGCCCCTCGCTCCAAACAGTCACCAGCGCCGGCGGCGGCTCCTCCCCTGGCCGATGGAGCCAAAGTCAAGCCCCGCGTGAATCCGACCACCATCATCACCACCGCCATCAGCACGATTTCCAATAATCCCCAAAGTCTGACTGGCGCCAATATCGACATGTCCATGGCCCAATCAAACTGTTTGTCTTACTCAGCGATCAAAGTTGAATGCGAGCGTGCCCTAAACGCGCTGCGGCGCGGGAACCACACCAAGGCGTTGCGACTGATGAAGGAGTCATGTTCTCGGCACGAGAACTCGGCCCTCATCCATCGAGTCCAGGGCACAGTGTGCGTAAAGGTGGCGTCCATAATAGATGACCCGAACTCCAAACAACGGCATCTGCGGAACGCTATAGAATCCGCGAAACGAGCTGTAGAGTTATCCCCAAACTCCGTAGAATTTGCACATTTCTACGCGAATTTGCTCTTTGAGGCAGCCAATGATGGGAAAGAATATGAGGAAGTTGTGCAGGAGTGTGAACGTGCTCTGGCCATAGAGAATCCAGTGGATCCTGCAAAGGAGAGCTTGCAGGACGAGAGTCAGCAGAAGATATCCACTGCAGAGGCGCGAATTGGACACGTGCAGAGTGAGTTGAGGTCATTGATACAGAAATCAAACATTGCGACACTATCTACTTGGATGAAGACCTTCGGGAGTGGTGAGGAGAAGTTAAGGTTGATACCGATAAGAAGAGTGACTGAGGATCCGATGGAGGTCAGGTTAGTTCAGGCTAGGAGGCCAAACGAGATTAAGAAGGCAACTAAGACTCCGGAGGAGCGAAGGAAGGAGATTGAAGTGAGGGTAGCTGCAGCCAGGCTTTTGCAGCAGAAATCAGAGTCTCCCCTGTTGCAGAGTGAGGGTGGGAGGAGTGACAGGGGATTAGATTCGTCTATGGGGAGTGGGAGAGGAGGAGAGAGGAGGAAATATGGAAATGTGAGGAAAAATGGGTCTACAGCAGAGAGAAGGGATTGGGTTCGGTCATATTGGAACTCTATGAGTATGGATATGAAAAGGGATTTGCTCAGAATTAAGGTTAGTGATGTCAAGACTTATTTCGGTTCGTCTAAGGATGGTTTGGTGAATGAGGTTTTAACAGAAGCTTTGTCCTTTGCTGAAGCTAACAAGACATGGAAATTCTGGGTTTGCTGCCGGTGTAGTGAGAAATTTACAGATGCAGAGTCTCATATGCAGCATGTTGTGCAGGAGCACATGGGGAATCTATTGCCTAAAATGCAGATGGTTTTGCCTCAAAGTGTTAATAATGAGTGGGCTGACATGTTGCTGAATTGTTCATGGAAACCTTTGGATATTTCAGCTGCAGTTAAAATGCTCGAGAGTCAAAGAAAATCTCGGCCTTCTGAGCTTGACAATTTGTACTCAGGGAACCATTCAGAAGACTGTGAAGACTGCTTCAAGGATGCATGGGACTCTTCACCTGAGAAGGAAAATCTGGGGGACAGTTACAACTGCAATGCTGCTGAGAGCAACGGCTGTGACAAACTTTCTGGCATTCAATGCAAAGAATGTGAAGGAAATCAGGGCTCATATACATATCCACTTTCTGATGGATGGCCAATATCTGATGACCCTGAGCGTGCAAAGCTTATTGAAAGAATTCATGTGGTATTTGAGTTGCTTATAAAACACAAATATTTGGCTGCAAGCCATCTTAACAAGGTGATACAATTTACTATGGATGAGCTACAGAATTTGGCTTCTGGTTCTCAGCTCCTGAACCATGGTGTGGAACAAACACCAATGTGCATCTGCTTTTTGGGGCCTGCCCAGCTTAGGAAAATTCTCAAATACTTGCAGGAACTCTCTCATGCTTGTGGCGTGGGTAGATTTTCTGAGAAAAGTGATCCTGTTGATGATCTTAACAGTGGTGCTCAGGCTTCTGAGTTGAAGGAGAAGATTGTTCTTAATGGAGACCCCGCATGTCTCTTTTTGGATGAGCAATTGCTGTCAACTGAATGCGTTAATGGCACATCTGCTGACTCTGCGACAGATAATGTAGGTGCAGCGCCTTCTGGCAATATTGGCAATGGAAATGGTGCTTCTTCTAATGCACATGGTTTTCTGTCCTGGATCTTTTCAGGCCCATCAAGTGGAGAACAATTGGCATTATGGATGCGTACAAAAGAAGAGAAAACGCATCAAGGGATGGAAATTCTCCAGATGCTTGAGAAGGAGTTTTATCATCTACAGAGCCTTTGTGAGAGAAAATGCGAGCATCTAAGTTATGAGGAAGCACTGCAGGCAGTAGAGGATCTCTGTCTTGAAGAAGGTAAGAAGAGGGAGACTGTAACTGAATCTGTCCACCGAAGCTATGAGTCTGTCCTCAGGAAAAGACGAGAGGAACTAATTGAAAGTGGAAATGATGTGATGTTTATCAGTAGTAGGTTTGAGTTAGATGCTATAACTAACGTGTTAAAAGAAGCAGAAGCCCTGAATGTCAATCAATTCGGTTATGAGGAAAATTATGCTGGGATGACTTCTCAGTTATGTGATCTGGAATCTGGTGAAGATGATGATTGGAGAACCAAGGATTACCTGCATCAAGTGGACACTTGCATAGAAGTTGCAATCCAAAGACAAAAAGAACAGTTGTCAGTGGAGGTTAGTTTTTTGGTTCTTGGTGGACTAATGATGTGGAAATATTGATAACTGTTCTTTGCATTATAACTTGTATGTCTGGTTATGCAGCTTAGCAAAATAGATGCTCAAATAATGCGAAATGTTACTGGGATGCAGCAGTTAGAATTGAAACTTGAGCCTGTTTCTGCTCATGACTATCAATCAATATTATTGCCTTTGGTAAAATCATACATGAGGGTATGCATTGAGCTAGTTGAATTCTTTCAATGTTCGTCATCCTTTTTTTGGATTGAAGTTCGTGCATGCACATGTCATATATACATATGCATTCTTTTTTCTAGGCACATTTGGAGGATCTTGCTGAGAAAGATGCCACAGAGAAGTCTGATGCTGCAAGAGAAGCATTTTTAGCTGAACTTGCACTTGATGCTAAGAAGGGTGTTCGAGTAGGAACGGATAATTCAAGACACTCACAGGACAAATCAAAAGATAAGAAAAAGAGCAAAGATTACAAGAAAACCAAGGACTTAAAGGTTCAATTTGTGGTCTGATTTGTTTCTCGTTAAAGTTAGTTACTATATATACAAAAATCCATAACGCTAGTCTAATAATTCCTGCTTTTTCAGGCTTCTGGTGGTAATGAGCAGCATGTGCCCTATGATGAGACTGCTGAGCAAAGGTATGTGTGTTTTGCTTCTGTCTCTTTGCTGGGTTACACTAGGTTGTCAAATTTTACTTGCTACCCCTTTCTTCAATGCTAATTTTGAGCACAGTCTAGTTGTTAATGTACTTTTGATCTGTCTCTTCTGCAGTTTCGTTCCAGTTGCATCTGATGGTGACCACCCAGATTCTGAGATTGTTGTTTCTGTTAATTGTGATGACTTAAAACAACAGGAAGAGGAATTCAGACGTAACATTGAACTGGAAGCAGAGGAAAGAAAGCTTGAAGAAACCTTGGAGTATCAAAGACGAATTGAGTATGAAGCCAAACAGAAGCACCTCGCAGAGCAGCATAAGAAAGCTACTCAATCATGTCCAGTGGAGGAAGCTAATGATATTCACTTGGAAGCTCTTGCTGATGGCCTAGAGACACATGACCAATTTAAGTGTGCTACTCAGGTAGACATTTTCTTGGTTGACGCCCTTTCATTATGAGATGTATTTGACGCAGATGCCTGTTTTGCTGATATTAAGATTTTCTTTGAGCAATTGGATTATTGAATTACCGGGTGAAATTGTGCTAGATGAATTCTTTTGTCTGCTCTTTTCAGGAACAGTTGGTCCAGAAGAATGGGTTTCCTAATAAATCAGAAGATATAACAGTGAGTACTGCAAATATTGCTGCAGGGACAATTAAATCTTCTATGGTTTCTGGTACCCAAAAGAACAGCTTGCAGCATGTACAAGTGAAACAAGGTTATCTATCTTTTGTTAAGATCTTCTGAAGAGGCTGGGCTCAACTGTAACATTTAGATGCATTTTCATAACTCATTCTACTTTGCAGTTCTGCCTAATGGGAGCACTTCAGAGGTTGGTGTTTTGCCTTCTGATAATCGAGGGGGAAGGAAAGGCAGACGACAAAAAACTTCTAAAGGAACTCCTGAGGGGAGGTATCAAGTCATGCATTCTGAAAAGGAAAATATCGAAGCTGGGAACTTAGGTGAGGAGGGCCGCATAAAAGAGCAAGCAAAATTTCATGATAGTCTGCATAGAGATGGTGGTTAGTTCCTGTTCTCTCTACTGCTATTTTTTTAAAATAAGAAAAAAAACTTCCATAATGGTTGGTTTGCTTCATGATTTCTTTCTTGTTGAAATGAATTCATATGTTTGCCTAGAATGCTTTTAAGTGAAATAAAGAAAGCGAATTCATGTTTCATTTTAGCTGCCCAAAAACTGAAGCTGTCGACATTAGTTGCCATGTCCCTTCATATCTAGTGATGAAAAGTAGATCTCAAAGGAGGATATCATTTGTTTCTTTTCTTTTTTCTTTTGTTATTCTAGCTTTTTATTTTCCTTTCTACAAGTATGAATGTATAATTCCTCTGGATTTCATGTTGATATCTCAGACTGAAAGTACCTGGGGGAAAATACCATTATTTTTGCCTAATCACTGAACGATACTTCCCCTGTTCATGATGAACTACTAAGTTATTGTAATGCTAATGGCACCACCATTGATTGTTTCCTGTGATGGTGTGCATCATGGTCCTGCAAATTGAGCAGCTGACTGTGTTGCCTAGTGCTTTATTTAAATTGTTTGGTGCGGGGATCACCGAGTTTAGCTGACTTCCTTGACGGGATAATGAGTACTCTGTCAATTCATGTATATCCTTGGATAATTAGCTTCTGTCTGTCAGAGTCCTTGTAAAGACATTTTATATCAAATTGGGTAAATCTGAGGCTTTTCCTTTATACTAGACTGTTTCATTGTTTGAATGATTATTCTTTCTGGCTATTTTAAATTTGCTTGTGTGGCAGGCTTTGCATTCTCCTAATTAATGTGCAGTAAAATTAATTTAGATGCTATAGTGATTCACACATGATGGTATTATCAGCTTCACCTTTTTTTTCTTTTGGTTGCCTTATAAGAATGGTTGTGGATCTTCTAAACTTAATATGTCTCATTGTATAATAGGACCAGATTTCAGATTCTGGTTCGTATCCTGGAATGTGTGACTAATGTTATGTGCTTTACATGAATCTAGTTAATCCTTACCTGGGAGATAATAGAACAAAAACTCTGAGAGAATTACAAGCAGAGGAGGATTATGAGGAAAGGTTCCAGGCTGACCTTAAACAGGCAGTTCGCCAAAGCCTTGGTAAAATTACTATCTATTTTCTCTACGCTTTTCATTGCAGAGTTATCCTTTTGACTTTGTGTGTGCGTGTGTGCGTGCGCGTTACCCTTATAATTTAGCGTTGTGAGACTAGTTCAGCAACATATCTTGATGGATGCTCTTCTGACCAATTAAATTCAGTTAAAGTTAGTTTGTCTATCAATTTGGAGATTTGATACCCTTAACTCATAAGCATCTGTCATTTCCTCACTTTATGGTATGAGTTCATAAAATCCTCTGGTGCTGCATTATAAGCTTCCTGCTGATGTCCTATTCTATGATTTCTTATGCTTATGTTTGTTTCCAAAAGCTCTTGGTTTCAGCTTGGATGCTGTTAATGATATTGTACCTTCTGTGAGTTTGATCTCATAAAGGCGATCATTAATCGGTGTTGAATTAAAGAATGTTGTATGACTGGGTTGTTCTTTTTAGCTTTTAATTTTTAGTAGTCACCTAAGTAAATGAGTTTTTCTTGTTTGCTTGATCTTTTCCTTGATGTAGTCTAGTATCTATTATTTCACAGCTTTTGCAGAATATTACGGTGCTTTGCTGTCCTTGTTGGTTTTCACTTGGGCCTTGCAGTTTATTCTATCTCCACCTCCAGGTGCAAAACCAAGGCACCTGTAGGTTCCTACTGAATTAATGTACTTGTTGTTCATTTTTGGATACACTTTTCTTATGCATGTTTGATTAATAAACTTCTGTAATGAAGCTTTTATGGCAAGTGACCTATGTGGAATCATTTGATTGAGTAAGCAGTAACTTGTCAAAACTTGACTAGCTGGGTTTTGAATGAACTGTTTATTTTTCACATAATAAATAGATACTGATGGGGTTTTACTGAAGAATTGCCTTTTCTTTTTCCCTAAAGTTGCATGAAGATGCATTTTCAGGTATTCTTTAATTTGTCAGTTTAATGTTTATTTTCCAGACTGAAATTATTTCACAAGATACTGACAGCATTATATGTAAGATATTCTAGTTTCACGGAGGGGCCTGTATGAGACGCGGTTGTGCTTGGGGATACATGAGTATGTTTGTGTACATCCACACTTTATGCCACATTTAGGCTCATTTTTATCGAGCTGCATTTGTCTTAGCCACATTAATGCACTTCCGTGCATCTTCAATGCTTGGTTCTGATTTTCTTCACTCTCTGTGTGTGCCAGTGCATTGTGGCTGAACCTGAAGTTATCTTTTGCATCTCTGAGTTATTGCTATTGCTTTTGCTCATGCTTGCCAAGTTGCTTTCTTCTTAATGCTATCAATGCTTACTGCAGTTTCTGCACATCATTTTATTTCCTCATCCTTCAAGTATGTGTAATTTTGTATTCATGTTGCTACACAGATTCTTACCAAGCACATCAGAAAATGCCACTGGTTTCAAATTTGAAAACACTCCAGAGGACAAACTTAGAAGTGGATAACTCTGGTGTTCAACATAATGACGTCACAACCGAAAATGCAACTGGTCCTGATTTGTTCGGCACAGGCCTACAGAATGAAGTTGGTGAATACAATTGCTTTTTAAATGTTATTATACAGGTGGGTCTTGTGGGAGGAGTATTTTTTCTTTCTCTGATAGTCGGTGGATGAGTAGTTTATCATATTTACAAGACCGATGTCCATTTATTTGGCTCATGCAATACTCTCTTTTGTTTGATCCTGAATTTTCTCTGCACTACCTCAGTCCTTGTGGCATTTAAGACGTTTTCGAGATGAATTTTTAAGGAGATCTACCTCCGAGCATGTTCATGTGGGAGATCCTTGTGTTGTCTGTGCATTATATGATATTCTTACCGCCCTAAGTATCGCATCCACTGATTCAAGAAGAACAGCAGTGGCCCCAACAGCACTGAGGATAGCTCTAAGCAACCTTTATCCAGATAGTAATTTCTTCCAAGAGGTATCTTGACAGAACTGTGTTTGTACCCCTTGCCTTCTTGTGTTTTGCATCCAAATATTTCATTTTTGCAACTTGGAATAAAATAGTGGCAATGGACAGGCTCAGATGAATGATGCTTCTGAAGTATTGGCGGTAATATTTGACTGTCTTCATCGGTCATTTGCTTCCGGATTGAGTGTTTCTGATACTGAATCAATGGAAAGCAACTGCATGGGGTCTTGGGATTGTGCAAATGCTTCTTGTATAGTGCATTCCCTTTTTGGGATGGACATTTTTGAGCGAATGAATTGCTACAGTTGTGGCCTTGAGTCTAGACATCTGAAGTACACCTCTTTCTTCCATAACATAAATGCCAGTGCTCTCCGAACAATGAAGGTACCTTTTAATGGTAAAAAAGATGCATATGTTTGCTTTTTGGGATAATAGTTTCATAAAGTTCCTGTGATGTCTTAGGTAGATAAGTTGCTTTCTGTTCCTATTTAATAGCATTTTCTTTGCCATTCAGGTTATGTGTGCGGAAAACTCCTTTGATGAACTTCTGAACTTGGTTGAGCTGAATCATCAATTAGCTTGTGATCCGGAAGCTGGTGGCTGTGGGAAGCTCAACTACATTCACCATATTCTTTTAACTCCAGCACATTATTTCACAACAGGTTAATGTTTTAAAAAGAACCTAAAATTTTCTAATGTCACTGCTATGTAGGGTTAATGCTCAGGATACTTGTTTTTGCCTTGCAGTTCTGGGCTGGCAGAATACATGTGAAAATGTTGAAGACATAGCAGCTACTCTGGCAGCCTTAAGTACCGAGATAGATGTCAGTGTCCTTTATCGTGGTCTAGATCCAAAGAGCAAGCATTGCTTGGTTTCAGTGGTAAATACTCTCAATGAACCTCAGACAGTGTTCTTAATGCAAATTGATGCTAAAATTATTCATGTGGCACAAGTTAGGAATGATAGGCTTGCTTCTCTTAATATTCTCAAAATGAAAAATGATTTTTTTCTTTTTCTCAGGAAGAAAAAAGTATGCGGTGTATGTAAAAGTTAAAGTCAATAAATTCTGTAAGAAATGGTTCTACGCAGTCTTGTAATGTAATCATTTTTTTAATACCTGGGAAAGTGATGAACATTAAAGTTTTCAATTTCTTTCCATGAACATTCTTTTGCTCTTGAACCATGGGTTGGAGGAAAGTTTCTCTTAGCTCTTTCATACTGAGCAAAAGAGGAAAGTATGATGGTCGTTCTGCTGTCTCTGGAAATATTCTGAATGTTGTTTCTATGCCCGGTTGAAATGTGTACTGTTCCATTGTTGTTGTATCTATACTTTGTCCTTGATGTTTAATTTGTTTATCAGGGAACTTACATGCTAGTACACTGAGCTTCTTTGTAATTGACTGTGTTCATGTTGTTTCTGCAACTGTTAGGTTTGCTACTATGGGCAACATTATCATTGTTTCGCATATAGTCATGATCTCGAGCAGTGGATTATGTATGATGACAAAACTGTCAAGGTAAATTCATCCTCCACTGTAATATTCTGTATCCTATGTTGCCTTCTCATAATTTACATTTGGTGTCTAGGTAATTGGTCACTGGGCTGATGTGCTTAATGCGTGTGAAAGAGGGCATTTGCAACCACAGGTTCTTTTCTATGAAGCTGTAAAGTAGATTTTTAGTGGAACCTTCCCAAGTTTTGCTGTGCAGTGGGGAGCATCGAGTATCTTCCAATGCTTCCTCTGGTGGGATATAGTCTATGGTGACTATTGGAGCTTACACCCATGCAGTCCAGTTGGTAAAACATCTAAATGTTGGCTGTGAAGGAAGTAAAGAAATTTTGATTATAATTCAAAGTTGGGATAGATTTTTGTGATACAAGAGAGCTTTTGTGGGAGAGACTGTCTTCACAGGATAAACGATGAATTGAAAGGATTTTTTTTTTTTTTTTTGGTGTTTGAATTAAGGAATCACATTTGAATAGCCTGAAATGTCAGTAGTTGATGTCCACTTGTTCAATACATGTCCGTATACGGTTGTGTGGATCCACTAATAAGCTGTCTTTGGTTGAGAAGAAGTGCAGAAACTACCCAGTTACCTGCTGTGAATGCACAAAAGGAGCATACCAGCCAGGATCAAACAGCAATTGTAAGTGGGGAGTCTTAGATTAGTAGATTTAAAAACGCTGCTAGATATTTCTTTTTTAAAAGATTATCCTCCTCCCCCATTTAGAGAGGTTCTGTATAGATCACATCATGGCCCTGTGGGTCTTTCAAATCTTTATGTGCCAAAGCTTGCAGTATACAATATGTTTGATTGAGCTGGGGTTACAATAGTTAATTCATGTGCTTATTCTTTTCCATCATACAGTCCAAGCAATTAGAGTTTTTCTTTCTTCTTTTTCTTTTTTCTTTTTTCTTTTTTTGTAATTTAAGCTTTTAATATTCATTGGCTGCTCACAAGTTGATTTTCTTTATTTTCATTATTTTCATTTTTTTTTAATTTTTTCTTTTGTGTTAGACCCGCTAAGAGAAAACTTTTTTTTTTTAATGAAAAAGAGAATAAAAAATGGAGTTCTTATTGATGATATTGTTTTCTTTTTTAGTTTTGTTTTTATGTATAAACTTTGAACCATTGCGTTAAGATTTTAATAAGATGTTGCTCCTTAATAAGCCAACATAATTCGGAGCCTACTTTACATTATCATTTATGATTATGAAAGATTTTGCAATTGTGAGTGAGACTTTGAGGCTTCAATATGGTTGAAAAGCTTTGTTGTCTTCTTATCTTGTGTAGCATCACGGGAGGCCAATGAGCATTGATATTGCTTAAATTGGTTGGTAAATTTTTAATATATAAATCCTCAGACTTTGAACTTTGTATTTCCTTGTAGTTTATTAATTTGGTAATGATTAGAATAAGGAAAAAAAATCCAAAAGAGCTAAATTATGTGGTTGGAGTTGATTTGAATTTTTTTTTAATTTTCTATTTGGTTCAAAATTAAATAATTTTTTATTTTCATTTATTTCTTGTTAATTTTCTTTTATTGTTTATTTTCAAAAATTTCAAGTAAGTTAAATTTTTCAATTATTTTTTTAAGTTTAAAGTTTTAATTAATTAATTAGTATTTTAAATATTTTTTAAAAAAATCTGAACAATATTTTGAATGCTGGAAACAAAATCCGCATCAACAAGTGTCAAACCTTGGGATAACGGAAAATTCCAGCTGAAAATTCTGTCAGCAAACATAGTCTCTTCTTTTTCTTCTCTTTTCCTCTCTTTTTCTTGCGCCTTTCTTGTTGGAAAGCAAAGCTGCAATGTGACGCTGGACAAAATGAGTGGAGCACTGCCGTTGCCATTCAAACTCTCCGATACTTCCCATCTGGCAACCAATCACAATTTGTTTAGTCCATGAAAAGGTCTTGTAACTCTCTGTTTTTAACACACAAAACAGAGCAAAACAAGAAAGAAACCAACAAAGATCCATATTGGCAGCTTTTGTCTCACTCTTTTTTTTTTAAAAGTTTTTTAATGAAGCTGTAGTTGAATGGGGTCCTTTGTTTTTTCTGTTACCTTTCTTTCTTTGTCATTCACCTAGTATCAAAGAGAAAAATGGTGTTCATGAACGTGGAGGGGACACTCTCTTCTTTAAAGTCTTGTTGGTCTCTGGTGATCTCTTCATGTTGATTCGTTTTTCCAGTCCTATAATCTCCCTGGAGCTTCCTTCCGATAGGGTTCCATAATGAGACACAACTGTCATTTTCCACAACTTCGTCGTGAGCAATCCATATTTCTGATCCTCCAAAGAACAGAAGCCTTATTTTTTTCACATTATCTGGAACATCCTTAAAGATTCAGGGCCAGATCGTCACCATTCATGGGCAATCTACTAAGTTGATAAAAGCCCTCACTCATGTAACACTTGTTTATAGAGATAAAACTTTCGGACAACGTACTTTTGATCCCCATCACCATAACAGCAGTCTTCTGGAGAGTCCTCTTTACCCGACTTCTCTGGATGTCTGCATCTTCTACCTGATCTCAGCATCTTCCTTGGAGCACATTGCTTGGTAGAGTGTCCGGAATTGAAATTTTCCATCCCCATGTGTGTCTGCAACTTCTGCTTTATGGCTTCAGGTTCGTCTTTTCGACGACTTTAAAACTTAAGAGTTAGTTTCGTTGATTTTCGGAAGACTCTTGTTTTTGACAACGTTGCAATTTAAGATTCATTTCGTTTTAAACAACAGCATTTGACTAGCAACCATAGATATTTTTCAAAGATTTTTTTATTTGAAATATTTATATTAAATTATTTATAAATAATAAATTTTTGAATAATATTATTTTAAGCAGTGAATTTTAAGTTTTTTCGAGGTTCAAACCTCGACTTGTTTTCAAATTTTTATTTATTAATTTTATTTAAATTAATTTTCAGTGAAAATAATTATAAAAACTTAATATTATTTTTATTATTGAAATATCCATAAAGTAAAGAAAATATGTTTTAAACTCTATTTCAAATTCATTTTTTAAATTTGAATAATTTTTAACTAACGAACTATTTTTTATAAATTTTTAAATTTTTTAATAATACAAAAAAATTAAAATATATTTTCAGCATTCAAAAGATTTTAAGTTTTCTATGATAATATTTACAATATATTTTTTTACATCTATACATAATTTTAAGCCAAAGTCCGTTGTAAAATATAATATTTTTAATTTTTAAAATTTAATTTGATTCAAATTTATAGATTAGAAGATTGTTTTGAGGTGTTTTAAAAAGTTAAGATTTGATTAAAAAAAAAATAGAATCTAAAATTTTTAAATAATATTTAATTTAATTTTTTTTCAAATTCATATTTCTTATCTTTTTTTATAATAACATATTCATTATAAACCCCTACCTTCAAACTCATCTACATATTTTTAATATTTCAATGCTTAAAATGATTATTTCAAGATTTAAAATTTTAAGACCAATATTCTTATTTAAAAAATAAATTTGATTTAAATACTCTTTATGTAATTCAAAATTTTTATTAATTAAAATAAAAAATATATAATTGAGTATTATTATTTTTTTTAAAAAAAAAGAACGAATCAAAAAAAGGTCTCTTATAATTGGTTTAGTTCAAATTCTTTTTTTCTCCAAAATTTGAACTAAATTTTAAACTTTTTTAATAAAGATATCAGCATATATAATAAAAAA
This sequence comes from Moringa oleifera, assembly GCA_021397835.1. Taxonomy (NCBI): domain Eukaryota; kingdom Viridiplantae; phylum Streptophyta; class Magnoliopsida; order Brassicales; family Moringaceae; genus Moringa; species Moringa oleifera. The sequence continues at coordinate 5,944,821 of JAJFZO010000344.1, read as the reverse complement.
AGTATTAATATATGAAAAAAATATATATTTAATATGGTAAAATATACCATAGATGTGACATGATGGCATTATTATAACAACATTCTTACAAATAATAAGATAAAATCATGAATTAATTATAAAGTTTCAGAAATTCAAATGAATATATCAGTCAATATATAGCTGAATTGATCAAAAGAATACAATAAAATTATCCTATTGAGAGATATATTTAGAATATGTTAATATCACAGATGGAATGGAATGATAAGATCAAGGAGAGCGGTTGTTTGTTTCTTCGGTTTTATCCCTCCACGGGTGAGAAAGTGAGAGACCCACGTGAGTTTAAGCTGTTAAAAACCAGGTAAGTCCATTCCGAAATTAGCAGTGAATGGACATGTACACCAACAATTTCGCTTCTCTTCAATCTTCACTTTTACTGAGTCTCTTCACATCCAGCAAATCTGAGTCACAACAGACCTTTTTAAGTTTCAATAATCTTCTCTCTCTGTCTCTTCCACCATTTCGCATCCTCCTCCTTTCTCTGCGTCTGCTTTTTATATAACAACGGGATTGTAGCTAATACGTTCATCTACTTTGTCAATATTCCTGCATATTCTGGTTAGCGTCTCATGACCCTAAAAGGTGGCGCTAGTCAGGCATGCGCTGCGTGCAAGTACCAACGAAGAAGGTGTATCTCCGAGTGTCCTTTAGCACCTTACTTCCCGCCCGACCAACCCAAGATGTTTCAGAACGCTCACAAATTATTCGGGGTCAGCAATATTTTGAAGGTACTCAAGAACCTCGATGCCAGCCAGAAGGCTGAAGCCATGCGTTCTATTATATACCAAGCCCATATCCGGGAGAGGTCCCCCGTCCATGGATGCCTCGGAGTCATCCAACAGCTACAGTATCTTATTTGGGTGGCAGAGGAGGAGCTCCGAGCTGTCATCGCGCAGCTTGACGTGTACAGGCATCAAGTACCATCTTTGTTTGATGATGATGTTCCCTCTCAGTTAGATTTGGGTATGGCGCCTCCTAATAATAATAATAATAATGCACTTTCTCTTTTTAACAACCATACCCATAACACAGTGCACTCTTACTCTAATAGCAGTAGTCTTGGTGGGTATACTTCGGTTTACATGGATTCCAAGGACAACGTAAACTCTTTGTGGGTTCAACATCCCTATACTAGTGTTGTTAACAATAACGGCAACAGCAAGTCCAATCCTATAGCAATTCAATCTCATCAGCCGGCTGTCTCATCACAGCCTCTCGCACTTCAACAAGAAATTATGCAAGATTACGATCAAATTAATCCGTTTTTCGATGCTGTCGATGACAGGCAATCGTATATTGATTCCAAAGAACCTTACGAATCAAGGTACTTATGCCGATAAATTAGATTCAATTCAGATATTCGGACTTTCAGAAGTTTATGGTAAATTTTCTTAATGATGAAAATATGAACTGATGATGTTGTAAGTTCATGTACGTGCAGCTCTGAAGAATCATTGAAAGACACAACACAATCTGTTGAGCATGTTGGAGAGAATGATTTGAAGAGCGCAGCTGCATGCTTCAGTCTTACCAGTGTCAACTGATTCGGCAGCAAGAGAAAAGCAGTGCGATTTCAGTACCATTTCCTTTTTCTTTTTTCATTTTTTTTACTCAATTTTTTTACAGATGAGAGTCTACAATTTTGATAACTAGGACATTTCACAATTCATTTTACAATAAGGTTTAATTTCTGGTTCTTGAAAATAATGTTGTCTTGTTTCCTAATAAATGTGAGTTTGTCGGCGTCGTTGTACTCGGATTTTGCATACTACAAAAGAGCTGTACATATTCTTTTTTTAATTGAGAATTTAATCTTCCTCAGAATGCCATTCTGGCATTCAAAGTGCTACAATTACATATATAGAACCTGCTATGCAATATCAAAATTTGAAAATGATCATACACTACCTGAAATTGCATGTTTATATCCCAGCAGGAGAAATCGGATACTGCATAAATAAGGTAAATACTGATTTCTGTGCAAAGGATGAAAGAAGAAGATGGAGATTTGCTTGCAACAATAAAACGGTTAGTTATTCACCATTCCTGTATTTCTCATGTGTTTTCTTAATTGTCATAAAAAAAAATAGCTGAAAACATGATAGTGGAGTCAGTAAATCGATGACAATGTGAAAAATAAAATACATTTTTGACACACATGCGCAAGGGATCGGAGTTTGGTTTGGCATGAGTAGAAAGCTCAACAAGTTTAAAATTACACTAGCCTCTGTGAAAAGACTTGCCTCTTCAGATGCATCAAAATTTTAATTTGAAATTAGTAACCTCCAAGTGTGAGGTTTAAGTTGGATGAGTTAGAATAACTTGTGTGGATTGTTAGCCTAACCTGTAAGGAGGTTAGATGCAGGGGAAGCAGGCCTAGCATATAGCAAAGAAGCCTGTACAAAGAGATATTCTTAACCAGGTAATGAGTTGAGCACAAAACAATGATGACATAGCACAAGGAGTCTTGCTCGTAGCATGTGTTTTGGAGAAGCTGGATTCTATTTGTTTGCAGCTTAAAGAGGCATAAAAAAACAAAGGCAGTGAATCCAAGCTAGATCTAGAAGAGTTAGTGCTTATTTAAAGTACTTTGGTCTTAGAATCCTACTAGGAAAAGGACACTAGCTGGCTAAAGTTGACTCTCTTTAAGTTATATAAGAGAGATTGAAAGTAGCCCAACAATAGGACTCTTGTGAGACTTTGAGTATGGTGATAGTTGGAAGAAGCTGCCATTTTGTTTATATACACATATTCCTTTAGAGTTAATAAAGGATATAGAAAGGGTTTCCTAAATTACTATGTGCGCATCTACTTTGTGTTTATGTATTTATCTTTGACTCCTTCGCCTTTTTTTTATTTTTTTATTTGGGTGTCCTTAACCCTTTTGTCATTAACCTTTTGCTACAAATTTGCTAGCATTGATTTATGGAAAAGTTGAAACAGCAGTTCTTGTCTTATCATTCTCATGGTTAGCTAGACAAAAGTTAAAAGAGATTGAAGCACATGTATGGGTTACCTTATCATTCTCATGGTTAATTAAACAAAAGCCAAAGAGATTGGAGTATATATATATGGGGGACTGTGCATGAGTATATGAAAAAATTTAGTTCGATGTTGTTGGATATTTAAAATATGTCTGAGGATGATAAGTTATTCAATTTTCTTTTAAGATTAAAGACGTACGGGGGCATAAGCAAAGTTGTGACGATAAGGATTAAATGACTTACCTTTATTATTTGCGACAACCGATGGATTGGTCGACTTTGAGACCAACGGAGAAAAAAAGACGGTTTTGGATTATCCGAGAGAAAATTCAATGAAGGTCTCCAAGTAGGAATGAGGGAGGCCAGCAAGAGATGTAGAAAGGTGGTTCCCTAGGTAAGAAAAAACTTTACTAGTTGCTTTATATGGAAGGGACAACATATGAGAAAAGTATTATCCAATAAGAGACAAGGTGAATGGTGGTGGAAGTTTTTGAGTAAAAGGAAGCAAAAGAGGTCAGAATGAATCAAATGCGAGTACTGAATGTGATCCCAACTAAGAGAGACCTTTCAAGTAGGTTGATGTTTGATGAGGTACACGTCAATGGGAGAAAGATGATGGGCATGCTGGATACAAAGTGCATCAAATTGCTTTGTTGTAAAAGAGACGGTTAAAGATTTGCCACTGGAGGTATCCCCAGTCATGGAAGTTAAACGTGTCAAACTCAAAGGCTAAAAAGATGAAGGATGCAGCAAGAGTCGACCTACAAGTCAACGAGTGGAAAGGGAAAAGTGAGCTTCTGGAATGTCCACTTTCTTGATTATGATTTTAATCTGGAGTTTTTTTTTTTTTTCTCGGGAAACAAGTGCAATATTGATGCTGCATCTTTGTGGGATGGTAATCACAGACAATGAGGCAGTGTGTTTTGTGAAAGCATACAACTCAGTAAACACAAGGGCAAGAAGCAGCAAAGGGTGTTGTAATCTGCATGTGATCAGAAAAAGAAGGAAAAAGTGAGGGCGATGGGACTGTCAAAGGCTATGGATCAAGCCGTTGCTAAGCTTGTTTTGGACGTAAAAACGACTGGGATCTTGCTTCTCAAGTGCTAGAAGGAGACCTTAGAAAAAGTGAGAGGACATAATGATAAACTAAAACATGCTAGCTAGGCATGCAGCGGCATATCCTTGCGATAAATGTGAGCATGATGCCAAGAAAGCATCGGAGTTGCGACATGTGGTAGCAAGTCACAAAAGGATGAACTTGTATGGAGTTCAAAGAGAAGTGCTAGAGAGCACACGAGCAGCAACAAGGGTTTAGCAACCAGCTCATAATAAAATACTTTGGAGGATTGGTGCAATTCAATCTGACGAGAGCATCATATCAAACTAGTATAGGGGTAGTTTGTCATACCTATAAATTTGGTGGCTTATTTTCATGGCATATTTTCATAAGCTTTGTGAGACTACGAAAACACGCAAGCGTTGGGGTAAGGCATAAAGGTAGTAGCATGCCAAAACACCACACTACCATTAAGCTGATAGCTGGCACTGAGTTCATACGGAATTTTGGGAGCCAAGAGTTGGAAAGAGTCTGTGTGCTTGATGCTGTTGGAAAAGTCAATGAGTTCACTTTACAATGTTGGTTAGTAGAGGACCAATGAAAAACTACGAAGCCCCAAACATGTGAAATGCCGAATTGTCGCAGCAGAGACAAGCAAACTGACAAAAAATGTGAAAAAAAAAATGCTTATTATGAGATACATGAGCAACTGATTAGGGTTTGGCTCGGCATGAGTAGAAAGCTCAGTTAGTTTGAACTTTAGTAGGTTATAAAGCAAGACTAGACCCCCATGGAAAGATTCACAAAGACAAAAATAATTCAATAGCACTAGAACTTCAATATGAGGTTAATAAGCTCCAAGTATGAAGCTTGCATTGAACGACTTAGAACAGTTTGTATATGCTGTTAGCCTAGTATCTGAGTCAAGCTCGACAATGAGCCGGCCTAGTCGAAATTCCATGGGCTATATAAATTAATTCATTGGATTGGATCACTTGTTTTAAAAAAATATGATTCATAACTTATTCATAAGTTTAATTTTTTAAATTTTATATAAATATTTTTAGATTTTAAATGAATTTTATTTATTGGATTTTATGTCAGTTTTTTTAAAATTTTAAACGAGTTTTATATAAGTTATTTTTTAACTTTGAATGAGTTTATTTAAACTTTATATATATTTTATGTAAATCTATGTAAGATTAATAAAGATACTATATGAATCTTAGATAGATTTTATTATATTATATGATATATATTTATATATCTATTAAGATCAAAGAGAAATGAAAAAAGTCAAAAATATTTAGAAGAATCGCAATCCTATTGAAAAATATCTAAACTAGATTTAAAAGAGTTGGTGCTTATATAAACTATTTGATTTTAGAATCTTAATAAGAAAAAGATATTAATTAAAATTGACTTGAGTTGCATAAATAAACTAATTGTATCAGATTTCGTGAGAGACTAAAGAAAACTCAAAATAAAAGTCTTTTAAAAGTTTCATTTGAATATGATAATGTTTGAGAGAAATAAGTGTTTTGTTTATGTATGTATTCTTTTATAAAGTTAATAAAAAAATTTTTAAAAAAAAGTTTCTTAAGTGAAGCTTAGTGCATATCTACTTTATGTGATCACCCTTAACCCATTTACATATTTCCTATTTTTTTTTTCTTTTTTGTGTTCATTATATTGAGAAGGTTAACTGAATAATAATGATACTACCCTATGCCATCACTTGCAGCTAGTATGAATCAAGCATGCAATTAGTGTGACAATAATAATGCTGAACTTTCCTGCGAATGAAAATGGTTATAATTCTACCAAGAAAACTAAGAACTTACAAAAAAAAAAATTAATGAACTTTAGGTAGAGAAGACAAAATCATATATATATTCTGAGTTTAAATTACAGTACATGAAACAAAATAAAATATCTGACACGTTTATGAATAATAGAAAATAAATATTGCAACGCATTTTGCTCTACAATGTTGCACATCTATCATTATTAGCAGAAACTGGAAACTCTGGAAAATTGCAGCGATGCATCACCTAGAAAAAAGTCTCTCAGCTGCATTAAGGTTGCAACCGCATCACAGTCATCTCAAGTTGATATTGCTTGTTTGATAAGAAGTGATCCAACTTGCTATACCAATACACAGAGAATCAATAACACATCTCAAGTTGAAATTGCTAGCGTCCTATGACTAAAGTATTTACATATTCATAAAAGGGTTCTGATTCATAACCTATAGGGTCAAGATCCCGGTCAAAAGAATCAAATAGACAATATCCATGGGAGAGGGTCAAAGAAGTCTGGTATTGTAGGAACCACAGTAGGAGCATTTGTGATAAAGCCAATGGAAAGGAGCTCGTCCTTTTCTCTCACAGTCATTACATAGTATGACCTGCAATTAATTTCCAGTCAAAACAGCATATTTTCAATTGCACCATGCAATAGAAAAGAAAGAGTACAGTAAGCAAGGAAACAGATCATATTGAACCTGAGTTTGACCAGCATACTCATCTGGAATTTTTTCATCAGCCAACAATGCATCCAACATCCTAAAGTATACCTGCAAGAAATTCTTAGATATATGAACTGGTGTAATGGCTGGTAGGCTTCAATCACTTGTAAAAGCATAAACAGTGATCCTAAAGAGAGTGACTGAATCAGAAAATTTAAAGAATCTGAGATACACATGACACATCATTTTTTGTTATCAGCTTGGCGAATTATGTCCCTCATTTAGTTCACATGGCATGCATGCCCATTTTCTTTGCGATACTTTCATGCATCAATAATGTGTATGCCATATTAGTTTTATACAATTTAATGTTAGAACGTATGACCTTGTAAATCTCTTAATCTCACCGTTTGATCCAGATCTTAAGCAGAAAATATTTAGAAAAACATACTTCCGTAGTTTTTAAGTTTCCCAGAGAAGAGAAATATCTGTCATTTAACCAAAATAAGCTTATTGCATTTAAATGTATATTTTTAAATGATGAATAATTTGATCTTCTTCCAGATTCATCGTTTTGATGTTGTGTCCATCTTGCTCCTTATAAAATGCGACTGCATTTTGAGTGCAATCTAATGCTAAGAATATTTGCACCTATATATGATTATGCAGTATGGCTCAGTGCTTTGATGAGAACGTGAAACTAACTGAAAAAAGACTAGTTGAATCAATAGCTGACCTGCATGTCCCCAAGCGATTTGGTACAAATTGGGCATGTATAGTGAGTACAGGTATACTCCTGAACCAGAACCAAATCAGAAGGATAATTAGTCTGAATATATACACAGGCTTTTCTGTATAACTGGGGAATGATTGTCAGAATCAAGTACCTGAAAACATGCCGAGTGCATCACATGACCACATGGAAGTGCCTTTACCGGAGAGCTGGATGTGAAGATGTATTCATGGCAAATTGGGCAATTATCCTCCAAAGATTTCTCTCTACATATGTGCACAAAAAGAGACTTTGACATGCAAGCATTGCAGTTCATGCAATGGAAGTAGTCAATGCCCAATCCCTTCCCCACTCGGCAGAGGTTACAATAAGGGCAGTGATATATTTCCCTGTCGAAAAGTTCTAGGTCAACCACTTGACCAATTAGGAATTGGTTGAATATCTACTTAGTAGCAAATAGGTAAATATGAGCTCAGCAGATCTCATCCAATGTCCCAATTAATAAGGAACATGAAACGAACAGATGAAAATAGAACCACCTGTAATGATGAAAAGCATCAAACTATGTGCTGGAAGAAGTTGACACATAGAAGACAAAATAAAAGTATCAGCTGGAACAGGATCTAATTTTCAAAATAATAAGGTGACAAGGTTCTACTTTTCTTAATTACTTCTACAACTAGATCCTGCAGCCTGGAGAGTGTCTTGATGGTTCATCCCCCTAGTTTTCACATCATAGAGTATTAGAGTATATAATGCATGTGTCACTTGGCTTACATGCATTATCATGATGAATCATGACAAGGAATTAGCTTAGATCATGTTGGAAATTGAAAACTTTTGAGGACTCAAAGAGTTGCCTGAAACATTAGATGTCGAGTCATACATATATCATAATGAGACAGCTACACAAATAAACTTAATGGTCATGAGCTGCCAGGGCACCATATCAAAGACCAAGTGCCCCTTAGAATGTTAAGGGACTTGCTTTTCAACCTGAGGCAGTGGTCAAAGTTTCAAAGACTTGGGCACTTTGTAGTGATGTCTACAAAGCCAGGTTAAAGGGAAAGTCATTTGTTCAGGTGTCCTCAATAAATGAAAGCTAAGATTGATTCCCCAAAACATAAAAGCAAACCAATCATTTTCTCTTTTCTCTCTGATCTAAGAATTCAAATGTTGATTGACATTCCATCTTGACATGGACACAATTTTTAAATTCGCAAGGTTAAATTTCAGCCCTCAATTCACATTCAACAGTGGCATCCAGTGGTTCCGGGCCAAAAACTCTGAGTATCCAATTCTTTGTTGCGTTATACTGGGCATGCTACAAGAACAATTTAGCACTAAACCTAGTTTCTATTGTTGTGACCAGCAGGAACTTAGACATTGTTAAGGTGTGAATCCATTGTTGGCTGTTAATGCCTGCAGGCTGAGATCAGCAAATCAATGAGCCAAGCCCTTCCCCTCTCACACCAACACTACTACTCACCCACCCCCCAAAAAGAAAAAGAAAAAGAAAAACCTCAATCAATTGGTTCATGAGCTGCATGAAGCAGCTGAAAAAAATGGACCACAAGGAAGAGGAGTACCTTTCATCATCAAACAATTTGCAGATTTTGCAATAGTATCTTCCCATAGCTAAATTATTGCATAAAACACTTGAGCACATTGGCCCAATTGGCTGAATAAATAGACATTTCATGCACATCATCTTTGTAATAGATTTCCTGTATAACAGCAGAAGAATGTGAAAAGAAGAATAAGAAAAATAGAAACTTAGAAGTGGAGAGGTAAAAGCTTTAGAAATAATGAGACATACCTATCCACCAAGTGATCAGCCACCTCATCATGGCAACGTATGCATGTAAAAAGCTGGTTGCAACAGGGGGTAAAAAGCTTACAGTTTCTCTTGTAATGCTTGCAACCAAAGGTTAGTTCCAAAGGGTCTCGGTAAGATGGACAGCGACCAGGAATTTCTTCCCCATTTCTTGGGATGGTTCCTTCCATCTGTTGCCTAATAATCCAGCGGCTGAAATGGTGTGGAAGCTAGTGTCATGCATCATAGAAAGAAGAGAATAAGACACAAGTTTTCCAGGCATAAGGGAGATGTCAGCCAACATCTTTTCTATGTTTCTCATTTAGGCAGAATTGTCGTCTTCTTCTGTTGGTAATAAAAAATAAAAGATAAAGTTGTAAAAAGAAGTCCATCCTTTTGTATAGAGCAAGTTCATAGAATTTTGTCTGTTCTCCTATATATATGTGAGGTGTGCCAAAATTCTCCTATCCATATGAAAGTTGATTTTTGGTTCTCATGCTAGCAATGCACAATCTTCAGTTCTTGACAGAATTTGCAAAGAGGTCCAAGAATTTTCTCCTAAAAATGAAAGAGAAAAGTAGTACTAACCTCATTAGCAAGTTCTGCATTATATAAGATTTCTTCCGTGCATCTAAGGATGAGTCACGGGATACTCTTCTTATTGCAGCCTCGAGATCTTCTTGACTTATGGTCAGAAGATGCTCATATTGCCTGGACTTCTGAGTTACTTGAAAAGGTTGACCTTGATTGCTGCTGATCTGGCCAGTGATATTACCCACTTCATAAAAAGTCTCCTTGTCACCCTCATCATATATCCCTGAACATTCTAAACATTCATGATAATTATGTTCTCCATTATAAAACTCTGGCTTATCAGCCACACTGGACTTTTCTAATGGCTTAATGTCAGCACAGACATGATCAGTTTGCGGAAAATTTACACCATTGTCACAGAAAATTCCTCTTGGTTCACCATCGACTTCTTTAGAAAGATATGTGGAGATAATCTCCAAGGGATCTTCAGTGAACGAGAGAGGGTTATCCAAGTCCTCTGGCACCTTGGCTGTCTCATATCCCTCCCACCATTCTGCTAACCATTCATCAAACATAGTTCTTTTTGCAGCCTGGCGCCATAAGGACATTGCAGCATGTTGTTCTTCTGGTGTTAAAGATGCCATTAGCCAGGGAATCATTTCTTGCAACATTTCCGCGGGCATCCGTCCAAGCATACATGCTATGATCTTTTCTTGCTCTTTGATGGACAAGCATTCTTTGAATAAAGGCCAAAGCTGAAGTTCTTCTCGATGGAGATGGTCAGACAATAATTTATGAATTGATTTGCACATGTCCTGGAGATTTATACATAGCTGATGATGTTTCAAATTTCTCTGATCCAGTGTTTTGGAATCCGTACTAGATACAGAGATGTTAAGTTCAGAAATCTCGTCTAAAATGAGGGATATTTTACTGAAGTATTCAACTTCCAGTTCGTGGTCCATGGCGTAGGCATGGCTAATGTTTTGGACTTTTCCTTTCGCCTCCAAAGCTGGAAAGGCAATTTCATCCTCTGCATTGCTATGAATCTGACACAGAAACTGTATGACATGGAACCGCTGGCAGAACTCCCCAAGAAACTCAATATTTTCAGCCAACCGAGCAGAACCAAAGACAAGATAGTCCAAATCTTTCTTCATGGCCTTGTGGCAGAAGAAAATCAGATCCACTGGAATTAATTCATTAACAAAGGAAGAACTACTCTGCTCACCAGAAAAATGAGGAAAGGGATGCAGTGGCCTTATTGTTCCTGGGAAAAATATATGCAGATTCACCCCGCTGGAGTAGGGTGTCTCACACTTGTTAGTAGTATGGCAGCCTGACGATGAATAAGACAAAGACTTCTTGCCCTCGTGGGGAGTGACACGTGCCATCAGCTTAGGATTAGATCTTTTGCAGGGTTGCTTAACTGAACTTGAGGAGGAAGAACCAGCAGGTTCCTTGACTAGCTCAGGTAGAAAAGAGCATCTGCTCTTGAAAATTTTCTGCAAGTGCTTCCTGAAGTTTTCAACTGAGGTTTTTCCTGAATAACCAATGTGGAACCACTCCAGTAAAAGGTTTGAAAAATACTTATTAACCAAAGAATCTTCATGGCTAATGCTCTGAAAAATAGACTGGGATTCATCCTCAGACAAAAATGCTGAAAACCAAGTAATCACACACTTCAGCAACCCAAGTGGCAACACATGAAGGCTCATATAAAGAAGCTGTTGCTGCGTTTCATGGGTGCAGTTCTTGCTAATGATGGGGAATACCTGATAAAAACTGGACAAAGTGTTAAATGATAATCCAACAAGAAGTTTGATGACTAATTAGCTTAGTGCCTGTGTAAATAAACTAATTTTTCATTAAAAAAGAAGAAGAAATTAGCAGAGAAGCAACGAATATTCCTGCAAGATATTACTTAGCTTATGCATCCAGTTACAAAGAGGTACTAACATAAGAGAGCTATGGATTTAACTGCAACCCATAGATTCTTATCCTCAGAAAAAATAATAGCAGTTTACCTCCACTTCTTGAACAGCAAAGTACATGCTAATGTCCACCACAAAATACTGTAGTTCCCCGAAAAGCTTCTCAACAAACTGGAGCAGTTGTGGATCACTTTGAGCCTCGTGGTGTAGCAACCGCTGTAAATTTCCAATATGATTTTCTATGGGGAACTGTCCACTTCCCCGAAACTGATGACCATTGATTTCAGTTAACACAGGATAAAAGAACTTCTCTAATGCATTGCTGTAAATGAACAAAGAAATAAGAGGTAAATTTCCTAGCATAACACAAACACAGACAGAGAAAGAAAGAAATTACTCGGCACATTGTAAAGGACAACATTGCCTAGCAAGAACAGAGTTCTTCGGCAACCATAGTAATCACCTGTAGAAGATGAGGACATCACAAAGGAATTTGAGTCGGACAACTACCAAATCTAGATGTGGAAAACTGCTTGAGCTCTTCATTTGGGATAGCTCCTCCACAATTTCGTTCAGATCTTTCCTGATTGCTCTGTGCCAAATGTGAAGACCATCAACTGGTTGGTGTCCAGCATTTTTATGGAGTATATTTTTCATATTTGCAGACCCATCGAGATATTTATATCCTCTCCCAATCATCGAACAAGCCCCATAAAAGGTTTGATTATTTTCGCCAAGCCAAGAAATTACTACCTTCAAAAATAAAATTCAACTTGTCACAAATCAGAAACTGATTCAAACTATGGCTAGAATTTAGCTCAGGATATACCTCTTGCAGAGACTCGTCCTGAGGAATAACTTCCTGTAAACAATGCACAACATTCACTTGATCATCTGGAGAAAGAAAGGAAACCATCCATGGCAGACAGTCTTGTAGTAACATAATGGGAACACTACAAAGGAACTGCCACATTAGCAAAGCCTGCTCTTGGAAAGAGAAGTGCTGCATCAATAGAGTATAAACCTGCACCTCATGCATAGGATCATAATAAACACACCAGAGTTAGATGTAAAGCTACATACGTGAATTTTAGATGAACAAAAAAAGGATGAATCATCATTAAAGATATGTAGTTGGAAATTATTATGTTCAAGAACAGTGAGATAGATCCTTGACTCAGTAACATCCAGCTGTGCAACCTATCTAAAACATTATGGGAGTTAAATTTTTCTATTAAATTTCATACTCTTCCCCGTATGAACACTGGACAAGTTCTTTACTTCATAACAAATTTAAGTACAAGTACATGCAGTCATCAATGATGCACGGTCTGTGGCTGAAAATTTGCCTGCCATATAACATTTCATTCAGTATAATCAACTTATTTTACCTGCACTAGTGGCTTTCTAGAATAGTGGTGTCAAATAATTGTTGCAATTGTTGGAATGGAAATCCAACCACCAAAAAAAGGAAAAAGACAAAAATAAAATGTGAAGCTAGGATTATGATTTTAATGTCTTGACTAAGCTCTTCATACTTCATGAGATAGGCATCAACTTGTCTTGAATCACATCAATAACAAAAGCTTCTAATGATTTCTTCAGATACTTAATGGTCCTACATCACTTAAAATATTTCCATGATCAGCTTCTGGTCTGTTTATTTGTGGTTTCTTTCCTCACTTCTTTCCCTTAACTCCCATCTGAATCAAAGCATGCTAGCCACCAGAATAGAATAATTTAAAGAGCAAAGCACCAATCTAACATCAGCATTAACAATTTATTAGTTTTCAGAAAATAAGAGGTTGTCAACAAAGTCATTTGAGATATTTGATCATCCCACCGAAAATGAAGCATATCCTCTTCATACAAGTGAGAGAGAGAAAATACTATGTACAATCAATTAGCAATGCCATGACTGAATGGAAGTTTTATGGTAGCTCAGAGATTAATGTACTTGTACAATCAACCCTGTAAAAGACTCCAACTGATTGCAGCAACTTTAAGAGCACCCCAGTTTGGAAAGAATGTCAAGAAGTGCACAAAAGTAATTGTAATTAAGAGACAATTTCAGAGCAACATAGTACAGTAATTGAAAAATATCATCAACAAAGAAGTATAAATGCTACCTGCTGCTCCTCTTTCAGCATATGGTGACAAATAACAGACTGGATTGTACCGATGGAATAAACGAGTTCTTGAAGTGCCTTGGAAGGTTTTCCATCATCCTCCACTGAGACATTCAAGCAACGAAAAATAGAGCCGAAAAGATCATCTATGCCTCCATGTTCAAGCGAGTATGTAAAAGCGACATTTTTAACATGCATATCTAGTGCTAAGAAGACAACCTGCCAAGAAAATTTAAGTTCTTCTCATGAAATTGTACACAATATAAAAGGTTTCATATTAAAGTAGATGATGTGTTGCACCATGCACATTTGTTTGAAAGAGTCAATCATTAATGGTTTCCTCCAGTCCTTTCTTTTTTCTTTTTTTTTTCAAAATTTACATCGGCAAATGGCAAGTGTAAGATATTTGAACAAAAAGAAATAACATAAAAATAGATCCATACTTGATATATAAGTTCACAACCTAAAATCTTAATTATAAATTTTCAAAAATGCTATTAACCTCACTAATTTACATCTAACAGTGTGACTAATAAATAACTAACAAGCTTCATTAGAAAATCAGTTGCTTTAAAGCAACTTTTTCCAATAAAATAGTGCAAGATCATTGCTTCATAGAAATCTTTATGTTATTTGAACCAGAAGTCGATGCCAGAAGTTTGTCTCATTTGGCTGAAAATGATGTTATATATGGCAACTACAGTGGATAAAGTTAATCACTGCAATTAATTAAATGCAACAAGAATATTATCTATTCCTTATTCACTACTTAAATTAACTATTTTTCTTCATTGCTTATTGCAAAAAATGTTCTAGGGGCATATAAATGTAAGTTTTTAGAAAAAAGTGGAAGTTGGATTTTCCTGCAGTTGGACTGAATGTACAACTAAAAACATTGACTAAATTATATGCATTGGCAACCAACACAGAATTTTGAATGGTTTCTCTCTCGATGTTGCCTCTGTAGCAACTTTTTAGAGGCTAAGTTTTAAACCACAACAAATAAGATAATCTTAAAAAGCCTTGATCAAACATCGGGAGCTTAGTGAAACTGCACAACAATTCACAGTTTTCCTCCTCTTCTTCACAGTTACCAAAACACCGCTCACAATTGCAACTAACAACAAAGTTGAAATTGAGTTTCACACAACTGCTAGAACTGAAATTATTTCTCTTTCTTTCCTTTCCTCTCCTTTTCTTAGCAACCATAGAGAAACTGAAGATAGCCCACTAACCTCATCTTCAGCCGCACAATGATACTTATACACAAGTTTCAGGAATTCAAACCGACGGATGAGCTCAGTGACGAGGTCCCGGCTGTGGGACACACTCTCAGCTGCAGAAACAGCGAGGCGACGGAGCTCGGCGAGCTCCGAACGGAGAGCCTTGTGGAAATAGACCAGCAGGAGTACCGGATCATCCGCCAGACGACCGGAAGAGTAATTCTCCGCCGTCACCGCCGCCGCCTCAACTGGCGGGAAGGGCGGCGGCGGTTGGTCCTCCTCCTGGTTCTCGTCCGGATTGCCTCTTCGAGAATCGCCACCGCCCATCCGGCGCAGAAGCAGAGCCAACAGGCACCATGAACTGGGAGAAAAGTGAGAAGAAAGGAAGGTCCTGCATCAGGGATGGAGATGGATTTTTAAGGCTCTCCCTCTGTCTCTCTCTCCGTATCTCTCTATGTCTAATACTGCCTTGAAATTGCCTTGTCTCTTTCTTTATTTCTTCAAACTTTATTTTATTGGGATGAACAGGGGTTGCCACGCAGGTTGATGCAGACTTTTGTAACTGAATAACAAAGAGGGGCCAAAGGTGACATGTATCCTCTCCTGCCTTTTGAGTTTTCTGCTCTCCGGCGCGTGTTTGGTTGAAGATGATGAGGCTACAATGGACCAGGCTCCGTCTGCCAATCGGACCGGACCTTCGAATTCAAAATATCGAGCGACCCACTCAGTCAACCACATCGGAAACTAAAACATGTACAAAACTTAAAAATTAGACTCACAAAAAATAGAACAGAATTTTAAATTCATTTAACAAAAACCAATTATTTGAGGAGTTAGTGCCTACTACAATTATATAAGCATGCCATTCAGTCGCTCCAGAGTCCAGATCCATGAAGTGCAGGAGCGGTGCAACACACGTGCCGGTGAGCATTTGTGCTTGTTGTCTGGTTATTTAAAATTCCCGCCATTTAAGGGGTTAAATAATACCATTAATTAAAAATAATTAATGAAGTCGGAGTTTGCTAAGAAGAGCGAGACGGTTTAGATCACGCCGTCCGTACTTTGTCATGCTGTGAGGTGTGGTCAGCAGTTGAAAGCCTCAGCCCATGCAAGCTCTGGTGTCGTTCCCGGGGCGCGTGTCCATTTCCTGTCTCTCGCGTGGCTTCCTCGTGTCTCCACGTTCCTTGCCGATTTACCATGTCTCTTGCTCGTGGACACGCCCTGCTTTACGTGGGTGTCTGGGACCCACTATTTGCCGGGTAAGCTGGCCCTGTGATTTAGCCCAAAAAGAGTTAGTCCAGCCCAATGGCTAACCATCATGGTAAAGGTCTTTCAAGGCCCACAAGGTCTCGGCCTTTCTAACCTGCTGACCACTGGCCAGAGTGGATAGAGCCATTGGGACATGAACCACCTGTCCTCCTCTCATCCCCATTTCCTATGCTTCAATGTCATCGTTAAGTCTGCTGTGAATCAATTCTTTTAGCGTTAATGGCTTGTTTGCTCATAATGTACAAGAATTCAAGTAGATAGAAATCAAAAAAAAAAAAAAAAAATCGAAATTAAAACAAATGGTTTATTTAAATGTCAAGAATCAAAAACAGAATTCATTCATATATTTACTTCAATTCGAAATCAAAATAAATTATTATAAATTTATTTGTATATTTTTTAAATAAATTTATGTATTATTAATTAAAATAATATTATTTTATTTTAATAATTATTATAATATTAAAAATATAAATAAAATATTATTTAAAATTGTATTTTAAATATAAATTTATAATTAAAAATTAAAAAATTAATATTTTATCTCAATAATTAATAAATTTTTTAAAAAAATAGGTAATGAACTTATATCACCATCCATGTTTGAATAACAGCAAACCATAAAAAATAAATAATCTCTATAACAAAACCTTAAAATCAAAATCACTTAACAAGACTTTCTTTTAAATAAGTATAAAAGATAATAATGATCCAAGAATATGATCATATATTAAAACATAATTAAACAGATAAAATTTTTAAATAAATTAAATTAATTAAGTAAATGATTAACTTTGATATCTTTTTTCGTAGAAGATTCTTTGGTAAAGTATAATGAGGAAGAAAGAAACAGTGAAAAATTAGGACACCTTTGAGAGCACTAATCCAGTGGGAGCTTGAGATTGCCGCTCGTATTTCTTAGTCCAATATTCATGTGAGATCCAAGATAAGATCAAATAAAGAACGAAGAATTCATTCTTTTTACCTACTTTTACTCTCTATTCTTGAATAGTAATTATATTCTAAGAGTTTTAGTTAGCTTTACTCAATAATTAAGATCAATTAATTAAATTTATTTATTTTAAGATAAATTAAACAGTAACTTTTAATTTTTAAATTAAATTATTCAACAAATTTATTCGTTATTATCAATTAAATAAATTACATGCATTATCATTTGAATTATTTTGTTTTTATTTCTATTTAAATTTTGTAAAAAATTATTTATATAAAATTTAATAATGAAAATATTTAACAATGAAAATTTTTAAAATATTTAAAATTAATTATATTAAAAATTTTATTTTTTATTTATAATTTTAAATTTAAATATATATATATATAATGACATTATCGAAAAATAATGAATGTTGTAATTATGATAGGTAAAGAGCAATTTCCACGTAAAGTCAATGATCGTGACATAAGTAACCTCCGATCATATCAGTGAGTGGATAAAATTTGACTTTATAATAAAAAGAAAATCCTCCCCTAACTACTTGTATTATCTCTTTTATAATTTATGTCAACTACAAATTCATTATTTGGTTGCATTGACTTGTTCTAATTTTCTATGGATGAGACAGCTATTTATCTTTGTTATGAATAACGTCAATAATACCATCTCTTGACATTATTATCTTTATCGAGCATCACGGAGGATGCGATTGATCAATTTCGAGATAGGAACCTAAGGGATAAACATTTTTATTACGTTGATACTTGTTGACGAATTTAAAATACCAATTGAAAAATCCAGCAGATGGTTAAGTCTTCCTCCATCTCAATAGAGGATTCAGTCACCAACGAACAGATTCTATCCCCTTCTGCTGACTCATTACTCCTTATCTCTTAGTGTACACATGGCATACATGCAACATTACTTTCCCATGGAATCATCACCTATTTTCACTACAAATAGCCATCTTCCCAATCTCCTAAATCATTCATTAAGCCTTAAGCTTTCTTATATTCTCTCCTCTATTCTCCTATCTCTTCATATATTTCCTTAATTTAAGGTTTTATCCCTTTCTTAATTTAGGGTCTTGTTTTTCCCTAATTTTAGGGTTTTACCCTTTCTTAATTTAAGATTTTACTTTTTCTTAATTTTAGGATTTTACCATTTCCTAATTTAGGGTTTTACTTTTTCCTAAGTTATGGTTTTACTCTTTTTTAATTTTAGGATTTTATCTTTCCCTTCAAAAAAGAAAAACAAAATCCTAATTTATTTGTTCTATCCGTAATCCAAGCAAATTTAAAGGAGGTGTAGTATTACCGGATTCTTACTGTGCATAAGAGATCCCAAACAAAAAATTTTGGACTGTTTTATCCTGAGGACGATAGGGCTATAGACTAATGCACACCGAAGGCAGAGCCACGAAACATCTTGAAGAAAACGACTTAGTCCGCGACTCAGCCTACTGAAATTTTGGTAATATCTTTCTTGTTTATTATTTATTTCAGTTGATACAGTTTGCATCTACAACAATACTTCTTCAATCTTATCATGGGTGATCATTTTCAAAGGCATAAGCCTTTTTTTTTTTTTTTTAAAAAAGTGACTTCCCTTAGTTGGACTTTTTGAGTCTTATTTGTATCTATGTTTTTGTTGAATGTGAAATTACGATTTGCACATTTTCTTAACCTTAACAACAGTAATTTGTATGTGTGATGTAGATGTTTTTTTATTTAATTATTTTAATACTTTTTATCTCACGGTAGTTGTATTTGAGGTGAAGAAGTAGAACTTATTACAGTTCGATTCAAACCAGTGAACTGACGTAACTGTTAAATTTTGAATCGAATCAAAAATCAAGTATAAACGATTTCAGTTTTGAACTATGACTGAAATCGTTTTAAAAATGGTTCAATTATGGTTCATATAAATTTTGAATCAGAATCAATTCCAATGGTTTAAAATTGATGGATTCGGTTCGATTTTTAATTAAATTAATTTTTAATTTAAAAAATTATTAAAAATTAATTTTTAAAATTTTTAAAATAATTTTAATTTTAAAATATATATTTTAATGAAAATATGGTTATTTTTAATTTTATTAAAAATTTATAATTAAAATATTAAATACTAATTTTTTGAACCAAATGTGAACCGAACTGAAATTTACATCAAATCTAAACTTGGATCGTCTATAAACCAAAATCATACATGAACCCGAACTGTTTATGAACCGAAATTTAAACTATTTTTAATCAAATTTTAACCAAAATTACACTTAATGGTTCAAGTTTTAATTCATCTTAATCATGAATCTTGAACCAATGATTCAAAATCAAAATCGAATCAGAATTAAACCGCGATCAAGTGTGTGAAAGAGTCGATTGATTGGGATTTGATGGAAAAAAATATCAAACACATAGAGAAAAAGTAAAAAGAGAAAGAAAAAAAAAAGTGTTAAATTAATAGGGTAAAAAGTTGGCGGACACCTAATCATAAGAGACAAAAATGAAATGTCAACGACTTTGAGAAAGTCAAAAACTATTGTTCATGATAACCGCATGGCTGTGACTTGCCCATATAATATAAGGATTTACAAATAAAATATTTGATTGCGATCTCTAATGGTTCTCTCACATATCCAAATTCCAACCTGTATCGAACAAACCAGATATTCAATACAGTGACAACGCTTCCATTTAATTTTCAAAAACATCACGCACTACATAAAATCTTAAAACAAATCGATTTTTATAATATAATGTTATTGGTATTTATTATAGTTTTGATTTTAATCGCGTGCCAAATATATTACAATACAATGGGAACGAATCTTTTCAGAAATGAAGATTATTATTTTAGAGATGAATCGAAAGAGATGCTTCTCTGTTACTATTTAAAGCTGGAAGTCTGCCAATTTGATTGCAGAGAGGGAGACAGAGAGAAAATGGAGGGGCTAGACTCCAAATGGATAGCAACAGTAGCGAGCATTTGGATTCAATGCAGCATCGGCGCAACTTACACCTTCGGCATCTATTCCTCCACTCTCAAGTCCACACAGTCCTACGACCAATCAACGCTCGACACGGTTTCCGTCTTCAAGGACATAGGCGGCAATGTCGGAGTCCTGTCTGGCCTCCTTTACTCCGCCGTCGCTGGTCGTCGTCATCACAATTGCGGTCGTCGTCGCTTTTTCAGTGGGCCATGGGTAGTGCTTGCGGTGGGGGCAATTCAGTGCTTCTTAGGGTACTTTCTAATTTGGGCGTCCGTCGTCGGATTGATCCACAGACCACCGGTGCCGCTGATGTGCTTGTTCATTTTCCTGGCGGCTCATGCGCAGACCTTCTTTAGCACGGGTAATGTTGTGAGTGGCGTCCAGAATTTCCCTGATTATGGAGGGACCATTGTTGGAATCATGAAGGTACCTAACTCTGTACTTTGCTCTAGTTTCTTTCTTCTTAATAATGCTTTTGCGGTTGCTTTTCTTTCTGGCCTTTAATTCTCTCACGTAGTGCAAGATTTATAGGGAAAGCTGAGAGCAGCATTCCAATGGCCCTTAGATAGCTCCTATTATGAACTAGGTTAATTGTGATGCAGATTTTTACTCATCTGATTTCACAAAAATAATGCGGAAATGTGGACATTGAGTTCAGAAAGGATTATGATGGACGATGAGATTATATATGTAAATAAAGGGGGGAAAAAAAAGAGAGGATGAAGGGAGTTTGACAAGTAATTTTGATGCTTATTTAAGTACAAATTTTGATAGCGGAACAATGTTAATAAAAGATTAATTATAAATATTTAATTAATAATTTATTTAGAAAAAGTTTGATTATTTTAAATATTTTTTATTTGGAATAGCTTGAAAATTGAAATAAAAGTAATGTTTATTACAAGTTTTAGATTGCATTAATTAATTAGTGAACACACACAATTGTTTAATTTTTATTTAATGTTTTGAAATATATTCATATTAATCCAAAATAAATCTTTTCAACGACAATGATATAAAATAAAAGCTGATCTTATCTTATCCCATTTTGGGAAATCAATATACAGTTTTGTCCCATAGGACAGGTCCCTGGGCAACTTTCTATAAAGTTGAATCATTATATAGTATATTAATTGCAGTCAAAGATACAAATGATTTTCCTGAAATTTCATAACAGTGACCTTAGAAATGTAGTTGCTATCTGATTCTTTGATGTATCTGTTTGTCAATTGTTGCTTGAAGTATGCTCGGCAGTAAGCAGAGCTTGAGTGAGAAACAGATACCATTCTTCCTTCTTTCCTGGAACAGGGCTTTCTTGGTCTGAGTGGAGCAATACTAATCCAATTGTATGGAACAATATGCAAAGGCAATCCCACCACTTACATTCTAGTCCTTGCAATCACACCAGCACTTATCACCTTCTTGCTCATGCATTTTGTAAAAGTACATGGAACAAGCACTATCGGTGACAAGACCCACTTAAATGGCTTCTCTGCTGTTGCTTTAATTACTGCTGCCTATCTCATGGTCATTATAAGTTTGGAGAACATCTTCGGTGTGCCACAATGGGCACAGAACACCATGTTCATGTTTCTGCTTCTTTTACTTGCCTCTCCTCTTAGAATAGCAAGCAGAGCACATAGGGAGGATACTGAGAGATTATCACAAACTTATTTAGCAACGAGGACTCCTTTAATGGGCAATGCTGAGCCAACAGCATCTAACAAATTTTCTGCAGCAGAGTACCATGAGGTTCCTGGTGATTGCCCTGAATTGAAGGGTTATGTTGATGATGACAAAACACTGTGGGATGAAGAAGACAAGAATCTGTTGCAAGCAATGTGTACTGTCAATTTCTGGTTGTTGTTCCTTGTCATGATAGGTGGAGCAGGCTCTGGGCTTGCGACAATAAACAACATCAGTCAAATGGGTGAATCTCTTCGTTACACAAGAACGGAAATAAATTCTTTGGTTTCTTTGTGGAGTATATGGAATTTTCTTGGTCGTTTTGGAGCTGGGTATGTGTCAGATTTCTTCCTACACACAAGAGGTTGGGCACGGCCATTGTTCATGGCTATTACTCAAGCGACCATGAGCATTGGCCATTTAGTAATTGCTTCTGGTATTCCTGGTAACCTGTACGTGGGTTCTATCATTGTTGGCATTTGCTATGGCTCCCTATGGTCTTTAATGCCTACAATCACTTCCGAGATATTTGGGGTGGAGCACATGGGCACCATCTTCAACACTATCGGCATTGCCAGTCCAGTGGGATCTTATATTTTTTCTGTGAGGTTGATAGGCTACATTTATGACAAGGTTGCCTCTGGTGAAGATAACACTTGCTATGGCCCTCATTGCTTCATGTTATCTTTCCTGATATTGGCCTCTGTTGCTTTATTTGCTTTTCTTGTTGCTTTTGCATTATTCTTACGGACAAAGAAGTTCTATGGCCAGGTCATCCTCAGAAGGCTGTATCATTCTTAAAATTCCATGATCTGTATCTAATCAAGATGTATGCGTA
The DNA here is from genome assembly GCA_021397835.1 of Moringa oleifera. Classification (NCBI taxonomy): domain Eukaryota; kingdom Viridiplantae; phylum Streptophyta; class Magnoliopsida; order Brassicales; family Moringaceae; genus Moringa; species Moringa oleifera. The sequence goes on along the minus strand of JAJFZO010000344.1, from coordinate 5,922,156 downwards.
CCATCAGGAGAGAGCTGAAAGAATTTTCAGAGTTTCTCAGACCAGTATCATCCAGGGTACGGAACAAATTGAACTGTAAGAGTGTTTTCTGGTTTAGGTTTACGGATTGGATTACCTGTACTTTTGGGAGAACAGGAAAGATTGTTCTGTATCGTATACAAGTGATTCATTTTGTGTACATTGTCATTCTTTCTTGGCAAAAGAAATAAATCGATTTTAATGAAAGTGATATTTACTAGCTTGACTGTACCACTAGCTTCCAGTTTGCTTGACCATCATCCCTTCTTACAGTTTTTCCAAAAGTCAAAATTATTAATTTGAAGGAACAAATTGGGAACTGTGAGGGAATAAGGACTTATCTTCTACTTTGTGGATCCCACCTAACTACTTCCCGCCTACATAAATACAATCTAACAAAATCCCCCCAACAACCAGACAATCATAAATATTTTATTTAAATTTCTGTCAATAAAAATGAAATTATATAATTTTTAATGTAAAAATTATATAAAATTATGATATTTATTTTATATCATTAATTAAAATTTTATATTTAAAAATTAATAAATAAATTTTAAGTTATTAATTTAAATTAAATTGAATTTTATTAAAATTAATATTTAAATTAATGTTTTTATAAAAATTGATTTGAAATATTTAATAAATGTAAAAAATATTCAACTATCATCATAAAAAATTTTAAATTTTTTAAACTTAAAAAATATATTTTTTAAAATTTAAGTTAATAAAAATTTTAAAAATTAGAAGAAATAAATTTAAAATAAAAATAAAACAAATAATATTTTTTAAAACAATTTTTAAATATTTTAATAACATAGAACATATACTTAGACCTGACCACGGTTCGGGTTCGGTTCGGTTTCGGTTCCGAACCGTCGGTTCAAGGTTCGTGATTAGAATGAACAGGAACCGAAACCGTTAAGTTACGGTTTTGGTTAAGGTCCGGTTCAAAAGCGGTTCAGGTTTGATTCAAATTTCGGTTCATATACGGTTCAAGTTTCGGTTCGATTTTGGTTTTGGTTTATATTTTAATTATAAATATACTATTTTTATTTTAATTTTAAATTTGTAATAAAATTAAAAATAAAAATAATCATACTTTTATTGAAATATATATTTTAAAATTAAAATTATTTTTAAAATTTTTAAAATTAAAATTTTTAATATTTTAAAAATTAATTTAATTAAAAACCGAATCGAAACCGTCGATTTTGAACCGTCGGTTTCAGTTTCGGTTCAAAATTTATATGAACCGTAACCAAACCATTTTTAAAATAGTTTCGGTTACGATTTAAAACCGAAACCGTTTATATCGGTTTCGTTTCGATTCAAAACCTTAAGGTTACGGTTCGGTTCATCAGTTTAAACCGAACCGCGGTCAGGTCTACATATACTTGAGTCGATAATTAAAATTTAATTTAAATTAGTTTAATAAATTAATATTTTATTTTATTTTTTTAAATATAAAAATTTAGCTAATAATGTGATCCAATTATTAAGTTTCATATAATTTTAATTATCCCATGACGTTACTGTTGCATTCCTAGTACGGCTGGGAAGTGGGAAAAGACAATACATGCTTCATTATTTCTCCACTTTTTAAAGCTGAAAGTCTGCTACTTTTCTGTTTGCTTACAGAGGGAGAAATGGAGAGGCTAGACACCAAATGGATAGCCACTGTGGCGAGCATATGGATTCAGTGCAGCAGCGGCGCATCTTACACCTTTGGCATCTATTCTTCCACCCTCAAGTCTACGCAGTCCTACGACCAATCAACCCTCGACACGGTTTCAGTCTTCAAGGACATCGGCGCCAACGCCGGGGTTCTTTCGGGCCTCCTATACTCCGCCGTTGCAGGCCATCATCATCATCGTCATCGTCGTCGTCCCCGCTTTTTTTAGCGGGCCATGGGTGGTGCTTGCTGCGGGGGCAATTCAGTGCTTCGTAGGGTACTTCCTAATGTGGGCCTCCGTCATCGGATTGATCCACCGGCCGCCGGTGCCGTTGATGTGCTTGTTTATGATTGTGGCGGCTCATGCGCAGACCTTCTTCAACACGGCTAATGTCGTGAGTGGCGTCCAGAATTTCTCCAGTTATGGTGGGACCATCGTTGGCATCATGAAGGTACCTAAATCGTACACGTCTTTGCTGTTGGTTTCTGTTGTCTTATTACAGCTTTTGTTCGTTGCCTCTTATTCTCTCCTGTGCTTAGAGGGAAAGCTAACATCATTAAATAGCCCCTGCATAACTCCTACAATGAACTGAGGTTAATTGCGTCTCTGTACCATATAAGATTAATGTGGGAGAAACAGTGGGTAGCATGCTAATTGACCTTTGAGATGCCATCAAGGCCAGGGCGTCCATGGTTTCAAGTCCAGTAGTTCTTTTTAGTAAGAGCCTGAAGGTTTATAAGTCAATCAAATGCACATTAGCGAATTTGTCTCTGGGCCATTGCATGGGAAATTTATTGATAAGCACCCCATCTTCTAAAATCAGTCTGCCCACAGATTTGCTCCCATAGGATAGAGTCCCTGGGCATGTCAGACCAAAGAGAATCAGGAATTGGCAAGGGTTGTAGCAACCCAAGATAAGCTGTAGAATCATACTTGAATTGCTGACAGACAGAGCAACTTAGGATGAAGTTTCTAACATCTTTCCTAAGTCCTTTCTAGTACAACACAGCCCCAATTAAGGTTACCACCACACCTGAGTGACCACCTTCAGCAGACTTGTGAAAGAAGGTTAAGAGTTCTTCTTTGAATTGGTGATCCTTTCCCACAACTAATCTTCCCAATCTTCTCAACCGGTTGTTATTCAAAGTATATTTGGAGTGCTTTTATGGGTATTTGGATGGGCTATGAATAAGATAAATCAGCTTCTCATCTTTAGTCCAAGATTGTTGAACCTCACTTATTAAGGTACTAGTGACTGTACAAAGAGCCTCAAACTCAGTTTAATGCCTCCTAGAAAGAGCATTTGCAATTGTATTCGAAGTCCCCTTCCTGTATAAAACCTTAAAATCATATCCCATCATTTGCACCACCTATTTTTGCTGTGCTGAAAGTTTTTTGATATAGGAGAAATTTTAAACTGTAGTGGTCACTTTTAATCTTGAAGTGTCTGTCTATCAAGTATGAACTCCATTTCTGAAACAGCTGCCAATATTGCTAAACATGACCTGAATACTATTTGAGAAGAGCCAATTTCACATTTGGAGAGCTTAACAAACATCTAGCAATCTGTTAATACAGTGAATATCTCATGAAAATTTTGAAGATGAAGATCTTAGGTTGTAGAGTACATCAAAATGTCATCAAGGAATATCAACACAAACCTTCCAAGGAAAGGCTAAAAAATATAATTCATCAAACTCTGAAATGTGGACGGTGCGTTGGCAAGGCCAAAAGGCATGACTAAAAATTCATAATGGCGATGGTGAGTCCTAAAGGCAACTTTGTGGATGTCTTTGTCTTGCATCTTGATTTGATGATAACCCGACCTAAGATCCAATTTAGAGAACAAGTTAACCTGAGACAACTCATCGAGCAGCTTTTCCATTAATGGAATGGGAAAAGTATCATTCACAATGAGTTTATTCAGTTGTCGATAATCAACACACAACCTCCAATTACTATCTTTCTTCTTAACCAAGACAATTGGGAAAGCAAAGGGGTTATTATTGTCTCTTATAATTCCTTCTACCTTCATTTCCTCTATCATCTTCTCAATTTCATCTTTTTGTATAGTTGAGTATCTATAGAGCTTCATTTTGACCACTTGTGTTTCATCCTTTAAAGGGATAGAATGGTCATGACTTCGTTTTGGAGAAAAGCCTACTTACTTTTCAAATAAAACATCAAATTGCAACAAAACATACGCCAATGCTTCCTTATCAATCTGACTCAGTTGCTTATTCACCATTCTATCCATCAATTGAATTTGATATTGTTCACTCATTAACGTGGTGCATATACCTTTCTTGCTCATAAGACCTATCTTTCCCATTTTTCTTTTGGAGGCTAACAACACAGTTCCCGTGGGTCCCCCTTGTAAACTCACTGTTTTTTTCACTCCATTTGAACTTCACATTAAGTTATTTAAAGTCCCATTCTATTGGACCAAGCCCCTGTAACCATTGAATTACCAAGACTACATCACAACCCTGCAAAGGCAATACAAAGAAATTAGTATATTGATTGAATTGCTGCACTTCCCACTTAACATCCTTGCACAATCCTGTTGTTCTCTCATTGATTCTCCATTTTCCATTATCACCTGAATGTTTTCTTACAGCCCAATGCAACCTTTTTACCATGGTGAAGTCAATGAAATTGTGACTATTTTCTGAGTCCACCAAGATTGTGACCCTTTGATTCTTGGTCTTCCTTTTCAAACGCATAGTTTAGTAATCTTTTACCCCCATAATCGCTTGTAATGAAATGACATGAAGACCGGTACCTTCCTCTACCTTCCTAAAAGTTTCTTCCAAGGTATCATTACAATCAAAGAATTCCTTAAGTTTTTCATCCTTATCGTCATCTTTCCACAACAAACACTGATACAATTAAACCTTAACACATTCATGACCAACTGTGTACTTAGAGCCACACCACATACATAATCCTCTTTTTCTTTGATCCTCCCTTTCTGCCTTGGTTAACACTCCATTTTCCTTGATATGATCAAATTTGTTAACACTAGAACCTGGGGAAGTAGTGTTGTTTGAGTAGGTAGTTGTTTTGGAGGGTTTGCAGGGCTGAAGAGTAGTGATGAATTTTTAGGGTTGGCAATAGGGGTGGTAGGGTGTTTGGAATGTAATCAGTTCGACTATTTGATGGTGAATGATAGGTATGGTGAGAAGAAGGGTGTGATTTATATGGAATGTAAGGTTTACGAGGTATGTTGTATAAGGCAACTTACATTTATTTAGCAAGGTTAAGAGCATGGGTCCGGGTTTTAGGATGTAACAGTGTGACAAATTAGGAAATATATGCCTTCAAATTACTTAAGAAAAGACTCAAAGCAACATCTTCTCTTAGTTATACCTGATTTAACAATGCTTCAAATTCTTCATAAAATTCATCAATAGTAGCAAGTTATTTAAGATTTACCAAATCAAATATAAGGTCTTCATATTCCATGTTATAAAATCTGGCTCGCATCTCCTTTGCATACAGTTGCCATTCAACATCCTTTAATTCCCCTTGAGTTTGCATGAATCATTGGTGCTACTATAGAGCTTTACCATCCAAGTGAATCATGACGGTTTGAACCTTCTCATTTTTGAGCATCCAATCAACTTGAAAGAATTGTTCTATCTTCGTGTACCATTCGAGGAAATCGTTGCCATCAAACTGTGGGGACTCCAATTCGCTCTATTTCTAAGAAACCTTTAACACCTCTCTAGTAGTAATTTGGCTTTTCAGCTCTTAATCGAGGGATAAAAATAACCTCCTCACTGATTTCTTATTTTTACTGGATCAAGATGTTTGCCATGTGATTTTGATGCATCTGTTTGTCGATGGTCTTCAGAAGTTTGTTGATAAGTAATCATTGATTGAGTTAAGAACAAACACGATTCTGCATTGTTTGTTGGCCAGGGCTTTCTTGGTCTGAGTGGAGCAATACTAATCCAATTGTATGAGACAATATGCAAGGGAAATCCAACCACTTACATTCTCGTCCTTGCGATCACACCAACACTTGTCTCCCTCCTGCTCATGCATTTCGTAAGAATATATGAAACAAGCACGATTGATGACAAGAACCATCTAAATGGTTTCTCAGCTGTTGCATTGATCGTTGCTGTCTATCTCATGGTCATTATATGTTTGGAGAACATATTCAGCATGCCACTATGGGCACAGGCCACCCTATTCATATTTCTGCTTCTTTTACTTGCCTCACCTCTTAGAATAGCCAGCAAAGCACATAGAGAGGATACAGGAAGATCATCACAAACTTATTCAGCTGGGAGGACTCCATTAATATGCAATCCCGAGCAAATGGAATCTAGCAAATTGTCTGCCACAGAAGATCCAACAGAGTATCATGAGGTTCCTGGTGATGGCCCTGAAGTGAAGGGTTCTACTGATGACAAAGCACTATGGGATGAAGAAGACAAGAATCTGTTGCAAGCAATGTGTACAGTAAATTTCTGGTTGTTGTTCCTTGTCATGGTATGCGGAATGGGCTCTGGGCTTGCTACAATAAATAACATCAGTCAAATTGGGGAATCTCTTCATTATACAAGAATAGAAATAAATTCTTTGGTTTCTTTGTGGAGTATATGGAATTTTCTTGGTCGGTTTGGAGCTGGGTATGTATCTGATTTCTTTCTACACACAAGGGGTTGGGCAAGGCCAATCTTCATGGCTGTTACTCTAGCAATCATGAGCATTGGCCATTTAGTAATTGCTTCTGGTATTCCTGGTAACCTTTATGTGGGTTCTATCATTGTTGGTATTTGTTACGGTTCCCAGTGGTCTCTGATGCCCACAATCACCTCTGAGATATTTGGGGTAGGCCACATGGGTACCATCTTCAACACCATTGCCATTGCTAGTCCATTTGGTTCCTACATCTTTTCTGTAAGGTTAATAGGCTACATTTATGATAAGGTTGCCTCTGGTGAAGATAACACTTGCTATGGCACTCATTGCTTTATGTTTTCTTTCCTGATCATGGCATCCGTTGCCTTCCTTGCTTTTCTTGTTGCTTTTGTATTATTCTTTCGGACAAAGAAGTTCTATGGCCAGGTCGTCCTCAGAAGGCTGCATCGTTCTTAGAATCCATGAAGATTTGTATATCGAAAGTGAAGATCAAGTGGAATTTTCAAGTTTCCATATCAAAATCTTCCAGGGTGCTGAACGATTTGAACCTTGTGACTATGTTACATAGTTTTTTAGCAGGGTATTCTGTTGTTTCTATATTAGCTGTTGTTTTTTAAGAAAACAAAAGAGTATTCTGGTGTATAATGTCATAAACAAGTAACGAATTTGTCTACATTGTCATTCCTTCTTGCCCTAATAAAAATCAAAATTAACGTTGTCTATTGAGCAAATTGCTTTATGATGGCCTTCGGCTTCATTTTTCAGTCCTGATTCAAGCCACATCGGGTCATGTCTTAACAAACAGATTATGACAATTATTTTATTGTGTTTGGTATTGGAGTCACTCAGTTTAGCCATGTTTCTACTAATTGCATTAATTTGGTGACAGATTAGCATGATATGATAAACAAGTTGTCACCCAACAACCCTAAAATATAACATTAGGTGTTCTTAAATATCAATTTTATTTAAACATAAATCTTTTGCAGTTTTAAAGAATAATAATTTATTATTATATTAATAAAATAAAACTTATTTTTTTATTATATTACATGTCAATTTAAACAAAGTCGAAGTCAAAATCTGTGGAAACAAAAGTCAAACTCAGGAAAGACTGTTTCCCTATTTATTTACACCTTACTCTGAAATTTGCACAGAGTATCTCTTGACTCAGTTTCTGTAACCAACCAAAATAGCAACAATGTCGTTGTCTGCGATGCCAAGGAAGAAACTTGAGGGCAAGGTGGCCATAGTCACCGGCGGAGCTAGCGGCATTGGGGAAGCCACAGCTCGCCTTTTCGCCATTCATGGGGCCCGCATGATTGTTATCGCCGACATACAAGATCGGCTCGGAGAAGAAGTAGCCTTGTCGATTGGTGCGTCGCAGTGCACCTACGTGCACTGTGATGTCACAGAAGAAGATCAGGTCAAGGCTTTGGTTGAATCAACAGTACAGAACTACGGTAGCCTTGACATCATGTTTAGCAATGTGGGTACCCTGAGCGACTCCGATCAGACCGTTCTTGATCTCGACTTTTTGGCCTTCGAGCGCGTCTTTGCCGTCAATGTTCGAGGCATGGCGGCGTGCGTTAAGCACGCCGCACGAGCGATGGTCGATGGGGCCGTGAGAGGAAGCATTGTTTGCACTGCAAGCGTCGCGGGAAGTCGCGGAGGAATGAGGAGAACCGATTACTGCATGTCGAAGCACGCGGTGCTTGGGTTGGCCCGGTCGGCGAGCATCCAGCTGGGGGTGCACGGGATCAGGGTGAACTCCGTCTCACCGTGCGGGCTGGCAACGCCGTTGACGTGCAGGCTGTACGGGATGAGCGTGCAGGAAGTGGAGAAGGTTTATGAACCACACAAAACACTGAACGGTGCTGTGCTGAAAGCTAGACACGTTGCGGATGCTGTACTGTTTCTTGCAAGTCCTGACTCTGAGTTAATCACTGGTCATGACCTTGTGGTTGATGCTGGCTACTTAACCAAGTATCATTAGCCACCTTATTAATTAACTTGTAGCAAAAGGATGTTGAACAAGGTAAATTACTGTAATCTGTTGCAAGCTGGATTGATTGATGTGATTGCTGCTGTGGGTTAAGATGAAAATCAAAAATAAAACACAGTGTTTGTTGGAATTGGACTGAACAAATTACTAGCCCAACTAGGATCACTGATTTTACCCAATTGAAGTTGGGTCACAAGAACCTCCACTCCTTCCGTTTGGGCCACGAAAGACAAATCAACTGCTTCCCTAGGGACCAAGCAAGGCGATGAAGCAGAAAAGCTCAGCAAACTGTCGGCCACAAAGAATATTCTAGGAATGTTCTGATGCGCTATCACCTTCAAGTACTAGACCATAATTGATCAAATTCTCTATTAATTTTAACCACTAATTAAATATCATAATCTTTCTAAACAAAGTACAAAATCCAATTCCCCTAGAAACCATTAGAATTCGTAACTTTTTAACGCTTTCAGGCTTGTGATTGCTAATCTATCCTTAAAGGAGATGGCACCAAATAGGATGAAAGAGGCATTAACAAAACAATAACTCATTTCAAAGCGTCCAAATGTCAAACACTTTGGAGTGCATACTTTGCTTAAAGAAACCCATCAACGTGTTGAAAAGAGCTCGAACAACTTGCTTCCACGACTTCCTCTCTTTGTCTGCTCATATACCTACATTACTCTGTTAAAGTATTCTTGCATCCTGCGGCCTCTACTTTGTTGGATGATTTGATACCTTCAAGTTGCTAATTGTTCTTCGTTTAGTTGAAGTCTCAAGTTGCTTGAAAGAACATATAAAATTGTAAATAGAGGGACGCCATCACGATCTCAAGGGATACTCAAAATAAACATACGTACATTTAATTTGCTCCTTTTTCCAAGTTGCAAGAAATTGATTAATAACTAGTTATATAATAATATAATGAAAAAAGGTCACAAGACAATTTGATTGATAAGAATGTTAAATTTTACATTAATGTTGGCAATGTTACTTTACTTTATATTATTTTTCACTTTATAAGTCACTTTTATTACATCTAGTCATCTTGATTACGAAAGGTCAAGATATCACTTTTCTTTAAAAGAAATTTGGTGTTCTGTTTTCCGATGCTTATTGTCAATTAGTATGTGCGTTTTGAATTTTGTCCTCTTATCGGTCAATCTGGGTTTTTTCAGATGTGAATAATATAAAGTAAATAATTTAAACTCAAAAATAGTAACTTTGTATTTAATGGAATAATAAAATTTTGACAATAATAAGGCTAGAAATATTAAAGTCATTTGAATGCATAATTAGTGTTCGTGTCATCAATTAGCTTGTGATATATATATATATATATATATATATATGCGTAAAAATATGTTAATTGATTGCAGTTTTGTTTTTTTCATTTAACATTAAATATTCAAATATGATTTCGTATCAATTTATTTGTCATTTACACTATAATGATCATTTTATTGACGCATCAAATAGAAAACACAATTATAATGAAATGTTATTTTTGGTTATTTTCATAACAAAAGAAACTTCGAACCAACTTAAGAGAAAAGTATTTTAGTAATATTTTTAAAAAATAAAAAGTAAAAAATGTTCAAAAATTAAATTTTATTTATTTTTTAAAATTAATTTTCAGATTAATAAAAATAAGATAATGATAGTCTTAAAAAAATCAAAAATATAAGTTAAGAAATGTGCAAAGAATGATTAACATCTCACAAAGTTCGAAATCAATAACAATTGATTATGATTATTTTTTAATTTTAAAATTTATTTAATATTTAAAATTAATTTTAACAAATAGATTTCAAAAAGAATTTGAATGTGTTTAAAAAATAAGTGAAATTATAATATTTTAAAAATAAAATGATTTAACTTTCTTAACTTTTAATTTTTAAATCATTTTTTATTGAAAATATAAAGATTTTACTTTTGTTCAACCCTTAATACTCAAAAATATTTTTTTTATAATGAAAAATATAAAGATATTATTCTTATTCAACCTCTAATCCTCAAAATATTTTTTATGATTTATATAAATACAATGACATATTAATATTAAATAAAGATATATATTAACATTATATGTAATGCATATAATAATTTCAACATCTTATAATTTTACTCGCAAGCAAAATATTAATATTTAACATCTAGATTTTAGTCTTAAATTCAAATTTTATAATTCTATTAATTATGAATAAAAATAAATTTGATTCATACAAATACAAACAAAATATTTTTTATTTTTTAAAATATTTTTATTAAAAATATGAATATTTCTCACATGATATTTTTCACTATATTAAAGAAAATAAAATAGTTTTTTATTATTTAAAAAAATTATTAAAAATTATCGTGATTTTTTTCTTGAGATTTTTTATAATTTAAAAAAACAAAATTTAAAATATTTTTATTTATTGAATTTTTTACGATAAACATTATTTTAATCTATACTTTGAACTAAAAATTATCTCAAAATCTTAATTGATGAAAAATAATCAAATTAAACTTTGGTACAAAATATTTTAAAAAAAATATAAGCGTATTTTTATTATAGAAATATGTAAAATTAACTCAATTGAATTTTACACTTTATTTTGAGTTAATTTCATAATTTTAAATAATTTTGAACTTATGAGCTATTTATCATGAGTATTTCAAGTTTTTGATAATACCTTTGTTTAACAAATATTTTTAATATTCAAAAAAATTTTTAAAAAATGTTGTGATGGTAGTTTGAATATTTTTTGCATTTATAAAAAAATTTAAATCAAAATTTATATTCATTTTAAATATACATAGATCTCTAATTTTTTAATAATATGTAATTTCTTATAAATTGAGATCTAATTGAAAACACTTAAAAGTTCAATTTAAAAATTAAAAAGAGAGTATTTTGTAAGATTTTAAATAGTATTTATCTTATTTTATATTAAAAAATATAAAAATCTCTCCCTTAGATTTGAAAGTTTTTTGTATCCTTAAAATTATAAAACATATTTTTAAATTTTTTTAATTTTTTAAAACTATATATATACTTTTCTATTTTTAAAAGTATAAAAAATCAAGTTAAAAAGACATTTGAAAAATTATAATTCTAAATTCTAAACCATCTTTAAAAAGATTGAAATTTGAATAAATCAAAAGAAAACAACTCTCAATTTCTAACCGCAACCATGAATGTTTTATTCTATGACAGACAGTTTGTCACCCAACAACCCTGAAATATGCCATTGGCCATTCTAAATATTAAATTTATTTGAACGTAAATCTTTTACTTTTAAGAAATATTATATTTATATATCAATTTAAGAAAAGTTAAAATCTGTTGAAAGAAAGTCAAAGTCAGCAGATACTGTTTCCCTATTTATTTACACGTTACTGTGAAATTTGGACGGATTATCTCTTGACTCAGTTTCTGTAACCAACCGAAAATCCACCATGTCGTTGTCTGCGACACCAAGGAAGAAACTTGAGGGCAAGGTGGCCATAGTAACCGGTGGAGCTAGCGGAATTGGGGAAGCCACCGCTCGCCTTTTCGCCATTCATGGGGTCCGCATGGTCGTTATCGCCGACATACAAGATCGGCTCGGAGAAGAAGTAGCCTCCTCCATTGGTGCGTCACAGTGCATCTATATGCACTGTGATGTCACCGACGAAGATCAAGTCAAGGCTTTGGTTGAATCAACGGTACAGAATCACGGTAGCCTCGACATCATGTTTAGCAATGTGGGTACCGTGAGCGACTCCGATCAGGCCATTCTTGATCTCGACTTTTCGGCCTTCGACCGCGCGGCATGACGGCGTGCGTTAAGAGGGAGCATTGTGTGCACTGCAACCGTCACGGGCAGTCGCGGAGGGTTGAGGTGAACAGATTGCTGCATGTCGAAGCACCCGTTGCTTGGGTTGGCCAGGTCGGCAAGCATTCAGCTGGGGATGCACGGGATCATGGTGAACTCAGTCTCTCCGTACGGGCTGGCGACGCCGTCGACATGCAGGCTGTATGGGATCAGCGTGGAGGAAGTGAAGAAAGTTTACGAGCCACACAAAACCCTGAACGGTGCTGTGTTGATACCCAGACACGTTGCGGATGCTGTACTGTTTCTTGCAAGTGCTGACTCCGAGCTAATCACTGGGCATGACCTGCTAGTTGATGCTGCCTACTTAACCAAGTATCATGAGCTACCAAATTGATTAACTGGGTAATAGTTGGCAATCAAAAAGGATGTTCAACAAGGTGAACTCACCGTAATCTAGTGCCATTTGGACTCATTGATGTGATCTCTGACTGGGGTTTTCAGATTAAGATAAAAATCATAAATAAAACAAAGTAATCATTGTAATTGGCATGAACAAATTAGGAGTCCAACTAGGACCACTGATTTTGAGTCTTTCCCAGTTGAAATCGGGTCACACAAAAACCTCCTGTCCTTCCGTTTGGGCCATAAAATACAAATTAACCAGAGCCTCAACTGCTTCCCTTGGGGGCCAAGGGAGGCCATGAAGCAGAGAAGGCTCAGCAAATTGTCGGCCACAAATAATATTCTAGGAATGTTCTGATGCACTATCACCTTCATGGACAAGAACATAACTGATCAAGTTCTCTATTAATTTTAACCACTAATTTTAGTATCATAATCTTTTTAACCAAAGTATGAAATCCATTTCCCCCCAAAACCCATTAGAATTCGGAACTTTTTTAACGCTTTCAGCGTTAGCTTAAAGGAGATAGCATTATATCGAATGAAAGGGACATCAACAAAATCAATGAACCCTCTCATAGCGTCCAAATGCCAAAGACTTGGTGTGCATACTTTGCTTAAAGAAACTCCCCAAGTTGCTTAAGAGTACTACTAAATATGTTTTGGTTTTAGTTAAGCCTCAACTTGCTTGAAAGAGCATAATTGTAATTAAAAGGACTCTACAATGATCCCAAAGGATAGTCAAAACCATGACATTCAGCTTCCAAGATAAGAACTTGTCTCTTCCGACAACCAAATATGTACATTTTGCCCGTTTTATCAAGTTGCAAGAAATTGATTAATAATTACTTATAATATCAACAAAATAATCATCCAACAACATGATTGATAATAATATTAAATTTTAAATTAATGATCGCAATGTCACTTAATTTGCTTTATATTATTGCACAAAATTTTTCACTTTAACATACACTTATATTAAAAGCCATATCTAAAATATAAAAATTAAAATCGCATATTTCATTTATAAAATCTTGAACCATGTAAAAAATCCAAAAGTTTAAGTCAACAATTTATTCACAGCACATGAAATTATATATATCACTTGATAAAAACATGCAAAATTTAATAATGTAAATCATATATGTTTACTCAACATTTTACTATAATTATAAATTTATATATTTTAGTAATCCCATAAAAATTAATTTAATATATATAAAGATAAAATTTGGGATTTTATAATTAAGTATTGGATTGGGTTCCATTGGATGAATTGAAAATGGAATAGGGTCAAAAGCTTTTGGTTGAACAGTAACTAGAACCGTGCATGGTGGCAACATGATGTAACCTCAGCAGCTTTGGCCATATATATTGATTGTCTCTCATCATAATTATTGGGGATGCCAAAACCTAGAGCAGACCCTTTACCATCAATTTTGCAGCCATAGCTAAAACCCAATAATTTACACATTTTTCATTAATCTAACATTAAATATTTCAGATGAGTATTATTGATATTGAAACAAAAAAGAAATTATCTTTATTTTTAAAAAATTAAAAAGGATATGGAAATTACACTATTTTATGATGCGGGGAAATGAAATTTACAAGAGATTAAAAAATGAAATAAAAATTAAATTTTGCAAAAGCCCACAAAAACTCTTTTTAAAAAAAAAAAATTCATTGGTCCTGGCGAAGATTGTAGGCGTGATACTCAGTATATGTACGTGAAGACAATTAACAGACGTCGCATTGTGCAGTTCGGCCTCCAATAAAATAAAAATATACGATAGAAAAAAAGAATGGACGGCAGCGTTTTGAGCTGGATCGCCTTATCCAGTGCCCTTTCGACTTCTCCAAAAGCCTACCTTCTCCTCCTCAACGGTCAGCTCTCTCTCTCTCTGTAATCACATTTTATATCTACGCACATATACATCAATATATAAAGAAAGATTTAATATCTTCAGGTTCTTGGAGAGATTAATTGCATTTTCTTCACTAAAAACAACAGAACGCTCGGGGAAGGGCGGCTTGTGGATCTTGAAGATGGGTATGCAAGTCAAGCCTGCTTGCCATCACCGTGACCCATTTACAGTACCGACATTGCCGGCAACCCCAACGTTTTCCCCTCTGTTTTCTCCTTTGAACTCTTCTTTGTTCTCGAAGAACCAATTCAAGGGGAACAAGAAGCTCGTTTTAGAGAGGTTTTCGTGTTTCTTTAATCCCATCAAAGAAAGAAGCTTAAGCAGAAGATCATCATGGCCGAGAAGAAGGGATGCAGGAGTCGTTGTGGCATCAAGCAACGTGGCTGCGCCGCCCTGGGAGTCCTGGAAACCGGAGAAGAGCTCTTCATCTCCTTCCCTCAGTGACATCCTTTGGCCTTCTGCAGGTTAGATACTCAAATGGAAACACTACTTATCAATCTCATTTAAAACATGACATTTACGAGTATAACATAGCGGAATAACAAAATGGGTGATGGGGGAGTTGGGAAACTGCAGGTCTGGTTCAAAATCCAAATGGACACAGCCAGATATGGTGTTATAGAAGAGCTTGCCCTATGAGGTAGGGTAGGGGTCAAGCTGCCCCCCACCTTCGGGGTCCACCCAACAAAGAAAAACCAAGAAAAATAGAGAAGCGTGAAAATCTATGTTTAGGGTTTCTGGAGTTTAACCTCCGTCCTTACTAGTTTGCAAGTTGCCTTCATTACAGCTTATATGATAAGCTCTTTTACACTCTCAGTAAACTGTAATGGATGGCTTTTGGTGTTTATCTTTGCACAAAGAGTAGATACTTGTGTTGATTTAGAAGCATTTTATCTTTCTTGCTGCATGAAATGTGAGCCACATATTTCTGTATGCTAAAGGGTGAACATGAGTCCTGTAGTAAGCTTGAGAATACGTCATCTTGAAAGCATAGATTAGCGAAAGGTATATAATTTGAGTATCACTTTTTCTTTTTAACTTTCTTGTGAACCAAACAGGTGCTTTTGCAGCAATGGCACTATTTGGAAAGATAGATCAGATACTGGGACCAAAAGGGATTTCAATGACGATTGCACCTATAGGAGCTGTTTGTGCTGTTCTCTTTGCCTCTCCCTCCTCCCCTGCTGCTCGGGTACCTTTCTCCCTCCCTAGTAATTCATCTACTCTTGTGACAGGATTAGACTGATTCAAGCCTGGAATACATTACTACTTTAATCTTTATTCTGTGATCAAGCAACCAAACAAAGATTACAGCCTTGCCGAATAACAAACTGTTGTCACCATTATACAAGTGGAAGTGATGACGAAGGCCATCATGGATGAAAGAGACTTTAAACCCTATCCTATCACTTGATGTATGGCTGTGTATCTGTTTTAATTAAGTTCATTGGCACCAAAGCCACTGTTCCTTGGGCTGCAGCCCAGTGGTAAGAGGAGGAGAGTACTGTAGAGAGTACTTTAAACAGAAATACGAAGTGCCAATTGAATACAAGCACCCACCCTCCCCAAAAGAAAGAGAAAACAAGGGAGATACTGTATGTCCCTGTGGGGTTTTAGTTACTCTGCTTAGTGATTTCGTAGGGGTTGGAATTAAACTGATGGCTTCACTCAGACACCTCAAGATATACACACATACATGTGTGTGAATCCTCTTTATATATCCATATTAGTTAACACTCTCTAATATGTGTGTGTGTGTATGAGATGTGTGAGTCCCTTCTAGCCTATCTAAGCCACTTTATTTTAATTTTCTGGTAGGTAGAGGGTTGATCATCCAATGTCCAACTTTTTCCCATCAGAAGGGAGAAGTGTAAAGGAGAGTACTATGGGTCAGTGATTGTTTTGTATAGAAAAATGTTTTGGTCATATGAGGAAGGTCAAGATTTTAGTTCTTGACACAGAAATATATGTCCAATTTTGGGTGAAACCCTTTTTGGGTCAATCATAATCTACCAAGTTTTGTCTATTAGAAAATTAGTGAATCCAACATGGTTTATCTGTTTTGCAATCATATATAATTGGGGAGCATACTTAAGACGACTAGAATCTGCTGCTTCAGCCTGTTTCCCTTCCCCTTTATTAGTGTCTTTGGGTCATTATGCATGCAATCTGAGTGATATGGGATTTTCTAGGAAGACCACGAGGATCAAACTAATCTAGAAAGTGAGGGAATTAGGGTTATCATTTAACTGTTATTATCTCAAATCAAACATAAGGGTAGAGAAGCAACAATCAAATTACTGTGTCCATGTGATTTGAGGATAATGAAATGCTTTGGTTGGCTCAGTTTATGCCACACCAGAGAGTGACTAGATGCCCTCTTGAAGGATTATAACACTTAGGGAAACATGCCCTCTTAAAGGGTCAAACCAGGAGGCACAATGTCCTTTGCCTTTGAGACCAGAAAACTCATGTACCCAATGCAACCAAGTAGAAACTGAGTTCTTACGATGCACAACACTGTCTGAAACTGATAGCCTAGAGTCATTTCCATTGTGTACAAGTGAGTATCATCATCTCTATGGCTCCGTGATCATGCAGAAATACAATATGTTCGTGGCCCAGATTGGTTGTGCAGCCATTGGAGTTCTAGCACTCTCTTTATTTGGCCCAGGATGGCTTGCAAGAAGTGCTGCCATTGCAGCCTCCATAGCTTTCATGATATACGCTCGTGCCTCACATCCACCCGGTACTCTTTATTCTGCTATTTCCTTCTGCTGGTTCTGGTCTTGTACTTGGTTTTAACCAACAAGTATTTTTGATAATATAGCCGCAAGCCTGCCAATTCTTTTCATCGATGGAGCTAAGTTTCACCATCTGAACTTCTGGTTCGCTTTGTTCCCTGGTGCTGCCGCCTGTATTCTCCTCTGTTTGATAGTAAGTTATTCAATCCCCTCACAAGTCTTAGGGTTAATAATGCTCTCATACGCATGCATAAGCTCACCGAATCAAAATTACTATCTATCACTGAATTTCTTTAGTGATCATTAGCTACCCATCATGCATATTAACATCTTTTTTATTATAAATTCAACTGTTGCAGCAAGAGATTGTGTGCTTCTTGAAGGATAACCTCAAGTTTTGACAAGGAATTTCACTATAGAGAAGGTCAGAAAAGGCCAATCATTTTAAGACATTGTGAGCATGATCATTCAAAAATTCTTCTTCCAGTGGAGCACTCTCCAGCATGGAAAATAAAGCTTATGAACAGACAGGCACTTGCTTACAGACACCCTGTCATTTTAATGGGTGTGTAGAGATAGCAGTGTCTGCTAGCTATGAAGAGGATATATAGGGCACTTTGCAGCCATTCATATTCAGGGTTAATGTCCCCATTGGTATCGCTTCAGTCACCGATCCTATTGATTGTTGTATAGGCATGCAAAGAATTTAATAACTTGATCTGCAGAATCCAAAGCTTTGATGTCAAAATTAATTTGATTAATTAAGCAGCTAACATCATAGGCATCTTGGAATATTAATTGGATAATTAAATTAAATTTTAGAAAGATATTATCTCACGATTTTGAGCCTTCATCACGGTTCACGTAATTAAGATAATACAACAATCTTTAATTTATTTTTTTCATAATTTTCATAAATAATAACTCCTTTTTTTTCCAATTATAGGATTCAAAATTCTTCGCATGCACATAAAAAGATAATTTTTTCTTTTGTAATAGTCAACTTAAAATTAATGTACTTAATTAATAAATGTCTATCATTAATTTGTGGCTCAATGCATAGATCCCTCAAACATGAGGTTTATTTGAGGCCACAAATTTCATTTCATTTCATGTCACGATCAAGCCACATATATCCTTATTAATCAAGTTAATTACAATTCGATTCTTCTTATGCTCTTTCTCCATTACAAAAATGATAGCTTTTCAATTCGCATAATAGCTTTAGCTTAGTGCTTAGAAATTAATCAACCTCGTAGCATTAATTCATTAAATTATAAAATTTATACAAAGTTTAATTAATCCATGAAGTTACTATTATTTAAGAAAATTAAATTAATTTGGTGAGACGGGTGAGTTCCTATTATATTGTGGATAATGGTGCAACCACATTTAATGATTAACTTTTAGTCAAGTATATACTCAAATCATCAAAGTCGCCCCGTGCTAATTAAAGTCACCCCTCTTAATTATAAGTACTTATCCCACATAAATAGTCATCAACACAAATCAATATTCATCAAGTCGGTCAATCCTCCTCGTATTACATAAAAGTTCAACAATAGTTGCCATGTTCAAATAAGTTATCTTGAATTAAAGAGTACTATAATTGACTATAGGCACCAAAAAGAAATAACTTATGAAAAAATTTACCCCATTTTCAGGATATAATTAATTGGATTAAATGTTATAATTAGTAAGTTGGTGCCATATTTTCATAGGACAACCTTAACCACAAATGTCCAAATATTACTTTAAGGGCTAGCAAACTTTGGTTGACATGGTCTAAGGTATCCAAAAGATTGTAATTAATTAATAGATTTGTGGAATTATATATAAATTAATTTAATGTGTAAGGTGAAGTAAGATACAGTTTCGTACAAGAAATTAATAGAAGTAAATTATAAAAGAGATAGCGGCTGAATGTCTTGGCGTGCATGCATGCGATTCTCCGATGGGGAAGTCTCACGTCTTCGTCTAATGTTTTCATGTATATTATTTCAATTGACATCAATAAGCACGCTTCCCCTCTTTAGTATTATCTATTTTTTTCAATATAAGAGGAGTTTCCGATCAATTTTTTTATAATTTTTTTTAATGTTTGAATTTTAATGATTCTTAAGAGGAAATATTAATAAATATCATAGTATACTATTAAGTTTTTTTTTTTTTTTTACTTTTTGCGTTTTCATTTTCTCAATTAATCTTTTTTATTAATCTCATATATCTTGATGACTTGAAAAGACGTTAAAATACAATAATTATTTAAAATAAATGAATATAAAAATCATTTGATTTTTTATTTATTAATATAAGAAAATGAATAAATTATCATTTTAAAAAATAAATAAGAAAAAAACTAATTTTTAATTAAAAAAGTGACATAAATACAATCAATAAAATTTGTAAGATGATGAATTAATATTCAAGTCAATTTAGGAACTTAGGTATTCATGAATAATACGCTACAACAAATTGAAAACTCACATCGTTGAATTTCTCCTTGATGTTTTTATTATCATAAATTTACATTAAAAGAATTATTAAAAAAAGAAAACGAGAAATCCACCGCTCTTATCCAAAGTACTGAAAATGAAAGGAACATATCATAGTAATTAAAAAAAAAAAAAAGAATGGCTAATATGGTACTATACATCCTTTTCTTGAGAGCCGCTTTCGCTTATTTTCTTTCTTCTTCCTTTGGATCAACATGGCAACTTCGATAATTCTCTAATCAATAAAGAATTCATTATGCTTCAAATTAACTCTGTAAACCCTAACCCTATAAACCCTAACCCTAATTAATCTCATTCGTCAACGAATTAACTCTATGTAATTGTAAGAGCTTGAAGAATCTTAACCATTTTTAGTTAAGAAATTAAATAATTATAGCAAAAGACTAAAAATTATATGAAAACAAATCAGTAATTTTAAAATAAAATTATTATATAGCATAAACCATGGATAATTAAAAAAAAAAAAGAAAAAGAAAAGCATAAACTAACATGTTGAAAGATACTGATTCGGAAATAGGAAGATCGAGTTACACGTGGCACGCCAGCTTTATTTATTTTATATGTTAATCCCCCTGTGAGTCCAAGTCACGGGAGCTACAGACATTAGCAGGTGAAAGCCACGTGGAGAATGGCCCAAGGAAAGCAACTAGTTACACGTGTAAGGTCACTATTTGATAGGATGGTGGACATATCCGTACGGTCGCTGTCAATCTCCTCCAACACTGGGTCCCGCATCCCATGCTTATCTATCTGTATCTCTCTCGCAGCAGAACAAAGCTTCCCCCCTCCCCCAAAATATATGACAATACAAAGCAACATCAGTGGTGGGTCCGGCCCTAACTCTGAGCTGACGATCCAAAATGGGAAGACGGATCACGTGCCACGTTGCGCCCACACGTCCATCTCTGTGGGGGCCCAGGGCGGTGCGGATTCCATGGGGGGCTTTGCTTGCCAGGTGGTGATGGCGACGCCTGTCGGACAGGAATGTCATAGAAAGAGGAGAGCGTTGTATCATGGCCAACCACGTGGAGGGCATCGGGTGGAACCCTACGAATGTGGGTTGAGGTAGTCGGTAGGAAATCTAGCAAAGAGCCTCTTCCTTCGAGAAGAATGGACACCTGGCAATTCTTGACTTGACATATGTAATCTGCCGTAAAGGGCAAGCTACGTGGGGGACCCTTGGCCCTTGATGAAGGGCACATCAGGTCATCTCTTGGCCATAGTTTCCGTGTCCTGTGACAAGTTTCACCTAAAATATATATTTTCTATTTATATATTTAAATAGACATATAACTTTTGAATATATTTATTTCTATTTTTGTATGATAAGATATATTAAATTAACATATCTATTTAGTATTAAGTTAATAAAACCAACCAAAAATATCGATAATTTCAATGTTTATTATCAAATATGCATACTTATGCACATATAAACAATAAAAAATTTTTAATAATTTATTTAATCATATCAATAAAATAAAAATAGTGGATTTTAACCTACTGCTTTATGATGGATTTTTTTTTACTTTGTTTGGAGGTTGGTGGAGATAGGATTTGTCCCTTGCCAAACACTAATTTTACACGTGACAAATGGGAATAAAAATCAAATAACCTAGGGTTGTTGAAAATGCTTAATTTTTACTCCCTTTTTTTTTGTTACCAATAACAGTGAGTAAATATTTATTATTTACCTATAGTTACATTTCTCACATTTTTATGATATTCACAATTTTAGTATTTATGAGCAACTCAAAAATTAATTTAGACTTGGCTGAGGAGATGGAATAAGCGTTTACATTCAGATAACTAATTATTTTAAAAGATATTTTTTAAAAATAAAATGAATAATATTTATGTTTTTTATAAATATATCGAGAAATAATTTAATTAAATTAGAGTGTTTCACTAATCTATAGATTTATAAGTAAAATTGGTAATCTGAGTAAATAGAGAGGCATATTTCATATATATATATATATATATAATTTCTAAATATTTTTACTCATACCTTAAGTTATTCTTTCTAGTTTGTTTTGTTTTTTTGGATGATATTGTTCAAAAAAAAAATCATTAGAAATATCATACTTATTATCTTTCTTCTATTAATGACTTCTAACATCTATTCACGCCTTAGATTATTTTCTTATGGATTCCATAATAATTCAAGATAATTTTAATTAGGTAGTTAGGTTTTCTCCTGAAATTATCCAATTCAATTTCAAATTTTATTTTTCCAAATTTTAAAAAATTTATATGTTATGAAATTAAATTAATTGAAGCGGATCTTTTATCAAATAAAATTAAAACTAAAATGAAATATGAGCTACTTCAATGCCAAAATTAAAGAATATGTTATGAGATAGATATTGGTGCTGATAGAAAAAAAAAATCACAATGATATAAGATCATTTCACCAGAGTGATATTGTAATAAAATTATAAAACTTAAATTAAATTATCTTTGTACATTATTATT
The DNA here is from genome assembly GCA_021397835.1 of Moringa oleifera. NCBI lineage: Eukaryota > Viridiplantae > Streptophyta > Magnoliopsida > Brassicales > Moringaceae > Moringa > Moringa oleifera. The sequence continues at coordinate 5,899,921 of JAJFZO010000344.1, read as the reverse complement.
TTTTATTTTAAATTTATTAAATTAAATCATCCAAAATCATCACGATAATGTCATTTTTAAACATTAGACACTCAAAACTTTCTAAGTTTTCAATTAAATCAAGCTTAATCACATTATTTCATGTATAGTATTACTTAAACAAAGAAACACTTAAAAAAATAAAAATAAAAAGATGTTTTTGTACTTCATCATATTAATTTAAATAAATAAATAAAAATAAAATTTTAATTTATTAAATTATTTTTTCAAAATTTCTTGCTTAGAATAGCTCAAATCAAAAGAATTATAATTTTTTTAATATTAAATCATGACTCAACCTAAATATTTCTAACATATAAAAAAATATCATAATTTTATTTAAACGATCGAAAAACGTTAATGCATGATAATTTAATGAATTGAATTGTTAAATTTTTTAAATTTTTATTTAATATGATAAATTATAAAAATATGATTATATATTGAAAGATTCAATATAAATTTAAATCATAATTTTATTTTGAAGAGCATCTCTAACCAACCAAATGGACAAAAATGAATGGATACAAAAAGCAACTCCTCTCAAGTCAACAGTTCATCAGTTTCACATTACAACATCCCATGTGTACACACAATATAGAATTGGGTTCACCACCTGCACCAACACCTCTTTCTCTATTCTCCATTTTTTATATATATAAAAATTCAAAAAAAATAATATTAAGTGGCAACACATCTCCATCACCATGGACCCTCCATTTTCATTTTCGTGGCGTTCCCTTCTTAATTAACCCTTTCATTAATTTTAAACAAATAAAATCAATTGGGCACTTCCACATGAGACACTGCCCACCACGCCACACCAATCCCCAATTTCTTCCATTCTTCTAACACTCAGATGCCCTTTTTTTCACCAACTTAATACGTCCCTTAGATCAAAGTGAACATGATGTTTTTTTTTTTTTCATGTTCAATTAATACTATATAATAATTTTTGAATGATGTGAAATCTGAAAGTTAAATCATCTATCAAAGAATGATCATAGTTTCTACATTGTACTTGCATTCTATGGTTTGAAGAAGCAGGAAGCTGAAATCCATGGAAAATCATCCAACCAGGAGAAAAATGTTATTTAGTTACAGATGGAGCAAAAAAAAAGTTTCATTGAACTCTGAAGAACCCCGGAAGCAGAAGAGGATGAACAAAAGGGGGCCAAAAACCACCAGATTTCCAACTACAAACGAAAACCCACCACTACAGATGCACTGGGGTGCCATTGAAATGGATTTATTATTACTTATTCATAATCCTTTGACGCAAAGATGGTAATACACAGGAAAAGCACTTATGTATATCTGCGGACTCAGTAAGACCAGGACCAGAAGGCTTGATCTTCGACAGCGAATCCAAAGTTACAGGAACTCGTCGGCGGATCGGAATAATCGACGTCTTCTAGCTTGGGGAAGATGTACGAAGGGAAGAGGGTCTTGCTCAAGCTATCATCTTCGTCTTGCGATAAGTCCGACTGATCAGGCTCGAAGGCGTACGAGGAATCACCAGCTTCTAGGAGTGAAGAATGAACCCCGTCAGTGTATCTTGGGCTGTCTGAATCGAATATGTCACTCTTTGCTGAGCTAATGTCCTCATGTTTACATGCCGCCGGTGAAGCTTTTGATACTTCTTCACCCTCAGAAGCCGATACAGCCGTAGGTTTTTGTGGTGGTTCTTCAGACAATGTGTTCGTAAGAGACGACTCAGGCTTCCCCTGCTCCTTCTCTTTCACTTGCAACTTCTCTGTCAGAAGACTGACCTGCGAAGCAGAACCCCAACTTCAGGTTTCATGATCAGCTCTTCTTACGAAGATTTCTGAAATGAATTGTAAGGGAGGACAAAGGGTTTACCTCAGCTTTTAGTTTATCCTTCTCCTTCATGAGGGTATCGAAGTCAGACCTCAGGCTGTTATAGCTAGCTTGCAGAGCTTCATAGTCTTTCTCCATCTGCTTCGTCTTCCATCTAGCCCGGCGGTTCTGAAACCAAATAGCGACCTGGCGAGGCTGCAAGCCGAGATCTTTTGCGAGTTGGATTTTCCTTTCGGGCTCAAGCTTGTTCTCCACCTCGAAACTTTTCTCGAGAAACTGGACTTGGTCCAGAGTGAGCCGCCTCTTCTTCTCAGGATGATGGAAATATTCCTCCAAGTCCTCATCACCATTTTCTTCGTGATCAAACGGTCGGAAGAATGATCTGTTGGATCCGTTTCCTCGATGGACATCTTCAAAGCTCACCATGGATCTTGAACCTGTTTACACAAACAGAAAACACTGAAAACCCCTCCTGCAGAACTATCACCAGAGTTAAATTGAAAAGCAAATACCCATTTTCAGTTATTGTTAAACAAACTCTTCCTCAATATTTGCATAACTTTTCTAGGAATTATGCCAGTTTTATCACCCACATTGACTGCTTTGGTGATTTCTTTTTTTAGTATGAATTGTAATACATAACCCAGAAATTGAATTCAATGAAAAGGTAATAAGAAGAGAAACTGACAGAGACAAGGAAGATTCAAGAGCAAGTACAGTTTCCGTATGAATTTGATAATGAAATAACAGAGCATATACAGAACACAGAGAGAGAGAGTACCGAGCGGATAAGGAGAAGGAGAGGAGGGGGAGAGAAAGAGAGTATCAAGAGTGTCAGAAGGGGAAGAACCCCGTTGGTTACGAATCAGAACAGAGAGACTGGAACCACCACCACCATTGCTGAAGGGCCTCCCACCCGCCATAACTTAAAACGAAAGAGATGAAGTTTTTTCCCTTAAGAATCAATCATCATCCCACTGTTTTCTTTTGATCAGACGATCAAAAGGGTCCCTCTTTTAATTACTCTGCTCTCGGGTTTCAAAGGGTGATGATCTAAGGCTTGTGACGAAAGAAGCTGGTGATGATGATCTCTGTTATATGGGACGTGTGGGAACCCGGCCGGCAGCTCACACCCATCACTCAGAACAAGCAGAGCTGAATTCAGACACACACAATCTCAAAATAGGAGAGCCCAAGAGAGAGAGATTTCCTCAAAGCTTAAGCAAATTCTGTAAGAGCAAGAAGAAGAAGTGCTCTGTCAAAAAAAAAAAAAAAAGGAGAGAGAGAGGTGTATTTCTTGAAAGCTGGAGAAGACGGCGGAAGAGCGAGGAAAAGAAGTTACAGCAGAGGGGGAAAGAGAGAGAGAGAGGGAACTTCTCTATAGAAGCAGACCTGGAAGGGGTTATAATAAGTCCAGCCGAAGGGGAGTGGACATATGTGTGGACGGCGTAGTTACTGTGATGCCCCTGCTTTTCCATGAGAGAGACATTCATTTTTCTAAATTGTCCTGCTTTTTTATGTATTTTTCCTTCATTTTTTCTTTTTGTAATTAATGTGTGTATAGCAATCTTTCCAAGATATTTTCCAGAGTTTCCTTGATCTTATCCATATAAAAAAAATTAAAAACACTACAAAATTTATATTTATTAATTTTTCAAAACACAATTTATACAAAAAATAAGTTTTTTAAGCCACTCACCCAAGCAACAACCAAAAGCCCAGCCCAGCAAATTCACAACCCTTTTTAATTGTAATTTTATTATATGATAAATTACTTAAAAATAATAATTTTAAGTGTTAAAACAAAAGTAGCTAAAATTCAAAAATGCTTAAATCAAAAAATTGTTTTCATCTTGTTTTATTAATCAAATTTATAACTGACCCTAACTGCTTACAGTTGTAAACATATTTTGAAATCATAAAAAGTTTTACTGTTACATTGAAGGGTATATTTAAAAAATAATTTTGTAATTTATAATATTAAAATAAAAATAAATTAATAAATGTAACATATTTATTAATTATGTACTAAATAGTAATTTGATCTTAATTTTACTAAAACATAGGAAAAAAAGGAAAGAATATAACTTGATCTCAAGTCAATATGTACATAAAGAACAAGTGATTGATTGATTAAATAAACAAAAACTAAAACTTGGGTGGGTTTACAATACAATGGAGAAGGAGAAGAAGAGATGAAAACGAGGCAGAAGGGCCCAAAGAGAAGACAAAAACAAAAGAATGGCCAATGGCTGTCCAATCACTCGCTTTCACCCTGATGGTCTCTTTCCCCGCCCACTGGCCTCTTCCATTTCTAAAAAGCCCCTTTCTTCTCTTTCTCTTCTTCTTCTTTTTTTAAAGAAATTAATTTATTTTAATATTGAGTCGTGGACCCGACCCGTCTCCCCCTGAGAGCCCCTACCACCAGGCACCACCCGTGTGACTCGGTCACTCATTTCCACCAACCACTCACACGGCTCGCTTCCCCAGGCGTCCTCCTCTCATTGGCCCACGTAATTGTGGTCCTGGGCCCCCTATCTTGTCCCTTCTTCCTTACTACTTTCTATGGTCTTACCTTCATCCCATCCTCCAGATTTTTATATTCCTTACATAGCCATCACCGTCCAGTATTATCATATATTAATTTCTCAACATATAATATCTCCCCTTAAATTAATTGCTTTCATATACTTTTTTTTTTTATATTTTTCTGATTATTATTATTCATCAAATTTTTATATGGTATTGCATTTATCTCACGTTATCTATACAATTTCAAATTTAAAATTTAATTTATTACCATTATTATTATCTTGGTCTGATCAAACAAAAATGAAAAGAGTTTCAGGTTTTTTATTTTTAATTTTTTGGTGTTCAGTTTTTTAATATTTTTTACTGGTTTTTGTTTGGGCCTGTTTTTATTTTTTTAAAAAAATTATATAAAAGAGGTATTTTCAACATTTTTAAAATAGTCCGTACAATGTGATTAGGATAGAAAATATAACATAGGAAGGTTTCCACACATTATCTGATTTAGTTTTCCTATCATCCAGTCATCTTTTGTAGATCTCCGGACTATAACAATGCATTTCTCCATCAATGGATAATTTTCATTTTCGACCTACCTAGTGTATGTTCAGTAAGGACAAAAAGTTTGAATTTTATCTTAATTTTAAAATAAATATTAGACTTTTAATTGATTTGAGTTTAGTCCCCCGAGTTATGTTGATGATCAATTTATGGGAAGACATAAAATTGGGATAAGTATGTTGTATTGTTGGTTCTAATATAGCAAACAATTAATTCATCGTCCGTTTGAAAACATGTGGATACGTAATAAAAAGGGTACGCACTAATCTATTAGGTTCAGCCATTTAATTTTTTGAGATTAATTACTTCTAATTAATTTGGACCATGTAATTAGGAGTCACCCTGTTACAGTCAAGAGAAATAAAGTGAAATAAAAGTTACAAAGTGGGTATTTGACCTAAACAAATAAAAGAGAACTATGGTCCCCCTGAGCCTGAGGAAAGGCCTAACAATCCAAATCTGTCTGCCAACAGGTGCACTTTCCAATCTCTGCATGGTCCTTACTCCCTTAGCTGGGATGGACCCAAGAACTGTAGGTGGCTTCATTCATGTTCAATGTTCATCTTATTGTACAAAAGCCCACATGGCATACAGGGCTTTCACAATCCATGATGGACTGCATTTCAGGAAGTGATCTGTTCTTCTATCAAGTGTTTGGGAAATGTTGATTCTTTCCGAGAGTGGACATTAGTCCTCAATTTTATTTTATTTTTTAAATTTGATGTACATATGTGATTAGAGTTCATAAGGTACATATGGGTGTGCTCAATTTTTTGTGGGTATTGTTTTGATTCAATTAATTGTTGGATGTAATGGGTAAATACACACAACAGGCACCATTTGATGTATAGATTGAATGTACCACTTGTGTGACGAGTCCATGTTGTTCAATCTCTTACTATAAATTAGGCAGATGAACAGCCTTTTTGGGATGGTTCTAAATTTCAGGATTATAATGCCCACATCAAATATCAATCAATCTTTCACCTTTTTCTTAGTGCTTTTCAAATAGATTCAAGAACAACTTTTTGATGAAGTCTCACAATGTTAAGAGAGTCAACAGTATTAATGCACTCTAAAAGAGTGAAAGCTTTACTCCGAAGTGCCAACGAGCACCATGTATCAGGGTTTAGTGGTTTTGCTAAGTTTCCTTAAAAGAGGACAACATGGGTTAGATAAATTTCCTGAAGTATATATCCCATTATATCAGATAATCCACTATCTGAGGCCCATCTCCATTTCAACATCTGGAGATCCCTGATTTGCAGGTTTCGATCTGCAATCTGAATCTGAATCAACTTTGCTGGTTGGAAAAAGCTTGTCAATGGAGCATAAAACCTGTTCATCAAATGAATTCCAAGCTTTCCGAATCTGGGAATTGTCACCTTTGATTATCTGCTCAATCTTTTTCCTTTTCCAGGCAGCTCAACACAATTCGTGCTTATATGCCTGGTTGGTTGCTTCCCTACCTCCTTTCATCACCACCGATATCCAGCATCTGTTGCCCTCCAGACAGTGCTCCTGGGAACATCATCAACTTTTTACTGAACTGACTGATCAGTACTGGAAGAGTAAAGGTCATTTAAGATGCAATATTGGAGGCTAAGCATTCAACACTTGGATCCCATTCTTGAAGATCTTGACTTGGTGGCAAAAGTCCGCTCTCCCATGTAACTTTCTAACAAGAAGGGACTGGGGTTTGAATATAAAGCACATGCCCATCTATCTTTGTCCATGAAGATTGACTTATAACTTAATTTCCCCAGATACAGTGCTTATAGTTTTTGCAAATTAATGTTGGACGATCAACTGATCCAACCCATGTGTTTGCGGGCACTAGCTAGCACGTGGCTAAATGTGACAGGCATGTCTTAGTTGAGGGACAGCTTCCGAACTTCTGGCCGAAAGTGGGCATGGACCTAAAGCCCAAGCTTCACTTCTTCATCATAAAGGTCAAGTTAATTAGCTTAATATGTTAAGCCCCACCGACCATGCCATAAACCGCAACTCCATTATTTAGTATATCCACGTGAGAAAGGCAATACTGATGCTTAACAGGTTGATTTAACGTGAAAATTCGAAGCAAAAATCAACTACCCAGTTATGAATTTTACCCTTTTTGAGATCTAAACTCCGATGTAATGAAGCACACAGCTTCATACAAGTCTCATATTCTTGTGTCCAGGGAGCCTTAGAGAGTTCGATTTGCGTCTCCATGGCACCATTCACTCTTCTACCATTTATGTCTGATCTTCACTGTGCTGTAAGAAGATGGCATGTATCAGTTTCCTGGAAGAATTGAGATAGAAATCCAGGCAGGCGAACCTGCTAAATATCTTGCTTTCCACTACTACTCTGGGGATGCATTTTCTTTCTCTCTTTTTCTTTTGAGGAGCATTGGTTCTATTAGATTTAATGAGGAATCTAGTACAGGGTGGCAATGCATGGAAGTAAATGCAGAGGTAGTAGGACCCATAAGCTTGAAAGCTTTCAGCCACCCAATCTAGTGATCCCCCTGATCATGCACGGCGCACCCATTACTTTCTTGGTTCATCATGTCCACATGTTTCTCCCAACAGTGGAAGAAGGAATTGGCCCAGATAGGAAACCTGCTTCGCCCGGCAACACCACAGAATTGGAAGTTAGGAACATACATGCCATCACTGACCACATTACTCTAGTAGGGTTATTGTAAGAAGAAGACAGAATCCAAAGAACGAAAGCCCTGTGGGAACATGATAAACAGAATGATTAAACATTTTAATGGCCTTAATGTCACAGAACACACTGCCAAAAGAAGCTCATGCAGCCATTAACCCTAATGATCAGGCACAAGTCCTTGTTAAGGATTATGTGTCTTGTAACAAAAAGGATACCTTTCTCCATGTGAAGGAAGGAAGATAACAGAAAATATATATAATGCATGTAAACGAAGCTTTTATATATTGATATCTGAGATTAGATGTAAGAGCCGGTGGTCTAACCACCATTAGGGTTAGTGATTGCAAGTGTGAAGCCGGTGGGACATGTCTGAAAAGCTGGATCCTGACTTTACCTTCAAGACAACATCATCACCTTATCAGCTCATTTAATCCAGTCCACTTCTTTTATAAATCCATATAGGAAATTGATTCAATACCCACAAATTTTCCATGCACAAAATTTCAATTGTGGATAGCAAGAAATCAACGGCAGCTATCTTGCTTGATGAGAAAAATCACAATCATGTGCTTAGAAAAGCTTATGTAGATCGAATTGTGTTGGCTCAATTATTTGCAGGCTATGTTTTCCATCTTCTGGTGATAATATAAAAATGTCGGGACATACATGTCTCATGGTCCTTCCTGCACCACGTTTGATTCCAATACGGAAGGCTTATCTACCAGTTATGGACAATAACCTTCTCGAACCAGTACACCAAACTTGGAAAATGATTTTTTAATCGAGATCGCCTTCAACATTATGATTAACACTGCCATTTTCAAATAATCCAATCTGATCCATAAAGTTAAAAAGTAGAATCTTTGAAGTCAACCGGACTCAGCTGTAAGAACATACTACACTCAGACTCGTGTTGGCCACAGGATTTGATTCCCCATTTTACTTTTAGTTGTTTCAGTTTAACCAAGTGAGATCCTACATAAGAACAGAACACTCCAAACTGCCAATCTCTATCTGTGTTTTCTTTCATAAAAACAAACTGTCAACATTGACAATGTAAGAGAGAATGAGTAGTCGTTTTCAGAGTCTAGACCTTTCTTATGGGGTTGGACCACCATCTCCCTCTTCTATATAAAAGGCTTTCAATACCCACTAACCTTTTGATCTCAACGTCTCCGCCAAGTCTCAGAGAGATCTCAGATAAGTGAATAAAAAAGAAAGCAGAAAAAATGGTGGTGTTTCTGCTCCTATCTTCGCATTCTATTTCATTACTTAGTCTTTTGGTCTCCCCACTCAATCAGTTCTTGTGTTCTAATTACTTTCTGTGGCTACATAATCAGGATGGTGAAGCCTGCCAGTTTAACAAATGCGAAGGCTACGTAGACTGGAGGAACAGACCTGCCTTAAGAGGCCGTCATGGTGGCATGCTTGCTGCTTCCTTCGTCTTATGTCAGTAAAGCTTTCATCACTACATACAACTGCACATTTTCTTTTCTCAGTACTTTTTCTTATCATGCTTAGTATAGTTTGAAGTTGGGTTTTATCTTGCTTACAACGAAGCATGAGATTGTACACATTCTAACATGATTTCAGGCTGCATGATCACAAAAAACCCCGATTTTATCAGAAAATCTTTAACAGATGGAGCTCATTTATGTCTTCATACTACAGTTTGGTTTCTTTGCTTTTTGGTGTTAGTAGGTTGGTGTATTGTTCTTTCCATTTTAGCAGTTAATGGCTTTGTTTCTTTATTTTTGTATGCGATATTTTAAATCATAGTTAATAGCAGATGATGTACTTACTCAGGATGTTTTTGTTTATACTGCAAACTTTAGTGGTGGAGGTACTGGAGAATCTAGCATTCCTGGCCAATGCAAGCAACCTGGTGCTCTACCTATCCAAATTCATGCATTTTTCCCCATCCAGCTCTGCCAACATCGTTACCAATTTCATGGGCACAGCATTCCTCCTCGCTCTCCTCGGTGGCTTTCTGGCTGATGCTTTTTTCACCACCTATTGCATCTACTTGATTAGTGCTGCAATAGAGTTTCTGGTAAGATTTTACAGACATTACACGTTAAACTTTCTATCCTCTAGTTTTGTATGATAAAGAGGAATTCTCGTCTCCGATCAAATCACCAGGGCTTCCTCAGGTAAGATTTTGCTATGAGCTTTCCATGGTTCCAGGAGTCCTGGCGACATGAATATTGCAAATGAAAATATCATATATGAAATGGTGACACACCAACTGCGGTTACAAGTTGGCCTAGAAAGGTCCCCTTTGGGGACCTATGAGAAAGAACCTGGTTGGCTATGGCAAGGCCCTTTTTCATTGTAAGTAGGAGACAGGCCGAAGGGTATAGTCACCGCTAAAATATCTGGATTCTTTTAAGTAGGACAATCACAGAGTCTGGATTCTTTTAAGTAGGACAATCACAGAGTGACCCTTCCGTCCAAGGGCATGTACTGATTGTATAACCACGGCACAAACCGAAACAGAGCCCCACTTGGTACTATCCTACTTAGCCACAATTAATATCAAATCAATGTTTTCAAAATGAATATGATTTTGACACAAAAGGGAAGGTAGCAAATCCAGCTATTTATATTATATGAGAGGAGAGGCGACACAAATACATGCGTATTAAGTGAAAATAAAGATTAAAGGTAGGCCCTGTACTGGCAACATCCAACCACACTTTCCCAATCACCTAGCCAGGCCACTGCAGTTGCTGCTGTGATTGCTCTTTCTGTGACCAATAGAACTTGGGACAAAATCTCAAACCCTTGTCCGATCCATCATAGGAACTTAAATATACAAGAAAATCATAAGTGGCACTTGAGAAGTCTTTCATTAATTTAGAGACTATCACTGATTTTATCTGTTACATCTCAATTAACCAAAACTAATGGTACAGGGTCTGTCAGTACTCACCCTCCAAGCTCATATGCATTCATTGAGACCAGCTTGTGATTCAGCAGCTACCAGCACGTCATGCCAGGAGGTAGATGGCAGGAGAGCAGTGATGTTATTTGCAGGTCTTTATCTGGTGGCGCTGGGGGTTGGGGGAATAAAAGGTTCGCTGCCCCCTCATGGGGCTGAACAGTTTGATGAAGCCACCCCGCAAGGAAGGAAGCAGAGATCAGCATTCTTCAACTACTATGTATTCTGTCTCTCATGTGGGGCACTAATTGCAGTAACTTTTGTGGTATGGATTGAAGACAACAAAGGTTGGCAGTGGGGATTTGGGATCTCAACTGCAACTATACTGATCTCCATCCCAGTTTTTCTCCTTGGTTCTGCTGTTTACAGGACTAAAGTTCCCACAGGAAGCCCTATCACAACCATGTTAAAGGTAGAACTTTGGTAATAAACAGTAGAATAAGAGCCTAATATTGCAAAGCCACAACTTGACTAAATAATCCTCTTCCATCCATGTCTTGCAGGTCCTGGCTGCAGCAATTTACAACAGCTGCAAATCAAGGAATTCTCGCAATGCTGTCATTGGTATGGAGATAAGCTCATCCTGTACAACTGAAACAAATAATGGAGAAGGAAAGAATACTGAAGAAACAGTATCAAGCCAAACTCCAACAGAGGGTCTCAAATTCCTCAACAGGGCATTAATCAAGAATCCTGCACACTCAACTTTAATGTGTACCGTCCAGCAGGTAGAAGAGGTCAAGATAGTGTTAAGGATTCTACCCATCTTCATGTCCACCATTATGCTAAATTGTTGCCTTGCTCAGCTCTCGACTTTTTCTGTCCAACAAGCAGCCACGATGGATACCAAGCTTGGTTCTTTAAGAGTTCCGCCAGCTTCTCTCCCTGTCTTCCCTGTCATCTTCATCATGATACTTGCACCAGTTTATAACCATATCCTTACTCCATTTGCCAGGAAAGTAAACAGAACTGAAATGGGAATTACCCATCTACAACGAATTGGGATAGGGCTAGTGCTCTCTATCCTGGCAATGGCAGTGGCAGCTTTGGTAGAAATCAAGCGGAAAAAGGTAGCAGTAGAATCAGGGTTAACTAATTCTGCTGAACCTCTACCCATCACATTTGTTTGGGTGGCCTTGCAGTACTTGTTCCTTGGATCAGCTGATCTTTTCACCTTAGCTGGAATGATGGACTTTTTCTTCACAGAGGCCCCACTAAGCATGAGGTCTTTGGCCACAGCTCTCTCCTGGGCCTCCCTGGCCATGGGTTACTACTTAAGCTCAGTGCTCGTATCAGTAGTAAACAACCTTACTAGTGCCTCTAGACATACACCATGGCTCTTTGGCAGGAACTTGAATCACTATCATCTGGAGAGGTTTTACTGGTTGATGTGCATACTTAGCGGATTAAACTTTGTGCACTACCTCTTCTGGGCCAACCGTTACAAGTACAGATCAACAAGACCTGGCAACTGAATATAAGCAAACTGCAAAATAATTGCTAGGGGTCAATTTTTTACTTGTTCATGTCAGTTAAACCCAGCATATTTTTCTTTCATTGAATAGAGTCATCACCATTTAGAGAGAGAGAGAGAGAGAGAGAGAGAGTCCTATTCTCTATCGATTCCTTGCTATGATCTTATGTTCTTAATTATGCCTCTTATTATTGCAGTATGATCCTACATTTGGGATAGTATTTCTTACTTTTAAGTATTAAATTGAACTACTGTGAAAGCAGATATTCAGGTAGCAAAATTGATGCATCACATATTTCTAGCCCTAGAATCTCTTTACATCAAAAGCAAATCAGCTACAATAAAATGTACCCACAAACACACAATAATCACAACAGATCAGAATTATGTTTGATTATCAGAAAAAAGAATGTCCCTCAACATCAGCAAGCATAGACCTTTTACATATCTAGATCATGTAAAAAATTACACAGAAAATTCAGTAAGTTGTTCATCATGGATCATTACATTAGCTGTTTTCCCATGACCAAAAGTTTAGCTTGAACCATCATACTGTGCCCATAAATTTCCCCAGCCAATAAAGAAAGATGAACCTAAGTGTTGAGTCTAAGTTCTGGCAGGGGATACTAAGAGTTTTCTTCCATCAGACATGGCCACCTAAAGTTACCCATCCATGCAAGTGACAGGTTGCTATGACTACATCGAGGCGATCTACCCATCATAATAAGTAAATTTTCTTTCTTTGTTTTATTTTATTTTATTTTCTTGTGAAAGGAAGGAATAGGAACTAGCTAATGCAGTTTCTCTCATGGAAAACATAGAAAATTAATAGTCCCAAATCCTTAGTTGAGTTGAAGAGAAAACTTAAGGAAAAGACTCACTTATAGAAAGAAAATCTGGAGCCAAAATTTATAGTTTACCCAAGAACCGTTCTGTGTAACAATGTACTACAAAATAAAACAAAACCAGTTGATATCAACTCATCAAGCTCAGTCTGGGCAGTAATTTGATCATATGATAAATGCATACCATTGATTTGAAGGATTTCTCTTTTCTTGGGTCCCAACATTCAATGCACAATCCACTTCCCAAATTATCTGAGCAATCAAAAAGAAGAGATCTTTTGGGTTGCTGATGCTTGAATGATGATATCCAGATAAGTATAAACTTTGAAAAAGACCGTAAACTGCAAAGCAACGGGCGAAGTAGAATTACCTTCCAGACCCAGCAAACAGAGCGAGGCGAGAGGCACCAACATGAAAGCGGCAAAGCATCAGACCCGACACTCAAAGGAATAGAGAGAAAGAAACCGAGATTGTGTTGGAGGAAGGCACGCTTTGCCGACCATCAAGCTTGGATTCAGGGTCTCAGAAGGCATTTGCTCTAACAAAGCAGGGGATGTAGCTCTTATAGCATGCGAGAGACACGGGGATCGATACCCCGCATATCCAGCGTGTTGCGTTCAGCTGTTTTTTTTTTCAATATCAATTAAATAAACTGATTACCATGTTAACAGGGGGATGTAGCTCAGATGGTAGAGCGCTCGCTTAGCATGCGAGAGGTACGGGGATCGATGCCCCGCATCTCCACTTTGATGTTTCCATTTTGCTTAGGCCATCGATCTGATCGGCAATTTTTTGTTTCTTTTTTTTTTTTTTTTGTCAACACCTAAATCAAATAAACCCATCATTTGTTTTTCATTGCAGGCATGCTGGCCATCCTATTCTTAGATTAAACTAAAAATAATATCAATTAAACTATTCATATAAACATTTCTCCACGCAGTACTAATCAAAAGCAACTCAATTTGTCATTCTTGTACATGTAGTAAGGCACATCACTCTTTTGGTCAAGTTTCTAGCTTGCATTGCAACAGTGTCATACAACTTCCTCTCCACTGTAACTTACAGTCAAACAGTCTACACAACTACACATTCTTTCCCATCTGCCTTTGCCTCCATTATCACCCACAAAAAAGTTCTAAAACGATCCCAAAAGCAAAATTACAAAAGGGTTAAAAGTTGAAGCAGAAGAAGAGAGAAGGAAGAAGAAGAAAATAGTTGTTCTTTTTGAAGAGAAAAAGATGATATAAGGGAGAGAGGGAGAGGAAATCAGTCAGCTTCTTGCAAGCCACCCAAAACAACGGACCCAACAAACAGGCCAGCAGCAGCCACCCCAAAAGCACCTGCCACCACGGCCTGCACTACCACCAGCCCAGCCGAGTCGTCCGGTATGATCACGATTGTGGCCAACGCAGCTACCAGAGCGGGCAGGGCGGCTGAGGCCAGGGTGGACGGCGACACGGTGGCAGCCTTCTCGAGCAGACTGAGGAGGCCTAGCTCCTCTGCCTTGGAGAACACCCCTAGCTTCTCGATGGAGGAGAGAGTCAAGCCAAGCTCCTCCGCCTTGGACAACAGCCCCGCTTTCTCCACGTTGCTCAGCACTTTCCGCTCCTCCAGCTTCTTGAACACGTCCACCTCCACCTCTTCGCTTCCTTCGTAGAAGATGCCCGCACCGAACCATTGCTTCTGCCAGTTATCGTCGTACTTGTTTACCTGCAATTAACCGAACACTTGCACATAAATAGAGAGCAAGTTTTTTTAAGGCAAAAGAGTTTACGTCAGAGAGGATGATGAGTACCTTTTTTCTGGGTGCCATGGACACGATGGTGAGAGATGGTTGTTTGGCCGGAAACGAACGGCACAAGCGGGGGTTCTGTAGAGGAGAAAGGAAGTGGGTGTGGTCCAGCATACGGAGGCGACTAGCCGACGATGGTACTTGTGCAGTGACCGCCATTGATGACTGATTAAACGCAAGAGGAGCACACACTCTCTCTCTCTTTCTCTCAGCGGTTGGCTCTTCCTTGAGGAAGAGAAGTGCCACGTAGGACAGAGTTGATGTAATCTTTGATGGGCCAATCAAAACGGTGATAGCTTTATCTTAGGAGAATACGTGGGTCCCATGAGCCGATATGCTAATAATTGGATCCGGAGCCGCAAGCTGAGGCAATCTCCATCCCATGCACCCAATTTAACATTAATTTAGTGTTAAAAAGGAATTTTTTTAACACTATTTTAACATTAAATTTTTTTCATTTTCGATCTATTTACATCAAAGTGATCTTATAATATTATTTTAATAATATAAATAATAATTATTAATAAAAATATTTATAATATTAATTAATTAATTTAAAATAATAAAATAATTAATATAATTTAAATCTTTAATTTACTTATTTTAAATAAATTAATATTATATAATGAATTATATTTTTTAATAATTTTTAAAATTAATAATTTATCAAATTATTGAAATGTTTTAGTTTTAATTAATGTTGTAATTTGAATTTATGTTATAATTGTTTGTGTATTGTTATGTTTATTATACTATAAAGTAAATTTTATTTTTATCATATTTATTCAAATTTTAAATTATATTATAAATTATAAATTATAAATTATAAATTATTTATGTATTTTTATATATTTTTAAATAATAAATTTAATATTATATATGATAATATTATTAATTAAATAAATTATTATCATTAATAATTTAAATAAAATAAAATTGTATACTAAATATTAATATTGTTTTAAAGATCTTGATAAAATATCTTTAATTTTATAATTTTTTAAAAAATATTATATATTTATTAAATTATCCATTAAAAATATATTTGATTTAAAATTTTAAAAAATATAATTATATTAAAAAATTAAAAAATATATTTGATACAGTAATTACACCAAATTATCGATCTATATTTATCATTTCGTTAAAGATTATGTTAGTAGGTTTTGAACATCAAATTAGTGTTTTGACGTTTCCATTAGAGATGACCTTAGCCCAAATTAGGGACAGCCCTGAGGACGTCCCTTTCTACTCATTTTAACAGATTTTGAATGATAGGGATTGGATTATAAGGATGGACCAAATTAAATTGAATTGGATTTGAGAAAGATTATATGAACGGCGTATTGTGTATGATGTAACCTAAGAGAAACTTAAAATTAAAATTAATTTATTTTAAGATATTTTAATATTAAAAATAATATAATAAATAAAATAAAATAATATTTTAAATATAATTTATTTTTATTATATTATTTTAAAATTTTATTTAAGATATACATATAAAATAACTATTATAAATATGGGTAATGATTACAAATTAATTATAAATATTTAGTCAATAGTATTAATATTTTTAAAATTAATTTAATTTAAAAGTAATATTTTATTTAAAACAACTTAAAAATAAAAATAAATTAATAAAAAAGATTGTTTATAATAAGTTTAGATTGTATTATAAAGTAAATTATTTTTTTGATACAGTGACACAAGAGGTGTAATATTCAAGTGATATATCAAAGTAGTTGAATGCAAACAAATGAGTTTCTTTTCCTATTACATTCCTCTTTAAGGATAATTTTATCCCACCAATTTAACGGGATAAAATTATCTCTTTTAATGAGATAAAAATAAATGAGGTAAGTTTATTTCAGTCTTATCCTTACACCAAGCATAAAATTAAAATAAAAATTATCATATCTCAATTTAATCCCATGCAACAAACATGACTTTAGAGCTTACTTAGAATGAAATTGGAGCTATATTATGTTGAACTTGATTGAAATTTTGTTTAATATTATGATGTATTTGATATGATATAAAATAAATTAAGATTAATTTTTATTTATTTTCAAATATTTTTCTTAAAATAATAATATGATAAATATTTATTTATAATTTAGATTATAAGATAAAATTTATATAAAATCTTAATGTTATGTTATAAACTAAATTCTCATGTTTAAAAAGTGACAAATTGAATCTTAATATATTAGTTTAAATTAAATTAAATTTTACTAAAAATTTAAAAATTATAAATAATTAAATTAAAGATTTTATATAATAAATTTTGATTTAAAATTTTTAATACATATAAAAAAAATATAAGTTACTGTTAAGAAAATGAAAAATTTTATGAATATTGAAAATATATTATTTAAAATTTATACAATCAAAATTTTGAGAAATTTGTAAAAAAATAAATTAAAAATTAATCAAGTTTAAAGGATAAAAAAAAAATAGAGTGACTAATTCATTTATTTATTTTTTAGATATTTTAACAAATTTTTTTTAACTTTTTACAATTATTTAAATTAATATATAATTTAGTTCAAATTGATAGATTAAGATTTAATTTATCATTCTTTAAATATGAGAGTTTGATTGATAATATAGAATAAATATTAAAATTTTATATAATTTTTTATGTTAAATTATATTATAACTAATTTATTAACATAATAATTATTTAAATCTTTATTTTTATTTTGATTTTTTAAAGGTGTTTTACTATGATATATAAAAGATATGAATAAAAATAAATTTTATAATCGTAAAAAATAAATAGAAAATAATTACGAATATTTAACCAATAATTTTGACATTCGTAAACGGAGTTAAATTAATCTAAAGTGATTTTTTATTTAGAATAATTGAAATTACAAAAAAAAATAAATATAAAGTTTGTAAGTATGAATTGCATTATAACTAATTAAGGAATATGATAGTTATTTAAATTTGTTATTAATTTAAAAAACATATATGCATTAATTTATAATAAATTTATTTATGTAGTTATGGTGATAATATATTCAAATGGCTAATATTATCCCACTATTTTAAGAAATAAATTCAAATTTTAATAGGATAAAAATGAGTATGAGATAGTTTACGTCAATTCCATATTGACATTTTGTCAAGTAACAAATATAATCTTAATAAATAGATTGCATTTTTATTATCTCCCTCAAATAAACTGAATTTAGGTTTACATGAAAAAAAAAATGGAGCTTCCAGCTCAAATTATTGTGAATAGGTTACAATCAGTTAATTTATTTATTATTTATTTATATATTTTATTGTATGTAAAAAATACATTGGAAAACTATAAAAATTAATTACATTAAAGATAAATTCTAATATTTAATTGAAATTTGATATATAAAATAAAAATAAACAACAATAATAAAAATCAAAAGTGGATGAAAATAGTTTTGAGGTTTAACAATAAAAAAGAAATAAAAAAATAGATTTAAGGATAACAACCGCAAAATATTGACCATTTAATAATATCTGGATTTGTTAATATACACATTCCCAAAATAATTTAAAATATATTTAAAAATTAATTTTATTATTTTAATCTGTCCCAAATCTTATTATTAATATATACATATTACTCAGAATTCAACCAAACACATTTAATATATATAATAACTATTATGTCCATTGGATATCTATTTATGTGAATACATTTTTTATAATACTTTATCAAATCACAACTAAATTTTAAAATAAATTATTAAAAATTATTAAAAATATAAAACTAAAAATTAAATTAATAAAATTTGAATTGATGAAATTTAAAATTAAAGTTCAACAAACAAACACAATTCCAAGCGTATAGTAGTTGACTTGGGTCATGGGTATCTCAACTTGAATTTTACCCGAACCTAACTTATATTAAAATTTAAAACCAAACTTCTCTCAAATTCAATTGAAAACTACAATTGGATCAAATAAGTTATCTGCTAAATTAAACCTGACCGTTTACTTAATTATTTCATATATAATTATTGGTCAATATGTATCTATTGGCAATTTAAAAAAACAAAAATATTGCTTTTCTTTTTTTTATAAATTTAGAACCTGATAAGCTTACTTCAAGGAGCTTATCTTAATTAATAAGCCAAATCGACTTGGTCTAACCCTTTAACAAATCTGAACCTAAGCTACAATTTTGTGACGCAAGCAGTGAGCTCATAATGAGCAATTAGATTGAGGCCTTTAACCAATTAAAAATTTATTTATTTTTCCTTAATATGATACATAACAATTTCAAAATACAAAAAAAAAAATATATATATATATATACCTTTGGATTTTTTTTTCAGCTGATATCAAAAGCTTCATTATATATAAATGTAATCTTGTTATTTACACCATTGCCATAGATTTTTAATTTTATTTATTATTTATTTGTATGAGCATTATTTTACTATTTTCATGTGCCTTGCTGCGCTATTTCATTTATAAGTGGTATCTGAAATTAAATTTAAAACATGTTTGTCACAAAAAAAAAATCAACAAGACAAACCTGTAATTTTATTATATCCAAATTGATGTTTATTTAATTTAATAAAAATAAAAATATATAATTAAATAATAAGTCATTACAATTACGGTAATATATTAATATATGAAAAATAGATAATTTTTATATTAAAATATAATTTTTAGTAAATAACTGCAGATATGATTGATACTGTTAGGATAAGTTAATAATTAATAGAGGCAAAGTAACTTTTCCCCGTGGGCGCTGCTTTCACTTTCTCCTCGGAAGTGTTGTTCTCAATTCAAAGAATATACAGGTGAGTTTCCTCTGCTTTTTCCTCACTGTTTCGCATCTTTCTTTTTTTCTTTCTGAATTTCGCTTGCGTGCTTTGCGATTATAAATTTCGTCAGGGTGGGTTTCTCTGTAACTCGTCCATCCTTTAGATATTTGTTTTTCCTCGGTAAACGATTGGCGTCGTTTTCACTCTTACGACTTTTTCGGCCCTCTCCCTTATTTTCTCTCTTTCGCAGATTATTCCTTTTCCCTTTTCTAAATTGGATGCTTTGGCTTTTCATCTAGGTACTATTGAAGTAGTATTAGTCTACACCTTTTCTTGTGTTGAATTGTGTTTCTTGGATTCGAGGAATTGCGATTTGATCCATAATATTTCATTGTTATGTAATTAATAATTTAGTTGATGCTAATGAAATTGTATTGATCCAGTTTGTTGTTTTTGAAGTAAAGACACCGAAGAATTGCTGTTGTGTCCAATGATTCCATAAGCAGAGTCTTTAGTTTGTCCTCCCCATCAACTTGTTATTGTTGTCTTTCCTTGTTATTCATTGGAAAATCAGTTTTTCTCTCGGTTCTTTGGCCAAGAGCAATTTGTTTCTAGGTTGTATCTTGATTGAGACTCTGTGTTGTTTCTTTGTTTTGTTTTCTTATTGGTTTAGTTAATAAATACATGCGGAGATTTTTTTGGTCTATGCCTGCAGTCAAGTTTTATAATAATGTCAATATATTTAGTGGACGGCAATTTTTGTAGATATACTTCAATTCTGAAGATTCTCTCTTGATATTTTACTCGTTTGAGTTTTCAGCAGTAGTTGGGTATACAGCTCAGCTATTAAATATTGATGTCTGTTCAAAGGAAATGATCTTGGGTTGATGGTTTATCCTCTGTTCACTTCCCTGAACTTACACTTAAGTTTCCAGATAGCTATTGGAAAAGCAACGTAAAATATATAAAATTTTAGCAATTGTCAGGAAATTTCCGAGCTGGCTTTTGTTCTTTATATAGTCCCTTGTATTAAGCCGTTTTTCCTATCTTCTTCTCAATCATTTTCTTGTTTTCTTCTCCTCTGCCTTTTGTGTTTGCTTACTAAGTTGTAAGCCGTGTCTTCCCTGGATTTCTTTTACTTGTTGTCTTTCTCTCACTGTTTTGTTGAGTTGAACTCAACCCAAAGGTTTGTGACTTTATGTTCTAAGCTGCCATGGTGATCTCTTAACCTTGTTTCACTAATTGCCAAGTTATATGGGGTTGTGATACATGTGAAGTATCTCTTTTAAATCTTGTTTCATATATAGTTTGGATGGGGAATTCCCCGGTGCATAATAATTATCTTTTATAAAGAATAACATCATAATTAGCTATCATGCTAATACATTTAAATTATGTTAGTTTTTGCAGGATGATATGCAAATGTTGGTACCTTTTATTCTACACAATCTGCTGTGTGGAAAAGGGTGTAAATAGTCATGGACAAACCTAGTGTTCTTTGTTATTATTTGAATTCTATTATTCATAGTCTTTCTTTGGGAAGTCTTGGATGGATGTTTCCACTTCATTATTTTGGACATAAGTTTGTTTTCTTTATTGGGAGGATGTTAGAAACAAAACTATGTTTCTTTCTGTTTTTTGGACAGAGATCATCTGAAATCTGCTTTATTCTGTTGTTTGATGTAATAGATAGTTTCTTTTCGAGGTGTAAGTTATATCCATCTCTCGTTGAGTACTGTGTGTCTTGTCATCTCTAGGATCAGGACTAGATACAATGTTTTGGTGTGTGTATGTTGCTTATATACAGGGTTACATACACAAATATGTTTATATTAATTTTCAGTTCCTATGACCTGGTATATTTTTGGTTGATCTAAGGGATAATCACTTTTGAAAATCTTTGTAAGAGTTGTTGTATGGTAAAATACCTTTATGATATCATGGAAGGAAGCCTGTGATCCTGTTCTGGTGCCTTCTAACTGAGCTACATATTGTTTAAACATATTTGGCTGCAGAGAAGATGGGTAATCTATTCTGTTGCATACAAGTCGACCAGTCTACAGTAGCTATCAAGGAGAGATTTGGCAAGTTTGACGAAGTTCTTGAACCTGGATGTCATTGTCTGCCATGGTTCCTTGGAAGTCAGCTAGCTGGTCACCTTTCTCTAAGGCTACAACAGTTAGATGTTCGCTGTGAAACCAAGACAAAGGTTAGGCTGTATTCCTTACTATGAAAATAATTTTAAGCTCTTTGCTGATGATATTCTTTGTCATGATTGTAAATTTGTATCACATGTAAATCCTTCAATGTGAAACTTTGATTTTTTAGTACCAGAAAGAATTGATAAATTATTTTTCAAAAGTTTCATTTTTGTGCTTCTGGTTATACCAACTTGGCATAACGATATATAGGGAACAGAGGGAAGCTATTGCTGCCGTTAATGCCTTGGTTAGGTGCCATTGCATTATGATGTTCAAATCTAACCAATATGTTCTCTCTGTGCCTGTCTGTCTGAAGGTTGGCGCAGGGGGCATACATTAAAGATAGTGAACTAGGATATTGACCCTTTTCTGTGGCTAGGGCATGGTCTAATCGATAGTTATAGTTCTCCTTTATGAAGGAGATTGTAAATTCAGATTTTTTTCCCCTAATTACGCAATTAAGCAAAAGAAGAACAGAAGAAACTTGACCTTTTCCTGTGTCATGTTTCACATTGTACGTCATAGAGTCTTGCAATATTTTCTTGCTTGATGAAGTATTCAGTGTGTATATACACAGTTAACCAATTATTCTTTACATTAGTGAATGCTTGGGAAGTTCGATGTTAGTTACACCTGATTGTGGCACAGCTTAAACAAACTAATGTTTGTGGGCTCTCTCTTTTTTCAGGACAATGTGTTTGTTAATGTTGTTGCATCCATTCAATACCGTGCCTTGGCAAATAAAGCGAGTGATGCTTTCTACAAACTCAGCAACACAAGGACCCAAATTCAGGCTTATGTTTTTGATGGTATAAACCAGTTACTTCTCTTGTAACTGTAAGCATAGTGCGCATCCATGACAGCACCCAGTTGTCCTCTGATGTACAGGTTGTTATTTGTCTTATAATGGATCTAATAAGCTAAACTGTGTTGCTTTTTCAGTAATTAGAGCAAGTGTTCCAAAGCTGAATCTGGATGATGTTTTCGAGCAAAAGAATGAAATTGCCAAAGCTGTCGAAGATGAACTGGAAAAGGTAATGAAGCTAGTGTAGGCCTTTGCTCTAGTGGTTATTTCCTCCCTCTTCAATTGGGGCTATGCTTCCCATTGCTTGGGATCTACCTCTCCAATTTTTAGTTTCAAAAAGGAAAAGAAACTACAATATAGTTGGTAAAATGTTTTGTGATGCGTTGTCATGAAATTTTGGCTCAATGCCATTGGAACTGAGGATTTATTGGGTTGAAATGCCATGTTTTTTTTTTCTTTTTAATCAGAAAAATGCCTTGAAAGTTTCAAACCTTTGTGTCAATATTTTTAACACTTCTGTCTTTTCTCACAGGCTATGTCTGCTTACGGGTTTGAGATTGTTCAAACGCTCATTGTTGATATAGAACCAGATGAACATGTGAAGCGGGCAATGAATGAAATAAATGCTGGTAAAGCAGATTTTCTTTGGCTGATTAGTAGTGAACTGTTAACTAATCTTCATTGTTTAAATGATACAATTTTATATGGCTGGCTTTGTTGGTTTTCTGTACATTAAGGTCTGATTTATAAACTCTTTTTAACTACATCCTGGTTATCTACTTGCATAAATGGGCTAAAGTTCTTTATGGATGAACCTCGTTTTCTAGAAATTATTCAAGTAGACTGCCTCATTCTCCTTGTTTGTTGTTGATTCTTATGTCATTATTTCCCCTTTGCAATGAGAAACTGGAAGGCCTTGCATTTGCCAATTTGGCAAGAATGGCCTTTTCTTTACATTTTTTTTTTCAGAGTTCCTCGAGCAGATAACTTTGTAGGGTTGGATTATTAAGTGCTGTTTTCCACCAAACAATATGATTGTACTTTGTAGTCAACTATTACTTGAGTTGCCTAAACCCTGCTATTTTTTTCAATGAACTGAAACATGATGCTTTCTTTCTGGAGATACTGATTTGTTTTAAAATATGTTTGTTCAACATAATTTTCTGATTGATCTATGCTTTCAGCTGCAAGATTGAGGGTGGCAGCTAATGAGAAGGCAGAAGCTGAGAAAATTTTACAAATAAAACGAGCTGAAGGTGAGGCGGAGTCTAAGTATCTTTCTGGGCTGGGTATTGCTCGTCAACGACAAGCAATTGTCGATGGCTTGAGGGACAGCGTGCTGGGTTTCTCAGTTAATGTACCTGGAACCACTGCAAAGGATGTCATGGACATGGTCCTGGTGACTCAGTACTTTGATACTATGAAGGAAATTGGTGCTGCTTCTAAATCTTCGGCTGTGTTCATTCCACATGGACCTGGTGCTGTTCGTGATGTGGCAACCCAGATTCGCGATGGACTTCTTCAAGCTTCCTCACACCAGTGATCGTTTAACTTTTCATGGATATTGTGGGTCTGTTTTAATTTGTGTTTCACTTTGTTCTATGCATTTTCATTTGATTGATGGTGATAATTACCTTTCCTTGACTACTAGTATTGTAAATATGAGCTTTAAATGTCTATCAAATAAGCACAAGCAATAAAAGTTGTTCTTCTTGGAGTTTTCTTGAAGATGCGGAGTCTTGTAAAAGTATACATTGAGCAGCTTTGTAGAAAGCATCCTCACAGAGTTGCGTTTTGTCTTACGGATCATATTGTATTACAAGTAGCATATAAACACTGAGTGGCAAATTGAAAGCTTTTATTATTTGATATTTTGACTAATTTAATACAGTTTAAGTTCGTCAAATTTATGTATAAAATTGATGTACTGGATGGTGCTCCAGCTTTCCCCAGTAACTACAGTGCCTTGGTGGTATTTTGATGTTTGTGATGTGTAGAAAAAAGGCTTCACGGCCAGAGCGCCATAGACAACCCAAGCTTAGGAGTCTTCTTTGCTGCCCTGAAGTCCACCTCGCCTGAGATGGCTATGAAGAACTTTTGCCAGAATTCTTGCTGAACAAGAGCATTGATCTTGCCATCCGTGCTTGCTCGAGCCTTCACCAATGTAAATGGAAACAATGCATGCTGTGCCCCAAGTGTCAGAGTCGTCCCGTTGATTGAGAAACTATGCTTCAGCTCTGCTGCAATGGAAGTCCTGGTCAAGGGGTTGAATGTATGGTAAAAAGCAGCTTCTATGTTCTCAAATTTATCATTCCTGCATCGTTACCAAGGCTAATTCAATACTCAGATATGGATTCTGCCATTGCCATGAGCAAAAAAGGAAGGAAGGGCTAACGGGATTGCTCACAGGCTCAGGGAAGCAGCAAGGAAGTCAGTGTCGAAGCTGAGACCAATGTTGAACTTGTTGACTGCCCTGGTTGGCATGTCGAAGCCAATGTCTGTCCCCAAAGAGAAAACTGTGTTTCCCAAAACTCCCGAGAAGTTTACGATGGGATCAATTCCTCTGGAGGAGTTCGCCTTCAATCCGATGCCTGCAGTAACCCCAATGTAGTCATGCGAGTATCTCAGTTCTGCCTGCAATTACCATTGTTATAAGAATTAAGGATTCCACAAATTCAGGACGGGACAAAGATATGAATCAGAAAGAATGTTAAAGAAATTGTTTGACCTTGCTAGAAACAGGAATCAGCAATCTGAAGACTGCCTTAAGTCCTGGAACAATCTCTCCAACTTTCACACAGCCATGCAGTTAGTAAATTAGTATATACAGAATATGATGATCGACTCAGTTTATATGCAAATACAACTGAGACAATACAATTTGTGATCAGTAGATTAACAGAAGATACCACCGTACTTTGACAGGAGAAATCGAAGTTCCACTCAATGGATTGGTAGCGAAAGTGGGTTGGTCGTAGATTGGCATAGTTCTTGTGGAGAAGATCTGAGAATATGCAAGCAGAAATGTGAATTAAGAAATGAAGTTAAAGCAGAGTAGTCATGCATTCAAGAAAAAAGAAGAACCTCTGGCCTTTTTGCCAATATCAATGTATTCACCAGGAACCTTGCTCATTTGGTGTTTAAACTTGAAACACAGTGTGGTTCAAGCTATTTCTGTGACCTGTTCTGCTTGGTTGGCAGGAAAATTTATGGGCTATGAAAAGAAGAAGCCTAATGGGAAGTTTCCTGATTTACCAACAGACATAGGAACCTGTAGGAAAGGAAATTTCCAAGAACCATTTAAAGGTCAATGAGACAAGTCTATTGAAGCCAGACTATTTGCTTTCTCATTTGAAGATTTGGCTCTTTTCTCCCGAGTTGGTATATGAATTCAGGATGCCGATGAAATAAGCGTACAAGCATGAAGTAAGAAATGAAATTCTTGACTATTTTTGCAAATTCTGTATCCATAAAAAGGACATTACAAAAGAACTACAAAGTTTTATATTATTTATTATGTAAGATGTTGACTATTTTACAAGTCTAGTTGCATATTTGATTTGTTAATTAATCGTTTTAAAATCACATTGTAAAACAGAAAATACAGTACGGAATGAAAAACAACATTAGTTAACATAATTAATGAATAGCTTTTTTCTGACACCAGTGAGCATTGAATTGTAGATTAATCCTTTCAGATACATTGGATTGTCCAAGCTAGGGGTGCCTCAGCAGAGCACTAGCTGCTGTCACTATTCTTTGTTGCAATCATCCTTCTTGTATTCAAAGCTGACATTAGTGGTATAGAGATTAGTCGTTGATCAGACAATTTGTATCCATTGTTCATACATCGAAATCCAGAACCTAACAATCTTGCACTTCTGCATCCGGCAAATCCCTAGTGGAGCAAAGCAGTTTCTCTCTTAGCTCAGAAACCATGTTAAAAGAGGGAATTAGCTGATACCCAAATGTTGGAGAGAGCTTTTGTGTGATGGGTTACTGAAGAAGTAGTTCTCTCTTGGCAGATGAGTGAATCGTTTCTTGATTAAGCAGACAACAATGATGATGATTGTAATGTCTGGAATAAAGCTTGGTTGGTGATCAATTCATTGCTGGCTTCTCTGCAACCTTTCTACATGTCAGTATGCATGCATTGATCACTGACCAGGCTTCATTACCCACTTAGTCACAGAATAACAAGCCAACTTATCTTGCTTGTGCAGGAGATATATGCAAATCAACTGATTTGATCGCGTTTTATTTACAAGATTCACTATTGCATTGTAGATAACAAGTACCTAGTTAAGACACAAGGATCTTATTCCATACATTCATATCTTGCTTGTGCAGGAGATATATGCAAATCAACTGATTTGATCGCGTTTTATTTACAAGATTCACTATTGCATTGTAGATAACAAGTACCTAGTTAAGACACAAGGATCTTATTCCATACATTCATATCTTAGGCTTCTTCAGCACTCAGACAGAACACAAGCTAACCCCAAGAGGAAGCAGATGAGACACTCAAGTCACTTGGGTTTGGTTCGATTCAACTTCATGAAGCAATTTCAGGATTTCTTCTTTCTTCAAAGCCAATTCCTGCATCTTGGCTTCAATCTTCTCCAGCTTAGCCTTGAGCTTGGTGGGATCCTTCTTATCTTCAGGGTTCTTTTTCTTCTTCTCCTTAGCACCATCTTCTTTATCCTCTTTATCTTTACCTTCCTTGTCTTTCTTCTTCTTCTCCTTTGATTTCTCTTCTTCCTTCTTCTCATGTTTGTCCTTCTCTGAATCTGCTGTTTCTCCCATATTTGCTGATTTCGAACTTTTTTTTTTCTTGTGATAAATGCAGAGGTAACTCTTAGTTTCTCTGCCTATTCTAATTTGGAACCTTTTATTCTTTAGATCTTGAAGCTATTTTCAGTATGGAAATGATAATAACCACTTAAGTAATGGCCATGGCGCCATCTTATTAGGCGAGAATAATGAATACCCACACACCTCAATGACACAGCCTGTCTGGTTTTGTATCCTGAAACATCAGTTTCTCTCGCTTAGCCACATACTCCTGCAAGGCCACACAACTCTGTTTCTGTAAATATCCAACAGAGCGCGGGAGCGCAACTGAAAAGATTGGTGAAGTTCAAAATAGTACTTCTGCTTTTTAAGGCTTGAGTAGACTCACTGGTGACCCTTTGTTGGGTAGTATTTAGCATAGGTTGGAGCCATTACACATATATGCCTTTCAAGTCAATTTTTCTTGAATATAACGCCTAAAAGCTGCCTAGTGCCAACCAGACATCTTGACTTTTGGTTCTACATGATTCCAAACCGGCCCCTGAAATGATACCATTTCAGATAGCGGGGCTTAAGTCATCTCCAATTCAATACATTAAATTTAACATCAATTTTGTGTTAATTTTTTTTAAAAATATTTTAATATTAATTTTTTATTTTTAATTTATTTACGTTAAATTAATATTATAATATTATTTTAATATTATAAATAATAATTATTAATAAAAATATTTATAAATATTAATTAATTTATATTAAATATTAATTTTATTTTAAAAATTTTAATGAAATATTCTTAATGATATAATTTTTTTAATAATATCATATATTTATTAAATTATTAATCAAAAATATATTTAATTTAAAACTTTTAAAAAATTAATTTATAAAAAAATTATTTTAAAATTTCATTAATTTGATGTAGCTACAATGCTACACCAAATTGAAAAAACTAATTTATCATCTCGTTGAAAATGATTTCATTATATTTTTTACGATAAAATACAGTTTTACCGTCACGTTGGAGACGCCTTAAACATTACACAAAACTCTCACCATCAAACTGTTAAAATCTGCTAAATCAGTACATAGAGAGAATATCACATCCGATTTGCCCAAAAAAAAGAAAAAAAAAAGAGCTTTTCTTGATGACATATAATCACTGGCCTAGTGAGATAGATTTAGTGTATTGGGTTTCTTAAATGCTGTCAGCCATGACTTCACTGCCTTGTTGAAGTCAACATGAAAATTGGAATAAGAAAAAACAAAGCATGAGAAATATGTAATTCATTATAAGGAGGAGAAAAGAGCAACATATGAACACAATAGAAGAAAGAATGTCAATGTGGTTCTCTCTGTTAGAAAGCAATTCAATATTTATACCTTTTCTGACTCCTTAACAACAATGTCTCTGGTTTCTCTCTCTCTCTCTCTCTCTCTCCCTTTCTGCTCAGCTTAGCACTCAGTTGTGCCCCTCTCCTTTTCTCTTATTTCCAG
Organism: Moringa oleifera; assembly: GCA_021397835.1. Taxonomy (NCBI): domain Eukaryota; kingdom Viridiplantae; phylum Streptophyta; class Magnoliopsida; order Brassicales; family Moringaceae; genus Moringa; species Moringa oleifera. The sequence goes on along the minus strand of JAJFZO010000344.1, from coordinate 5,871,201 downwards.
TGTTGATGATAGTCAGTCAATGAATTCCAATGGCAAAAAAGAAAAAAAGGGTAACCAAAAAAAGGAAATAATGAAAACTCCTCACTTCACCTTTTAGTCCCATCTTCACTGCTCACATTGTCCTCCGGGGACAACTTTTTCAACACAAACAGTTGTTCATGTTTCACCTTGTCTCCCTCACCAGGCAACCTGGCGCCTGAACATTTTAACTGCGTGGATCTATTGAAGTTCTCTACATCAACCGGTCTGATAGGCTCGGTAACCGCCGGAAGAAGTTCAGGCTGGCCGGTGGCATGGGGTCCCTAAACATAGGATGCCTTAGGTAGTAAAATCCCAGAGCCACCGCCACCATTTTCGGCGGCACCACGTAGAGTATAACAGTAATGGCTAGACAGACCCCGATGAATAGTTTTGTGGCCCGTGGGTCCCTCCAGCTCACCAGGGCTTGGACTCTCTCTCCTTGTGTTGCCAAATCACCCAGTACTGTTTGCACCCTGGCGGCCAGCATCCTTAACCGGTCGTATCGGGCTCTGATGATTTCCGGCGGTTTTGAACTGGGTATGGTGTCAAATTCCTCATCCAGCTCATCCGGGTCAACCGCTGAGGCTTGCGATAACCGGATATCCATACCCGCTGGTATCTTGGGTCGAAATCTGTAGTACCAAACTCCGACCAGCACCACATACAAAAAGCCGGTTGGGACAATTAAATCCGGGTACCAAACAAGCACCAAATATAAAATGTGGACTAACACTGTAGTAACAGGGTTCCTCCACCTTCGGATATCATCCAACCATTTTGCCAACCCGATTACCCACGCAAGCACTGCTACTATCCGGAACCAATTGGCTTTGCTCTTTCTCATGCTCCATGTGTGAGAGTCCGCATCCAACATGCATCGAACCACCTCCGGCCCCAGTGGTGGCTCCGAACGAGCCAGCCACGCCGCCACCATTTTCGTGGCGGCTCCACGTAACGCCTCCTGTTGGGCCACTCCGAGAGGTCGTAGATAATGCATTCTCGGAAGCAGTGGCTGGCCATAAGCCGAGCAAGTTTCCGGTAATAGTGAAGGGCAGGCAAACCGAACCGCTAACTCAATTTCGCCCATTTTCTTCAACCCGGTCCTGAGCAATACCAAAAGAGGATACGAATTGGTGTATACCTTGTTATTCTCCAGTGTGGATACCCGTATGCGTACTTTGCCGATGCGGCAGTCGGGTCTGTCCTCCAACCCGTCGGCGAACATGCGCCAGTTGTCAAAGACGCCGAGGGTGAGGACTGTGCAAGGGTCGTAAACCTGCCATGTGTACTGCTCGTTCCAGCGTGGATCAAAGCTGTCTGTGATGGTCCTCGTGCGAACCCATTTCTTTCCGTACTTAGCCACACAGTAAGCATCGGTGGACCCTTTGCCTCCGCCTTTGGTTTTCATGGGCAACAAGCCGCGAGCTCCGAGGATTCCCAGCTCTAGGATCCCTACAGCCGGCTTCCACAGCTGCTTAGCCGTGGGCCTGAAGTCGCTACACACGTGCGCCGCTTCATCGAGCACGTGATACCCACCCTCCAAGCACATTCGCATGTGGACTCGACCGCTGTATGGCCCACTTCCCTCTCCAGGCCCACCGCCGCCTCCGCTTCCCTCCAATGCGAACCATTTGGATGCCACGTGGCGTTCGTCTATCCGTTGCTCGATGGAGCTCACAGGAATCATGATGTGCCCGAGCACTACGGGTTCCTTGTTTGTACGGTCCTCCACTAGCAGGATAAGCGAATCCTCCAGAGGCTCGCCGGCGACGAGTATCAGATCCTCGTTCCAGTGAAAGGAAGCACTGTGATTGTTGATGGACCCTCTCCTCGAACGTATAGACTGGAAACCTAGCTGTGCTCTCACACGAATCTCTGGTGCCGTTAAGGGAGGCAGATTGGCAGCAATGTGAAGATCCTGAGCTTCCAACACTGTCACTCTCAGGTACCATAGCTTGGGCGATTGATACACCTTGGAGCGCGTATGTGCAACGTGCGGCGCGTCAGAGCACCACGCCTCAGGGAACGCGTCATCGGCTTGAGTCCCGATCCAGACAGAGAGCTGGATGTCGCCGGACACCCTCCCGGCGCTCTGATCGGCCGCGCCACCCTCGAGTCGATACCACTGTGGAGCCAAAGGACTGTCGGGTGGGTCCCGCACGGGAACGTCCGAGAGGTCGAAGCAAACTCCACCTAGGAACTGCTCAGAGGAAGAGTCCCAAACGGAGATCTCAAGCGTCGTGGCCGCCGTGTCATGCCTGTTGTGAGCCAGTGCGAACACCTGGTGCCACTCTGGCGAATCGGTTGCCTCGCCGGGTCGGTAATTGGCTGCTTTGGACCGGACGTAATGGCTTGACGTCCTAATCTTCACGTACGGGCTCGCATTGGGCACTAACCCACACGCCTTCACGATCCTAATGAACAAGTATTGCATAGGCTCCACCAGACCGTAAGGATGGATCCTCTCGGTTTCTTTGCCAAGCTTGCCCTTAATCACTTTGGGCGAATAATCTCCGTTCAGTCTCTTCCAAACCCTCACTTTCTCCCCAACACCAGGTCCGCCCGCCTGCATCTTCCTCATATCCGGTGCGTATTGAACTTCTGGAGGCTGCTGCGGCGGCTCTGAGTGAGTGTTCAAAGGCTGTGGCGATTCCTCAATGACGACGACCGGCGGCGATTGGCAAGTCTCTGGTTGACAGTGACAAATGTCTGCGTGGGCAGGGACCTCGAAAACCCTGCCTTCCTCAGACTTCTGCATCATCTCCGGCTGGGGCTGGGGCTGGGGCTGGGGCTGGGGCGCCCCTGTTTCTTCCGGAGGGGGTTCTGTGGCGGCCTCTTCTTGGAGCAACTCGTCGTAGTAGTAAATCCTGAGGCCAACCTCTCCTCTAATCCAGCTAAACACACTCTTTTTCTCGAGTTGGAAATAGACGAGGCCTTCCTCTCCCCGCTTGGCGAACTGGGTGCCGTAGAGTTTTACCCTTCCTAGGAAGTGGTTTCTACGGCCACTGCCATTGCCGAACCGCCTGTCGTTGAATACCTCGACCTCCAGCTCTTCCACCTGCATGTTATCCGGGTCCGACACTATAAACTCCAGCGCCTCGTTCCACACTGGGTTCAGGTCCCTGTACTTGGTGGAGGTTCGCTTTTTTTGGCCATCAAAGTCCGCCACGACATAGGGGCTAGAGCTTCCCTGACCATCCTTGGGCAGTAGGTCACGTGCGTCCACGACCTCTACGATTAGCTTGCGGACGATTCTCGGTTGCGGCGGTGGTGGCTGAGACGGCGTCGTCATAATCTCATTTTTCGATCAACAGAAGAAGAGAACAGTATGAGCTTCTGGGTTAGTGTAGAAAGCTAGGAAGAGTCCTTTGATTCTTTGGACAGAGAGAGAAGCCGTTGATAGCGGGGAGAGAAGAGAGAGACAGAGGAGGTGCTTTTGAGGTATGCTTTTTTGAATTTGTGGTTTAGTATATAGTATTGTGACAGTGATTTTTCTTAAAAAATTATTATTTTTTTCCTATTTGATCATTTGGTGTGATTTGATCTGATGTTTTTAATCTTGCTTTTTTGATATTTCAACAGTGGCTGTAAGACAGAGAAAGAGAAGGAATGTTTTTGCGTTGGATGTGTGCATGGTTGCTGAGATAGTGGGAAATTAGATTCCATTCTCTCTCGCGAAGGTTTGTTTGGTTTCTACTTTCTGGCTTCCCCTCCTTTACGGGTTCCTTATCTATTCCTCCTAATTTATCCTTCATATTTAATTCTTCTGCTTATTTTATTATTCCTTCTATGTTAGTATAAAGTCTGAGTTACAGTGGAAAGAAGCTTTGAACACCTCTTTATGCCTTAGTCATACTCAGTTTACTAAATCTTTGATCTTAATCAGATTTCATAGTGTCATTGTTGACTTCAGAGCTCTTGTTTAAGTTCCTAATTTTCTTTTCGTTTTTAGCTCTATATGTTCTTTGCTATTTCTTCTGAGATGTAAGAGTTAAGGAGACAGAGTCCTCTGTCAATGTCAATACAGGTTTCCTCTTTTTTGACCATTGATCATACAGTAGAATGGCATGGTTAAATTTAATGGTGTCACTGGGTAATGAGAAGCTAGTGTTTTTAAAATGGCTTGATTTCCTGAAACATTGTTAGGGTTTCCTGGAGATGAAATGCGTTCCATGTCCTAAGTTTTGAATAGATTGAGTGGCTTGATGACAATAGTCGTGCAGTCTGATTTGAACATAGGTGAGATGCCTCTGCAGGGCACATGATTCCAGCTCCAAACCATGGCCCTCTCCTTTTTGTCAAAAGCACCCACACTTTGAATAAAGTCGCAGCCACAAAGCATCCCCTTTATTTCCCCTGGGGCCTCTTATTCTATTTCTTGGTCCCCTTATCAGCAGGCTCAATGACCAATTGCCCACCTTTTTCTATTGTAATCTGCACTTGGCGGGATACAATTGTATTCATGAAGCTGCTACCTACACCCCTCTTAAGTTGCTCTTCTACCTCAAGATTTTCAACCAACAACAAATTTACTGTTTTTATGATCGCTGTGCTTGAAGCATAACCTTATGCTTATGTTAATCACTGTTATGTAAGCTCTGCATTATGTATCTGGCATGCTTTTTTTAACCCAAAATCAGGTGAAAGGAAATACTACTCGTAAAATTGCAAGAAGCAAAAACACAAGCAATGAAATGAAGTCCGATTTTGATGTCCAGATGAGTGAAAAGACTGAGCCACAAATATCTCTGTTCAGATGTAGGGAAAAGACTGAGCCACATGTCTCTGTTGTTTTCTTTTTCCTTTGTTTACCGTTTCGCTGAAAGAGATTTTCCTATCCTGCGTGACCCATTAGCTCAATTAAGTTGTGAAGCTGACTCCATTCCACACAGGGGAATAGTTTGAGAGCTGAAATTCAACCTCATTGACAATTACAAATCTGATTATCTCGAAACTTGTTTAGCAACACCCTCCAACTCACACTAAACATTCTTATCCAGGATCATAGGTCAAAACTTTGGCATGAATGCCAAATAAACTTTTCCCTCCAGCATCATGTTTAGGTGGTTTTGTTACCCTTCTGAATCAGTGGATTGCTTACAGAATCTGATCCTACAGGATAAAGTAATTTTTGAAGAGATGCTGTTTCGTTTTTAGCATATCTCAGTTGGTGGTTACTGGATCAGATAAGTGCAAAAAGCTTATTATATTCCCAAGAATATTGCGTAAAACTAGAATAGCCAATATATGGAAACCATTCTTTTCATTTGTCAACTTTGTACCCGATTGATTGCCTACCTTTACCTTATTCTTGATTTCTCCAACTTCTCAAACTTGTACCAAATCAGATTTCATAAGGCCATGACCATATTTGTTTAGCTGCTGATTCAGCAGCAGGTTCCTCTTGATAAGAAAATCTTTCCATGGCCTGTAATCATATTTAAAAGAGAAGGAACAAGGTTTGCTTTTCAAGGGTAAATGATTATGTATATAAAATATCATTTATTACCTGGAGATGTTTCAACGGTGCAATGTATTAAATGACCCAGATGGTCTCCCCATCCCCCTCCCCAAAAGAATTGCCATTGGAGTCCTCCCTATGCAGTAGTTAAAGACACTGTTTCACTGCTGTTTTGGCTCTAACATTTTCCATTTAAGAGATCCGAAATGAACTTCATGAGAGTAGGGTGTGAAATCAACAATGATCTATCTTGTGTTGACAAATGTCTTGCACTTTTTATTCATGGGACCTGAGATTTCCAAGCCAGTCTTGTTTTCTTGTGAAACATGCATTTTTATTCCATCCTTCTGAAGCTAAATTACTGATTTTAGCTTCTATAAAGTTCTACTTTATTATAGGAAAGCAAGGGACAATTCTTTTGATGAATACAGGGATATTATTCACTTGGGTGTCTAAAAGAACTCTTTTAGCAGAGCAAGTAGACATGTATATACATGTGCATATATACATGTTCTTCAAATGCACAGTAGTGCAAGTGAGCACCTACTAACCTTTTTATCATATTATAAACTTAGTTTGCAGTCAAGATGAAGACAACCCATCAGATTACTGCACAAAAGTTCAATCAAAAAAAGAATGCAGCAAGATTGTGATCAAACTTTTGGATCATCCATCCAATTGAATGGTATGATTAAACTCTGATGGAAAATGATATTCAATTTAGGGAGAGCACTAAGGGAAGACCAACTAAATTATGTTCCATTGAATGCTTTGATAAATAATTTTATTATTTCTTTCCCGATCTCAGGCGATTAAATATTCAGTACCTAAATACAGCAAGCATACAGGTGTAAGTATAAATATATGTTGAGCCCATTATTTGAAATTGTTTGCAGAATACTTATGTTAGGCAGAATTTCATGCCTGTTAATTAGAAGCTAACTCCCAATACTTTTCACTTTGCATCAGATTCAAGGCTGTGAGACAGTAAGACCCCTAAGGAAAATGCTATGACTGCCGTAACAATAATGGCCTTGTTTCTCCTGAGCAACTCCATGGCCATTTCCAGCCCGTCACTGGCGTCCTTTCCCCATTTCTTTATTATCTCTTTCTGAAAACTGTCTATTCGGTTACTTCTCTTGCTCCTTCTCTTCTTCTCAGTCTCATCGCCTTTCTCTCCATCATGCTTACTTAAACTTTCATCGATTTTGTTGTGTTCATTTCTTGCACTCTCCGCATCCTCCCCTTGATTAGCTTGCTTCAGTTCTTCTGGTGCTCTCTTCGGGACAATGATGTAAAGATATTCTCCTTCAAATTGTCCGCTGATGTTGTTGATATCTGCATGTCTTGGCAATGCAATTTTCTGATCAAAGTATGCGTACTGATCATTGTGAATCAGCCGTTCTCCGCTGATCATTATGTGGCCGGAGTTGTCAACCTCCAGCCTCACATCCTCTATTTTGAAATCTACCAGAAAAGAATGCAAAGGAATAATGTTATCCATCTTAACAATTAATTTTCTTTTCTTGCATGTCTTGTAAAAAGAAATCACACAGAGAGATTGATGAAAATGAAAGTATATGATATGAAAATGCTGATGCAATACCAGGAAGATCAACAATGAGATAGTGGTTGTGGGGGTCCTCTGACCAAGCTAAAGAAGGTACTATCTCTTCGACGTAATGACTATCGATTCTTGATATCTCTCCAACAGATGCCATTGATGAGATAAACGCCGAGCTTAATAAACCAGAGCTTGATGTTTTTAATTTGCTTGATCATATGTATGAATATATAAGGGACTAAAACTAATTTTCTCAAGTTGTGCAACACCTTGGTTTTGTACAGCTTTCTTGAGGAACATGCATTCTTATTATTCCAAACTTGTATGTATGAAAGTTGAAGTCTTTGGGTAACATTATCTGAGTAATTATTCTAAGATTGATTGCACGAAATGAACCATTTTTTTCCTTTTCTTTTGCTCCCAAAAAGCCTTTCACATTGGTAAAAATGAATCATACAAAGGATACACAAGCAATCATCAATTGATCATGTGTGCCCTAGATCTCATGCTAAAAATAAATCACAGTTGATAGTAGTTATGTTAATTAATAACGAAATCAATAGAAACCTCATGTTATAAATATCACATTCAGATGAACGAAGCAAATAGGAGGAATGGTGGATTATCATAGAGAAGTGGCTCTCCTCTCTTCCCTCCCTACGCCTCATTTTGTATCTCTTTTCTTCATTTGGATTTTCTCACAACGGTATTTAAAGGAACTCCAACCCTTTTACCTTTGAACTTTCAAGCCCTTTGCCATACAATAAAAAGGAAAAAAAGAAAAAAGAAAAAAGAAAAAAGAAGCTCTTCATCCCAATTCAACAATGGCAAAGGCCCGACAAAACCATTGGTTTTACCCATTAGAGTTTTGTATCATTTAGGTTAAAAACACCAGACTTTGCATACCAAAAAGAAAAGAAAAAAAAAGTTACTAGAAAGAGAAGAAGAAAAGAAAAACAAAAATTCCTAAATGAAAGGAGTAGTGGGTGACGTTAAAATGGTTGATACTATAGTGAAAGGTGTGAAGCCTATCTTTTTGTTTTCCCTACCATTCTTTTTGATAATCCAAACCTTGAAGGCTCATGTCGCTGATCTTGATGAGGTATGGCAAAAGCGAGCCCACGACGCAAAGGAGGCTGCCCATCAAGCCTTCCATCATAATCCTTTTGAAGTTGCCTACAAATTCAATTCAGAGGTTCGCTTGTAAGTTCGTTTTCCTCTCCTCCAAGAAAATTGCATTTTATCATTTTCTTTTGGGTAATCTGGTTTCTGCTCTTGTGTGTCATGGAAGTGAAGGAAATGGCAGTACGTTGTATGTTACTTGATTTGTGACTTTTGGGTTCACAGAGCCATGGAGGGTTCCAACAGCACGAGGAGGACCCTGAAGGGGAAGAAACGAGGCAAATGTCAATCCACAAATCCCATTGACAGATGCTGGAGGTGCGATACAAACTGGGCCAAGAACCGTAAGAAGCTTGCTGATTGTGCCTTAGGGTTCGGCTTCGGCACCACGGGAGGCAAGGACGGAGACTTCTACGTGGTGACTGACTCCTCCGATAATGACATGGTGAACCCTAAGCCAGGGACCCTACGCCATGCCGTGATCCAAGACAGACCCCTGTGGATCACTTTCGCACAGGACATGGTGATTAGGCTCAACGAGGAGCTGCTGATGACTAGCAACAAGACCATCGATGCCCGAGGAGCCAACGTCCGCATTGCCCATGGCGCTCAAATTACTCTTCAGTTTGTGAGAAACATAATCATCCATAACTTGCATGTTCATGATATCCAAGCAGGCAACGGCGGCATGATCCGGGACTCGTTGAGTCACTACGGTCTCCGCACTCGTAGTGACGGCGATGGCATCTCCTTATACGGAGCCTCTAACGTCTGGATCGATCATATTTCCATGGCTAGATGCACTGACGGACTCATCGATGCTGTCATGGGTTCTACTGCCATTACCATCTCTAATTGTCATTTCACCAGCCATAACGAGGTATAAAACATAGATTTTTGTAAGCTGTGGTTGCCGCCGCTGATGATGATAAAGATGGACGTGCATGTTTCATGTAGGTGATGTTGTTCGGTGCGAGCGATAGCTACTCGGAAGACAAGGTGATGCAGATAACGGTGGCGTTCAACCATTTCGGGCAGGGATTGGTACAGAGGATGCCGAGGTGCCGTTGGGGTTTCGTCCACGTCGTGAACAATGACTACACTCACTGGCTCATGTATGCCATCGGTGGTAGCAGCCAACCTACCATCCTCAGCCAGGGCAACAGGTTCATCGCACCACATAACCCAGCCAGCAAAGAGGTATACACATGAAACGATAAATCACTTTCATGACTATATGCATTGGTTTAACTCACTTGGGAGTTACGGACGACCTTATTAGGTTACCAAGAGGGACTATGCAACGGAGAGCGAGTGGAAGACATGGACCTGGAGATCTGAGGAAGATCTTATGCTGAACGGTGCCTTCTTTGTTCAATCGGGGAACCCTAAGACAAATCTGGACGGGGTCAATGTGCTAAATGCAAGGCCTGGAACATACGTGAAGAGGCTCACACGTTACTCGGGTGCTCTCGACTGCTTTGTGAATAAGCCATGTTAATCTACACAGAATGGAGCATGTATAATATAGAAACAATACTTGAACCCTGTCAATGGAGCAGAGGCTACAGTAAACAGGCAGGACACGAACTGACAGATGGCAAATTATCCTTTGCTACTGTAGTTTTGATTCTCGGAGATATTTCCAATGAAAGAAGAAGCATGAGAATCAAACATCTTCCACAAAGAATTATTGCAGGTAATTAATTATGTTAATCATCTTCTGATTGCAGTGGGTGATACTGATACAGTAAAGTTGTCTATTTTCTTTTTTCCATAACCTATTGACATGTTATTTCAATAAAAGTGACAAAAAGGTCATCCACTACATCCATAAATTAAAAGAATATCCTACAACTTGTTTCCGCACTCAATCCATGTCAGTGTATAAACAAAAAGAATTGAGTCTTCAGTGTCTCTAGAAAAACTAATTACAATTTATCAAGAATTGATCCTGCACCTGGAAATTTTGTTTGCGCTACTTCTGCATGAAGCAAATCTGTTGCTGCCTACTCAGTATGTTAATGCACATCAATACTTGAAAGGCACCATCAGTCTCCAGATCACAGTCAGAAAATTGGAGCTAATGATACCTTAAATGTTTATAATGGGCATCCAAATGTTGATGACTGCTAATCTATTTGAATTCCCACTACTAAGCTGCACAGCTCACTTTCTTGCACAATATTGAATACATCTGGGGGAGACTGTCCGTGCTCTTTCACCCTAGTCTTCAAAATAAAATTGAAACTTGTTATTTACCCATTAATAAGTCATTATCCATATGTCTCCAGTATATTATATTACTAGGTAATCATCCAGATGAAAAAGGAAAAGACAAAAAAAAGAAAAAAGAAAAAAAAAAAAAAGGGAGCAAATGAATTGAAACCACTAACCTTTTTGGTTGATTGTCTGGAAGTTCTTAATTGTTGGCTGCAAAGGCACCTCAAGTTTAAGCAGCTTGGTAAACTGCAGGATAGATTGAAATCTCATTAATATGGCATTGTCACCTGTTCTTGACTCGGAAACAACTGAAGAAGCCCGCATAATTGTGAGATGGAATATGCATTGTTTTACAAATCCGTGGCATAACACACACACACCCAACCAGGCACCTGAGATGTCTTGTGCTCTAGTTCATCCCATTCTAAAGATGGATTACTTCCTTCAACTATCCCTGCTCCGGCATAGATCAGTGCCTTATGACCCTAGGATTTAAACTGCAGGTAAGCACCAAGATTTTGGGAAAAGAGAGATTCCAAAATCCTGAGAATCAGTATGTTCCTTGATGAGTCAGGGAGGCTCCTTTATGACCACTTAAATGTGCAGCCTGATAAATTTGGGTGGAGACTTAAGCAAGGCAGAATAACTGGAAGAAAACTTACCTTTTCCACTAATGCTGACCTGATGCCAACGGCAAACTCACTCTCTGCTCCACCAAACCAACCAACAGGCCCCGCATACATTCCTCGGTCAAATAATTCTGAACAACATAATTGACAATTGATAGGTTTGACCAAATGTAAAACAACCAGCAAGAACCACGCAAATTCATAAAGCACCTTAAAAATAGTTAGTTTAAAGTAAGGCACTAATGCATACCAACTTAACAAGGGAGAGTCACTCATGCCAATCAGAAATCACATTCCTAATCAAGTTAATACTAACATAAAAATGAACTAAAGCTGATCACTAAGCTCCCGAGGTTCACAATAAGAAAGTAATGCTAATATGGCAGGAATTCCTATACAACTCTTCTTAACAGAATAGGACCTGTGTCCCAACTTAACAATGAAAAAGTGAGAACTAAGAAATAATTTTCAGATATTAGGGGGACAACTGGATAGCCATCTGCACTACCAACTTGAGCAAAGATAATTCCATGCTTTTCATAGAACTTTCATGGTATGAGCCTTTGGGAAAGGGGTACAGTTCACAAACTTCATAAGAGGCCTTTCCTAGTACAGATTACTCCACCATACCACAACAAATGCTACTTGAGCATTCACCAAGTACAACCCCAGCTATACCATGAATACTGCTACTTGTGCATCCATTGAAAGGAAAAACTCCACTGCATTCATCAACCACCACTAGCATGCCATCATGCATCACTATCAAGAGCACATCCCGTTTACAACAAATGAAAATATCAGTAATGTAACTTATGTTAAAATAAAACACATTACTAAGGCTTGCTTATGCGTCTTTATGTAGCAATTTTAGAAAAAGATTTTTTATGAAGGTTCCAATTACTTGTGGCATCATTTCTTTAGCAACTAACAGCTGAAAATAAAAACTAGCAGATGTATTTAATAACTAAGCGTCAAGTCTCACTAGCTTAATTTGGAGATAAGGCATTTTCTACTTAAAACTATAAAAACTGCAGTATGGTTCTATTACTTTCTATCTGTCAATGAAACAATACTGTCAATGAAGAATTTTAAGGATCTTCGTGAACAAAGAATTTGAGTTTTTGGCATAAACTTCTTCTATAGAACTAAACATTAGTTACCAAATCAAAAACAACATATTACACAGATTCTAGGGTATCATACGAAAAAGAAAATTTCCGAGAAGTTGCAACCAGAAACATAAAATGGACTATGCATGTACCAGTTTCTGTAATTAACAGCCGCGCTTCTTCTGTTGGATATCCACAAACTGCAGGACTTGGATGAAGAGAAGCTAAAATGTCAAACTGGAAGGCAACAGAGAACAGCAGAGTCAACCAACAAATTCAGAGACAACATGCATAAAGTTCTTCTACAGACTAATAATCAATATCTTTAAATTTCTGCAAAGAAATAACTAGACAGTAATGTGTAAGTATGAAAGACCGAACATCAGTCTAATTTGCCATCTATATTAGATTTGAACAGATACTACTCAGCAGAAACATCATCATTTGACAAATGCAAGTCTGTCTCTACCTCATCGTCTTCACTTCTTAGTCTACCTGCCAGTTGGGCATATAAGTGTTGAACTCTTGGGAGTTTTCGTATTACTTTCTCTGGTTCAACCACTACTCTATCACACACAGCCTACAAACCAGAAGAAAGTGACGCAAGAAACATGAGCACATCATAAGACCATGCCAATGGTGCAGCTGTCTTCAACATAGTAAAAGTGCTTAGCAAAATGAAACAAAAAATCAGGTCTACAAAATGGAGAGGTGATGTCAAAATGTAGCATTTTCCTTAACATGTTCTAAGACTTTGATTCTACAAACCTTTTGGCAATAACAGTGTCAACCTCTTGGGCATTACACTGGTAGCATTTGGCTAAAGCCACAGTCAAGAAATTACTATGGAGAGAGATGTTCGTCTTAGAATAACATTGGATGGAAATATGCATAACCTCATTATAGTTTGCTTGTGTCATTCTTTGGTCATAGGCCAACACATGTAACTTAGCCTACAATAACTCATGTCAATGGCTTTACTACAAACAGAACCTGACCATGTTATTCAGAGCTATTTCTGCACGAAGTACAATTTTAGAGATAAAGGAACCCAAAGTCAAACTTGCCTCTAGTTTTTTTCTTATGCTCTCCCGTACTATAGTAAACTCAAGGTGGTCCTTGGGACTGCAAATTGTACAAAATAGAAAAGTTACGTGACGTAATTTTGCTGTTAGTTGGTAAGACACTATTATAATTATTTACAAATTTTAAATATCCAAAGAAAAAAAAATGTTTAAATAGCTTAAAGTGACAAAACCTGGAAAGTAAGTCAAGTTCTATTTGAAAATCTAGAGTCGACGATCCTCCTCTAGCACGGGTTCCAGCCAAAGCCTCACTGTTGATGCTATACCCTTTTCTATGAAATAGTTGCTCTGGCTATACACAAAGTTTTTACAAGTCAGAATAAGAAGAATTCATTTAATCTTGGAATTCAAAATGAAAAGTCAACTTTAAAAAAGTGAGAATAAATGCAACTTCATTTCATCCCATAACATTATCTAATTGGCTGATGGGTGCATTCATTTCATCTAGAAGAACATCTAATCCAATCTCAAGAAAGCTAGCATCAGAGCAGAAGCAGGAAATGAATAAGAAATCTGTAATGAAACCTACTGTGTTTCCAATAAATGCTGGTGCACCAGGTGGCTGGAGATAAAACTGATAAGCATTTTCCCCTTCAACCTACAGAAGAATGGCTTAGGCCAACTAATATTCATTTTTCAATACAATGCATATAGATGAGTAACTGAAGAAGGAGCTAAAGGATGGCTTGGAAGGGGGGGGCGGGGGTGTTATAAAAGTAGTTACCTGAAGACATGCTAGCCATGTTATAGGATTGAGGTTAGTAGCAGTTAAAACTCTGCTGTTCCGTGCAAGTACTACCTAATTTTCCATGTCAAAATTAATTCAGAGAAATCAGAACTGCCCATGTAGTCGCCAAAAAAGAGTCTTGACGTGCAGTTGATTAAATACCTTGAGGAGTGGTGAGCTGCTTCTATTTATTATCTGCAAAGCTCTATTCACAGCAAGGTGCCAGTGTGCCTTACTGGGAATGTGGTCATTGCTTAAAATGAATGTTTTTGAAGCTTCTTTTCTTAACTTGACCACAGTTGAAGAAACCTGCGTCATCAAAATGCTTATATTATAAGAGAACTATCAAAAGAAAGATCTCCCAGAGATGTAGCTATTATTGAAGAAGACTGATCCTTCAAATTCAAGATATCCAACTATGCAAACCTGGTGCATTGTAGCTTGAAGCGCGTCTACGGCCTCTTCACATGGCCATGAAAGGGCATTGTCCCATGCAACAGTAGCGGCCAGCATCGAACCTCCTTCAAGCTCATCAAACTCAACCTGTTATTCAGCATCTAGCAGCAGGTCTTATAAATACAGACAAGAAACATAAGAGTTGCACTATAACCCATGAGAAAATAAGACAATTTCTATACCTGAGGAACCATAAAATAAAACGAACCAAAAGCTTGCCACTCAGACGATATGGTAGCCCGGGCGTCGAAACGGATAGCACCATACGCACGAATGAAAGGACATTTGGAAGAGAGGAACCTTCGATCAGAACAATTAGCAGATAGATCAACTATGGAGTTCCACAAGAAAAGAGACACTAAAAGGTCATCATTTTGAAGGATATTAAAGAAGCCCCATTGCTAGCAGATACACAGTTTCCTTTACCTCTTGATGGACCTCCAGTCGTTGTACGAGAAGGGATGGAGATGGCGGAAGTAAACAGCGGACCCCAAGCCAGCGACACTAACCAGATCGTGAACGCCCCATTTGCAACCATTTCCATTTCCGTTCTCATTGAAAAGATCAAACTCGCTTGTACGGCTTCTACCAGAAAAGAAGCAGCTAGGGAGCACTTGTTGCTGGGCATGGAGCCAATCAATTGCCTCAATTCTCTGTTGGATTGGCACCTTCAACTCAAATATTATGCATAAGATTCTCAAACCCGGATTTGGTGTCTTAACGGTCTAGAGAGGGAAAGAGTAATGAATTTGCGCGGGAAGGGGACAAAGTGCTGGAATTTGTACTTGTCGAGCTATATTATAGAAATTTGTATTTTGACCCCCAGCACACCATACATGTACTGTGTTCACACCATAGCAAGCAATGCTGAATGCCCGTTTGTTTCAAATGTAAAATGCAATTGGTCATGGCAGGGTAGGATAAGGCAGAAAAGGCACAGGCCAATGGCGAACCACCACGTGGCAAAACCCCCCATTGCCCTTTCATCAGAGCATTACAGATAAGAAACTCTCTGAAAGAACACAGGAACTTTGGAAGGTGTTACCTGAATGCGTATGATTCCAGAGGTCGACGGAGGCGGGTTGGATTCCAACTCGGAAATGGCGGAACGGAGACTGTCCATAGCGAGAGCAGGGGATGGAACCGGAGAGAGTGTGTGAGTTTGGATCGTGCCGATGGGGAGCTTGGGGTCTCCTTGACAACCATTCATGGACAGTGAACACGACTGGTATCTCTGTTCCATGTACATGGTAACGTGTTGCCGATATTCTGAAACACATTTTGTTTTGAATCAAACGTTGAATTTCAAGGGAAGAGTGGCTGACCTGGTGGAAGCTTTGAAGAGACTGTCTGCCGGAGATACGTGGAGCAGAAGAGAAGCCGTATTTGGTTAGTTCTGAGTCAATCAAACGGGCAAGGTAATGCCCTGTTGCTGCAGCCGCGGCCATGAAACAGACGTGTGTGTGTGTGTGTGAGAGAGAGAGAGAGAGAGAGAATGTCAGTAAGTGGACTGTAGGAGGTAGTGGCATATATCAAGGATCATACTGGCTGTGAAATAAGGCCCTCACACTCAATAAATGCATAACAATTAAGATACTGATTCATTAAGCTAATTGTCACATCTCCCTTTTAGTTTTTATGTAACCTAAGTTTAGACCTAAAGCTACTTCAAAAGAAAATTTTTTCAGAGTATTAACTACAGTTATAATAAAACTTTCTAAATAACAAAATGGTATGACTACATATTAAAATAAAATAATATTAATAAAATTACAAAATTTTATCAATAACTTTAAAAATCAATATTAATAGCTCTTGTATATATTAATATGTTCAAATTTTAAAGAAATAAGTTAAAATCTCACATTTAATTTTACATCATATATAAACTTATCAGCGATATGTAATATAAATTTAAATAAAATTTCATAATACATATATATTTTTAGATAAATATCATTTAAAATTTTAAATAATACTCGTTTTTTTAATTTTTTATCATAAATTTCAAATTGTAAAAATCTTGATGAGAAATAATCAAATTAAATCTTAATTTAAACTACTACAAAACAATCAAGTATATTTTTATTTTTAAAATATTTAAAAAATTATTTAAATAAATTTTAAATTGAATTTCTAATCAAATCCCTTAATTTTGAATTATTTTTTAATTTATAAACTATTTATTTTAAATATTTTAAATTTTTAACCATAACTTTTTTAAAAATATATTTTTCATACTATTTTATTTTATATTGTTGAATTTACAAACTATTTATTATGTATTTAAATTTATATTATCAAATTTTCAAAAAAATTCACGAAAACAAATATCACATTAAAAAGTATTCAAAGTTGAAAAATAAATTTAAAATAAAATAAATAATTTATTTAAAATTATTTTAATAACAAAAATATCTTTAATTTTTTATAACTATTTAAATTAAAATTTAATTTAAACTAAATTCGTAAATCTAATCTGATTTATATAACTCCAAAATCTAATTTAAGTATTTTTCATCAATCAAAATCTGTTTGAAAATATTTTAAAAATTAATTTTTTTCAAAATTTTAAATATTTACTTTTAAAAAAAATATTAATTACAATTATTACTATAAAAACAAACAATATTTTCTAAAAAAACCATACATTAATAAGAGGGGTTTGAATATAAAATTAATATCATCAAAAACCAAGATAGCCTCATTTCACCCTATCAACAAGCATGTTAAACCATGATGGCATACCAGACCAGGACTGCCCTTAGCAACCATTAGGGTGAAGATTGAAGCAATTGGGAAGATTTCACAGCAGATAAAATGCATTAATTCTAAGCAAATTGCACTAAGCCAGTAGCTTTTCAAGCATTATGACATCATCTGCATAACCTCCAGAGGCATCCACAATCGGATCAGATGAACCATAATGATTCAGATGGCAGTATTTTTCTTACTACTTACGTCACACTGTTGATAGCTTACATGCCCCACAAGTACTCAAAGATGAAAATAGTACAATACAACAGAATTCAGGAGTACAACCAATCCAGAAAATACTAGATTTCTTTTTCATTCCTCACTCTGCAGGTTCTATAAAAGATGACTATTACAAATGAAAAGATGTGTGCACTTTACTACTCAGAAAAGTGTTACATGCACAACCACTTCATTTCTCCACAGTTAGAGATAAAACTGCTGGAGTAATTTCCTCCATGTATCTGTGGAGAATACTACAAAAAAATTATCCAACAATGCTAGTAAAAAGAATTATTCCTCCTCCACATCAAGTCCACCAATTCGCTGCCGTCTCCTATCAAAAACAGCTCTGAATGATTCACGCTCCGCACGAAGTTGTTCCTGGAAGATGCTTTGCTTCTTTGACTTACCAATGCTATTAGCTGGTCTCAGCCTCTCCTCTTCAGGTAATGGATTAGACTTCTGCAGGCGTTGGAAGCATAAACAAAATTACAAAATAGGATCCTAGAGTTGGTTCTTAGTTAATAACGGTGAATCTAAAATTTCCCAACTGACCACTCTAACTGAAAACAAGGAACCAGTTACATTGTCCAATCACATTCATAGATGCCCAGAAAAGCAATAAAATCAGCTCAAATTAAGCCAATAAAAAATTACTACTGGCTGGTTTAGTAAGTTACAAAACCTGTCTTACTCAGATAAAGCAGCTCTTCATCATTAGTACAGTAGAGACCATAGCTTATAAAAGTGTTTTTTATTCAATAGACTAAAACCTATGAAATAGAAAAAGCAATATCACCACTGTGTTACTAACCAAGTTGTATCCAGTGCCGGGTCCAATTACTAAAGATTGCAAATTTGCCTTCTTTGCGGCGCCAATTAAAAATCCAGTATTGCCACCCTGAAGAAAAAGAAAGGACACAACCAATAAGAATCACAGCATGATCAGTCCAGATCAACCACACACTTCAGTCAAATTGAACTTGGAATCAGTGTGGACCAACCCCACAACATTGTTCCCCTTCTTTCAAATAGCAAAACATTAATTCTTATGTTTTCACAATTAACTCCACTGAGTACATGACAAATTGTCAAAGCTTTATTCCTGAATAATTACATACCAAAATTTGCTATCATAAATCCTTCTCGGTCAAAAAATTTAATTGGTCAATATTATCAGAAGAATAAAACAGCCACATGTACCAGCCAGGGCTCAAAAATCCAATTTCCATGACAGTTGCTCTTTTGTAAGCTTCACAAGAGTTAGACTGGGTAGGAAAGAAATGCCTACAACTGCACACGCACAATGCCACCAGCCATAGAACATGCAACCATGAAAATAGACATCAATCACACACATAAGACATCCACACAGACATTCAGGAAAATACTTCTGACATGTTTTAATATGTTTTTCCTAATCCTCTTCATACAAAAAATAAAAAATAAAAAAATACAGGAATCAAATGCAGCTGGCATGTCATCTAGCTTGATGATATGAAAAGAATGCTCATCAGCATAACATCACAAAAATAAGATCACTCTGCACAGAAGATACCTGGTCACCCCACCGCACAGATTTTCCTTTCTTGCCATATACTTGGATCAAACCAGAGAGGGAACTTGAATTACTCCTCAAACCTTCAGACTTTTCAGAGTCATCTTCCTCTAAATCATTTGACCATTTACTCCTACTTAATTCTTTCACTTCTCCTGTTGGATGGTCCCCCTCAGCATCCCATCTCTTCTCATCCTTTGAAGCATCTAAATTTAACATGACAGAGCAAATTTTCAAGTACAACTTATTTTAGTTATTACTTGTCAGAAAACGATAAAGCATAGACAATAACTATAGTGATCGAATGCCACTTGACCAACTTTTAGTAAAAAAAGAACAAAAAAAGAAAAAGGTAACTGGTAATTGCATCTGAAAAAATAAATTAACAGGCATACACAATGACGACGTAGAAAGAGGAACTATCTACACTCTTGGAATGTTTAAGCTAGTGAAAAATTTTTTGCAAAGTCTTCAAATGATACACACTGGGTTACTAACAAGTTACCCCCAAACAAGAGTTAAAAGTAATCGACAGTATGCTATGTGTTCAAAGAAGCCCCCGGACCCAACCCCCTTGCGACATGCACAAGCACTCATATCATGTGACACAACAGCATAACTGAGTTTCTGGGGCAAAGATGTATTCATACACAGGCCAAATTCACACACATGAATACACCCATTTGAACATTGAAAGCAACCTTCAGATGCATTGTCACCACCGGCAGTTCCCACACTCTTCTCAGGTTTACACTCTTGCAGTTCATAGTCATCTTCCATATCCATGTCTACCTGGCAGATTAGACAAAAAGGATATTAAGCCCAACAGGTTCAAACACCGATTTGGAAACACTCTGTCCCACAGGCAATACAAGAAAGATTGATTCATGCAGTATACCTTAAAAAACATATCATCAATGATTAATAGGGGTTCTAAAATATATAATGTATGTAACCTTGTTATTCAAGACCAGAAATATACAACATACCATATTGGATTTGATTTTTCTTTTCATTTTCTTTTTGAATTTTTCAGACACTTTCCCATCACAAGAATTGAAGTGAAATGTCTTTTCCAGTTAGAAGCAATCAACAGCAGGACATTTAGATTATAAAAGATAAGGTTAACATTGATACAAAAGTTAGTTCTTCTGCAAGGCACATAGAAGTGGCATAAATTTTGCATAGGAGATTGTTGACAGTGGATAACTACACAAATGTAAGTTTGAATGAGTATACACTGCCTATTAATGTGGATCAGGATCGGTCCTAATCAATTCATGTCAGAAACAAGTAGAAACCAAACTGGAGAAACTTATAGCCTTCCGAGGAGAGACTAGTATGGATCTTTTAATGTTATTTCGTGGACCTAGCTTTAACATATTTGGCCTGACCTCAGTGGAATCAGAATACCATTATCATCATGAACAAAGTACATCTTATTCCAATAAAAAGGAAATCAATAGCATAACTTATTTAATTACCTCTCGTATCCCACTTTCCTTCAGGTCGTCCCCATGAAACAATGACTGTCACAGCAGAAACATACAACATTAAATATCATGCAACAAAATATTACAGATAACACTCTGCTCAAAAAGTATTACAGATAACAAGAGAGGTACTCCATTTTCTTAAACTTTCACAATCTAATGCATCTCTAGTCACGATCACAGCATTTTTTTTTTTTCCTTTTCTATACAATGACTAGAGTTTCAATTCTACCAGACACCACATGCAACTTCTTTGTAACAACAAAAATTTCCTTTAAATTTCCCACCCAAAGTGAAAAACCTGAAGAACTGAAAAGCCAGTGATAGCAAACCTTGATGTCAAGTTGCATGTATATGGATGGAGCTTCTTCCCATTGCCCTGCCATCTTTTGTATTTCATCTAGGGTAAAACCATGCACATTTCTAGCAGCACAACCCTGAATTCCAACGAAAAAAAAAAAAAAATCGGCAAAACAGAAAATTTAGGGAGAGGAACTTCTTTGCAATACAGGCTAGTTACCATTTTCTTTCAGGCAAAACTTAATAAAAATAGGGTACCAGGAAAAGAGTCAAGAAGGCGCATAAAGGAATCATCATATATTGTGCTTATGCATGAAGAGTCTCAAGAAGCAAACTAGAAAACAAACTCACAGCTGGATCTTTATACATTGCTTCTAATATGTAAACTTCATAACCCGATCTCTGCAAGAAAACAGAGCACAGTTGGCGAAACAATAACAGACAGTAAAATGCCAAGGCTAACTGTTATCTGAATCATCATCACCAAAGACATAATAATGGTTATTCCAGGGAGGGCACTGGTTTCCCAGACCTCCCAAAGATAATGAATCATCTTTCATACAGTAGGCATCAAAGCTCACAAAACTAAAGGGGCAACAAAATTTTACCAAGCATAAAAAGTTAATAATTTAAAACTTAAAAATAATAATTGGAAAACAAAAAGCCTCTGATACATTCATAAAATCCAGCAATCACTTGCAAAGCAGCAGGCATATTAGATATCAAGGTAGCTGCTTCAATTTGAGTGTAGTGAATGAACTAAGAAGTTTGACTGATTGGTAACATTTTACTTCTTCAATTATCAGTTTTCAATTTAAACTTAAATTTTTGTAAGCCACAATCAAATTATGGGTAAAGTAGACCAAAAATTGATATAGTTGCCAAGACCTATAAACAAGCAATAGGTGAGTCAAAACAAAGAGCAACAACCATTGATTCCAGAACTCAGAGCCAGGTCCTATTTCAAGATACGACAGCTCAGTCAATGTATTTATTTGAAAGTAAACAAACAATTCTAGCCACTATGACCTGTCCAATTACAAGTCCATAAAATAAGATACACTGGAAATGCATATCTACAAAGGCCACGCAAGCAGCCAATCAACCAAGTAAACTTTTCAGTTGAAAAGGTATCAAATAACTCAAGAAGACCAAGATGAAAAGCCAAACTTGGAAGAATTTCACAACACCTTTCTACCAGATTTTTTAGCTATACAAGCACAGGATGAAGTGGTGAACTAATCTCAAAAGGTAAGAAGTATTAACAAATAAAAGAACATTAGCATAACCAGCAAATTCATAGCCAGAAATAGAACACAAAATGCAACAAGATTACAACTTGAACCTTCCCCATGATCTAGTGTTTTCCATTTGTTCACGTGCATGGTAAGAAACATGCCAATATTCCTCCGAACAGCCAAAAAGGATACAAACGCAAACGATATCCAACAGATGATGATTATTTGGCCATAAATTGCAAAAGAAAAAAAAATTCCTGTAATTGGTTCATTAATTTGAACAAACTAGAGATATAAACAACTATATAGTGATGGGGAGGGGGGGTTGTGGAGGAGATAGGGTAAAAAGAGTGATGGACTTTAAAGGGCAGTGCTGCAGAAGATTTATCATAAATATTCACACCCTCTGTCACTCTACAAAGCAGTACTACATGATGAAGTTGCGCTAGACATTGGCACCTGATATTAACTGTGTCTATATACTGATGATAGAATAAAAATTTAAGTTAGAAAATCAGTTATAACAGCCTGAAAAATTTCAAAGATGCAAAATATAATTTCAGAGTTTCTGATGGAACAGGCCTAAAAGAATCATTGGATAAACATTAAACCAGAAGTAAATAACTATGCGCCAGAATAACAAAGGGGCAAAACAACATGCACATACAGCAAACTAACATCATATACTTAGAGCTGCTATAAGAACAGGATGACCTGCAGACCTTTAAAGTATTCCCAGCTAACAGGAAATTACATGCTTGCAGTGGTTGCGAGGAAGAAAGAATTGAGGGTATACCTTTGCAGTTGCCCAAAACTGAGCAAAATCAGCTACCCGCAGATTGCGGTCATCCACTAAGACGAGGCACACATACCAGCAACAAAAGGGTCAATTGTCGAAACAAAACTGCATCTGTAGTTAGTGAAAATGTAAGCAGTGCTTGGGCACTGCATCACTTATTTTACAACCAAACTAGATTGTTGGAGTTGCTGAATATTGTAATAAGTATAAGTAGAAGAACATTTTTTTTTTAATTCCTGTAACTGGAAGAACCTTAAATTACTTCATCTTAGGTTAATGCTAACAGTTTGATCTTCTCTTAAGAAG
The DNA here is from genome assembly GCA_021397835.1 of Moringa oleifera. Lineage (NCBI taxonomy): Eukaryota > Viridiplantae > Streptophyta > Magnoliopsida > Brassicales > Moringaceae > Moringa > Moringa oleifera. Next base: position 5,848,131 of record JAJFZO010000344.1, on the reverse strand, counting down.
AAAACTGCGAAAAAGACCTCTTAAATTCCCTATACTAAACAAAATCTCAGCCAGGTTTGAGTGAACCTGCACTCTGAAATTGAACACCAATGGCTACCTCAATATCATCAAACCACAGAAAACCATGTCACCAGATTAGTAACCAATTTTAAGTACAATAGACCAGTTACCACTTGTAAAAAAAACATAGATCTCAGAACTGTGAATATCTTAAACATGGCAACAGTTAAAAGAAAAGAAAACTCATACCAATTATGAAAGTGAAAGTCCCCTCTTCAAGGGTCCTCTTAAATGCTTTCAACATGCTTGATCGATAAGCCTGTAATTCATACATGGTGGATTCAGTATTTCAAAAATAAGAATAGTAACGAACCAGCACAAATTTTTTACAGCCAAATATCCCATAATTTTTAAACTTGCAAGAAGTAGAATGTGGTACATGAAGTTTGGAACCTGAACATAATTACATATTGCCACCAAAAAGCTGCATAAGACCACAAATCTAGTGCAAGTTCACAGGCATAAAGCAGTGAAAGCCATTGACAGATGCCATTCGCATCTAAAATATACTCTCCTTTTAATTATGAAAATCTAACCAAGCTACATTATGTACTTTATGCTCTCCCCAGGTCAACAGAAGACCAGCATAAAAGCAGAGTTGTTTGCTAGTCAGACCCATAAGTAGGGGAGCCAGCTTTCCCATATAGCAGCAGCTAAAGATGACAAGGACCAGAATTCTCATGAGCAGTAGATTACATTCAAACTGGTTCTTATCACACAATGTTATGCACTGCATGATCTAAAACCAAATCCTGCTGATAATTAAACAAAGAGAGAGCAAGCACAAGAGACTGACAAGCAGAAGCAGAATGCAAACATACCAACAGAAAACGTAAGGCCCCTAACTGCACTGAGGTACCATAGATCTATCTACTCAATGAAAGAAGCAGGAAAGCAACATTTGAGACTCAGCGATATGCATCCTAAAGCTCCATCCAATGTCCAACATAAAAGTATTAACACTACTTTTCAGAGGCATGATTTAATGACATAATCGCCAAATAATCTCCTACCCCTTACCTTTCCTCTTCCTCTCTCCCTCTCTCTCAATGGTTGAATCCTTCGAACCAAGTCATTAATTAATACCAAGACATTGATTAATATTAAGAAGATGTCCAGTTTTCTGAGATTATTCTTGTTTTCCCGTTCATTTTCTTCAGATGATAAGATTATAACAGTTAGTGGCGAACTCGCCAAATCCAATGTCACTCCACAAAGTTAGGGACAAAAGATTAAAAAAATAGTTTCCCAATGGTCTCCTCGTTCTAAGACATTGTAATAACCAAAGCAAGCACTTAAGAAAATACTCTAAGCTTAGAAATTTTTCACATCTTTTGAATAAACCATTTCATGACCAGAAATGAACTTTTTAGTAAAATTATCCCTTTTTATATCAGAAAAAAATATGTATATATTTATTATGTACATATAGTGAAAGTATCCCCTATAATTCATACCAATTCATATTAAGAAATATTACCTTTTCAGAATTCGCACATGCAAAGGTGTATTCAGTTTCTAAGCCAGAAAAATGAGCTTTCTTATCAAGAAATATGTATAACGTGAAACCCTATTTTGGTTGTCTATGTAACATGACATGGATTACCTCCTCCATTTCAGGTTCATAACAATATTCAATCACCGTCTTCACCGCTGGTTTCTTGCTTCTGACCGAGCATGAGGATTTTGAGCCATCATTTTCCTCAACCTTCAAAGTAGAAAAGACAATGCTAATTCATTCCATAAAGTTAAAAGCTGCTAAGAATAAAATCACCTATGCATTTGTGAGCCTGGGTATCTTCACCCAGGTGTATTTGTACACATGTGAAGCTCTATGCATAAAAGACAGGGCATAAAGATAATCTAGAGTAATTAATAAGGCTTCTAAGTGAACATCAAGCAAAAATTTGTGAATTACAAACCTTTTCAACTTCAGTCATGAAATAATCATCCATAGAATGAATTCGAGGAGCATCACCACCATTTTCAACCTCAATATCACGCAACATCTTTGCTAAGTAGCTCTTTCCACTACCTGAAAATATAAAAGACCCAAAGATATTCCACAACTTGTCACAGAATTGGTGGCATCTTCAATCTCTCTTATAGACATGCTCAAGCTTATAAAATGTCATTGCAATTTCAGCAGTAACAGACAAGATCAGTGGTTTCTTTTTTAGTTTTCCTTCAGCAAGCATTTCAAAAATATATTAGGACGAATCCTTTCTTCACTCAAAGAATAGAAAAGATGAAATAAAAAGAAGCCCTCAACAAACAAAACAAGGACTAATACTAAAAATTACATCATAGTCCTAGGAAAAATCTATATTATAATTAGTACCCACACTTACTAGAGTAAAAGATCAAGTAAAAAATTTTATTGGAATCAGCAAATATTACAATTTGCCAAATTGCGCACCCAACAAAATTAAACTTCCAACTAAAGAGATAATAACATACCACTCAACAGCATACTGAATTCTTCTTACTATCGTGAAAAAAAAAAAATTGAATTTCTAAATGTGCTGATCTTAGAAAGATACTTCCAACTAAAGAGATAATAACTTACCCCTCAACAGCACATCGAATTCTTCTTAATATCGTGAAAAAAATTGAATTTCTAAATGTGCTGATCTTAGAAAGATACAAGCCACCAAAACAGAACTTTTTCATTACATATGAAAACTAATTTTATAGAAAAAAGATGGCAAGGATTTGAACCAAAGAGAGAGTAAAAGATAGCTCGTAATTATTGGATCCAGAATGTGTTAAGTCTGTTAGACTTTCCCTGCAATGCTGTTTTACAGAACAAGCACATACTCTAGCACAGAAACAGATATGTGAAACAACCAACCTGGCAAGCCTCGTAGAATTATCACAAAATGATCAGGACGAGTAGCTCGAAGAGGTGGCTTGAACAAGTTTGCAGCATCAATTACTTTAGCCTTATCCAAAGATAATTGTTTTACCAGATATGATTGGCTTCCGATTCCATATTGGGTAGATGATGTCTGGTAAGTGACAGGAGACACATCAGGGAATATATCTCAACAGACAAACACACTCACTAATCACGGACGGCATTTCAACGTACACAGGCAAAAAAAAAAAAAAGTCCAACAAACAGAGTACTGGGTATGCTAAAGCACATAACAGCTTAGGAATACCTCTGTATTAAAGCCAATAGATGTCTGAGGAATTGGCTTCTTGTGATAATAGGGCTGAGACGAGGTGTGAGCTTCAGGCATTGCAGGATGCGACAAATGACCCATGTCAGAGGAACTAACAGGAATAGGAAACAAAGTAAATGACGATTTGGAAGGCGACTGAGCTGTTAAGTTTGATGGAGGGCGCACTGGTGGATCAACTGGAAGTGGTGGTGGCGGAGAAGCAGGGAGTGGAGGCTGCCCATTTGGCTCTCCTAGGTATCCCCCTCGTTCGTTCATATTTGCTGCACCATACTGAGCTGCTCCAGACAAAGCACCTTTGATTGGTGGCATATGATTAGAATTCTGCATTCCATATGGTTTAGATGACCTAAAATTACCATTGGCACTCGCAACACTACTACTTCTCAGCCCATTATAGGGGGCTTGCCAATTATTCCCAGCTATTGAATCTCTAGGATTAATCTGATGCGAATTCTGGGCATAATAACTGTCATTAGTAGGATGAAGCAAAGGCTGAGACAAATTTCCTTGCTGATCTACTGAGCTATTGGTTGCGTTATAATGGAAACCGTTCCTATAATCGTTCTGTACATACTGTTGGCCTTGTTCCAAAAACGGCCTTTTCCTATCAAAAGAACCCACAATGGCAGGGTCTTCGAAGTTGTACATCTCTTCCTTCCTCGGAGGCATTGGCCCTACAGTACCTGCGGCTCCGTGATCCCGAATGAGCTTCAATCTACGCTCGTCGTCCGATGACATCATCAGAGGGTTTTGATAACTCTCACTAGAAACGATCTCATCAACCCTAGGTCTTTTATAGGTCCTGCCAACTTCACCTATATAATCATTGCCACCGCCATAATAATCATACACGGACGGGTGACTAGGGTCTCTCTGCCATGGCCGCGGATCCCAGAACCCTCCATCAGTCGGGTTACCCATGTAGGGAAGTTGAAGGTGTGTTGGGACAATGGGTCCTGGATGCGGGTCGAACCCATATCGGGGATAATGCTGCTGGGTTGAAAAATCAGGGTTCTGTTGATTGTAAGGAGGATGCCGGGAGCAAAAAGGGAAGTGTGAAACGGAACAAACAGGGCATTCATTAGTTTGGGCTGGTGTTGGTCGCCAGTGATGATGATGATGATCCATGATCTAAGCTCGAGACACAGATAATTTTGACAAAAACCACGATATGATGCTGAAGATTGCTAAATAAACTAGTAACCAGCCTCTTGTATGCAAAGATCTGTTAGGGTTTGCATTGGAGAGGCATAAGGAAAAGGAGAAAAGGAAGGAAAATTAGAGTCCGCTTTAAAAAAAGTTTCTGCCTTGACGTCATGCCAGGTGGGCGCAATCTCCTTGCATGACGAATTTTTATGATTCAATTCGTTTCTCCTAATGGGATTGCTTTTTCTAAATTACGAAGAATGAAAATTCTAAAACCACTCAATCCCTTTATGCTCAGTTCGTGATATTCAAATCTTTCTATCACAGCAATTAGTATTTTACTTAACGTTTTGATCTGATTTTCTAAGATTAGTGACGAATTGTTGCTGGTCGAATTTTAGGGAGTGATGGTGAAGGCGGGCATGTTCCTCAAAATTACTCCAACACTCAAGTTAGAATGGGAATAAGAGATAATGTAAATAAAAAAATTTAGAGCTAATATTAAATTTAAAACAAATTAAAAATTAAAGGATAAATATCAAAATAAACACTGTTATTACATATTCAATTTTTTTTATCAAGTCCTTGATTGTTAGATCAATTTTACGTATAAAATATTAATTTGATTTAAATCAATCATTATTCTTAATTTTTTTAAATTGATGTTTCAAATAAAGATTTTGTATAATGGATTTTCATTTAAAAATTTTTATAAACTTTAAAAAATAATTTTTAAAATATTAAAAACATTTTACACTATTAAAAAAATTAAAATTCATAAAAAAATACTTCTAGCATTTAAAAAATTTTATTTTTTTTGTAATGGTAACTTGAATATTTTTTTTACATTTTTAACAAATTCTAGTATAAGGTCTTGAATTTAAATAAGCTCTTTATAAGCAAAAAAAAAATAAAGATAATATCTAATTTAGATAAAATTAAAAGTTCATAAATAAAATTGATAAAAAAAAAACCTATAAGAACTTGATTGAAAAACTCAAATAAAATATAATTTATTTTAATATTTACCTAAGATCAAATTTATAATTGATTTAATCGATTCATTAGGGTTTAAATTGAAAAATAAGTTTAATTTGGAATTTTTATATATTTTTACATTCTTTATTTTCTTAAAATAGAGATCCTCAAGAAAAGATATAACATATTGCTTTTATTTTACTTTTTCTTTTTGTTGCACAAAACTCATTTTGTTCTCAACTTATGTAATTGTAAATGTGAAATTATTTTTTAAGTGAAAGAAAATGCTTCAAATAATATTTATGAAGCTTTATTAAAATAATAAATTATATTAAGAAAATAATTTTTTCTTAAATTTTCAAACAATTTAAAAAATATAATGTACCATATAATTAATTAATTAATTAATTCTTATCTTCCCGTTTCAAAAAAGTTCCTGAAACTTTTTAAATTGTTTCTCTTAAATTTTCATTGAAACATACGCTATAGCAAAATTGATTTAAAGATAACACTAAGTTTCTCTATACTTTGTCTCTTCTTTTCAGTTACTAACTTTAAATTGAAGATTTTTATTTGAAAATAAATTTGATAGAATTTTTACGTTATAATTCAAAACTCTTTCTCTTTATATGTATATAATATAATGATAAGTTTGTATCCAAGTTGGGCCATGAACTTGCTATTTACATTTGTCATACTTGAATTAGAGATTTTCAAACTTTGTAAACTCATATATAATTCAATTGATTATAACTTGGAATCTAATTATTAGGATGATGACTTATGATAAAATAATAAGTGAAAAAATAACTTATTTTAACTATTTTTTAACAAAATTTTAATTCTAATTTTTTTGAAAACTTAAGCAATGTTTTTTTAGTTGACCTGAAAGACCAAAATCCTTGCATGAGCCACATGATAAATTATCAACCTATATATTAAGAACTTCAATTTTTTTTTTTTTTTTTGACATTCTAAAAAATGGATTGAAAAAAAGAAAACGTGTTGTTATTCTACTATTGCAAAATCACAAGTTTTTAAGTGCTCTCCTTCTTTTAACATGGCAACTTGTAGAACTAGAATCATAATCCATGACCAAGTAGATACCACAAGATCTCATAAAGACTTTTTTACATTTCTTTGCCTTGTCATTGCTGATATCATGAATTCTAATCCGTTGATATTTGGATTTTTTATATAAAATTATACTTTTTTTTCTAAATTTTGAACGATAAAAGTTATATGTAAAGTACTCGATCGCTTTATATTTAGTTCTTCACGTTTAGATCTTTACATTAAAATATTCATTTCTTTAATTGAATTATTTGTTTTTTATTTTTAAAGTCACAATGCATGGAGAGTATTATTTTAATGTGATTATTTATGAAACAATCAAGGTCAATTTCAATACATTAAGTGGTGTTTTTATTTTTATTTATAAAAATTATTTCAAAATTGTTAATTTATTAAATAAATTTATATCACTAATATATGCATGGTAGAACATCTCGCTTTAAAATATTTCAAGATTATAAAAATATTTTTTAAATCATAAGCAGTAAAGGATAATAGTTTTTTTAAATCATATAAAAAATAGATAAATAATTAAAAGGTTAGTTGAAATAATTTAATAATAAATTTTATTATGAAAAAAATTATTGCATACAATAGATTTCAAATAATTATATAAATAGATAAGATTAATTACAATTTTTTTATAAAAATATAAAAAATTAATAAAAATATTAACAATATTAAATTTTAAATGAAAAAAGAATTAAAATACTATTAAAGTAAAATAAAAAGTTAAAATGATTAAAAATAAGATTTTTTACCTATTGTAAATCTAAATAAGTGAAAATTAAATAAAACTTATAAAAAGCATTTATATATTTAAAAGTATTAAAAATAAAGTCCACCCTCTAGGTGGCCTCACTTTTAAGCCCATCTTGGATACAATTGACAATTCATCATCATGAATGTTGTATTTTTTTAAAAAAAAAAAAATTGACATAATCAAATAAGAATCACTATCAAATGTTTTCAACAAAGTGCCAATCAAATAAGAATCACTATCAAATATTTTTATTGATGGCATATAATAACTAATCTATGGAGATAAGCTTTTCTTGCTGATCTATTGAGCTATTATTTCATCATGCGAAACTCATTCTTAAGATCCGTTAGTGGCCTTTCACAATAAGTTTCTACTTTCATGTTTTACCATGTGGACAGTAATATGTTAACATGAAAAATTATAATATGTTTGTGATTAGATTTGGTTTTTTCCTATGGATTAAATCTCTTTTTTCTAACAATGAAAAATTAAATTTTTATATAAAGCACCCAAACCCTTTATGCTCACTAGGTAACGTTCAAATCTTTACATTACAAAAATCTTCCTTCTTGTTAGATTTTTTGATCTTCCTTCACAAGATTAACAACAATCCTTTTATCAACTAAAATTTTCATTATTCTTCGTTTCCCAAGTTAATAATAATCATTTTTTGTGCTAAATTTTTTGTTCTTCATCTCCAAGGTCAATATGAATACAAAGTATAATTTTGGTGTGATTGCTTATGATTCAGATGATAATCTATCACGTGGCATTCATTTTTTTTATAATGAATATTATCATTTTATTGAATCACCAAAGAAGATGAAAATCATTGTGTCTTAGCTTTAATAGATCGTGTTTTTGTAAGTTTAAGAGATTTTCAATTTGAAAAAAAATAGAACATTGTGTTCTCATGATATATATGAGGCCATAAAACTTCTTAGGGAGTTTCACATACCACAGCTCATGTACATAAGAATTTTTTAAAGATATTTTTGCAAAGATGAGATGTAATAGAACATCTTTGTTTGAAATGATAATTTTATTCAGTGAGAACAATAATATATAAATACCATGAGAATCTCCTGATTAGAAGAATACTAGCTTAATGAAGGAAAATTAATTTGTCGATACCAATTACCCACTTAGCTACCGAAACATTAGAAATAGTCGAATGCAATGATTTAAATAATGAAAAATTTTGTATATATTTGGAAGACTTTCAAAAAAGAGAAAAACTCGCTCGCGTTCACTATTCATATACTTTTCATAAATATTGTCTCATAACATAGATAGAAATCAATCATAATTTTCCATTGTGTTGTTCTTTTATTTATTTTTTTTTTACAAAATTAGTGCAAAAAACTTAATGAGAATGACAATCCTTGTGATCATGTATTCATTTTCATTATCATTATTGTTATTATTACTATTGGTGGTCTTGGTTAGAATCTGGTATTTAACTTTTGTAATATATTATTTTTTATTTTCCCTTAGGCATATTTGAATTTCAATCTAGAATCTAACTTTATAATACTTCCTATAAAAAAAAAAGTACATAAAAACAATATAATGTGTGCAGGAAACTAATGGGTGATACTTTGAGTTTTAATACTCGTTTCTATTCCTTTTAAAGGCATCTCTAAAGAAACACTAAAGCACAATATTGATGCTTAAAATTCAAGAATTTCACTCCAATCATGTATTTTATAGATTTCAAGAGTCGCATTTTAGTGGCATCTCCAACAGAGGACCATATTTGATGTTATGCACTAGTTGCACCAAACTTTTTTAAAAAAAAAATTATTATATTATCATTTTTTTAACTTTTAACGAACTTAAGTTTTTGATTAATAATTAAACATATGATGTTATTATTATAAAAATATATATTGTTAATGATATCTTATTGAGAGTTTCAGAATAATACAAATATTCAATAAATTATTATTATTATTAATAATTAAACATTTGATATAATGATTACGTATATAATAATGCATAATATGATCACTGAGAATGAATATTATCTTGATGTTGAAGTTGAAAATTGGAGAGAAGTTATTGAAATGATAGTAGATAAAATTATCAAATTTCAAGAATTCTTTAAATGATATTGACAAATCAAAGATAAAAAAGTTTATCTCGTACTTCATAATGCATTAATTAATCATTTGTCAGATTAGTATGATAATTTAAAAAATTATATGTTGGAATATTTAGTAATTTCATTTTACGTTGTACTAATCTTTTAATGAAATGTTAATGTCAATTTGAATCATTTATTTCAAATCTTTTTATCTAAAAATTGTCACACAATATCCTAAATGTGTCATGAACTCACTAAAATAGTTGAACAAAAATTAAGTAAAAAAATATCAATTAAAAAATTAGTTCTAAAAATTAAGTGAATAAAATTATTAGGTTGACAAATTATTAGTTTTAAAAACCTATTTTAAAAATGTAGTTAATTAAAAAATATTTATTTTTTAAAAATAAATTTATTAAAAACTTGAATCAAATTAATTATTTTATTATTTTAAATTAATTAATTAATATTATAAATATTACTTTTTGATAATTATTAAAAAATATTAACTGAACCAATTTGATTTAAATAAATTGAAGGTGAAAAAAATTTGATATTAATATATTCTAAAGAAATGCTTTTTTAACATCAAAATGGTGTTAAATTTGATATCACAAGTTGGAGATCCCTTAAGTTATTAAATTGGAGTAGTTCAACAAGATTTGATATAAGAAAGTTAGAATTTGATCACAAATATGAATTGTCAAAGAACTATTAGCATTTAAACTTAGTGCTTTAATTGTGATATTTTTAGTGAATAGATTAATTCTCCATAAAAAAACACTTTGGTACCATGAATTAAGCAGATTTGGCAACAAAACCTTCAAACTCAAACTACCTCGTTTATCTTGCAAGATATTGACGGAAGTTACTTCATTTCCATTGCGAATTTACTTGTTGTGAAGTGTAATTAGTGGAATTACAGTACCAAAGACCCCACTTAGGAAATGAGGCTATTTACTTTATGTCATATATATTTACTGTGTATATATATATATTTATTTATTTATTATAATTTCCTAGTTGTCAAATATTTCCAAATTCCCATTATGCCGGTAAAATAAGTTCTCACATTTCTCAAAGGCTCAACACTAATTAAAAATATTTTGTCTTAGTTTACAATCAATTTGCATGTGAATTGATGTTTTTTCTAATGATTGTTTAGCACTGTAACTTTAACTCTGTAGAAAGCCCCCAAACTCTTTAATTTTAGTTTGTGATAAAAGCAAAAATAAAAAATATGGTATGACTTTAGTGTGATGTCCTACAATGCAATCAATAATTCATGAGTTACGATTCGTTTTTACCTTTATAAGGAGTACCATCATCTTGTCCAATTTGAGATAGTAATGATAAGATCCTATCTTGTATTAAAGGATTATGTTCCAATATGTTAATGAAAATACTCCGACATATAACAGGAAGCACTAATTTATAATTTTTTTCGATCAATTTTTTTATTTGATTGTTTATTATGGGACAATATTCTTTCATTAAAGAAATGTATCAGTGCTTTAAAGAAGGATTATGCATAGCTTTATATTGCATTTAGTTTCTTAATTTTTACTTGATGTAGATTGTATAGTAGGCATAATATGATCCCAAAGATTCAAATAAAGACATCCATGAATTATTAATAATGATATTCAAAATTGTTAACAAAGATAATTCACAAAGTACTATATGTTTTTACCACAATTGCATGGATTTGTCTCGTAGGGATGATATACCCCACAAAATACTTTATAAAAGGTGAGTATGTCTAACTATATATTGCATGTAATTGACAAATTTTTATTTTATATGAAATTGTGGCGTGACAAACCATTACATTTGATATTAATTTTAATACAGATTAAAATTTGGCTTTCTATATTACTTTAAATATGGTTATTATAAAAAGATTCACACGAACATTGGTCTTTATTTTTTTTTATTTTTTAATTAGATAACTAATTATCATGTTGACTACAATTTCGGTATATTTGCATTATACTCGTATTTTATTCAAAACTTTAAAAATAATTATTTATAGAAAGATTCATTAAGATAGTGGTTTTTATTTTTTATTTTTATTTTTAAATTAGATAATAAATTATCACATTTACTAAAGTTTTGATATTTTTACAAAATAATATAAGAGAATTTATTAATTTTAATAAGTTACTCCCTTACACATAATAAATGATTGATGCTAAACAGATATGGTTGATTAGCATATGTTGAATAGAAAAAAAAAATATTTAAGATAAGCACATGTAAAATACTAATTATACTAAGTTTGTTTTATCAACTTTAAGTATCAATTAACTTAATTTTATAATTAAACTTTTAATTTTGATCACATTAATATAGTAGCTTCAAAATTTTCGAAGAGATAGAAAATGACAAAAAATCTAGAGAAAGAAAAGAGGAAAAACAAAAGATATGAAAAAGGGAGAAAAGATTAAAAAATATATTTTTTATTTTTAAATAATAGTTGTGTTATTTTAAATTAATTTTAAAAAATTTCTAAATTTTGAAAAACAAGATTTGATTTGATTTAATTTTAATTAAAAATTTAAATTATAAATTAAGTTAATTAACTCAATAGGAGAATACCAAGAGGAAAAAGAAAGTTGGATTAATGTGGATCACCATTGAAAGATATCCATGATCTAAGCTTTAAGGAGTCCAGAATTTTGACAAACACCACAAGATGATATTGAAGGATTAGGATTGCGAATTACACTAAGTGTCCAACCTCTTCATCGTAAAGATCTGTTAGAGTTTGCATTAAAGAAGGATAAGGATAAGAAGAAAGAAGGAATCCAGTGATACGAGGAATTTTAATTTGTTTATGATTAGATTTATCTTCTCCTAATAAGATTATAACTTTTTTTAAAAAAAATTATAAAAGATGAAATGTTTATGTAAAGCCCCTTTGTTCCTAATGCTTTCTTTGTGACATTCAAATCATTTTTTTCACTAGAGCTTTTGATCTTCGCTCTTTTCAATTAAATTTTTTTATTTTCATTTAATAATTATTTGTTTTTATTTAAATATTTATTTTTTATTTACAAAATTGATATGAATATACAAAGAATATAATTTTAACATTCACTATTTAAATAATTCAACTAGTATTATCTTTTTACAATAAATATCATCATTTTATTTTATTTTGTTTTGTTCACTATAGTAAATAAGAATTATTTTATTTTGTTCTCAATAGATCGTATTTTTTATTTTTATTTTTTTAATTTTATAAAAACACAATAATATATTTTAATGATATATCTGAGCTCATAGAGTTTCTTAGGAGATTTCTCAACATATAATTGAAAACATCAAATAAATAATTTTTTGATTGTTTATCAAATTATAGTACTATTGGATGATTTGTTTCATTAGAAAAATATATGTTGTGTAAAAGATGAGTATGTATATCTTTATATTATATTAATAGATTTTTAATTATTCGATGTGGGATTATATTAAGTATAACATGATCCCAAAAATTCAAACATATATATTAATAATCAATATTGATGCTCAAAGCCGTTAAGAAAGGCAATTCATAAGACACCATTTTTTTTACCATATATAATTACATGGATTTGTTCCATTAAAATCATGTATCCTAAAAAACCCTTGACGAATGACTCAATATCTCCAAGTTTATATGCATTTAATAAACAAGTTTATATCGGATATAAATTTATGGTGTAATAAAATACTATTTTTGTTATTAATTTTAAGTTACTTAAAAAATCTTCTTTTTCATGCAATTCACAACTTCAAATACGATTATTATAAAAATATTCATAAAGATAGTGGTTTTTCTTTTTATTTTTTAATTAGACAACAAATTATCACGTTGACTAAAATTTTGGCCTCTTATAAAATAATATATGAAATTTGATTGATGTTAACAAATTATTATCTTTTACATATATAATGAATTATTGATGATAAATAAATATGATTGATTATTAATTTTTTTATATTTTTAACTTGACTTTGAAAAAAATATTTCATATATATATATATATATTTGAATATGTGTAACTTGAATTAAGTATTTTTTTAATTTAAGTATAATTGATTCAATTTTATATTTAAACTTTTAGTTGATCAAATTAGATTTCTACTTTAAATTAAAATTTGAAGAATTTTTAGGTCAATTTGGGGATAACAAGAAATATGTGAGAGAAAGAGACCAAAAAAAAAAAAAGATGACAAAAAAGAGAGAAAAAATGAAAGAGATAAGATAAAAAGAGAGCAAAGTACTAACTTTTTAAATTTAAATGTAGATTAATAAATGGATGTGGCTTTAAAATAAGAGAGATGACATTAGAAAAAGTAAAAAGTTATCTATGATCAAAATGATCGCAAAGAAAAAATTAATTAAAATATTTTTATAAAATATAAAAAGTCAATAAAAATATTAACACACTAAATTTTAAATAAAAAACAATTAAAATGCTATGAAATAACATGAAAGTTAAAAATGATTAAAAATAAAAAAAAATTTTCTTATTGTAAATCTAAATAAGTGAAAAGTAAATAAAACTCATATAAAAAATTTATATATTTAAAAAACATTGAAAATAAAATCTACCTTATCTTTGAGCCCATTTTAAATACAATTGTTTCTATTATGAGTACCATCTTTTTTTCAAATTTGACATAGTCATGAGAACCACTATCCAATGTTTTCAACAAGTGCCTCTCATTAGTGGTTATTAATCTACTAAAACAAGTTTCCTTTAGTGATTTGCATTAAAAAAGGATGAGGACAAGGAAAAAGAAGAAAAATTAATGTCCTTCACAATAAGTTTCTACCTTAGATATAGTTGACATGAAGAATTCTAATTTGTTCATAATTAGATTTGCCTTCTCCTAATGGGATTGTATCTCTATTTTTTTTTAAATAATAGAAAATCAAATTTTTATATAAAACATTCAAATCCCTTGTACTTAGTTTGTGACATTCAAGTCTTTATATTACCACAATCATCCTTTTCACTAGATCTCTTGATCTTCTTTGGTTTTCAAGGTTAGTGCTAATAATTTTTTGATCTAAATTTTTTGTTTTTTGTTTTCAAAGTTAGCAACCATTATTTTCTAAATTATATTTTTTTTGTTAAGGTTAATATGAGTATAGAGTATAATTTTTATGTGACACTTTACTATCCATATGATAATTTATCAACTGGCATTGATTTTTCTTTTTATAATGAATATCGTCATTTTGTTGAATTCACCGAAGGAGATGAAAATCATCGTACTTTGGTTTCTATAGATTATACATTTATAAGTTCAACAAATTTTCAATTTGAACAAAATAGAACGTTAAGTTCCCATGATATATCTGAGGTCATAAACCTTTTTAAAAGGTATCAAGTGCCAAGGCTTACGCGTATGAGAATTTTTCAAGATATTTCTACAGAGATGAGGTATGATAGAACATCTTCGTTTGAAGCGACAATTTTAACCGTAAGACCCATAGTACATAGATACCATGAGAATCTTCCATTTAGAATAGCTCAATGGATGGACACGAATTTGCCGATACCAGCCACTCACTCAACTACTGAAGCATTGGAAATAATCGAATGCGATGATTTAAAGGATGAAAAATGTTGCATATGTTTGGAGGACTTTCAAAAAGGAGAGAAACTCGCTCGCATTCGTTGCTCACATACTTTTCACAAAGATTGTCTCATAACATGGATTGAGATCAATCCTAGTTGTCCATTGTGCCGGTTAGCCATTCAACATGAATGATTTTTCGTTCTTGTATATTGTTGCTTTTTCATTCTTTTATTTACAAAATAAATAAGAAAACTTAATTAGATACCAATCCTTGTGATCATATATTTTATTATTATTATTATTATACTTGGTCTTGGTTTAGAATCTTGGATTTAACTTTTGCAATATATTAATTCTTTGTTTTCCTTTCGGCATATTTGAATGCAAATTTGGCTATAGTACTTTTAACATAAACTATCTCTTTTATCCTATTGGTAAAAGTTACTTCCCTTTCACTGGGAATTTAATGAAGTAATTAATAATAACGAAGACCTTCATTTAGAAAAGGAAGCTATTTATTTTGTGTTATTTTTTTTAACTATTGAGTTACTAAATATTTCCAAATTTCAATCATCCTCTTAAACTATTGTTCTCTCATTTTTTCAAAGTTCTTTTTAGATATAAAATACCTATTTTTAGGTACCGATAAAAATCTTTTATCCTTTTTCACAAGCAATTTGCATGCAGATTGATGTTTCTTTAATTATTATTTATCATTATCACTTTATCTTTATATAAAGCCCCTAAACTCTTTAATTTTAGTTTATGATAAAAAAAAAATAATATGGTATGACTTTCGTGTGAATTCTTACAATCTAATCAATACTTCATATTACGATTTATTTCTGCCTTTTATAAGGAGTAACATCATGTTTATCGCATTTAAAATAGCCGATAAAAAGAACCTATCATGTATAAAGAGTTGTATTTCATTTGAACTATAAATATTACAATAAAAGTAGTGGAACTTATAATAAGGAAGCACTAGTTTACAATTTTTTTCATTCGATTTTTATTTGATTGTTTATTTTTGGATGATTTTCTTTTGGTGTAGAAATTAATGTGCTTGTGCTTTGTAAAGAAAGATTATGTGTAGCTTTATATTGCATTTAGTTACCAAATTTTTGCCTAATATGAATTGTCGCGAGTGTAACATGATCCCAAAAATTCACATTAACACATATATGAGGTATTAATCTTGATATTCAAAACTAGTATCAAAGATAATTCACAAAATATCATTTATTTAACTATATCACATGATTTTGTTACGTTTCTAATGATGTATCCTAAAAAACACTTTCTGATGTAACAAAACGTTGTTTTTGATATTGATTTAATATGTTATTCAAAACTTTAAGTATGATTATTATAAATGAATTTATAAAGATAATAGATTTTATTTTTTAATTAGACAACAAATTATCACATTGACTAAATTTTTTTATATTTTTACAAAATAATATAAGAGAATTTATTAATGTTAATAAATTACTACCGTACACACACCCAATAAATGATTGATGCCAAGTGGATATGGTTGATTAATATCAAATGCTAAATAGAAAAGAATATTTAAGATAAGTATATATAAAAATATTAATTATACTAAGTTTTTTTTTCAATTTTAATTATCAATTGACTTAATTTTATAATTAAAATTTTGATTTTGATCAAATGACATATTGGCTTCAAAATTTTCAAAGAGCCAAAAAATGATGAAAAATCTAATAAAGAAAGAAAAGATACAAAAGAGAGAAATTAAACTTACGAGTTTTTTTTTTTAAGTAATAGCTGTGTTAATTTTTAAAAATCTCTGAATATTTAAAAATATGATTCGATTTGATTTTAATTAAAATTTTAAATTATAAATTAAATTAATTAACACAATAGAGGAATGCTAGGAGCAAAATTGGGAAGTTGGTCTGGCGTTGGTTGTCACTGATGATCCATGATCCAAGCTTTGAGGAGTAGAGAATTTTGACTAAACAACATGAGATGATGTTAAAGGACTGTTAATTAAATGAGCAACCGGCCTCCTCTGTGCAGAGGTCTATTAGTATTTGCATTGAAGAAGGATAAGGACAAGGAGGAAGAAGGAATCCAATGATATGATAAATTCTTTTTTTTATATAAAAAAGATACGTATTAATTTATAATTTTCATGGATTGGTCACCATAGAGTAGAGCCTTTTTCAGACCGAATCGAACAGCCAGTAACTCCCTCTGCATCTCTTGGCCGTTAGGGCACAGAGCACCAGATGCCCTTCTTCGTTTCTCACCACTGTGCCAAGCTTTGTTTGGTTGTAACCTGCATCAAATGCCACATCTGTGTTTAACTTCAAATTAACATCCTGGGTCTGGTGGCAGCCATGCATTCTGTGTATGCAGTTGGATATGGTGGATCTTGGTTGCCTTTGCTTCATTGATTATCTGCGTAACTTCCTTTGCGACAACTGAGGGCAGAGAACACATCTTGACATGGAAAGCTTTATTATGATTGATCCATATGCCCCCATACACAGTAAAGAACCATTCCAGCACACTCCATTTATTCATATGATCTAGCAGGGTAGTCCATGAATGATGGTTGATTGTCATCTCTACCAGCTGCAAGCCTGGCCTCTCCTTGACGAAATCCCAGACCCGTTGGCTGAATGTACAAGCAAACATGGCATGTTGTAGAGACTCAACGAGAGCATAACAGACACAGCAGGAGTCTGTTAACTCGATACCTCAGCGATTTGAGAGCTTCCAGGTTGGTTAAATCCCATGGAGCATTCGTCAGCCGAAGTTTTGGACCTTTAGGGTTAGGGTCACTTGCCATAATAAGCTCCATTTGCGATCCCTATCTGTTGATATTGGCAGCTCTTTGTGCAGGATTTTTTGGCTGACATGGTAGCCTGATTTAACTGTACAATCCTTGCTCTTGGGTCCTGTCCAAATCAATTTATCTTCCATGGGATTCCTACTCAATGTGATATTCAGTATCAAAGATGAGTCCTCCCGGTTGAAAAGCTCATTGACTACCCTTGCGATCCGCTACCTTGTTTTCGCATCAATAAAAGTGCAAACTTTCTGTACAGAGGACCGTGCCAATTCTGACCAGACAGGTCAACCCCATTTCCCCTAATTTGTTTATAATTAGATTTGTTTTCTCCTAATAGGATTACAATTACTTTTAAAATATTACAAAAGTTTAAATTTCTATGTAAGGCACCTTAATCCCTAACGCTTAGTCCGAGACATTCAGGTCAGCCTTTTCACCAGAGCTTTGATCTTCTATCTCCAAGGTTAGTAACAGTTGTTCTTTCAACTAAATTCTTTATTCTTCATTTAGCAACTATTTTTTCATCTATATTTTTCATTTTTTATTTTTTGAATCAATATGAATAAAGAGTATAATTTTAATGTGATTTCTTACTATTGAAATGATTCAGCGTATATTCATTTTTCTTATGATAATAAATATCATTATTTTGTCCAATTTATCGTAAAAATAGTAAGTAAAGTTCTTTGACCTTGAAACAGAATCATGTTGGTATTCCGTCATTTGCAAATCACAAGTTTTTAGGAGCTGTGCTTCTTTTAGCATGGCTTACCTCCACAGCTAGAATTGTAGTTAATCTAAACCCGTAGCCCCAACAGCCACTGTAATACCCCGCGAGACAGGCCTCTTCTGCTTCCCAATTGACTTAGTGAACTCAATCCTGAGTCTTTCAATGGATAAAAGCACCGACAGATCCAATTCATGCAATGAAAAGCAAGACCCAGAATCTAAAAGCTCCAAAAACAGGAAGGGAATGCTAATAGAAGGGTACCCAGTGGAGGGGTTGTCAGTAGGAGGCCACGAGACCTGCGTCATCTTCCCTTCTCTCAGATTAGCTTTCGATATTGGCAGATGTCCGCAGCGTGCAATCTCGCAGGATTTCATCTTCATCTCCCACGGTCACATGGATCACATTGTCTGTTATCTCTCTGCTCTGTTTTCTTGTGTTTTATTTTTCTTTTATTTTTTCTAGGTTGTGTCATTATTTCCTTTCACAGCCCAAATTATTACAGAAAGCTTAATTAGAATGGCAGTCCTTCCAGTTTGATATACTTGAGCTGAATTTTTCTTATTGACTGTGAAAAGTAGATACATGCTATACAATAGTATACATTGGGAACTAAGGGGCAGTAGCTCATAGTTGTGATATCTATGTGGTGAATGTGAACTATTAGGTAATTAATCATGGAAATCAGTCTTGTTGTGCTCAAAGATATTGGATATGCAAAGCTTGGTTACTATTAAATTGAGCAATTACAGTTTACTTCTGACTGCTCCATTATGATACTGAGTTGTATTGCTTCTAAAGTTATTAAATAGGTGTAGTTTAACAAGATTTGATATGAGAAAGGCAGAATTTGATCACAAATTGGAATGGTCAAAGAACTACTAGCATTAAACTTGGATCAAAGAGGTAGACACGTGTAATTGTGATATTTCTGGTGGCACCAAGTAGATTGATTCTCGAAGAAGATTTTGGTACTGAATCAGTAGGTTTGCTACCTTCCACATAAACTACTTTATCTAGCCGTGGATCTTCCATTATGAATTTGTTTGTGATCAAGTTGTGAAATAATTCCAAATCCCCATAAAAATAAGTTCCTATGTTTTGTCAAAGGTTCTTCCTAGTGGTAAATCTTTCAAGTCTATTTATAGGTTCGAATGGGAAAAGGTTTGCCATTTTCCCCCTTTTTCAGAATTACTTTTGCAGACGGATGTTTATTTAAAAATTTTTTATCATCATCGGTTAAATATGTTGCTCCTTATACAGAATGATGCTTTGGCAGGGTGGACTGCCCATGTATGTTGCAACTCGAGGCTTATATTGCATGAAGCCTCCAACAATAATTGTACCAACTGCTATAAAAGAAGATGTAGAAAGTCTCTTTGAGGTGCATAGGAAAATGGACAAGTCAGAGCTGAAGCATAATCTTGTCGGCTTGGATGTGGGTAATACCAAATTTATTCAATTTTGCACTTGAATGACAAATTGAGCTTCTTGTGACTATTTCTCCAGTGATATGTTTTCTTTGACTGTTCACTTGTTCTTGTAGGAGAGGAGTTTTATTTTAGAAGGGACCTTAAAGTAAGAGCTTTCAGGACCTACCATGTCATACCAAGCCAGGTAAATCTAATTAGTCAAATTGTGTTTTTCTTTTAAATTTCCTTCCGTATACTTTTTCTAGCTGCTGATTCAAATGAGATATTGCAGGGTTATGTAATTTACTCTGTAAAACAGAAACTCAAGAAGGAGTACCTTGGCCTTTCTGGGAATGACATTAAGAACTTGAAGTCATCTGGTGTTGAGGTCTTCCTTGCCAATCCTAATTAGAAGCCATTTATAGTTATAGATTTTTTTGAAGCCACATTCTTTCTTTAATTTTGTGTACTTTTACTTCTGGTAGTATTGGGTAAGACCTCAATTGATCTTTAAGAAATTATTTGGAAAACAACAGCATCATGGATACTTTCAGCTTCAGAATTTGTGCTAATCGCATTCTGTGGCAGATGCTTTCATTTTTTATTTCTTTTTTTTGTTTATGGCCAAAACTCTGTCATTCCTTTGTGGCATTTTTATTTATATTCACATTTCCATGCTTACTTTTTGTTTACCCTCCAAAAAGCCTTTATCTTATCATCTAAAACTTGCTTTTAAGATGCCTGCATTTGCTTATGACAGATCACAGACACCATGACAGCACCTGAAGTTGCTTTTACAGGGGACACGATGTCTGATTTTATAATTGATGAAACTAATACTGATGTTCTGAGGGCAAGGATTCTCGTTGTAGAGGTGCATATGATATGCTTATTAACTTTGTTACTTATCGACTTGAGCTTATTGGCAATTCTTTTGCTCATACTATCTTGATTTTGGAGATGAATACCAGTTTCATGATTGTTTTGAGGTTAATGGACTTTGCTAAGTACTCTCTCTTCCTTATGCAATTCTCTCTTGCATGACACATAAGAAAGGGCAGCAGCGGCAAGAGGAGAGTCCTACCCTTGAGTACACCAACCATCAAAATTGATAGATGATGTCTCGGTTTGCTAATATCACTTCGTTCACTGGTACATATGTGCCTTAGTTAAGCTGTGTAAGACGTCACTGTCACTCACCTTACCCCTCACCAACTATTATTTCTCCTCTGAGCAGTAACAAGGGATCCATTGTAGATCGACTAGAACTGGAGATACATACTTTTTCACTTTACGGTGTCATATATGATAGTATAGGCACACACTTACACTTGAACTGTCATTCCCGTTGATAGCTGATCTTTTATCGGTCATTGAGCTTTTCTTCCTTTGTCCTTCTATGCAGAGCACCTTTGTTGATAACTCAGTACAGGTGGAGCATGCTAGAGATTATGGACATATTCATCTGTCTGAGGTAAAGCCTCTGTGTCTTTATGCTGCATGTTTTCTCATAATGCCTGTACCTCTTTGGACTCTGACTGATTTTCTCTTGTACATATTTTTGAATTTCCAGATTGTCCATCATGCTGACAAGTTTGAGAACAAAGCAATTCTTCTGATTCACTTTTCAGCTCGTTATACAGTAGAGGTATGTTGACAAATCTCTTTATGCATTGTGGTTTATTTGTGGTTGACACCTTTTTCCGCAGCCTGAAGATAATTGCCAGTTGCTAGTGGCACATGGAACTGCAACTTAAATCGTGGTTATTGATTAAAGGATTGCTTAAACGTAGCTCAATAATCAACCTCAGGGTGCTATAGGTATCAGCTGAATTCCCGAGAGATCTACAATCATCGTGCATCGCTTGATTGACTTGTAGAAAAATCTGAAGATCATTATTCCTTGTAGTCTTGGGCCCTTCATCTGATTGACTGAACCAGGTCAATCAGATGCTCAATACTGTGCTTCCTAGTTGGACTTATGATGCTACTTCGCGTTGCATTTTTCCCTCTGTCTTTTGGATAATATGCTGATGTGCAGGACTTGTTTCAGGAAATCAAAGGAGCTGTATCTGCATTGCCCCTACCTTTGGCTGGCCGAGTTTTTGCACTTACTGAAGGATTCTGAGCAACTAATGGAGCTACGATCATTGTTTCTTCTTCGAATGGCACATTTTTGCATTATAATGGCAAGAGCTAGTCGTGGAACAGTTTTGTTGAATGCTACCCGTGATTGTAGCATTTTGTTGTGATCGTACAAATTGTATAATTAGGACATGATTGAGCCAACCCTGTTGAGTTTTAAAAACTCGGTATAAACCAAGTTAGTTTTTCTAATTGTTGGTACACATACCTTGTTCAGAAACAAAAGAGGTCCGTACACCTGTTTGTAGCAGCTTTACATGTTGGTTTCTGGGAAACATTGAGAATGGCCCTGATGGAACCGTCACAATTAACAGCACACCTACACCTGCGGTAACAGGTGGATGAAGGTTATCCATTACATACCCATTAAGTAACTATTACCATTAAATTGAGTTATTCCCTTTGCCCTCAGCTATAAGCTGTCCCCTTCAAAGATTTAAGCAAAGGAAAGCATAAACATCCACAGGTCAAAGATTCAGGAAATAAAACATTCACAGAAACAGAGGTCAAGATCAATTCAATCCATTTGAAACTAAATCCCAGGAATCTGAAACTCATAAATGTATACATGGGTTCACACAGAAAGATCCCTTTGTCTTTTTGTGTGGATTCCAGTGCTTAAATATTTGTCTCTGATAGAATGCAACTCCCTGGCTGCCTTATTGATGTCCATTCTCTCTTTGGGTAATTCAACAGAGCATGCCACTCCTATTCTTAGGACAGAGACCAAGCATTCCGTCATTTTGTTTGCTTTGCTGGAGCTTGCTCCGTTCTCTGCTACATTAGCCTCACTTAGGAGCAAGGGATCTGCAATCTGAGTTACTTGATAAGTCAGTCCCGTCTTTGTGAAATCATGAAGGGTTAAACCATCCTTGAACATCTCATCAGTGGGTCGCTTCCTTGAGAACACTTCCAGTATTAGTATTCCGAAGCTATACACGTCGCCGCTTGTGGTTGCTTCACCACCTATGCCGTACTCTGCAATCTCACAACTCAGTTCAATTTTCTTTTTTTTTTTTTTTGTTAGTATGAAGTTTAAACTAAATTTACATGTCCATAAGAACAAGCATGATCAAGATAGATACTATTATTGGAAAGTGGAGATGAAAACTTTACCTGGTGCTGCATAACCAACTGTTCCCTTTAGACCAATGGAGGTGGTTTGATTTGCAGCGGATCTGTTGGTAGCTTTTGGTAAAAACCTCGCTAAGCCAAAGTCTCCCAGGTGGGCGACCATGTCATCATCCAGAAGAACATTGCTCGGCTTCAGATCACAGTGGACTACAGGAACATGGCATTGGTGATGGAGATAAACAAGTGCAGAGGCAACATCTACGGTGATGTTCAACCTTTGAAGAAAGTTTAAGCTCCTCGTTTCTGTGGGTTCCCCAATTGATTTGTGAAATGTGTGTAACCATCTTTCTAAGCTCCCATTTGGCATGAACTCGTAAACAAGAGCTTTGAAAGTGTTACCTTGGAAATCAATACTAGAGCAAGCAGATATTATCTTGACCAGATTACGGTGCTTGATATTCTTCAAAGTCTCACATTCTGCTATGAAACTTTTGGATGCTGCTTGGTGTTGAAGATTCATCACCTTCACTGCGATAGTACTTTTACCTTGGTTTTGGTTGAGAATTCCTTTATACACTCGTCCAAAGCTTCCTTCACCGATCAAATTGACTGATGAGAACCCATTTGTTGCTTCACAGAGTTGGTGATACGAGATTTGTGGAATTGAATTACCGGAGAATATTGAAGGAGCCTCCTCTTTGCTTTTCTGAATTTTAAACCAATAAAAAACTATAGCAAATGAGAAAAAAATAAATCCAAGAACTCCAAAAGCTATGAAGGCTAGCTTGACTGTCTTTGATTTCTTTGACTCCTTGAAATTGCATGATGGCAAATGTAATTCAGCTGCACCCCCGCAAAGCTTATCGTTTCCGGTCAGTGAAACGAGTGTTGCATTGTTAAAAGGCCATCCTGTTGGTACCTCCCCCACCAAATGGTTGAAAGATAAATTTAAATATCTTAAGAAAGATAAACTCTCAAAGTACTTTGGAATTTGACCTGACAGATTGTTGCGAGAGAGATCCACCTCTTTTAAGCTTCTCAAAGAATTCAAAGAAGTAGGAATGCTTCCATTAAAAGAATTGCCTTCTGCACGAACAATTTCCAAGCTTTTACAATCTCCAATGGTGATGGGAATCTCACCAGAAAATTGGTTCTCATAAATATGTAGTTCAATAAGGTTCTTCAAGTTGCCAACTTCCGAAGGAAAGGAGCCTCTCAGGAGGTTGTCACTCAGAAATAGTTCAACCAATTGCGTTTGAGCGGCAAGGATTTCTCTAGGCACATTACCAGTGAGCCTATTCTGCTGTAAACTCAATATTTCTAGATTCTCACACTTGCGCAATGTCTGGGGTATGCTGCCCTGTAGATAGTTGTTTGACAAATCTAACCGGCTTAACATTGACAGATGACCCAGAGAGAACGGAATTCTCCCCGAGAATCTATTTCCACCCAAGAACAGACCCTCCAAAACTTTAAGCTTGCCTATAGTGTGAGGAATAGTGCCACTTAAATGGTTGAACCTCATGCTAATAAAATTCAGGTTTACAAGATTTGATATCCCCAAAGGAACACTGCCAAATATTTGATTTGATCTTAAGTTCAATATTTTGAGTGTTGTTGAGAGATTGGCTATAGAATGTGGAAGCACTCCTCCAAATTGATTACTCAAAAATTCTAATACCTGCAACTTGCTACAATTGGTTAAAGACCTGATGAAATCTAGATCACCAACTGTGCCGCTGCCCAGATTATTCCATGAAAGTCTTAGCCGCAAGAGATTCTTGAGACCAGCAAAACTGATAGGTACTTGGCCACTGAAATTATTAAATCCGAGGTCCAGCAGAGTAAGCTTTGAAGCATTGGACAATGACTTTGGGAGGGGTCCCGTGAAAATATTGCGAGAAACAATGAAGATTTGTAGGTTTGGTAAAGTAAGGGCTAAGTTAGGCGGGAGATTACCATGGAACTGATTACCTCCTATGTCAATAATGTTGAGAGAAGAGGTGTTAAAAATTGAAGGGGGAACAATACCTGAGAGCTGATTTTCAGCTAGGCCAAGTGCTCTTAACCTTTTTAGCTGGCCCAGCGTGTGTGGAATTCTCCCTTGCAAGAAATTAGATGCCAAAGAAATATACTGCAAAGCTGAAAGATTCCCCACGAAAGCTGGGAGTTGGCCTGTCAAATGATTTTTATGAATTGCCAGTATCTCCAGCTTCAATAAGCGACTAATCTCTGCTGGGATATGACCCACCAAGTCGTTGCCATAAGCAGAAAATTCAACAAGATTAGAGCAGTGGGATAGATTGGTTGGTATTGAACCCTCGAAGGAGTTATTTGCCAGTACCAAGCTTTCGAGCCTGGGAAGACGACCAAGTTCTGGTGGGATTTCGTCGTAGAAGCTGTTGTTACCAAGGTGGAGGATCCGTAGGAAGCTTAGGTTCCCTACGTAGGGAGATAAAGAACCTCGCAATTTTTGGTTGCTCATAACCAACATGGTGACCCTTTGATGCCTCCGGCCGCATGTGACCCCTTTCCATTGACACATTGGTACTGAAGCATTCCACGAGCTTGTCATTCCCAGAGGGTCTTGGTTAATCTGCGACTTCATGGCCAGTAAAGCAAGACGGTCTGTTTCATTTCCACTGTTTTTTGTGGTAGTGATGGTTTTGCTCGGTGCCGCGGAGCTAAAAGGCGGTAAGAAGCTGATGCACCATAGAAGAATGGCACAGCAGATAATTGGACGAAGGATTGTCGGAATTGCCATTGATTTGGGCAGGAAGAAGATCGTGACTAAGAGTGTTTGGATGATTGCTTCAAGCATGCGAGACAACGTCCTTTGTACACAGTTTATCTGGGAGCAAAAAGTGGTTACGTGGACTGATAGTCCCCTCAGAAATCACTAAAGTCAAGACTTTATTGGCCATTCTGACAATAACAACAAAATAATCTCATCTTACAGGCGTTCCTTGTCTTTCTAGAGGACGTCCTTTTTCCACTGGATGGTTGAAAGGCATTGATTACAAGTTTGAAAATTTCCTGTAACACAGCCCAGAAAAATGCGTCTGCCGTTCACATTGTGTCTCAGGTCGCTGTTCGACAAACGCTTATCAGAAGGCATCAAATAGTGTTTAATCTGTTCAAGCTCATCTGTTAATGACAAAAAGGCTTGAGCATGAAGCCTGTATCAAGGCCTGCCCCTAAAATTCCAAAGGTGATATGCTTCCTTTTACCAAGAAAATTGAATCAACAAAAGAAAATGGTGCATTCCAATCAATTACAAACCCATATCTGTAAATTGGACAGATTTTGTGAAGTTTGACCACAAGTAATGAAAAACTATATTGGCAGCTATCCTAATTATAAAGAATTTTATGTCTCTATAATTAGAAATTGCAATGGGTTGAATATCTACCCATTTAAAAAATTTTGTATTTGAACTAGATTATAATATACTGAAAATATTTTGAGCCAACAACCTTTGGAAATGCTCCCATTTCTCACTTGTTAGCAACCAATGGGTTGTGTCTAAGATCTGCCTAATCAAAGACGAGAGAAGGAATCAAAGGCAGTAATTGTTGATTTTAGCTGGTTGATTTTCTTTGCGTTTGTATTTGGATTTATATAATCAAATTTATGTTTTTGGTAGTACATTATTTTTTAAAATTAAAAAATATTTAAGTGGATCAAGAGAGTAGCAAGTACGTGTTTAGATAACAATATATTTTAACATTATAAAGATGTTACGTATTTTAAAAAAAAACTATGACATATTATATATTTCATAATACTGTATTTCATTAAATCGGTACATAATTTAAATAATCGTAATTTAATCAGTAAATCATGATTTTATTTTTGGATTTATATATTTTTTATTATCATGACATCATTCACAAAATTGTTAGAGGTACATAATAAAAAATATAAAAAAGTAGATAAAAAATCAAAAAATTATTTAAAAGAATTTAATAATAAATTTCATTATAAAAAACTAGTACATATGATAAATTTCAAATGAATATATAAATAGATCAGATTAATTAAATTTTTTTATAAGAATATGAAAAATAATAAAAATATTAATAAAATTAAATTTTAAATGAAAAAAGAATTAAAATACTATTGAAGTAAAATAAAAAGTTAAAATGATTAAAAATAAGAAATTTTTCTCTTTTTGTCAATCTAATAAGTGAAAATTAAATAAAACTTGTAAAAAAACATTTATATATTTAAAAATATTTAAAATAAAGTCCAACCTCTAGGCGGCCTTACTCTGCCCATCTCGGATATAATTGATAATTCATCATCAGTTGCCTTTCCTTTTTGTTTCTATCATGAGTGTTGTATTTTATTTCTTTCTAAATTTGACATAATCCAACGAGAACCATTATCTAATGTTTTCAACAAAGTGAGTCTTATTGATGGCATAACAATAAGTAATCTATGAAGATAAGTTTTCTTGCTGATCTATTGAGCTATTATTTCATCATGATGGGACTCATTCTTAAGATCAATAAGTTTTTATCTTAATGTTTAGCCACCTGTACAGTAATCTGTTGACATAAAAATTTTAATATGTTTATGATTAGATTTGCATTCTCCTAATGAGATTGAATCTCTTTTTTCTAAATAACGAAAAATTGAATTTCTATATAAATTACCCAAGCCCTTTATGCTTAATTGATGACATTCAAATCTTCACATTACAAAAATCATCCTTTTCGCTAGATATTTTGATCTTCCTTTACAAGCTTAACAACAATCCTTTTGTCAACTAAAATTTTCATTATTCTTTGTTTTTCAAGTTAATAATAATCATTTTTTATGCTAAATTTTTTGTTCTTTATTTTCAAGGTTAGTATCAATACAGAGTGTAATTTTAGTGTGACTCATTGTGATCCAAGTGATAATTTATTAGGTGATATTTATTTTTTTAATAATGAATATTATCATTTTGTTGAATTCACTGAAAAAGATGAAAATCACTGTATCTTGGCTCGTATTTTTATAAATTCAAGAGATTTTCAATTTAAAGAAAATAAAACATTGAGTTCTCATGATACATATGAGGTCATGGGACTTTTTAAGGAGTTTTACATGCCAAGGCTCATGCATATAAGAATTTTTCAAGATATTTCTGCATAAATGAGATGCAATAGAACATCTTCGTTTGAAATGATGATTTTAGTAGTGGGAATCATAATACATAAATACCATGAGAATCTCCCGATTAAAAGAATACTAGCTCAATGAAGGAAAACTAATTTGTCGATACCAATCACTCACTCAGTTACCAAAATATTGGAAATTATCAAATACAATGATTTAAATGATGAAAAATATTGCATATATTTGAAAGACTTTCAAAAAGGAGAGAAACTCGCTCGTGTTCGTTGTTTACATACTTCTCATAAAGATTATCTCGTAATATGGATAGAGATCAACCCTAATTGTCTATTGTTTCGATTAGCAATCCAACATTAATGATCTTTAATTCTTGTATATTGTTGATCTTTTATTCCTTTTTTTACAAAACTAGTACAGAAAATTTAATCACAATGACAATCCTTGTGATCATGTATTTTTTTTTATTATTATTGGTCTTATTTAGAATCTTGTATTTAACTTTTGCAATATTTATTTTCCCTTAAGCATATTTGAATTTCAATCTAGAATATAACTTTATAAAACTTCTTATAAAAAAAGTTCATTAAGGTAATAAAATGGTGTACTGAAAACTAATGGGTAATAGCTCAAAGTTTTAATACTTGGTTCTATTCCTTTTGAAGGCATACCTAAATAGACACTAAAGCACTGTATTGATGCTTAAAATTCAAGAATTTCACTCTGATAACGTATTTTACAGATTCCAAGAGTAGCATTTTAGTGGCATGTGTAATCAAGGACCATATTTGATGTTATGCACTAGTTGCATCAAACTTTATTTTTTTAATTTTTTTTTTAATTTTTATTATATTATCATTTTTTTATAACTTTAAACTAGCTTAAGTTTTTGGTTAGTAATTAAATATATAATTTTGTTATTATTAAAAGTATATTGTTAAAGATATCTCATCGAGAGTTTTAAAACAATATCAATATTTAATAAATTATTTAAATTATTATTATTAATTAAACATGTGACATAATGATTACATATATAATAATACATAATATGATCATTGAGAATCAATGTCATCTTGAAACTGAAATTAAAAATTAAAAAAAAACTATTAAAATAATTGCAGATAAAACTATCAAGTTTTAGATGCTGGAATATTTAGTAATTTTATTTTAAGTTATATTAATCTTTTAATGAAATATCAATGTCAATTTAAATTGTTTATTTCAAATCTTTTTGTCTAGGAATTGTCAAGCAATATCCTAAATGTGTCATGAACTCCATGAAATAGTTGAATAAAAATTAAGTAACAAAATATCAATCAAAAAAATTAGTTCTGAAAATTGAGTGAATAAAAATTAGGTTGACAAATTATTAGTTTTAAAAACCTATTTCAAAAATGTAGTTCATTAAAAATATTTATTTTCTAAAATAAATTTATTAAAAATTTATATCAAATTAATTATTTTAAATAAATTAATTAATATTTTAAATATTACTATTGATAATTATTACAAAACATTAACTTAACCAATTTAATTTAAATAGATTGAAAATGAAAAAAAAAATTGATGTTAATATATTCTAAAGAAATGCTTTAAATTTGGTGTCAAAAGGTTGAGGAAGTTAGAATTTGATCACAAATATGAATTGTCAAAGAACTATTAGCATTTAAACTTAGTGCTTGTGATTGTGATATTTTTAGTGAATAGATTAATTCCCGATCAAAAAATATTTTGGTGTTACTAAGTTAGCAGATTTGGCAACAGAACCTTCAACTCAAACTACCTCATTTATCTTGCAAGATATTGACGAGAACTTACTTCCTTTCCATTGCGAATTTATTTTTTGTGAAGTGTAATTAGTGGAATAATTTATAATATCAAAGCCCTCATTTAAGAAATGAGGCTATTTGTTTTATGTCATATATATTTACCATATTTATTTATTATAACTGCCTAGTTGTTAAATATTTTCAAATTTTCATTATCCTGATAAAATAAGTTCTCACATATCTGAAAGGTCCAGCACCAATTAAAAATCTTTTGTCTTATTTTACAATCAATTTGCATGTGGATTGATGTTTTTTCTAATGATTGTTTAGCATTGTAACTTTAACTCTATAAAAAGCCCCCAAACTCTTTAATTTTTGTTTGTGATAAAGCAAAAATAAATAATATGGTACGACTTTATTGTGATGTCTTAGAATGCAATCAATAATTTATGATTTACGATTTTTTTTATACCTTTAAATAAAAAGTATCATCATCTTGTCGAAAGTGAGATAGCAATGAGAAGATCCTATCTTGTATTAGAGGATTGTGTTCCAATATCTTAATGAAAGTGGTAAGACATATAACGGGAAGCATTAATTTACAATTTTTTCAATCAATTTTTTTATTTGATTGTTTATTATGGGATGGTATTCTTTCATTTGAAGAGATATATCAATGCTTCATAGAGGAGGATTATGCATAGCTTTCTCTTGTATTTGGTTTCCAAATTTTTACTTGATGTAGATTATATATAGAGTAGGGGTAATATGATCTCAAAGATTCAAATAAGCACATGCATGAATTATTAATAATGATATTCAAAGTCGTTAGCAAAGATAATTCACAAAGTACCATTTGTTTTTGCCACAATTGCATGGATTTGTCTCATTGGGATGATATGCACAAAAAATACTTTATAATAGGTGAGTATGTCTAAGTATATATTGTATTTAATTGATAAATTTTTTATTTTATATGAAATTATGGTGTGATAAACCAATACTTTTGATATTAATTTAATTAATAGATTAATATTTTGCCTTCTATGTTACTTTAGGTATGATTATTATAAAAAGATTCTCAAACATAGTGGTTTTTATTTTTTATTTTTATTTTTTAATTAAATTACAAATTATCATCTTGACTAAAATTTTGGTATATTTGCATTATACTCATATGCTATTCAAAACTTTAAAAATAATTATTCATAGAAAGATTCATTGAGATAGTAGTTTTTATTTTCTATTTTTTAATTAGATAATAATTATTACGTTAACTAAAGTTTTGATATTTTTACAAAATAATGTAACATAATTTATTAATTTTAATAAATTACTACCTTACACACAATAAATGATTGATGCTAAAGAGATATGGTTGATTAGCATATGTTGAATAGAAAAAAAAAAAGTATTTAAGATAAGCACATGTAAAATACTAATTATAGTAAGTTTCTTTATCAACTTCAAGTATCAATGGACTTAATTTATAATTAAACTTTTAATTTTGGTCACATTAATATACTAGCTTCAAAATTTTCAAAGAGACAAAAAATGATGAAAAATCTAGAGAAAGAAAAAAGGAAAAACAAAAGATACAAAAAAAAGAGAAAAGATTAAAAAATATTTTTGATTTTTTAAATAATAGTTGTGTTATTTTAAACTAATTTTAAAAAATTTTAAATTTTTAAGAACAATATTTAATTTCATTTTAATAAAAAATTTAAATTATAAATTAAGTTAATTAACACAATAAGAGAATACCAAGAGTGAAATAAAGTTTGGCTGGTGTTGATCACCCTTGATGATGATATCCATGATCCAAGCTTTGAGGAGTCCAAAATTTTGGCAAACACCACGAGATGATATTGAAGGACTAGGACTGTAATTGCACTAAGTAACCAGCCTGTTCTATGCAAAGATCTATTAGTGTTTGCATTGAAGAAGGATAAAGACAAGAAGAAAGAAGGAATCCACTAATATGAGGAATTTTAATATGTTTTTTATTAGATTTGTCTTCTCCTAATAGGATTATAATTTTAAAAAAAATTGTAAAAGATGAAATGTATATATGAAGCATGTTAGTCCCTAATGCTTTCTCGGTGACATTAGTTCTTTATTTAAATGACATTCAAATCATTTTTTCCTAGAGCTTTTGATCTTCATTTCTTTCAACTCAATTTTTTATTCTTTATTTAACAAATATTTATTTTTATTTACATTTTTATTGTTATTTACAAGATTAATGTGAATATATAGAAAGTATACTTTTAATGTGATTTCTCATGGTTTCAAATAATTCAATTGGTATTATTTTTTTATAATAAATATCATCATTTTGTCTAATTCATTATAGTAAATAAAAATTATTCTATTTTGTTCTCAACATATCATATTTTTTTGAGTTTAATATTTTATTAATTTTATAAAAATAGAACAATGTGTTTCAATGATATATCTGAGCTCATAGAGTTTCTTAGGAGATTTCTCGTGTTAAGATGCACTTGTATTAGAATTTTTAAAGATATTACTACAGATTTTTGAATTTTGTTTTCAATTATTTGTTTATAGTGGGACATATAATTGGAAACATAAGATAAATAATTTTTTGATTGTTTATCAAATTATGGTACTATTGGATGATTTATTTCATTAGAGAAATATATGCTTTGTAAAAGATGAGTATGTATATCTTTATATTATATTAATAGATTTTTAATTATTCACTGTGGGATTATATTAAGTACGACATGATCTCAAAAATCCAAACATTGTATTAATCATCAATATTGATGCTCAAAGTCGTTGACAAAGACAATTCATAAAACACCATTTTTTTTACCATATATAATTACATGAATTTATTCCATTAGAATGATGTATCCTTAAAAACCCTTTACGAATGATCGAATGTCTCTAAGTTTATATGTATTTAATAGTCAAGTTTATATCGGATATAAAATTGTGGTATAATAAAATATTATTTTTATTATTAATTTTAACATTGCTGAAAAGATCTCTTTTTTCATGCAATTCACAAATACAAATATGATTATTATAAAAATATTCATAAAGATGGTGGTTTTCTTTTATTTTTTAATTAGACAACAAATTATCACATTGAATAAAATTTTAGCCTTTTATAAAATGAGATTTCATTAATGTTAACAAATTATTATCTTTCACATATATAATGGATTATTAATGATAAATAGATATGATTGATTATCTTATTTATTTATTTTTTACATTTTTAACTTGACTTTGAAAAGAAAATATTTCAAATATATATACTGAATTAAGTATGTTTTTTTTTTAATTTACATATAATTGACTCAATTTTATATTTAAACTTTTAGTTGATCAAATTAGATTTCTATTTTAAATTAAAATTTGAAGAATTTTTAGGTCAATTTAGGGATATCAAGAAATACGGGAGAGAAAGAGACAACAAAAAAAAAAGAAGATGACAAAAAAGAGAGAAAAAAATGAAAGAGATAAGATAAAAAGAGAGCAAAATATTAACTTTATAAATTTGAATGTAGATTAATAAATTTACATGATTTTAAAATGAGACAGAGATGACATTAGAAAAGTAAAAAGTCATTTATGATCAAAATGATTGCAACAGAGAAAATATTAATTAAAATATTTTTATAAAATATGAAAAGTCAATAAAATTATTAACATACTAAATTTTAAATGGAAAACAATTAAAATGCTATTGAAGTAACATAAAAAGTTAAAAATGATTAAAAAATTAAAAAAAAATTCTTATTGAAAATCTAAATAAGTGAGAAGTAAATAAAAACTCATATAAAAAATTTATATATTTAAAAAATATTAAAAATAAAATCCATCTTATTCTTGAGCCTATCCCAAATACAATTGTTTCTATTTTGAATACCACCGTCTATTCAAATTTGACATAGTCATGAGAACCACTGTCCAATGTTTTCAACAAAGTGCCTCTCATTAGTGGCATATAATTATTAATCTACTAAAACAAGTTTCCTTTAGTGATTTGCATTGAAAAAGGATAAGGACAAGGAAAAAGAAGAAAAATTAATGTCCTTCACAATAAGGTTCTACCTTGATATAGTTGACATGAAGAATTCTAATTTGTTCATAATTAGATTTGCCTTCTCCTAATGGGATTGTATCTCTATTTTTTTTAAATAATAAAAAACCAAATTTCTATATAAAGCATTCAAACCCTTTGTACTTAGTTTGTCACATTCAAGTCTTTATGTTACCACAATCATCCTTTTTACTAGATCTTTTGATCTTCCTTGGTTTTCAAGGTTAGTGCTAATAATTTTTTGATCTAAATTTTTTGATTTTGTTTCCAAAGTTAGCAACCATTATTTTCCAAATTGTATTTTTTGTTTTTTTGTTGTTAACGTCAATATGAGTATATAGTATAATTTTTATGTGACACTTTACCATTCATATAATAATTTATCAACCAGTATTGATTTTTCTTTTTATAATGAATATCGCTATTTTGTTGAATTCGTCGAAGGAGATGAAAATCATTGTATTTTGGTTTCCATAGATTATACATTTATAAGTTTAATAAAATTTCAATTTGAACAAAATAGCATATTAAGTTCCCATGGTATATCTGAGGTCATAGACCTTCTTAGGGAGTTTCAGGTGCCAACACTTATGCGTATGAGAATTTTTTAAGATATTTTTACAAAGATGAGATATGATAGAACATCTTCGTTTGAAGTGACAATTTTAACCGTCAGAACCATTGTGCATAGATACCATAAGAATCTTCCATTTAGAATAGCTCACTGGATGGACACTAATTTATTGATACCAATCACTCATTCAACCACCGAAGCATTGGAAATAATCGAATGCGATGATTTAAAGGATGAAGAATGTTGCATATGTTTGGAGGCCTTTTAAGAAAGAGAGAAACTCACTCGCGTTCGCTGTTCACATACTTTTCATAAAGATTGTCTCATAACATGGATTGAGATCAATCCTAGTTGTCCGTTGTGTCGGTTAGCCATTCAACATGAATGATCTCTCGTTCTTGTATATTGTTAATCTTTCATTCTTTCATTTACAAAATTAATAAGAAAAATTAATTAGAATAGCAATCCTTGTGATCATATATATATTTTTTATTATTATATATTGGTCTCGATTAGAATCTTATATTTAACTTTTGCAAAATATTAATTCTTTATTTTCCTTTGGGCATATTTGAATGCAGATTTGGCTATAGAACCTTTAACATAAACTACCTCTTTTATCCTATTGGCAAAAGTTACTTCCCTTCCACTGAGAATTTAATGAAGTAATTAATAATAGCTGAAGACCTTCATTTAGGAAAGGAAGCTATTTACTTTGTGTCTTTTTTTTTTTTTTAAGTTACCAAATTTCCATCATCCTCGTAAACTATTGTTCTCACATTTCCTCGAGGTTCTTTTTAGATATAAATACCTACTTTTAAGTACCAATAAAACATCTTTTATCCTTTTTCACAAGCAATTTGCTTAAAGATTAATGTTTCTTTAATCATTATTTATCATAATCACTTTAACTCTCTATAAAGCCTCCAAACACTTTAATTTTAGTTTGTGATAAAGCAAAAATATATAATATGGTATGAATTTCGTGTAAATTCTTAAAATGTGATCATTTATTCATGAGTTACCATTCATTTCTGCTTGTATAAGGAGTATCATCACTTTGTCGCATTTAAAATAGCCAATAAAATGAACCTATCCCATATGAAGAGTTGTGTTTTATTTCAACTATAAATATTATAATGAAAGTAGTGGAACTTGTAACAGGGAAGTACTAATTTATAAAACATTTTCGCTTAATTTTTATTTGATTGTTTATTTTTGGATGATTTTCTTTCGGTATAGAAATTAATGTACTTGTGCTTTGTAAAGAAGGATTATGTCTAGCTTTATATTGCATTTGGTTACCAAATTTTTGCCTAATATGAATTGTGGCGGGTGTAACATGATCCCAAAAATTCAAATTAACACATACATGAGGTATTAGTCTTGATATTCAAAATTAATATCAAAGATAATTCACAAAATATCGTTTATTTTAACTATATCACATGATTTTGTCACGTTTTTGATGATATATCCTAAAAAATACTTTCTGATGTAACAAAACATTACTTTTGATATTGATTTAGTATGTTATTCAAAACTTTAAGTATGGTTATTATAAATGGATTCATAGAGATAATAGGTTTTATTTTTTAATTAGATAACAAATTATTACATTGACTAATTTTTTTGTATTTTTACAAAATAATATAAGAGAATTTATTAATGTTAATAAATTGCTGCCTTACATACACCCAATAAATGATTGATGCTAAGTGGATATGGTTGATTAATATCAAATGCTAAATAGAAAAGAATATTTAAGATAAGCATATAAAAAAATATTAATTATACTGAGTTTTTTTTTTCAATTTTAATAATCAATTGACTTAATTTTATAATTAAAATTTTGATTTTGATCAAATGACATATTGGCTTCAAAATTTTCAAAGAGCCAAAAAATGATGAAAAATCTAATAAAGAAAGAAAAGATACAAAAGAGAGAAATTAAAGTTAGGAGTTTTTTTTTTTAAGTAATAGCTGTGTTAATTTTTAAAAATCTCTGAATATTTAAAAATAAGATTCGATTTGATTTTAATTAAAATTTTAAATTATAAATTAAATTAATTAACACAATAGAGGAATGCTAGGAGCAAAATTGGGAAGTTGGTCTGGTGTTGGTTGTCACTGATGATCCATGATCCAAGCTTTGAGGAGTAGAGAATTTTGACTAAACAACATGAGATGATGTTAAAGGACTGTTAATTAAATGAGCAACCGGCCTCCTCTGTGCAGAGGTCTATTAGTATTTGCATTGAAGAAGGATAAGGACAAGGAGGAAGAAGGAATCCAATGATATGATAAATTCTTTTTTTTATATAAAAAAGATACGTATTAATTTATAATTTTCATGGATTGGTCACCATAGAGTAGAGCCTTTTTCAGACCGAATCGAACAGCCAGTAACTCCCTCTGCATCTCTTGGCCGTTAGGGCACATAGCACCAGATGACCTTCTTCGTTTCTCACCACTGTGCCAAGCTTTGTTTGGTTGTAACCTGCATCAAATGCCACATCTGTGTTTAACTTCAAATTAACATCCTGGGTCTGGTGGCAGCCATGCATTCTGTGTATGCAGTTGGATATGGTGGATCTTGGTTGCCTTTGCTTCATTGATTATCTGCGTAACTTCCTTTGCGACAACTGAGGGCAGAGAACACATCTTGACATGGAAAGCTTTATTATGATTGATCCATATGCCCCCATACACAGTAAAGAACCATTCCAGCACACTCCATTTATTCATATGATCTAGCAGGGTAGTCCATGAATGATGGTTGATTGTCATCTCTACCAGCTGCAAGCCTGGCCTCTCCTTGACGAAATCCCAGACCCGTTGGCTGAATGTACAAGCAAACATGGCATGTTGTAGAGACTCACCGAGAGCATAACAGACACAGCAGGAGTCTGTTAACTCGATACCTCAGCGATTTGAGAGCTTCCAGGTTGGTAAAATCCCATGGAGCATTCGTAAGCCGAAGTTTTGGACCTTTAGGGTTAGGGTCACTTGCCATAATAAGCTCCATTTGCGATCCCCATCTGTTGATATTGGCAGCTCTTTGTGCAGGATTTTTCGGCTGACATGGTAACCTGATTTAACTGTACAAACCTTGCTCTTGGATCCTGTCCAAATCAATTTATCCTCCATGGGATTCCTACTCAACGTGATATTCAGTATCAAAGATGAGTCCTCCCGGTTGAAAAGCTCATTGACTACCCTTGGCATCCGCCACCTTGTTTTCGCATCAATAAAAGTGCAGACTTTCTGTACAGAAGATTGTGCTAATTCTGACCAGACAGGTCAATCCCCATTTCCCCTAATTTGTTTATAATTAGATTTGTTTTCTCCTAAGAGGATTATAATTACTTCTAAAATATTACCAAAGTTGAAATTTCTATGTAAAGCACCTTAATCCCTAACGCTTATGTCAGGTCATTCTTTTCACCAGAGTTTTGATCTTCATCTCCAAGGTTAGTAACAGTAGTTCTTTCAACTAAATTCTTTATTCTTCTTTAGCAACTATTTTTTTATCTATATTTTTTATTTTTTATTTTTTAAATCAATATGAATAGTGAGTATAATTTTAATGTGATTTCTTACCATTCAAATGATTTAGCATATATTTATTTTTTTATTATAATAAATATCATTATGTTGTTCAATTTATCATAGAAAATGAGAACTATTTTATTTATTTTTTATAGATCATATTTTTTAAGTTTAATATTTTCTTAATTTAAAAAAATTAAAAAAATAAATTTTGATGATGTATCGGAGCTTGTAAAGTTTTTTAGGAGATGTCACGCATCAAGACCCACTCGTATCATAATTTTTGAAGATGTTACTATGAAGATGAAACATAATAGAACATCTTCATTTAAAATGATGATCATGATAATAAAACTATCGGTGCATAGCTACGATGAGAATTCATAATTAGGAGAGTACTAAATCCATGGATGAAAATTAATTTTTCTAACATTAACCCAAACCAACCAACAAGTCAACTGTCCACACTCTAAAAATAATCAAATAGAATAACTTAAAAAAAAAAAAGGAAGTGGGTAGCATTCCCTAATCACATACTTTCCACAAAAATTATGTCATAAAATAGATAAAAATTGCCCGTTGTATCGTTTTGTCATCCAATCCCAGTAATCTTTCACTTTTATAAATTGTTGATCTTTGATCTTTCATTTTTTTCCTTTTACACAATTAGTAGAGAAAGCTTAATTTATTGTCACATGAGTTTTTTTGGTTATTATTATTATTACTTAGTTGATAATCTTGTATTTTGATTTTTGAAAATATGTTAGTCAATTATTTTCCCTTAGGCAGATCAATGCATATTTAAATTTTTCAGTTTAATTGAAATCGAAAGTTTGATCATAAAATTGAATGATGATTTATGATTAAACATCAAGTGAAAGAAGCAAATTATATCAATTTTTCACAAAGTTTCAATTTTAAAAAAATAATAATAAGTAAAGTTCCTCACTTTGACCTTGAAACAGAATCATGTTGGTATTCCGCCATTTGCAAATCACAAGTTTTTAGGAGCTGTGCTTCTTTTAGCGAGGCTACCTCCACAACTAGAATGGTAGTTAATCTAAACCCGTAGCCCCAACAGCCACTATAATACCCCGCGAGAGAGACCTCTTCTGCTTCCTAATTGACTTAGTGAACTCAATTTGAGTCTTTCAATGGATAAAAGCACCGACAGATCCAATTCATGCAATGAAAAGCAAGACCCAGAATCTAAAAGCTCCAAAAACAAGAAGGGAATGCTAATAGAAGGGTACCCAGTGGAGGGGTTGTCAATAGGAGGCCACGAGACCTGCCTCATTTTCCCTTCTCTCAGATTAGCTTTCGATATTGGCAGGTGTCCGCAGCGTGCAATCTCGCAGGATTTCATCTTCATCTCCCACGGTCACATGGATCACATCGTCTGTTATCTCTCTGCTCTGTTTTCTTGTCTTTTATTTTTCTAGGTTGTGTCATTATTTCCTTTCACAGCCCAAATTATTACAGAAAGCTTAATTAGAATGGCAGTCCTTCCAGTTTGATATACTTGAGCTGAATTTTTCTTGTTGACTGTGAAAAGTAGATGCATGCTATACAACAGTGTATTGGGAACTAAGGGGCAGTACCTCATAGTTGTGATATCTATGTGGTGAATGTGAACTATCAGGTAATTAACCAAGGAAATCGGTCTTGTCGTGCTAAAAGATATTGGATATGCAAAGCTGGGTTACTATTAAATTGAGCAATTAACAGTTTGCTTCTCACTGCTTCGTTGTGATACTGAGTTGTATTGCTTCTACAGTTATTAAATAGAACGAGTGCAAAAATATTTGATATGAGGAAGTCAGAATTTGATCTCAAATCGGAATGGTCAAAGAACTATTAGCATTAAACTTGGATCAAAGAAGTAGGCCTTGTAATTGTGATATTTCTGGTGGCACTAAGTAGATTGATTCCCGAAGAAGATTTGGCACTGAATCAGTCTGGTTTGCTACCTTCAAAATAAACTACTTTATGTAGCCGTAGATCTTCCATTATGAATTTATTTGTGACCAAGTTGCGAAATAATTCCAAATCCCCATAAAATAAGTTCCCATGTCTTGTAAAAGGTTCTTCCTAGTGGTAAATCTTTCAAGTCTATTTATAGGTTCCAAAAGGAAAACTTTTGCCATTTTCCTCCTTTTTTACAATTAATTTTGCAGATGGATGTTTATTTAAAAATGGTTTATCATTGTCGGTTAAATGTGTTGCTTCTTATACAGAATGATGCTTTGGCAGGGTGGACTGCCCATGTATGTTGCAACTCGAGGCTTATATTGCATGAAGCCTCCAACAATAATTGTACCAACTGCTATAAAAGAAGATGTAGAAAGTCTGTTTGAGGTGCATAGGAAAATGGACAAGTCAGAGCTGAAGCATACTCTTGTTGGCTTGGATGTGGGTAATACCAAATTTATTCAATTTTGCACTTGAATGAAAAATTGAGCTTCTTGTGACTATTTCTCTAGTTATATCTTTTCTTTGGCTCTTCACTTATTCTTGTAGGGGAGGAGTTTTATTTTAGAAGAGACCTTAAAGTAAGAGCTTTCAGGACTTACCATGTCATACCAAGCCAGGTAAATCTAATTAGTCAAATTGTGTTTTTCTTTTAAATTTCCTTACATATAGTTTTTCCAGCTGCTGATTCAAATGAGATATTGCAGGGTTATGTAATTTATTCTGTAAAACAGAAACTCAAGAAGGAGTACCTTGGCCTTTCTGGGAACGAAATTAAGAACTTGAAGTCATCTGGTGTTGAGGTCTTCCTTGCCAATCCTAATTAGAAGCCATTTAAAGTTATATATTTTTTAGAAGCCACATTCTTTCTTTAATTTTGTGTACTTTTGACTTCTGGTAGTATTGGGTGAGACCTCAATTGATCTTTAAGAAATTATTTGGGAAACAACAGCATCATAGATACTATTAGCTTCAGAATTTGTGCTAATCACGTTCTGTGGAAGATGCTTTCATTTTTTATTTCTTTTTTTGTTTATGACCAAAACTCTGTCATTCTTTTGTGGCAGTTTGATTTATATTTACAGTTCCGTACTTCTTTTGTTTGCCCTCCAAAAACCCTTTATCTTATCATCTAAAACTTGTTTTTAAGATGCCTGCATTTGCTTATGACAGATTGCAGACACCGTGACAGCACCTGAAGTTGCTTTTACAGGAGACACAATGTCTGATTTTATAATTGATGAAACTAATACCGATGTTCTGAGGGCAAGGATTCTCGTTGTAGAGGTGCATATTATATGCTCATTAACTTTATTACTTATCAACTTGAGGTTATTGGCAATTCTTTTGCTCATACTATCTTGATTTTGGAGATGAATACCAGTTTCATGATTGTTTTGAGGTTGATGGACTCTGCTGAGTACTCTCTCTTCCTTATGCAATTCTCTCTGACATGACACATAAGAAAGGGCAGCAGAGGCAAGAGGAGAGCCCTACTCTTGAGTACACCAACCTTCAAAATTGATAGATCATATCTTGGTTTGTTAATATCACTTTGTTCACTGGTAGATATGTGCGTTAGTTAAGCTGTATAAGACGTCATTATCACTCATCTTGCCCCTCACCACCTATTATTTCCCCTCTGGGCAATGCCAAGGGATCAACTGTAGATCGATCGGAACTGGAGATACATACTTTTTCACTTTACGGTGTCATATATGATAGTATAGGCACAGACTTACACTTGAACTACCATTTCCATTGATAGCTAATCTTTTATTGGTCATTAAACTTTTCTTCCTTTGTCCTTCTATGCAGAGCACCTTTGTTGACAATTCAGTACAGGTTGAGCATGCAAGAGATTATGGACATATTCATCTGTCTGAGGTAAAGCCTCTGTGTCTTTATGCTGCATGTTTGTCATAATGCCTGTATCTCTTTGAACTCTGACTGTTTGATCTTCTCTTATACATATTTTTGAATTTCCAGATTGTCAATCATGCTGACAAGTTTGAGAACAAAGCAATTCTTCTGATTCACTTTTCAGCTCGTTATACAGTAGAGGTATGTTGACAAATCTCTTTATGCATTGTGGTTTATATTTGGTTGAAACCTTTTTCCACAGCCTGAACATAATTACAAGGTGCTAGTGGCACATGGAACTGCAACTTAAATCGTGGTTATTGGTTAAAGGATTGTTTAAAATGTGGCTCAATAATCAACCTCAGGGTGCTGTAGGTATCAGCTGAATTCCTGAGAGATCTACATGATTGACTCATAAAAAAAATCTGAAGATCATTGTTCCATATAGCATCTGATTGACTGAACCAGGTCAATCAGATGCTCAATACTGTGCTTCCTGGCTGGCCTTACGATGCTACTTCGCGTTGCATTATCCCTGTCTGTCTTTTGAATAATATGCTGATGTGCAGTACTTGTTTCAGGAAATCAAAGGAGCTGTATCTGCATTGCCCCCACCTTTGGCTGGCCGAGTTTTTGCACTTACTGAAGGATTCTGAACAACTAATGGATTTACGATCAATGTTTCTTCTTCAAATGGCACATTTTTGCATTATAATGGCAAGAGCTAGTCGTGGAATAGTTTTGTTGAATGCTAACCGTGATTGTAGCATTTTGTTCTGATCGTACAATTAGGACATGATTGAGCCAACCCTGTTAAGTTTGAAAAACTCTGTATAAACCAAGTTAGTTTTTCTAATTGTTGGTACACATACCTTGTTCAGAAACAAAGAGGTCCCTACACCTGTTTGTAGCAGCTTTACATGTTGGTTTCCAGAAAACATTGAGAATGGCCCTGCTAGAGAACTGTCACAATTAACAGAGCACCTACACCTGTGGCAATAGGTGGATAAAGGTGACCCATTACATACCCATTAAGTAACTATCACCATTAACTTGAGTTATTCACTCTGACCTCAGCTATAAGCTGCTTCAAAGATTTAAGCAAAATAAAGCATAAACATCTACAGGTCAAAGATCCACAAAATAAAACATTCACAGAAAGAGAGGTCAAGATCAATTCAATTCATTTGAAGCTAAATCCCAATTACAAGGATAACATTTAGTTTAAACTCAAATTTGCTAATTCCAATTCATTTAAAACAATGGAGATAATTTCTAGTTCTGCACACTTCCAACTCTCAACATCTCAACTATATTTGCCAGAAAACAACAAAATTTTGCTTCTGATGCTAAGGAACTAACCACTCCCTCTATAGACTTCAGGTCTTCATGAAACTCTTGATTCATCACCAATGAAGAAAAGTTCTCGTCAAGTACCAGCCCCAAACACTTGGCAACATCTTCAAGTTTAGGCACCCAATCACAAGCCTTCAAGCCAAACATAGATGCAGCCTTAGGACAAGGACCTGCCTGAGGAAACCTCTCGTACTTCTTCAACCATTTTCCAAGGTAATGAATCAAATTCCTGATCTCCTTACCATTCAACTTACTGATTGCAGATGAAAATACCACTTCATCAACATTCAATGATGCAAACAAATAATGCAAACAAAGCTCCGAAACTGAAAATCCATCATGAGCAATCATGAGCAACATTGCAGCCTCCTTTGCCACACGGGATTTCTTTGCAGAGATATTCTTATCACTTGCCTTCTCAATAGCTAGCAATGCCTGGCTGTCCCATTCCTCCCTCACCTTAACCATAGAGTTAAAAGCATCTTTAGGTGGGCAAAGAAAATACTTCAAGACGGAAAGTAATTCAGACAATTGAAGATCTGAAGCATGCTTGATGCAAAGACAAAGCAAATCAGACCTTTTCTTGGTCACAAGACTCATAACCAAATTTGAATAAGAGGAGTGGTCCACCAGCCTCTTAACTATCAAAACCTCCACCAATTCCCAAATCTCCAAACTGACACATGCTTCTAAAAGGACACCAGCCAAATCACGACCCATCAGAAAACCTGTCTTCTCAATCAGAGATCGAGAGTACTCATTATCAGTTGAATCAATGCCAACCTTCACCCCAACCTTCCGCCCAAGTTTCTCAAGAAATGGATACAAAATTTCGAAAAATTTATCCTTATCGAAGTTGTTGGTGTCCTTAAGCTTTCTCTTTAGCTTAGTATAGAACTTTTTGCTCGAGTCAATGAGTTCAGCATCAGTTTTCGAAATTTCCCATCCTGTGAGTGGGTTAACAATAGAACTGCGATCAGGGTTTTCGAGTTTTGGCTTCAAATTCAGAAAAACATCATCTGGGTTGAGAATTATTGGATAGTCCGATTGAGAACAGAGTGCGTCTCGATTGGCCGAGGCACTCGTGATCACGTCAAGCAAAGTCATGGAGATGACAATAAAGCTAAAAACTCCAAATCTGTAAGCGAACCAAAAGAGAAGCTCAGCATTAGTTTTCACAGAATTTCAATCCAGAAGAAACAATGCCCTTCTTAACTTCGTTAATTTCAGTATGAAACAAAAAATTCACTGCGTCATTCCCCCAATCATAAAATTTTGTGAAGAAAAAGTTAAGGAATACGAACCTATGCTGAGGAAAATAACGCCTCCCAACGAACACCGCACGAGCAAGTCACCCCTGTCAAAGCAAAGACCGATTTTGGAACGCTAGGGTTTTGGCTCTTCGAGGGG
Organism: Moringa oleifera; assembly: GCA_021397835.1. Lineage (NCBI taxonomy): Eukaryota > Viridiplantae > Streptophyta > Magnoliopsida > Brassicales > Moringaceae > Moringa > Moringa oleifera. The sequence continues at coordinate 5,803,359 of JAJFZO010000344.1, read as the reverse complement.
TTTTACAAGCAAGCGCTTCTCTTTTTACTCAACTGGTTTACAATTTCGGCCCAGCGACTGTTTGAGACTATGACATCAGGTGGATGGTATCCCTGGAGCTTGGGCTGTACAAAACTTGGGCCTCAGATCGTTTTTACTTAGGTTCTGAACTGAATTAACTAACCCTTTTTTTTTTTAAATAAAAACTAACCCATTTTAAGGTTTCATAAATCAATGGATATTTTTTATTATTTATAATCAAAAAATATAAAATACTATAATTTTAGATAAATATACAAAGAATTTAGATTTTATTCGAATTCTAATTTAGAATGTAATTTTTTTAATTGATTTAATGTTAGATATCATAAAATATTTTTTAAAATTTTTAAAAATTATGATAATGTAAAATTAAACAAATTACAGATTTTTAATATTTAAATTTTTTTATTGTGATAGCTTAAACAGGTCAAAATTTATTCCATAAAATTTTCAATTTCAGTATCTTTAATGTTAGAAAACTTTAACAGGATTTTAATTAAACTAAATTAAAACTTTTTTATGTAAAATTGTATCAATTGAAATTTTAATGTCTAAATTAAATCCAGGTAAAATTAAGATTTTTTTTTTATATTCATCCTATAACTTAATATAAAAATTATAATATTAATCATTTATTTTTTAAAATTATTATATGTCAATATTTCTAAAAAATATTAACAAAAATAAAATCCACAAAAAAAATGTCGAGCATACAAATAATAAAAAATTCAAAATTCGGCAAACTGAATAAATCAAACAATGAAATACCACACAGAATCAATCACCTGGATTAATTTTACTAAAAACTGATACACGTAATCACATTTACAAGACAAATCAAATTAATTGACTTAAAATTTAAAAAAAAAAAAAGGTTAAAAAATTATTCATTTCAACCTAAAACTACATTTCACTTAAAACTCTAAAACACACTATAATTAATTTAAAAAATTAATTTCTTACTAAAATTCTACTTTTCTTAAAATGTGAAAAAGATTTTTTTTTTTTTTTTAAAAAAAAAAGGAGGAAACATGACCTGATACAACTCTGCCACTATCAAAACAAACATCTTTTTTATATCTTCAACACTCTTTCTGATCATGTAACTTATTTTGACATCAAATTTTTTTATATTTTTAAAATTCTTCTATTTTCATCTATCAATGAACCTTTATTCTACTCATTTAAATAAGTTTCTCGGGGCATTTGACCTATATCCCCAGGATCATTTGGAGACTATAGAACAACAGAATCCTTGCTGTTAATTGCTACTATACCATTCAACAGAAAACTTCCTAGAATGAAGGATTGAAGCACAATCTGCCATTAACATGTATGTATCATTGAGTCATACTCTCCGAGCAACCTATCAGTTTGCATTCAAATCTGATAACCTTCTGCTCAATGTTTTGCTCTTCAGGTAGATTCTGGAATTTCCCATTGCTTTGGTAAGGGGCCGAAATCATATATGATCTCCCTGTGGCAAGACCAGACTAGCTTTATCGCTTCTGGGGTTCCAATTCCAGCACCTCTTGGGTCTCCAGCCGGTCCAAACCTGTCATATACCAGTATCATCAACATATATAAACAGTTACTGTTGTTCATGTGAAACAGGAAAGACAATAGAGAGCTGTAGTGACCAGTGATTCTGTGGAGCTCCTGTTGTTCTTGCTCTAAGTCCAGCATAGGTCGTTCCATTTACTGAATTTCCAATAACTTCCTGGAGAAAATATTTTCACTGTTAACAGTTTATGATTTTTCCCTGACCAGTGCCTTACAGGTTAAGCAGCCTCACGGCAAAGGAAAGTTATTGAAGAACCAAGATATACAAAATTATGGTGCAATACAGAAGAAAGAAATGTCCGAAACTTCTATGATTTAAACCTTAAGAACCAGGAGAGAAATCTTGCCTGCAGAAAGATGGGATCATTTGAAACCACAGCAGCAGTTAAATGTGCATGCATTCTCTCTAAAGCAGCCAACACCATTGGGAGCTGATCATCTTTGTACTCAGTAATAACCTTGAAGCAGATTATGAATGTCAGTATGATATAGAATACAGTCCTTGCAAAGAGAAACTAGCTTCTTTTCCTTCCGTTCAACTTACTCCAAATTATCTCAAGCAAACAGAGAAAGAAAGCTCAAGTCTAATTTTCCTCCAGTGTACTAAAAACCATTGAAGTCTCCAGAGAAAGAATATGGCAATGAAACATCAAGACTGGCAACTTATCACTAAATTTTTTTGTAAAAGAAACTTTAAGAATCGTATTTGTCAGGCTTTTGATTTACCTGGAATGGCCCAAAAATTTCTTTAGTAACAAGCTCATAATTGTCATCCTTCAAAATTTCTTCAAGAGGAACATAGACGGCTGTTGGTTTCAGAGCACCATATATGGCAGGAATAGAATGGTTCTCCAAAGGCTTGCCACCAAAGAGTAGCTTGGAACCTGGTATCTGAAGCAATTTATCCATGTGTTCTAACATTGCCTCAGTCGTAAACTGCAAGAATGAAATAGAAACATAAACAGACAGAAATAAAGAATATTATTAATTGTTTATGGAAGCATTACTTAGATTAGCGTGCTAAAGAACTAAATGCAATCGGCTTCACAATGTCAAATTAAAATGTTCCAGGAAAGAATAGCATAAGAAAAGTGTAAGTTAAAAATTGCCGTCCTCTTCTTCTGCCATTCATAACTATGCAGTGGCATGTCAAACACAATTTATGGTTTGTCGACACACCATTGGATGTTTTGACTCTTAAAGAACCTAACCGAAATCATATATTCACATCTATGTAACAAGGAAAAATGCATTTTACGAGAAAGAAAATCAAACGGGTAATCTATATGGATTAAAGGTAGGGGTAGCTAAACTGATTTTAACAACCAGCTATTGAAAAAATTTGAGATTTTGTCTTTATAAATATAAGTTATATTTTAGAGACCATCAAGGTTGACTAACTGATTTTATTTTCCTTTCCTTTTTGGCTAATTCAGTAAAGGAGCTAAATTCTATCCTTTGCTATGTAGAGCAAAGAGAAGATTGAGAAAGAAGAGAGGAAGAGAAGTAGAAAGAAGAGATAACAGAGAGCGAAAGAAAAATTAGAAAGGAAAACAAGGAGAATCAAGAGAAAACAAGATAAAGGACATGTAGAAAAAGAAAATAATAATTCAGTTAGCCTTAATTTTATTCCAACTCAATCCATCATAAACTTAATGAAGGTACGTGTCTATAGAGCATCATGCATATCCCATAAGATCCACAAATAACCGATATACAGGAAAATCAGAATATCACAAGTTTTAGTCTTGGTTGGATCATCAATTTCTGTCCCAACCTAACCATTGAAAGCCTCATCAACATGTCCATTAAGGGATGGGCATTCCGTTAATCTTAGTCAACCACTTGTGATTAAAATGCTGAACAGCTGCTCCATTCAAATAACGGAACGAAGATATGTAAGTTTCATAATTTTTACAGGCCATTAGCCTTACGTTTCTCTAACAGTATGAGAGAATGCTTTGTAATTGAAGCATAATAGGAGGTGCCCAGGTGTGGTGAAAATATGTTACAAGTTGCAACTTGTTGACAAATATAAAAAAAGAAATCCAACATAACTGCAAAAGCAGCAAACTTACAGTGAGAACAGGACCAATTGTTAAATCTTCCAACTTTCTTCTCTCTGCGAGATCCTTTAACTTGGATGTAAGAGGAGTTTTAGACCAGTTCTGAAAGAATATGAATTCATTGTTAAAAGAAGAATGAGAAGACAACCAGATGAAAATCCCAATCCAAAATTGTCTTAGATACTGAATTCAAGATGAGATTAAAGACACAAGACATGATCGAAGACACAGTATAAATCAGCATCTCCATGACTTTGATTAATCCATACTAAATGCTAGACCAAATACACAAAACAAAATGGAAGCTGCCTACCTCATGCATGAATAGTATAGACTGTGCAGAGCACTTCTGACCGCTGCATGCATAAGCATCCTGGTCACATACCCATGCAACATAATCCACCTGCCATTAGAGATCAAAATTCAATAAATTAACAATTTCCTTTATGCAGAAAGAACTGGATAAACTAAAATGGAAAAGAGCAAATAAGAACCTCCTGTACATCAGGCCCCAGTATTTTCCAGTCAAATCCTGCATCTTCCAATTTAATACGACCTTTCATGTCAACAGCCAACTTCTCCGCCACTCTTGAGCTGCCAGTGAAGAGAGTCATGCGTGGATTTGCCTGCAAGAATGACGAGAATCATTAATTTCAATTTTAGTTGCACTCACAAAGTTTTCATGTATCAACAAACATAACAATTGGGTATACGTGAGTCTTACAACGTCCTCTCATATTTAACTTCATTCATAATAATGACAAATTAGTGAAGCCATCAAATCGGTTTCAAAAGAAGGTATTCACTTTGTTGGAAGACAGACTGAAAACTGAACTTCACAAAACTGTCTTATATGCCACCACAATCAGCATCTCAAGCACAGAACAGTTTGCAAAATCATCAGCACCAACAACAAGTTTTCACTTTTCCTTTTTATCTTGCTACAACCTCCACAAAGGCACTGAAAAAAACCACTGCTACAACCACCACAAATATTACTAACTGCAGGTAAAGCACAGATCATAAGATTACTTTCTTGTACACAACTTTTTCCAAAGCCATAGATAATAGAGTGCACTCCCTCCAGGGTACGGAGAGAGAGAGAGAGAGAGAGAGAGAGAGAGAGAGAGAGGGAGAGAGAGAGAGAGCAAAAATAAACAATGCTTTTCACATCAACACCCAAATAAGAATAGTTAATGCTTTTGAATAGTATAAACAACTGAAAAATTCGAAAAGACCAACCTCCAACAGCAGCTTGTTCATTGTCTTCCCATCAGAATTTATATAATCAACATCCTCCATAGGTAAACCACAATGATGAAGTAATCGCATCATTTGCTCCATAACAATGCTAACCTATTAAAACAGTTTAGAAAGACCAGAGTTTAATTGCTAATAGATAAGAATGCAAGACACTAATAAAATGTTGGATAATGGAATCACTAGCCCAACTCTCAAAGCATAGTAAATTAAATTGTAGGTCCTCCTCATATAGTAAAACTCTCTCCTCTCTTTGTCTCACTCTCAAACACCCTTTCCCCCGAGGCCCTCCTGCCTGCACTCATCCCCTTACTTTTTGATATAATTTCCTCTTCAACTTAATTAGTACATTTCTCCACGCTAATATTGAAATAGTGTGTGCCCATTATTATATTACTCTCTCCTCCGTTAAACTTCTACATCAACTCCTGCATAACCTTGCCATCAAATAATCAACTTGTTCATAAAATCAAAGCTTAACCACTTATGGAATGAAACAGAGCTTGTACTATCATACCTTGCTATCAACCTTAAGAATGGGCTTGTTACCCATATAAAGTGCGCCCATCAACTGAAGGACAGGAATCTCCAGTGGGAAATTGAAGGGAGTAATAAGCGCAACCTGCACTGACAATTCTTTTAGACTGTAAACTAAGAATAAGATGGATGTACATACAGACAGAATTATGTGTCAGTACATATTTTCATAAACAACTTTTAAAATAAAACACCCAAATGCTCAGCAAGAAACTTCAGAAGGTGTATGCATCCTTCTTGGAATTACACTATTCACAACAAACTGATCCAATATTGGTGAATCATAAATACATAAAATCGTGGCTCGTCAATTTGTACACAAACAATCAGTAAGCATCTAGCCCTTTGAGATGGAGCATTTTAAGAGGTCTGTCTACGTCAGATCTGTCAGTTCTTCATTCAGATGCAAACTGAACTCTAGACCTCAATGAAGCAGAAAAAGAAGTAAGAGGGTTTAATTGGTACTATTAATTCCAAGCAAAAGTAAATGTATGGAATTTGAAACTGTTAAATCATATGGTATTTTGTCTGTCCAATCAATTCACATGAAGAAAAGAAACCATGGGCTCTAATAAGCATAGTTTTCAAACACATGACTTAGAAAATTGCTCTCATTTTTCAGCAGTCCCTCCGTTTTCTTCTCTGCTTGTGTCAAATGGCTTTTTCAAGACAGAATAATCAACTGGTTTTAGTCAAACACTGACAATATTTGGAATTATCAAGCATTTCAATTCTTCCCATTACAAAAGTAACCTGACTTTCTAGATGATAAATGAAAAACTATATATTTCCACTGGATAAGCTCTATCATGTTCAAAGACTTACGGGACCATAAGGCCAGCGGAAGGCATGACTCTGCTGTCCAAGATGATTTCCAGGTATCGCAAAAGAACGTGCCAAGAAACGAACCTGCCAATTTCATAAGAAGTAAGAAGTTAAAGAAGAATGTGAATGCTGACTAATGTTCCTTAAGCATGTTTAAGTCGAGGTTACTGCATCGGAGGAGTCATCCATAAACACAGTAACAATATGTTATGAAAGGGATTCAAATAAGAACTTATCCATTGATACGACAGCATCACCTATCAGGAAATTTTAAGTTAATGGTCAGTAAAACCTGATTAGTTTCATTCTTGCAGGCCTTCCGTTTATTTTTCATTTGTTAAAGACTTTCTGTAAGCAAGACAAGAAAGGCACAACTAGTTGTTATTGGTTTACCTGGTCACCAGAGAAATTCTCTAGAAACTTTCTTGTGACATCAACTTCACCAAAAGCCTGCTGGTAACTCTTTGGAGCAACCCTCTGTATCAATCTTGAGAAAAAATCAGACACCTGAAACCATGTAAACCAAAACATCATTGCAATGCTAATCATCTAATCAATCAATATGAAAAAGTGGCATTCCTAATCTAAATTCAATACTATTAAAAAGACACTATTCTCATTTGCTGAAGACATGCTACCTTTGGTAGGGAAAGCATGTGTGCGGCCCTTGCAGATATGTCTCCATATAGAAGATACCTGCAATAAAGTTTCTCTTACCCTCAGTTTTGTCCAGAATTGGACAATAAAATAGCAAAAAAATTCATAAGAAAATATTGATTTACTATCGTAACAGACCCCATCCAAATATCCAGCAGACAAGCAGCAACAAATAAAGCAATGAAGAAAAGAAAAAAGAAAGGAAGGATAAGCTTTACAAACCTCTCTGGTGCTTTGAAGGGATTGTGCAAACCATGTTTTGGGCACTTAGATAAGCTCTCCACAAATGGCTTCATATCAAACAGTTAAAAGAGATATTTAGATTAAGAGCAAGTGCAGCAATACAATATTTCAGAGTCTACAAAAGTTGCATCTGAATAGAAAGAGAAGCGAAGAGAAGACCACAGAAACAGCTGAAGAATAAAATACAGCAACCTAGACACACACTCAGTTTGATCCAACATGCTTGGTACTGAACAGCAACGGAAATATGTTTGAAATAGAAGCAACATAGCCATAGTACCAGTAAGCAAGGTCATACCTGAATTCCTGTTTCATCCACCTCAGCAATTTTAATGAAAGGTTCTCCATTTAAAGGATCCAAAAGGGTATTCCAATTTGCGGATGCTGTCCATTTACCCTGCACTAAAGTGAAGAAATTCCATGTTCAAAATGATTGTGTTGCCGTTATACTTCTGGAGAGAACCAGCATAGAGCTAAACATGACCTGAAAAATGCTAGTATGAAAATTGGAATTAATTATTCAAGGTGCTATTCCTTTTAAGATTTTATTGAATGTCAAACTAAATTCTAAACTTGACTGTGTTTAAATGTTTAATTAGATAACCAAGTCTCATACTACTTATTAGATAATTATAAAATAAATGGTAAAGAAATACAATAAGACTCGTAATAAGGTAAGCCTCATGAACAAAATTTGTTACTCATTTTAATCTTAAATTTTTTCTCAAAATTCATGGTTTTTAGGTCCACAAGACCACATATTGTAACCAATTTACACCTTTAATAAGTGTACCTACCCAAGTTCTGTACTTCAGCAGGTTGAGAACCAGATATCTCCTCAACTTCTACGGTTGCAAAAGGTAAAGAGTGACTAAATCTGCCAAGAATAAATATATAAGAAATCAACAAAACAAGTTTCATATAAGATCAACACATAACTTAAGGAAGTTTTGAAAGCATTAACATTTTTTAAATTAATTATCCGACCTTGAATCTACTACCATAAACATGAGGCAAATTAGAGCATTCATCAAAATACTGCAGATGTTATCCCACGTATACTTTCCAATCAAAACATAAACAAATCATGTAGATAAATATCTGAATGAAAGACCAATGATTTATGCAGTGTTGCTATGAAACAGCATTAAAACAGGATCCTAATCAAGGGCGACACAGAACACATTCAGCTCACTGTATTACGACAATATCATCTTAATTGTTGCCAAGCCGGTGCAAGACACAAAGCTACACAAAACTTTCTGAGAGAGTCACTTGACCAATTTCCTCATTCAGAACAAAGTAGAGTTCGTGCAAAAATCTTTTATTGCTAGGATAAACTTTGAAAGACCTATAGGCTAAAATTTCACATCTTAAACTAAGAATGACTGCTAGTATCCAATACCATGGTTTGTTTATACCACAGATCCCGATTAATAAGATGGTATCGACAAACGAACCCATAAACTGAAAACGATCAATTTCAAGCCCAGAACACAGTGACGCACCTTGACAGATTGAAAGAACTGAACCAACATGAGACCTTTTGTGGAGCCCTGGCTCTTAATTCTCGGGACACCAGAATTTTATGCATTTTTGTCTGGCGAGAAAGGACGCTCTCCCTCAACGGAATTCAAATTATGATATTGAAGCTAAACAGTATAAAGCCGAAGCTGTCGCTTTCTCACTAGTGATTTGTACTTTCACTTCCTAGATTGCGCTGCTATCAATTCACAACCTAAAGAGACCTCTATTCCAACAAGCCGGAGCGTTTATATAGCGGCGAAAAGCCACTTCTTTCCCACTGTATTTACATTCACATCTACAAAGAAGTCAGATAATCAACTGGGCATGGAAAGTTTATTCACAGGGCAGAGTTTATGGTAATAATTCAGGCAGAGATGGAAAATAAATGAGAAATGAAGAAGCAGTGAATCACTGGCACTGATCCGGATAAAAACAAGCAACCCACAGGCTGGCATAACGTGTCAGGCCAAAGTTAGCTTAATGGGAGGGAGAGCTGACGAGATGCTGACTCTTTTAAGTTCGCAATAGACCAAAATTGGCCCATTTGCACTGTACTTCTGCATCCTCGCTTTGTACCAATTGTCAAGGGGCAAATTGGATCAAATCCCTTATTTTTCCGGTGAATCCTGTTTGAACTTTAAAGGCTTTCCTTTCAGTTTTATTATCTCAAGGAAAATGTTGGTTTACCTGTACGAGAAAATTTAGTAAGTAAATCCATAGGAGGAAATGTTATTCTTTTTTTCCAAAGTAAATTAATTGTAGGATAAATTTAAAAAAATTAAATTATATCTTTTTATTTTTAATTTTAATATATAAAATAAATAAATTATATATCTAATTTTTTGAATTTTTTAAATTTAATTTTAAATAAATAGAATTTTAATATTAATTTTTTTCAATCAAATATTTTGAAATATATCTAAATAAATTTTAATATTTTAATTTTATTTAATAAATTATTAAAAATTTTAAATATTAAAAATATTTTACAATAAATTTAACTTATGATTTTTCACATATGTAAAAAAAATATTTAAATTATCATTATAAAAAATTCAAAATTTTTTAAGTATCAAAAATATTTTTAAAAAATATATACTTTCAAAATTTTAAAAAATTTATAAAAAAAATTAATGGATTAAAAAATTTAAAATTAAAAAATAAAATCAAAATAAGGTGTATAATCTATTTGAATAGTTTTTAATAAAAATTATTAATTTTGTATAATTATTTTAAATTAATATTTAATTTAAATAACAATAAATTAGGATTTGTTTGAATATATTTTAAAATTTTAAATTTAATTAAAAATAAAACTTAAAATTTGAAATAATACTTATTTTTTAACTTTTTACCTCTAATTACTTAGTTAAAAGAACCAAAGATTTAAAATTTTCTGGTTCTAATCTAAAGAAGAAAATGTCCACTTAAAAACCAATCAATCAAAACCCAAAACTCAAAGCGTTCAGTTTTTTATTTAAAAAATAATAATAGCAAAAATACTATTTATAACTCAAAAGAGAAAATGAGCTTTTTTAAGAGAGAAATTAAGATTATATTTTAATAACTTTTATTATTTGTCCCTTTGATAATTTGACCGTAGTTTCATTGAAATCCCTTAAACAAATATTATAAAAAAATTAATTAATTGAATTTGTGAAGAAAAAAACTACTATTTGTCCTCTAATTAATACATAACATTCAACTTCAACATATATATATATATATAATCAAAATGTTCTTTGTATCAATTATTACATATCAAATTAGTTATGCTTTTATAGGTAAATATTAAAATAAATTCTGTTATTTTTTGAATTAATTTTACATATAATTTTTAATTTAATTTAAATTAATTTTTATTTTTATTTTTTATAAATATTATTCAAATTAAAGATTTTATATAATAATTTTTAACTCAAAATTCGTTACTGTTCTAAAAAAATGCTCAAGCTATCGTTACAAAAAAATTTATATTTTTTAATATAAAAATATTTTATATATTTTTAAATTCTTGTCAATATAAAATTTTAAAAATTAAATTTTTTTAAAAAAAATAACTTATATGTTTTTTAATATCCATAACAAATTTTAAACCAAAATTTATTATTTATTAAGATATCAATTTAAATTCTCTTTGAAAATAATAATAATAATAATTTTGAAGTAAATTAATATTTTACCCGTAAAATTAATTTTAAAAACTACAAATCAAAATATAAATATTACAAAATTTATTTTAATATTTATCTTATTTTTATTTAATTTAATCAAAAATTTAAGATACATAGATTCATTAAGGAAAAACTCTTGGTCTTGCAGTTGCCGAGCTCTAAGTCTTAAGTACAAAACTCTGTCGGTCCAATTGATTCCATGCATCTACCGACCTCACAACAAACTCTTTCATAGATAAGGTTAAATTTAAATTATCACGTCAAATAATTAAAAAATCAAAATAACTCCTAATTAAAAATAATAATTAGATGTTCAAAGATGCCAAATTATATGTTGGTCCAATGTACATAATATAATGTAATGGACTTTGTAATATAAAAGACCATAGTTTAGAAACAGGAATTGTAATTAAGAGTGTGGACATCCATTGACATTTCAGACCTTGCATCATGCATGATTCTCTGACCAAACTTTCCACGCTCTTAATCCAATAAAACAATATCTAGTGGAAAGCCATTTAATATAAAATTGACTTAATCATATTAATACTGTTTGCCTACATGTGCAACATGTAACACGTTATTGACCTACATATGTTTGCCATTTTTGGTCCGTCTTTTCTATCATATTATAATTTCCATATTACATCAAAGTTTGAAGTATATTGTGTAATTAGTAATTGCTCTCTAACCAACGTAATGACTGGTTCGTATTAAGCAGTTAGGTCTTTGTTGCAATGTACAATTTTATTTTTTTAAAAAAATATATTTCAAAATTGAAATGAAATTTTCAGTCATTTTGAATTTTAAAAATATAAAGATATCAACCAAATTTAATTATAATAAGCACTTAAACTCCAATTAATATATGTGAATATTCCAAGTGGACATGGCATTGATCTTATAACATTTCTTGTGAATTTATAATTGAATTTTTGATATCCGACATTATTGAATTTAAAGTATGAATCTTTCGATCTTCTCTACATGCTTTCTTAGGACGTAGGGAACTTAGGCGATCTACATACTGAGTCTAGTTGGACTCGGACTTCCAATGGAATGGAAGAGTTCCATATTCTTAGGAAAAACTCGATTTGATCTACAAAATACAAGTTTTATACCCATATTCACATAAAAGTTAAATTATAAAAATATGTGATTTTTATTTTTTATTATTAATATCATAAATTATAAAAATATTTTTAAAAAATTAATATAAATTACAATGAAACAACTAAATAATTTAAGATGAATAGCATGCATGAAAAGACAAAAAAAAAAACTAAAATATTAATTATAAATCCTTAGGATCATAACGGTTGACAATTGCACAATAAAATAACATCAACTTAGCTTATACAACTAAAAATCTGGCAGAAGTCTTAAGGTCATGAAAATTTTTTAAAATCCAAGTTAAATAATTAATCACGGTTGGCCCTATCTGTTAGGGCTGCGTATATGCTTTAAAATAACACTCGGGTTCTCCGAGTCTTTCGGAAATTTTTAGGGAATTTGTATGGAAATTAACGAAATGAAGCCTTAATTAGCTACAAACAGTACAAAGACTTTCCTTGATAAGTCATAAATCAGAATAAAGTAACCAATGGATGGGTTAGTTTATATGTTAATTACTTGCATGTGTATATTAATGCTTGTAAAGTATTGCAAGTAAGAATAAAGTACAAGACATTGACCTATTACTCTGATGCTATCAACTTTAATTTAATCATATATATCTCAGACTTGTTGCTAACATTTTCTCTCTCTAAATTATGCACGTCATCCTCGTGGACATACAATTTTCTAAGGTCAGCTGAACTTATACTATATTATATATATATATATAATTATGTGTGTGGATATTAAATTTCATTTTGATGGCACAAATGTTATTATCTTGAATCTTAGATCAAGTTGTAGATATAATTTATTTTAAAGATATTTTTATGATATGTATTTCTTAATTTTAACTGTAAATATTAAAATAAAAAACTTGAATTACAAATTGCTTTTTAATTTAAATGAAACATCTGTTTAAATTGTTGTAAAAAAATTAAGAATATTTTTTATTATTAGAATACCTTGAAAATGACTCCAACAAATTTTAGATCTCATTTCGAGTCTATTCCTCAAAATTGAAAGTTTCAATTCTTAAATTATTTTTAAATATTTTTTAACATTTTTAATTATGTAATATATATATATATATATCAGACTCAAAAAATTATGAAATATTTTATAATAATAGTTTGAATATTTTATTAAACTTTTAAAAAATTATAAACCAAAATTTGTTACGTAAAAATTTGAGTTTGTGTATTTTTAATTTTAAAAATTTTTAATAAAATTAGAAGTGAGCTAAATGAAAAATGTGAAATTTATAACTAGTCAATGAATTCTTCGTTAAAATATAAAATAGTATAGTTTATTTTTTATATATTTTTTTAATTTGAAAATACATCTATGAGTACCTGAACTATTAATATCTTTTCTACCTACTACTAATTAAATGATATTTCTGATGACATAACATATGAGAATTAAACTATATATTATATTTTATATAAAATATATGAATGCATTTGTACGGATGCATGGACATGAAAGTCGCGTTTAGTAAAGAAACGAAAAAAAAAAAGAGAGGTCAAAATGATCCGTTTTGGTTCTGATTCAGCAAGTGGTGGCCTTCCTTTGAATTTGAAAAAAATGTTGAAAATTGAACGATCTGTTCCACACGGTACGCTTACTTCCCAACATCATATAATCAATTCATTCGTCTTCTCTTATCTGTCTTTCCGCAAATGGCTGCTAACTCACTCTTTTTATTACACACAAACACAAGTTGTCGGGCCCATGATGTCAACAATTTTGAAAATAAATTACTTAATTCAATTTTTACTTTGAACTTTTTAAAATATTCAATTTAATAAGCATTAATTTAAGTTTTACCAAACCAGTAAGGAAGATAAATTTTTATATAATATATTTTAAATCATGACCTTAAGTTGATATGATTTTACTAATATTTTGGAAAATATTAGAGTAATCATAAAACACGATTTAAATTTAACGTGTTTTTTAATTCAGGTTATAAATTTTAATTCATTTTAATTTTACTTTAAAATATTAACTTAATGTAAATTATGATTTATCTCAAATCAACTATAAAAATATAAAATTATTTTGATAGTTAAGATTCTTAAAAAAAACTCAAATAATTTTTACATTTTATTTTGAATCAATACCTCAAATTTGAATAATTTTAAACTCACAAGTTATTTTTATAAAATTTTTATCGTATAAAATTATATGTATTTTTTCAAAACTCAAAAAATTTTAAAATTTTTTATAATGATAGTCTAAATATATATTTTTTTACATCTATCAAAATTGATTATACAAGATTTCTAATTTAAATATTTTAACTTTTAAATTTTTTAATAAAGTTTAAATTAAAAAATCATATGTAAAATTCAACTAAACTGAAATTTTAAATTTGAATTAAAAAATAGATATAATTCAAATTTTTTCCATTATATAATTTTTTAAAACACAAATTATTAGTATATAATAATTTATTATTTTATATTTTGTAAAATCAAAGTACTTGAAGGCTTAAAATTTTGGATATGCTGAAGGCAATAATGCCCTAACCAAGTCAAGAGGGTGTTTGTTTGTTGTCAATTAGGAAGACTTTGCTAGGGGGAAAAGTCTTAATTGTAAGGTAATGTTTGTTTAATTAGTATGATAATATTATTAACTTGTTAGCTATGCCCTTCATGTATCAAATGTAAAAATGATACAATATTATGGAGGCTAATTATCATTAAATGGTCAATATGGACCGTAGGATTTTGTAGTTAAACAAGTAATGGTTCTTGCAAGCAATAATGAACTAATCATGCGTTAAGTATTCTATAAAATAATCACATATTATAAACTATATCTGCATATTTCAATCTTCACATTATTATATTTTGAGTAAGGATAAAGGATATTTAAAATTTTGAATTATATTCAGTTTGTGAAATCTAACTTAAATGCTAAATTAAAATTTAATTTATTAATTAAATTAAATTTAACAAAAAATTTAAAAATTAATTATGTTTAAATTAAAAATCTTGTGTGACGAATTTAAATTTAAAATTTTTCGTAAATATAAAGAAATACTTAAACTATATATCATAAAAAATTAAATTTATTTGAGTGTTGAAAATATTTTTTTAAAAAATTTATATTTTAACAAATTTGAAAAATTTATAAAAAATAAATCGTGAGTAAAAAATTATTCAAAATTAACTTATTTACTTATAATGTGAAATTTTAATATATGTTATAGAATTCAACATAGTAGTAAAGTTTTCGCTACAAAAGCTTAAAGAATCGATGTGATCAACCTGCTGACTAACAATTTTTTAGTCTCAAAATAAAAAATCACAATTCTCGTAATTTCATTTTTAAATTTTGAAATGAAGTAATTTTGATAGATCCATCTCACTAATAAGCAAGACAGAAGTTTAAGGTTCCAATCCCCAATTGATACTTTGATTATAAAAAAATGATAATATTATTTTTTCAATAAAATATTTGCAAATTAAAAAAGTAAAGCTTTCATAATATAATTATAATATTAAAAAAGTATATTGTTTATTTATTTTATTTTATTATATATTGCCACTCTAATTCCTCTGAAAATTCATACTAATTTCCAAGAAAAGAGTTAAAACTTAAAAGCGACCTTATTAAACAATCCAAGCATGTCTTCTCTATTTTCTTGACTTTTAAAAAGGCTCCAAAATTTAATTATTCAAACGACTTTGGATATATTTAATTCCTTTATTCTGCTCTGCCTTCCTTTTAATAATTTTGAATCACAGAATTAACCCCAATATATATTTTAATATTAAACTTTAATATTGCAAAACAAGTTCCAATTTTGCGGATTATTGATTTAGACATTTCCGTAATCCGATCATCATCATGCTTAAGCATCATGAAAATCTTCTGTATAATAAAGGTTGATAAATCAATTAAACACCTTTTTTTAATTAATTGTTTCGTAATGAATTTGGCAATATTTTACTCCACCAAAAGCAGACAAAAAAATTTCTGATTTTTCTATTGCATAAGAACCCACGGAAAGTAAGTCACCGGCGAAACATAGAAAGATTTTTCAAGATTAAGATGTATACGCATACCCTACTTACCAATATTATATTTGACCCTTGACTGTCTATATATTCGGCTCAAGAGACATGCCTAGCCTTACATGCAACATTAAGATTACCAAAAATAAAGAGACATAATTATAATATATGGTGAAAAATGACAACACGGGTTGGACCGACTCGTATTTTTAGATGTTAGGTAATTTTTTTAGATGTTACAATTCTTGATAATCCCATGTCTCTCTCCACGGTAAAACCCTAATGCAGGAACCAGACGACAAAGGAGACCTTTCAGAAGAAACTTTTGTCATATTGCCTGTATTTAAGACATTAAGACGGAACTATGTATAAAACTGTTAATTTGACCAACGAAACGGTTGTGTCCATGTGACTTTATGTACCGTACGAAACTTCATGGATATAGGGCATGAGTATACCTGGATGGTTGGCTCCGGGCCTCACGGCTGAAAGCTCTCTCTTGTTGTCAATGCAGACATTTTGTATAATCTAAATGATGGAAGAAGTTGAATTATTCGTGCTTAATTAAGCGTAATTAATTATGGTTAGGGATCGTATAATTAATATATGGTTGGGGCACTGTTTTTTAGTGCAATTGGATAGGCAGCTGTTGACGTTGTGTATATTAAAGGATTCAAACATTTGCAGCCTCTCTATAAAAGAAAAGAACAAAGTGTTGAGATGGTCCATTCAAGAGAAGGAAGAAGAGCTATGGAGGATGCTTCCAGGAGGTCTGGCCATGGAGGTCTCGTCAAGGAAGAGATGCCCGATTCTCATGGGGAAGAAGAAGATCGTAAACAACAGATCCTCTCCAAGGTGAAGTTTTGATAATTAAATCAAATTTAGAAGTAAATTAATCTTTGTTATTTTTCCTATTATAATCCCTAGATTTTCTTTGTAATCAAGGTGATTATTATCATTAAATCAAGATGAGATTGATCAATTAATTTTAATCTTTTATTAATATCAGTTTTTCTCTGGTCTTAGTTCAGGTCGGAAACAATAGACCGTACAGTGAGAATGATGCTATGAAGCCATCTTCACCTAATGAGAAGGAGTTAAGCCGCAGCAAGCAGGTAAGAGATGATCAAATCCCATATCCCATATTTAAACACGTTAATTAAGTAATGATTTTTATTGTTAAATGGTAATTAATTTCTAATGGAAGCATATAAAATCACAGAATGCAAAATTTGGATTTCCCAAAACTATAATCTATGTTATAAGTAATTTATCTTGATTATGTTTTATTTTAGCTAATTAAAGAATAGTTTGATCCGTAATATTAATTAATTAAATATTTCTAGTGAACAACAGACGTTCACGATAATAGTTCTTCTGATCCAGATGGGTTCACCCATCAATATCTGCTGATAATAAAAGAAATGACTGATTGAATTAGGGCAATATGGACAAGTGAGAACTAAAAAATCCATCCATCCATGGGATGAAAAAGGTGAATCCAGTGGTCAAAAGTCATACTAATTGACTAAGTTGTCTGTAGTAGAGTTTAAACCCTTGATTGATAAGTCTTTGACCATGAATAACAAACCCTAAAAAAGGATGGTCGGTCTCTTCTAGATGCTGCTGCCTCTTGTTCAATGGTTCTGTGTCCACTAAGGGCAGTTCTTTGATGTTGCATTTCGCCATGCCAGGCTATAATTATCTAGCTAGCTAGATAAACTAATTAATTAAGGCTTAACTTTGATTACAATTTGTCTGATTCCTGTTTAATTTGATGAAAGTATTTATATTTCATTGATCTAGGACGGATTGGTTGGAAGAAAATTAAGAATGGGAAAAACCATGAGTTGTGATTAATCAGTTCTTCTTAAAAGAATTCGTCCCATGTTTAAACAGGTTCCGATCTTATCTAATGCCGAAAAATCATCTTCTTCAACCCGGAAAGAACAGGTTAGAGAATTTCATTATTACTTGTTATTATTTTAATAAATTATTACGGTGAATTTAGTCTTATATATGTGTGTGATTAATTATAGGATGATCAGCTTGAATCTGCGAGAGCCGAGATGGGAGAGGTGAAAGAAGAGAACCAAAGACTAAAGATGTACTTAAATCAGATAATGAAGGATTACCAAGCCCTACAAATGCAATTCTACCAGATAGTTCAACAGGATTCAAAGAAATCGCCAAACCAGCCGCCGCCGGAAAGCAAAGTCGATGACCATCATCAGCAAGAAGTGGAGGAGCCTGAGCTTTTCTCGCTCGGTCTAGGAAGACTCTCAAGTGATTCAAAGAAAGACAACGAAAAGAACAACAAAGCCGAAAAGCAGGAAGATCATCATCATGATCATGAGCAAGATAAAGAAGGGTTAACCCTAGGGTTAAACTGCAAATTTGAATCGTCGACGAAATCGGAGGCAAATGAAGCTTTGCCTGATCCGAGTGACAGTAACAGTTCTGAGGAGCGGAAGGAGGATGCGGCGGAGACTTGGCCTCCTAGTAAGGTTCTCAAGACGTTGAGAAATGGAGATCATGAGGAAGCTTTGCAGCAAAATCCTGTCAAGAAAGCTAGGGTTTCTGTTAGAGCTCGCTGTGACACCCCCACGGTTAGCACTGACCACTCTTTCTGCAACAAAATTAATGGTATTAGTTATCATACTAATTAAGCTTACTAAATCAAAATAGGGAAATATGCTATAATAGTATTCGATTAACTACTCTGTAGAATCTAAAATATTATCCAAATCGGCCCGTATGATAAATTTGTTTATACAGATGAATGATGGATGCCAATGGAGGAAATACGGACAGAAGATTGCAAAAGGAAACCCTTGCCCTCGAGCATACTACCGGTGCACTGTTGCACCTTCATGCCCTGTGAGAAAACAGGTAATTAATTCTGTTCGATATATTTTTTAAACAATAAAGATTTTTTATTAATATGAATTTAAGCTTTGCTTTATTTAAGTGATGTTTTGATCATTTATAATATTAACGTACTAAATAAAAAATAAATATAAAATTTATTAATTATTTTAAATTATTATATATCATAATTTTTCAAAAAGTTAACAGAGAAGAAGCTAGATCCATCTTAATATACGTCATATTCGGCTAATTAATGCGTACATGTCACTGCTCTTGTAATGGACCAATTAAATTATTTCAATTGCGTATTTCAGGTTCAAAGATGTGCTGAGGATATGTCCATCTTGATCACCACCTACGAGGGGACACACAACCACCCACTTCCAATGTCAGCCACTGCAATGGCTTCCACCACCTCCGCGGCAGCCTCCATGCTCCTGTCTGGTTCATCATCAAGCTCTCGTCCAGGCTCAAACCCACCAATGTCCGCCGCCAACTCTGCCACAGCCACTAATCTCCAAGGCCTCAACTTCTATCTGTCTGATAACTCAAAGCCAAAGCAATTCTTCTTACCCAACTCTACACTCTCATCTTCGTCATCTTACCCTACAATCACTCTTGACCTCACTTCAACTCCATCTTCTTCAACGTCTCCTTTCAACCGGTTTTCTTCTGTTTATCCTCAAGCAGCTTCAAGATACCCTTCTGCGAGTCTCAACTTCAGTTCTT
Organism: Moringa oleifera; assembly: GCA_021397835.1. Classification (NCBI taxonomy): domain Eukaryota; kingdom Viridiplantae; phylum Streptophyta; class Magnoliopsida; order Brassicales; family Moringaceae; genus Moringa; species Moringa oleifera. The sequence continues at coordinate 5,783,739 of JAJFZO010000344.1, read as the reverse complement.
CATCGGAACCCACCACGTTGTCTTGGGGCAGTAGCTTCTTTAGCTATGGAAGTACACAGCCAGCTTACATGAAAAACAACCAAATCGGAGCATTGAACCTTGGAAGACAGCCTATAGAAAACAACGTTTACCAATCTTTCCTGCTGAAGAACAACGTAGCGCCTCCTCAGCAATCTCTGCCAGATACCATCGCGGCTGCAACCAAAGCAATCACAGCAGACCCAAGTTTCCAATCAGCTTTAGCAGCCGCTCTGACGTCAATCATGGGCAGCGGAAGCAATGCCGGCAGCGCAAACCAAAACGGCGTGGACGAGAATAAGCTGAAGTGGAGTGAGGCATTTCCTGTTGCTTCTGGTTACTCAGTGACAGCCAAAGGAAACGGTTGCGCGTCTAGCTACTTGAACAAGGCACCTTCCGCAGCTTCTCAACCAGGGAGCTTCATGTTTCTGCCACCTTCGTTGCCATTTTCCACCTCCAAAAGTGCATCTGCGTCGCCTAGTGACACTAGAGAGCACAGCAATTGATTAATTGTTTGGATGTTGTTTAATTAGACTTAATTGGCCTGTAATAATTTCATGTAAAGAAGTGATAGGAACCAAAGGGGATTGAAAGTAATTAGAGACTTCATTCTCCCACAAAGTATTTGCAATACATAGTTAATTAAGCTTGTATGACAATCACATATTTAAGCTTGTACCTGTAGTAGCTGAAAAATTCTTCCTTTTTTTTGCTATATTGATGGAATCTAACTAGTGGGCGCAGCAAGGACTCTATGGCGCTTAAATGTTAGAAAAAGAAAAGAGAAAGGATGCATAGCTTCTCTTCCATTCGTAGAGAATAAATGAAGAAAAATTAACAAATCATACTACTTAATTTCTTCCAATTGTGATCCCAAAAAGTTCTAAAATATGAAATCTGGACCTCAATGCCACTGTCTTGAATTATAGAATATCCTTACTCTGATATCAAATAAAAATAGCTGGAGAACCCTAAAAGTGAGACTTCTGTAACAGTTATTATTTTTAATTTATTGGACTCTGTGAATTGGGGATGTAGCTCAAATGGTAGAGCGCTCGCTTTGCATGCGAGAGGCACAGGGTTCGATCCCCTGCATCTCCATATTTTTTCTTTTTGGTCAAATCAGTTTTGGAGAGGACAAATGGATAAGATGGAATAAAGTATTCATGGGATGAACACGATTCGTTTAGATGGAGACATGATGAGGTATGAGCTGTGTATGTAGATGCTCCAAGATTTTTTTCGCAGTTGGCAATCTGTAATTTCATCATTGCAATATAATCGGTGGATACGTATATGACATCAATGCCAGAGAATGCGACGGTGGGGACAGTGCTGCCCACTGCAAGCCAACCACATCCCTAATAACAAACAAGCTCTCTTTTTACCTTTTAATTCTTGCTGTTCTTCTTTCTCTTCTTTTCTAGTATTCTCTCTCTCTCTCTCTCTCTCTCTCTCTCTCTCGATTCCCTTTTCTTTTGCTCTTCTCCACTCAGTCTTGGATTTTGATCAACCTTTTCTTTTGGGTGCTGGTATAAATTCAGTTTTATGCACAATTTAGATTGAGGCTGAATCGGAACCCTAGCTATCTCTGTGGACTGTTCAGATTCTCATCTGTTATTGGTGAGATAAGTTTATGATCCTTCATTTTTCCTTTAGTTTCTGTTGTTTATATTTAGCCACTTTCGGCTTCTTTGTTATTTTCTTTTATGCTTGAAGCTGATTGTTTTGTTCAGTGAATCTTTGAAGGTGAATGAAAGATCATAATTTTGTGTTAGATGAGATTAATACCCTCGATTTTGTGTCCTGTTGTGGGTGCATGAGTATGTTTAGATGCCAAATTGGAAACTCTTGTACCTATTAATAGAATCTTGGTGCTGGAAAAGAAGGGCGCTTGGTTTCTGCTAACTTAAACATTGAACTCATGCTAGATTGAGTGCTTATTGAATCATGCGAAAAAAGAAAAACAAATTATGCTTATAAGATTTATTCCTGGCAGCTAAATGATTGTGTTATCATTTCCTTTTCCCAGAAAAAAACTATACAACCGAAATGTTTTTGAGCTTGCCTGCACTGAATTCAAACCATTCACTGTTAACACTTTCATCCATATTCAAATCGTTAGAGACATTTATAAGTTTCTGACCTAAATGTCACTGAAAATGTTAATGGGCTTATTTTGAATATTCAATGATGGACCGTTTCAGGTGGTGAGCATGTCGACTCCTGCAAGGAAGAGATTAATGAGGGATTTCAAGAGGTTACAGCAAGACCCACCTGCAGGAATCAGTGGTGCACCACAAGATAACAATATAATGCTTTGGAATGCTGTGATATTTGGGTAAGTTGGAAGCAACTGTATGAAAAATGTTTTGTATTTTTGTTTGCTTCTGTTATTATTTCCTTTATTTATCCTTGTATTTTAGTATGGATGGATGAGCCATTTCTATTTCTTTTATGATTTGGATTGCAGTCCTGATGATACTCCATGGGATGGAGGTGAGTAATCTGTGAACTGAAGCTTTTTGCTGTGCATACATGATGTGCTAAATTATCATTTCATATAACCTCATAGTATTTGTTTGGGCTTAGCTTAAACATTTCAGAAAATCTGAATGTCTCACACAAGCCTAAACTGTGCAATTTGTATGCTTTGAATGGTGCCACAGTGATTTTAATTGCTGAATTGAGTTTCTCTTGCAGTTGTTTAAATTGAGATGATTTAGGGTTTCAACTAATGGCTCTATTTTTATCATAGGAGAACTAGTTTTTCTCGTTGATACTATACAGAAACCTCTTAAGTAACACACAGTGGAATAGATTTACGTTCATGGGTGTTTGGATTACTCTTACTACCTGGTGTTTGTGTGATTCTTTCTTAGGGCCATTTTCATAGAAGGGGAAACATAATTAACTATTCTGCAGCATATAGAATTTGTTGTATGTCTGCATATCTAGCTGTTTTTTTTTTTTTCTATTGTGCTGTTCTTGAGACTCAAAGTATCAACCTCCTATAGTATCATTCTTTAGCAATATTGGTTATGTTTTTGTCAGTGCCACTTGCAGTTCTGTATTATGTTTACTGTTAAGTGTAATTAGTGAATTAATTGATATACTATAAAGACATCAGTTATGTTGGCCATGTATACCAACCAGTTACTTGTTCTGGCTCTGTCAAGATAGAATGTTACACAACAATATATTCAGTTATGTTGCAGTCAGAATTCTGACTTGATGAACACACAAGGATCCCTATGTTCACTTGCTTTTCCATCTAGTCAACCATAGCCAATGGACTTGAACCAAGGGACAGTGACCATGTAGTCAGACTAAAAAGAAGGCCAAAATGAGTTGTTTTCATTCAAGGCCAGAAAGCTTGCTTCGAAGAAGCTCTCTGTTAAATTAACTTATGACCTGAAAGAAGGTATGAAAACAGATTAGTCTTATCCAGACTAGTTAAGCAATGCATTCAGCTGAGAGCATCTGCAGTAATTGATCATTTAATAGAGAAGATAAGTAGTTCAGTTGATGCTTGTTGGAACAAGCAACAAAAAGACTTAAGTCCAGAAGTGCTAACTGAATCGTGACTGATAATTTGATACTGATGTCCTGCTAGGTCATGCAATATGGGCATTAATATTTTCTTCTTTAGCTCTTTCAGCCGAGCTTTAAATGAAAAAGGGAGTACTTGGTCATAGCAGCCTTTTTCTCAGTGTGTATGCACATGTGCCTTTAATTTCGAAGCTCAGCTTTCCGCATGCTCATGTGTGTGAAAGCAATCTTATCGTTGTCTGGATTCTACATTAAAAAGCATGTTTTTTGAGTTCTTCAGGTACATTTAAGTTGTCTCTTCAGTTCACAGAGGATTATCCAAACAAACCTCCAACAGTTCGATTTGTTTCCCGAATGTTTCATCCAAATAGTAAGTTGACTGTCACTCCTACCATGACACTGCATATCACTCCACCAATTACTTCTTAATTTCTGGATTTGTGCAGTTTACGCCGATGGAAGTATATGTTTGGATATTCTTCAAAATCAGTGGAGTCCTATATATGATGTAGCAGCTATTCTCACATCTATCCAGGTATTGCAAAGTATTCCCTTTTTAGATCTTCAATTGCTGCATCCAGAGCTATGCTTTTTGTTTGTGAATGAGACTATTGAAGCATGCACATACAGTGTTAAGATAAGGAACTATCTTCCAACTGATCATTTATGATACAGAACAGTAAAGGCTTAACTAGCATCTGAAATGTGTTACAGTCATTGCTATGCGACCCCAACCCAAACAGTCCTGCGAATTCAGAAGCTGCTCGAATGTTTAGTGAGAACAAGCGTGAGTACAACCGAAGAGTTAGGGAAATTGTCGAGCAGAGCTGGACAGCAGACTAATTCATTCTGTTGTGCTGGTTTAGGAGGTCTTTATCTGAAGAATTGGAGCAACATTGAGAAACATTGCCTCTTTCAAAACCTTTGTTTACTTGTTCTGTGGTCAACATGGATAACAGTTATATATGAATGGCAGGCTATTCAACATTGCTTTATATTATGGATTCTGGCAATGTGTCTTTTAGCTTGTGTAAATTAGAACTTTTGTGTACAAGTTCACATTGGATTGTGTTGTTTGGTTAGATTGTGTTGAATTTCATGCTTGGCTATAAAGCTGGGAGTCAATTGGGTCGTGCCTACAAAGAAATCTTGCCAAACTATTGGAGAGGATATGAGACTTGGAAAGCCATAGAAAGGGTAAAACATTCTGCAGCCATGGCCAATATGATCATAATTTTTGTATACAAAATTTAAGAAATGGACTCTGATCAGGGTTCCAATTTAGATGGGAAACTGATTTTGTTTCACTCAAAAATTACTGACAATAATGGAGCGATAAATAATTTTTAACTTTCAAGACAATTTTGTATCATTAAATTGTATAATACTAGACAAACAATCCCAAGTTCAAGCCACCCACAACCAATAAAAGAAGAAACAGAGGTCTCATGGTCACTCCAAACTGGAACACCTTCACCTTAACCCTTTCTATACAAAGCCAAAGCCTCCAACTGGAGAAGACACTGAAGACAAACCCAACAAAAGGATCTCTTACATGAATCAGCAGCATTGCGTCCAGAATGCTGCCTATGCTTCAGTCAAGCCCATTTCTTCAGCTGGAGCGTCCTACAATTAGAAGAGCTATGTCAATTATTAAAAGGATCCACCAAAAGGTCTTGGAGTAAATAGAACTATACTTAAGATTGGTAACAAATGAAACGTATTTCAAAACAGAGAATGAACTCTACCAAGTTAAAAATGTCTTTTTCAAAAACTATTTGCTATTCCGTTAAACCATGCTTTGAGAATTATTAACAGAGTAGCTCGGCACAGACAAATCATATTTTTACTATAATGTTTACCATATTTTCTTTGTTCTGTTCAACTGTATCCAATGCAAGCGAGGGGCTGACAGGACCTGTTGGAAAGAATCATAAAATCCATCAGCCACAAACCAAAACAATATACAGACATTTTTTACCTTAAACATCTATATACTTGCCTTCTGTACTAGTAGATTTCTTTTCCTGCTTCTTAGTCTTGTCCTTTTCTTTATTAGGCTTGGGCTTAGTAATCTTCTCTGTTTTCTTCTGTAACTTTTGAACTCCGGTCTCTGAAACACTTCTTGCATTTGCAGAATTCTTATTGAAAGACCTCTTCATCCTTGTTGGAGGATTATTCTTTGGACTAGTCTCCTTCTTGGCTGATGCTTTAGTTGAGGAAACTTGAGCGGCTTCAGCATTCAAGGACCTGGGTTTCAGCTTCCTATTTCCCATAATGGAAGATGAGCTGTGAACCTCATCATCTGAGGACCGAGTTCCCTCTTCGGGCACCTGGGAACATGCCTCAGAGACCTGCAACTGCTCTGAATTTTCTGAGATGTTGTAGAGTTCAAATAATTCTTTTACAGCATCCCCATGCTCAGAAAGATTATAACGACGTGCATAGGATTTAAGCTCATCTCGCATTGACTGAAGAGGCTGGATTTGGCATTATCCGCAAAGAAGTAAAACCATTCAGGAGTCATTACCATCTCTTGCATAGAACTCAATGAAACTCAACAAGTTATCAATCCAAAAATAGACAAAAGCAACAGCACCTTAATAAAAACATGTTTATGACTACTGCATCATTAGCTTAACCCAAGAAACAGAGAATAAACAAACCAAAAGTGGAAGAAAGTTATGTGGGTAAAGAAAATAAAGTTTTAAGAAGCCTCTGTGTCCCTGACTCAAAACCTCATATATTGAGGGGACAAAAAACTAATATCAAAGTAAAAAAGAGAACAAAAAAACGCTAGTGTATGGATTCACTCTTATTTATAATCCTTTGTCCTAGGATCCAATTGAAAACTAACATTTCACCATGAACAAACGTGTTCTTGTCCATGTTCAAGTTTTGAGCTTCAGCACAATCTTCCGCAGCTAATAGTCACAACTTACCGTTTCCAATTTTCCATCCCTGAAGAATAAGTAACTAATACAAGGAGTGAATGATAAGAACCACAATGAGAGTTCTAATCTCATGGAGGTAGAAAAATTGAAGGACACCACAGGTACATGAATGATAAACATAAAGAGGAGATATGAATCTAGCATACCTGACATCCAGCTTCAAAGCCAAGTTTGAAAAAGCCAAGTGAAACTGAGTGCTTTGCAGCGGATTCAGAGAGCTTGATCTGCAAAAGCCAATACGATGCTGAAAAAAGCCTATTGAACTTCTTTTGGCTTGCTGGTCTAGTAATATCAGAGCCAGGTGTTTCACTTTTGGCTTGACCGTTATTGGTGGACCTCCTTGCTCTAGCCTCAGAAATTGGAGTGATATTGCCGACGAGTTTAGGAGAAGGGGTAACAGTTGATTTGGCTGGAATGGAAAGTCTCCTGGGTGGCTTGGCAGTTTTATCATTGGCAGAAAGATCAAGAACACCCACGCTCTTACTTACAATTGATGCAGTTCGTACTCTGAAAACGTACAGTAAAACAATTAGAAGTATTAACTTGTACCAACACGAAATTCAAATAAAGCAATCAGACTCGCCTAATTTGAGTTCATTCTAAAAACATAAACCAATCCGTTTCCTTCAGGAAATCATTTTCTTCTGCCAAGTACCAGTAAAATTGATAACCCGAAAGCAAGTTTTCTTGAACCCATTTCTGTTAAACCATTTATCAAGCTAACTTGAACAAACCCTTTCTTTATACACTAATTACGGGGAAACAAAAGAAGTTGCATGAAATACCTCTTGGATGCAGAGGTTTTTGACAATTCGGGGACAGGAGGCTTCTCCTCCTTCTTGGTCGCTGATCGCAGCGGATATCTCAACTTCGATTTCACCGCACTTCCTGCAAACACAGAAGATTTGAAAAGCTGACAATAGATTTCAAATTACACCAGTGCAAATTACAAAGAGAAATTCAAACACAAGCATAGGCAGATAAAAGAGAAGACCAAACCCGAAATAAAAAAAGTACCAGAAACAGAAGTAGCAGACTGCTCTTTGATGGGTTCCTCCATGGTCTTACGTATTCCTATTCTCTTTCGATTTTATTTCGCTGAAGATGGAAGACAGAAACTGAATGTTTGTTCAGAGGACAAAGAACAGAGCGTGAGTTTATAACGATGGCCGCCTTTTTCTCTTTTTCCTTTTTTTTTTTTTCACCTTAACACTGTTAATGAGGCTGTTCATTTGTCATTTCATTTGGGCGGGAGAAGTTAACAAATGTTTAAACATCTCATTCAACTCTCTCCTCGCCTATCTAAAATTTTCGTACTCGCGAAGTGGCGAAGAAAGCTGGAGTACTTGACACGTGGCATACACATGCCAGAGAGTGCGACTCATTCGCTGCCTATTCAGCGTGGGGTTGAATATGGAGCAAGTGGCATTAGGAGTTGTCTCTCATGATATTTTTTCTTTATTTGACCGAGTTAATGATGAGTTGATGATGAGATTAAGCAAGGATTACCGTTGATGGGCTGGGCCCGCTTATTTGGGACCCACTACTCCAGGACGCTCCCATGGTTCGAATTTCGAATTTCAAATCATGTGCCGTTGAGGTTGCTTTTGACAGTTGAGATCGGTGTCCCGTTTTGTCCTCGCCTTTGCCAATCGGGCTCGTGGGCCCCTCTGCTTATCAGGTGGGTGCCCGCCACGTTGCCTCATTGAACGTCAATAGTTGGTGCGGGTCTACGTGCGTCTGCATCAGTGCGTGTTCGTCTTTCGGCTCAGTTTGGGCTTTTGACCCGCTCAGGGTTCAAGGTTACTATGTTCTTATGATTTGTTTGTCGTCATTGATCTTTAAAGAGTATATCTTTATTTATAAATTATAAGGATTAATTACATGAAAGAAGAGTACATTTTTTCAATTTTATTAATTTAATATTTTAAATTATATTTATTTAAAATCTTATATATTTTATATGCCTTTCTAGGGTTTATATGTGTTTTGGGAAATTTTAAAATTAAAAATTAAAATTTTGATATTAAATTATACTAAAATAAAAAATATTTAAATTATTATCATAAAAATTATAATCATAAAAATATTTTTTAAAATTTTTAAATAAATATTATTTTAAACTTTAAATTTTGCACTCTATCTAATTAAACCTTAACTTTTAAATCCTCTCAAAACAAATTTTCGTCTATTAATTTTTTTGTTGATTAAGTTTTTATAAAAAATTGTAAAAATTTAATAATATTTTTATTATTAAAATACCTTAAAAAATCATTCAAATAGATTTTAAATTTTATTTTGATTTTATTTATTAAATTTGAATAATTTTTAATTAATAAGTTATTTTTATAAATTCTTAAAAATTTTTGTAGTATAATTTTTTATAAAATATATATTTTTCAATACTAATTTTTTTTATTTTTTGTTAATGATGATAAGTGAAATATTTCTTTGTGTCTATGAAAAATTTTAAGTTAAAATTCATCATAAAATATTTTTGATTTGAATATTTTTAATTTTTAAATTTTTGATAAGGTTTAATTTAATCTAAATTGATAGATTATGATTTATTTAAAGAAGTTTTAAAAGTTAATGTTTAATTGAAAAGAAAGAACAAAACTAAAAGTTTTAAATGATATTTACTTTAAATTTTTATATTGTAAAAAATTTAAAAAATTCATAAGAATATAGCTTATTAATTTAAAATTTTTTAAATTTAAGAGATGATTTAGAATAAAGTGCAAAATTCATTTGAATTATTTTTAAAATATTTTAATGATATAAATACTTTTAATTTTTCATTCTCGTTTAAATTAAAATTTTAGTTCAAATCAAATTTAAATATTAAATCACGACTATTCTAAATTAATACATTACAGGTTAAAACTAAAAGGTTATTTTAGTTTCTAACTTTTTGATATTTGCTCAAAAATAATACTTTAGGTTATTTATATTATTTTTAAGTTTATTTTTTAAATTATAAAGAAATAAAAAAATAAGTAATTAATATCTATTTATATTTTTAATTAGAATGAATGTGAATCCTATTTGATATCATTTATTATATTGTGTCGTGTCCATTTTCTCTAAGCATATCGTTCAACATCACACATGAATAAATTTAAAACGTTTTAAATTATGCCGTTTTGAATTAATTAATTTATTTTTAAAAAATTTGTTTCTAAAAAATTAAATTTAATAATTTTTTAAAAAATAAATATTTTATTATAAACTATTTCAAAGTTATAAACTACAAATACAAAATATAACTTATTTACATTTTTTTAATTTTGAATTTATTACAAAAACTAATTTATAATACTTTTGTTGTTGTTTTTATTAAAAAATATGGATTTTATTGTGAAAAAAATGTAAAACGTTGTCAAAATTATTTATTTAATATTTTTTAATTTATATGTTATTATTTCAGTTGTAAAATTATCTCTTGCTCGATATGATTTGACTCATAAAATTTAGATATCGTCTTTGATACGAATCGGTGAATTGTACTAATGTGCCAATGAATTGCATACGATAACTGATAGATGTGAAGAGTGTAAATGTAGATTGAGTTGATGTAATAAGATGAAAATCACATATATTGTTTTAGATAGTGATTTTTTTTTAAATAAAAAGATATTTTCATAAATTATTAATTTATATGATAAATAAATAAATAAATAACATTATAATAATTAATTTCATTGAATTAATGCTTATTAAAAATATAAATAAACAAGATTTGATTAAGTAATGATGTGCTTAATCTAATTTGAATTATTATAAATACCATATGTGTCATCTTTTAATTTTCAATTAGTCTACACCTACTAGCTTATTATTACTGGTCAGGTGGGAAGTCACATATATATCAAGCTTTGTTAGAAATAAAATAGTTTGTAATCCATATAACCATAAAGGGGTCATAACCATTTTCTAGTTATATTATCATAAATTATATTATCCTAAATTACTAATTATATTAATTGCATAGTTTAATTGCTGAGCATCTGCTCGTACAAAAGCATACATAACTCTAGCTATTAATCATACCAACCATTTAATATTGATTGGTGATGATAAAAAATAAAATATTTACACAATTTATGGAGTGAAAATCATCAATAAATATTAATTATTTTATTACTTTCACTTTTTCTAAAAAAATAAAAAGAGTAAGGATCTCATATAAACTTAACATTTATTTCATTTTACCAATCAATTTTTTATATTCTAAAAATGACAAATTAAATTTTAAGTTACTAATTTAATATAAAATTAAATTTTAACTTAAATAATTAGAAAAAATTAAAAATACTTTGATTGTTAAAATATCTAATACGTAAATAAAATTTTCACTTTATTCTACGATCATATCTTAAATTTGAATAATTTTTTATGAAAAATTTATTTTTTGTTAATTTTTAAAATTTTAATAGTATATATATATATATATATATATTAAGTGATCAAAAAGTTTTAAAATTTATTGTGCGAGTAATTTGAATATTTTTTTATATCTATAAAAAATTTTAAATTAAAATTCATTATGTGATATTATTAATTTGAATATTTTTATTTTTTAAACTTTTTAATAAATTTTAATTAAAATCAAACTGATAAATAAATATTTAATATATTATTTTTAAAATATAAAAAATGAATTAATAATATAATATAAATAATAAAATTTTATGAAACTTTTATTTATAATAAAAATATCTTAAAGCATTTGCATCAAAACTCTTCACTCTCTTAGTAAAACATTAACTAGCTTATTTGAGGTAACCATCTACCTTCCATTATGAGAGATTTGGTGATGTATTATGATAAATTCTAAAATTATGATCAACAAAAAAAAAAATCATAACGAGATAAAATTAAATTTTTTGATGAAATAATATTAAATTAAATTAAAAAAATTATATTAATATATATAATATAAAACATAATTAAAATTATCTTATTTCAATTTAATCTTATGTAACAAACATGACCGTATATAAAAAAGCTTTAAGTAGATTGTTGTAAATTAATTCCTTGTAATCTTGTTGTATCAACCAATAAGAAATTAAAGATATAAATGAAAAATAGATAATAAGGACAAGGAAGAGAAACCAAAGAAGAGAGGGAGACAACTCCATTCCTCCCACTTTTATATTCACCCTTCTATAAATTCATACATTTAATCTTAAAATGACATATATTTATGATATAATGTTGATGTTTCCTTCTGTCAGATGTGAAATTTCATTTAAAACTCTTTAGGGGAGAAGTGGTCACCTAGCTTGCTGGGTGCCAACGGGCAATGCGTGATCCCTTCTGCCCATCCCACATGGGCAAGCGCTGGGCTTGGGAACCTAGCGCACATGGCATGGGCAGGGCGGCTTGCTGCCTTGCCCATCCAGCCGATGGTGCGTGGCTGTGATGGCCACCACCGCCGGCCGCATGCTATAAAAAATATTTATTTATTTTTCAATATATTCCTTTGTACTATTACTATCCACTAGTTTGAGTGCAAGAGATTGAAAGGGAAAGAAAAGGTCAATTTTATCCATTAACAATTCTTGTTATTTATCCAATTCCTTTAATCAAGTATGTGCGATAAAAATACAAAAAAAAAGAGATAATTTATTAATATCCACATGTCCAAATAATTACTATTTTTTTAAAAAGTAAAAAAATTAATTATTAATATTATTAAATTAATATATGTCATGTTTTTAATCAAAAACTCATCGCAACTCATATCAAAAGAGGATCCAAATTCATCTTTTTCATGCCTATTTAAAAACATGTAAAAATGTATTATAATTGTTTTTGTATTTCTTTTCATATAAACTATATATATGTATGTATATATTGATGTGTGATTTTGTTTTAATAATATCTCAGTTTTTATTTATATTAAGTAATAAATATCGTTTATTTGAAATTATTTTTATGATATATTTTTTAAAATTTTAAAACGCATTAATGAGTATAAAAATTAAAAATGTATATTATTTATTGATATGATTTTAAAATGTAAAAATTTAAAGATAAAAGTTATAAAAATTGTAATTGAGGATTATTGATCTCTTGAGAACATCTTCAACTGTACAAGCAAAGCAACAATTTGAGGCTGAAAAACAGTGAAATCCATCTCTAATGAAATACTATCACGTAGCTTTCAATAACATTAATTTAGTGACTGTTACAGTAGAACATCAATTTTTTTAAATTATACTATATTATATTAATTTTTAAAATTTTATTTTATTTCATTTTTTATAAATAAATAATTATATAAATTATATTATTGAAAAATTATATTAATTAAAATTAAGCTTCAAAACAGATTACTACTCAATACATAATTTAATTTATTATTATTAATTAAATATTTAATTAATAATAAATTATATAAAATACTAAAAATAATACTTAAAATATATAAAAATTATTAATTATATAAAATTTATGATATAATAATTTAAAATCTAAATAAATAAAATTTATTTCAGTTAAAATAAACTTAATTATATATATTAAGAATTAGAACATAGACTCAAATTATAACATTGATTAAAATTAAATCACTTCAACAACAATAAACTAACTCTAAAATTATTATTCATAATATAGATATTATTTCTATTCAAAAGAATATATATATTATTTTATTATTTTAAATTAATCAATTAATATTATATATTATTTATAAGTAAAAATTATTTAAAATCTTGATGTTTACTTTATGTTATTAATCAAATTTTCATATTCAAAAAGTGACAAATTGATCCGTAATTTATCACTTTGATATAAATTAATCTTATCTCAAATGATTATAAAAAATTAAAAATATTTTATTAATAAAAACTTAAAAGTTGAATCAAATAAATCTTTTATTTCATTTTGGATTCATTTTTTAAATTTAAATAATTTTCAATGCAAAATCTATATTTTTGTAAATTTTTAAAAATTTTAAAAATGTAAATTTTAAAAATAAATTTTTAGTAATTAAAAAATTTTGGAACTTTTTATAACTTGAATATTGTTTTACATTTATGAAAAATTTCAAGTCAAAATTTATTATATAAGATATTCAACTTGAATATTTTCAATTTTTAAATTTTTTGATAAAGTTTAATTTAGTTTAATTTAATAAATTAATATTTAATTTATTATTTTTTAATTATAAAAGTTTACTTAATAATATAAGATAAATATCAAATTTTTATAAAATTTTTAATTATTATTTATTGACAGTTGTTATAAAATATTATTAAAATAATATTTATGATATTAATGTTAATGGATAAGACATTGTTTTTGGCCAGCAAATTATGGAAAAGTGGATACACCAATATATATCAGTCATCATTGGTACTTCCTTGCGTGCATAGGCTCATAATTCATAAATAATAAACTATTATTGATAACCCATTAGATATTAATTAAATATTTTCTTTTTTGTCATACTCGTGTTTCATTATTTGGAATCTGTTAATGGGTTATCAATTAAAAGATAAAAAATTTATTTAATAGTCAATATAATTATTGTTATAATTATTATAAATAAAAAATAAATCATGGGATCCGCAAATGATTATTTTCCTAACTTCTTATATAACTTTATTTCTGTGGACTAATTTACTAATGATGATAATAAATTACAAAATTTTTATGCAATTTTATAAAAGTAATGTTTCCTAATTATCCCAAAGAGGATAACTTGTGGTCTTAAAGCACGTCTCGAGATTAGAAACTGAAAATCGAAACTAAAAAAGCCAAGTACGAGAGGATAATGACCACAACAACCAGCTCGGTGGCAGTTTAACGACAGGGAACCACAGTATCACGCCCTTCTGTTGGCCGCACGGCAGTACTCAGTCCAGCGTGGCTCGCATGCGCCCTCTCCACCTTCCCCATTCACTTCCTCACTGGCTGTCCCTCTCACTCGCCATCGAGCCAGGCTCCTGTGACTCTGCCGCTACCAACCGACGGGTTAGATGGATCACGCGCTTCACTCGCGTTATGGATTCAGGTTTCTGGTGGGAGGGCACACGTGTAATTTCACCATGCGTAGGAATAAAGAAGCTGGACACTTGTTCCCGAAGTAACTGCACTGCGGGCCACCCAAAGCAACCCGTCCTTTTGTTTTGCCAGAAGGTTATCTTCTGTGCTCATGCCCAGCCTACACCCTCTTACCAATGCAGAGGGATTCAGTGATATCTCAAAATAGAAGTCGAATCTCGCGGCTCTGAAATTAGGTCGCATGTCTTGCAATGAGCACGTTGTAGTGTATCGAAGATAACTATTCTATCTTATTTTTTCAGTTTCAGTTATTTTTGCTTATCAGTACAGGGTATACAGAGCAAGCAAAGCAGAGAGAGGAGAGAAAAAGAAATATGGAAGCAACTTTGCCTCTCGTTTTCGTGATTTCCAAGCTCGCTCACTGACTCACTCATGGTACATTTCCTTTTCTTTCCCCACTCTCTCTCTGCGTCTCTTTTTTTGGTGATATAAAACTTTTTCATTCCCCTTTTCACACACCTACTAACGCTGTATGCTCTCTCTCTCTCTCTTACTTTTTTTTTTCAATTTAAATAATTTTGCCTTCATGCACTCACGGTGTGATTTCGGTTCATTTCAAGTTCAGGAATGGTAGATTTGGGGTTTAGAGGTGTCACATTTCAGAGGTAAGTTTCAGATCTAGTGCAAATCCAACTCATATACTTTAATTTTATGCTTTTATGCATCACTCAATTTCCATTGTTGCTGTTAAATTGTGTAATTTTTGTTATTCTCGCAGTTGTCAGAGCTGCTAGTTTTCTCACTAGTTGCAGATCATGTAGTGATCAGTGTTTTCTGGTGTTCTTTTTTGTTTTTTGTTTTTTGCTTTTAAACGCTTCTGCTTTTGGTTACAGTCGCCAACGTTTACTGTGGGTGTTCGTTTATCTCATCGTCTAGCACCGCAAGTTTTCTACTGTTTGCATAATTGAATAATTAATTGGTATAATTGTAAGCATAAGCATTTCTATTTTAACTATTAATTAACCCACATTATTGTTTACATCTAAAATTTTATGTAGGTAACTTACGTAGCAACTCTTAGCATAGTGGGCAGGCAAATCGTTTCTTTAGATTCCATATCATGTTAAAGCATATAATCAATTTTGAAGTTGCATTACTACTTTAAAGATATTATATCCTCATGGATTATGAATAATACCAGAATCTGAGACGACAGTCTCTGGCACTTGATCTACCGTGATAATTGTGGGGGAGCTACACTGCAACTACATGACATCTCAAGGCTTGAGTCTCTTAGTTATTCTACCATGCCTGTGAGGAACCCTCTAAGAAGTTGTTCTTGGAACTTATAATAAGGTGATGTTAATAGTAATGTGCAGTTCTCCCAAAGGATTTTTTGAGTCAAAGAACTACCATTGGAGGTGATAGGAAGGAGGTGGAGGTGGGGGGTTGCTGATGGTGTTGTTGTAACTTGACAAACAATATATATGATATGAATATCCGACATGTCTTTGACCAACTAATGAAAACCTTTGTGGGAAAATCCTTCTAACATTCAGTCCTTATCTATGGAATCCTGCCTTGTTGTGTTACCTAGCTGTGGAGGCGCTATCTTGCACAATTGGAAAGAGAAGGAGAGATAGAAAGGAAAAGGAAAAGGAAAAGGAAAAGGAACCTAGAACTCAACCTTGAAATTATCTCTTACCAGCTTGGGGCCAAAAGCAGCATATGAAATATGTATTTGTGATTGTTGTTGCCTTTTTTGTGGA
Organism: Moringa oleifera; assembly: GCA_021397835.1. NCBI lineage: Eukaryota > Viridiplantae > Streptophyta > Magnoliopsida > Brassicales > Moringaceae > Moringa > Moringa oleifera. The sequence continues at coordinate 5,767,427 of JAJFZO010000344.1, read as the reverse complement.
TTGCATGATATCAATTTGGTTATGCGTATCGCTTCAATTTAGATATTATGTATTTATAAGCTGTTATTTCATGGAACAATGCAGAACGCAGGCTTCTGGTCTCTGTGATTACCATTCCTGGTCTTCCAGCCATGGGGAAATCACCAGGAAAATGGATCAAGACCGTACTCTTTGGAAAGAAGTCTAAATCTAATGGTTCTAAAGGAAGAGAGGTAATACTTCTCTGCAAGTATATCATAATATACAATTAAGGAATGTAAATGTGATATCATTTAAGCAACTATAAAAAGCTATTCACTAGATGTCATAGGTATTTCCTATTTAATATATCATACCAAGGGCAGGAAATGAGATTGACTCTTAAAAGTTTGAAATTCACATTAATTCCTATCTTATATTGTGCTGACCCTTCAATATCTCACTGATGATAGGAAGTTGATTCTATGAACATTCTGTTCCTGGATATGTTAGTTCAGTTATGTTGCCAATTCTTAGATAGAACTTCAATTTAAGATGTCCATTCGTAATATGATAACTTTTAAGTGGTTCTTTAGGTTTGGTGGCCAATCTTTATGTTTTCAGACTCTGCTGCCTATTGTGATATGCTCAAAAGTTGTTACAGCTTCCAATTTCCATTTATTCATTATTGTTTAGTTGCTCCAGAGCTATGACTTCAGTTACACTTGCATGATTTGTCAGTTTTACTATCTTGATTATTGTTCTTGATGTTTTCAACCGTGATCATTATTTACAGAGAGTTTCAAATGAGAAAGCGGTTTTGGTTGCTGCGAAGGCGGCAGAAACTGATGTCTCTTTGGAACCCTCCTTGGTTGCCAATCAGGTCCCAGATCCTGCTGATGGAAGCATAAATAAGTTAGAAGTGGAGAATAATGGAGCCACTAATATATCAGATGATGATGTTCCAGGGAACCAATACACAAACTCACAAAAATCCACATCAGAAGATGTACTATCTGATTCTGAAAAAGAGCATCAAGAGAAAGCTGCAACAGCAGTGCAGGCTGCTTTTAGAGGTTACTTGGTAATCCTCTTATTGAGCACAATTCTTGTAGTGGACGGTTGAGTAAATTAAACTATTAATTTTTACATTACAACTGATGGTTTTGGCTGTGCCTTTGAGATATCTATATGACAACTTTGGCAGGACAAATATCTGGCTTGAGTTCAGTATTTTTAGTAGAACGTGTTTCCACAATATTTGACACAGTTTTTCTTTTAACTTTTGAGAAAAATTGTATTTTTAATAGATTCTTCTAAAAAATATGTGGTCCTTTAGTTGCATGCATGTAGACTTCTGTAGGCTTCTTTCTTTCTCCTCCCTGTAACTTGATTTCTTCATATGCTTAGATATCATTTTCCATTATTGACATTTTGTCAAGGAGCTGTAGTTTTCTTTCAGTTGGTTTATTCTTCTAATTCTCCTTTTTGTCATTCTGAAAGCATTTTTCATGTTCAAAATTTGGGAGCCAAACTGAATAGGAAAATAGTTCTTTCATGCCCTTTCTAGAAAAGGTACTTTTGGTGTGGATCTATTTGTGTTCTCTGGCAGCCTATGTAGACACAGGGTCTCTAATGTTGTATGTGGACACAGGGTGTTGGTAACTCCAAAATTTAGATTGTGGATTGTGGGACATGACTGTCAAATGTATTTCTAACTTGTAATATAGTTGGCATTTTTCTTAAGATTTTATTGATGGTCTGTCTACTTGAAATGAAACTAGAGGTGGTGGAAGTTGGGAAATATTAACAATGAGCAAGTTGGGTAAAACTATGTAGGACCCCTATGTTCTTACTTATTTTTATTATGTAGAGGAAATTGAGTTCTGTTCTAACTATGAATTCAAATGATGGGCGCATCTTGATGTAAATTTCATATCAATCAAGTGTCCAACTCTCCCATTCTGGAAATAAAAGCTTCTCCAAATTAGTGGCTTAAATACTTCCTGTGTCTTCTGGAAAAATGGTTCACTCTTTTACTCCCTGTGCTTTCCTTAGTACTTGTTGTAGTTTGTAAAATGTAGGGTAGTAATTCTTGTGTTTGGTTGACTGAAACATGCATGTACTTGTGTCTGTTTATTTACGTATGTTTTCACATTCTTTGCACCTTTGTCATGCCTTTTTCCTCAAGTGTTACAACCTAGCTGTCATTGATTTTGTATCTATTTCTCACACTATGAACTCTTTTGATACAGAGTAGATTTTATGGTCATTGCAGTGTTGGCTTCTTTTTTATCGATACCTTATTGTGTGTTAGTTGCTAGGGTACCTGCACTGATGTAAGTTTGATATGTGAAGGCTCGGCGGGCATTTTGGGCCCTCAAAGGCATAATAAGGCTACAGGCACTTATTCGTGGGCACTTAGTTAGGAGGCAGGCTGTTTCTACTTTGTGCTGTACAATGGGGATTGTCAAGTTGCAGGCACTTGTCCGTGGAAGACAGATCAGGCACTCAGTTATTGGGGTTGAAATACAGAGGAAATGCAGTCAAGGCCAGACTTTGGTAATTCCTTCTATAATTTCACTGCTTTCAATGTTAATTATATGCCATCTTTCCTTGTAACATTTCACGAAGATCCTTTTGGCAAACTTGTCATGGTCTCTTCCCAAGGACTAACCAATTTTAAGAGCAATGTTGTCTTGAAAGAATAGATGGATAGCTTTGTGGTAGTATGTGTCTCATAGAATGATAGTGTCTCATAGGCCTTTTCTTGCTTAAAGGAGGCCAGATTGCGTGTATAACACTTTTAACTCAATGGCTATATTGAATTATCTGTTGCTGGCAATGAGTTAGAATTCCAAAACAGTGCCAGATGGATGGGTTGGGTATTAGATACGCACTGGGTGAATGTCCTTTTGCTTATGTCACTTTAACTTAATTGCTATATTGAATTATCTGTTGCTGGAATGAGTTAGAATTCCAAAACAGTGCCAGATGGATGGGTTGGGTATTAGGTAAGCACTGGGTGAATGCCCTTTTGCTTATGTCACTTTTAACTCAATGGCTATATTGAATTATCTGTTGCTACAAATGAGTTAGAATTCCAAAACAGTGCCAGATGGATGGGTTGGGTATTTTATATGCACTGGATCAATGTCCTCCTGCTTAGGGACGGTATGCTGCTGCTTAGGAAGTGTAAGGTCTTTTTCCTGCTTTACCTTTTGCAGTTCATTTCCCTGTTCCTTTACCACTTTTCTGTGCTTGGTGGGTTGAAAATTCATTTACTTTGTTCAGCTTCTTTGGGCTTCAATTAATTCAAAGATGGTTCTAGGCCTAGTAAAGTAGATATATTACTTAGCTGTTTTTTCCTTTCTACAATTTGAGCATGTATTTCTTCAAAATATTATTAGAAAAGATGACTTTTCCATGCTTCTGTTTATCATTGATTGTTTTTGCTTCTCATTTTCCATTTTGCATCAGAAGGGCAAGCTTGTGGTTTCTCTTGGTTCTGATATGCCTTCACAAATCAAGAAGCTATCCACAAATGCCTTTGTTTCTAAGGTATACTTGGATTCTCTTATATTTATTAATTTTTCTTCCTTTCTGAAATATAATAAATGGAATTCATATGATAGTGTCCAATATCATGCTGAATTGATTGTTATGCTTCTATTTTCATTCTGTAGTGTTTTATTTGCTTATGGCATAAACTATTTTTAATGGGCACATCAAGCTTGATTATTGAATATGTAAGTAGTTATTGTGATTTGCATTGGTTTCTCTGCTAGAAGAAGAGAAAGAAATACTTGCACATGTTTTCTAAGCTTTGTGGGTTTCTTGTTCTTATTTTCCAACTTCCTATATAAATATCGGCTAACAGAGCAAATTGCTTGGTGGAAGAAAAAGGGCGAAAAGCTAACAACCAAGTTAAGCCTTTGAGTTGTTGGGCTTCAAATTGACATTAGACTTTATTACTAGTTGAGATTTATTGTAGCGAAAACACAATGTGACAATAGGCATGCTATTGGTATGATAGCATAGAGCAGAAATTTTGCCAAAGATTTTATTCCCTGCTTGTGAGATGGTGTGGAAATGTGAATCTTCCCCTTAACTTAGCTCTCTATATATCTGTACCTGAGTGTGTTTGCAAAGTGTTCTGAAAGCAATTCAGTGGCAGTATGGCACCAGTAGTGTTGCCATCCAAGTGCAACTATCAGTGTCATTAGCTCCCATGTGTTCTCAGTGTGCGTCTCTGTGTGGATTCTTGTATAGTTCTCTCAAATGGTTGACTGCTCCTTTTGTTGCTTCAGCTTCTTGCTTCATCACCAACTGTGATGCCGTTGCATCTCCATTATGATTCTAGTGATCCAAATTCGGTCTTGAGCTGGTTGGAAAGATGGTCAGCTTCCCGTTTCTGGAAACCAGTTTGCCAACCAAAGAAAGTGTCCAACTCGAAATCTCAGAGGAAGCATACTAATGGTCATATTGGTGAAACCGAAACAGGTCGACCAAAACGGAGTGTGCGGAAGGTCCCTGCTGCTAATTTTGATAGTATCTCAGCAGTGCAAGCAACCTTTGAATTCGAGAAACCCAAACGTATCTACCGGAAACTTTCGGGTCATCCAGCAGATTTGGTGCAGGATAATCCACAAAGTGAGCTTGAAAAGGTTAAACGTAACTTGAGAAAGGTTCATAATCCTGTTCTAGATAATTCTGTCCAGTCAGAGGTTGAGTTTGAGAAGCCAAAGCTCAGTGTGGAAAAGGTATCAGCCACTTCAACTCATGATCCTCCAGAACAGGGTATGAATCATTCTGGTGAAAAGATAAGGAAAGAGACAATCTTGGCAGTAGCCAAGCAGACTGAGGTGGAAACTATTCCAGTGCCATTAGAAGTAGCTGACACGTTGGATTTATCATGTGATGATCAAGATGTTGTTGAGTCAAAACCTTTGATAGAAAGCGAGAGTAAGGATGAGAATGTTCCTACAACAAATGGTGAGTTAAACCAGAAGGAGGATTTGATAGGCAATGAGAATAAAAAATCGAGCAGAAAAGCTTCTACTGCAGCAAAGCAAGAATTTGTGGAGAATGGGGTTCAGCACAGTCCTACAGTGCCAAGCTATATGCAAGCAACTGAATCAGCAAAGGCAAAGCTGAGACTACAAGGTTCTCCAAGGTCTGGCCTAGATGCGGTTGAGAAAAATAATGTAACCCGGCGTCATTCTCTGCCATCATCAGCCAATAGCAAAATCAGCTCCCAGTCACCGAGGACACATAGAGTGGTACATGCAGGTGCCAAAGGTGGGAATAAAAGTGAGAAATCCTTGTCTGCACGTGATGGAAATGGTATGAAATATTGCACTCATTAGAATTATTAGCTCTTGTTTTATGATAACTTGCTTGAAATGCACTTCTCCTGTATGCATATCCTGTAAAGCGATGTTTATTTAATCCATTTATGGTCAAGGTTGTCAGTTTAGTGCCAAGTGGTTCATTCTCTGCTTTTATAGTGTTTTTCCCTTCTCTTCTTGTCCAGATGGTTCAACTGTTATCTGTTAAATTGAGAGAACATGTGAGCAGTTATTGATTCCAATAGGTTTATTATTTTGTGATGATACTGATTCAGGAAGGCTTGCCTGCAACTTTCTGAAGTGAGCAGTTATTTGCCATGGGCATAACCTAGATTTGTCCTTTGGTTTTGCAGCAAAGGTAGCGCAAGCAGAGTGGAGAAGGTGATTTTCTGGAACCTCCAGTTTGTGGGAATCAGAAGAGATAAAGATTCATCTGCAGCTTTTCTTTCTCTTATTAATTAATATGTGTTGTAAGATTATGTTTGTAAAAGTAAAACTGGGTCAATAGCTGGAGTGTGTGTGGATCATGTGTCTTCTCAGACTTCTCTGCATTTTGCTTGCATGTGAGTGAATGTAAATCATAGGTTTTGGAACTTTCCTGACAATCATATATTAATTTTAAAGTTGTGGTTGGATTCCACGTGTATTTCTAGCTGTTTGTAATGTAATGGCACAAGCACTGGCAATTTTTGAGTTTGCAGTGGTTGGTATAAACTGAGTATGTCAGCCATCTTACAGTATGTGGTAAATTAAGCTATTGTTGGTTTTTGGTGCATGTGGATCTGTGGCTCCTAATCGTGTCAAGGATCTAGTGCCATCTTTGTCCACATTATCATATACATAGACAAATATCTGATTTAGACTAATATTGGAACTGTTTGATAGTTATTGAATGAAGGTGAAAGTGTTTTGGTTTTTTAAATGCCTACACCTGTTACTGGTCCCTCTTTGTTGAAGCTGCACAAGTCCAGCCTTTGTTCAATTTCTTTTTTTTTTCCCTTCAATATTATTATGATAGCTGAAGGCAAAAAATTGAAAATAGAGAAAAGAATATGACTATTCATTATATTATTATGACCATGGGGTAGGATTTCAATCAAATGAATCAATGATTGACAGAACCAATTACATTCCAGCTAATTTAGAAAGTCCGCATCCCATGTAAGGAGGTATGTCAAGTCTCTCATGAACACAGAAATCAGACGTCTCCACCTAACACAAAACTCAGTATCATAATGAACCCTTTTGGAAGATAAAAGCTCCCAACATTGTAAGTCACCTAGACCAATATGCTACCTAAATGCCCATGTAAAGGAGGTGAACATCATTTATTTATTAGATATACGCGGGGATCAAATTTGTAAAAATTACAGTAATATGCAAATAAAATTACAAAATAGAGTCTAAAGAATTTAATATTCCATTAAGACCTGACACAAATGTATATGAAGGCCACTGAGAAGTGATGCTAATCACCAAGTATATATGCCTTAATGAACCTATAAGGAAGTATGTCGCTGAGATCTGGAAGAAGTTCTAGTCATCTGACCAGGGTCAATCACGATTCCGCGAACTGTTCCTCTCTGGTTCCGACCTAAGGAATTTCGGCGGGAAAGAGCTGGAGGATCCATTGGAACATTAGGTGGTATTGGCATTTCAGAGGAGTGACCCGAAATGCAGAGAGCACCTGTATCATCCTGTTCCCAGTATACTTCAACCATAATTCCCCTAGGATTCTCTTCAGATTCTGTTCCTGGGATCCCCACAAACCTAGCTCCCACGGGTATCTGCATCATCATATCAAAAAGATAAATGGAAGAGGACCAAACAATATTATGCATAATGATTTTTAATTGTATTCTAAGATGGTATACAAGATAACCGTACTTACCTGCACTGAGGCACCAGAGGTTGTCAGGGTCAAAGTCACCATTGTCCCATCAATTGCAGCACTTTCAAGTTCTGCCTGTCTTGCAATATTTAAGAAGACTTCTTCAAGAGTTGTAAGACCAAGTTGAATATCCGAAACACCAAATTCGGATTCTCTATCTTGAAGCTCGGCAAAAAAGTTCTGTTCAAGATTAGAAATGACAGACTGAGGGGACAGAAAGGGCGAGATAGGGAAAATAAAGGTTACACATTGACACAGATAGATCATGACTGTATGTCAAAGTTTCGGCACCACAATAGTGGAAAGCAGAGCAGTTGGCATATTATTTTCATCCCAGAGGAATCGATATGTGAAACTAAAAGCTAAACAGGCAAAGGGAGGGAAGAAGCTGAAATAGAGTTGTAATGATGCTTACTGTCAGTAGCTTCTCTTTATCATGTGGAATGATGAAAGTTAAGAAAGCTTTGGTCTCCTCCTCAGGTACGACATTCAAGTGCTGTCAAAATACTACCTAGCTCAGTTACCCAATCATTATAAATGAATAAGAACTTGGATTATTTGTTAGTTCCACCTACATGTTTAAAGAATTTCTTTACAGCCTCATGATTAACTGTAGCAACTTCATCCTCAATGGAAGGACTTTGTCCATGATGGCTTGCCGTGAAGCTAACATTGGCAATGAAACCAGTACCAAAGCGCGACTTCAACCTGATTGAGGTTCCGATGCAGCGGAGCCTACCCTTTGCCATGATCCCTATGCGATCACTTAAAATGTCAGCTTCTTCCATAGAGTGTGTCGTTAGAACGATTGCACGACCTTTCTTTGCATCCTGTATAATGTCCCACACATGTCTCCTTGTGATTGGATCCATGCCTGTGGTCTGTGTATCAGAATTTTAAAAAAATGTAAGAAAAGAAGCCCTTTACATAAACCATTAAGAACTAATAAATGTGGCACTTACTGGTTCATCCAGGAAAACCAACTTGGGATCACCAATAAGAGCTACTGCCACACTGAGGCGGCGTTTCATTCCTCCACTGTAACTTCCAGCTCTGATCTTAGCAGCTTCAGTTAGTCTAACTTCTGCCAGTGACTTCTGAACAACCTGTGTTATAAGCAGAAGCACTCATCATGTAAGTAGACATCTAAAAGAGCAAAAATGGCTGTAAATGGTTGCTGTCATCTCAAAATGCGTTTCCAAAGACTTCAATTGACTGTAATAAAGAAGCAAGTAAGATCTCTCTCTGAGGCTCATAGCACATACCGACTTGATTGTTGCTGGTGGTAGCCCTTTAATGCTAGCAAAGAGGTGGAGGTGCTCTTCACCGGATAAAGCATCCCAAAGGATATCAAACTATTCAAAGATGCCATCAAAGAGTGAAACATATTGACGACCAACAAGATTAGTTCTGAATTATAAATAAGAAATTGCTATATAGCAGAAAAATAAATGCTTATACATACGCATTAAGAGTGAGAGAGAGAATCACCTGGGGACAAACTCCTATAATTTTTCGAATATTTGACATGCCAACAGGGCTGCGTATGGAGTTTCCATAAATTAATGCTGTTGACAAGGCACTTTCGGTCATTATTACATAGCTCACGAATTGATCCCCCTACCCAAGACAAAAACAAGCAAGAAGGCCTCTTACCATCACCGCCGGTTACTGGTGTTATGCCAGTCAAACAATTGATTGCAGTAGTTTTCCCAGCACCATTGGGTCCAAGAAGACAAAATAACTGATCTTTTGCAATGTTCACTGACAAGCCCTGAAGAAAGTTCATATATCAGCAGCATATTCAATGATAAAAGATATGCCCATCACATGAATGTAGACCTGTGGTTTTGCCTCTTGCTGACACTAAGTAATAACAAACCCAGAAGAAAACTAACTTCGCAGAGCAATATCTAGAATAGTATAGTCAAGATGGATCAAGACCTTCGACTAACTTAAAGAGGTCAACAATCAACCAAATTAAATCTCAGTATATTAAATTGGAAGTACATCCAGAGACCACAAATTGACTTGTGGATATATTGGGGTGAAAAAGGTAAAGGAATATGCATTGCACAAGCTAGGTATTCTGGTCAGCTTCTTTCACAAAAGCTGCCAGTAAGTTCTGACACCTTATCTTTGTAATCTGATGGTTAAGCAAAAGCTTTCTCCCACCTTTTCATCATGGATGGAATACCAAAGCTGAAAAGAGGTCCTTACCTTAAGAGCATGATATGGTGAAGTCCTCTTGCATTTACAGCAGCAACCAAACTTCCTTGTCCCAGGATATGTTTTTGCAAGACCACGTATCTGAACTGCAACACTTGGATCAACTATACCTTGCCTTGTTTGTTCTTTGACAACATTTTCTTCCGCAAGGACATCTTCATCATCCGGAGTAATATGCTCCAGCGGTGGAACTGAACCAGTGCAACTACAAAAGCCACCCTCTAGAAGAAAAAAGTGAAACAAGACTGAGATGTAGACTGGCATTGATTATTTAACAACCAAAAGCATTGGATTTAAAACTCGCTTACCTTCCACCTTGTTTCCACCCTTCCCTGTCCAGTACCCTGGCCTCAGAAAGTAAAAAATTGATTTCCTCACACCAGAAGCATTTGGAATTATATTATCAAAGTATATAGCCAAAACAAACCAGAGGAAAAATGTTCCAACAAGCCATAAGTAGATATCATTCTGTCAAAAAGCATAAGAGATATATAGCTGTTAGGATATAAAAAAAAAATTGTGGAAACGACAATGATAAGATGTAATGCTGACGATTGTGATACCAAAATTTTGGTGCTTCTTGAGTGTTAATTTACCATTGTTATCACACAATCATTATCATCATTGGGTGCACACTCTGCTCGTTTGTTCCAGCTTATTCCAGGATCTTGAGGAGTACTAGTTGCCCCAGCAAGTAGCTGTAGACCTTGAGAAAGAAGATTAGGCGGGAACAATGACCAAATGGCTCTAAGAGCAACAGAGAAGTTGCTGGCGTAGGGGAATCCACTTGATGTAGCAAGCTGCAATCAGAAACATTAAGATTATTAATACTAAAAACGTATAACTCCCAACTCCAGCTCTGGATAAGTAGTAAGAAAAATTCACCTGTGTCATAAAGCCAACTATAAATACAAAGAAGCCAACTGTTGTTGCGGAAGATGACTTGCTAATGAAGGATGATAGCATGAAGGCTAAACCAATCTAGCATTATGATTCACAATATAACATTAATATCCTATAAGGACACTTCATCAGTAGAAAGCATAAAACATAGCAAACAAATGAAACTATAACAAGAAATGGTCGAGCTGCAGGGACCAACGTTTACCATATTGAATTGGAAAAGCAAAAACAGAAGGAAGACGACTGCGAAACTATTATTCAAGAAAAAATCAAACTGGAACATCATTCCAAAGAGAACTATGAAGACTGACGAAAGGGTTGTGATGATTCCTTCCCATGTGAGCCATGACAACCAATAAGCAGAATCAAAAAGACCCATCATTGTCATTGCCTGTTGGGAAAATAAAAGAAAATCCATAATGAATTGCTGAAGGGGCCAGCGTCACTAATGCTAATTTAAATTGTAAAGTTTCAATACTTGGCGAAGTTTGAGCTCTTTCTCAGCAATCAAAGAACTGATTTGAAGCACAAAACCAAACATGGCAACAGCAAGGAAGAAGACTGGTCCCATAATATCCAATGCAACAACAGCTTCCACCGCAGGGTGTGCAAATTCCTTAAATCCGACAACCCAGCTGAAATTTGGATCTGAATTCGCATACACAGAGTCACAAGTTAACAAATATATTGAGAATTAGTTTTCACCACAGGGAATTCAAGACTATCCAATAAAAGCAAAAGATATTACAAGTGGATATATAATACCTCCAATGAAAGACCTAGCAATTTCACGCTCTGCAGCAATCTGAAGTGGAATCTGGAATTTAAATGTCGGATCTTCATAAACCCCTCTGTTGGCTTCGGGCGTAGAGTTAGTCTGTATACCATAGCTGATTACAGTAGAATTACTTTCCATAAAGTGCAAAGCTCCGGGCACCTGCAGAGGGTTACTGAAAAGCCAGGCATCCACCTCCTCAGCTGTTCTAAATGATTTCACCTGCAAAACAAGGTCAGGAGAGATTCTAGAATTAACACATTCAACTTATCTATTTTCACAATATGCTGAATGCTTACATCTGCATATAGAAGGAGAATATAAAAATGTCAGATCATTGCAATTACTTTAAGATAAGCCGTATCAACTTGTTTTTCAGAGATTTAACAATTTAAAAAAGAGAGAACTCTCATGGTTTCTGCTGCTCAGTGTATCTTTAAAGATGGAAAAATATAACTCAACCCTACTACACAAGAAGGACACTAGTTTTTAGAAACTATAAAGATTGAATTACTTGCACAAACTTTAGTTTTCCTGTTGTCTTTCTCAACTTTCTCAGAACCAGATGCCAGCCCTTATACAAAAACAAGAACAGAGAAGATGTTGTCTTTTCCTTTCCCTTAAATTCTTTATTTCTCAAAGGAACTTCAGCTTTTCTTTTTTCTCTCTCAGAAACCAAAGACAAAGATCAAAACTTTGATAGGTTGGTGAATACTAGCAACATCAATCATACTCAGTATTGACCCACCTCATTTTGACATTCAGCTAAAAATACTTGATAAATAAATTAAAATAGACAGGAGGAATCGCAATAACAAAAGTCCTAGAACTCAAACTCTGGTTGCAAATTGAAATAACTACACAGTACAATAGAGATATCCTGCAGAAGAGCCCCAAATTTTTTTGACTTCAGCCCAAATTACCAAAGATAACTTGAAATACCAACATTTACTGCAGTTATCATTTCAGATTTCAGTCTCTTAATCTCAGCCTAAGATTAAATGGATAAATCAGTTAAAAGACAACTACAAACAAACACCCAGAATCAACATTTCTCCTCAGTTCAATTAGAACTTGAAAACTTCACATTTCTGCTTAACCAAAACATATGAAGGTGTAAACAAAATAATATATCATCCCTCAAAACTTGGCCATTTGCTCTCTTATTCTTTCCTTTCCGTGTCTCTACGACGGTGCAGAAAAATGGTTTACACATTAACCTCTCATTTCACTCATTATTCCAACTTTACTCACTCGTTCTAATAAATGAGTGTAGATTACTTATCCTCATTTTCTCACAATCCAAAGAGAAAAATCCATGAGAAGAGAAACGAAAAGATAAATAACCATTACCTTACTGTCCGGTATCGGTCTGCCAGGATTGTTGGCCATGATGGCTCTTACGATCGTTGATACTCTCTGGCTCTCGTTGCCGCTCCACAGAAAGTCAAAACAGGGGAGCTTCACGAAGAACTTGTCCTCACAGGGTGGAATCGGCAGGGAGACCAGGGCCTTCGGGTCGGTGATGCTCTTCAGAGCAGTCGATGAGGAGTAGCTGGCCTCCATCGCCTTCTCGATGCAGAAGATGAGGAGGATGAAGAAGAATGACGAGAAGAGCTGCAGAAACGTGGCTCTCTTGTTCCTCCATGAGAGCAGGAGGTTCTTCTTGAATAGCGCTTTGAATTGCTGGTACAAGAGAGGTACACCTTTCTGCAAGTTCATTCTGGTATTTAATTCTTCTCTTCCTTTAGTTCTCTTTGATACTTTCTATTGCGTCTCCTTGGCCTTCTGAGAGCATTTGATTTGGGGTTTTGGCTGTTCCATCATCCCGGTAGTTAGTCCGGCTTTAAAAAACGCGCGGTTATGCATCCCTGGTAATGGTGACAGATAACTAATTAGGTTTGAATTTCAACGTAATTACGGGATCGCCACTGGGTTTGAATTAGAGGACCTTCTTGGAAATCTCCTGTCGATTTCCAAGGAAAGCGTTGCCTCAAATGTGAAACAACAAAGAAAATTTAACAAAGATAATGAAAGGCTAAATGAAGGAGGCTAATCACTCGTACTAAGCAAGATAATTAGCTGCCAACTTAGATAAACTCTCGGGCAATTTATTTTTAAATGGCAGAAGCAGCAAGACAGGAATTAGTCCATATGGGGCAAAAGGGTATTTCGGTCAATCAAGGAGTATTAACTCAAGGGCAAATCTGTCATTTTTGTGAGGGACAACTAAATAATCTGATAAGCAAAGTGGCCTTAAGATTTGTCAGCTTACTTGTGGCGTGAGCATACCACTTGGGGAGTAATTTTTCTTGGATGGTGCGGATCATTTTTAAAAGTCCGTTAGTTGCATCGACTGTTCAAACTTGAAAGTTCTTCTGTTGGAGGGGAAATGCTTGGGTGTGGGTGGAGCCTGAGGCCGGCTCATGGACCAACTTGATCATGAAGATTCTGTACCCACAGATGCAAGATTTTTCATTTTACAAAATAAATTACATCAAATGATTAATTATGTACAGAGAATGGTTCAAATGCTTCTAGTTTTAGGTCGCTACTGAAGCTTGATTTAATAAATTTCTTCTATACTTTGACCAGTAACATGACATAATACTAAGGGAAAAAAAAACAATTTAATAATAAATGATATTTTAATTTTAATTTACAACATTTTTTGTTAATTAAAACAATGACAATTTTGAAACTTGACCATGTGCTAAGATAATAAACAATTAGATGTCATATCTCAATCCAACTGCTCCATTACGTTGCTACCAATGTTTATTAAGAAATAAATTATCTACTAATTTCATATTTATTATTTTTCAAAGAAATTAAAAAGTTATTGTTACAACCTAAGTTAAATGTAAAAAATATCTATATTCAATTTTAAATTTAAAATGTGATATATTGATTAAATTAATTATATATCTAAATTGAATGTGAATTTAAAGAATGAATTTAAATTAATTATATATCTAAATTGCATGTGATATATTCAATATTTATGTTATAATTTATTAGGTAAAAAATAAATAAAATAAATTGATGATGCATCAACATTTTTTAAAACAAATAAAAATCAAACCAGTATAAAATTATAATTTCATGTTAATCAATATTATCATTTTAACCGCTCAACTTATATAAACTACTAAACATCCATGGATTTTTCTTGGGTTTGACTTTTTAATTAATTTTAAACTTACATTTGACTGTATTATTTCGCCTCCATACTCCTTTCTCCGTAATTTACTTGTTGAGATGTCGCCGTGTGGGAAATCTTCCTTTCATATGTTAATTAAAAACATGTTGCGTTTAATATGCATTTGGTTCAACATAGACCATATTTTATTTTTATGAAATTAGGGATTGGATCTCGTCGCATGATTTATTAATCTTATAGGCTTTACTCTTCGAGGAAGATATCTTATTATATAAGAATATATACGAAAACCATCTCCTTGGAAATGTCATTTGCTAGTACCACCAAGAGGGAGTCGACTGATAGTGAAATCTTCGGCTTCATTCACGCAGCGTATTTCCAGGGATTAAATAAAAACGTTGTCGTTGCATTGGTTTTTCTGAATACTAGGCAGGATGGTTGACCAGTGAGAAGATTCTTGTGCACAAAATGTGAAACCGTGTGAGGGGTAATATGGTCATTTGACGAGGGACAATTTGGGTATAATGAATAATATAAAGACGACCCTTGCCGTTGGCAAATCCGGAAAACAAAGTGGCTCGCTGGGGAGAAATAGGTAATTTAGGAGAGAACGCAGCGGACAATTCAGTGATTCAGTATTTCTTTGTCCTGGCGAAGTAACTGAAAACGGGATTATAAAACAGGGAAGCTTCAATTCATTTGATAACTGCTGTGAACGTGGAGCTGACTATTAAGACAGACGACATAGGGAAGATAAGACTTCTACTTTGCTAAACAAGAGACTCAACCCTTTGGCGGGAATATCTGAATTGCCTTTTCTCGCCGGAGAATAACGGTCGTATTCCTTCAGGGGCATCGATGGCGGGTCCATCAAATGGTTCCCGTCCAGCCAGTTCCTGGACTCAGGCCAATGCTCTGCTAAGAAAGAACTTAACCTTTCAGGTCCTTTCTCTCTCTCTGTACATATATATGCTTGTATGTGTGTTTGTATCTGTTGTGCAGGCATGCATATATGTTTATGATTCTCTTTGTGGTCATGTTCTCTTCTGGGTTTTGTATTCACTGGTATTGGTTTTCAAAATTGGAAAGGTTTTTGGACCTGGAAATTTTTTGAAGAATTCGGATAGGTGATGATGCTCCCGAGTTCAATTGGTAGATTTTATTTTTGTTTCGTGCTTGTTGAATAGGGGTATCTTATTCTGCTTCTTTTTTTCCTTTCTTTTTTTGATTGTTTTCTTTCTGGGTTCTTTTTGGTTGTTGTCATGGGTTTAACTTGGTCGTGTGAATAAAATCTTTATGCTTTTTATTTTCTTTTGATCATCGAATTTCAATATTTTGTAACCAATTAGGTCAACCTTTTATCATCAATTTCTTTCATATGCTTATGCCTTGGACAAGTTTCTATCTTCATTGATGATAGATGGACAGTGCTTGATTTGGTTATGTTCTCTATGCCACTCATGAGTTTTGACTAATTGTTTAATTTTCTTTTGCTTTTTTGTTTTTAATTTTTGTTTCTCATGTTAGACTTTAATGGGTACTTCAAAACACAGAGTGAAAAGATACAGAAAAAAATTCCTGAAAATTGTAAAAGGCAGACTGATGATAATAGATACTACATTGAAACTGATATTTTACATTTTCCTGATAATTCAATTGAAGGCTAATTTTTGGATAGAATGTCCATCCACATTTGTCATCTTTGATATGTTAGACTTTGATGTATATGGTTTACTTGTCTCTTTAATATTCTGTAATGCAAATAATTCAATTTTTGATATCATCCTTGTTATGATTCAATCTGGGATATATCTTGAGTTTTAACAGTTCCTATATATCTGATGATACAAAGTCTTCTTTCTTTTTCTTCCTCAGAAACGAAATATGTGGACCAACATTAGGCTCATTTCTATCCCATTTTTTCTATGCCTGCTTCTTGTTCTCATACAAATTTTGTTTGAGACTCAAATTGATGATTCAAATGAGTGTGGCTGTGCATGTATTGATACAAATGGAGATGGTCAATGTGAAAGAACATGTGGTTTGCAATTCTCATCTTTGGATCAAGGAGCAAATTGTCCGATTCCTAGTCCCCCAGAATGGCCTCCACTGTTACAAATACCTGCTCCTCAATATCGTGCAGTAAGAACCGATTTGGTTTCATTTACAGACTTGCCAAACGAGTCATGCAGGGTAACAGGGTCCTGTCCTGCAACTGCACTCGTCACAGGGAATAATCAATCACTTGGAGAAAGTATGTTTCTTTCTTGAATCTTCTCTTGTGCATATGTTTTAGTTAATTTATTTTGCTCTAAGTATCTATCTCTTTTCATAATATGATTCTGAAAATTAATATGATTGTGAGGTTTAATGTTAATCTATATATTTTGGCAGTTTTGGCTGGGAATATGCTCTCTAATTCTTTCACTCTAAATTCTTCTGATGTTATGGGTAGTTTAGCCAACAATGTCCTGGTATGTTCTTTCCTTTTTCTTGCTTTTTGCTATTCTCATCTATTTATGGTGTTGTTTTTCAGTTTTCATTTTCATTCCTAACTGTGTGGTGTCTTATATCATAGTTGAGTCTATTTCTCTCTCAATAGTTTTGTCAGCTTTGCTGCTAATATGGCTTTATGGAATGTTTCAGGGTTCAGCATCGGAGACTGGTTATTCCAATTTTCTTGATCCTGCTTTCTATAGGGATCTTCCCATCTACAACATTCAACGTCAGTGCACACCTAACTCTACGTTTTCAGTTTCTTTTCAACAATCATCTCTTTCCTTGGAAAAAGGTAACACCACTGCCTCAAGGATTTTCACTCGTGCTATCTATTTAAGCTTGAGAATCAAATTACTGTGAGTACTGGACATAGACAACAAGGAAAGAAAAATGTTCGTGGCGAATATGAGCACTTTCTTTTGTTCTATTTTTGTTTAAGAATTACTTGCAAGATTATCAACTTCTATTATTTTCTTTTTGTCTAGAGGTCACATGTGTTCAGGGTCTATATTTGTGGCGTAATAGTCCTGCTGAGGTGAATGATGAGCTATATAAAGGCTACCGAAAGGGGAATTCAGAGGGAAACATAAATGAGTTTGTTACAGGTTGGTCTACTTGATATTTTTGATTATATGGTTCAATGTGGTTAAAATATTACTATCTAAAGGATGAGTTTTAACAATTTGATTTTTCTACAGCTTATGATTTCTTGGACTCAAATAGGAATAATTTTAACGTGAGCATCTGGTACAATTCAACCTATAAGAATGACTCAGGAAGTCTTCCCCTTGCACTTGTGCGAGTTCCACGTTCAGTTAATCTGGTAGATATTTGAAGCCTTCTGGATTGATTTTTCCTTGTCAGTTTGGTCAAACTGTTCACATCAATCATGAAAATGTGATAAATACTGATGTTTAAAATCCTACCGTCACAGGTATCCAATGCTTATCTTCAGTTTTTGCAAGGGCCTGGAACAAAAATGTTATTGGAGTTTGTTAAAGAAATGCCCAAACAAGAAACTAAACTTAGGCTGGATATTTCATCTCTTATTGGCCCACTTTTCTTCACATGGGTTATTCTCCAGCTATTCCCTGTAAGTATGTGGAAAGCCGTTCATTCACATTACAACTTCTGGTACTGTTCTTAAGTATTTCAGACTTGCTTATTGTTTCCAATTGTCTTTGTCATGATTCCTTTCAGTAGTTGCTTGTCATGAAAATATATTCTTTCTACTAATGCTTAATATCCTTATTTCTTGAATAATCTATTTAATTCTTGTTTTGTCCTTCTTCTTTGCTTCTGAATCATCATTGTATTCTGAATGTTTTCGTGATAAACAATTGACAATAACTCCTTTTTCTTTTATGCTTTCTTTATGAAATCCCTTAAATTGTTCGCAGGGACTTTTTTTATTCCATGATGTTTTATATCTCTTGAATACTGATTTATGTATCTATTAGATGATTCCTATAAGATAAGTGTTTTCATTTCGATGTTGTATTTCCTTATATTTTCCTGTATGGTGCAGGTGATTTTGACATATCTGGTTTATGAGAAACAACAGAAACTGAGAATCATGATGAAAATGCATGGGCTTGGTGATGGACCTTATTGGATGATTTCGTATGCCTATTTTCTTACAGTATCAGTGCTGTACATGCTATGTTTTGTGATATTCGGCTCTGGCATAGGTAATAAATCTAGCTTGTTAATGTGTCTCTTATCTTATCTTCATGTCAAGCCACTAATGCAGCTTTCTCCCGCACAGGTTTGAACTTTTTCAGGCTTAATGACTATGGAATCCAGTTTGTGTTCTATTTTATATACATAAACCTGCAAATTTCCCTGGCCTTTCTATTGGCTACAATGTTTTCAAATGTTAAGACTGCTACAGGTATTATTTTACATCTTTGATCAACTTAATAGTAGTCAATACAATGCCTGCTTTCCTTGGAAGGATAAACTGACATCCCGTTCTGCCTAATATTTTGATGATTACAGTAATAGCATACATAACCGTCTTTGGAACTGGGCTCTTGGGCTTCTTCCTCTTCCAGTTCTTCCTTCAAGATCCGTCATTCCCAAGTAAGTTGAAAGCAAGAGTAACGTAAAAAATTAATGAAGCAATCGAATGCAAAAGGATATAGCTAGATGAAACGCATATATGAATGAATCAGATCCTAAATCATCTGTGGTCAAGAATATAGAAGGTTAGATCCTAATGTTCTTAAATCTATGTATTGTTTCAGTATCCTCTATGTTTGCCAGCTCATTGCTCTTCCTCTGATATCTAACATCATATTTCTTAAGTCTGAATCCAGTGGATGGTAAAAAAAATTTCATTGAGGTCTTAATTTGTTTCTGTGTTCTTTCTTCTTTTGTGTGTCAAACTATTGTCTTAGGCCTTCTATAGTATGAATCACCAAGGTTTATGAGTGTGGTTACCCTGACAAATTGCTTGATAAAATTAGAACTAAAAAAATTTGAGCTAGGAAGGTTGAAGGTCTTTTTTGATGTTGGATGGGCAAATCAGGGTGCTTACCCCCCAAGTCCTGTTCACTTCTGGTGTAGTAACATGTGAAGTAATGAGACTGGGCTATTTCGCATTGCTGTTACAGTAGCATCCAGATTTTCTAAAAACATGTTTAAGAATATGATCCACTGCAAATAACTTTCTCCTTGTAAGCCACTAAGCCATTGTAATGTTGCTTTTTGAAACCTTATATATATCCATCTGATCTATTTTGTTTGCATCTATTCTTCACAGAAGTCTAATCATTGTGAGACTATTTCTGTTGTTTCAGGAGGCTGGATAATCATACTGGAGTTATATCCAGGCTTCTCTCTATTCCGTGGGTTGTATGAGTTTTCACAATATGCCTTTTCGGGGACTTATAGGGGGACTGATGGTATGCAGTGGAAAGATCTGAGTGATAGCGGGATGACAGAGGTCCTTATTATCATGCTAGTTGAGTGGTTAGTGGTGCTTATTGTTGCATATTATATAGATCAAGTTGCATCTTCAGGAAGTGGAAAAAGTCCCCTATTTTTCTTGCAAAAATTTGGGAAGAAACGTCCAACATCTTTTAGGAAGCCTAGTCTGCAAAGGAATGGGTCTAAAGTTTTTGTTCAGATGGAGAAACCAGATGTCAGTCAGGAGGTAGCTCTTGTTTTTATTTACATGTATATGCAATTTTTATTCAGCAGTGCAGTTGTGAAAGAATGTTGATAAGTATCCAGCAAAAATTAGACAACTAAGCTGGTGTACAAGACAAAACTCGTCCACCTAGTGGGCCTGCATAATGTGGTACATGTTATTCTAATATAGGTAGATTTCTTATGTTAGAATATTCCGCATCTAAACTATTTACTGTTTATTAAAGCAATTCTTGATTTTTATTTCTCTGGTAGTAGATTTTATTTCATTTTGAAGTTTTTGTTTCCCTTCTCTCCAATGTCTTTTTATTCTTTAAAATACTGTGGTAAAGAGGATTGATGCACCATTATCATAATCATTTTGCAATAGCAGTACAATATATATATATATATATATATATTTTTTTTTTTTTTTTGGGTGTTTACTTTGACATAGTCCTTCTTACCAATATGATTTGATCTACCCAGTTGTCTGCACAAGCATTATTCATTCATCACTTTTGCAGACAGAGAAGGTTCAACAATTGCTACTTGAACCGAGCACAAGCCATTCCATTGTATGTGACAACCTCAAGAAGGTGTATCCAGGAAAGGATGGAAACCCTGCGAAAATTGCTGTAAGAGGGTTGTCTCTTGCCTTGCCTCAAGGGGAATGCTTTGGTATGCTGGGTCCAAATGGAGCGGGCAAGACCTCTTTTATTAGTATGGTCAGTATCACAGGTTCTTTAATATGAATAATGTACAGATTCCCTGCATGCCCCTTAATATGATCACAAGAGGCATTTGGGACCTAGGATCGTCCAGGCTTTGTTTAGGATCCTGAAAAGATTTTTCTTTCTTATGTATCAGGGCTAAGCAATAAGGAAAGTGAAATAGAAAATGCCTACTAGATTAGTATTTTAAAATTTTGCTTCATAAAAACATCCTCTTATATCATTAGTATGGTTAAATGTTTAGCATATGTTCTTATATGTTACTCTTGTTGAAATAATTTGATGACTTTAAATATACCTTTCCTTTGGTGCTTTCTTATATTTGGTTCTTAGCAACAAACTTCCAGACTTGAGTGTGAGAAACATGCTCTTTGGGGATAAACTGTGTTTTGTATGTGTGTGTGTGTGTGCTTTTTTTTTTTTTTTTTCTTTAACATCAGAAATTATATTACCTTCTAAATTCTTAGTATTACTTCATCATAATTTTGTTGACAGATGATTGGGCTCACAAAGCCGACATCTGGCACAGCCTTTGTTCAGGGTTTGGACATACGAACCGATATGGATGGAATCTACACAAGCATGGGTGTCTGCCCACAGCATGAGTAAGCTATAAATCATATCTGTGGCAAGAAAGCATATCTACGGTTTTATTTTTACATGAAAAATTAAAATATTTCTCATACATTATTTGTTCATTGTTTCATTTCAGCTTGCTCTGGGAAACCATGACTGGAAGGGAGCATTTATTATTTTATGGCAGACTTAAGAATCTTAAAGGTGCTGCTCTAACACAAGTAAGTCAATATCATCATCTTCTTTTTTTATTTTTTATTTAAAAAAAAAAAATAATGTGAAGATCTAGTTCCTTTTGAAAGCAATTGGTGCTTTTGGGGGACTTATAAGATGCAAAAGGTGAAATAATAAATCACAAAACTCAAACTAGTATGGAGTGGAAGTTTGAAAATACAATATTAAGGTTTAGTTGCTTGAAGAAGATGGCGGTGTTGGTTTAAAGATTTATGGACTGCATGTTTAAGGCACTGCAATCCATTAAAACAGTAGATGGAAAGGTCAAATTTCAACATGCTTTTTTGCAGAGGGCTGGGAGAGATAGAGCTATGAACTGAAACAGTTCCACAATTAATGTTTAGTTTTAAAATTCATTTATAGGGAACACAGAAGGAACTGTCTGTGTAAGATTGCGCAAAAGATGCCCCATGTTCAGATTTTTGTTGAACAGTATCAGGTGCTTGATCTGTAATTTTGGATCATTTACATATATTCAATGATGCTTTAATTAAATTTGAATGCACATTCATGTTCATGTGCTGTTGATGTGTGATGTGTCATGGGTGTCTGAGTGTGCATGTTATGTGAGAGAGGCAAAATGCATATGTGTTGCACTAATAGTTTGGAATCCAAGGGCCGAATGGTGCTCTTCTCGGCAGAATAAATGTAAAATTCCTCTTTTCCTCCAATCCTGTTTGCTCAGGCAGTGGAAGAGTCTCTTAGAAGTGTCAACCTATTCCATGGAGGAGTTGCTGACAAACAAGCTGGGAAATACAGTGGAGGTATGAAGAGGAGGCTTAGCGTGGCCATATCATTGATTGGGGATCCCAAAGTATGTCCGTATCTGTCTTCAAACCACTTTTCTTTGCAAAACCTTTATGGTAGTTTATTCTTCCACAATGTTGCTTTAATATAATCCTTCAAAACTTTTTTAGGTTGTTTATATGGATGAGCCAAGCACTGGACTGGATCCGGCCTCAAGGAATAGTTTGTGGAATGTTGTTAAGCGCGCGAAGCGAGGCCGTGCAATTATTCTCACAAGTACTCTCTCTTTCTCTATCTCTGTCTTTGTCTCTGTCTCTCCCTCTCTCTGTGTTCAGTAACTTTGAATTTTGCATCATTTGTACTGTACCCTGCACCCTGTGATCTGCTCATTTGCTTGGAGTTACTAGAAAAGGGGAGAAAACCCTGCATGCACAAGTCTTATTGTCTTTTATGATCTCAGCATACAGTTCTATTTTACCCATGAATGTTTTTGTTAAGAATCCTACCAGAAATCTCCATCTCTTTTGCTGACAAAGTATGCTTATTTTCAGCTCATTCCATGGAAGAGGCAGAAGTCCTGTGTGATCGATTAGGAATTTTTGTTGATGGCAGCTTGCAGTGCATAGGAAATCCAAAAGAGGTAACTTTAGTGTAATAATCTCTATTGTATATTCAAAACTGGTTTTTCACCTTAATTATATCAATCTTCTTTCCATCATTTGTTCTTTTTTTTCAAAATCTAAATATTAATTGGATTGCTTGTGTACAATGTTTGCCATCAACTTATTGTGTGGCAGTTGAAGGGTCGATACGGAGGATCATACATATTTACAATGACAACTTCTTCAACTCATGAGGAAGAGGTGGAGAGTTTGGTGCAGCGTCTCTCCCCAAACGCTAACAAGATATACCATATATCTGGAACCCAGAAGTTCGAGCTGCCAAAACAGGAGGTCAGAATTGCTGATGTATTCCAAGCAGTTGAGAATGCAAAGAGCAGATTCACAGTTTTTGCTTGGGGTTTGGCTGACACTACTCTCGAAGATGTCTTCATCAAGGTTGCTCGTGGTGCTCAGGCTTTCAATGTTTTCTCATGATCCTTAGATACATGACAAGATCCACATAGTTTTATGTTACTCAGGCACTTCAGTGAGATTTTGTTTATAGATTTCCTGTGTTATTTGTAGTTGATTTATTTTTCTGCAAACTTATTGGCATTCTTTTCTATTATTCCCATTTTACCTTTGTGACTTAAACATTTCTGTATATCTTATCCTTTAAAGAATAAAATGGTGGATATAATCCAGGCTCTCTTCCCTGTGGACAAGCCAATTATTTCCGTTTTTACATTTTCATGGTTTGACAATTATAAGATGGAAGTCATCTGACTTATTCTTGCCAAGAACTACTTCCCACATTCAAAGGAGTCCACCCACATGCTTTGAAAAGTGGTTCAAATTTCAAAAGCAAATCTTAACAGAACAGTTATATCCTTAGAAACTCAAACTCTTATATTATCTTCTTCCCTATCCATAATTTTATTGAAACTTACAGGTGCTTCCATCTCTCTCGTCTTTGTTTATTTGCCCCTTTCAAGTCTTCTAAACTTGATCTGATTCACAATGGGCAGTAAGTGTTTGTTACTTGGCCTTCTTCTGTTGACTTCGTTGTCCGCCAACAACAGTGGTTGTGAAGCCAAGAGAGTTAAAATCTATGAGCTCAAGAAAGGAAATTTGTCTGTCAAGTTCACAAACTATGGTGCTACTATGCTTTCTCTCATCTTACCTGATAAAAATGGTCTGCTTCTCTATCTTAACCACTTCTTTTCTTCAGTCTTTGACGTTACTTTGATCTTTGCAATATCTTTGTTGACAACAATGTCTCTTTGCTTGTTTTCTCGAACCAGGAAAACTAGACGATGTTGTCCTTGGATACCAATCGATTGAGGAGTACAGGGTTTGATTCCTCAACTCTTCTTCTTTCGCTCTGTTTTCTGTCACATTAGACCATTTTTTGTATACTATATAGTCAGAGATGTTAAGTCCCAATAGACAACCAATGCCTGGAAACAATGTATTAAAGTGTTCCAAGTTATAGGTTCTTCCAGCTTATAAGATATTAAATCTGTTGCAGAATGATTCAACCTACTTTGGGGCCATTGTTGGACGAGTAGCAAATCGAATTGGAGGTGCTCAATTCACTCTGAATGGTACAGTTTATCATTTGGTTGCTAATGAAGGAAAGAACGTTCTTCATGGTAAGCAATTTCGACATTTCTTCCCTTTGATGTTCTTATAATCATGCTATTCCTGAAAGATGATTGCATTTTTGTTTATATTTCAGGTGGCCCAAAAGGATTCAGCGAAGTTATCTGGTCAGTGAAGAGTTATAGAAAGAGTAGCCATGTAACCTTTACATATGACAGCTTTGATGGGGAACAAGGTACGTATTTAAGATCCTCTGTATACTAAAATACAGAAAGTAGTTCGTTAACAAGATAATTTCTTCACTGTTCAGGCTTTCCTGGAAATGTATCTGTCATGATCACTTACCTGCTCGTTGGAACAAACAAGTTAGCAGTAAAAATGGAAGCCAAACCCTTGAACAAGGCAACTCCAGTGAATTTAGCCCTGCACACTTACTGGAATCTCCGCGGCCACAACAGCGGTGACATACTTTCACACAGGCTCCAGCTTTTCGCAGACAGGATCACTCCTGTTGATGATCAGCTCATTCCCACGGGTGAAATCACTCCGGTTCAGGGAACACCTTACGACTTCCTTGAACCCCAAGAGACAGGTAGCAGGATCAATCAGCTTCCTGGTGGATATGACATTAACTACGTGTTACAGAACGGTAGCTCTGATCACTTGCACAAGGCAGCAGTAGTGCTTGACAGTGTTTCAGGGAGGAAACTTGA
The DNA here is from genome assembly GCA_021397835.1 of Moringa oleifera. Taxonomy (NCBI): domain Eukaryota; kingdom Viridiplantae; phylum Streptophyta; class Magnoliopsida; order Brassicales; family Moringaceae; genus Moringa; species Moringa oleifera. The sequence goes on along the minus strand of JAJFZO010000344.1, from coordinate 5,742,312 downwards.
GCTCTGGACTACTGCACCGGGGCTGCAATTCTATACAAGTAACAAGTTGGATCATGAGAAAGGGAAAGAGGGGTCCGTTTACAAGATTCATGCTGGATTAGCCTTGGAGACTCAGGGATTCCCTGATTCAGTGAATCACCATAATTTTCCTTCACAGATTGTGAATCCAGGAGAGACTTACAATCATGTGATGGTTTTCAGGTTTACAGCTAACTAGAACACTAGCTTGAGTGCAAATTAGAATTCAAGTTTCTCAGACATTTTGCAGATGAATAATACTTTTTCTTTTTTTGGTTCAAATGGCAAGTATGCTTTGATTTACTTAATAGATGTGTTGCATTCAGCAGTGTTCAAAGTGAATCTTTTATTGATTAGTTGGGTTGATATCTCAGTTTAAATTGACCTAACTTGACAATGACCTAATTGGTAACCGAATTAGTAACCTGATCTAACAGGATGCTTATTTGCAGAATGAAAACTCTCTAGTTGTTACAATTAGATTATCATGCAGGCTGATCAACCTTGACCTAATCTACATTACACTTTAACTAATAGAGAAGATAGTAAAAGCAATAAAATCATCATCAAGGAAAGACTAAATCAACTATACTACACTTTAAAAGCACAAAGATTCGATCTTGCCAGCCTATACATTCAAAATAATTCCTGAATCCTCAGTAGAGCTACATCTGAGACCGACATAACGGACAGGCCATACTCTTCTTGAGCCAGTTTGTGATGCAGTCCTCATGGTACACATGCAAGCAAGGCGTACGAGCAGCTTCTGATCCAACCAGCATCTCTTCTAAGCAAATCACACACTGTTCTGAAGACCCTTCAACCTCAACTTTCTCCAGTGCAAGAACTGCACAGCTTGGCATGGAAATAAGGCTGTTGACGGACTCCACACAAAGAGTCACAACCATGGGGATGATCTTGCGATTCAGGTTATCATCTCGGTGAACTATCGAACGAGCACAGCTTATAATCTTGGTTATCATGGCTGCTTGAGCATCTAAGGGCACGTTGATTAGCGAAAGTAGAGTGGATATCGTAGACCAGGCCGTGTTGTCGCGTAATAAGTGATCCCTTGGCACTGAAAACTTGTTCCAGGAACTTTGAGTGTAGATTTCGATCAAGAACACAGCTTCAGGGCAGGAAACTTCATCAGGAGGTCTGAAATCTTCAGGCTCCCAGGCCTCTACGCGATACTCAAACGTTGACATCTTCAGAAACAAGAACACCGCAGGGAGGAGAATTCAGAGAGGACTCGTTTGAAGAGCCAAGAGAGCTGACAAGATGTTCTTATAGAGGCTGTTTGGTGGGTCATGGGTGTGCGTTGCTTGTTTATTACTTCTTACTCGTGGAGGAGTAGCTAGATGTACTTAGGATTTTAATTATGAGTAATAAACCTAGTAGGATGCGGTAACTGAGTGACTTTGAAGCTAAAGAAGCCATTACTGTTTCTAATTTGGTGTCCTTCCTGGTGTGAATCACTCTCTTATTAGGAAGTTTCCAATAGGATTAGGAACATGTTATTTTGTGTAACTTTTTGAAAATTTTGCAATTTCAAAAATTAAAGAAATATTTTTAATACTATTTTTAAGGCATATATATATATAATATAAAACCTTAGCTTTGTTTGAATTTTAATTTAAATCTCTTTATTTTATTTTTTTAAATTATGCATCTAAATTTTTAATTTAATTTAAATTAGACCTTAGCTCAGACCATTATAAAAAATTAATGATATTTTTATTGTTAAAATACTTAAAAAATAATTAAATAAATTTTACACAGTATTTTAAGTTTATATCTCAAAATTAAATATTTTTTATTCATGAACTATTTTTTAATAAAATTTTCAAGTTTTACTTGTCAAAAATTTTAAGTTTTTGAAAAACTATTTACAATACTTAGAAGATTTTGAAATTTTTGTATAATTGTTTTAACATTTTTTTTCACGTGAAATAAAATCTCAAATTTAAACATTTTTAATTTTTAAATTTTTTTGATAAAATTTAAATTCAATCAAATTTAAAATACACAATTAAAAAATTAAAAAAATAATATTTAAATTGAAGTAAAAAAATGCTAATCATAAAATAAATTAACTTTAGAGTTTTTTTATGATTAGCATTTTTTTAAAAACAAATTCCCATGATACATATGTAATTTTTTGTCAATTTTTAAAATTTTTACTGATTAAATAATTTTTATTTTCAATATTCTTGGATTTTGGTCACACCCTCTAGATCTCTTCTTTATGTTCACAATTAAGAATGTTAGTTTTATTTTAAATATAATATAAATTTGGAAAAAAACTGAACAAAGTAATACGATTTACAAGCTACATTTTAAGTCCAAACATTATAAGATTAACTTATCCAACTTTCCACACAATTACATAGTTTAATTTTACCTAATTATGCATCAAAAAACAAGAAAATATAATAATTTTTATAGTTATTATTTTATTTTATCTTATCTTATCTTATCTTATGTGTCTCTCGTAAAAAAAAGTTCTCAATTTTATATGAAATAAATTACAGAGTATTGAAATGGTAAAAAAAAAAATACAATTACAAAATTATTAATATAATTAAACATGGATGGGGATGAATTGTGGCTCGAGCCGAGATGGGTTTGCATAAAATCAATTCTTCCAAGCAAGAGAGTCTGCCCAAAACTTTGAAGAGACACAATATAATGTCATGGTCCGCTCAATTGATCAGTTCATTGGGAAATATTGGAGGTTAAGATTCGGGTATTTGTTGTATACTCGGGATGGTGGTGTTAAATTTTTAATATTAGATAAACTTAGGGATTTCATTGTAAAATAAAATTTTTAAAAAATATACATTGAAAGTGGATATGGTATCTTATAATATTTGAAAATATCAAAGATATTGATTGTATAAATATCATAATATCTAAGAAGATTCATAATCTTTTTTTCCCCCCCCAAAAAAAAAAAGGAAGATCATATTATTAATAAGATAAATATCTCAGGATCTTAGATCATTAAGAATACTAATAGGAAAATCTCAAACATTTTGGGATCGTTAGATAGTAGACAAGCATGTAGATGTTTATCGCTTACTGGTCACCGGTTGTAAAACATTTAGCTCTTGAGAGCAATAAAGAGTATCTCTCTTTAGAAACTCTCTCAACTTCTTAGTTTTGTTTAGTTTTTAGTTGGGTCTTTTTCAAGCTATCTTAGGGAGATGGAATTATCCTAAGTTTTGCATGGTTAAATTTGCAAAGTTCAAACCGTGCTATGTGCTACCAGAGCAGGATTACTCCCATTCACATCCACTCAATAAGTGCCTCTACCAGAGTGGGTGAGTTTTCTATGAGATGAACATGGGGATGAGCAGCCAAAGAAGCTAAATGGATGTGGCACTTCCAAGCGCTTGCATCGGTGGAATGATGTCCGTGTTGGGTTTGACAGGACAGGTAGGAAGGGAAAACATATGAGATTGTTGATACAGTCTTGGGAGAAGTTGCGTCAAACCGCTTCATGCGCAAGAGCATTCAGTGAAGCATTCAAGCTACTAAAAAAGAATTGCAAGTTGAAAGAATGGTAGGGAGAATCAACCATATCGTGGAAGGGAGAGCAATCAGATTACAAGGAGAACCCAATGTAAATCCTCTTATAAGGGTACAAGTTTTGATCTTGATTCATGCATGAATCAGGTGGAGAAAAACATGGGTGAGGTAACTGCATGGTTAGAAGATAGGAATCTGAGAATTGAGGGTTTAGAAGTGAAGGATATTGAGATCCACAATGTTCTAAAAGATTGCTTATAAGAGTTCGGTCATGACTTGAAGGAAGAGATTCGTGATCTTTAGAGACATTTTATGTGTGGGGAGGGGGAAGATTTCAAGAGGCAACTTGATGGAGTTCATGTTCAATTGGAAGAGGTCCATGGTGATTGGAGCTCATGCAAGTGAACCGTCACTAATGGAATGGTGGCTACCTTGAAGGCATCCAACGTGAACGTGACCAAGCTTAAAAGCTTTCCATGTGCTAGGAATGCTTGAGAAGTAGAAAACTTCTTACGGTGATTGGAGTCGTATTTTTCAGCTGTGATGATTAATTGATGAGAGAATACCAAGATCTGCCAAGCATCTCTTTATCTTACACACACTGCCATGCTGTGGAGAAGGAGGAAGAAATCCAATAACATTGATAGAGGTACTTGTGCCTTGAACTCCATTGTTGATTTGAAAACGAAGTAGAAAAAACATTTCTTTCTTGAAAATGTCGAGAAGGAAGCTACTCCACCGACTCAGACATTTAAGTACCATTCATGACTACTGTCGCAACACAAGAGGAAAGCGGAGCGGCAAACCATCTCAAAATCATTGAACTCTTTTTTTTTTTTTTTATTGAAAGCCAGAATGAACGGAGTCGCTGCTACTCATTCTGAGTTGCAAGTTAAAACATTAAGCTTACGTCTTAGCAAACGAAATTTTCTTTTAGGCCTCATCAATAAAGGGCTTTAAGACCAAGTCTACTTTTGTTTTTTTTAACCTCATTTGACCTAACTTTTGTTGGTTTCAAATCCGACCTATTGTTTTGAAGCCCCATGTCCATCTTATGTTGAAACCTAAGCCTACTAGGCTTCAATTAAAAAAAAATTAAGGTTCGACCCAAAGAAAGCCCATTAGATTTTCTTTTAGAAAAAGACCCCAACATATATATCAATTTTTATTTTAAACACAACCCTTATTGGGCTCTATTCCAAAGAAAGTCAGTGCCAAATTTAAGATCATTTCATAAGCGTATAGCTAAGTGCAAAGGACATTGCATGCTTCAATTCAACCCTTGTCCAGACCCACAAAATTTTTAGACTATTCTCTTTTAAGTTCATGGCCCACTATTTAATCTTATTATGGCATTTCTTAACTGACCTGTACCAAGCTTAGCTTAAGATCAAACTCAACCCATTCTGGGTTAGGCTTAACCCTTCAAGGTCAAGCCCAAGCCTTACCCTTTTTTGCTACTCCATTATCAACTTCCCCCTTACTGCGGAAAACCCTAATGCCCACTTTCTTTCATTCCTTTCTTTCTCACCCTTTTCAATCAAACAAATAAAAAGGGGGAAAAAAAAAAGAACGCATATTTTACCTTTCATTGAAATCGCTTCCTTTCTTTCCTTTTTCTTTCATTGTTTTCTTCCATCTCTCGTTCTTTTCTCTATCTCCTTTCTTCTTGTGCCTTTGTTTGCTTTCTTCCCTTAATGTTTCACAGCCTTTCTCTTCTTTTTTCTCCTCTTCTATTTCCCTTTCCTTTTGTCTATCACAAAATGGGCAGTGACTTGTAAGAGTAACTGGGCATCACCCATCGCCTAGCTCTATCACTCTACTATAAGGGGTTGTTTTAGGCTTCCTTCTTCATGATTCTCCCTTAATATATATATAAAATCAGTCTTGTTAGTTCTCTCAATTCATCAAAGAGGCTGGCCCTCTGAATTAACCAAAATTTTTAATTACGAATGAATACAAATTTATAATTATAAAATAAAACTAGTAATTGTGGGATTCTTTTAGATTATCGTTAATAAGTATTGATATTTTAATTTAATAAAATGGATTCAGTTGTTTGATGTAATTGATTAGACTTGATATCCAGTTTAGCTAGTGTGATTTGTTGTATGAATTAAACACATTTTCTCTTAAAATATGATTAGACAGGCCATAAAACTTAACATTTTACAATAATCTTTTCCTTTTGGGGTGCTTTGAATTGATTGTGTAATATTTTAACTAATATTGCACTGATTTCTTATAGATAATGATAGTAGAATATGAGGTAATAAAACATCTTCCATGCACATAGAATTTCCTTTTAGTTTTGTTTAAAAAAAAAAGAAAAAATACCAATATTTGTAATATTAATAAGCTCCCAATCCTACCCATACCAATAAGGAAAAGATTGCTGAACCTGCAATCCAAAAGAAGGAAGGATTAATGGAGATCACTAATTTTGGTTCCAGAATAATATAATACCGACCAATCAAACCCTAATTGGATATACTCCTATTAATCCTTGAAAGGAATGGTTCACTTAGTTAACATATCTGCAAACAGAATAATCAATCCCTTCTCTGGTCATTTCTTTGCATTTGATCTTTGATCTCTCATGCTTGTTGATAGAAACCCATCAAGATTTTGAGCGATTATGGTTGCAGCACTGGACATTGCAATTTAAATTAGAGGATGAGCTTGTCCAGGGTTGTCTTTTCCATGACTTTTGAGATCATTTAATCATAAATATCATGTAAATTAATAATTTTTTCTCTAATTCATGATCCAATTGTAAAAAATATTGAGAATTTGTCAAACAAAAAATGAAAACACGAAAACAAGTAAAATTTGATACATAAACCTACAAATATATATGGAAAAAATGAATAAATGGCAATATGAAGATTGGTGTCAATCTGATAGTAATGCTTAGTGTATGTCAATGAATCTCAATATGGTTGGTCTATTTATAGAATAATGAATTTCTGAATCTGAATAATAATTTTATTATTACAATATATCGGAGTGGGTTGAGAAAGAATAAATATCCGTAAAATTATTAATCCAAATAACATCAAAATAAACATGTAACTCCAATAATGAAATAGACGATAATATAGAATAAAGAAACTGACCAACAATAGTACAATATATACTGAGATCTAGTAAATGAAGATTAGTATAAAAGGAGAATAGTGAGTGCTAACAATTTTGGTATTAATAAAGCGAATACCCGAAAAATAACATAACAACCCCAAATTTTTTAGAGGAGAAAATGTCCTAGTTGCATATGTATTTACTCATAGAGGAGATGATGGCCTGGTTGGATTTTGATTATGTGGAATAAGGCAAATTGATATCAAGTCAGGAGTGACGTTGAAGTTGAAAGATGCCATTGAGGTGGGAAATCGGTCTCTTTGATAAGGAAGTTTTTTAGGAATTTATTTAGCAAATTTATGGGGATTAGCCTGTATTGACAGATCTTCAAAATTTAGAAAATGAAATAAGTTACAGAAGAAAATAATCTTTATTCTTTAATTTGACATAAATTGCCAAACAGGAAAACTAGTCCAAGAAACAAGAGCACGATCAACTGAAAACTAGAGATCACAGTTTCATGGCACCTCAAACCTACACAATGGACAATACTTGCTGGTCTCCAGCCAATTCACAATGCACCCACTATGGAATATGTGCAGGCAAGGCATCCGTTTTGCTTCCAACCCAACTGAAACCTCTTCCATACAGATCGCACAATCAATTGAACTCGCAGGCACGACCATCTCCAACCTCTCGATTGATGACTTAGTGGCGGGCACCATAGCCAACGCCGGCTCATCATCATCGTCGTCCATGAAAGCTGCCTCGAGATCCTGCAGTACTGGTTCATCAATCAGAATGTCGATACAGACGCTCATGCGTAGAACTTTATGGCCGTTGTAGTAAGCATCGGTTGCCATGTCACGAGCAGTTCTAACAATGTTGTCCATCACTAAGCCTTCCACTGGAACGTTCATGCCGAAGAGCATCTCCTGGATGGTGGACTTGTAAGTGGCGTCACTGATCAGCAGGTCCCGTTGCACTTCCCGTGTCACGATGATCGTTAAATGCTGCAATGAATCTATGCCGTCCTCATCTTTCTGATCACTTGGCATGCATGTGTAGGTGATCTCGAATTGAATGGAGAAGACAGAACCCTGGATGACTTCATCATCTTCTGGCCTTGTCACATCTAGCGCTCTCCCGGCCCAGTGGTTGTCATAATCGCTCGACATATATGTTGATGTGTATTAACAAGAATGAAAAGAAGAAAGAGAAGATGCCAAGAAAGGGCAGATTTGATTCAAGAAATTAAAGGCAGTAGGGCTAGCCAAGACCTCACCCTTTTATTGAGAACTTACAGTTCCAGTTTGGGAGTGCTGGCTAATCTCCTTTTTTTGTTTTGTGTGTAATTTGTTTACAGATTTGGCAACTTAGAACTGATATAGTAGATCCTATTAGGGTTTTATTGTATTACCTCTTCTGGAAACAAGAGTTAGTGTTCACTATCAAGCCTTGGCTCCCCGGTTAGGTCTTTTCCTTATTTGATATGGTAATGGAGTCTTGACTCTTGAGTATAGTTCAGGGATTATCCAAGCAAACCTGTGCTGGGTAGCAGAATTCCTAATTTAATTGGTTGATTTCTTTGTCCCAAGTAACAGATGGGCCAGCCCATGAATTCATAATTCAAGTTTGACTTATTACAAAGCCTAACTTGTCTGTTAATTAGCCAATTAAATGAAATTAATTCACATGAAAAATATGGGGCTTGTATTTTATCCATTAATTCCATTCAAAGTTTGATCTATTGGATCACATTTATAAATTATTTTATTAAATTTTAAACAGATTAATTTATTAAATTTTAAATGGATCATATATACATTAATTCAATAAATTTTATATGAATCAATTTGATAAATAATTTTATTTATTATTTTAAAAATAATATAAATAAATAAATTTTAATATACAAAATAAGTAATAAAAATATTAAAAATTATTGAACTAAAATTTTTAAATCTTTTAAGATATTAATATATAACAAAATTAATAAATTTTTTTTACGCGTAATATTTAAAAATAATAAATTTTGTGAGATATATATATTATTATTTAAAGATAAATTTTGACATATTCAAAATAAAAATAGTGAAAAGTTATATATAAATTTTTTTAATAAAAATAAATATATTCATGTTTGTCAAATAAACTAACTTATAAAGAATCTATAAATTAAAAAAAATAAAACATATACACAATAACTTATTTTTTAATATAATAGTATAATACAATTTGATAAAATTTTAAAAATCTAATTTTATATATTTGATACTCATTTTTATTTTTATTTTTATTTTTATAAATCAATCCAATCACTAGCTTAGCATTGTGAGCAATGGATCTGGGGTAACTTTTATGTTTAGAGCTTGTTATTCTGTGAAAAAAAGAAGTTTCTATTAGAGAATGATCTCAATCAGTAATGCAGCTTCATGTATCTTGTAATTACAAGAACTTAGGAACCTTGAGCTGATATAATGAAGAATGATCACTCTTTTATTATGGGAAGATATTCTATAGAAAAATTGAGAAGTGGCAAGGTAATTTATATCACCCATATGCAAATCAAGCTATGAAGTCCTCCTGACTAAAAGCAAACAAAGAAATTTGATTTCTCCTTCATATTTCTTGATTTACCTCTACAGCAGTATAACCAGCCTCCTGTTTGACTAGTCTCCTATCTTCCATTTGATTCCTTACTTCTACCACGTTATCCCAGTCACCCATTGTAGCATACAGATTGGATAGCAGAACATAGTCCTCACTTTCAAGTTCTTGCTTGTGAAAATGATCCATAACTTGAGTTGCGATTCCAGTGCTTCTATTTCTTTGGCATGCATTCAGCAGAGTTCGCCAGACAACCAAATCTGGTTTAACAGGCATATTAAGAATGAACTCAAGTGCCTCGTTAATTAATCCGGCTCTACACAGAAGATCTACCATGCATCCATAGTGCTCCATCCATGGTTCTATGTGATAATCCTTTCTCATTGAATCAAAACATTTTCGACCCTCCTCAACCAGACCAGCATGGCTACAAGCAGACAAGATGCTGAGGAAGAAAACCTCATCTGGTTCAAAACCTTCCCTTTGCATTTGACAGAACCTAACCAGAGCGGATATTCCATGCCCGTGCAACGCCAGTCCATGTATGATGCTAGTCCAAGAGACTAATGTTCTCTTCTCCATGCCATCAAAAATTTGACAAGATTTCTTAATGTTACCACATTTAGCATGCATGTCAATAAGAGCATTTGCAACAGGAACACTCCCTTTTCCAAGTTCATGTTTCTTGGCATAGTGATCAATTTTCTCCCCAAGCTCGAAACTTCCCAATTTCGAGCACAGTGCAATAACACCCAACACGGTGATCTCATCTGGTTTGACATTTTCATAATCCATTTCTTTGAACAAAGCTAATGCCTCATTCGGATACATGTGGTCGCTATAACTTTTGATCATTGTAGTCCATGAAACCACATTTCTTTTTGGCATCATTTGGAATATCCGGTGGGCATATAACAAATACCCACATTTTGAATACATTCCAATCAAAGAATTGTAAACAAAAACATCCAGGTTCACAAGTTTTTTACTCACATAACCATGAATTGCTTTGCCTTCTTTCAAAGACTTCAATGAGGAGCAAGCATATAGCACACTAGTCACGGTCACCCCGTTCAGGTTCACTTTGCAAGTAACCAGCTCCTTCAAAACTGCAAGAGCCTTGTGAGGGCAGTTTTGCTGGGCATATGCAGCAACAAGCGAATTCCACGCAACTAAGTCTCTTTGGGGCATTTCATCGAACATTTGCTGCATGTCAGCAAGCTTGCCAAATGAACCATATGCATTTAGCAGCGCTGTCTGGATTATAATCTCAGATGTAAAACCCATTCTTACAATCTGGGCATATATCTGTTTCTCTTCTGAGATCATTGGCATGAGCCCGCATGCCTTGACAACAAACAAAAGGGTATATGTATCAGGCTTCAAGCCTTTCTTCCTCACATGGGAATAAACCAGTAAGGCATTTTCAGGGTCATTAGCCTCCAAAACGCCTCTGATGATAGTGTTCCAGGTGTATGTATCAAGCCCATTGATTCGATCAGCAATCGAGCGAGCAACAGAGGTCGTACCAGGGAGGGCGAGAGAGGCAAAAGATGCAACAAGTTTGCTGGCCAAAGGAAGGTGGTGAATGAGACCGGTAGTAAGAAAATGAGCAAGAACTTGACTGAGTTGGTCCCTGTTGATGCATTTTTGCAGGAGGAAAGTGACGCCAAGAAATGGGTACTTCGTGCTAAGCTTTGGTTTGATTACTCTATGGATGTTTTTCATAAAGATTCCTTTTCACTGCAATTTCGTCCACTGTACAGCTTGCATTGGTAGCCTAATAAGTATCCAAAAGATGGGCTGGGCTGGGCTGGGTAATGTTTCTTGCTTAAAAATGGTCTTAGCAAATGTTAAAAACCCACCTGTGTCTCTATCACCCACCATTTTGTTGTTAATTGAATCAGTAACAAACTAAAAAACGATAATCATGCAATAACAAATCAACCAAACTACTTTTAAGCATGAATATTATTAAGAAAAAGTACATTAATAAAATTGGCAGACAACCTGAATCCCAACTTATAAAGACTGAGCAAATTGAAAGAAGATTAACTACAGACTGTTTCATATGGCCCCTGACCCCAGTGCACACACAAAGGCTTCTTAAGTTCCTCTTCATGACCCAGACTGCCAGAGATCAAAAGAGTTTTGGCCATGAACTTCCATTCAAAACAACAGTCCAGAAATCAGGAAATAAGTCAAGGCAGACAACAACACTACCAATTGTTCCTGTGCCCAAGTCTTCCCTGCTTTAATATAAATGAACTACATTACACGCATCACAAGCTTTTGAGACTTTGAGGAATCTACAGAAAAAGTCAAGATGGAACGATGGAACTTTGTCCCTAATGGGTAGAATGTGCCGTGGTGGTCTTCTTAAAATCGATCTTGTCGACTTTAACCTCTCCATCAATGAGTTCATAAACATAGACCACAACACGTAGGCCATCAATGTCCATGAGGACAAAGCTAGGATTAACATCATAGGTGATGCTGCTGTAGGCACCAGTTGCAGACCCTGGGTTTATGACAACGCCTCCTTCATGTTTGTAAGCAGTAAATTGATGAGTGTGACCTGTCACAAGTATGTCTACATCTAGCTGCCTTTGTAGCATTGCAAGCGAGTCTAGGTCCCCCCATGGAATAACCTTTAAAAGATCAAGAAAAATGGAAATATGGTAAATGTAAGAAAACACAACAGTCCAAATGTTTTCTTTTACATGAAGAACAAATCATTGGTCCATGAGAGCAGAAAATGTATGCTTAATACCCTATTTGCTTAGTAAAAAGATGAATATTTCCAAATTTCAATAAATGGCCAAGTATTATAAGGATATATGCAAACATGAAAACAACCAAGCACTGCATTATTTTTCTAGATTCAAACATGGGGGAACCAAGATACCGATTGGATGTATGTCTAATGAATGCTTCTTTTCTTTTGATCAGGAATGATCTAAAGTATATATATTATTTAAGTAGCAAAACACAAACATCCCTTTCTCACCATGCTGTCCTGAAAGTCTCAAAAGGAATCATCCTAATTATTTTCCTTCTTTTTTCTTTTTCGGAGATCTTCAACCCTACCCAAGCCTTCAATTCTTCTCCCACTGCTTCCATGCTAACCCAAGACAACCAAAATGCCCATAGCCCTCAAGTTCCTAGACCAACTAGGCCAAAGGAAAAATATGGCATACCATTTCCTCGTCTTCACACAAAAAACACTGGTTCACTATGGTCATTCCTCCTTTTTTTAAGTTGTCTAGTGAGGATCTTAACCCACATGGCCTCCATGAAAAAGAAGGGCACTTTTGTTGGGACGCCGGTCTTCCAAATGATCTTCAATGGAAAGTGCCCAATAGATTCATCCAACTCAGCACCTTAAAAAATGGTTTTAACTGTAAAGAAGTTAATATTCAAATAACATCCCTTCTATATCTCTTGCTCCTCTTTACTCATGTCTACCCGTTAAGCATATATCTTTTCAAAGAAGTACCGAAATTGCCCCACCCCATCTTGAGCATTTTTCCCAAACCGAACCATCTGTGAAACCCCACTAACATCCGCCCTCACACAATCATACACCCAAGCATCTTTATGAATTGCCAAAGAAAACAAGGTTGGAAGCTCCTCTTTAAGGGGCTTCTCACTACACCACTGTCAGGCCAAAGCCTAATGGATTTACAACACCCCACTTTGAATCCCAGGTAAAGCTTTAGATCCTCCCACCCTTGCCAATTGCTCTCCACACCTTGGTTCTATAGGTCTTCGTTCCATTCTCTGTCATCCAACCCGCTCATCCACCTTGTGTTTAGCCTCCAACATTGTCCTCCACAAGTTCTGCCTTTCCACCATGAATCTCCACATCCATTTTCCCAAGAGTGTTTTATTAACAGATAAAGGAGTTTGATCCCTAACCCAAGATACACCAATTGAGCCACCACCCATCACCTCACCAATTGATACTTGTACTCATCCCCCAAGCTACTCCACAAAAATCTTTGTTTTCCTCCAATTTATGAACAACTTCCCTTGGGATTAGGAATGTTGACATAAAGTAAATTGGGAGGTCTGAAAGGTACTTTTAATCAAAGTGAATTTTCTGCCTCTTGACTAGTATTGTCCTTTCCACCCTGCTAGTTTCCTTTCAAACCTTTTCAATACTCCATTCCATATCATAATTTTCTTGAAGTTCGCACCCAAAAGTAGCCCAAGATACTATACTGGGAGAGATCCCTTTTACACCCCATCAGGTTTGCCATAAGATCACCATTCACCTACTCCCTAATTGGGATTAACATACTCTTTCCCATATTGATCTTCAAACCAGATACTGCCTCAAAACACAATAAAATTCCACTACGTTGATCATTTGTTCTTACTCTGCCCCACCAAAAAGAATGGTACCATCTGCAAAGAGAATATGCAGAGCTGTCACCTCATGCCCCTATTTCCTTACTCTGAAATCCTCTATTTTGTCGCCTTTGATAATATTTTGTCCAAAGCCCAGATCACCTTGCCTTAACCCTCTTGATTATCTAAAGACCTGAATTTGACCCTCATTCACCAAAATTGAGAAAGATGTACATATGCACCAACGAATCCACCTACAACATTTCTCCTCACATCCTGCCGTCCTCAGCATGTACAAAACAAACTCCCAAGTCAACTAGTCGTGGGCTTTCTTCATATCTAACTTACAAATAACACCTTTTTCTATCTCTTTTTAACTGATGATCTACAACCTCATTTACAATAAGAATCGCATCTAGAATCTAACTTTTACAAAAAGTATTTTAACTTTAATTGACAACCTTCCCTACCATTACTCTTGAGCCTAGGTGCAAAAACCTCAACCAACAACTTATACACACAACCAACAAGATTACGAGGTCAAAAATCTATAATGTCACACGCCCTTGCTTTCTTAGGTTTTAAAAATATAAAGGTATAGTTGAAAGGAGTGCACAAACTCACCAATCAAATGAAATTCTTCAGAGTCATAACATCTCCCTTCAGTATGTCCTAACGCCTTTTAAAGAATGCCATGGTAAACTTATCCAAAACTAGTGCCTTTAATAGGGCTTTCCGCACCTCATCTACCACAAATAGTGATTCTATCCATTGTGCAAGATCCTTCCTTGCAGTGTTGAACTCCAAACTGTCTAGCATTAGCCTACGCCTGTTGTCTTCATTAGCAGTTTTTCATGGTAGCCTTTAACCCTCTTTCAGCTCGTTTTCATCATCTACCTCTTTCCCTGTAAGGTTAAACCTTTAATGTGCATTTGCCAACTGGTTCTGATTGCCCTCCCTCAACCATAAGGCTCTAGTTTTGTGTCTCCATGAAATTTTCTCCATCTTTGCCAACAAATTTAGCTCCCAACTCACCCCCACCTCTTATACCCCTACCCCCCATCACCTACTCATTAATTTCTTGAATTTTTTTCCAAAATCTCCCCTTTCTATCTCCTAAATTCCCTAATTTATCCTTGTTCCACCCACATGCATCACTTTATTACCCTTTTTCAATTTTTTCCCACCACATGAATCACATGGCCTTCCCTCCTACTACCCTCTTAACATCCTCTCATTGGTTGTTGAAAACCCTCCACTCTCTAATATAAGTCTTGTGGTCTCTAATAAAATCGTAGAACTCTTCAACACAGTGCTCCCAGTCCCTATCTTCTCTTGTGTGAATACAACACCAAAATAAAATCTCCAACCACCATCCATGGTAACTCCCACTTCCTGCATTCCCTCAACTCATCCCATAAGATTTGTCTACCCTCCCCATTAAAATGCCCATACACTTACGTAGACACTCACTCCATTCCCCTTCCTTTCATCTTCCCTTTCAAAGTGCCCATCCCATTATTCCATGCAACCAGACCACCACTCGACTTGCCCGATCTGCCAAAACCTTCCATTTGATTCCTTGTTGCCCCATAAACTCTTAACCATCCCACGCATTCATATCCTCCATTTTTACCTCTTGCAAACACACTACATCTACTTTCCATCTCCTCAATGCCATTCTTAATCATCACTCTTTTTTTCAAAATTATTTACCTCCCTCACGTTCCAAGATCATACGCTAAACACCATTAACAACATTACTATACCCTCATGTTGCTGCCAGGACGTGTCTCTACCCGTCAACCTGCTCCATTTCTCCCTAAACAACATCAATTCCCTCCCACAAGCAACCTAATCGTGCAAAGATCCAAGCAGCATATTCTGATTCAAGTGCAAAAACAGCTTCTTCTCGCGTGTGATACCTTCCACCAACGAAAGCCATCACCTCCGTCATGAAATAATAAAGCTTTGACTCTTGCTGCCTCCACCTCCAGCAAGCTTAAAAATCTACAAGTTTTGTTAGATCTAACGGCCAGAAAAAGAACCCTCCCCTTACCCTTTTTTCGTATGCACCCACACCAACTCCGTCTCCTCGAAAAGGTACACTGTCGAAGGACTCACATAGTCATCTCATCTCCTCTCTATTGAGGACGAATGAGATCCTCTTCCCTTTGCTTTGCTCAAACACATGTAAAGAGATTTTCAATCCCTTTAAATTGCAAAATCAAAGACCTTCCTTTTTATCCGAAAGGATTTCAGCTTCATTATCTCTCTTTATACCACAGTATGTCTAATGAATACTTAATAATGTAGTTTCAACTGCGGTAATTGCTCTTGTCAAATTACGATACTTGAAGGTTACAAATTTGCCATGTTATGGCCATCATGCCCCCAAACATCTCTTTTCTTATCTTTTGAACTATAGGATTTTATCCCCTATTACTGACTATTTAGCCCTTTTTCTTTACTCATACAATTAATTGTTAATAAAATGAGAACTAAATCAAATAACTGAAATTACATCTAGCAGAAGCAATAAATAGAGACCAATGACTTGTTTAGAGTTTCACCATAATGACAACTGTCTTTAGTAGAAGATGGTGGCAGAAAAGAAAATCGAGGGACAGGAGGGACAAATAGAAGATGAAACAATGTTGAATTTTCGATGCAATTAACATGCCCCCGAGCATCTCTCTTCCTAATCTTTTCAAATATAGGATTTTCTCCTCTCTTGTTCACTATTTAGCCATTTTCTTTACTCATTGTTCATGAAATGATAACAAATGCAAATAGATGAAATAACATATAGCATAAAGATAAACAGACACTAGGTGAAGTTTAACTTGTTTAGAGTTTCACCATGGTACCAACTATGTCTTTAGTAAGAAGATGGTAGCAATGAAGAAAGACTAGGGGACAAATGAGACAAATAGGAGGTGAAACGACCTTGAATTGTTTATGAGATCAATACTGAAACAAGAAGAAATAATGCTAGTAATCATCAAGAGTGAATGAAGAGATGGTAACATCAACTTAAAACTGACATGATGACAGCAGCATGTCAATGAACAATATTAGACATATGGAGATCAGAGAAAAAAAAAAGAACGAGTAAATAAATAAATGAAGGTCTGTTCTGCACAAACACCATCCTGATTCACAGGTAAAAGGAAGCCCTACATTAAGTTAGTGGTTAAGCAGGATATTTGCAGTCAACCCTGCAACAGAAAACGAAAATGTAGATAGACAAAGATACGAAGTAAAGGCCTCTTCAATACACTGAACTCTAGATCATAAGAAACTGGACATGCATGGATTCAGTCTATTCAAGGGATGGGAACTGAAAAATGTAAAGAGCCAAAGAAAATCACACCTGATGTCCATGGCAGAGTCCCAGCTTGAATTGACCGATAGTTAAAGTTTTTGTCTCAGGATATCGCGTCTCTTCATCAAAATCACCTCGAGTAATATGCAAGTCAGGACAAATAGTCTTCAAATAGTCATGAACTTCCTGAAACGTTAGCAAATGCTAAGCAAATCGTAATTGATTGTAGTTATGCATATAGAATTTTTTTTATCAGAGCAGTTATGCATATAGATAAACTGCCGATATTATACTGCGGCATAGTTTATTAAAACAAAAGGATAAGGCTCCCTTTCTTGTTTATCTTATTCTTATCTTTTTTCAGAGGTAAAAGTTGAACCAGACCCACCCTACCATTTGAACACTTCAATCTAGCTCAGGGTGTTGTAGTCGTGTGCTCACAACCACTCACATGAATCCATAAAAAGCCATAAAAAGAAAAGAGTGCATGACATCAGCAAATATGAACAGATTTCATAAGTGATGAATCAGGAAACTTTGCAAATAAACATACAAAATTCATCAGCACGTGTCAATATGCAGGAATGTGATCCACCTGGACCATCTGGCATATAGTTATGTTCATAGATGCCTGTTGTTTGTTAAGCATTCACACCCATAAGATATATTAAATTTGAAGAACTATGAAATTAACTACCTAACAGGTGATCATAACCACATGAAATGTTGACAAGCCATCTTCCATTTTCCTTATGGATTCATCATATGAGAGCCAATAGCACTTTTTAAAAAACAAAAGGAAAAGAAAAGGCACGACTTCAAAATTAAATTAAATTGGAATACAGGGAAAATAAAATCTGCAAGGAACAAACAAACCAGCGTAATCAAGAAATTACAGCCTTCAAAAAGCAAGGCATAAAGAGTATAGGCTATGGTAGACTTTACAACTTTCATGGCTTAGCTAAAGTTAATGGAATCCAAATTGCGGAGGTATATGCCTGGATACTTAGTCAAGACAGACAGAATCATAATTAATTTTACTTCTGAACAAAGAGTTGAAAATCACCAAAAAATTAATCTTGTCAAATTGAAGTTCAACGATATTATAAAAGACCTGCAACCTTTAAAAGAAGTCAGCTAATGTTCTTAACAGAATTAGCTGATACTTGTTCATCGCATATCACCTCCCATGATGAGATTTATATGATCAAAAAATCCTTCACTCTCTTTTGTAGAAATGCAAACAAAGGGTAAAAGATGACTCAAAGGAGAATTTTGAAATGAATGTTTCTGTCCTTCATGAATGACAAATCAATGTGGTATTAAAATATTCCATTTCATCATACACAGCATCTGAGAAAGCAAACCAAGTTGAAGAAAATCAGTAATTTATTACAGTCCAGAACTTTCTTTTTTTAAAGCAGGAACAATATGTATATACTTCTCATTTACAAAGCAGCAAGTGGCTGCAACTGGTTACAAGTATAATTAGTTTTTTGAAGGTCAGAAATTCTATGAAATCTAACAAATCCTCCTCATTTACAATAGTACCCAACCACACAATTAGTGCAAAACTAGTTTTATTGTGGCTTATTGTTAAAAACACAATCACATGCCCAAGTAAGCACCTCATTTAACTCTATATAAACCCATTTAGTATATATATGCAAGGATCAACTGAACCATACTTCATAGACAGCACCAACCCAATTTACTGAGAATATCTAATATACTCTTCCTAAATTGATAACCCATGTAATTTTCTTAATAAAAAATATAAGATAAAGTTATTTGAGCCCAAGTAACACACTTCTCTTACTTATGAGCAAATTAAAAGCTCAACTAAGTCAATTGCTTCTACTTAATTTCAAGTACAATTGAGGCCTTTGCTACTCAGAACCCCAAATGAAGGAAAACAAAGAAAGAAAACTGAAACTAGAATTTCTTTCCTATTTTACAATATTTTCTAAACCAAACAGAAAGATCCCAGTAAATAAAGCATATGAATAAACTTAAAGACCAAGAAGTGACTGGATATAGGTTCTATTAAAGAGAGAGAGAGAGAGAGAGAGCTAGTGGATATAGGAGATAAAACATTACTTTGATACATAGATTTCCAGTGCAAATAATGTGTTGGATCTTGCCAGGAACAAGCATGGACTTAAACTTTGCAGGTAGATCAGCCGCTCTATGGGGTATATGTAAATCCCCTAAAGCCAAGACAAGCACCATCCTTGACGTTCAAAAATCCAAAGCCAATCAAGATCTGGCAAGAGGTAAGTAAAAGCATTAATGATAAATACATTAACATCTATACTATATATGAAGGTACACAAGTTTTACACCTATAAAGCTACTGTTTGGCCAAAACAGCCTGTAACTTTTTTCTACTCATAGTTAGGATTTAATTTACTTTACGTAAGCAAGTCTTATACAAAAAATTCACAAGAGAGATAATTTTGTTAGGTACTTAAAATCTTTCCAGTTTGTAATTACTGAAAGAAATTGTTTTTTAATAATACTCATAAGATGATTAGCAATTTCATCACCACAACCGCCATTGCAGTCCCAACTCCATATTCCCACCAAATTCCCATCATTTAACCAGAAAAGAAAAGGAAAAACAAATTCAGAACACAATGCTCTCTTAATCTCTTAAAAAAAATCACCACATTTGCTTTGATTTCCTCCCCTACCTGTTCTCTGATTTTCTTATGTATCAATCATCTTCAAAATCGCCAATTCCTGCATCATATTCTCTTCCAAATCCCACATTTTACCCATACCCACCAAAATCCAAAGACCCAAACTGGCCACTCACCAAGAACAAAACATAAACCCACAAAATCAGATAAACCAATTTAAAACTGGATCCAGCAGCCATCTTGGCTCTCTTCTTTTCTCACAAAACTGACTACCAATTTACGAACGGAACAGAAATCTCTGAAAACGTAGTACCAAAATCAATCCAATTCATATCGATAAATTCATTCACACTGAGTCATAAGATAGGAAAAACATTTGATCTTGAAAAAGGAAATACATAAGAGAAATTGAACCGAAGTTACTACCGGAGACAATTGTAAACAGGTCCTCAGGACCTTGATGGCCGGCACGGTGATGTGATGGTCTCGATTGATCACGACTTAGAGAGAGAACGAGAGAGAAATTATCGACGGAGTAGAAGAATTACTGGCCTTGTGCTGGTAATTCGTTGTGGTGGAGGTGAAGAAGTCGTAGCGTGATTGCGCCGAGCTACGGTCAGGGGAGGGAGTGGAAGAGAAGTAACCATAACATCAGGGATGTAGTAGGCTCATTAGAAGTTCAGTCTTCGTATCTTCCCATTATTTTATTTATTTCTTATTATTACCTTTTTTTCTTTTTTGAGTTTCATGAATTTTTTTTAAAGGTAAAAATTTTATAAAACTTTAACATTTATCTTAAGTTATTAATTAAATTTTTATATTTTAAAAATAATAAATTAAACTTTAATTTATTAATTTGATTTGAATTAAATTTTGATAAAAAGATTTAAAAGCTAAAGATATTTAAATTAAAAATTTTACACAACAAAATTTTTGTTTTAAATTTTTTTCCAGATGTGAAGGATTTAAAATCAAAATTTATTGTATAACATTTTTAAGTTAACTATTTTTAATTTTTAAATTTTTTATAATATTTAATATACATCAAATTAATAGATTAAAATTTGATTTATCGCTTTTTAAACATAAAAGTTTGATTAGTAACATAAAATAAATGTTAAAGTTTTATGAAATTTTTATTTTTTATTTTTATAATATTTTGTTACCTTTAAAGTATATTTACTTTAAAGTTCTGACTTTATAAAATAAATAAATTAATCCATTTAAGTAAAGCATAAATGGGTACAACGCCAACAAAACCTGATATTGAGAAAGAGAAAAACTTGCAGCAACGAAAAACAAGAGGTATTATTGGACCAACCATATATATGTATAAACTAGGGTGTTTAGGGCATCTTCAAAGATGCATTAAATCGTCATTTTAATGTTAATTTTAGTCTCAAATCTTTTCCATCAGAGCATTATATTATTTATCTTTAAAATATTATTTTACTATTAATAAATAGTATAACATCATGATTGGTGTTGCATTATTCACAACATTAATTTTTTATTTTTATTATAATTAAATAATTAAATATATAAATTATATTATTCAATGTATTTATTAAAAAATTTAAAATAAAACTAATTAATATAATATAATTTGTTTATAACTATTATTTAATATTAAAATATTATTTAATAATAATTAAAAAATATTATTAAAATATTAATTATACTAATTTAATATAATGGATAGATATTATTTAATAATAATTATTACAAAATATTATTAAAAAGATATTGATTGCACTAATTTAATATAATGGACCGGAGATAAACAAATTTGATGTTAAAATACTTTTTAAAAAATTTAAATCAAAATTATGTTAATTTTGGTGTTAAAAGTTGAAGATGCTCTTAGTTACTTTACTTACTAGTGATCTATTACAATTTTTTATATTTATTTTAATTCTTTTATTTGCAATGGTAACAAGATAAAAACCATTTCGTGCCATTTTTGGCCTGACCTCTGCACATTCTAATGGTTTTGGTTGTTCTAACACTTTGCTATTCTTATGACATTTCAAAGAAAATTTTAGTGTCTTGGATATTTATCTTTATTGTGATGATATGACAAGTTGTTTCATAATCGAGCTATTTCTCAAACTTTTATGTCGAACTCATGAACCTAACTTACATGATCCAATTTAGTAAATCAGGTCATCAACTTTGCTTTCTCGATATGGACAATTATTGCCTTATTAGTAAACTCATTTTGTAGCTTAAAACTATTTATAGGTATTTTGATTGCAATTTTGTAAGAAATTCCTCTTAGAAATGAAGAAAAAAATTAACATTTATAAGATAAACTTTTGGAAAAATGTTTACTTCTACTAATTTAATTTTTTTAAATTTTTGAACATAAAAATTAAAAAAACAATCTTAACTGCAAGAATATCATTTTTTAAAATTAATTCTCTTTCTTCAATTCTTTTCAAGAAACTTGCCAAACTTTATTTTTTTTTATCTTTTTTGCATAAAATAATTGAGGCATCTTCAAAATTTATTGCAATCATCATTGATTCTTGACAATAAGTCTTAAAAGATCTTAAAGTATGCAATTATCAATATTTTTCGATTATTTGGGTGTGGGTAAAGAATGCGAAGATAAGTTTTGTGTTTGTTGGGAGTAAGTTTTTGACAAAGCTTATTTAAATGTGAGATGAGAAGTATAGTGGTTTTATTTATTTATTTATTTTTAATGTTATTCTTTAGTTTTAAATTCTAATTATTTACATTATTATTTATAGTTATCTGATTTGGGGTTATTTGCGCATGAGCTTTCGCAAATGGGTTTTTTCTTGCTAAGGTAGTATATATTGGCATTTTCTTATTAAGATTATACATATGGATATTTTCTTGAGGTTCAACATGCGGTACTATTATGCAGGTAATGCTTCATGCCTTCATGTAACCTTATATGCTTCTATGTAGCCTTTTATGACTTCATGTAACTTTGTATACTTTTTGTGTAACCTTGTTAGGCTCTATGTGATCATATTAAAGTAATCTTTTATGTTTTCATGTAAGTTTGTTGAGTGTTGTATAAGTTTGCATGGCTCCATGTAACCTTTATGCTAATTCTGTGTAACTTGGCAAGCTTTCTTTAACTTTGTATGTTAGCTTCGTATGCGTTTTTTGTAAACTTCATGTAACCTTATTTATAAGCTTTGTTTAATGTTATATGCTTTCATAAAACATTTACTGTATGTTTGGATTGTGTAAAGACATATCTTTTTAGTTTTTTTTGCCTCCATAGTTCTATACTATAAAAGGTGCTTCAACCCTTATTGAATGTATGTTTCTACCTGAATTTGGGATAACATGGAGTCGATGTTAAAATCATATATTCCAATACATGTCCATAGCTATATTTCTACCTAAATAGGGATAACATAAGTTAGACATTAATGTCATATGCTTCAACACATAGCTGTTAACTAAGATTTAAAAACAACATATTAAATAAATAAAAATTATATTCAAAATTCATAAAATTTACAATAAATTATGGATGAACACAAAACATATCAAATAAATAAAAATTATATTCAAAATCTATAAAATTTACAAAGAAGTACCTTCCACATGACAAACATATGTTTACACGAAAATCATTAACTTAACGTAGAGGTACTACTTTACACAAAGATACAATTTTATATGAAAACATAAAATTTTGCAAGAACATGTATCACTCTACATAGACATATATTACTTTACACAAAAATATTTACCTTATTTATGTGAAATTGTAAGATTGACACATATTAAACTCGTGTATTAACACATCTGTTAGCAATATCTTTCATGAAGTAATAACTTTGCGTAAAATTATATCTTTATCTGCAAAATTATGTCTTTATATGAAACCTCATTACACGAAACTATATTTTCACAATGTTGACCTATATCAAACTCGTATCAACCTACATCTAGTAGCAATATCTTTACATAAACTAATAATTTTACATGAAAGTATATCCTAATACGAAATTTAATTTTTACACATAAACTTAACAAACTTTATATGGATTAAGAAATTCTATAGAAAAGAGAGAGGAGAGAAAAACTAAAAAAAATTATAATTTCATTCAATCTATTTTTATCTAAATATTACAAGAACACACATGCCTCAAATTTACAAAAAAATAGTAATTAAAAAATATAAATTTAAAAGAGAAAAAGAATAAGTTTCATGAATTTTTATATGATAAAAATGCTTTTACATGCACAAGATACAAATAAGTTAAAAATTAATAATATTACTAAATAAAATAAAAAATGGAAGATCATTTTTTAAATTTTTTATGAGAACGATCCTATTGAAATAATTTATGATCCTACTCATGAGTTTTATCTTATTAATTTTTGTTGTAATTTATATCATAATTTAATAATTATACTTTTCAAATGTATTAAATAGATCATTAAAAAATAATTTATATTTTTTAATAAAATTTTTATTATTTTTTAAAATATTAATACTTAATAATTAATTAAATATTTATTTATTTAATACTATATTAATATAACAAAATTACAAAAATAAGCTTTTATTTTCAAATAACGTAAGATATCTTTGTTTTTATGGCAGAGGATCTACATCTAAGAGTGAGATAAGAAAATCAAGGGAATTTACTATTATACAGTAGAAGTGGCTAATTAATGGCAATCAAAATCATCAAAAAGAATGATTTGCTATCACAAATAACTTTAGTATAAAAATCTTATTAATGCATTAGGATACTCTACCCAAATCTTTGAAGTGACATAAAAACGTAAACATATAATAAATTAATTTTTTATTTTTTATTAATATAA
Organism: Moringa oleifera; assembly: GCA_021397835.1. NCBI lineage: Eukaryota > Viridiplantae > Streptophyta > Magnoliopsida > Brassicales > Moringaceae > Moringa > Moringa oleifera. Next base: position 5,717,910 of record JAJFZO010000344.1, on the reverse strand, counting down.
TAAATTATAAAAATATTATTTTATTTTTTAAAACAAAATTGAACTCGAATTTAACAAAAAAATAAAATAAAATATCTCTTAATAATATAAACCTAACGTACATCAACATGCACCAAGGAGCAATTCTTCTTCGCAAAAGATTATTTAACTATCATTGTTCTAAAAACTGAATTTCACTTCTGTAATTTCCTGCCTACAGTTTTTAATTTGGGCAAGCATGAAGCCATTATCCAAACCCTAACATTGCTTCCTGGAAAGCTACAAAAGACGAGCATGCTTTGGGGAAAAAAAAAAAAAAAGAAACAGCAGAAGATAATCCCAAATTCCCAAACAAATAAACTGGAAAATGAAGTTCATATTGCATAAAAGCATTTTTTTCCTATAAGGTTTATAACAATGGCATTTTGCCAACGATGGAGATAGGTAAATCCAGGTATGCCTTCTGATCTATATATCCTCTGTACAGTCAAGGATTCTATACCTATATGTTTATGTTTTTGTTGATTTGAGTCACAAAACTGTCCAATACAAACTGCCATATAAAGGGGTATTTACATCTAGGAAGATGGTTGAAAGCAAAATTTGTTCTGCTCAGAAGCCCCATTGGGTCTTCTTCATAGGATGGGATGGCAGGGGTTACCCTCTGGGAGGTCACATCAGCAATTTAAGAGGACTTCCTCATAGAAGGTGACCGTCTGGAGGTCCCATTAGAAGGTGAAGAGCTCAGAAGCCCCCTGGGAACCTCCTCATCGTATGGGATGGCAGTGGTGACCCTCTGGGGGTCATATTAGCAGGTGAGGAGGAGTTGGTCATGGAAGATGACCCTCTGGAGGTCATATTAGCAGGTGAAGGGGACATCCTAGGTGAGGCTTTTGGGGTCGTATTAGCAGGTGAAGGGGACATCATACGAGATGGCAGTGGTGAGCCTCTGGGAGTCATCATGCGGGATGGCAATGGTGAGCCTCTGGGGGTCACATTAGCAGAAGAAGAAGGGTGATCTCTTCTTAACCGAGACACCGGGACAGGACTCATGGAGGCAGTCTGTGTGTCAGATGGAGAAAGGCTGTCTGCATCTCTTGTTGTAGGGAGCTCTTCGAGTATGGCTACAACCTCAGCCATTCTTGGGCGGGCCTTGGCCTCACCGGTACACCGCAATGCCAGGAGGCCAGCTGTGAAAGCCCCTCTTAGGGGGTACTGACCCTCCAACTTAACGTCCATAAAACGATGTAACTTGTGCCTATCATTCAGATAGTATTTTGCCCAGTGCACTAGTATCTGCTCTGGACCTTCTTTTGTCCTATCAACAGCCCTGCGACCAGACAGCAGTTCCAGCAAAACAACCCCAAAGCTATACACATCGCACTTCTCTGTCAGACGACCTGTTCAACAATAGAAGAATTTATTGTCCAGCCTAGCAAATAACATCAAAGGAATGAGAGAATTATAACAGAAGTTGTTGTACTACTAAACAATGAAATGGCACCAAAATCTATCAAGAGTTAGAGGGAGGGAGCAGCGAAAATACCAGTGGCAATGTACTCAGGAGCAGCATAGCCTTGAGTACCCACAACTTGGGTTGAAACATGAGTTAGGTCACCTGTAGGGCCTGCTTTTGCCAACCCAAAGTCTGAAAGTTTCGCATTGAACTCCTGCAACCATAACAAATGACAATCAATGCTGGAACACGAAATTTGCTAAACCTAAATGAGTTTATGACAGCGTAAAACAAATGACTATTGAGTTATAACACGGGCCACAATCAGACAAATATAGAACATGATATGAAAAAAAAAAAAGAAAAAACGGAAACATCAACCATTTTCTTTCCTTTTTCTCTTTTCCTTTCCTTTTAATCTTTTGAATCGAATCTGAAATTCATTTATAGGTCTACAACCTCATCCATGCATGGGCCCAAGTGACATTGTTTTAAACTAACTTACCGAGTCGAGTAGGATGTTAGATGCTTTGAAGTCCCTGTATATAACAGGCTGCTCCGAATCGTGCAAGAAAGCAAGCCCCCGAGCAGTATCTGTGGCAACTTTGATCCTTATTTCCCAAGGAAGTGAGTGTGGCCCCCCTGGCAAAAACACAGTAGATTAGCATCTCATAAAATTAGTTTTGTCACTGCTTCATAAAAATTGGGAAACAAGCATGGCTTATGACAAGAATGTAAAACCAGTGCTCTAAAAGATATGTGAAACTAGCTTACTTCTAAAGAGATGATTCTCCAAACTGCCTTTAGGCATATACTCATAAACCAAAAGATGGTTTTCCCCTTCCACGCAGAACCCAATCAGTTTCACAAGATTTGGGTGATGAAGTCGACCAAGATAATTTACTTCAGACTGAAAACAACAGGAGATTAATAAATAAGACTACTTCCCAAGCCTTGAAACAAAAGAAAAAATGACTTGCTTGATGATAGGAAAACATACCAACCACTCCTTATGGCCCTGAAAACCTTCAGGCTTAAGTTTCTTCACAGCGACAACCTTTCCAGCTCCGGGCCTTAGAATCCGCCTGTCATTAATCCACCCCTTGTAAACACAGCCAAATCCTCCTTCTCCAACAAGTCTTTCTGGACGGAAGTTTCCAGTGGCATTCTTGAGTTCATTGAATGAGAAATTTCTTAGAAAACGAGAAGATAATATCTCTTCTTCAGTTCTTGGACTAGCTAGACTTGTGGATGTACTCCTTTCTCTGCTGGCTGTCATCACATTCTCATCTCTACTGGGAACATTTCCACTTCCTGAAAGAGAAACAATAACATTATATATGAATTTTCAGAATTGGTGAAACAGGCCATCTGCACTCTAAAGTTAGTACAGGAAAATGAATTGAACTCTTCACTTTATACTAAAATACACATGTGGACATGATATAACACTGGAAAGGATATGAGATTTTGACACTCTTGGTTATTGAAAAACTGATAGAGAACTGACAAATCCAACACATAAATGAATCTGAGACTTATACACAGAAATCCCATGCTCATTATTACACAGATTTAATTTTCTTCTTTTTGCATCCGAGAAAAATGCAGCACCAAGGACTATAACATACCTCATATGGAGATTTGACTCATTTATGATATATTTACAGAATTCATGTCACCTACAACAACAGCAAGCTAGCTCCTCAGGACCAGTTTGATGCCTATAATAATGTGCATGTCCCATTTCCTTCATCTAAATGATGTTATAATGGGCTCCTGTTCTTGATTTAATTTCCAAGTCATTACGGTTTGAACAAAATTCTTTTCTCATAATGTAATTAACTACCATTTACTACAGAAGTCTTAGTTTACAAAGAATGGCAGATCTAATCATCTTTTCTACCTTACAACAACAAAAAAAAAAATAAAAAAATTCATGTCTTTCTTGCTTTTATAATTATGAAGATCTACAGTTAAGGGGTACTTCTCCTACACTGACCTTGAGATATGAAAGGTCCTGGATGGAGTCTCATCAGTCAGAAAGGGATTTCTCTAACTCCTCCTAATCTTTTCTAGCTTTGCATGAGCATATCTAAATTGGTGTCTGAACATTTCATGTAAGATTTATTGGTCTGTTCTCTCAATTTAATACAAAGCAATATTTTTAAGCTCTGGTCTTTCCTTTTCACACCTCTTCTTTCCTTCATATCTAATTCCACACTGCAAGTTTGCTTCCATGAGCATCTTGTCCATTGAGAAAGGCCTAGATGGAAAGAGAAACAGACTTCAATTATACTTTGTTTCTTGTAGTATCAAAGCACCTTATACGACTAACAATGTCAAGCAATAAGGTAGCATAACACCATCATCTTCTAGTAAAATCCATTCACGAGGACTTCAGGAAATAAAATATATGTTCAAAGTCACAAAGCTTGAGTAGTTTTGCACATAAAAAATTGCAAAGGACCAAATGAAGTGACACTGCACTACTATACTCATAGCACTACCTTCCTTACATTCCCCACAAAAGTTCATAGAAAATAAAAAATAAATCTCAAAGGTATCATGAAGGAGTATAAACTTCAAAGAAAGAAACTCAAGTATCATGTCTCACTAAACACATATGTATGAAGAAACTCAAACCATATTCGAGGTCAACAAGCTTTGCAAATGTGTCAACAAAGTTATAAGAGCAAATCCAATATCATACCACCAAAAGATAGGTCATCCTTCAGAATGACACCTGGCAAATACAATACATACATTTCTCAGGCTCCCTATATCTAATCTTGTTAGCTTTACCTAGCTAACGGTTCCCGAGATTTTAGATACCATTTTCCCATTTTTGGACACATGTAGTCCCAACAACTATGACCGTTATATTTAGAACTATCAAAAAACCCTGCTTCTCTTGCAACCACTTTCTCATACTAATAATTGCAAAATCAAATGACATCACCAAATCTAACACTCTTGCTCTTCAAGTAACAATACCGTTACTGCTAATCACCCCCAAACTAGGCATCCATCACTAACTTAACATAATTGTCAACTAGCAGTAACTATTCCCACTAGCGGGAACCAGATGTAATGTCAATTTAATTATTTAATCACAACCACAGGCAAGATCTAAACTTTGAATATTTTTTGATAGGTTCCAGGCCCTGTGTTCCCCTAATAGATGCGACAAAGATGTCAACTTCCACAGCTGGCAGCTAGAGGAGCCACTGTCTTAAAAACTTGATTCAAATGAGCCCCATATATTTCCATATGTATACAGTTAGAACATCCTTGAAATATGATCAATTGAATGCTATCTTGGATCCTCAGACAAAGTCCAGGACTGATGAAATCAAGAACTAAGAACTGCTGCTTTTACAACAAATTTAGAGTGATTCACTATTATTTGCAGACCATCTACTGAATTTAGATGTTATCTACAGGACTCAAAAACTGTGCTAAAGGATGATGGATCATCACTTAGACCACATAACTTGCAGAATATAACAAGACAAGCTACTAGCAATTACATGTGCTTCTACTAACAAGTTATAACACACATATTAACAAAGTTCTTAAACAGCAGACCAGATTTGGCAAGGAACACATCCTAAAAGATATATGATTGTGTATGACATTCAGTTCCCTCTTTTACTGTTTTACACTCACATAGCATTCAAAGCTCAAGTGAATCATCAAAAAGAAGTCTACAGTAACTACACAGGCCCGACAATTCGAAGCATTTACATATTCTTTGAAGGTATAATTGCAAAAAAAAACCCTCAGATAAGGCCATGTACTGAGACCATTTTAAAGTATATAAATTAAAATCACAATCATCTGAGACAAGCTACTATCAAGAAAACTTCTAATCTGGAGAACTTAGACCCCAGCACCAGGAGAGAAATTAGACTCCAATACCAGGATTGGTGTCTGCTGTTTAAAGCAGTAGATACTACTGCCTCAAAGTCCTGATTACAATTTTAAAAGATCCCAAATCAAGCTCACAACACAAAATGGCCGAATCCCAAGAAAATTCACCAATAACCCACATTTCTAAACCCTATCATTTCAAGCAAACAAATTGCTATAAGTTCACAACCCCAAAAAAAAAGAAAAAAGAAAAAGAATGGAGAGCAAAAAAAGTTTCCGTAATGACAACCAAAACAAGAAACCAAAAGAAAACATAGCTGATTCCAACAAAGACAGTCAACCCATTTATGAAGGAACTCCAGTTTGCTCCAATCCACAAAAACGAACGTTGGAGAAAAAAACAGACGAAAATCCAAGCGCATTCACTAAACGCCACACACTTGAGAGGATTCACCTCAAGTTCTCAATTCCGAAATTCAAATGAACATTTAGAAAACAGGTATTGCATGGAATAAAAGCAAACTAGAAAGGAGGCAGAGAACGTACTGGAAGTGGCCAGGGAGCCAAGTGCATTGTTCAATGTCTTGGAAGGAGGGTGAAAGCAATTGCCCATGGAGACTCTCTCTCCACCCTCCAGAAGAAACAACTAAACCAAAAGAAAGGTAAAAAATAACCGATGTTTTTTAATGGCTTTTGGAGATAAACACTCACAAAATCGAGCTAATATATCAAGTTTCCATTGTGTCTGGCTCTGCTTCTTGCTCTTCTTCTCCTGTTTTGCCTTGTGAGAAGAACATAAAAAACTGGCTCTTTTTTTTTTGGATGTTCCAATGAGAAACAGACAAATATAGTTACTGTCAGAAAAATATTTATTATTATCAAAAAGAAAGAGAGAGAAAGGGAGAAAGTCTATTGAAAACGCATTGTTTGGTGGTCAGGTAACGGGAAGCCAAAATCGCCCAACTTAAATTATGTAAATACCCTTTCAACATCAACGAATTACGACCTGGGGGAGGTTGGTTCCCATTCTAAACGGAGAAAGAGGCCCGGCTATTTAGAGAATTCACAACTATGGATAGACGTTTATGCCCCTAGTTAGTTTAGATACACATCATGCATTACGGTATCACTTCAGAAGGGTAAGGTTGTCATTCTGTACGGTCAAACTACATGACAAAATATGAAGAAGACTGCTCTAGGAGATCCTATTCCATATTTCCAAAGCCGCAGCATCAGAAGGGAATGTCGAATGAACCGCTGGGTCCCACAAAATTCATACGACAGGTGGGGGCCAACAGATCTTCTCTGTGGACCAATCTGACTTGAGAATTAGATGGCCTGATGTTGCCAACTCTGTTCTAAGGTACAGCTTAGCTGACCCAATGTCACTTTAGCTGAAAACCAGCTGAGATGAGGCGTATCTTTAGCTTCTCTGGGCCTCAGCCCACTAGATCACCATACAGAATGTGAATGAGTTTTGCCCAAAAGCTTAAAACAATTTAATGCTTGAAATTAATTCATTTTGTCTTTGCATCCCTTGTGAGCACAAGGACCTTATAATTGCCTTAATTAGCATTTAAAGTTGATTGCTTCAATAATTTAATAACAAAGAAACCCAATTGGAAAAAAATTGACATTTTATTATTTTAACAATCATTGAACTTGATTGTACTAATGTTTAATTGAACATTTGTTTTAGAATCTTTTTAATTATAAATATGAGGTGCCTTTTTTAATAAATTAAATAATTTTGAATTTCCATATCGATTTGCTGCCAAACTCTCTATTTACTTAAGCATTAGAGTGATCTTTTTATGGGCACACCTTTTTTAATTTTGCAAAATCCACAGCCAGCAATTTTCAGTCTATTGAAGTCAAATTCATCCATCCTTAAGCTATTGTTGTTTTCCACTTTCTTCCTTAACTAAAATTTGTGGTAACAATCAATTATTATTAACTAATTTGGTCATATTTTTATATATATTAGAAAATCCCGGTATTATCAGAAAGATGTAATTATCTAGCAAGTACCGAAATTTTAGATGTTTGATATGTTGGATTATGGAGTTACGAGCATTAGGGGATAGTGAATTATGTTAATTAATCTTGGTATAATAAAAGAGCAGAAGAGTGATTTAAATGTTGGACCAGCCCATCATACCAGTGGCAAAAAGTTGCTGAAACATAGGCCTTCATGATGGCCCAAATAATCTGACTAGTTTGGATTACTGAATGCTTAATCATTTGACAATGTCCTAATGCATATTTAATTTTAAAAATTAATTTATTAAAAATATTTTTAAATAAATTTATTTTTTTTATTTTAAATGATCATGAGTGGTGTTTTAAAATACTGTATCTGTGATTATTATCTAATATATTTAATCAATCAATTTAGTTTTAAGGATTTGTTCTATGTGAAGGATAAAATTAGATTATTTAATAAAATAAAATAGAATAAAATTAAAGTAAAATTGTATTTAATATTATAATGTGTTTGAAATGATATGTGATAAGATTAACATTAATTATAATTTGTGTTTATAAAATTTTAAAATAAAATATAAAATATAATTATTTTATTTATATTTATCTAATTATCTACCTTGATGCAAACCGTTAAAAAATATATATATTAGCTGCATATCACCTTTATGCCAAAAGACTCAATCAATGAAATCAATTATGTACGAAATAGTTTTTTAATCAACAGGTTACAAATTTTAATTTAATATTAATATTGTTTATCAATCATCAAATTGACAGCTAAGTAGTGAGATAATAAAATGCAATTTTACTTTTTGTGCCTTAAAAATATCTGAAATTTCTAGTTTCTTCATTAACTTTTGTGTTATACATATTAATTTGACGTCAGATATCAAATCTTATTTTAATAAATTATTGGTCATCACTTCATTCCTATACAAAAAAAAGAAATACATATTCAGTGGTATAAATTATCATGTTTAAATATGTTAATAATAAATGTCATTCAAATAAATTATAATTATAATTATAATTAAAATTAAAAATAATAACATAAAAACAAAATAAACATAAAAAAACAAATTTTTATACAACTTCATTAAAAAAAATAAATTTATTAAGCAGAATAAATAATAAAAAGAATTAAAGAATATAAGTTTCTATCAATGAAATAAACATAAATATTACAATACTACTGTGTAGGTAAATATAAAATTCCTCTCAATTTCAAGTTAAGTACATCGATCTTCTTTTCACTTATTAAATATTTAGAATGCTAAATCATCCTTTTAGGTTGTTCATCATTAAGATGAAGTAACATGACCCACAAAATCATTGTCCATATGATATTCATTGACTTAATTAAGCTTATACTCTATCAGGTAATATGTCAAATTCTCTTCTAATAAAATTATGCAGTAAACAATATATAACTATTATTTCACATTGTGTTTTCAATGGATGTACAAATCACAAGTCTTTTATTGAATCTCTTTTAAGAAAGTAAACAAGTCATAGAAGTCAAAGGTCATAATTTGTAGTGGATAATACAGGGACTATTACATTAAAAAGATCATCCAAGCATAAAGTTAATTTTTGATGTAATACTTGTTCCAAAAGTTGATTAAATATTGAGAAAGGTTATTATGTTGTGTTTAGAATAATGTGCATGATTGTTGACTCAAATGACGTAGGGTCAATTTTTATGAAAATTGGTAATAGATGTTTCAATCTAAATTAATACAAATAAAAGTCATATCCATTTACTTTGAATCAGGTTAAATTCTAACACAAAACAATGAGACATTTTTACTATTCTATATTAGAGTTTATGTGAAAATTAATCTTGTGCAATGTGGGGATTTTGTCAATTTAGAAAGCAAGCCAAGTTATCATCTCCTTTTAATAAGGTATGAAAGGTAGTTGAGAAATTTCAATTGATCCACATTAATATTTGTGAACCTACAATGACTACATCCTTAAGTGGTAAAAGATATTTTATGGTTTTCATTGATGACTTTAGTAGAATATCCTGAGTTCAATTTCTCAAATAAAAATATGGGATTTGATGTGTTTTCAAAGTTCAAAAAATGGATTAAAAATCAAAATGGTTAAAAAATTAAAGTGACTAAGTTTAATAATGGAACAAAATATATTGTTAATAAATTTGTTAAATTCTATGAACTTGCAAGAATTGAACATCAATTTACTATAACCCATACTACTTAACAAAATGAAGTGGTGAAAAGAAAAATAGGACAACTATAGAGGTGTTAGACTTTTATTATTTGAGAAAGAAATGTTAAAGATATACTTTGAGCTAAAGCTATTAATATATTGTGTTTCTAGTAAATGGGTCGCCAACCAATGCTTTAAAGGGAAAAACACCTTTTGAAGCATAGTATGATTTTAAATTTCTGTTCATAACTTAAAAATGTTTTGTTGTTTATGTTCATTCATGTTTTAGGTGTAAAAAGGAAAAAAGTGCTAGATCAAAATACAAAATATGAAGTCTTTGTCGGATACAACAATCTCACAAAAGGTGATAGAATTTATTCGCCTGTAGTAGAAAAAATCGTAATAAGTAAGGATATAAAATTTGATGAAGTTGCAAGTTATGGAACTAGGATAAACCTGAGCCAAAATGAGTTATGCAAAAGAAAAAAAAAACTAGAATTAGAGAATGAAGATGTGAATGATGATAAGCCTATAAGAAGTATTAAATCACTTACAGAAATCTATTAACAAAGGTGCGATATAATTGTGTTTTGAACTTATAGCATATGATAAAACTACTAAGAATCCAAAGTTTCCAGTAGTTAAAAAAAAAAAGATGATTCTCAAGAAACTTAGGAGCCAGTTGAAAGTCTATTAAAGTTATTGGTATGAAATGAGTTTATAAAACCAAACTTGGTGTCAATGATTTTGTAAAAAAATACAAGGTAAGATTAATTAGTTTTGAAGGGATATCCTCAACTACATGGTGTAGGTTTCTTTGATAAGTATTATTAGATTACTTCTAACACTTGTAGTACAAAAATAACTAGTAAAAATTTATCAACTTGATGTAAAGTCAGTATTTTCAAATGATTATTTAGAATTTTTTTTGAGTGATTTAAAATTTTGTTGTAAATTTATAAAAGATATATTTATTAGAGAAAACGTTACATAAATTGAAACAAACTCAAAAGAACGTGGTATAATCTTCTTATTTCTGTTATTATTTCAAAAGCCTACAAGACTTAAAATTTTCATTTAAAAATTGAGTTCTTTTGTTACATTTTTATTAAACTTATTTATGATTTTTGAAATATCTATATCCTCCCTTGATTCAATTTCAAATAGGTCTATCCCATCATATAGTTTATTCAAAATGTCTAACTATGTAAAACCATGCGAATTTCTATAAGTTAGCAGATGATGACACATAAACATACATAAGCAACCGAAAACTCATCTTTTTCTCATCAACGAAACATCCGGAGAAACATTTGCCCATATCCAGAGGCCAACTCTGTTGCCTGAAGCAACACTCCACCCATACACTTGCCACATTGGCTAATGTTAATTAGTGTAAGCCTTCCAAACATTTTAAAGGGCTGCTTAAATTTGTGTTCTTTAGCTTCCTCTACTATGCATCTTGCTTTTAATTTTTCTATGGTCACAATAAATATATTCTTGTAAGCTCCTAACTAACTATATGTTTAATTAATCTCTAATGGATCTGGTAATAGGGTATGATATTTGAGTGTAGATATCATACCTGAAATAACCGAAATGAGGAGTGAATCAGATCATGAGAACCGGCAGACTTACCCTAGCTAACATGTATGCTTATATATGCATTTGAGAATAGGTCAGCACTGTGGCACTTATCGAGGTATCCGATTCGATTAATATTACAAAATCTAGGGATGGAATGCTGTTCAATCATGAACACCATATGTATCTCCTTATCCTCTTTGCATTATGAATCTCTGTGGAGACCAAAGAAAAAGTCAATGCTGCTTATCCCATGTGCAGCTTTTGTGCTTTCTTTTGAGTGCATCAGAGCAGGACTACCCGTACCCCCAGCAAAGAAGAAGAGACCCATATATAAGTTATATGTTTCTTTTTTTTTTCTTTAATTGTTTTAATAGATCGAAGAAGCATTGTAGTTTTATTTGGAATGAGTTCTCTGCTTTAATGTATTAATTTAGGGTTTGCTTTAATAATGTGTTCCGCGCTGATCGCCAGTAATTGCTTAATTAAAAAAGTTCCGGTTCATCATTAATTAAGTACGGATTCGATCAAGCTTAGTGAAAGAAGTGAGTTTGAAGATGGTAACGGTACATTTCTGTTCTTGTTTTTTTAACTTAATCATGCTCCTATGTGTTTCATCAAAACCCTAATTCAAAGCTCCAAATTGTTTTTCTCATTTGTGAATGTAATTAGGTTTATTTCCTTCATCATCTGAGACACTAACTCAAGATTAATCAGAGAAAAATCAATAGATTACTGGACAAGAAAAAGGGAAAAACTACCTTTGATGTTTGTGTACTATTTCTTAATGATATCCAGTCGAGATAGATAAATCCCCTATCATAATTTAATGTCTTGAAATTAGTAGCATAAGATAAAATGAGAGAGGCTTCATCGGTTAACGAGTTGTCTCTCTTATTATAATCCTTAGATTAACACAGCTTTGGCCAAAAAAAAGGGGGTCTCTAGTCATTCCACTGCAACTACGTACCCTGGTGAACAAAGCCCTAAAAGGAGAAAGAGAAGTACAAGAAAAGAAGAAGAAAGATCGACCGACTTCCTATAGCATAATCGAACCTCCTAATTAATTATCGGTAATTGATCCCTAATTACTGCATAAGTAAACTCCGGATGATCGCAGCTTGGGCAGTGTCAGTTGTTGCCAGTAGCTCCGAGAGTCGCTCGCTTAGATCATCAACCTCCCTATGCAAGCTTCTGATGTAGTTGCACGTCTCCTGTAACACCTTCGCCGCTGAGACCTGAAATGATCAGATCTTTAATTACACTTGAAAAGCTTAAACTAAACGAAATGAGCTAATATATCGTAAATCTTAAAAGAATCTGCACTTAATGAAACTGTTATCACAGCTGATTAAGGGAAATATTTTAAAGTTCAAACTCCAAGAAATATATAATCAGTACTATTCTTCAAGTTGCCTGTTTGGCTTCCAGGATTGAAGAAACAGGAAGGGTACTTGTGAGGATCGATTAACATAAGCTGTATATATTCAGTACCTTGTCAGGGCACCTTTCGCGAAGCTCAGGGAGAAGCTGCTGTAACTTGGTGACAAGATCATTAATTTGGTCATCTGTGATCCTGGAACCGCCTGACTGCCTTGATCGCGACCTTCTGCTAGACATCTTGGCAATTTCGTAGGAGAGAGGAGAGTGAAAGGAGACAAATGGGAAGGGAGTGTGAGCGTCTGAGGGAGTAATAAATGGAGAGCTTATATATATATTCGAGGTGAAGAAGAAGAAGAGATTACAGAAAAAGAAAGCTAAAGAATTCAAGTGTTGGGCTAAGACAAGTTATGGAGAAAAGATCACAATGGTCTGTTTTGAAGATGATAATACAAAAGAGAGAGAGAGAGAGACAGAAAGCACAAGAACACAAGCAGTGGTGTTGGGCAATGCAGAAGACAAGTGCGTGGGAGAAAGAAGTGGGCATAGCTCGTATTTAATAGGGTTTTTTAGAGAAACAGAGAGAGAGAGAGAGAGAAAGAGAATCAAGTCTCTGGAGATACGCCATACTGTCTTCTTTGTGTGTTTTCTTGGAGAGAGAGAGAGAGAGAGAGAGAGAAGGAGGTGCTCATTACAGCGAGAGTCTGTCAGTACATACACGTAATACCATCTTATTATATTCATTAAACTTCCCAAAAATGTCTGAAATTTTACAAACCCTGCTTGATTTCTTGTTTGTAATGACGTATAAGAACTCTTTTATATTATATTGTACAGAAAAATCTCACCACCCTCACTCGCCTCTCTTGACTCACTCCACTCAACACCCAAAGCAGGAAGCCTACCTGAGTTAGGGTTCAATCTTTGACCAGTCAAACCTAACACTCCATGCACTCCCCCCTACACCGGTGCACACCACCACACGTGCTGCCTCCGGTCCCAAGTCTCGCACGGCTTCCCCGCCATGCTATTTCTGGTTCATAAAAAATATATTTTTAATTTAATTTTTTTGCTATATACCTCCAATTGCAGTATTAATTTTTCAAAGTATATCTATAAAAAAATTAAAAAAAATCATTCAGGTATTTTTCCTATAGTTAATTAGCTACGGATACCCAATTGGGAAGGTCTTAACACAAAGTAAGAAGGCTATTTTATCGAATCGTCATCACTATCACCACAGGATACTGTAAGGGGCGGTTCGTGATAAGCTAAACTATATACTCAGGTGATTGAAAGAAAAGCTATGGTATTACTACTTTCAATTAATCGTAGCCGTGATGGCATGATTAAAGTATCTGAGACATGTCGACCTGTGACAAAAAAGATTTATTCACTAACATGAATTCTATAATAATAATTGATTCTACCTGATTTTTATGTTTTTAGATTTAATATGATCAGCAGTACTGCAGTCTGCATATTATATAAAAATTAAGTTGGCAGATCAAACATGGCGAATGATAATTTCATGTGAGAGTGATCTAATCATCAATGATAATGCACAAGGCTTTCCAAGTAAATCCAATGGTTCCCGGATCATTAATTTTCGTTAACACGTGCTCGTGACCCCTTGCATGGCTACAAAGGGCAGCGGCTCAATTACAAGGAAATTAAAATGCTTAATCATTCTGATTAAATCAATATTATTTTTTTGATAGTGTTTTCATTTTTAGTCGGATCTTTCCGACGTAGCTTAATTAGTAGCTATGTTGCACTTGGCTGGAAATTGAGCTCTCCCTCTATTTTTTTCTGGGGAAGCTACTTAGGGAGTCTTTACTATGAGTAAATAAATCTGATTATTTCATGTTTTGAGTCAAATTTTCTAGCAAAGTTGAAAAAGAAAGAAAACGATCATCTACGTGAAGACAAAATGGCATACATGACCTTTTTTTCAAACATCGGAGGAACGAAAGATTAGTGTTTCTTTTCGGTTCATTAGATGCAACATTAAATTAAAAGACGGTCTTTTTTGAAAATCTAGCTCTTTTGGTTCATTATATGCACTACAAATGGTTGGAAGACTGAAAAGAGTATAAGAAAATAATTGGTACTGCAAACGTTGCTTTCAGAGAATCCCAAATTATATTAGACTAAATAGATATTAATATTAATTATCAATGAGTAGCTAGCTCTTAAATTTTCCAAAAAATTAGGGAGGTCTCTTCGTAACTTGTAGCTCAAACAAAACGATCAGCCGCGTGCATGAGACACAAGCCAATGAGATTCTTAATTAGTTAACCTAAAGAATTGAAAACAAATTACTTGCTAACTATATTGATTAAAGGCTCGGATATGTTAAATCTTTAATACGGTGTAGGGATATAAGCCGAAGATGGGTGGTGCTCAGCGTGCATCACGGGGCACATGACTTTGATCTTATGGACAGCGGGGACTCCGCTCGATCTCAACAGGGACCGTCATTGTTTATTTCACTCAAATCCGGTGGGCTTGTTTTCATTTTTTTAATTTTCTAATTTTTATTTGTTTTTTTAAGGTAATGTAATGAGTCGGATTGAGGAGCTTTAATTTTTGGGACTCCAAGAAAGATAGATAGTGATCTTCTTAGCATTTGCTCTCTGTACTATTTACTCATACAATAAACCGATTATTTGATTAAAATATCTGAAGCCCTAATGTTTAATTAATCATCTTATACAGAGATATTATTGTAAGAAAGATCCCTTCTCTCTTTCTCGTAGAGTCACTGAAGAAGGAGACTTCAATTACATTCGAGAAGCTTAATTAGATTAATTAACTAAACAAGCTTTTAACCTTCCAATTAAGTTAATGGATTAACACCAGACTGGCCAGATGGGGTTAATCATGATTATTTAACAATAACGTGGGTACTCGTAATTCGCATCCTATGCTATCAATCAGATTCCAATTAAATATAACCAAGATTTGTCTATGAATTTTCCAAATTAATATAATTAAATAGAGGACCATGAGGTAACCCTATAGAATTTCACTACTGCTTTGAATAAAAAAGAAAAGCTCAATTTAGGAAATAAATATTTTAATCATATTTTACCATTTGATATTTTTGGAATCATGATTCGGATCCAAAATGGACAAACAACATGAAAAGGTTCTCTGACTATATTATTCATGTTTCAGTCATTGCTCATGGCACACGAGTATATAATTAAGTTCAACATGTATGTATTTTTTTTTCTATAAAAAAGCTTAGTGAATTTGCTAATTGAAGCTTCACATGCAATACTATAATTTGCAGGACTTGTATCCTGGATCACTAGGATGACAATGGTTATTAATTAGTTTGGCTGTTGGAGGAGTTAAGACAATGAACTTAGGAGCCAGAGTTGAACAAAGGGTTGCACGTGTAAGGCTCGTCGATAGCATCTTCTCTTCGTTCCATGTATTGATGGAAGAGAAGAAAGATAAATCGACCAAGTGAAACTAAGAATATACTGTATGGGTATTGATTAAACTTCTAATCATATATATATAAACTTGGCGATGTTTTCGATTAATGGTTCCACACCGATCAAGCTCTCGAAAACGGATAAATTTGGATTGTTTATAAAAGTGGCAAGTTTCTAGGTGCAGGCTGGATTCACTCTCCTGCTTTTTGCCTTTCATATGCTTATGCCGGGAGCTTATCTCCTAGGGGTTTGTAAGAACGAATTAATGTCTCCTAAAGCAGCCATGATTCATGTTTTTAAAATGAAACTGGTGCTTCAATGTTCCTTTTCTGAAATTCAATAAGGAGAGTTTTGTTGTTCTAAATCCTATGTGTTTTTAACACTTATTTATAAGCCTCTATGTTATTCATCAAATTAGGGTTTAAAGTTCTTGGAGATTTTAGGGTTTCTGATTAGTTTAGTTTCATCTATGTCCATTTACGACAAACATGTATCGTATGACAGATCAAAAACAAATTAGAGTGGAAGATAATCTTTCTTCAAATGGTGAATGCTTTATTCTTAGTGTGGTCCTATTTGTAATCCAAATTAAATTCTAAGTTAGTAAATTAATTTCATCAAGTGGGGAAGTTTTTGATCTCGTCAATTAATATGCAAGTTGCTTTAGGGTTGTGGTTGACATTCATCCTCCCCATTCCCGAACATGATCGATCACGACAACTTCCAAAGTTCTGAGTCCATAATTGTATTAAGGTATTACAAGTTGATTATGTTCTTAATTATGGATGAAACCATGACGTAAGCAGCATATAATATAATATTTTTTATACATACATATGTGGAGATTGTTAATATAAATAGTGTGAGTACTCAGTTTCAGTAATTAAAATGTTGTTACAAGTTGCATTTCAAAGTTCCCATGCAAGCTGACAATACATATTCTGCCTGACAGGCCCCTTTTGTGATTGGTTGTCATGAATCTCGAATTCAGACAGCCCTTCAGATTGTGATTAGCTACCAGAATTATTCATTCATTGGCACTTTCATGCTCCAAACTTCTTATATATATATATAAGAAAAGAAACTTTTATTATATTTTTACAAGAGCTTTTGAACTTGGGTCATGAAAGGATTTACAAAATAGAATCTGCAATGATCAAGTTTTTATCGAACAACCTCAATTTATCATAGTATATTTTTAATTTGGATAAATATTATTTTAAACTCTAAATTTTATTGTCTCTTTTTAATTAAACATTTATTTTTAAAATGTATCCGAACAAATCTTAATATTTTAATTTTATTTAAATTAAACTTTATTAAAAAATTTAAATATCAAATATATTCAAATTAAAGATATTTTATAAAAGCACTATGGACTAACTTCCTTACAGGAAAAGTTAGTTATAAAATATACAGACAGTTCGATTTAGCTAGTGAGCACACGCTGGTCAATCAAGTATGTAAGTCGTTTTCATTCCTAACTGACTGACACAAAAAGACTATTTAAGTTGCTGTTTACTCGCTTAAGAGAAGAATCTAACCCAAAAAAGCCATGTTATAAAGAATAAACAGTTGATTTAGGCAACTAGGGACCAGACCAGACGCCTAGATAATGAAAGAGATTTCGTTTCACCCATGGACTTTGTTGACTCTGAAGCTTGATTTCACACTAATCGGTTTGAAGGGAATTTCATTCTTTAACCCTTTCTTACTCTTAATCCACGTCCGCCTATCTCACACTCCCAAAGCATTTTTTTTCTTTTTTATTTTTATTTTTCAAATTTTGATTTGTAATTTTTTTTAATATATAAAAAAATATTTAAGTTATCATCATAAAAAAGTTTAAAATTTTATGAGTATTAAAATTATTTTTAAAAAAAACATATCAAAAATATAAAAAAATCATTAAAAAATAGGTGATTAGTTAAAAAATATTCAAATTTGAGGGACAAAATCAAAATAAAATGTAAAATCTATTTGAGTAGTTTTTAATTATTTTCATAATGATAAGATCATTAATTTTTCATAATTATTTTGAGTTAAGGTCTAATTTGAATAAAATTAATATATAAGGGTTTATTTGAAAATGTTTTAAAAGTTAGAGTTTGATTGAGGAGAAATGATAAAATTGAAGATTTTACATTATATTTATCATTTTTTAGTTTTAATAGACCTTAAAACTAGAGGTTAACTAAAAGTTTTATTCTTATCTCCAACTGTGTGATCTTTGAGATCTTAATGTGTCCTTTAAATGTGATTGACACTTTAAGTAAAATAATTCTTCTTAAACTCTATGTACTAGAGGTTAAGACCTGATCAAAGTGTTTAGGTTCACCTTAACTTATAATAAATGGGTTGGACTCTTAAGATTGATTTTAGGATCCAAGTATATGTCTAACACTTGACTAAACCAAGTTAAAGGTAAACACTCTTACATTATATGTCCTCCCAAAATGGTTGAAATCCTAAATCGATCAGTAAAATATGTTTTTTGTTTAAAGGGAAAGGTTTCCCATGAGGAAGGGGGAATGTGATAGAAAAAGAATCTCACTCGCTTGTATTCAATTATCTTACATGCTATTTGAACCTGCAGCCTTCTACGAAATAATGCAAATCATTAAAACACTTATGCTACTATACTAAAAGGTCATTTACGATGAGTTAAATAGGTTATTTCAAGATTTAAACCAACTTGTTGGATAATAAAGCTTAACTAAGTTATTAAGATGCGCTTAGTCCGATTAGGTAGGTTAGTGTGGCCATCATAGTCAAACAATCAAATTAGGTTTTAACAACATTTGGTTTGCTTCAAAAAGTTGTAATCAAAACATCATCGTTTTTCATTTTGACTTTCAAAATTTGTGCCTCTTTATTAGCTAATGACACATGGCACATTGACATGCCATGTTAGTGTAAAACCATCCCCAACATATAACAAAGCATCAGTTTTGTACTAAAAATCAATGAAATCATCTCCAAGAAAATAGTAATTCACACCTCCAAAGAGTATCAATTTGGTGAAAGCTAAATTTTCAATTATTCGAAACTTTTTAACAATTGCCAACCCACTAAAAGTTTTTAACTTGTGTAAAATTTTAAAGAATGAGAAGTTTTTCTCAATTGATTTAAAGATAAACTTACTTAACATAGTTAATCTTTTTGCTAGCTTTTGAATTTTCTTTTTTAGAGTTTTCATTTCCAACATTATTTTTATTTTCTTGCGATTTGCTTTAACTCCTTTGTTTGTGATCATATATCCCAAAAATTTACCTGATGCCACTTCGAAGTTACACTTAGTAAGTTTCATCTTGTATCGCTCATTATCTCAAACATTTTAGCTACATGTTCTAAGCGAACTTTGTTCTTGATTATCATGTTGTTGATATATACTTCTAATCTTCCTTCCTCATTATTTTTCAAAACCTTTATTGACCCTTTTTTGCTATGTGGCTGCCATTTGGTGGTTCCATTTCTAACACTACTTTTATTTTTTCGAGATTTGCTTTAATTCCTTTATTCATGATCATACATCTTAAGAATTTACCTGAGGCCATTCTGAAGGCACATTTAGCTTGATTGCGTTTCATCTTGTATTGCTCAATATCTTGACATTTCAGCCAAGTTAGACACATCTCCTAAACGAGCCTTGCTCTTAACAATCATATCATTTGCATATGCTTTTATCTTTTTTCCTATTATTTTTCAAAGACTTTATTGACCATTTTTTTAATGTGTAACTCATAAAGTTTTTAACCCAAAGACATGATCCTATAACAAAATGTGCTTACATTAGTTATAAAACTTGTTTTCTTTTAATCTTTTAAGTGCATACAGATTTGGTTTTAGCTAGAAAAATGTATGCATAAAGCTTAGTAATTCATGTTCGCCTATACTATCTACCAATGAATCAATTACGGGAAGTGAGTATAAATCTTTAGACATGTATTGTTTAATAAAATCTACACACATTCTCTACTTTCCATTGACTTTTTTTATCATTATTACATTTGCAAGACATTCTGGATAATGACTTAATAACTAGTAATTTTCTACTTCCTTATTGATGGCCTATTGCCTTTTCAGAGCAACAATCATTTTTTCCTATCTTACCAACCTTGTCTTCAAGAGTTCGTGGCAACTTACACTAAGGACCATGCTTGGCATGTTATTTTTTTAATGACTACACGATGCATCTCCTCAAATTATTCTTATTATGCCTCAAAGAGTCAGTTGTTGCTCGAGCTGCAAGTCTAAGGATCAATCTTGTGTTGAACATTTATGCTCTGGTTCTACCTTTGTCAAATTAAAACATACCTAACTGACTCTTGGGTTGGACAGACTAAGACTAAGGATTTTTCCTTATACTAGTTCTTCTAGACTCTTTTTCTAAAAGCTATAGCTTTTTACCCTAATTCTCAAAGACAACACCAATTATTATATCCTCACAAGAGCTTTTAAGCTTGAGTTATGAAAGACTTGGTAAACAAAAAAATCTTCAACAAATTCTTGAAGAGAATAACCTCATTTCATAGTGACTTACCTTTAGCCTTTATATGCCTTAGAGTTAGATGTGACTAAAAGTATTATGCTTATCTTTAAGCTTGATTTTTGAAATCTTGACATCTCTCTTGAATGGAATTAGACTAGTCCAAGTAACAAGGATTTTTTTAAAAATTTACAATAAATAAGTTAAACTTTGAAAATTGATGTTAAGACGCAAGTTCATATCTAAGATTAGACTAAACCGAGGTAAGGGAAAACACTTACATCAATCTTGTACTACTTTATAACTTGAATCATATTCTATCAATTGATTTAATTCTACATTCCAACTTCCAGTTAAGATCAATTTAAAAAAAAAATTACAACATTTTGTTTGAATGATTTGAAAATAAAAAGAAAATGAGAAAAAAAAAAGATAAAGAGATAAAGAGAATAAAGAAGTGAGAGATTTTTTCATAAAGTTTTTCTTCTAATTTTTTAAATTTATTTAAAATTTTTATTTTTATTGAATAAACAGTCTTTTGTATTTTAAAATTATTTTACAAATTTAATTCAGGAAATTTAATTTAATTAAAAATTTTAATGAGAAATTAAGTCAAGTGATAAAATAAATTTCAAATTAAAAAGTACGCTCAGCAAACAATTTTTTTCTATTTATCCTAATAATTAATTAATTTTGCCACATTGATATTTTTTTTAAAGAACGGCAGCCTTCAAATTATGTATATCATTTATTTTTTATTATTTTAAAAAATTAAGTTGCATTCTACTTTTGTAGTCGTAAACAAAAACGATTTGCTCTAAGCTTGACTTCTTGCAAGGCCCATCAAAATAGGGGCTGGGCGGTTTTTTGCCTTCACAAACAGCAAATAAGCCCTGTAAGAATAATAACTCAGCCTGTCTTTAAATCCATCAAAGCTTACAGATTTCTAGTTTTTCCACGAACAGATAATGTTTCTTATAACTTGGGAAGTGAAAGAGACAAAGATTTGATGGCTAAAGGGAGGCTTCCACTTACAGAAAAGATCAGCGTAAATGGTTCGTGCTGATGAAAGCGCAGTGATCTCATATTTTTCTTCCAAATCTGAAATTTCTTTTTTTTTTTTTTGGGTTTTATTTTATTCGGTTGATTGATAGATTCGCTCGAGGAAGAAGAAATGCTGGGTGCCACGTGGTGGTAGCTGGTGGGCAGGCTTACTAGGGCGCAGACACTCCCATTTACACACCCCCACCACTGGAATAACTTTTCCGTTTCACTTCAGATAAAAAGTACCATTTGTTTTGTTGTCTTTTAAATGTCCTAATCCCAGCTTGTTAAAAAGGGGTTCCTTTCTAGAACTTGTACTTAGTGGAGCAATATTAGGAATGGTAACTATATGACATTATCAAATAAACAAAATAAATAATACCCATATATTTTTGAAATCTTCATTGTGGGGTAAAAATAAATAAAAATAAATCTTCATTGTTAACTATATGAAATAAATAAAAATAAAAATTTATTGGATGTTTGATTTTTTATCACCATATTTATGACATCATGATATATAATCCATCACTAATTTTTTTAAAAAAACACATGTCTTAAGTAAGATAGGATTTAATTCATTTAAGATAAATGTCTCATAAAATTATGATGTTTACTTTATATTACTAATTAAATTTTTATGTTTAAAAAATAATAAATTCAATTTTAATCTATCAACTTGGTTTGAATTAAACTTTATCAAAAAAATTTAAAAATTGAGATATTCAAATTGAAAGTTTTATATAACGAATTTTGACTTAAAATTTTTTACAAGTATAAATAAATATTTTTAGATATTAAAAATATATATTTAAAAAATTTACACTATCAATAATTCAAAAAAATTATAAAAAAATAAATCTTTATATAAAAATTGAAATAAAGTAAAAAATTTATTTGAGTTATTTTTGAGGTATTTCAATAACGAAAATATTTTTAATTTTTTATAGTTATTTGAATTAAAATTTAATTTGTAATAAACTGATAAATTAGGATTTTATTTGTTATTTTTTTAAAATCAAAATTTGATTGATAATATAGAATAAACATTAAAACTTTATGAGACTTTTACGTATTTATTTATCTTTGATATGAGCATGAAATTTTGAATTTTGATTTGAATATTTCAAAAGTTAGAGATAAAATACAAAAAAAAAAACTCATTAATTATGTTTGATTTTCAATTATTACAATATAAATATTCATAAATCAAGAAAAATATGACCAGCTCAAATAAGAACATAAAATTAAATTAAAGAACATATCTTTTATAAAACTTTCAGTAATTTCAAGCCCTATCCACCAGAGGCTACTGTTTAACGCAATTCAAATTTGAAGGTCTCAAAATTTATTTTAGTTATAGGGTTTTATAATATTTCAGGTTTGATATTAAAATATATAATTTTAAATATTTAATATAATTTAAACTTATATAAGATTAAATTAAAATAATTTAAATCCTCAAAATTTATATAAGTTTTCACTGTATTTTTAGCCATTGTTAAAAATGTTACAAAAATCACAATGGATAATATTGATATCATGACGCCAATCATAATAACATAATCATTGCCGATATAGAAAATATGATTAGGGTCTTATATTAGGGTTACAATGCTACAATCTTGGAATTAAGGACTTCAATTATTTGCTAAACTTAGCTTCTGGATTCATTTATTTAAAAAAAAAAAAAAGACCTTTGAATAAAACTGCCCATAGGCTTTTTTTTAAAATTCAGCGTGGCGGTAACTCACAACTAATGACAACGAATACTTTGCCGTACTGATGAAAGCACAAAAAATAGATTGAAAGCGAAAATTAAAAGAAAAAAATTATTAATTATATATGATATAATGACATGAAGCTTAGTCATTAATATATAGCCGACATCGTAATTAATGGAAATGTCATTGATATTGACATGAATGATCATTGACAGAGGGACTTTGGGCTAGAAATGGAAAGCGAATCCAATTAATTAATTAATTAGGTCCTATGGAAATTATCTTGAAGCAAGCCAAATCTAACTTGGATTCAATAAATAATTAAGACGGAGTTAATGCAATGGACACATAAAAGAAAATAAGAGAATTAATTAATTAATTAATGGAATGGATGTGTAGAAGTTAATAAGATTTGGTAATTAGTTATACCCAAACTATTAATCCTTTGCCCACCAAAGTTATCAATTTTACTTTATAGGGTAATCCCCATCAAAACATTTTCTCAAGAAAACGACAGAGAAAATTTAGCAATTGTAGCTAAAACTTTGAGATTTATCAATACCCTACTTTTATGAGCCAACAAGGATTTCAATTGAGGTAGAACAGAAGATCAGAGGGTTTGATTGCTGTCGAGCAAGGGGATCTAATTAACCATGTGTCATTCCCTGCACTTTCACTTTTCAACTTTTCTGTCTTATCTCCTTCGTCCTTCTGAAGCACAATCAGTGCCCAGGAAGCTAGTTCCTAACTACCATTCTCACAACAATTGGTTACCGGTAGTTGGTAGCTTAATTTTCAGCCAGCAAAATTAAGACATAATTAATACAATACCTTATGCTAATTATACATAAAATCATATAATTTATGGTCAATGCACAACGAGTATATAGTGATATGATGCTGGGTGATGAGTTTTCGGCGTACCTAATTCTATCGGCAGTTACTTTGGGTTCCATAATTTCTTAGCCTTTCATTTCGTTTATTAAGGCCTGTTAATTAAGTAAGGCATCATTAGGATAATTAATCTTTTCCACTTGGGCAACACGCGGAAGTAGGGATACTATAAAAATCAAAGGGAAAAAAAGTTAATTGGCATAAAACACCTGATTTCAAATCTTATCTTGATGCTTTCCTACGTGTTTCTGCTTGTCTCACATGCCTGCCCATTTTGCTTAGCCAATTAAAATATACTTAATTTGTCATAAGGTAGTGGTCTTAGTTTTTCATTAAAAATTAAATGTGGATATCATGAGTTGTATTACTACGTGTATCTTTGTAGGCTTAATCGAGTTTGGATTTTTCTTTGTCTATTCAGCCTGTATAAATATGTGCTTATAGATGGCATTAAATAATTGATTGAGGCCTAATTAAGGGATTAGCTTATTCATGATATTTTTTTCTCGAGGAACATGAGTTAGGGCACAGCTGTAGTCTCCGGTAGCAGTTGCCTTCGGATTTTAGTTAGATATCTTTCTATGATCCTTACACGGTTGATCAGATTTAGGCTTGAGATTACTGATACCCGACTGATTGGATGTGATCCTCACAAATTGTTTGAAAGCTGTAGGGTTCTTTGATCCTAATAAGACTAGATGGAAAACGGCTTAATTAATGATCATGTCTCGGGCTAAAATTGGTTCTCTTGTGGCGATCCAAATCATGATATCAAACTTGATATAGGATTAATATTTTTTTCTATATATATGATCATTTTAATGATTGTTTTACAGAGATACGTATCAGTATTATCCACGAAATTAATTTTTTTTTCCCTTGTTAGTTTGTAATTAACTTAGCCAATTGACTGTCATAAAATGGAAAGAGGTTATTTGCATGGAATTTTCTCAGCAACCAAACAACTTTTTTTTTTGCTATATATGATGCTGAACAAGAAGGATTATATACTCTATCAAGGAAAACCAAATTAATTAATTAAAGGAAGACCATTTTTGAATTCTTGTTATTTTTCAATTCAAAAGAGTTAGATTTTTTCTCTTTTTCTATTTTTGTTTTGATATTCTGCGTTGAAGCATGAATAAGGTGATGAGGTTGAAGAATTCACATGGTTCATGCACAAGAAGCTTGAGGCCTAAAAGGTTTGGTTCCGGTGAAAAGACTGAAATAGAGGGCAAGGCATATAATTAAAAGGTGGCTTAGTGGCCTAATCACATTTGCCTCTCCTAAACTGTTACACATGAAATTAATTAAATACATGAACTAACAATCCTAGTTAGCTTTCCAGTCGTTTTCAATGATCAGAAAAGATTAAAAAAAAAGACCCGAAAAGCTATGTGTTTTATTCTCTAAGAACTTACGTTATTGTCAATTCAAAAAAGCAATGGCAATCAAATTAACAAAATGCACAATCCATTAAACCCAATTCAAATATATATATATATATAGCATCTGATGCAATATGCATGCTATGTGTACAGGAGATTCTTCTCTCAAAGTGGCTTAATTAACACTGATACTAATCACCCAACAGCCTTGTCCCTTGATTAATAATGATATCAATTAAGCTTCTTCTCCATGTCATGTGTACTTCATTGGCAACAATCACCTAAACTTGTTCAATCAATGCTTATATTTCCTCTTTTTTAGGTGAGATAGACTTGCGAGCCATGGTGGGTATGCAATGAGACCATGATAGCAATCAACTAATTGATCGTTAAACTATTTAACATATATATTTTCTATAATTAAAATATTTACATTAAAGAATTCGATTAACAGATAAAAAATTAAAAAAAATTCTAATATGACTTTGAGAGAATATATAATTTTGAAGTTATTAATTTGTTCATGTCATATAGTATAGTTGGTCATCTAGTGATCTTTTGTTGTGCTATGTATATGTCTGATTTGATAAATTAAGTTAATTGCATCATTTACGAATTTAGGGTTTTTTTTTTGGGTCAAACTAAGTTCATGGTAATTGAGCATGAAAACCCTAATTAAGACTTCTCCTTCAATTCATGTTGGTTTCCATGGGAGAGATGCTTATATTCTTAATAATGGTTTTACTTTATCTTTTTCTCCTTATTCTAATTAATGCCTTTTTCCCCTAAAACATGCTGTTGTCGCGAGAAAATGCACATACAATTAGCAAAATTCTACACTCTAAAGTCAAATTTATTCTCTCTCTTCTCTCTCTCTAACGCCAGTAGCCATCGCACACATTTCATCATCTCCCTGCTTTCCTCCCTGGGCTCACGTTGAGAGCACTGGGTTTGGCTTTGGCATGGCATGCCACCGTGTGTCTTTATAGCTTGCTTGAACCTTTTTGGTTCTTTTACTGCCTCCTTTAGACTTCTCAGAAAGCTGAGAAAAGACCATTAATTTGCGGGCGTTAAGGGTTTGATCCGACGGTGATGACTTGGGGTATTGAGTGGCAAAGCAACAAAAAGGAGAAAAAGAAGGAAGAAGATGACAAAGACAGTGAATGCAGGCCACGAGAAAATGCACACTGTAGTGTGAATGCTGTGGGTTATGCATAATCTCCGGGGGGGGGGGAAGACGCCAAAGGGGAAGGATTCTCAGTTTTCTGTTAGGGGTAAGATGGGGAATTAGAAACCGATTTAGGTCATATTGGTCAATTCTCTCTTTTTATTTTACAGTCAACACCTTTTGTTTTCTTATATTTATTGTTCATTTAATGGTATTTAAGAAGTTTTGACTGCTGTAAATAATGCCTTGTGGTTAAATACAAACCATGGTTAGCTTTTGCAATTGCACTAATCTTTTTATAATTACAGTAACCCCTTTACAATTACACTAATCCCTTCAAGAGAATATTTAAATTTTAATTTTTTATTTCGTTTATTTAATTATTTGAAAATAATAATAATAATTAATGAAATATAATGCAATTTATCTAGTTAATTAAGGTGAAAAATATATACTTTGAGAATTATATAAAAAACTTATATTTTTAAAATCGATCATAAATAAAATATGATTGAAAATTATCGATGTATTTGATACGATAATTTTTTTTTAGTATTTCACGAACACATTCAATTAATTAATATTATACATATTTTTTATTTTAAAAATTGACAATTGATATTATTTTTGAAACGACAAATTTTGACAGTTATATAAAAACGATAAGTCTCATTAAATAAAATTAAAAACACAAAATCATAATTTTTTCATACAAATATTCGAGATTTGAATCGATATGAATATTTGTGATATAAATATTCGTATCTTTTTAATATTTGAGATATAAATATTTATATTTTTTAATATTTAAAATATTAATATTTTATATCTTATTTTAAAAAAATAAGTATTATTTTTAATAATTATTAATAATTTTATATTTTATATTTTATAATTTTTTAATACACATATATTAAAATATAATATGTGTTATGGATCATCAATTTGGGTAAAAAATTTAATGGTTATGTCCTTCTATGCTTTCTCTCTATTTTAATTATTTTTTAAAAAAATTTGAGGATGCTATAATGTGAAATATATTATATTTCAAATAATTATTTTATTTAAAAATTATAAAATTCAGAAATATTCCAAAAGTGATTAATCCGAATTTAGTTAAAGAAAACTAACTAATTTATACTAATTAACCTATTGATCTGTAAAGAGAAGAAAGGAAAGAGAAAAAGGAGAGAAAGGTAAAGAAAGAGAGAGAAAGATACCCAAAAACGCACAAGAAGCTTACTTGTCCAAAGCATGGGGCGAGTGGGAACACGTGCAGAAACGGCCGTTAGCGGTTTCGGTTCTTTCTCTCTCCATTGGGGCCGGAATCCCGAATGATGAAATTACCTGAGTACCCTCGCCGTTGCCTTAACCGTTGTAGGCCCCACCATCTCTCTCTGCCCTTTCCCTTAAAATTAATAAAAAATTCATTTTCTGTCCTTTATATAAATCCACTATAAATCAATTTTTACTTAACACAGCTCAATATAATACTCTCTCACCACAGCTCAGAGAGAGAGAGAGAGAGAAAGAAAGAGAGAGATAGAGGAGAGAACGAAGAGAGAATCTAGAGAGGGAGAGAGAATCTAGAGAGAGAAACAGCAACTGGGTTTTTGATTCCCACAGAGAATTGAAGCAGGAGGGAAGCAAAAACTCAAGGGGTTCTTATCCAATTCGTGAGTTGTTCTCTCTCGTTCTTTTCTCTATATTTTGTTTCTAGCTCTCTCTTCATGTTTTTTTTTTTTTTCATGCTTTATTTTTTTGGAGTTTTTTGGAAGAGATTTCGTTTCTGCTGTTGCAGGTAAGGAGATAGAAAGAGTTTTCTGTGAAATGGTATTGATTTCTGGTGCAGGCCGATCTTTGTTCATATAGTTTTCTTTTTTAGAGGGAAAAGTATATGAGCAATTAGATTTGGCTGACTATTGAGATTGAGATTATCGTGCAACGTGTGATTTAGGAGTTCAAAAATTTGTTTTCTTTTTGTATTTATGTATTGCAATGGATTTGGAGATCTGGTTTTTGTAGTTCTTCTTTCTTATTCGAGTGGACTATGGCCTTCTGTTTTTTTTGAAATGTTTAATTGTTTGAGAGCTTTGCTTTCTGTGTGATGATTTTCCCTTTTCGATTATTTTTATCTTATATAGAGTTCTTGATGATAGGTAATGTATATGATCTTTTAAAAGGTAAATGGCAGTGTTGTGTTTGTTTGTTTATGTATATATTAATCTTGCAAAATTTAGAGTGACAAAGTATTCAATGGTTCAAAAAGTTTTTTTTTTTTTTTGGTTTAATTGGGTTCATTGCTTTTCTGAATTTGTGGGATTTGCGTCATTTTGCTCAATTGATGTCATGATTCCTTAACATGATCACTTTTTTTTTTCCTGAAAAAGTGTGTTTTTCTTTATGCAGTCATCATATATCTCCACAAAAGGGATGTCATTTCCTTTGTTCACTGTTTAATTTTGCATTTCCATTATGACAAGGAAGAGCTGGGTTTTATAACCCCAGCAGCATGTTGGAGGGCCCTTCTTATCTTATCTCGAGAGAATTGCCAAAGCCCTGTGAGCAAGAGAGCAAGTGGATTTACAGTACTCACTGTGTCATTGAGCACTCAAACAGTAAGCGTCAAATGGAGGCTGGGCAAGAACATCTAACAAGAAATGTTTCCAGGAGATTAGAAGTCCAGGAGGGAGATGAAATGGAAGATTTGCAAGATTTTTCGCTTGTCATAACTGACCAACCAGATGACCAGCATGTAGCTGAGGTCGAAGCTGAGCATGGAGCCGAGCAGGAAGCTGAGCGTGTACCTGAGCAAGAGCATGTACCTGAGCGCGTACCTGAGCGAGGAGCTGAGCATGTAGTTGAGCCTGAAGCTGAATATGGGCCAGAATTGAGTTCACTCATCTACAGACTTGGACGAGACATCTCTATCAACTGTCTCCTTCACTGCTCAAGGTCTGATTATGGTGCAATTGCATCGTTGAATCGGGGCTTCCACTCTCTTATCAGGAGTGGTGAGCTCTATAGGCTGCGGCGGCAGATGGGTGTCATTGAGCATTGGGTTTACTTCTCTTGCAGCCTCTTGGAATGGGAGGTTTTTGATCCTAATCGCGGTAGGTGGATGCATTTGCCTAGAATGACTACAAATGAATGCTTCATGTGTTCGGATAAGGAGTCATTGGCTGTTGGTACCGAACTTCTTGTTTTTGGCAAGGAAATAACATCACATGTTATTTATAAATACAGTATTCTGACCAACACATGGTCATCTGGTATGAGGATGAATACACCCAGGTGTTTGTTTGGCTCTGCAAGTCTTGGAGAAATTGCAATTATAGCTGGTGGTTGTGATCCATGTGGCAACATTTTGGGCTCAGCTGAACTCTATAATTCAGAAACCGGCCAGTGGGTGACTATTCCAAGCATGAATAGAGCAAGGAAAATGTGCTCCGGCATATTTATGGATGGGAAGTTCTATGTTATTGGCGGAATTGGGGTGGGCAATTCAAAAATGCTTACATGTGGGGAGGTTTATGATTTGAAGGAGAGAACATGGACTGAGATACCTGACATGTTCCCACCACGAGATGGAGGGGCTGGAGCAGCTGATGTAACTGTTACATTTGAGGCACCTCCTTTGGTTGCAGTTGTCAAGAACGAGCTGTATGCTGCTGACTATGCACTGCAGGAGGTGCGGAAATATGACAAACAGAGGAACTTGTGGATCACACTTGGGAGATTGCCTGAGCGAGCATCATCAATGAATGGTTGGGGGATGGCATTTAGGGCATGTGGAGATCGTTTAATTGTTATTGGTGGTCCTAGGACTTTAGTTGGAGGGATGATTGAGCTCAACTCTTGGGTTCCAAATGAAGGCCCACCTGAGTGGAACTTGCTTGCGACAAAGCCCTCAGGCAGTTTTGTGTATAATTGTGCCGTCATGGGATGCTGAGATGTCTGGGTTTGCTGAAACCAACTTTACTGCATGAAGCCTTTATACTTTAATAGACAACAATGGCTTCTCAAAGAGAAGGGACTCTGGATAGTGGGTAATCTCTGCCTTCCTTCTGGGGAAAATTTGTGTTTTAAATTTAGATCAGTAGATACAGTTTTAGAAGGATGTCTGGGGATTTACTCAACTTGTAGTTTTGTTTAGTTTCAGTGCTTTGTGTCTCTTTTTTGCTGTTTCCTTTTTCTTTTCTGATGTAGAGGGTCTGTCTTGGTTTGGTCACCATGAAGAATTTTATCTAAGGTTGGCATCATGTAGAACTGGTATAGTTGAATAATCTAAAGTGCTGGTACATTTTCAGGCTGTTTTGCATGTTTGCAAAAAGAGTAAATTTCATGCCATAATTGTGCTATGGGTTTCACTATTATTGATTTCTTGACAATTATTTCCAGATAGCTTAAAATCCTTCTCTCAATCAGTAAAAAGATGAAACCTGTTATTTTCTGCCAGTCTGTGGCTTGTTCTTTGGATGTATGGAAAATTTTCAGATTACATGTTAATTCAATACCTATATATTCTTAAACTCCCTGCTGTTTGCATTACCTATTATTGTCAAGCCTGCAGTTTGTCGTGATTGAATTGGTGTTAATTAGTGAAAAGTAGTTTTGTGTTCTTAGACTTTGTTAAATCTGACTTATGTGCATGGGTTTGTTGGATTGTAGACTACTCAGCTAAGTTAATGGCAAAGGTTTAGGGTATGACGTTTATCCTCTGTGGCAAACTATATAAGCCTTGAAATTCCAGGCACTACTCGTCTGGCATTTTCTCTTGCTGAAGTTCAGAAAGCATCTAGTACGATGAAGCAATGTAAGAAAAAGAGATGGGGATCACTAACTTGTATACTGACTATATGGTAAGATCCACAGTGGAAGCTACTCAAAAAAAAAAAAAGATCCACAGTGGAAGAAATGAAAAGGTGATATTTGGACACTTTTAGGTGCTTTCTAAGGTAACAACCTCTGAAAATTGAATAAGGACAACTAGTAAAGCTGGTTAACATTCCAAATTAATTGAATTATATGGAAAATGTACAAAGGTAATCCTAACGGACCGTACATGTAGAGTCAAAGTATTTATTAATAAGAAACAATTCAGAAAAGAAAAAGAAAAGTGTTTCTACAATAAATAAATACAAATATGTAAAGTTACTAACTCATTAGTGACAACAGAAGTCTTATTTGCTACTACAGTATGCACACCTCATAGTAAGATGATGATAGCACCTGAGTGATTTTTGAAATTCTGGAAGTGTTACCATTCCCTTGCCTTGATGTCATCCCCAAAGATATTATGATGTTTCCTTTCGGAAGAACTCAGCTGGAGAGGAATAAATGACTTTGGAACTCTGAATTTTCATTTTGTATTCTTATCATTTGTTGGACTGCTTATAGTTTGCAAGAGGATATTACCTCGTTAAATAGAGCTATTTTACTAAATTATAGAGTCTCCTTTTCTTGTTGGCTTGTCCTCTATTGATTATGTGCAATCAGTTAATTAGCATTCATGATGGTGTAGCTGGGTCATATCATTTAGGGTTGTCTCTTCTGCACTGCTTTTGGATGAAGCTTAGTCTCTTGTTTCTTAGCTCCGTTTTCACTCTGAATTACTGCATCCTGATCATCTGTTCATAAGGCACCAAGTAAGTTAGCCTTTCCACACTGAAGTTGGGTGTTTTCCAGCAGTTTCCTTCTCTCCATCCAGCATAATTAGACTGAGCTTAGTTTCTTGTCAGAATTACTTTCTTAATTGGTGCAAGTTAAAGTTCCACCAGTTTATTAGCCCAGGATAACCAGCATTTTCATTTTCCAAATCTTTTTTCGCTTGATGAACTTGGATGAGGATTATGCATTGTTATTTGCTCTTCATCACTCTGTGCGATCATTGATGGCTACTTCTTATATAATGAACTTACCCTCTTTTATACACCTGTTTGTTTACTCTCATAACTGTTGATGATGCAGCATCAGTGACAACAAAATTTTAACGCAGCTCATGGTTTCATCGTGGTGCCACACATTAATATCCAAAAAGTTCTTGTTGAAAATGATTGATTTTTGCAGGTAAGTCTTAAATTTCTATTATTTGCAGTGTTAACAACTCCTTTAGAATCTTTCTTACCAAGGCATTGATGCACTGGTAGAATGTACTGTTTTGCCAGAAATGATGGTATTTGCTGTATATAAATATGAGATGGTGAGCTTTCTTTCCACTTCAAGCTTTTCTCAACAACGAAGAGTGATCAGGGGTATGTTGATTTGACAGTGAAAACTTGGCTTGTTTTTGCTGCTAAACTTCGATGAACTGAGAAGCTTCGAAAGAACGATACGTGCTTAATGTCATCAAATTGGCAGGGATGGATGCTTGCATGCAGAATTTGCATTACAGGGCTCATGCAAAAGGGGGAAGTGTGCAGCATCATCCCCTACCAAACCACAGCTCTTGATATCTGGATCACGAAACTGTGAAAGCAGAGATGTTGAAAAATGTGCAAAGACTTGATTCCATTTTTCTTCTCTGTTGTTCTTAATGCTACTGTTTTGTTTTTGTCACCATCTTCTTGATATTGAACCATATACATCATCAACAGTGACTCCGTTCTGCATTTTGAAATCCAGGTGACTTGGCTTATGTGACTTGGAGATATGGATTCTAGTGCAAGCGGGAAAAAAAGTTCAAGAGGCAACGGTGGCTTGTTTTGTTTGGCATGAATTAATGCTTCCAGGTAAGCCCTTAGAAATTTCCTGATTTGCTATTACGGTTATGAATTTTCTGCAATTGCCTGAGAATTTTTTGAACATTTATGAAAACTTGTTCTTCTTGATTGTGAGACATCTTGCTTATTTATTTAGCTTTGGATCTGTTATTCACTAGTGTCTGCTTTTTTTCACTGTGTACTTTCTCATTTGCACAAGTGGGTTCAACATTTGATTT
The DNA here is from genome assembly GCA_021397835.1 of Moringa oleifera. Taxonomy (NCBI): domain Eukaryota; kingdom Viridiplantae; phylum Streptophyta; class Magnoliopsida; order Brassicales; family Moringaceae; genus Moringa; species Moringa oleifera. The sequence continues at coordinate 5,684,372 of JAJFZO010000344.1, read as the reverse complement.
AATCTTCCTTCTTTTTTTTTTTTTTTGGATTTTCTTTGCAGTGCTCCCTAACATTTCAAGGAATCCAAACAGGCCATGCTTTTACTGCATGAAGCTGTCTCAAAGGCTGAATCTTCTCTTTTAGCTGTACTTGTTGGCTTCTGCTGCAAAGTTTGGTCCCCTTCCCTGCAAAACTGAGTTGGAGTAGATCTTTAGTTGGCCCCATATAGAGAGAGAGGGGAAAACCCAAGAAAATCAAAAAGAAAAGAAAAAAGAACCAAAGTACAAGTTCTGTACAGCAAAGAAAACAGATTCTGAGGAACAGTGGCCCCAGAGCCCCACAGGATAATCCAGCTAGAGATGGTGGCTCACGTGGTTGGTGCATGATGATTCATTAACAACGCACACACACAGAGGGCTAAGAGCACAGGCTGTGGAACTTGAATGGACGTTGTACTTTTTTATTTCAGTGTTAACAATTCTATGAGGTATCAGGCTTTGACTGACAACTTTACCATTTTTTGTTGCCTTTCCCTTTCTTTTTTGGTGTTTATGCTCTTCCTTTTTGGTGTTCAATTATGGGGTCTACACCCTCTCTCTCCCCAAAATGTCCCTTTTTCCCTTCTTGCCTTTTGCATCATTCCTATTTTGCTAAAATTTTTAATTTTAATTTGAAATTTTGATTTCCAGTTAATTAAGATATAACTTATTAATTAATTGACTTAATTATTGTAATTTATTTTCAATTTTAAGACTTTTTTTTAGTTATTCTTTTAACTTTTCAAAGACACCTTTTAGTTTATTTTATAAATCTAATTTTGTTAAAATGGTACATTATTTGATGTTCTTTTCTATATTAATTTGCAAAATGATACTCCCTATAATGCTGTACATTTTCAAAGTGGTGTTAAATGATACATTATGAATGAATATTCATTTATGTCGTGCATGGCATTAAAAAATAAGACATGTCTCCATAAAAAGATTTAAGAGCTTGGCAAATGGAGTATTTAATACTTTGAATTTTATTAATTTTAAGATTTGTATAAGAAAAACAAACTAATAAGTCGTCCAAAAAAAAAAATACCAACAGGTGCACAAACATGTTGGACATCAAAAGATAAGGTACTTGTAATTCAAACATGAACTTATATTGCTCAAAATACTTCATTTCTTTAATAGATGATTACTTATGATGCATGTATCTCTACATGCTTCATAACAAGAATGAAGCACTACATGTTTTTTAAAATTCTAAAGATACAAATAAAAAAGTAACGTGAAAAGCAAATTAAGATCATGAAAACAGATAAAGATGAAAAATATTATGATAGATATACTAAAGATTGACAGACATCAGGGCGTTCTAGTGTATTGTAGATTCTTATCTAAAACTTGTATCATTTGATGGTGCCATGTAAGAACCTATTAGAGTTCATCACAACACAATACCTAATTGTTGGTATGAAAAAAATTTTGTAATAGGAAAGACTCAATTCTTATCTTCTTATAAATGAATTATCAAAAAATCAAATCTTTTCTATTTGATTCCTTATTTATGAAGTTTCTTTAAGAGCATGAGATATTGCTTAATAAATAATGCTTGGTTCTCCAAACTAAAATGATATAACATAAAAAGAAATTAAACATTAATAGGCGTGGTACCAAATATGCTTAGAAGCCCTAAACTTTCTAAGTCCCATTCAACTAGCTTAACTTGCATAATCAAAGTTATCCATGAGACACCATTTTGAATTATGGAAAGGTTAGAAACTATTACTATTGATGTTGCTAGAAACCAAACCCAAATGACATACTCTTGTTTATATGGTCTGCCATTTGGATAAATGAAAGAGTGAGCATTTTCAAGCCTAGAAAATGTGTCAAAAGTGTGAAGTAAGAGCTGGCGCGTGTAAATTACCAATTGTGCAAAGACTTGACCATATCATTTAATGGTGGTAGCAACCCATATAAGTTGAGATTCTTTTCTTTGTTCTCATTCACTCAAACAGGAAAAATAATAATAATAAAAAAATTAAGTAACAAGATAGGGGTATGAGTTAAACTTTAGATTGGGCTTTATTCCTAGTGGATTAATGGAGTCTGTTGCTTAAAGAGGCTCGTCGTCGATGTAAGCACTTTACCAAACTACACAAATCTCTTGTCCTTTTGTTTATTTGGTAATATATTGCTTAATCAATAGGCTTTCTTGTGATGCTCTATTTTTAGTTCATATTTTTGGTTAAGATCATGAGATTGTTCAGTTATGAATGTTGTTTATTTGTTTTATTTTTGTAAGACAAGCTCTTACTGAAGTTTGAATCGTATCTTAAGTACTACATCTAGTTTGTTTTGATTTAATCAAGTTTAGAAACAAATTAAAATACTAACTTAGAGCTTTAGATCTTGCTACACAGACTTGAACAATATAAACCTGGAAATTGTTGGTTGTCCTAATAATGGTATTAGAGTGGAAAGGATCCAAAAGACCTAAATTACATATGTTAGACTGAATTTTGGATGTCTAAATGATAAATAAATAAGATTTCAATGCTAGGGATGAGAACTACAATTGATAAATTCAAAGAAAAATTGATTTTGGCTTGAGAAAAATTAAAATGCTAACTTTGTTAGGTAACTTGTGATTAATTAGCAGCAGATTTGGGAAAGTAAACTCTTAAGCTCTTTCTCTCAAGAGCAGAAAAAAGAAATATGGAGATTGCTTACATACAATGATACTAAGCTTAAGTGACAACGTAAGGAAGTTATTAAGTAAAAGACAGTCGAAATTTGACTTAAACTGAAAAGTTTTTATATGACTAATACTTTGTCTAGAAGATTGTATTTAAAGAAAAAACTTGTCACCTTTTATATGAGTGAAGAGCATCCCTCTGGACACACGTAGATGAATTTGATAAGTTAAGGTTCTTTTTCTATTCTCATTGTTTCAAAGCGGGAAAAAATTATAAGTATAAGAGAGAGGTGTGAATTTAGCTTTAAGTTAGACTTGTTTCTTAGCTTATTAACGATTTAATCTATCACTATATCTTTTGTAATTGGTCAATTAAAGGATATCAAATTAAGCTTATCAAAATATAACCAATTTCTTTTAATTTTTTGTTTTCTTGATTGTAACTGTAAACATTCAGTGGATTAACAGAGTCTTTTGTTTAGAGAGGCCCACCATGGGTGTAAGCACTTCACTAAACCATCTAAATCCTTTGTCTTCCTATTTGTGTGGTGATATATTGTTTATTAGTATGCATACTTGTGATGCTTTATTATAAGCTCATGTTATTGGTTAAGATCATGAGGTTGTTTCGTTGTAAAATGTTATTTGTTCATTTGCTTAGTCAGACAAACTCTTGGTAAAGTGTGACTTGTGGCTTAAGTGTAGCATTTAATTTGTTCTAGTTTAATCAAGTTCATATACAAATTAATGAACCAACTTAAAGCTTCAGTCTTACCAAACAAACTTGGAAGTTCATGATCTAGAAAATACATACTGAAACTTATTGATTATCTTAATAAAAATCGAGTTTATGAATATATTTATGGATACTCGTGGGAAGTAAGATTTTACAACCCATAATGAAAGAATCTGAATCCAAGAACCATTGTGAGCATTTCATGGAATATGTCAAAAAGCTCAAAAGGTACAAGTTTATCTCACAAGACAAAAATTGTAAAGTTATGAAATATAAAGTTTATTGAGAATGACTTGATTAGTGGGAATGGTCAAATATTAGAACATTGTTTCTAAGAAAGATAATTTGATACTTAACCATCCACGTCAAGGGCAAATTCATTTTCATTTATAACATGCCTCAAGTTTAAATAGGTTTTGAATAATTAATCTTAGAGATTTCGTTAGTAAATCAAGTTATTTAGGAATTATCATAAATTATTGAATAACCAATTGAACAACGTATTCCTTAAAAAAATATTAGTTTAAAGAGATTTACTTGAACAAGAAAATTAATAATTCCTAATGATTATGTTGTGTATCTATAAAAATCATACCATGATATTGGATTCAAAAATAATCTTAAAACACTTTTACATGAGTAATAAAGAATCAAATTTATGGTGCGATATCATGAAAAATGAGATGACTTTTATGGCATCTAATAAAGTTTTTGTTTAGTTGTATCACAATATGAGCATGACATGAAATGAGTCATCATTTTTCAGTCCTAATTTTTCTAATTGAGATAAAATAGAGTTGACATTAATCATTTTCAATGTGATTGCTCATTTAGTAATATATATTCTATATTAGTAAATGCTAAGTCATACTCAAGTTACTAAAATAAGATATGTTGGTCTAAGTGATCAAAGTTAATTGGGAAGTCAATCTTGTATGAGAAAGGAGTAGCATTGATAAGTCTTTCATACAATTCCTGTATGTTAGGTGTAAGTCTATGTAGAGGTTGAAATGTGAGTAAGAAAAATAGCATTTTGGTTTTACTTTGTAGTTTATTACGTTTCCATTTTGTTGATTGTCTAAACAAATATGTTAAAGAATGCAGGATAGAGGAAAAAAGCAAATATTATTTATTGTATAAGTTTCGACTCTTGGAAAAGATCAGACCTCTCGAAAACTTTAAATAAAATTACACTTTTTATAAATTCATATTATTTTTTTATAAGAGATGATATCAAGCACCCCACAACACTTAGTTTTAAAAAAGATATAAACCTAATCATGTGTTATTTTAATTTTTTATTTATAAATTACTTTGTTTTTTTAATAATGTTTTTATTTTAACCGTATACAATAATATTTTTTACCTCAAAGAAAAAAAACCATAACCATAATCTTCGAGTTACTTCTCTTTATTCATATTTTTATTGAGGTGTTTCTGTGATCATTATAATGAAAAATATTTTTATTTTTTAAATAAAATTTTGATTATATAAGCAAAAGTTACCATTATTTGATTTGTTTATTATTTTAAAATATTTTCTTTCTATTACTAAGACTGGTAGTTTAAATTTTAAATTTCATCCTCATTATTATAAAATTTAATGAGCTCCGCCCGCCCCCCCCCCCCGTTTCTTAAAATTTGAGATAAAAATCCTAGTTATTTATTTCACATTTTTATCATTTTATTTAATTATTTTGTATTTTTTTATAAAAAATAAACATAATAATTATAAGTAATAACGATAACTAGTTTAAACAAAAAAAAAAACATATACAAGCAACTAAATATAAAAAATATTATGGCAATTATTCAAATAATCTAAAATAATGAAAAAATTTCTTAGAAGAATGAACTACAATTATATACAATTAGATTAGTTTTATAATTTTATAATTTTATAGTTTTTAAATTAAATGATCCAAATATAGTTCTAACTAAGCTTACTCAATTCGTATAAGCTTTACTAACCATTCTTCTTTAGACCTAACCAATAAAATGGGCTTAATTGATGACCAAAACCATTATTTCGCTTCATTTGACTCCACTTTATTGGACTCAAATCCAACATATTATTTTTTAGGCCCCACATCTAACTTAGGTTGAAACTATTCTATTAAGTTGGAAAGCATTTTTTTTTTTTTAAAACCTACCATATATATATATGTTTTATTTTTTAAAAAAAACTTTAAAGTCAAATCTATCAAACTTTAATAATAAAAAGTCCACTGTTTTTTATTTATAAAAAAATCCATCATATATATTTATTTATTCTAAGTCTAATTTTTATTGGACTTTATTATATACTCTCCATTATTTTTCAAAAGACTTTTTCTGAACTTAGTCTAAAGTCAAAATTTAACTTTTTTTTTTTTAAAGTCAAGTCCAATCAAAAGCCCAAATTTTTTGTTTGGGGGGCGATTTTTTTAATTTCTTTTTTTTCTTTTCAGAGACTAGTTTTTTTCCCTCTTTCTCTCTCTCTCTCTCTCTCTTTTCTCTTTCTTCTCCTTAATTAAACTCAAAACTTTTGGATTTACATTTGATTAAAATTTTTATTTATATGATTATATAATATTATTATCAAAATTAAAAATATTTTTGACGATAAAATGAAATGATAAAAACATATATTATTAAAACAATTAGAAATAACAATATATTTATTTACCAAATAAATGAAAAAAAAGTAAAAACTTGGCACAAAAGTTAAAAAAATAATAATTTTTAATGTATTTTTTATTATAAATTAAAAATTTTATTATATATAATTTTTTTATACTGAAGAAAAGAAAATAAAGTGACAATGATACTTTTAATTTAACACTCAATTTTAAAGTTGTATCCAACTTAAACTAAATTGAAAACTGTTTTTACGCTTAACTTTAAGAGTAAATTATAAATTACGATTTAAAAAATTTATGGTTTCGTAAAAATTCATTCATACTCAAATTTTTAAGATAAAATCTAAAAAATTAAAAAAAGAAAATCTTATAATATCTCTATAACTCTAACTCATATAAAAAAAAATATATATTTGTGCTGGAAATTCATACACTTGCTTTCTTGCTTCAACATCAAAGCCTGGCTCTTATTTTAAACCTAATTGTTCAAAGCTTAAATCAACCCTCCTATTCATTACAACAGGTGATATCACAATGAAAGAAAATATTTATTGATCAAGAAAACTAATAAAAATAAATCTTATTTATAGGTAATCATCTGATCCCTTGAGGCCAGTACCCAAAGTATGGGCCAATCTGATCAAAGTGTCCGAATTTCTTTTGGGCTGACTGGAGATGGGATAAAGCCCATAATTTAAAACCAAACCGGGAACTTGACTCAGTTCTATTCCGAGTCTTGGACTCACTATCCTCTGCATGGAAGAAACAAGTAATAGGAACACCTTCTTGCCAGAGTCTAATCCAGAAGAGAAAAAACCCTAAAATACCCTTATCTTCCATTCAAATTTCCCTCTCCGGACCACTCCCCTTGATGGCTTGACCGCCAAAAGCAATGGACTCTATCAAAGCACTCCCTCAGGTCTCGCGTCTCTCCTCCTCAGTCGTTTCCTTCCTCAACGATAAGCTCAATACAGACCAAGATCTCGCTCGAGCACCGAGTTTTGTGTCTGAGTTACGGACTCAGTGCTGCGACTTGGATCAAACCTTAATCGACCTCAATCGCAGGTTCGGATCAAGCCTAGCAGCTTACTCTTCCTTCTCTGATCGCATCGGTGGCTTCTTCGTAAACATCAATGCCAAATTGGCTGATTTCTCTTTGTCTACCTGCTCTCATGGCTCTGTTCCAGGTCAGTTACTTTCCTTTTAAGAATAGATACACCTGAAAGTGCAGAACATGTCTGATTGAGTGTAATCTGTCGATTAAACTTTCTTTTGTTCTCTTTTCTTTATTGGATAAGGTAAATTGGAAAAAAAATGTTGTGAATTTTGGAATAATTATAAGAATTTGTTTTTTTTTGCTTGTACTTTCTTTTTATTTGAAGCTTCTGCTTTTTTTTCCTTTATTATTATTATTTTTTGAATTTTGCTTGTAGATGGACGAGCAGGAGAAGGAGAAGAGAGGTCGGAGCAGGTACTGGGGGAGGAGTTGCCAGCACTAGCGAAGGAGGTGGCACGGGTGGAGACTGTTCGAGCTTATGCCAGTGAGTGTTTTTTTTTTTTAATTTTTTTTACCTCTTTGGCTTCTATTTCTGCGTTCTGAACTTTCTACTAGAAATAATAATGATTCTGAAAAGAAAGGTGTAAGAGTTTGAACAAAGTACTTGAATGAATCAGTTCTCTTTATTGTTTAATTCTTTTGATGTGCATTGAGAAGATCTGGAATGCTAGGATATCAGATTTGTATTCAAAAGTGTGAATTTGGTTCAGGGTTTGGCACATGGAGTTTTCAGTTCTTGAGGCTGGGCTTAGTGCTGATTTAGAATATTGGTTGTGGTGCTGATTTAGAATATTGGTTGTTGTGCATATAGATGAGGGTAGGTGGGGATCTTTTGAGCTACCAAAAGCATCGAGAAAAGTGAGATGGTAGAACTTTGAACAGTTCATAGGAGACTGAGATGCATGTTTGTTTTAACTGTTGAGGAATGATACCCCTTGCCATGTACCATATCAGCAATAAAATGGAGAGGAATTACCTTTTTTTTTTTTTTCGTTTAATCTGTTCTTTTTTCATAGATGGTTCCTTTGTTTTTTTTTTAAAAAAAAAAACTTTCCTTGGGATTTGAATGTCTTTTATACCGAGCTCTGTAATAAATTTGAGCTCCTTGCAATATTATGATTAAAACTCGTTATTTCTATAGATATGTTCTTGATCTCAAGGTTCTGTTGTCAAGAATGAATCACAAATGTGGGCACTTGATCATCACTTTCATTGTTAAGCTATCAAATTCACAATATATATAATTGTTTTAATCAGAAGATCAGTCTTAGTAAATATAATCATGATAAGGATCCTGTTTTGTTCTCCTGCTTTGATGTGGTTGGGAAAAAAGTGTGCAACAATGGAATCACTTCATGAGGACGCCATTTAAAATTTTTGATGATTTTGACTTGTATGGTGGTGTGCAGATATTTTGTATTTAACCTTTTCCTTCCTGTAATTGCTGTTGGATAAGTGAAACTCACCTTCAGGGATGTCAAATGCATATTATATAGGGTTGCAAGTAAGTCTTTCTCTACCCAGAAAAAGAAGGGGTTTTTCTTGGTGGCTTGGGGTTGAGGAGTTACTTATCTGTAAAATGAAGCAAACTCTTAGTTGGTAGTGGTCGCTATGTATGAGATCAATAAATCAGCCAGTGGGGAATAACAATGACTGACCATCACCAAAGTCATTAAATTCTCGTAGTGACTGAGGTTATGCCATGGCAGTTGACTTGGTTAAGGAAAGATTCATCAAATCATGAAATGAGAACAGTTAGTGAAAGTGCAACAAAAGAAGGATAACAATCATCTGCTGTTTCTTTAGGATTAGGTTTTGAAGTTTCTTGGATTCAATAGTTGTGCTTGTTAAGAAAGGAGGCATGTCTTTAGGCATGTCCCAGCAATTTCCTTATTCCCCCGTTTTGGGCAAGTACCATATTGGCCCATGTGATGGTGCCCATGAAACCCACAAGGGAATACTTATGTGCTATAAAAAATTGATTTTTCTTGGGTGAGAGATGGATTTGTATGCAGCTTTAATCCATCAATCTTGAATTCATGCTTATCATAGTACAACATCATTTAGTGGCATGCTTGGGAGGCCTAGGAATAACGCTGAGAAAGTTACCTATCTTGCTTTTGTGGTTAATATGGAAAACAAGGAACAAAAGGGATTTTGAAAGGAAAGAAACACCTCTAGGGGTCCTCAAAAACCAATTGATAGGTCTTTTGAAATTTTGGGAAATGGAAAATTCTTTTGTAAATGAAGAAGACTTCTTCACTTCATAGAGGTTTTATCTTCAATCTCCAATTAGTCATACTTGTAAATGGGTTGCTCCCCCTTGGTGCTTCGTAGAATATACATCTTTGTTTCTGCTAAAAAAAAAAAAAAAGAATGTATATGTTGCTTGATTGAGTGTGGTAGCTGCCTTACATACATGATATCTCGAGCATTCTTGCTGCTGGAAACATTTCCGCTGTAGATACTTCTTTTAGGCCGTTTGCAACCTTTTGACCATAATTTAGAGTCTCCCTTCGCTTTGCAGTGGTGAGTGGAGTGGAGTTAGTCTTTGTGACAATGGTAATGCCTCCACTCAACAGGAGATTTTTGGTAGTGGTGAATACCTGGTTATAACTGCCAAGACCTTTTGAAGTGGCTACAAAATATTCACTGTGAGAGTCATATTGCTTGAACTGAAATTGGTGTTACTGTGGTAGGTTCTGGAAACATGTTGGCTAATCATGACTATGTGTAGATTTATATTCGTTCTTGTAATAGATGATCTCTTTCAAGGTGATTGCGCATCAGGCAGTGCCTCCATCACCATATAAAGTCCACTGCCTGCCATACTGTGTGTTGTTTAAAGTTGGCATGGATGAGATTTCAACATGAAAGCAACTCTTCTGGAGTCTTCTTTCTGTCATTTTCCTTCTTTTTTTTTATTTCATTCTTCTTCCAAATGAGGTTTATAAGTACCACCGTTAGGGAAACACCTGGACAAATGTTTTACACCCAACTCAGAGATATTTGAAGTAGTGTGTTACCAGTTTCTTACATAGACTATTATGATCAAAATGGATACTTAGTGATATGTCTAGACTATTATGGTCAAAATGGATACTTAGTGATATGTCTCTCTCTTGTAAGTATTTAGTTCCAGTTTCTTGGTGAAGCAAATGTTTGTCTTGTCATAAAAATGTTTGTTTAAAGCATGAAGTCCTATACTGACCACTTCAACTATGATTTTTCTTAGCCTCTCTTAAATACACCCTAAGATTTGTATCTTTTATCATAGTGCAGCAGAATTTATGTTATCTAAGATCATGGAGATAGTATAGTTGTATTAGTGTAGTGGTATTTTCATGGTAAGAGGGTGAAGTAGAATGGACTTAGCCACTCCTCTCTCTAATGTTGTATGTTGCATACGTTGCTAGGGTAATGCGGAAGGTCTTACATTTAATGAGATAGATGCTTATGGACATTTTGACATGTCTAAGAAATTGGAGACAATATTCTGAAGTCTGCTGAAATCTGTAGCCTATGTTCCTTTGTTGTTATTTCTAACCCAGTGCAAATTTCCATGACGTCTAATACCGGCATGTGATTTAAAATTTCTATAAGTGGGCTTTTAGACATGCCTTCACCTATTTGGTATTTTACTTTACTTTGTTTATTTGACTTGATTTACCGCAAGAGTGATGTATTGAATGCTTTTATAGTCTTATAATACGGTACCGTTATAGTCACAAGAAAAAAATGAAAATAAGAAGAAATAATATGTGGTGTCATTTTGTAACTGTTGAGACCACCATTGTTGCCCACCTTGTCTTGACACAGAAAAAAGAAAGAAAAAAAGAGGAGAATTAGAAGAAGAAAATATTGATGACTAGCTGGGGCCATGGGGCTTAAATGGGAATTCTGGGTATCTTAATAGGTTTCATTGGATTTTGGACTTCTCTGTATTCCCATTTAAGATCTCTGTCTCATGCTGACTCATCTTTAAAAATGAAATAATCACATTATCCATTGTGCATTTTTATTGGAAAATGCTGACTGCTATTATACGATGAACTTGTTAGTAGGTTGGATCATGAGGATTAGTTAGCTGGATTGCTACGTGCTCTTTGGTTTTGTTCTGTTTTGTTCCATAAGAAATGAGGAGGTGGGATCGAAACCCTTCCTGTATGCCTGTTGTGAGAACCTCATAGCTTTTTTGATATTCTGCATTATCATTTCTTTTGTTTCCTTTTATCTTCCTTGGTTTACTCTCTCGCATTTCTCCCACAGTTATGCTTCTTAAAGATTATGGTTTACGTCATTGCCTACCATTATTTATGTAAAGTGATTGATTCTGGTCACTTCCTTCTCTCGAAACCTTTTTTGTAAAAATGCTTCAGAGACGGCATTGAAGCTCGACACCTTGGTTGGTGACATTGAAGATGCTGTATCTGTTGCTATGAACAAAAACCGAAGCAAGCATTCTTCCTCGCACAGTTTAGAAGTAAGCGCCCCTAACGTGTAAGAAAGTAAGATCTGTTTTGGATACAATATGCTGATGTTAATCATTATGTTGTATTTCAAATTTTTAATCATTTCAGGAAGTGCGCCTGCATGCTATTAGAGCTCTTAAACTGACCGAAGATGTTTTAACTTCAGTGACAAAAACACGTCCTCAGTGGGTACGTCTTGTTGCAGCAGTTGATCACAGAGTAGATCGAGCTTTGGCCATATTAAGACCACAGGCAATTGCAGATCACCGAGCCCTTCTTGCCTCACTTGGATGGCCACCCCCACTTTCAAGTTTGACTTCCTTAAATCCAAATATAAAGAAATCAACTGAAGTCCCAAATCCTCTTTTCACGATGCAAGGGGTCCTCAAACATCAATATTGTGAAAATTTTCTTGCCCTTTGCAGTCTTCAGGAGTTGCAGAGACGAAGAAAATCTAGGCAACTTGAGGGCCATAATCGAGAAGTTGCTCTCCACCAGCCACTTTGGGCTATTGAAGAGCTTGTTAACCCTGTAACAATTGCATCCCAACGCCATTTCTCAAAGTGGATTGATAAGCCAGAATTCATTTTTGCTCTCATCTATAAAATTACCAGGGATTATGTTGATTCTGTGGATGAACTATTGCAACCCTTAGTTGACAAGGCAACACTGCCAGGGTACAGTTGCAGCGAAGAATGGATTTCAGCAATGGTAACCTCATTATCAATGTATTTGGCCAAGGAGATATTCCCAATTCATGTTGGTCAACTGGATGAAGAAAGTGTTACTGGTATTAGATCAAAGGCTAGGATTTCATGGCTCCGTCTTATTGATTTGATGATATCTTTTGATAAGCAAGTTAAGTCCTTGGTATCACATTCTGGGATATTGCTTTCACTTGAGGAAGATGGGAAGCTGCAGAAGATTTCATCATTTTCTGTATTCTGTGATCGACCTGATTGGCTTGATCTATGGGCAGATGTAGAGCTTGGTGACACATTAGAGAAGCTAAAGTCTGAGATGGATGATGAGAGAAAGTGGACTATGAAAGTTCAAAAGGAACTTTTATCTAGTTCTGAAGATTATAAAGCTCCTGTGGTTTCCAGATCTGTTCTTCAGTATCTGTCATCAGTGATTGAGCGATGTAAATCATTGCCTACTGTGTCATTGAGGTCAAGATTTCTTAGATTAGCTGGTGCACCTATCATACAAAATTTTTTGGATTGTTTGGTTTTCAGGTGCCAAGAAGCTGAAGGACTAACTGCTTTAACAGATGACAGTGCTCTGGTTAAAGTCGTGAACTGCATTAATGCAACTCGGTATTTAGAATCTGTTCTAAAGGAATGGTGTGAGGATGTCTTTTTCATTGAGATGCAATTTCATCAGAATGATCAACTGTGCATACTAAAAAAAGAGAGCATTGATGGTCATGGACTAGTTGAAGAATCTAGTAGTGGCATTTTTGACAAGGAGATAGGAAAATTAGAGGAATTTGGTGTGGACTGGGTTGGTAAGTTATCAATGGTTGTTTTGAGGGGTTTCGATGCCCGATCTCGAGACTATATGAAAAACAGGAAGCAATGGCAGGAAAGAAGCGAAGACGAATGGACAGTGTCCAAGACATTAGTTGAAGCTCTGGATTATCTACAGGGAAAAATGTCCATAATAGAAGAAAATTTGAATGCGAGAGACTTTGTTGGGGTTTGGAGAAGTCTGGCAACCAGGGTGGACCGCTTGTTATTCAGTGGTATTCTTATGAGCAATATAAAGTTCTTTGATGTTGGAGTTTCAAGGTTTGGTGGTGATTTGGAGGTTTTATTTGGGGTTTTTGGGGCTTGGTGCTTGCGTCCTGAGGGCTTCTTCCCTAAAACTAACGAGGGCTTGAAGTTGTTGAAGATGGACGAGAAGCAACTTAAAGATGGTTTGGTAGAAAGGGCGAAGTGGATGAAGGAGAAAGGAATTCATCATCTGAGTGTAGCTGAATCAGAGAAGATTGCAAAGAGTAGAGTATTCAAGAGTTGAAGGATTTTAAAATTCAGTCATCCTCCTTTTTGTCATTGGCATTCTGAGAGGAACAGCTGACTTTGGACATAAACAGAGAGGTTAGATCTGGTTTATTGGGTCAATGATAGGAATCTGTCTTGTAAATGACTCCAGTTGCCCCTTGCTGACCCATTTATTTTTAAAATACTGACAATAAAGAAAAATGGAATTTTTTTGTTATTTATTTTTAGAATAATCATGATAATTGTAAATGAAGTTTGGGAGAAGGATTATTCCATTTATTTGTTGTTTAATCATTGCTTTATGTTCCTGTAGCTTCAGCTCAACTGCTGGACAACATCAATTGTTTCCTCTAATGCTTATGCTTTGCAGCTCAAGTATCAGATAAGCTCTACTAAATTTGATAAGAAACAGACTTGCAATTCCTGATTGATAATACAGGTGTGATCCATTTCATGGACAATATCTCTGTCTCACTCGTACTGTAGAGGACGAGATTCCCAAATGAGCTTGCCTGTTCATAAGAGTTCTTACCTCAAGTGTTACTACTGCCTTTTGCAGAGTTCCACTGTCACTTGGACAGTACTTAAAACAGCGATGACATTTTTGTTGGTAATCATCAAAGGCATGGATTCGCATTGAAGTGATCTTCTTCTACTTAATCAACCAAACCTCCTTCTTTACGCATTCCCTTTTACTGCATGATTTCAGCTTTGAAAGTGCTCTTGTTTCTACTTCTACCACTGACCCTTTTGTTGGCTTCTTTTCAACAGGATACTCAACGCTGTTAAACACTCCAGAGGTTAACCCAACCGTCTCAATCTTTGTCTTAAATTATGTAGAGAAAAGAGGCGACACCCTTGGGCCCCAAAGACAAAGACAGTATTGTTTGAATGAAGGTGTGTCCGTGACCCATTTGCTCATTTTAGGTATTGCACGTCTTCGCATGTAGAAAACTGTCATTATGTGAAACAATACCTCCAACTTAAATTGAAGGAGGGTTTGGTCGATGAGGCCAACCCCAACACACCCACTTATTGGCTTTGACTTGTTTCATCACTTACCCACTATTTGTGGCACTCTCATGCACTTGTCCCTCTATTTGTGTTGCATTATGGTCCTTCACCTTCTTCTTCAAGTATGAAAATATCATCCTTTGAAGCTTCAATATTGGTACATGGGTACCCTCCTCTGTTTTCCAGCATTATGTATAGTTCTCAGATTTTGTTTCTTCTTTAAGCCCTAGAGCAGAAGACAGTAAGATAAGGTATTTCTAGTCATAGCTTTGTCGCTTAACAACTTAGAGAGTCCATATCTCTTCCTACAAATTAGCTTGGGTTCATTTTTTGACGCAGTTAAACGGTTTACAGTTTACCAACAACGGTCGCAATCTTTGTCCTAAATTGTGCTCTAAAAAGTGGCGACAGGCAGAGGCCCCAAAGACAGCAACAGTGTTCCAATTTTCTGCATAGTTATTTATATCAGTAATGCTAAGCATGATGTGTGTTCTTATCTTGCCCGAGTTATTACTCCACGTGTCCAATGCATAAACCGTCACATATGTGAAAACAAAGCCTGGAATTTAGGGACCAAATTGAGAGTGTTTGGTAAATGAAGCCAAAGCGCCCAAATATTTGTTGACTTCTGCTTCCTATCGTTGGCATCTTCATGCACTTGCCGTTGTAGTTGCATTCTAAGTCTTTTCGTTTGATGGTCTTGTCATCCTTTGAATTTCACTAATGAAAATGCCCACCTTGCGGACAGTTGTCTGGATATCTTATCGATTTTAAAAATTTAACCTATAATGTATTTTTGCTCATGAACTTTATGTTTTTCTCAACATGCATTTGTTATGAAATTTTTTTAGTCATTGTTACTATATCATCTTCACGTTAGTTTCTTTCACTCATTCTCTTTGGGCACTTTTGAGAAGACAAAAATGAAAAATGAGATCATACAACAACTAGTTTATCACTTTCTTAAAGCCACCTGAGTTGTTTATAATTCAAGTGTTAATTGACAACATAATTTAGTTAGAACTTTGTCCATTGGTTGAAGACGATAAACCCATTTGAATAATGAATCCTTCCATTTGATTGGCATCTCATTTTAGAAATACCCACCTGAGTGTGAAACCAAAATAGGGATTTCTAATATGGGGAATGCAGACACAACAGACAAAACGAGAACTGTGGTTCATAAGTGATCCCCCATCAGACAAACAAAGGGACAAGACACAATCTTGGTGGCATGTAGACATCCAGAATTCAGACCCTAATCAGATCTAAAACCAGAGGCGCATCATTGCAGGGTAGATGTCTGAATTAGTGTTTTTTGGCTATCATTTCATGGAAGCTGATGAATCCATGGGGCCATCTTCAAGAATTTATTAGAAATGGATCATTTGCTTTGTGGGTCCTTTGAAGCACAGGTACTTCTGATAAATGGGCCAAGATAAAGTACTTTATCATCTACATCAAACCTCTTTATCAAGAAAAATGATTAATCCAAAAGTTTTCATGACATAATTTTTTTTCACATAATAATTTTTTTCAAACATTTGACAAACATAATTAAATGAATAATAATGATTGATTGGTCGCACGGTTGAGTGGTAAGACTTTTCTATTTCGCAAACTGGATCACCAACTCTATTTATAAGGGTGACCCTTTAGTGAGTCCCTCCCCAAGCCCCCACCAGCTATTGATAGTAAATAGAAAGTGCAAGAGAGAGCTTCATTCATATTCATTCCTCAGTTATGTCTAGCACAACATCAGCAAGAGCTTCAGCACTCACTGAAGACTACGAGATCACTGATCTTATCTTGAAACTACAAGCCTTGTTGCCTCAACTTGAGCAAAGGCGCAACTCAACGGTACCAATATCCTTTTCTTTTCCATGTTCTCCTTCTATGATTTCTTGGTACCTTCACAAAAAGAACGTCCACTGGTATTGCCTGCTCACCTAGAGCGGACTTGTTTCTCAATATGTCAAGTCATCTTTCATAGCATAATATGAAGTTCTTATAGTTGTTAGAGAGCTTTCTCAAACCCTTAAACACTAGCTATGTGTGTTAGCTGGTACCAAGACTATCTTTTGGAGCCACAAGCTTAAGAGCAACAGTTTAAAGAAAATATGATTGCAAAGTTGAAATTTGAGTCTACCCAACTGAGCTAATATATGATTATATGTCGATGCTAATTAAAGGGTTTTGTGCATGTAGGTATCCACATCGAGAATTTTGGAGGAGACATGCAATTACATTGTGAGGCTACAAAGAGAGGTGGATGATCTAAGTGAAAGACTAGCTCAACTGCTGGATTCTCTGGATGCTTCTACTGTGGAAACTCTGAAAACCCTTCTCTGAGAATAATAGTTCTTCATGATTCCCCCTTTTTTTCTCTTTTTTTTTTTTCTTCAAGGGTTTGGAGTTATAACTCCTAAAGAGAAAAATATATATGCTTCTCGCTGTTCATCTATCTTGTCTTGGTTTGCAGTTTTAGCTGGTATATGTAATTTCGTAACCAAGAGGATATGAGGGGTACATAAAGTTGACATACATCAGTAGCTCTTACCATCCAATGGATCATAAGTTGTCTTAATTAAATATTGATTACCGGCTGCTAAAACTTAATGTGAGTGGCATTGCCCGACATTTTCCGCTAAAGGCTAGAGAGAAAGAGAACTAAAAGTTCATCTTTTAGAGATTAACTACAGTGACAAAAACTCTCCAGCACACCCAATGGGAGGCAAAGCATTCACAGACAAGCCCTATAAGCTAGTATAAATGGTATTCTCTTCCCTTTTGTGTTAATAAGAATTCAAGGCCAATCATTTCTTTTTTTTTTTTTTTTCTCCTTTCAAGATTGTGGAGGAAGTATAGAAATACAGGCCAAGAGAAGGGAAGAACTGATGAATCCAACTTCACTGATTTAATCACCAAAGATATGTAGGAGAGCAGAAGCTGTCCTAATTCTTGATAACCATCTGTTCAGAACATGAAAGGAAAAAAAAAAAAATTCTAGTCTTTTTTTGCATAGCCACTTTTGATCCAAGATCTTGAAAGAAAAAGCTACTGTGATTTTGTCTGCTAAGTATTTTTCAATCCAAGATCTTGATACCCAGCAACATGTTCAACCAGAACCTCTCGGTGCCCTTAGCTTCGCTTATACAGGCAACAGCTTTTTTTATTGCTCAAACCTCAGGGCCCACTTCCACGGCTTCACCGGCATTAGTGGATTGAGACACGTATTCCTGAGCTTCTGCCAGGGCAGATTCCTTTGCATCAGCAGCATACAATATTTTCCTGATTGCCACTGTCATCTGCATTTATGTTTGGATAGAACTGATGATCAGATCAACAGTATAATCTACTTGCAAAAAGCACCAATGCTGGTGCCAATCAGGCATTTGACATTTTATCAGTAGCATGTTAGATCTTTTTCATAACAATCACCATAACCGCGTAAGAACATGCATCTTACAAGTAAGAATCCGACTGCAACTACAGCACAAGCTCATATCATCACGATTAGAGAGAGAGAGATAAACAGAGACAGACATACATGCTTGCATTCTTCATAGAAGAAAAAACAAGAGAAAGAGAGTCGGGAAGATAAAAAGAATAGGTTGGCCTATCAGGACAAGATAGTCTGAACTACTTTTAAGCTCAAAATGCCATGCGAGTATTGACCAGAGTGTTTCTGTCCTACAGAGGATGAAAAAGAAAAATTGTAGCAAAAAATCCCATGCAATACTTCATCACACTCAAATACATGGATAGCCCAACAAGGGGGCCATTCAGCATGATCAACAAATAAAAATTAAAAAATGCATACAGAGGAAGTCCAAGTCACTATTATGATCTGATCAGTTGGTATATATTAGAACTTCAATCTCGTAATGCTTTGCTGAAAAACTTCCAGAAACTCTTACCGGGACATTCTCCAACTCAGGAGTCTGACAAAGTATTTCTATATCCCGTAATTTTGAGAAGTAAAAATCTCTTTCTTTTGCCAAAAGGTCCAAAGAGAGCTTGAGATCAGTGAGCTGTACCACAAGAGCATGTCACAAAAATATTAGACCTGAGCATAACCAATAAATCTCATAAAACCAAATAACAGGCTAACATTTGAATTAACAGGTTGCGACAATAGCAAATCAGAAAATAAAAGTTATAGAACAGTTTTCTTATTTTATTTCGAACAGTGAACAGTCTTATAGAGAACCGGAAAGACAGAAGAACCAAGCAGAACCATTACAAGCATAGGCAATCATCTAGAGGATTGACAAACATCAGGCTTCAATATCATGATGGACCCATAAATATTTCAGATAACCAAAAGAATTGCACCAGTGCCCCCTCAAAGTCTTGCTCTGTTACATATCTCCCATAATTCAAAAAGGGGAAGAATTTGGCTCAGGCAACCATTGTGAAAACCAGACTATTGCAAGTGAAACTCACTCAAAGTCCTGCAAGATTCAAACAAGAAAAGAAATCAGAGAAGAATGTAATTGCTATTACCTCCTGGGACAAAGCCTGAACTTCAGCTGACGAGTTCGCCCCACCAGCCTTCCCATGCTTGGGCCCTGAAGCAATAAGAATCAATCAACTATGGGAAATAAAAAATAAAAAAATAAATACAACTGCAAGGCACAGAAATTCAAAAATCATGTTTGTACAAGCTGACCATTAGTTTTATTGGTGACAACTGAATCACCAGAGCCAGCACTATGTATATTGTTTGCTTGCAGTGACTTTGAGATCTTATTGGGACCCTTTAAGTTTCGTTCTTTTCCACCTTTGCTTCTTCGTTCCACTGGATTATAATTCCTGTAAGGAAAACCAAATATAAGATAATAATACTCTGGAAAAGACAGCCAAAGATAACTATTCTAAACTTGCTAAAAAACGAACTGAAACGTAGTAAACATTACTCATTCATTATGCCACCATTTATAGAATCACAATAGCGTTTCAGCCATTGCAAGAACTCCAAGTTGTCCAATGGCCGGCCTTTGACAAGCCTGTTCACTTCAATATGCTGCCACATAGCAAAAGAGAAAGATAACTGATTAGGTCAAAATAGAACTTATGTCGTATAAGGCTCTTATAGATTTTAAAATATATATCTCCAAGGAACACATTGAAACAATAAAAAGGAAGATTATAGGAGAACAGGTAATAACATTTTAAATTGGTGCAGTAAAATAAGAAGATATAAGGGGAGTTGAAACTCTTTGGTTTGAGTCTAGTCCCTTTCAATCTGTGGAAAGCTACACCATCACAAAAATGTGATTGCTTGCAAAATCAATAGAACTCCTTGAAATTTGTCTCTCAAATCATGTTTAAATTAATATTGTTAAGACTAAAAAATATATATATTCTCTAAAAAAAAAAGACTAAAAAGAAAATGATATGTATACCCAGGCATCCTAATTATCACACGCAAGTTAATCTCAAGTTATTCTAAATCTCAGAAATTCTACAAAAGCATCATAACACCAATGGCAACTGGGTAAACAATGCTAAACATAAGTGTCAGTCCCAACTTCCTGGTGCAATACCTGTGGTAAAATCAGGTTTGCTTTCCCCTTCACGCTACTTGTCCCCTATGTTTAACCTTGAGTCAATTTGGCCAACCAGCCAGTAACCCTCCATTCATTGAAAACATTTCTTTCACCAGTAACTAAGTCATGGAATAAGCAAAGAAATTCCAGATTACATGTAGCATAAAGCATGATCAACTTGAATATGTACTTACTATCATATTGTTGGTTTACCAACACTTATCTATAATTTTGATAGAGAAGTTCACTACTTCTTGTTTTCCCTTTGTCTACCTGCTTGGCTGAGCAATAGAGTATCACATCTAAGATGAAGTTGATACACACATTCACTAGAAGTAACTTGCTTGTGCCAAATAGAAAGCAGTTCTCGCGGTCAATATAGAAATGTGTGGCCAACAGTAGATAAAAGGGGATCTTCAAAAGGACCATATCTATCCACCCACTTATGGATTTTTGTTGCTCCCCAAGGGATAAAAAGAACTTATCACTCCTGAATGTTGGAAAATTGTGCTTCCTCCGCACCTAGCACACAAATTGGAACGGGAAATAGTATAGGCAAATTATTCTAAATGGAGACTTTATGAATTTATTTGAATTTTGAGAAGGCCAAATTCCAAATAAGAGCTTGTGAAAAGAACATCCTTGTACTTCTACTAAGATTCGCTGACCAGGTTTGTGGTCCTCAGCATTAAGGCCAGGTCAGTAAATATTAGCTCATGAATTTACCTTTTTGCCTGTCTGAATACTGTTGTTCTCCAGGCAGAAAACAAAAAGCAACATTTAGCTTAGGGGCTATTGACCTTAGCTCGGTATTCCTAGAATCTTGTTGTAGGCCACGATTCCAAGCACAGCATCTTTTTTGGCATTGCAATTTCCATCTACTCCCTTTCTTTTAATTTTCCTTACAATTCTAATCTTCTCTGAGTATGTTCCTTCAGATATAATTTTGGACCTATATTTGCTTTGATCAGATAAAAAAATCAAATAACCTGCTTCTTAAAGCCAGATAGGGGTACGATGACAGGAAATAACCCATCCCCTAGGAACAGAAGGCCGAACTTAATAACAAAATGACTTTCTAAAATCTCAACTGATCAAATACTTCCAGGTGATCCCACAAAGTCATCTCTCTGAAATGCATGTGACACTTTATAGCAGCAAAACATTCCAAAAAACTTTGTGCAAAGAAATAGCCTCTCTAACCTTTTCAATTTTCAATTTGTTGAATACTTCCTGCAGGACCTTGTAATTTTGGATCATGTCATATTCTGTTTTTGCATCAAAATTCACCTGTAATTAGGGAGATCACGATTATATAAATTGTGTGATGACAAAAATAATTGCAATAAGAAAGAGATGAATATGAAAAACAATGTAAATGAGCTACCTTATGCATTGGAACAATCCCTGGAAAGGTCATATCCAGCATCTGACACTGCACAGCACCCGAAGCAGCCTAGCCATTTCAAGAAAGTGAAATGCATGGATATTTCAGAGCAGCAGATATATTGATGAAAGCAAGCTGCATTTCTATCAGTTCGACCATAAAAAACTTGAGCCACAACAGTGAGATTGGCATATTTTCGCAACATAACCATCACTACTCATAGTTCTCCAAAAATGTGCAACTATCGTCTGCAACCATCAGCACATCGTCGTCGATGGCAAAAAGGAACTACAAATTGCAACTACTGAACCTATAAACAACAAAATTGATCTTCAGCCATAAGTAGGGTGAGTTTTACCCAAGTTTACACCAAATCAATCCAAAGCTAAGAGCATTGTAAGAAGTCAGCGAACTTTTCTTATAATTTTAAGAGAAAACCTTTCCAAGATAGCCATTATACAAGTGCTGTAAAAGGTCTTATGACATAAAACACACTTTAGATAATAATAACCCTCTGGAGAGCTTTACACTTGTGGAGAAAGAGAGCCAGTTAACCCACCTACAGGCTACAACCATCAGTGGAATTATTTTTAGCATCAAAATTTCATCTGAATGGCACTTGAACAAGCAAAACTAAGAGAGAGAACCATATTTAACAATGAACTAGATGGCCCCTTCACTTGTCACAGTAATTCATGTACTTAAGCCCATTACCAAAGCCTGTACATTTCATAGCATCTCAAATTACAAGATAGAAGAGACAAATTTGAATATAAAATAGAAAAAAAAAATAGGAATAAGTAGAATAGCACTATCATCCAAAAATTTCCAAACATCTTCCATTTTCAAGCATATAAAGGAACCACATTTACAATCAAAACAAGTCTCCCTTATCACCATCATTTGCTTTTTGGGAATCATATTTTGAAACCCATTTCAAACCATCGGAGGCACCCATTAGATTCAAAAAGGAATGTATAACAATCTTTCAAAACCTTACCTATCTAAATTATAAACGAAATTAAAAACTGAAACAAAAAATAAAGTCACGTAATTTTGACAAACAATGAAATAAGCTAACACATATATTTGAAATATCAATGCCTAATACCTCTTCGATACGGGAGAGATTGAGTTGGAGCCTGTTGTTGATCCATGACAGAATCTCATTTCTGCCCACAAAGTAGGCACTGTCCATCATTCCTATGTTCGTCGCCATTTCACTTTTTCAATCCCAAAAGCTACCAGTCCCTCCAATCTCTAAATCGAAGAAAGGCAACTCCCTCCAAAAACAAAAAACAAAAAAACCCAAATTTACACACAGAAACAGAGAGAGAAAACGGAAATATAAAGCGGGTCTAAAGAGGGAGAAATAAGGAGTAATCCAAGGGGTTTTTTAATTCAATTTAATTATTCCGATTCAAAACAGAAACCGAAGAATGAGAATGAATGGAGAGAGACAGAGAGAGAGGCAGGCGAACGAAGACAAAAAGAAAGGCTGGCAACGTACCAGAGACTTGTGAACGTGGGGTTCTAATTAAGGTTTAACAAAATCTAACCCCTCAGGTTTTTCCATTAAGAAAAAAAAAAAAAAAAAGAGAAGATTGAGTTTTGTACTTTAGATTTCTAATTTATTTTAAGTTTTTTTTTATTGGATTTAAGATTGCGACTTGTGGAGTACGTCGCTATCAACCGCCGATCATTACTTCATTTAAGTTCGGATCATATAGATAATACTAAGTCATACTCAGGCCCTTGGAGAAAAAAAAAATTAATATTACTTTAAATTATAATTTTATCTATTTTATCATTTTTTTAATGAAAATAAAAAATTGACATTCAACCCTAAATATTTCCATCCACATGTCACTTGGTGTGGGTCTTCATGTTTTCTACAAAACAAAATAATAATATTTTATAATTTTATTTATTTTACATTATTATTTTTATAAAAATAAATAATTTATAGAACCCTACAATTTTCTCTCCATATGTCGTCTTGTTGTGGGTTTTTACGCTTTCTACAGAATAAAAACAATAATACTTTATAATTTTATCTATTTTACAATATTTTTTATGGAACAAAAAATTGATAAAACCCTACATACTTTCCTCGCCACATGTCACCTTAGCTAATTATCTTCATATTCTTGAAGAAGTTAAAAGTGAAAAAAATAATGAAATTGACTTAAATGATAACATTCAATTTGTATTGCTACATATTTATTTTATTACTGATTTTTCATAAAAAAATTCATAAACATAACATAAAATAAAATAATATTTTATAATAGTATTATATTTATAAAATATAAATAATAATTTTTTTTTAATTTTTAATAGTTTTAAAATAAAATAAAAATAATTAATATTAAATATTAATTAAAATACTAAAAATATTATTAAAATAATAAATAAATAAAAAATAAAAATAAAAATAGTTTGAAAATACATAATAATATTCAAGAATAAGAAATCGATATAGAATTTCTAATTTTAAAGTGTTTTTGTTTTAAAGTTTGGTAGAAGATAGAATATATAGTATGGAGATTTTATCATTTGATATGATTAAAAAAGAGTAATTTTTTCTAGTAAGATTGATTTGCACATATTTTTATTTGCAACAAAAAAAAAAAGTTAGAGTTCCATGTTAAGAAATTTATGAAAGATTTATTTCTTCCTAGGTGTGAGCTAATAAATTAGTTTCATTCAACTATTTATAATTAATAAAGTATTCGCTATGACCATCATCAAGCAAGCAATTGGCTAGTTTATATTGAATCAAAGTATGCAAGAATTAGATATATACATTAAAAAAATTATTGAAAACATATAAATAAATTACAATGTTAACATTAGTTATGACAAAGTTTGGAAAGTTAAAGAAAATGCCTTTAACTCTTGTAAGAGGAATTCCAAATGAATCATATGATATTTTTTCACCATAATTTTAAGGTTAGAAGCTTCCTAGGTACCATGATTACAGATAGAGACTGATGATAGTAATCTTTTCAACTACTTATTTATGTCAATTGGATCATGCATAAAAGGATTTTATATATCTATCAGGCTTATCATAGTGATTGATAAAATAATTTTAAAAATTAAGTACCTTGACACTTTATTTATAGAGATTATGAAAGATGAGAATTATCATATATACCTAATAAACTTTTATTTAAAAAGTAATACTTCTTAAGAATATAGGTATTAAGCTCAAGAGAGTTATTAGTAATCTTAAACCACTTGAGTTTGTTTCTAATTGCAATACAAATAGTAAGACTCTATTAAAATGTATTCCCTATAATTATTCATGGTATTTGTATGCACCACTAGAGTTAGAATTTGACAGTGAGATTTAAGCATTATTCTATATTGCAGTAAAAACTTATTTTATCTTAAAATTTTAACACTTTATGAAACATATCAATATTATTGATCCTAACTACATAAGATCTTAAAGTTGTAGGAGTGCAAAATGGGCTCACGCATATTCTAATAGTAAGTGATAGAACATCATGACTACTAATATTCTAGAGTATTTTAATGTATGAAAAATAATAAAGAGTTATCTATCACATGCAAGATTTGGTTGATCACTTCACAGATTTACCGCAAAGTTAGTATTTTTAAAGAAGTTAGAAAGTTGTTAATATAAACACATACTTGACTAAATAAGCTGAAAATGTGATTCATAAGGCATCCAAATCTTTATATTACTACATCATACTTGTTAATTTATTTGAGTTAAAGGTCCATGATAAGAACATGAATGATATAATTAACTTGAATGCAAAGTTATGTATATATAGAGAATTTCATCTCGATTCACTCTATTGTTCACATGCATTTGTTGCATGTAAACATCCTCACATTTTAATACACTGATTATGTAGCATTTATTATTCTATTAACTTATTATCTAGCATATACAAAAGTTCTATATCCAATTGGATACTTTATTGATTGACAAGTACTTGATGCTATGTGATGCTGAGTTATTATTTTCCTAAAAACCTATATAATACCCAAGTAACATAGGAAGCAATAAATTTCATCGAACATTGAAGGTTGTGTCACAATAAAATGCCAAATATGCTGTATACATGATCATAATTGACCTCTTTTTGGAAGATCAAGTGCCAAAGTCACAGAATTGGGACATTTCTCTGTTTCAAAAATGTACTATCGGCTTCAATATCATGATAAGTTTGTTTTTCTTACTTTACATGAGTTTCAAAAATTCATATGTAATCTTTTTTTTTAGATGTTTTTATACCAAACAAAAATAGTGTCATAATTAATTTAATTTTATTATAATCTTTCTTATGAAATATCATTACTTTGTCTAAATTCGATTGCTTATGTTGTTGATTTTTGTTTTATGCATATCGGTGAAGCTTGTTAGAAATTGTTAATATCTTATCTTATGATATGTTAGCAACACAAACCCTCCACTAAGTGGGGGACTATTCTATATTTTTGAATCTAAACATAATAAGGATCTTATTATTGTTTAGTTATCATATCTTTAATATTTTGACTTATCATAAGCTTGAAAAATTAAATAGGCATTTATTTACAATTTTTTTATTCAATATTTTAGTACCAAATAAGAATAATGTCACAATTAATATTTTTATATATAGTATTGCTTACGAAATGTCAGTACTTTGTTTTGAATTTTTTTATGTGATTTATTTTTTTATACATATTAAAGAAACTTGTCAAAATTTGTTGATATTTTATTTAAAGATGTGTTAATAAATGTAGACACATTGTTAAAGGAGGAATTTTTTGATATTTTTGAGTTGATTTGAACATTATAAGGGTTATTATTATTTAGTTATCATATTTTGTTAGCATTTTGAATTATCATGGGTTTGAGAATTTCATAAGTATTCATTTGTAATATTTTTCTATTCGATGTTTTGACACTAAACAATGACATTGTCACAATTTAGCTTTTATATAGTATATGCTTTTGAAATGTCACTACTTTATTTTGAATTTTATTATTTAGAATATTTTTATAATAATTACATTTAAAATTATGAATTACATAGAAAGGAAGATCTTAAGAGATGTTAAAATTAATAACAAAAATGGTGTTCTAGCACACAACAATTTCATATCCAATATAAATTTGTTAACTAGATGCAATGTAAAGTTAGAGATACTCAACCCTTTAATAAGTATGTTTTATAGTACATTATTCCAATGGGACAAACTCATGTAATTATTTATGTGGTCATGGTATTTGATGAATTGTCTTTGATAACAACTTTGAGCATCAACATTGATAACTAAATCATATATTTGGATTTTAGGGTCATGTCACACCTACTACAATCCCATATTGGAAAATTAAAACTGATAATATAATATAAAGCTATATATACTTCTTTTTTTATAAAGCATATTTCTCTAATGAAACAAATTGTCCAATAGTACCATAATTTGATAACACAATTAAACAAATTATATATTTGATGTTTCCAATTACATGTCCCACTACTTACAATAAGACATTTTACTTTCATGAAATTGAAATGCGATTGAACTTAATTTTTTGAAAACAAAATAAGGAAGTTCTCATCTTTTACGTAGAATTTAACAAAATTACGATATTTATTGTGAAAATAAAAAAAAATTGATAAATTATATCTTCTCTGTTATGAATCACTCTAAAATTATACTATTTATCCATCTTAACCTTGTAAATCAAAAACAAAAAATTTAGGTAAAACAACAATTTTTACTAATCTTGAAAACAAAGATCCAGAGATTTAGTAAAAAGATTGACTACCACTATGAAAAGATTTTAATATCTCGAACTTAGCATGAGGTATTTGGGTACTTTATATAGAAATTTCAATCCTTTGTAATTTAGAAAGAAAGAGTAACAATTCTAGAAAGAGAAGACAAATTCAATTATAAACGAATCATAATTCTTCATTTCAGTATTTACAAAATAAAGAAATATAAGGACATTCCTCAATTAAAGTTTTATGGTGTTTGCTTGGGTTTGGATTATATACGAATTATGATTAAAGTTTTACAAAGTTGGATGTTAAAGAAAGTACGGCACCTAAAAACTTCTGATATGCAATAGTAGAATACTCACATGAGTATGCCTTCTTTTTTTTTTCCTTTCAAAAATATCAAAAAGTTTAATTTAGAGTTCTTAATAGATAAACTGATAATTTATGATGCATCTTATACAAAGCTTTTGATCTTTCAACTCAAATTAAGAAAATTTGCTTATTTAAAAAAAAATTAAAACTTCGTAAAACATCAATATAACTTGCTTTTTTTTCACATAAGAAAATTTACTTATGATTCTTTTCTAAAAACATGAAACTTGATAAAACATCAATATAACTTCTTCTTCTTTTCCCTCATTATTTTATCATGGCGTTATCCTAACATTGGTAAAAATCACTTTCCCCATTATTAGGTTTCGAGTAATAATCAATTGAATTATATGTGAGTTTATAAAGTTTGAAAAAATCTCATTAAAATATGAAAAATGTAAACAGCTATAATCAGTGATTTATTAAAAGTAGTATTATGATAGTTGGGGCCTATGCTAGAAGACATATACTTCATGTGCATGCTATACTATTAAATAAAAATTAAGATACTATGTTATCTTTGCCTTTTGTTTTCTTAATTATTTTGTTTTCTATTTTGCAATTTTGACACAACTGCTGGATCCAATGTTTGTTTTGACTCACGAGTTATGTGCTTTAATTTTGGGGAGAGGTAACTTGAGTAGTCCATGCAGTTAGAGTATCGAGTAGTTTAGCCTCACTTGATAGTGATTAAGGATCGAATTGATGATTTAGAGCAAAACAAATAGTCAATCTAATTAGAACATCAAGTCATGTAACCTTCATTAACGATTAAGAATTCTTATACATATGGGCATCTAATGACTTATGATCTTGCTTTTATCCCAATATTAAATGATAATAAGTAGCAAATAATTTAAATATTTTTAATTATTTTTAAAATGATATATAGCATAATATAATAGTTCAAATTTACTTACCTCATTATTAGTAAAAAAAATTGCAAATCTGCTTATTATAAGCATCACCATAATTTTTCATTTTAACATGAATTGGTTGCCTTTAATATAATTGATGCGTAATGAAGCAAACTTTTGACTTGTAGATGGTAGGTTTTCATATGTCCAAACTATATTATTTAGTTAGTTACTTATTTAAAGAAACAAATGAAATCAATATCAATCATTACTACTACTTCCATACTTAAAAAACATATATCAACCTTGTGTAAGCTATATATATTATTCGTAACCGATTATCCAACTTTTTGTCACTTAATCAAACCTTTTTTCAAGGTGCTTAAAGTCATATCAAAACTCAATCATCACATGCAACTTACTTAACAAAGATATATAATTAGCAAGAGCTGAATGACATATGTTAAATAATATAATATTAGTTAACTATGCTAGTTCATAATTTTGTTTATTAATTTTAAATGTAACGGTTGGGCTAGACAGGTGGCATGCACCACATCAGCATATTTGTTAGTAATACCTTGTCAAAATAATTGAGAAAATTTTATCATGAAATACACTAGAATTTGTTTTTAAAAAAAAAATTCTCTGTTTTCTTCATCATTTTTTCTCTCTTTTTCTCTTTATTCATCTTTCTACCTTTTATATCATCTATAGTAGACTATTACTATCAAAGTATTAGAGCTTTTATTTGATTTTCAACAAAAATTTTCATCTTTAAATTCTTGAGGATAAGGATTATTTCAAAGGAATAGCAATTTAATATAATCCATTTAGAGCATTAGTTAACTAAGTTAGTTCATAATTCTATTCTTCAATTTTGATTCAACGACTAGGTTAAAGAGGTGACATGTGCCACATCAATATATTTGTTAGTAATATTTTATCATAGCACTTGAGAGAATGCTATTACTATTATATTATAAAAATAATAATAAAATTCAATAATGTGTATGTATATATATATATATATACATGCATATTATAAAACAATAATAATATTTTATATGTTATTTGAATGGATAAATTGATTCAATCCAACCAAAAAAGAATATGGACTAATTACAAGATGTGACTTTCGACCCTTTTGTGTATAAAAGATATAACATATTGCCTATAAATTGGGCAACTTACTTGTTTTAAAAAACTTAGTTTCTAGATTGTTATAGCTCTCATAAACTTGTCTTTTATATTCTAATAATTTAAAAGCCAAACTTATTGTTTCAAGTGTTATTAATTACCTTGTTGAAACCAAAAATCAATTAATCAACTTATGTTAAAAATTCTATGCAAAGGAGTTCTAAGTAAAGATGGTAATAAGGTTAGGTTTATGCGAATATTTAATCTGATCAAAATTTAATAAGATGGCTGGTTTGAATAAATTTTAAATAGATTTGGATGAGTTTGGTTTATAGTGTTAATAATCAAATCAGGTTTAGTTCAAGCCTTTGGGTACCCATTACTCAAATTCGTTTATGTAATCATATTATAATATATAGTACCTAAATTCAATACTCGTTACTTATTTAATTAAATTAAAATGACATTATTTTGGGTGGTTTTAATTAAATTCTATGTTTGATGTTTGGAATATAATTTTGAAGTGAAAGATTACACGTTTGGGTTATATTAATATATTGGACTTTGAATTCTGAATTTGATTAATTTAGGTTTTGTAACATCTTTTATTAGTTTAAACGAATTTGGTATTCAATAGTAATTATAACTAATTTGGAATTAAAAGTTCTACAATTGTATTTGCAATATCAAGTATGGCATCCAATTTATGTTTGACGATCTAGAATATTAGTTTAGAGTATATGTTACTCTCTTAAGATCCATAAGCATTTGACAAATGGATATTCATATAATGCAATAACACAATGAGATATTTTAGTGATAATAAGCAGGTTACACTACTAATGAGTTTGGTGTGCTCATGTAGCTTAGGTAAATTAAGATTACGTACTTGATCACATTGTAGCTAGTAAGTAAGAAACGAGATTGAAGAGATAAAATTTAATGAGGATTTAATTAAACATGAGATGAAGAAAGAGAAGCAAGTTTCAAGAAACAATATCCATAGTTGTTTGAACCAAACAAGAAAATGAAGACATGAGCCTAAGAGTAGGTTTCATAGGTATAAATTGTAAATCCTCAAAGTTTTGCTCAAGAAATTATTTTGCATTCATACTCAAACATTTATGACAAACTGATTTTAGAAGAATGTTGTTTCAAGATAATTTAAAAGAAGATTCTATATAAATTTAAAAAATAGTGGTCTTCAAGAAAAATGATTTTGTTAAAAAAAAAGAATTTTTTTTTCATTGTAGCTGTAAAAGTACTATTGTCTATTGTTTGAGATGGTACTATCACTAAAATGGTTGATATTATTACCAGATGAAAAAAAATTTGATTGGTTAGTTTAACTATTACTGCTATCTCATAAATAGGTATTACTAGGAAGACGAGAAAAAAACACTCTTTTTTGTTTTCCAATGTGTTTAATGACTAATTTTTTAAGTAGAGATAAATAAATAATTGAAGGAGATATTTTTTAATAGATTTTTACATCATTGAAGTGTTCATTCATATCATTTAAAACCTTAAATCTTTTCTTGCTCACTCTTTGCATTTTGATACCATCTTTGAGAAAAGGGGTTAGAGATCTTCACTTGTAATATTTACTCTCATGTGAGAGTTGCTCTAATCCTCTTGTAAATCATTTTGGTTGAGAGATTGTAACAGGTAAAAAAATTACTTTATTAGAGAAAATATTAGTGAAATGACAACAAATGTTTTGATCTTTTTAAAAGAGATTGGGTTTGTAAGATGAAGGAATTTACCTTAATTGTAAAGCTTGGTTGGGTAGCACCAATGGAAGATTTAATTGAAAAATTAGTGAAAATACTCAAATGGGTTGCTTAAAGGCGTAGATGCATATAAGCAAGGATTGTCGAACCATGTAAAAATCTTTTTATTTGGTCTCTCTAACCTTTCTATTTATTTTCAAACATTGTTATTGAATTGGACATTATTTGCTAGAATGAAATTTTGATTTGTATTGAATTCATATTTTAAGTAAGAAAAGTTTCAAAACCCAATTTACTCTCCTCTTAAGTACCTTAGAACCAATAGAAGATTATATGTTTGGGGTTGCATTAATATGTTAAACTTTTCGTTTTGAATTTGATTAATTTACATCTTTTAAGTTTCTTTTTCATTTCATTCTTTTAAATGAATTTGGATCTTGATTTTGATTAATTTAGATTTTGTAACTTTATAGTTTTGTTTGATTAATGGAAGTTTATATTAATTTTATTTTTATTAATATTTATTATTTATTTGAAAATTTAATTATTATAAATTGATTTGTAAATAAATATTTAACTAAATAAGGTACTCATTATTTTATTAAATTTTATAAAATATATTTAAATATATAGATAACAAAAGAATTTGGACAGTTCAAGCAATTTATTGGTAATCATAACCAAATTTAGGTTGAATTCAAATAAACAATTAATTTTTTAAATGAATTCCATATTTTAATTAAGTTTGAATTCGAAAATCCTTAAATGGATAAGTACTTTATTCCTTACTATCACTAAATTTTTAAGTATTATCTACTAGATTTTTTTAATTTATGGATAAGCTGCTAAAATATCAACTAATTTAAATGTAAGTATCTTTTTAATTTTCAATGCTTTCATTTCTTATTTATAGATTATTGAACCAAACTACAAATTAATTTTCAAAGTACATGAACCTCTTCAGTTTTCAAAAATAATAAATATATTATTTAGATGAATGATAATCACTAATTTTTTAATTAAATATTAATAAAAATTAAAATTTTTAGATATAATATATTTTATACTATGCTTTTTATAAATAATGATAATAATAAATTATAATATAACAGTATTTTTTATATGTTAATTTAAATAAACAACTCAATTCAATCTAATAAAAAATATGAACCAATTACAAGATCTTAATTTGGGCCCTCCGTTATGTGGCGGGCTTCAATAAAAAGTGGGCTGGGTAGACAGTGATATGGGTTAGGCCCTTACATAATGAATGCATTTGGCATGGCAACAGAGTGGTTGTTATTCTGGGATTAGGGTTTAGGTTCCCTTATAAGCCGTGTGCTAGGGTGTCTCATCTTGAACAACTACTCTTGAGACTGGAAGAGACGCGGCACCTGCCGGAGGAACGATGGTGAAGGTCTCCTTTTACCGAAACTGTAAGTTCTCTTTCTCCATCTGTGTGTCTCTTTCTGTCTTGTCACTTCCTCTATTTGTGTGCGTGTTGCTGTTTGTTCTTGTTCGTGCACAAATGATATGGGATGTGTATGCTTTGTCTCTGTGTATTTTTTATACTCTTTCTGTGATTAGAGCAAGGTTCTTCAATGTGAAGTCTGTGTTTTGATCTCTTTCAAATATTAGATATTGTCAATTATTCTTTGTACAAATCGCTGGCCTGCATCTATATTTTCGGTCAATACTTTGCTTGGAGTCTGGGAAGACGGGCAAAGGGAACAGAATATTGGGGCATATAGAACCAGGCTGCACAGTTAGTCTATGTTGTGTTTGGTTGCTGAGAAAGCTCAGGACTTTCAGGTAGTTTTTACATTCCTTTTGTTAAGGAAAAAATTCTTCAGCTGCTAATTGATCTGAAGCTCAAGGAATAGTCAATGATAATTGACAAGCTCAGTTATCATTTATCTTTTTTCTCCCCTAGTATGAAAGAGGTAGCTGTTACTCAGCAGCCAACCTGGCTTTAATGTCTTGTTGTTTCCTGCATTTTGTTAGATGCCAAAGAGACAATAAAATTTACTTGTTTAATATATCTGGTTTGTTAACTGCTTCTTTCTTGTCTGATTTTTTATTTGTGCTTCAAATCCTGACTAATTTCAGATGGGAAGACGTTCAAGAAGCCCCGTCGTCCCTATGAGAAGGAACGTTTGGATGCTGAGCTAAAGCTGGTGGGAGAGTACGGGCTCCGATGCAAGAGAGAGCTCTGGAGGGTCCAGTATGCTCTGAGTCGCATCCGAAATGCTGCAAGGGAGCTTCTGACCCTCGATGAGAAGAACCCACGTAGAATCTTTGAGGGTGAAGCTCTTCTTCGGAGGATGAACCGTTATGGGGTTCTAGATGAGAGTCAGAACAAGCTTGATTACGTGTTGGCATTGACTGTGGAGAACTTCCTTGAACGCCGCCTGCAAACCCTTGTTTTCAAGTCGGGTATGGCAAAGTCCATTCATCATGCCCGTGTACTTATCAGGCAGAGGC
Organism: Moringa oleifera; assembly: GCA_021397835.1. NCBI lineage: Eukaryota > Viridiplantae > Streptophyta > Magnoliopsida > Brassicales > Moringaceae > Moringa > Moringa oleifera. Next base: position 5,650,502 of record JAJFZO010000344.1, on the reverse strand, counting down.
ATATCAGGTGAAGTATTTGGTTTTGTGTTTACTATTGGGATTAACTCTTTTTAATGTAAGTTTTTTCTACTATGTGTTTTGCTAATGGCATTGTTCTCCTTGTAAGTTGGAAGTTTAACTCTAGACAACACATTTTCCCAATAAAGCAATCAAGCCCATCCCTGCAATGGAATATAATATCTTTTGACTGTGAATATGGAAAATGAACACTTTAAAAGGTTTGCATCAATAAATTGGAAGGAAAGCGTATCTTTTTATGCATGAAGCAATTCCATTATGTTTTGGAACTTTTGAGTGCTCATAAATTAAAGATAGTTCTATTGAGGTTACAATCTGGTTGTCAAACATGGTTGGAACAATTTCCTTTAATTTTCTCCTCTGCTTTTTTCTCTCTCTTTTTTTTTTTTTTGGGGGGGGGGGGGGGGGGTAGACGTGCATGAAAAGATGGTATTAGCAGTTCTGCAGCAGTTTCCACGAGGGATGTCTCTCAGATGTTGGTCTGGAAACGTTAGATATCTATGTGGCAGTGATATTTTATCCTATTAGGTGGCAATTGGTGTTGGCGTATTAAGAAGGAAGCGTTGCATGTGTACTTGACATATTTGAGCATTAACCACATGCTGATATTGCTAACAATATGTATGTGAAACATCTGCCTTTTATGGATTGTCCTAGAACCAAGCACTGCAGACCAGAACTGACTGCTATAAACTCCAGTTTTCCCAATCTTTAAGTCTTAAATATTATATGCCTGCGGTGTGTGCCTAAGTTCTTTTTCACCTTTTGGTGAGTGTGTTGGCCCTAGAATTGTCTGTTTAAATTCAGACTTTTTGTTTTTGTGAATACCAGAATAGGTTTGTTTCCTTGACCAAGATATCGCATCAGTAGCTATTTAGGAATATAAGCAGGAATAGACTTTAGTTATTGCCACTCTGAGCTCTACTTCTTGAACAGATTAACTCATGATCCATTACGTTTATGATCGTCTAAATGTATTTTCTCTCCACTGTTACCTGTGTTTTCTGTAATTTTGTATTGACAGACATTTCTTTCTATGTTCGATGGATTTCTTTTTGACTGGCAGGGTTGGGAGGCAGGTTGTCAACATCCCATCATTCATGGTGAGGGTTGATTCACAGAAGCACATTGATTTCTCACTTACAAGTCCATTTGGTGGTGGTCGACCTGGAAGGGTGAAGAGAAGGAACATGAGAGCTGCTGCTAAGAAGGCTGCAGGTGGTGACGGAGATGAAGAAGACGAGGAATGAGCTTATGGATTTTGATGTTTTGCTGATATTTACAGGATTGCTCTCTCATTTAGTTTACATAACAACTCTATCAGCCTAGTTTTGTTATTATTAATTGTTTGGATTTGGCTTTTGAATGTTTTACAAGTTTAGATTGCTACTTTTTGTGGACCGGACCATGAATCGTAATACTATTAGCTTTCCAAATGAGAACACAACTTGCTTGGTTGTTAGTTGCTTGTAATTAGTACTTGCTGAATTGTGCTAGTGGAGAGGGGAAGGTGGAAGATTTGTCTGCCACAAAGGTTAGGTTGCTTGTCTGAGGTAATGCTGAATTGCGATGGAAGATTTTCCAAGTCTGTCATATATTATTTTTCCAGATACCAAAGGTTTTCCTCACTGTGGAAGTTGGTTAGCAAACTATTCCCAGCTGCCATGCTTAGATGGCAGGATAAGGAAACTTGAGTAATCTGTCTGAATTTGTAACCACTTATGGTTCTGATGGAAGTTCTTGAGATTGGATACATAGCCTGTGGATAGATTCAGATTCACTGGCTTGCGCCTGATTGGAAAGGCCTTCACAAAGGGTTACTAGGGTCCTCTAGAGAAGTTCTTAGCTGTTTCATTGCTCTCCTAATTCCTGTTAAAACGCTTGAGATGTACTTTTGATTCTGGACATGATCTGTTTGAAAGGTCCATACCCATTGCAGCGCGACTGCGGCACCACATTCTAGTGAAGTCAAATTCAAAGTTTTGTTGAGGTGGCTGCCGGGTTTGCTTTAAGCTGTTCTCCAGTTAATTCAGCTGCTTGAATTTATAAACCCACGTCCTTAAACTCTGGTCAAATATAAAATGCTAGTGTCTTTTTAAGTAGGCCAATCAATTTCCTTGTTATCTACTGAAGCCTTCCCCCAGCAGTTTTTTCTCCTTCCAGGCACAAGGAACCCCCAAAATCTGTAGCAACGATTAGTATAACACAACAGGACCGGACATGGACACCGTCAACGTGCTGAAAGGGTACGGCAAAGTAAGCCACCGAGAAAATCAGGTCGCACACCAGAAACCCACTAGAAAGCCCCTCATCTGCATCATCGCCATATCAGCAATTCTCGTCTTGACCTTGATCATTGGTTTGATGCTTGCAGCCATAATCCATGAGTCCAATACTGAACCGCCCGACTCGTCTTCTCTGTCGTCCAGCGAGTCAATCAAAGCAGTCTGCAGCGTGACTCGGTACCCTGATTCTTGCTTCACTAGCCTATCTTCTGTCAACAGTTCAACAAAACCAGATCCAGAAGCCATCTTCAGGCTCTCTCTGCAGGTCTCTATGACCGAGCTTTCAAAGTTCTCGTCCTCGTTGAAAACTTTCAACGATCTTCACGGCGAGGCTGCTTTAAGTGATTGTAAGAGTCTGTTCGAGAATGCAATGAGCAGGCTCAATGACTCGCTCTCGGCAACGGAGGTGAGTCCTGGCGAGAAGGTGTTGACTGAGGCGAAGATCAACGACCTGCAGACGTGGATCAGCAGCGCCATGACTGATCAGGAGACATGCTCTGATGGTCTGGAGGAGATGGGATCCCCAGTTGTCGATCAAGTTAAGAATCAGATGCAGAGGTCAAAGGAGTTGCTGAGTAACAGCTTGGCTATCATTGCTAAGATGCAAACCCTTCTCGAGAATTTTGACCTCAAGATGCACTGAGATTCATTTGTTCACTCCCTTCTGTATTTTTTTTTTTTTTTTGCTTGAAATTTCACTCCTTCAATGTGTTAAGGCTTTGCAATTGCACTTGCAAAGTGATATTACCATGCGTAAATGTCTAATGTTTAAATCAAGGTTCATTATTTCATATTCTCCAAGTATTTAAGCTTGCAAGTATTGCAAATAATTTGTGATGCCTAAAGAAGTCACCAAAAGCAACTGTAACATGCAATTTGTCACTCTGAAAAAAACTTTCAGCTGCAGCAAGGTCTTTCAGGCATCTTATAACTGCTTTCTATACACTAAATAGTTGTTCATGTCACGAGACTACATCATGTAATCAAAGAATCAATGAATACTTGAGGACGGGTGATACAAACATCTTTCGGTAAAAATGGAAAAGAAAAATTATGCTATACCAAAATTTTCTTAGTGATATGTTTGTGGTTAGTGAGAAAGCAGGCATTCACATTCCAACTTATATGCAGTTCAACTCATGAAAGAAACAAGAGAACGTGCAAACCTATCTTGAATTTGTCTGCATTGCCATCCCTGGCAAAAGAGAGGACTATCTACATGCCAGTTCTTGCATTTGCTTCATCACTGTAATACCTTCATAGTTTCTTCAATCCTTTTTGATGAACCTTCAGCCATATGTTACCATAAGATTGATGCTGATAAGTTGGCCTTAGTCCAATATCTTCAAGTTGTGTCTGTACTGGTCAGGTGGTTCCTAGAAGAAGTTGGCCTAGGAGTAGATGCAACTTCAGCTTAAAATGATTTTCTGCGTAGAGTCAACTTCCCAGATAGTCTTCCAGACATATCTGTCAACTGCCAGAGAAATGAACAACCACATTAGTCAGCAACAACATTAATAATCGTCGAACTTGGAACACTACTTAAGAATATAAAATGTGGGCATCACAATGAAATTAATTCACAGCTTCATCATTTTTCTCTCTGGACTACTTGTTCTCTGCTCTTGTTAACTGTGTGTTCATCTCTTGTGTTACACCCTACCTTTTCCGGTCATAGATTGATTGATCACTATGATGCAAACTACACATTTTCAACCATTCTGTTGGTATCTCTCTTTGTTTTCTTGTCTTCCTTTCTCAACCTATACTAGATAATAATTACAGTTTTCTGCTCTGTAGGTGTATGTGATTACATGTGATTTGCTAGTACCCATGCCTGCCTGAGTTTGACAGGTAGGCGTCCTCTGTTTTGTTCAGGAAAAGCAACATACACTTCTTCACGAATCAACACCAATGTTGATCTCAAAGGCTTTTGAGTTTGGTAACTGGTATAACTATCAGAAACTAATACTTTTGTGTGGGCCATCTTTGCATGTAAACCTGTACAATCAAAGGGGACATAAATTTTACTTGATGCTCCTATTCAAAGTTTCACCGAGTCAAGGACCAGCATCAAACTAAATAATGCAATTTTTCCCTGTTCTAATTGATCACATTGCCTGTGTTGGTTAAAATTATGCAATTTCTTTCCTCTGTTACCGCAAATACTGTGGTGGCTAAAACTCAGTCCTTAATGAAGATTTAAGAAAGAAACACAGTAGCTGTATGCCCGTATGCGTCGCCTTTCCAGTTTTGAAAAGTTATAGACCAAATCATACTACAGTTTCTGTATGAGGAAGGGTTAAACATTGCAGAGTACATGAATCTCTGACATGAGCTTAACTTTCAGTTGTTGGCCGCTTAAAATTATGTAGGCAAAGCTTCTAATGTTTCTACGGACATAAATAAGTGATCACCTCTGGTCACTCTATAAACTCGTAAGAGTTTCAGTAAGTTACGTCAAGTAAAACTACTATTTAGATTTGTATTTCTAACAATGAAAATAAGTAAAAAAGACAATTACCTAGAGCTTTCGAACATTTCCAAGATTGTGTTTTATATTGTTTCTTTTCTATCTTTTTTCCTTTTCTTTGGCTTGTGACAGTGACCACTAGTGTTTCTTCAACCGCAAAGAAGGGAGAAACACATTATAAGTTTGAGTTTCTTCCAATCTGTCAATGTGCAGAAGCATCTCTCACAATAGACAAAATCCAGAGGCCTCTCTCCTCCCACCTGTAACTCCAGGTTCAATCATACTTCTCAACCTCCTAAGTTACTTTGTAGAGTAATTTATTGGGTTTATCTGCAGAATCCCTTAAGCAATTATGAAACCCCAGACAGAAAAGAAACAAAGAATCACAATGGATTCTTACACTCATCACATGCCTCTTTTTCGCATGAAAAGATTAAGTATGATGTGTGCATGTATAGATACACGTAACTCCGCATTTGATTATCCAAAAAAAAAAAAGTTGCTTATAATTGATAATACTTTGCCAATATTTCCAAAACACTCTACCTGCATTGTTAGAGATCTGATTACTTCCTTTGAAGCCTTGTTCTTTTCAGCTTCCTCTTCTGCTGTTGCTGTTGCCTCCTTCAATCTCCTTGAAGTTTTTTCAAGTTCTGCTTCTAGTAGCTGCGATTTTCGAGTAAGATCCTCCACCTACATGGCATATTGTCATTTTTTTTGGCAGACATAGTTTATTGTAGTTCAATTGTGTGTCTCCAGCCATCAAATGCATGAAACACTATTTAATTAAGCCAACAAAAGCACCAGCAAGACTTCTACTACGTAGTGACAAGGACCATGTTAACAGCTTATAGGTCCCAAGTGCAGAAAATGCAGGGCGTCTATTCATTGCTGAGAGAAACATACTGAGATGAGTCATAACTTAGGCTTAATGGCTTATAGTGTCATCTCTTTTATTAGGCACGTCAAGAATTTTATAGAAGATGTTCAACAATTACAGCAACAACAACATTCTAGGTATATCTCTGGTGTTAAATAATAACAACAAAAGGGAAAAGAAAAGATACGAGAATGCACCAAAAGAATAAACCTAAGCCAGCATAACTTTGAATAGGTCACTAACTCCTTGTGTCAAATGTTAAATACTTACAGATTTACATGGGGTAATTTTGGGGAATCAATCCACATACAAAGCCAATAAGGTGAATTTAATCATTTTAGATGAGTGGCCGACTGTCTCCAGTAGCCTCCCAAAACTTCTAAAACAGCATGCAAGAACTTCACATAAAAGTCAAATAACAATCATAATACTGTGCACTTCACCTAAAAGTAAAACAACAATCATAGTACTATGCCCTCTTCTATACCAAAACAAAAAGTTGTACCATTGAGAACAGTTACACAAAAGCAAACAATATAAGCTGAAGATCAACTAGTTCAGTGATCAATATGTTATAAATAAGAAACAAAAAAATATATTGTATAGACAGCACTCGGAGGTACAGCCCCTACAAGTATGGTTAGAAAATCAGATGTTAGGATTTCTACTAAAGTCTAAGTAATCCACCTCATTTACAAAAGATACACTTGAGACTCAAAGTTTAAGAATATATATCCATTTGTCTCTAAATGCCTCTACTGTATCTCTATCCCTTCGAAGCCCTCAAATGGAGACTGAGTTATATGGTATACTATATCTAGCCACTGCATCACATGCAAATCTTTAATAAGTTAATGCTAAACATTCCTTAATGGGCCTTTTGGTTTTCTATGCATTCCTAATCAAATAAAGTTTACACAAGATCAGCAACAGAGAAGAGATCTAGCAAGTGAAAGCTGCAGATACTTCAGAAGTCAGATATCTGCTCCTGATAAAGAATAATGTAGAATACTATTTCAACTTCTTTCTAATTTTACTCATGTCTTTCAACAAAGCAGCATTTTTTGTGTTAACGATGTGATTATGGATAATGTTGTGTGGTTTTTATTATAAGATATTCGTATACGAGGTTAAAGAAAAATTAAATAAAAAAATAAGTGAAGAAAGAGGGAAAGAAATAAACTGCGCTTCCATGGCTACCCTGAGACTGACCTGTGCCCTTAATATATCTAGTTCCTCGGTGAAGCAGATATCTGTTTGCATTGAGCCATTAAGAATGAAATCTGGATTCCCAACATCAGTATAAGCTGAAGTTCTTATCACAGAGTGAAGAGCTCTTGTGTTCAGTGAGACAGGAGAGGTTGCTGGAGAACCTCTTCTTGAATTAGGAAGAGAAGTAGGCATTGGATGTTCAACTATAGAGGCTGCATCAATGTTCAAGTCTCCTTTTACTGTGCGCTTGAAATGTTGGCTCTTAGCTTGTCTGAAAGAATCAAAAGAGGTGAGCCTTGAAAGGCGACGAAGTGATCTCGTATTTGATATTTGTTTGTCATCTACCTCATTTCTGTTCATATTTTTATTTCCACTTGGACTCCTAGAATGTCCTGAAGCTGAGATAGATTTTCTATCTTCCTTTATTTTTTCAAAACAGACAGCACAGACACGAAAAGGCTTGTTCATATTAGGAGCCATGGCAGCTCTCAGAGATTTCTTACTGCTGCATGCATTACAGAAAGCTAGCCCACAGTTGTAACAATTGTGACGCCTTCTTCTGAAGTTAAATGGGATACGGCAACCACTGCATCTGGAATGATCAACACTGGAAATGGACTTCTGAAGACAAATGGCAGCTGTATAATTGGAACCGCATACCAGTCTCTTTACTTGTTTGCCTCTTAATGCTATAACGAGTGTAGGGATTATTCTGGATTCATTGTCTCCATGGCCTAATTGACCATTTGCTCCCTTCCCCCAAGTGTAGACCTCAGCTTTTGAACCTAGAGCTGCAATATGATGAGAACCACATGCTATTTCTTCGATGTAACTGTTGGAGATATTGTCTCCAATGCAAGCAGTAGGCTCATCGATGCTTCCAAGATTCCCAAGTTGTCCATAATCAGCAATACCCATGCAATAAACTTGTCCAGAAGCTGTTAGAGCAACTGTCATGCTCTGGCCACAGGCCACTTGGCAAAAACTAGTGTCATCTGACACTGATACACAAGATGGAATTAATCTGGGTTCTTTATCACCATGCCCAAGTTGCCCCTTGTCTCCGTCCCCCCAGGTGAACAGCTTTCCAGACAGAAATCTACCGGAATCGGAGTCCCCAATACTAACTTCAACAACTGCAGCAGAGTGCCACACACCACAAGATGTCCTCACAGTTCGTAGTCCCCTCAGTGTTTCAACTTCTCTTGGTATACTTGTGCTATTACGATCCCCATGGCCCAGCGCACCAAAGCTTCCCTGTCCAAATGTGTACAACTTACCTGCTGATGTGACAGCTGCAGTATGCCAAGGTCCACAAGATACATATGATACATAAATACCCTCCATCTGACCAAATACTCTCATCGGTTTCCAGTGACTGCCATCACTACCAAGCCCTAGAAGACCGCAATTATGACTACCATCACCCCATGTGTACAGATCTCCTGAAAGTGTGACGGCACAAGTGTGGAATTCCCCGCAGGCAGCTGATTCAATGGTTGACCCACCTAGAGCCTCAATAAGCTTTGGGTGAGAAACATCAGCTTCAACTCCATGCCCAAGGCCGCCCCCAGTTCCTTCACCCCAACTATAAATCTGCCCCTGTTTCGTGACTAACACAGCATGCTTATTGCCACAAGCAATACTTCGGGCATCAAGTACTGCAGTTGTTTTGAGTGTCCTGGGCAGAAGTGCATCCACTCCAGAAGCAGTAGTGGTTCCAATTCTATGAATACCACCACCCAACAGACCATTGCCGATTCCTTCTCCCCATATGAGAACATCATAGAGAGCATTGAAGTCTTCATAAGATCCCTGGCTTGATGAGCTCACAACACTAGACAAACTACTTCGAAATGAATCAACTGCAGAGCAGCGACTAGGTAGATTATCTAATTCATCAGATGATAACAAATCAAGAGATTCTGCAACTGATTCAGCTCGAGGGTAAGCCTTTGTCGCTGCAGTATATGATAGAACTTCAGAAAAAGCTTTTACCAGTCTATTCCGTCGAATTTTCTCAGATGGAACCAGAGTATGGGCTTCTCCTCCCTCCTGCAAAGCTAAATGTGTGAGACAAAATTAACTTGGAAATAGCAAATCATTTGATCTTCAAAAAACTAACAGCCAGAAACCAGAAACCTTGCAGAGTATTTCACTGCTGGTAGATGATAGATTAGAGGTAGAATTCCTTTGCGAGTGGCTAAGCATGCTATCTGATGAGATACTATCACTTCTTGAATCACATCTTGATTTGGTAGTGTTACCTCGTGAAATTAAGGCCTGGAGTGCAGCAAACCAGATCTCAGCTTCGTCTTTGTCCTTGCATATCTGCCCATGGTGCCCAGTAACTAGAGGTAGTTATAATGTATTAACATCAGATTACTGTGACTATATTCAATCTCAGATCAAATTCAGCAATTGGAAAGAAAAAATAAAGAAACAAAAAGAACTAAAGTTAAGCTGATTCTTAAATTGGAAAGTAAAGTGTTCTTTACATTCTCTCCAATCCAAAAAGGAAGAAAGAGGAATTCATTTGATAAAAGATATATTTGAACTCCAATGATCGGTAGACTTGAAATGCAAACACCAAGCCCCTCAGAGTTCTCCCTACTCGACAATCTAAGGAAATAAACCTAAATTCACAAGTTACTAGAGAAATACAAGCACTCGCTCTATAGCTTTCTTGCGCATACACATACATGCACATATCCAAGCATAATATGAAAATTAGAGACTGGAACCCTGTTCTAGACGTGTTGGTTCCTGCTTTGGATGGAGAAAGGTGCAGGGCTGACATGAAGAAGAATGATTCGGAAGTAAGGAACCAGTGGTACCTGTTTTACACAATCACTCATGCCTGGGGAGGGAAGGAAACTAGAGGTCCACACAAAAGTTGTGAGATGGTCTCTCCAGCTATGCACAAAAGAATGAAACTTACTTTGACATAGCACACATGACCTAATGGAATCTAAGGAGAAAGAAAGTGAAAATAACATTCTTTCATTAATAAAAAAAGTAAATAATGGTATATCTGAAATAACCTAATTGAAGAAATATAACTTGTTCAGAAAAACCATATAATGAAACCTTTTGGATTTAAATGCCAGTTAGATAAGAAAGACACAGGATAACTGTCACGACATTCGTGACCAGGAATGTTATAGGACAAACCATTAACTGAGCTTTGTAGGTCACTAACAGAAGAAGATCATTAGTTGCCATTATACAACGAAAGGAATGTTCTAAGAATCACTCACTGACATTTCTCAGAGAAAACATATCAATATGTTTTAGCTGCCAGACATAATTCTAAATAAAGTTGAATCTTTAATGAGATAACATCTTAAAATATAGAAATATCTACATGCACGAGTACACAATTCCTCACAAAGTCAAGACGACAACCATCAAAATGCCAAGACTCTGACAATTGAGTTGTCAATAAAGAACTAAACATAGATCTGGTACCTAATTAACTATTTTGCAAAATAAGCTCCCCATGAACCATGAACTCATTAGCAAACAGATAGAAGAATAAATATCAAATCTATCATGTTATTTATAACTTTTAGCAGGGAGAAAGATCTATCCCTGGAAGGCAAATGCATACATTTCTCTGGTTTGCTACCAAATAACGGTTGTCTCGTGGACAATTTTTTCTGTGATAGAAAGAAGAATGGAGAACTCCTCTCTTACATTCAATTGGATGGCAAATGCTCTAGTCTTAGTGGATCCATTTCTACAAAGAATAGTGTGGTTTCTGCCTGTGGGAAACAGGGAAACGGCAAAGGTGGTAAAGGATAATTCCATTCAAATGAACATCTTATTAACTGAAGAGATGACAGTTTAAACTCAGCTGCACCAGATTTAATATTGTGGTTTTCAGGTTTTGTAGATGCAAATATATATTAAAGGGCAATTTTCATCCAAAAGAACACCTAATTAACTGAAGAGACAATTAGCATGAACTTGGGCATACCATATTTAAAAGTATGGACTTTAGGATCAATAGATGTAAAAATACATCAAAAGCTCATAAGATAAAAACCTTTGGAAGGATCTCTCATTAATTTTATTAATCATTTTCCATTAAAATTATGGGCTAAATCTCCTAGAAACAGAGAATTGTTGATTTGTGCATTTAAGTTAACCTTTAGTAGAAGGATTATGCTCCGAATTAGAGGATTCAAAACATAAGCTTTTGATGTTTAGCAATATATTAAGGCACATTTCATATGCATATGACAGAAAGGTTTACATGAAAAAAAAAAAAAAAGGAGAACACCATGAACAAACATCAATGCATGGTTAGAAAGTATCCTTGTTCAAGAGCAACAGAAAATACATAAAGAAACTGTTCCCAGAAAAATAGCAAGAGAAGAGTAAAATACTAACCAAATCCAGAGACCTCCCACCGTATATAAGAGAAAAAGATTGGTATTCCTTCTCAGGTTGAGGGTACCGCTGAAATATTGCCTGACAAATGATACCAAACAAACACATTATCTTGGTTCAAATTGATCCTTTAGAAAAATAAGTCCTTCTTGGACTAGTACTCTCTATTGCATGTTATAGGAGCTGATCAAATAAAGTCTTAATGAAAGAAGTGAACTTATAAGTAGAGGGCAATGCAGAATGTATGTAATTTCCTGTGTACAGAGATACAGAGTCATGATGGTTTCAAGAACTAAAGAACAATTTGTCATCTGCTGCAAACATAAGAAAAACTTAAGTGTGCTGCATACCATTCAAGTTAGCATTGAACTTATACTTCCAAGACCACGGTTAAGGAAAAAACCTGTTGTGTTCTGCAATCTACTACATTAATTGAAGGATGGCAAACTTACAGTGCGCTGTCCCGGTATGATCTTTGAAACAATGCTCAGTTTTAGTTGTTTCTCCTTTTTTCCTGAGTACCATATTAAACAAGTCTCGTCCTGGAAACATTGACAAAATGAGCATATAGCAAATTTCGATATGACAACAGATTATGATCCTTGACCTGCTACAGCTAAACAAATTGCACAATCACAAAGTCCTGCCAGAAATCTCACCTGGTTTATTTAATAACCTGATCTTACCAAGACCATCACATTAAGTCTAATAAGAATTTGGGAATATGTCCACTCACTTCGAAGTGACCCAGACCCATGTCTTGAATTTCATTTTTGACCGTTACAACAGATGGCAAAAAACCAATCAAAATCCTCCCAATTCTTGACGAACCTCCCAAAAAGATCATAATCAATCTGATAAAAACTATGATAAAGTTTTGCATGCCCCTCTTTTGTACAAGAGACAAACTTCTTTGGACCTCTCCGTAGATGTCTAGTGACACCACTGCTAACAAAATCTGGGTTATTGATTTGGCAACTTAAAATTATTTTTACAGGCTGTAGTTATTCTCATTGATGAAAGGTACTACTTGAAATGCTAACTTCCTCCATCACCCTAACATTTAACGTCTGATTTTTGTACAGAGAAAGTGTTAAACAGGTTAAAAATTTCTTCTTCTAGTGGGATATTCTTTGCAGACACTTGGAAATTCTCTCTCTTTTTAGTCCCTGAATTCTCACATTATCTTTTGTTAGTCTTAATTGTGAAGGAAATAATACCTATAAGATAATAAATTAATTTGACCCAAGTAAAGTTTTTTGCAAAGGACAGACAAGGAGACAAGGAACCATGGGAAGACCAGATAATATCTAAGACATCAAACTAACCAGTCATTTATGCTAGGCACAAGGTGAAGCATATTCTCTTTCAGATGCACTTCAAACTCCAGCAAATCTAAAAGCATTGTCACATTTTTTGTTAAAACTAACAGCAAATTGATAGTTTGAGCTGTTTCCAAGTAAATGAATGTAGACTAGCCCCAGTTGCCTGTTAATTTCTGAAGAAGAATATATTTAAACTAAAATTCATACCTGCTCAAAAAATATAAAAAATAAAATCCATACCACGTCAGGTGATGCTGCCTTTGGCTGGAAGTTGACGGCTAAGTACAAGATCAATAATAATAACTCACATCAAGTATATGTTATGTACACAGCCTTAAATAGAATCCAAAAGCACCAAAATTTCCCGCTATGTAACCAATTCTTTTTTGCCGTCTTTTGTGATTTACTTAGGAAGGAAATTCCAGTACTCAAGTCATCATAATGATATGAAAGAGGGTAACTGTAATTTCTCATGGTAACACTATAACTGGTTCCAGGTTGAAGAAAAGCTAGCCACAACGAAGAAAATGGAAATAAATACCGGATGCTTCTATAAGTACGAGGCAACATACACTTGAAAGACAAAATGGAAAAAATTTAGGCTTCCCACGACGCCCATATTTCAGCAGATACGTCCCTTTCTTAAGTGCTGCAATGGCCTGCACAGTCGAAAGATAAAAGTAATTGTATTAGAGGACATCAAAAACAAACTCCCTTCAACAATCCTCCAGGATGCCAAATTATCCCATTTGAAACAGATAGCTATCAATAAGATTAACACTTTCAAGACAGGAAATTAACAGAATTCTTTCATTTGGGATAAGGGAATATGATTAAAAGACCTTGATAGCAGCTAGAGAACCAAAGGGAACTGGACCAGTAAAGGTAAACAAACTTAAGAGTAAAGCTCCAGATTGAAGAAAGCACCTGCTCAGTATTCCTCTCAGGGAGAATATAACCCCGAAAATCAGCCATTCAAGTTGCAATACCAAGTCCAGTTCCAGAAAAGGATAACACCACACTTCTAGAGAGGTACAGAACAATGCCCATACTCGCCCCATATAAAACCGTTCAGTGGATCCTCTACCAGAGGACAGAGCATGAAATTCATCTATTTCATAGTGAGAGAAGTAGAATAGTCTCAAATATCATGGAAATTGAGCAGAGACCATAGTCTACAACGATCTGTACTTTTGAGTTCACTTCAATCTCCCAAACCATAGGGTTCATCCGAATTTTCTAGCAACCAAACCTACAAACAACAGGCACTAGCTTTTAGGAACATACCATAGATCAAAATGGACTACGTGACGCCAAGGTTACCGCATTAGTCGGTCGTACTGCCATCCATCAAACCATCATTGGAGATCATAATAACTAGGTTTTTGTTTAAGAAGAATAAAATAGGTGAAATATCCTTGTTACTTACCTCGCTGTGTCCTCTGATCTTCTCGGAAACCAAACAGTGAACGAACATATGAAAAGCTCTCAATGTATAACGTGAAATTGAGGGAATGAAGAATGCTCACCTGAAAATCGTTATTATCGTTGATGAAAACGTATTTTTAAAAACAGAGGCGGATTTAGCTCGAAATACAAAGGAGATTAAGAAAATTTTACAACTTCTTACAGATGATTAGAATAACGATCGCTAAAAGAAGATTGCAGTTCTAGCAGTCCGTTCCTCTCTCTCTCTCGAGTCTCTCTTTCCCCACGTCGAGTTTTCTCTGTTCTTTTGGCTTTTTCGTTTATTAATCTTTTCCTTGTTCCCTGTTGTGGTTTGATGGTTTCCTGTTTGAAAGTTTGCAGATTCTGATTCACTTTTGCCACGTCCGCAGCTGAATCTCTTGAACGGGATAGCTTCTTTTGTCCTTATTTTGTCTGTGTGATCGAAAAGACCTGGGATGAATTGTCATTGCTTTATTTATGACAGCCTTCTCTGCCTTGAAAGATTAAAGGATCCACTCTGCTCTCTATTATGACAATTAGTACCAAATCAAAGACATAATCATTAAATAGTTTGCAAACTGACAATCTAACCATGGCCCAAAAAAAAAAAGAAAATGAATATTTGATTTTCCTTTTGGGTAAATTCAGATCTTGTGAAGTTAATCAATAGATTTGCTTTTCTTCCGATTCCACAGTTAATATTGTACTCCAAGCATAATTATCATGAGTTGTTTGGGCATTAAATTGCATCATGGATGTCACCATGTGCAAATCTATTTGACTTATTAAGCTCAGTATGAACCAGCAATAATTTGACCAGATTCTCACTTTACTAATACATTTACCATAGAATTAAATGTTAAACACATGATTGTGAAGGTAACAAGAAAGGAAAATGCAATCAATTACCCACCCCGCAATATCAAAGGAAGGCAAGCAAATCTTAAAATGTATTTGCCAATAAGAAATCATGAAGGGCACAATCAAATGCCTTCATAATGCAAGAAACCAAATCTTGGTAGAAAACTGAGATCAACAAAATAATTAGAAAATATACATATATTAGATAACCATTACTTTGAACTCCCACCATCTATCATAAGAGAGGACTTCTATGCAGGGGAAAGCAACAAGAGCAAGATGGCTTAGGAATTTATTTACACACTATATCACAAGAACATTCTGAGTATACTTCACAATTACCAAAGACCATATCAGACAACAGAACCAGAAACCGAGCATCAGACACTGAAGACACCTCCGCTACGATCAGAAAACGTCTGCTAAGATCAGAAAACATCTTCCACGAGAAACTAGGTTGCAGTTGAACATACTGTGAGGTATGAGGCTCAGTATCTGTGATTTTCATTAAAGATTGGATAACCACTATTCCTCCTGGATTTATCCGCCTGCAAATTATGACCAAGAGTAAAACATAAAGGTAGGTGGAAAAGATCATATTCTGCTCTTAATTCCAGAATCAAAATAGTCCTCTTGAAATGATTACATTCACACTTAGCCTAAACTATCAATTTCAAATAGGAAATAGAAGAAAATTCCTCAAAACATGGGATAATCTTATGCATCTTTAACTTCAAGAATCAGCATACATGTAGACAGAGCATTTCTTAGAAGCAGTCAACTTCATTGATGGCATACCCGGTTAATGAGCTTCTCAAAAGCTTCTGTTCCATTCTCTTCAATGTATTTCTCTGCAACAGTGAGAATGTCGTCCGGCTTACTGAAGATGTCCTTCTCCCTTGGCACATACCAGATATTAACGGTCTGTCGATTGGTGAAGAAAGGTCTCACATAATGCTCATATACATATGCAGCACCACTGAAGTAAGGAATAACAAGCCAGCAGGTCAAAATCAGCTTTGCATACAGCCATATAGGGATCCTGCAACATAGATTAAACCAATCCAGCAGAAGATTAGTTGTTTATACATGTTTCTAATCGGCTACACATGAATCATATGAAATGCATTACTATAGAAGATTTTTGAATCATCTAATGTTGGGTAAAACATAGAAATTCCATAGACACTAAAGTTCACTGGCAACGCACATACCTTTTATCACAACCCCATCTTCCCCCTAGCCTTCTTGTTTGCTAAAAGCAGGAAATGAATAACAGAGATTTTCTATGAAGCAGAGAACTAATCAACGCAGAGAAATAAAGGTATTTGACAAATGAAGGTATTTGACACCCTTCTGAAACTTCATTTGGAATATGAAATAATCAGATTCTTGGATGGTTTCAATTGGTTCTTATAATTCATTTCTCGAAGGCGATCATATCAACATCATTGGTGAATATTAACAATTTCAGACAATGCAGAACTATGTGAAAACAGTTTAATGATACTTCAATCAAATTATTTCCAACAAGGTCCCACAGCAAACGATAGATGGGATAAGAAATTAAATTACATTTCAACAGAAGAATCAAATCTGAAGAAGCTTACAACGCACATGTAACTACTACTCGAGAATCAAGTAAACTCATTGTAACTCAAGCACAAAATAGAACCAAAAAAGATTCAAGGAGTAGCATAATATGCAAATTCACTATCAAAATATTTATACTTGTATCATTAATCTTAAACAAAATCTGCTTCCTTAACCAATGAAGGAGAGGCAACAAAAAAGAACATCTAAATTTACCATTCAATAACTTTGGCAAAAGTGAGCTCAAAGAGAGTGATCAAGGAATGCAGAACCCAGTATGTGAGCCATTGTTGGTCATCAACAGGAGACTTGGATTCAATTGCCTTGATTGAGGCATATCTGTTAACGATGACAAAAAAAATCAGAAGAAAAGCATGGTGTCAATCTAATCCCGAATCAACACCAACCCAACCAGAAATCAAATACCATACTACAAGCACACATACTGAGAAGGATGCATAAAACACAAAGTAAATGCAGAACTAATAAATAATTAGATACATAAAAATTTCTTGGAAAATAGAAAGGAAGGAAAAAAGAAGAGTAAAGCCCCACTTACACAGGATAAACGAGACCAACCACAGGCCTGAAAATCAACCCGTAAATAAATTAGAAACTAATGCCGATAAAACAGAGAGCAACATATTACCACACTAACAGACCTTCTAGTAGAAAAAAATGTAGGGCGCTCATAAAAAAAAGCGGAAATTTTACTTTCCAGGTCTAAAACGACAACTACATGGTTCAAATTACTTCAATGCCTTGAGATCAAGCACAAATATATGACATCCATTAACAACGTCACCATAATTTTATATATATTTAGTAAAGCAAATTGGTAAAGTTGGTGAACTAGCGCAAGAACATCAAAGTTTCCAAATGTCAAGGATCAATGAACAAGCCAATGGCCTGAGATTAAGCACACAAACCTGATCCTTTTGGGTCTCATAGAAACCAACCGAGATACAACAACAACACAGTAAGAAAAGAAGATATGTATCATACCCAGCAAGGACATCAAAATTTTTTAGAAGAACCTTGAAGAAACTTCCAGCCCCAGATCCCATATCTGAAATTCCAGAATGTGTCTGCTAGTTCTCTAGGGTTTGTTTGTCTGTTTTCCCTTGTTTACTAGGTTAAACAAAGCTCACGTTTGAGCGCACACACGCAGTGAGAGAGAGAGTGTCCATGGATATCTGTCACCGTGTTTTATTGTACGAGTGGCAAAGCACGGGAGCAGACTAATGTGACCTGAAAAGCAGAAATTATTATTCGATGCTTCGCAGGTATTCCTGTTGTCCCTAATCTGATCGGATCGAAGTGCAATTTTCGTCCAGCTTGTAGGTCCTCAGATCGGGGACCACGGTGTTACCAAAGCAGCGAATTCTTTTTCTTACAAGGCAGTGGATTTGGTAGAACTTCTTGCCGACTCTCCTCGAAAAGAACCCTTTCATTCATCATAATCACGGAATTACCCGAGCGTCTAGCAGGTTCTAAAGGAACCTCCGTTACTTGGCTTCCTTTCCCCTTTTTCTTCCTCCCCGAAGCCATTGCTATCAAAAGACTGCAGTTCAGCTAACTGGCTCAATCCCACTTGAGTTTCTAATTCATTGCCCACATGTGCCTTACATAAATAGCTCTTCCATAGAACTGCAAATTAAAGTATATACTTAGTTTCTCATACTTCCTTCCATTTTCTACTCTTCTGTTTAATTTTTCATCCACCAGATTAGATCACAGTATTGTTTCTTTATGACTGAAATGTCAAACAGAATCATATATAGCTTAAACCCTTCAACTTTCACATTTCCAAGAATGACTCCCTAGGTTAAGTGCTAACCAAGCATCATGGTTTCATTAGCAGCCGGACGTTAGAACCTTAATGGTGCCCACTACAGCGAAAGAAAGAAAATCTACAAATTTATCATTAACCTATGAGCAAATCTACAAACTCCCCAGGGGAGGGAATGCCTAGTCGCAAACAAGGTGAGATTCTACAAGATACAAACTGGTACTTGAAAATGGCGAAGTCTACAGGTTATTGGGACCTACGTCCTGGTTGTTGCAAATACTGGCATTGCTACTGATAAGCTGAAACTTTTCACTGGCTTTCTGCTGCTCTCTAAGAAGTTGGGATGGCCAGGAATCTGCTGCCGTGGGATACCTAGCATGTGGTTTACTCACATTTGAGGTGGGCTTCGCCCCAGGTTGGGTCATATCAGGCACTGGATAAGCTTGGAGATCAGGGCATAGGGGCACAACAAGAACAGCAGCTGCTTGCTTTAATGCAGGGTCCGCAGCAGGCAGTCCAAGACCATGCCGAGGAAAATTTGATGCCAGTTCTGACTGCTGAAACTCGGGAGGTGGGGCGTTCAAGTCAGGTTTAGACTGGGCCATCCTCGCTTCTACCTCACTTTGCAGCTTCTTGATTTGAGTTTCCAGGACAGAATTCTCCTCCTTCAGTTCATTCTTCTCAATGGTCACCTATTCACCGTTTCAAACAACATAATGTGCCTGAAGCAAATGATGCGCTAATCCGTACATGCGAGATGTTACTCACACTACTTACAGAAAATAAAGACTGGATAGAATTAATTCAAAGCAAGGAGTGGAAATAAAGTTCTAAGCTGATCCTGCCATCACTTAGAAATATAGAAAATATTGTTTTGTCACTACATGTGGAACATTATTTTGAAGAAAACTTTAGAGCCTTACATAATGAGATTCAGACAGGAGAGATGCATTCTCCTTCTTGAGGGATTCAATCTGAGAAAACAAGTCCTTCAGTATTCGAGTAGCTTCACACAAAATGGAGGCCTTACCATTATTCTGATGAGTGAGTTCTGGGCAAGAAAATATCCAGAGTGAGATACATATAATTCAACACCACCTTACAAATAAATGACCTTCTCTATCGATTTAATTAAATACATATCAAATATGGAAAATTAGTCGACATCATGAAATTGACAGGAGATTTAATCAAAAACTATTACATGATCACAAAGAAAATCATGAAAAGAACAAAATTTACCAAGAGAATTGCCAAGTTCAAGGAAAAGCTCATTAAGATGCTCACGCTTCAGTTTCTCCCTCTCTGCCTTGTGAATCCTTTTAGGAACTTTCCCTTTGTTTACCCTGCAGCACAAACAGCTTTCAAACACCTTAAAGTAAAGTTTAAAAATAGCTCATCTACAGAACTGTTCATGTATTCCACTTCAATCTGTTAATTTTCAGAGTAAATAATCTGCAGGAAGAACTTGATAATCATGTAGAAAGGGTAAAACATGTATGAATACATCACAAAACTGTAAATTACGACCACCAACAATCATATTCTTTTTGTTTCAAAACAGAATCCCTGGCATGCAGAATAATGCATCCAAGATAGCTCATTACTTAGGAAAAAAACTTAAGCATAAAGGACCCAAGGGTCAAAATTTAAATTAGAGCTCCAGCAAAGCTTATGCTAAAAGAAAAATGTTAAGAAGACTATAGAGACATCCTAGATAACCAAAAGCTTAAGAGAAAAAATCATCTAAAAAAATTTACATAGGGATTATAATGCAAAAACATATCAGGTTAACCAAAGAAGCCTGGTTACACGTTAGAAGTTGCATTGTAACATCAGTAATTACTGCTTTTTGTATTTCAAGCACTAAGAATTAATCAAATGGCCAAAGTCCATCAAAGAATTAAAAAGATGATTTACAAAGCCTAGGATCACCCAGAACTAACCTGCTGTTAGATGCATTTGCAGTCACATTCACCTTGTCAACCAATGGAGCAGGAGCCTCTGAACCCATGTTCCTTTCAGTATCAAAAATGACCTATGAATTCCCTATAGTAAAAAGGAAAAAACAGTGGATTAATGTTTTCTTTTCTACTCATCTGCCAACCAAAGGAAGAAGAGACAATAAATTATGGAGTCTGGATTTGCTTCCCCAGCCTAAGCAAGTTGAAAATCAAACAGACATCAAATGAATCAGTTACATTTAAATGGGAATCCTTTCTTTTCCTTTGTCAGAAAGATGGGGGCTTTTCTCCTGTCAACAATACCTATCTCCCTGATCGAATTTAATTACAAAATTATCTTTAACAATTTATGCAATTAAGCAGTTACAGAAGAATTCAGTCGAACCAAGAATGATGTCTAAGCACAGAAAAATTTTGAAGAGCTAAACATAGAATGCATGTATAACTTAACATACGTAGATACAGACATACACACGCACATATGTACAGATACAGTTATAAAATTCCTAATCCAGTTTATTCGAGCTTTCTAGTAGCATATCGATTTACGATAATTATTCTCTAGCAGTTCCCACCATTTTCTCAGCAACCATAAAGGCATTTCATTAGCCAAAAATTGATATCACAAAGCAAGAACTTGAACAACTAAATCATTAACGCCAAAAAAGCATACAGACACACAAGGAGAACCTAGATTAGAATCAAAGGCAAAATTACATTGACCCCTGGCCAGCCCTCCCCCTTCCCACCGAAAAGGAAATAAATAAAGAAAAAAAATGCATAAACCTACCTCTCAAATCAAATACTATCGAGCAAAAAACTCATTAGAAAACTGTGACAAAGGAATCTTAAAGAGCACCGCGATTTGTGAGGAAGAAACTCTTCAGAGGAAATGAAACAAATTTGAAGGGAAATTAGGGTTAGACAGAAATACCTTGTAAATTGCAACTTGAATAATGTGAAGAACACAAGTCCAGAGAGGGAGGGAGAGAAAGAGCGTGTGGTGAGAGAGAAGAATACACCAGAGGGCGCGTGGCGAGCACCTGCTATTTGGTGCAGTGAAGCGGGACACGTGAGCTCGACACATGCCCAATTCTTTTACCCGTTCGTCTTATCCCGTCACAGTACGTCCCATGCGCTTCCTACATTCAGCCTCGTCACTACTACCAGCAGCTTTTTCACTAAAAATAAATTAATAATTATTACAATATATTATTACAAATCGTTTTTAGTAAAAAATATATATATAATTCTTCCTTAAAAATAAAATATAGAATAATTTTATTTTATTTATTTTTCTATCTTTCTCCCTTTTACCAAAAAGGATTACGGCTTTGAGGAGAAAGCGTGTGGTGTCCACAGAGAGGCATACGCGGCAAAGTCCTCGGTTGAAAGTGAAAAGTTGATGTCTGCTACAGACTCAACGAGGCGTGTGTACTCCACGAGGCCAAGAATGAAACGGCGGCGTTTCGGTAACGGTTTGTTTTTTTGAAAGGGCAAATGAGAAAATAAACAAAGATGACTTGCTATGCTGCACGTGGCGTGCACGTGACGCAATGACGGCTTTTATCGTTAAATACTGCTGAATGTGCTGATGCGGTGTGTGATGACGTAAGTTATTGCCATGTCTAAAAAAGAAATTATTTTTAAAAAAATTGACTGATAAATGGAGAAATTCAACAGACAGCTTAGCGGGTCAAAGCACAATAATGTCATGAAAGTGCTCCAATCATAATTTTTTTATATTCTAATTTAATTTAAATATAAAAATTTAAATAACATAATCTTTTTAATTTAAATTTATAATATGTATGAAAATTCTAAGTTAAATGATTATTAAAAATAATAATATGTTAATTTTTAAAATATTTTTAAATTAATTTAACAAAATTCATCCGTAAAATTTAAATAATTTTTAATTCATAAATTAGTTTGTATTGACTTTCAAAATCTTTAATAATGTAAAATTAAAAAATATACAAATTTTAGTACATAAAATCTTAATTCAAATATTTCTAAAAAATTTTAATTGAAGTAGATTCATACTTCAAAATTTAAATTTAAAAATATATAATTTAAAATTGTTATATTTATAATTATATATATACACACATATATGATAACTGCCTAAGCACACCTACATGGTTTGAGTGAAGCTTCCAAGTGTTTGAATATCTCTAGCATTAATATTATTAATTTTGCAGATTAATTTTTTTAATAATATTCTAAAACATAATTAGAAGAGTGCTTATCTGTGCCAAAAAGTAATATAAAAATATTCTAAATTTCTAATAAATTGAACATTTATCATATAAAGGAACATCAATACAGCAAGAAGCATGCCTATTATCAGCCACTCTTCAAATTAAGCTCACCATAGACTGAATAAAAGCATCATCTATTAGTGCCATTGATGTGAGATTTATTGACACAGATGTCAATTTCTTTATCTTCTTCAGTCTCTATATGCCCAAATCAATTTGCAGGTCCTGCACTAACCCAAAACCAGATATGCATGCTTAAAAAGAATAGGATGAAGACTCAGAAGAAGAATGATTGAATACAAGATTAGCAAGCAAGGTCAAAAGAATATTCGATCATGATATTGAATACCCGAAAAGATTCTCTACATTTTATTCATTTTATCTAGATGAGAAAGTGCGAGATTATGGAATGTGAGATGACTCTAAGTAGGAGAAAGGCGAGTGGGGAATTTCACTATAGCATTCGTTGTATATGATTGAACCTATAAACATTATACAAGGACTAAAACCAGAGACTGGGGAGGATTTAAGATTGCAGAGAAGGTAGAAGGACGGCTGTCTTGATGAAATCTGCTTCTGGTTGTTTTTGGGATCTTTGGAATCTCAGTTTCTTGAGCAACCAAATTGGAACTTGCGGATCTTCATCCTTCCATCCAAGGCAAGAGCCAGTAGATCGTGTTCCTCAACATACCAGAGCTCAGAAACCATAGCCTGAATCATATAAAAATTAATGAAAAGCAACACATAAAGGATTAAACAAATAAAAAAAATTGAATATTGAAGAACAAAAATATTCTTGAAAGCAGCCTAATATTAACATGAATTCTGGTTATACTTCTCCAGTACAAGTAAATTTGTAAAGATTCTAATCTAAGTAGCTCTCCATGACAATAAACAATACAGCTCCATTGCTGGAGTAATTCCTAAGAGCACCACCTCCTGATTCAGAGAAATTTGAAAGTGTCCATCATCCTTATGGTTTCCACCAGCTTCTCAATGAAGGAAGTTCTATTAGCAATCACAAGAACAGTCCTCTAACCAATTTACTCTTTGTACAAACTATTTAATTTACTTTAATCCTCACAAAAGCAAGTATTGGCCAGCTTTGCCCACAATGAAAAGACTTAATTTCTGAAGTAGCAGAAGTACATTATATATCACAGAGTGCCAACCTTCAAGAAAAGGATCTTTGTAATTATATTGTGTACTTATGATCCCTTGCTACTGTACTTTTCCCTTGTGGCAAACAAATTCAAAGCAAAAACCAACAATCCCAAAGTAATATATATCTCCAGACAACATACACTTTACATGAGAGCTGCTTCTTAATGCATGGAAGCAACAGTAGCAACTGTCTCAAATATACAGTGTGCAAGTGAAAATTATAAGTAATAAAGGTTACCTTAAAACCATGGATTTCGCTGTTTAGTTGAGCAACAAGCTTATGGAAGAACTGGAGTTCATCTGAAGTATTTACAGGTTCCTGTGTATACATGAATGAATGTAGATGTAAGATCTGTTTTCCTTCAGTTTTTAATGTATACTTATGTCCGTGGACTAGTATGAAAACTACAGATGTAAAAAGCAAAGGGTGCAATCCATCTTAATGTGACAGTACAATAATTCTTCGATACTTGTGATCTGGAATAAGGACATTAAAGTGCCAGGTGCCCCATGAAATGTGTTCAAGACTTCACAATGGTGGGCCATTCAATAGGATACTCCTTTGTTTCATATCATCATCCTTGTGTCATGCTGTGCCTGAAGGCAAATTATGAAGATACCCATTTGACCTGGTTGTTGAGGGACAAAAAGGGCACCAGGCCAGGATGACAATATCAAACAAAAAAGCACCCCCCATGACCAAAATAGTTCAAGATGTCACCACAACATATAGAAAACTTCACCTAGAAAATCAATCTAATATCTACTTTAAGTTGCTTTTCCCTTTTTCGAAGTCCTGGCATGTATGGCATGCAGCTGTTCCACCAGCTTATAATAGAGCCATCACCAAATATTAGCACTTGATAACAGACACTACATGAGCATATATATAATACAACTGAATTCGAAAAGTTAAGGAGTAGTTACCGTGGTTGAAGCTTTAGGGTGACCAAGAAGCCTTGCAAACGATGTGTGAAGAATAGCTGCATCATACTGCAACCCAGTAAGAGCGAAAGGTTAAGCCATGCACATTTTCCTTCTTGTTCACCAGATGAATCATTATAAGGAATTCTTAAGGTTCTTACGAGCTGTTTCTCTGGTGCACGTGGCAGGGCAGCTCTCAATTTAGCACGAATAGTTGTTGGATCTGTTCCAGAGTTCACCTGCAGAAAAATAATAAACAAATGAGTACCAATAGGAACCAATAATTCCATAATCACTAAATTTCTTGCATCTCATCAGACAAAGACATTGGTTCGAAGTTTAAGTCGCACAAGATATGGTGCCTAAAATGCAGAGGTTTCCTACCTGGTTCCAATAACAAATGATGACATGGTAATAGACATAAATTTAAATGAAAAAATAGCTTCACCAGTGGCATTGATGAATGCAAGGAAAGAGGGGAGTCAAAGATTTGGGATGAAGAATTCAGAGTTATAGACAAAATTTCATAAGACATGAAAAACTTGTCCTCACCAAAGCTAAAGGAGGAAGGTCAAACTTATTTTAGACCACTGGATGGTGTTCTCCTTCTCCCAACCCCAAATATGTAAAAAATAATAACAATAATAGATAGAAACTGATCATCAAGAAAAATAATGGTTACCATCCTTTTCCTTGACTAGCAAGAAGAGACAACCTCTTCTTTGTTACACAAGTTCTGCCATTTTGAACCTAACCTAGACATGCACCTCACAACATCATGATTAAGAAAGAAGATTGTAATAATTGCTTTTCTGGATACAGGGAGAAAACTCCTAAGTGACAGAAAAGCACACAAGGTAGCTCGGAAAACATTACTATGTTGAGAGGGAAATGGGAAAAAAAGGAAAGAAATAGAGTGAAAACTAAAAACTTGTAGACAGTGACCTGCCAGCAACCCAAAAGGACACCAGTTGAAGTTAAAACCACCCTATCCAAGACAATTTCCAAAGCGCACAGGCCCTCTGTGACAGCTTTGACAGCAGCTGCTTCAGCTTCAATCTGACAAAACAAAAGACAGTTGAACTTAAATAGAAGCTCTCATGGAAAGAGGATAAGAGACTCGGAACATTTGCAATGACAGGAATTTTACCTCATCTTCGGTAGCAGGAACAGGTGTAATGTGATGGGATGCATGAAACATGCTGAAGTGATACACACTAGAATTCTGAAACCAGATTGCTAATGAAAAAATATGTAAGCACGCTACTATTAGACAATAAAAACTTAAATATAGAAGGTCGAAAACTCTCAAACTTGTAACAAATAAACAAAATTAACAGAGTTTCGACCCACATAGAACTAATATTAATGTAGATAGTTATGCCATAGAATAGCTTACCTTGGTCAAAGTATGGATTGAAAATACGTTTTACAGCTTCCCTGCACCAAGAATGTATGAACTAAGTAAAGAAACCACTAACAAAAGTCCCAATAGAATCTAACATTAATGTATAATGTAAAGCAGAAATGTTATGCGTGTTCTTAAAATGAACTGATTTGTTAGCTTTTCCGAATACCAAGCAGGCTTGAGTGATCCATAAACTCATAAACTGATCCATGTTATCCTAGTAAAGAAATCACATCCAGACTCGTTGGTCTCATGAAATTGTCAAAATACTTAAATTACTGTGACCAAAGCCATATTTTCTACTATATCACAATACTGGATCACATATATCACATTGCATGACAAACTAGCAAACCATAAGAAACAAAACCAAAGGCTTACGAGATGGGTATCGAATACTCTGTGCTCAGATACAATATGTTGGCCCGTACAGGAGGAGTAGCAGCCTAGACAGGAGACAGGTTATGATTCACTTCTCGAAAAGGTAAAAGAAGTAATATGATTAGCTGCTGGTAATTCTCTTCTATATTACCTTTAGAACAGGTGTTACTGATCCATCCTTCAGAGTGAAGAGATCTGAAAGTGATAATGACTGAGACGTTTCACCATGTTTTAGGAAATTCAGTCCATTCTCATTTAAATCCCTTTCCATTTTATCATACAATCTTGATCTTTGCTCCATATTCGGAGAAATAGAATCTGAAACATGTATTCTCCAAAGTCAGTATCACTAACTTGTACGTACATAAGCAGCCTCCTAGATATACATGCTAATCAAACTCAGCTAAAATTCTTGTGACTAGAAGAAAATCGGGAAAAACAAAAAAAAAATTAAACAAGAAAACATAATTTTGTTCACAATCGATTAGGTTCCACTTAGGTTGTCAAAAGATGGACAGAAAAAATAAGAAATAAGATATGCAGTACATTTGGTAAAAGAAATTTTGATTATGCATTTCAAATTGAAACAATGTTTCCATGCTCAAATTATGTCACTTGAGAAGTGTTTGAAATGCTGCCATCGGAAGGCTACCAGTTGAGCGCATCTGAGAAAAATATACTAGAAGTAAGCATCTCCTCCATCCCCGTGTCTATCTACCTACCAGCACAAATTTCATTACCATTTGTGTATAAAATCCTTATTGCCATTTAGGTTCATAACTTCCCTGAGAAATCTGTGTCAACAACTCTCAAACCATGGCAATTTCCATGTAGCCTTACCATATATGTCTACTAAACACAGATAGAGGTGACTCATTTGATAAGAAACCAGAGAAGGCAACCATCCATTATCCTAACATGTTGAAAATTTTGAACATTCTTTTCTACCAGGGTTTATAGGAAGATTTGATCCACCACTCAGCTCAAGATCCCACCAAACTCAACCCTGAAGAAGCAAAGTTCTCAGTGTTAAACAGTACATTCTCTTTTTTCTAGGTTCCGTTTGATTGCAGATAAATTTCAGAAGATAATAACGAGACATAAAATAAATTAAGCCTCGCAACTTTCAGTTAAGCAGCAACGCGAAAAATACCCGAGAAACAACAAAATGGAACCCAACAAAAAGAAGAGGCAAGAGAAGAAATTACTTGAGGATACCTGAGGAGGAGGAGGAAGAAGAAGGAGTAGAAGGGTAATTCTGGGAGGAATTGTGAATGGCCAATTGGAAGAGAGAGCAGAACAAGAAAAACGAAATGACCCAGATCAAAGCAACTGTCTTTGAATGGCTGCACCAGTTTGTCGGCCTACCCATCACCTTCTCTTTCACCTATTTTTGATGAACGATCCCATAATCCACGCTTCACCCAGGTGTTAGCAATGCATCTTCATGGACTTTTGGGCCTTGGTATTCCCTGTCACGGTGGAGATACTTGATAAATGACATGGAACCTCCGTTTTCCTAAGGTGTTCTGCCAGGCCGCCATGTATTTTCCTCTTCTAGCAATTTCATTTTCCTTTTTATTCTTTAATCAAACTATTCTTCCTACTTCATATTTCTATTCATTCCAGTGCCACTGACCTATATTAAATACTTTCCTTTTTAGCATACATAACTGATTTGTGACTTTTATTTTGTTTATTGTCAATTGTTCAATGGGTTAAAAACAGAAACCTTTCAGTTTGCTTACTGATAAAAATGAACCAATTTATTTGTGAAAAAGCTACATATAAACACTACTTTTTGAAGTAAATCAAACAAAGACCTCTCCAGCAAATGATAATATCTAGGTATAAATTTCACAAACTACTAAAAATATCATCATTAATTGGTTAATTAAACTGAATCTTTAGCTAATCAGATTTTTATTGATCTTGTTTAAAAATATGGATATGCAATAAATAAACTTATTAAATTGATATATATGATTTGTTTCATTTTTTTTCGTTATTAACATAATAAGTTAAAAAAATAGCAGTAAGATTAACAAAGAATCTTTGATTTTTCAATTAACATCTTACAAGAAAAACACCCAAAAAAAAATCACATTCCATGAATTAAATATTTGAACTTAAACTAGATTGAACTTTCAGATTGATTTTCAAATCAGGTTTAACTTAAAATATATGATTAAGTAATTGGAGGTCATCCAAACCCAACTTCAAAAGAAAAAAAAAATTGAATAGAAGAATTGAATTTGAAATTAGATAAACTGAATCAACGATCCTAATTTTGATATAATTGGTAAAAGGATTTTGAGTAAAAAAAGTGATTGGGGTTGCTTTTTCTTGGTCTCTTTTCTGGTTTTATTTACTTTTTGAGTTGAATTGTGGTGGAGTATGGCAACTTTCTTTTGGGTGAGTATGCTGCAATTTTCTTTGATGGGTACCAAACTTCACACATGCAAAGACTTGGCTAAAGACACCACTTTCTGCAAACTTCACTTTAAGACACTGTTTCACATGGGCACTTGCATGGTCTTGTGTGTTACTGTCTCATGTTTTCTAAAACTATCATCTTTCTCTCTCCTCATTCACCAGGTAAAAAAAACACAACAAGAAAAAAAAAGAGTAAAAAAATTACAAAATAAACATAAATACATAATTTGTTTGGCAAATTAATCATAAAGATTCATCTCTTCTAAGTCGTTAATTTCTATTGCTTAGTTTTACTTTTTGACAAACTATTTCAAAAAAGAAGTTTTAAGTTTTGTGATTGGAATGAGAAATTCTTTCAATTTTATAAATCGATCCTTTATTTTTTTTGTATGAATAATTCAATAATGTTTTTCTTACTCATCAGATCATGGATCAAGAAAAAAGAACTTATTTTTCCTGATTATTAAGGTGAGAATATTTTTATTACTGCGATGCGTCTCATCAACTCTTGTTCTATTATTAATAGTGAAATACTTAGAAATTATTAAAACTCTTTCGTAATAGTTCTGAGAATTTGAATGTTTTGCAGTAAATAAAATTGAAAATTTTAATTTTTTATATTAAAGTTCACAATTATTCTTCCATAAAAGGTAAATCAAACATCATCTTGGAATACCCATTAATTATCTGAATTTTTCTCCACAAATATTAACACAAGGAGGGAATTCAAAAATTCAAATTAATGAATTCGAGAAAGTAAAAACACCAAATTAACATGTAAATGCATGCCATGAAGGAGGCTCATGCAGGCACATGAGCACACACATGTATGTGTTACATTTTGTGGGCCTTCATTAATTACACTTGCATGCCAACCACCAACAAGCAGCCTAATTGCTTGTGGGCATCCACATGCCCCTCTATCATTCATGATCATTACATATCATCAAACACAAACCGAGCTTAATAGATTTCATGGGCCCTAAATCACCTAAATCCAAATTAAGCCACATTAACTCCAATCATCCGGCCCTAATTATCATAATCCCCTCCTTATGCTTAATTACCATAATAAGCTTACCCCTTCTAATTATGCCCAAAATCAACAACCCAAACGGCTCATTTGTCTAAACCCTCGCTAGATTACATCGGTTTAGATAGTCTAATCATGCTAATTTTGGAATGCAACGTCTTTTTTGTTGGGACCAATATATTTTGTTGTACCTAATTAGGGGTTCATGTCCATGTGCAAAAAATACTTATAAAAATAATAATAAATAATAATAATTCTTGTAAAGGGCGTCGATCTATTTTGGCCACAAATTTCGTAAGGTATAGTGAAATGCCAAAAACATGTGCCATTAAATGGGATCAACAATTTGAAGTATATATGTCTAATAAATTTTGTAAGGTGATATAGACAATAGCACTCTTTCATCTGTCATTTCTTGTCTAATTTAAAACTAACAAAAAGTAATTACATTAATTAATAAATGTTTTATACAACATTTTACATGAATTTCTATTATTTTAAATTCTTGTTTGTGTTTGGAATAATGATCATCCACTAGTGTGGAATATTTTGCGCCATATATGTTCTATCCAAACAATGAGATAAATATGGATAAATAGATAGGAAACAATATGCTATTAAGTTTGGTTTAGTAGTGAGAGGGGGAGGGATAGAAAACTGGTTCATATCTTTAGTATATTGTAATATTGGATTTTTTTAAAATAAAGATTATTTAAAATTTAAAACAATATCTTATATTTTAAATCAAATTTTAATATTTAAAAAATAATATGATGAATTTTGATTTATTAATTTATTTTAAATTGATTTTTTCAAATAATTGTAAGAAATTAAAGATATTTCACTTGTTAAAATACTTAAAAAATACTGTAATAAATTTTGAACTCTTCCCAAAATTTTGAATAATTTTTCAATAACAAAAAACTGTTTATCAATTTCTTAAAAGTTGACCATGTAAATTAACAGGAAAATATTTTTACTATTAAAAAATTTTTAAAATCTTTTCTTATTATAACTTGAATATTTGGTTATATATGTAATCTGAATTAAATTTTATTGTATAAATTTTTTAATTTTCAAATTTTTTGATAAAATTTAATTGATCTAAATTAAAAAATAAAAATATAATTAATCACTTTTTAAATTTTAAAATTTGATTTTATATATAAAATATGATTAAACATTTTAAATAACTTTTATTTTGTTTTTATTAGAGATGTCATATTATTTTAATTTATATCTCGTCTATAACTATTATTTATTTAAAAAGTTTAATTGTAACGAAAATTTTCATTAATTGTTGAATTATCATGTACCATTTAATCATATTAATTCTATAGGATATAAAATTTAAAATTACGCATTACAATTTCAAAATTCATTTATGAGAAACATATAATTTATAATTCATTTTGGTAAAAAAACTGTGTGTAATGGGTGTCGGTGAGCATATTGTTGGGATGAATAAAAGGGGATAACCTAAATAACATGACAACTATAGATGATAAAGAGATATTACCAAAAGAAAAAAACCTAAAGAAGTTTAAGGCAGAAAGGAGAGTGAAAGGGAAAGTGGCATTGCCAACTAAAACACTCAAAAAGGACTTTTTAAGGGGCGGGGAGGGAGACAGTAACAATGGGAAGGGCGATGAGATCCCACGCCCACAACCATTTCCTCTCTAGCTGGGAGGAGACCCAATCATTCAATGAGCCCATCAGATCAAAAGGAACGAGGGAGGGGGACCCACTCCAATAGCGACGGTCCAGATTGACTAACAGACGGAGCTAGGTAGGGGCCACATCAAACCCACGACCAGATCTCTATGGTGCCACCCAACACCAACACATACACATGTACGCTTACAAAAACGCACACATTTCTCTATGAGAAAAAAAGCGAGAGAGGAATGATCCACCTGTTTGTCAGTGACATTGTACATTGGTTCGGGCAATGAGCAGCATCTGGGACCCACCCACCTGAGCCAACACCTGGAACTGATAAGGTGCGGGACCCTTCGTTCTATTACCCTCTCCCTCTCTCTCCCTCTCTCTCTCTCCGAAAAATCTTAATCATTGATGCAGTAAACCTTGAGATTCATGGCAGAGATTGGAATCAGGAATGAAAGAAAAGCGTAAATTTTTATATGGTAATCCTATAAACACAGTAACACTGTTTCATCTCTTTCACTCCAACACTAACTTTCTGCTCTTTTCACCATGGCACGGTCCACCGAGAAAGGGAGAGAGAAGGAAACCCAGCTGCAGCTGGTTAATTAGGAAGGGAACTTGCCATAGGACATGCAGAAAAGCCGTTTTTCTTCAACCACAAAGCATAAATTACAGAGGGAGTAGTAGTAGTAGTACTTCTGTTTAGATGAGTTTGTATAGTGAAACCCGAAAGGAAAAAAAAAGGACAAAAAATAAAATGAAGAAACACATGAGAATTTTAGCAAAACCAGCCAATACCCTTGTTAAATATAGTGTCATCTCTCTCTTTCTCTCTCTCAAACCCTAAATAACCCCATATTAATCACACCCCAGAAAAAAAAATATTGGAATCAAATGGAAAAAACAAAAACTCAAATTTCAATCAAACCTCACGTGTGTTACAAATCAAACTACACAAGTGAAGGGATGATGATCATCATCTTCGTCTTCGTCTTATGAGTGATGGCTAGTTGTATCATGCCGATCATCGCCACCGCCTCCTCCGTGGGATCCACTTGCCTGAGACTCTGACACGCCGGCACCTGATACTGTTCGGTACGGGTTCAGTCCAGCTAGCATATTCAGGTGCCCTTCACTCGCACCACCGCCACCACTGCTATTGCCACTCCCGCCAGTGTTGTTAATACTCGAACCTAGTTGCTGTCCTGGCAGTAAAGCCATTGGGGCAGGGAAATTCATGAAATGCAACCCACTGGACATGGTGCCTCTGTACAAAGCGCTGTTGTTAACTGAAGGAAACGTCCATATAGGGTCACCACTCATGACCTGGTTATTCGTTGAATTAGCGACCATCCAAAAGTTAGCCGGGATTTGGGCGTGGCTCGTGGGGATCGCCCCGGTACTCGACTGCAAGAGGTAACTACCCATTTGGTGCTGCGACGAGGAGAGGTCGTGCTCGGCTCTTCTCTTCTTGACCAAGCTCTCCTCGGCCTCGGACAGGTCTAAGGAACTCTCCTGCTTGGCTTGCAAGACGGCATTCAGATTGGCGGGAGACTGGAAGTTGAGAAACGAAGTGGGACCGGGCGTGTCGAGGCCTATGGTGGGGAAGAGAGCCCTGCTGCTGCGCTGATGCAGAGATGAGGGGAAGTTGGAGCTGTACGGGGAGGAGCGGATTTGGGAAGGAAGGGACATGGTGGAGCCGGAGCTGCGGAGGGAGATGTTGAGTGATGTAAAATTGGCAGGGATTGTGCCGGTGCCTGTGGCGGCAATGACGGCTGGCTCCGCCTGCTGCAGCAGCCACTCGATGGTCTCGCCATCAGACTTGTGACCCAGCTCCCGAGTCAGCTGGAAGACCCTAGCTGCGCATAGGGCCGGCATGCGGATCCTGCGGCCACGTCCGTCGACTTTGGTGTGGCGATCTTTGGTCGAGGTACGTTTGGGCGGGGGCTTCTTTGGTGCTTCCGGAGAGACTTGCAGACTGGAAATGGAGCGGCTGGAATTGGGTTGCTGCTGCTGTTGTTGCTGTTGTTCTTGCTGGTGATGCTGTTGTTGCGGCTCACTGGAGAGAGGAAGAGATGAAGGGAAGGGAGAAGAGGAGGAAGAGCAAGGCTGTTCATCTTCTTTCTTCTCAAGTAACTGAAATGGGAAAGTCGGGCGGTGGTGGTGGTGGTGGTGGTGGTGGTGGTGAGGGTGGTGGAGTTGATGACGATCATCACCTCCTCCTTCCATGATAGCATGAAAGTAGTAGGTTGTCTCTCTAATGGCTTTTCTTTATTTCTTTAATCAACTTTATGATTGACAGAGAGAGAACGCTTGTGCAGAGAGAGAGAGAGAGAGTAGTAGAGTGTCAATTCTAATTAAATCTCTATGTGGGTCTACAGCTACCTCCGCGCAGCTCTCCCTCTTTGTTTAGAGAAGGAAGAGAGAGTCTCTTTTGTTTTCGCCTTCCTGCAATGCTCTCTCTCTCTCTCTCTCTCTCTCCCACATACACACACACTCTTTTGGGTCCGTGGAATTTCTAAGAGAATTGATGTGTTTTAGAGAGAAAAGATAAGGGAGGAGGGCAAGCTTCAAGCAACAAGGATAATGAGTGGGAATTATATGGGTGAGCTTTAAAAAGCAAATTTTTTTAGGCAAAAGAAATTGCTTTGTTGATGAGCTGGGCAGAGAGAGAGAGAGAGAAAGAGAAAGCTTTTGCCCAGTAGACTGTTTGGAGAGAGCGAAAAAAGGGGAAAATTTTTGGAATTTAGAGAAAAAAAAAAAGAAGAAAAAGAAAGAGAGGATATTTAAAAAAAGAAAAAATATGTGAATCAGGGGCTCCTTTTGATTGTGGTTGGACAGGCGCTTTGGTTCAGACTCCACGTGAGGTGCTCTTTTTATCATTCAATCCATAAAGACAATGGTGGCCGAGGTGGGTCCCAATCCCAAGTCAAAAAATTTAGAGACTTAGAAAGGAAAGATTATCAAGTGGGTCCCATCACCCCCCTCTCTCCCCATTCAAGTAATCATTTCGTTTTGCCTTTGTTCTGCACCTTTGCTGGGGGACTTCGGGATTCCTTCCTTCCTTCCCCTCAACTTGCCTTTCCCCTTTCCTTCCCCCCCCTCTTTCCTTTGGTTAGGGTTAGGGTTAGGGTTATCCTCCTTTTTTGTTCCTCTCTTCTCTTCCATTCCAACTATCTTCTTCATTCTTTTTTTAGTGGGTTCTCTTCTGGGTGATTCTGATGACTGATTAATTAAGGATTAAAGGGCTAATCTTGGAATTATGCTTCACTTAAAAGAAGATTATGTGATTGGGTTTTGGATAATTGGGAGATATCTGATATCAAGCTAAAAGAACATTATCAAGTTGGGCAATAATGAAAGGAATATATCATATTTCTCTTTAATCATTGCCAATTTCTCAAAGCCTTGACTCCTATAGTATTCATTCTTGTGCACTTAGTCTCACATTAGAGACTTTCATTAATTTCTTTCCCTAGCTCTAATTTATCAATTTGTGCGTCAATTCAACTAGAGATGTCCATGACTTCAACCTTCAGCGTATGGAATTTTTCTCTTCAACCAAATTATTCATTTTTTAAAATATTTTCATGAAGATTGACTAGGCACCAAATTTAGAGCCCACCCATTTCTCCTCGAGGAAGCATATCCTAGATTCTGGTTATCATAATCTCTAAGTTTGATTTTCTTGAATATTGAACTTTATGAACACTTGTAGTCGTCCTAGCTATTTCCTCCACTACGAGTGACTAATGTCAGAGCATATGCTTTTCTTGATTACTCCTAATTTCGATTGAAGTGAATACTTTTAAATATATAAGCTAATCATATGCATATTAGTCTATAAATTAACATCTTGGAAGTCCTCGGCTAAGATGCTGGACGTACGATGTAGTTAATTACTTTCATAACAACTAGAAAACATTGAGTTTCTGTTTGCCTTCATGATGATATCTTGCACACGTAAATCAGGATTACTTCCTCTGAAAAGAAAACAATACACTTTGCTTTTTGCTCTCCGAATGGAGGTATGAACGAGGACATGTTGTTTAGGAATAAGTTAGGTTAACAATGAAGCTATAATATCTTTTTAGGATCTGGATTCATTGAATGCCTGGAAAGGTAAAAAGTTTCGTAGTTGTCATTGCGATCTTCCCACCGGGAAAGGGGGGAAATCCTAACAAAGGAAAAGAAAAAAATGAATTAGGGTTTATTGAAATTCAATTGGTGCTCTCGTAGATGCTTTTAATTCTGAGTAGGTTAATTGCCCTCTCAAAACCACTAAACAACAAGAGAAATAACCACTGTTGAACCCAATTGCGTTCTTTCTATTGGTCAATTAAATAGGGTAAATTATAAAGATTTCTTTGGATCTGGATGAAAGATGAAATTCAATTCCTTTAATTCTTTTCAAAACCCTAGACCCGTATGTTTAAAATGTATGGAAATTAAGGCACAATCTCACATGATGAACATTATAGTACGTAGTAAAAATTGATGCGCAGCTATAGAAGGATAACGATGTGTTAATTCCCACAACTTAGCTAATACATAATTATCATCATTTTAACAATAATTAAAGTGGCACAAAAAAAGGGTTTCTTTCTTTGGTTTATTGAAAAGCAAATCAATCCTTCTTAATTAATTTCTTTTGTAATAGTTGGTTGAACTCTCCTTTCTTTCACATTCCTACTGGAAACCCTTCCGTGGGCGATCCCCATGAGGTTTCAAAATCAGTTTCTTCATTTGGTAATGAGGACATGGTGTAGGTAACAAGTTGAGGCAAGATGTTTGTGCCTGATTTAGTGTCATTTGATGGCATGCCTTAACCCTGTAATATTAGAGCTTGTATTGTACTAAACAAGTTAGACAGGATTGTGTCAGAAATGCACATATATATATATATATATATATAGTCAAAGAAATTAGCCAAAATGATACTTTAATTCAATTAAGCCATTGTAAAGAGTTTACATGAAATTCATGAGTTTACTATCAAATACAAGGGCTAATAATCAACTTTGTATCATCTCGATTTATACTCTTTGATTTCTTCAAATTCAACGAAAATACTTCTCTTTGGAAGAGAATAAACCCACAAATTGAAAAGGAGAATCATGGCCGCGGGTAGGGTAAGTGATGATATGTCTGATGGCCACCACAAGCTGTAACTCTGATATCCCATTGTAGCTAGGTAGCCATTGTGTAGCTTTTGATCCCATAAGCAGTCTCCTCAAGAGTGACGACTATAACTCCAACCCGCAAGTGGGGAAGCAAACAGCCATATTTCTTGTGGATACACTCACTGTTTTCATCACTGTCCTACAAAGACAGCCTTGTGGACCTTTTCATGGTCGATTTCATTGCCTCCTATGCTGCCTTTTATGAGACCACATGACTTTACCCTCTTATGTTTATTTATTTCCTTCTGAAGAAGACGCCTTACCAATCTATCTTGGCTCTCAAATACCTTATGGGTATATTCCCAAATCAGACTGTCAAACTTCTTAGCTGGAGCTAGATAGCTTCTTCATTATTATCATCTTCCTAATGTAACACAGCTGTCTATTTATGGCTACTTTTCATCACCTTAATTAATACACATAGTATATGATCCAACCAGAAATATATGGCTTACATTGATAAGGGTAATGTCCCTTTTTATTTATAATCAAAACAGATAATGCTGTTAAAAGAAAATAAATAAGAATTCTAAATTGAATTTGATTGAATTTTTAATATTGATCTTAAGAACACTTAACAGAGTAATAAAGTTAAATCAATATCTTCTATGATTTGAGCAGTCTTAAATTTTTGAAAAAAGATTACAACATATGATAATTTAATAAAAATTAATAATTAAAATCATATTTATGTATTGTTTTTATTTTTATATTATTATAATAAGTTTAAAAAATATTTTTAAAATTTTATATTAAAAATTTAATATAAATTCAAAAAAAAAAAATCATAGCAACAATCAGGGTGGGCTCTTAGCTGGAGAGAGAGAGAGAGAGAGGTTGGTTTGTGTGTGGAAGTTTTGTTTTTGGTTTTCTTGGATGACATGAAAGGAGGGATTGATGGGTTAAAAGATAGGTTGGTGGAGGAGGTACAAAGGAATTGACTAGCAAATTGGAGTCAGCGGCA
This sequence comes from Moringa oleifera, assembly GCA_021397835.1. Lineage (NCBI taxonomy): Eukaryota > Viridiplantae > Streptophyta > Magnoliopsida > Brassicales > Moringaceae > Moringa > Moringa oleifera. The sequence goes on along the minus strand of JAJFZO010000344.1, from coordinate 5,612,827 downwards.
GCAATTCTTGGCTTGAAAAGAGGCCAACCCTGCGTCCTACCAGTCACTCTGCAGTGAGCTGTGTTGCTATATATCTTCACTGTCACTGTTCAGCTGAGAGGAAGCAATTCAACGACAAACTTATTCAGAAAAACTTGGATTCTGGGTAAATGGAACTGAAATTAACAGTTTATTAGGTTTTTCTTTTTCTTTTTCTTTTTGGTGCATAGCCAATTTTTTAGATTTTTATATTTCAAAAAGAAGAAAACTTTTGAAGAAGACAGTTGGAATCTTTCCATTGATGGAGTTAGGGCTGACGTCATAACTAGATTTAAAGAAGGGGGATGGGTCACATCATGTCACTGGACTTTTATTGGCCTGCCAGTGTGCCACTGTTCCATGGCTTGTAAAAAGTAGCTCTCTTCAGATCCCACCTGTAATCCATCCAATTGGCCTCACTGATTGACCCTCCCTCCCTCTCCCCTCCCCGCCCCCCAAACTCTCCAGTACATCGCGTTACTTCCACGCTCTATTTTCCCCCAATAAAGGAAAAAAATTTAATCTTGGGTCAATTTCATTTTCATGCATCAGCTGAATCACATCAGTGAAATTTTCCCCCAATTTGTTGGGTTTGTGCTTGCAGTGCCCTAACTGATACTACCCACATTTTTATTTATTTATTTTCTTATTAAAATACTAATTATACAAGCTAATTTCATCCTAAATTATTTTTATTTATTTTCTTAATTACTGACCAAGCAGGTCCAATTCTCTGATTATATTCTTAATAGATACAAGAGGATTATCACTTTATACTGTTTAACATATAGTACTCTTTCATTAATATTTTATTACTTTATTATAAGGAAAAAATATACGTATATGATTTGAAATTACGGCCAAAAATACCGATGTAACATCAATTAATTATAAATGACTGTGAATTAAATCCATACCAACCTGATAATTAAAGTCTATAAATAATTTTTTATATTATTTAAAAAATTTGAATCTCATGGAAAATGAGCTAACGGTTACTTTAGGTTCAATTAACCTGATCGACGAGCGAAAATCAAACATGCTTGTAGTCTCGTGATATAGTATTGTACATTTTTTTTTTAATTAAGAGGATTAATTTGGCAAATTTAAGCTTAAAAATGGTCGATTGCATGCCTTGAATATTCATTCAGATGAAACAAAAGAGTACCTATAAAACATGAATCAAATTAATTGACAATATTACTTCAATTTGTTTGTACAAAATTTGGACCACATCTTGGTTTCGATGGAAAGTGATTTTTGACATGCTAATTAACAACAAGATGGATATATTTATATTCGATGAAAGCAACATGTAAAATGGGGTCGAGATGAGAGGGATTGCTTAAATATTAGAAGAGTACAATTTTTAATTAAAAAGATCAAATTAAAGTGATTATCCAATTCTTTGACATTTAAAACACATGGTAGAAAAATTATGGTAGAGGTCATATGACCGATAAATTATAGAAAATATTATTCACTTTGATATTTGTTATTATTAACACATTATCACACGATTTTATTTTTTAATATTTTATTTATTTTAAAAGATATATTAAGAAATTAAGATGTGTTTAAATTAATTTTATATCACATCAAGAAATTTTTTAATCATTTTTAAAATAAAGAAATATATACCGTTTTGACATTTTTGTGCCTTTTTTGAGTATTTGTTTCAACAAATTTATTTTTTTCAACTGTTTGATCAAAACCTTAATTAAATTCTTTTCATTTTGCAACGCGTTAGAAATATACCCTTTTTGGGACATTTTATATAGTTGGTTCTCGAAAATATATATCTTATAAGAGAAGGGACCAACAAGGTTTTAGTAGTGGAGAGGGTTGGTGTCAGCAATTTTAATCTATTTATGGTTGTATTCCATTGTTAAGCACACAATTGAAGGGTCCATATCCCAAATGTCAATTTTATTTCTTCAAACAAACAAAACAAATTATGTGTTTCCTAACATAAGCAAAGTGGGATAAAAAAACATAATTATCCTTTCTAGGAAAAGCTAGCTATGCCATTTTTCTTTCCCTATGCCCATAGCACAATGCATACCAAAAATAGATTTAGCATAAGGTATCCATTACTTCAAAAAAATAAAAATAAAATTGGATGACAAAACTAGAGAACAAAAATAGTTTTTAGAATGCACATAAATGTCTTCTTGATTCACATGACATTGTAGACATCTTTATTATTAAATAAATTTATATGAAAGAATTGTTTTTTTATTTTTTAAAAAAAATATATAAATATATGAAGAGTTAAAATCTCATATGCAATTGATCGATAAAACAATTTTTTAACTATGAAAAATTAAAAAATTAAATACGTATCATAAAAAAATAATCTATTTTCAAAATAAGTATATGAATTTCTAATATTAATCTAATAATCAAATGAATATATATGAATTTTAATATATATATATATATATATAGAGAGAGAGAGAGCCAGATCAATAAATAAAAAATACATCCACTTTTATATGTGAAAATTTCGTGTCGGGTCAGTCCCTGATTTTTGAGGATAGAAACGTCATTTCAACTCGAATTCTCAATCCTATCACTTTAACCTTTTATCATACTTAACATCAAATTTTCTTCAACCCTCTCTATCATAATAACTCATTACAAATTAGACAATTCCTCACATTAGATGCCTATAAATTAAAGATATCTCTTCATATGAAATGAAAATCTGCTTTTAAAATTTATAAAAAAATATAAATATTATATTTTTAATGTTTACTTAATTATTAAATATTTATTTAAATATTAAAAAAATTCGTGCTTCCAATTTGACTTAATTGCAAGTCTTAATTTAATTTGTAGGTAGATAAATATATTGAATTTATTATTATTATTTTGGTTGATGATGATGTGATGAGATTATAAACCTTGGGATGATGGAAGGTAATGGTTTTTTCCTCCTTGGAGGAATGGATGATGGTAAGTCATTAACCAAGGTTAGAATGATTGAAGGTAACAGATGTAGGGGGTAGAGAGATGAGGCCCTTTTAACATGTGACCATAACCAATGTGGCAAAAAGTGACGTCGTTATATCTTCACTGTCCTTTTGTTCTGTTGTGGAATTTGCGACAACCCACGTGTGGATATTATCTTATCCGAATAATTTAGTCAAAGCCAATCATCATCCACCAAGTAAGCATTCCAACGCATCCCCCCAAAAAAAGAACCTATCCTTACAAAACTAAACCTACCACCTGTTTCATCTTGCTTTTTGATTTCTCAGAGCTAATCTAAGTTTATTTATAAATAAAGGTTTATATCTCAGTTTATTTACATTCAATTAAAACAGATTATTATTATGTCTAAACAAATGACTTATTAATTTAAGCATGGTTGACTGCCCAATTCATCCAACACCACCCCCAAAAAAAAGAAAATGTTTCTGATAAACATTGGATTGACCAAAGCATGGTAATGAAGCCCAACCCACAAGCATGCGCATGCAGTAGCCCACGTGAATCGATCAGCTTCAAGACTAGATCTTGTTTTCAATTAACTGCAAGAAATGCAGCGAGGGGTGTCACACCCAGATCCTGTTTTCTCATTCTTGCCATGTTTCTGACATGAAATTCCATCTCTTCATCCAGATTTTTCCTTCAGGCTGCATAAAGCTCAGTTCAGTCTGATGTGCACGTACACTCCATACCTCCTGGAAACAGGTTACTCCCTACGTTTAAGGTGAGAAAAGTTTGTCATTGTCAGCTCTTCTCACCTATATGCTTTGAAGCTCTTAGACCCGTTAGGGAAGGCGAAGTGAGAGCCATGGTTGAATCCATTTTCAGAGACTGCTTGGATCCGATTAACTGTAAGAAAGGGTTGGTTCTGAGGAAGTATTTGGAACCCGCAGTGTTGAACACCATTACAGGACTGGTACCTGGAAAGCAATTCCAATCTAAAGATGGTAGGATGGAAGGGGAAGGGCTGAAGTTCAAGGAAATTTTGGCTCATGAAATGAAGCTTGCGGTGACACTCGGCTTCTTTGAGCATCTTGGGTGGCTGAACTGGGTTTCATGGCTTGGTGATGAGTAGTTTGCGAAGCATGAGGAGCGGAAAGTTAGAATGACACGAGCCATTATGGAACAGAACAAGGCTGCAAACAAGAACAATGGCGGTGTCAAGCAAGGTTTTACGTAAGCATTGCTTAGCGTCCGAGAAAAATATGACCTAAGTGAGATACTGTTATAAAATTGCATTGGAATATGACCGTCACTGGGATGGATACAATTTGCTGTCGCGGTTGACTGGGCCATGGCAGAATTGATCAAGAATACATAAGTTCAGTAAAATATTACGACTGAAATTGCAGAGTGAATGTAAGTCTTAGCTTCGCATTTTTTTTTTTCCGTTGTTTTTGAGTTGTGCCTACATTCATAAAATTTCATAAGTCACATGCTTGCTTCCAGGAAGGACTATTTTCACCGCACAAGCATAATAATTTTCAAACAAGAAATTATTTTGTCATATTAGATTTTAAAATGAAAATAAAGTATTTGATTTACATAGTTAAAACCTCACAAGATTTTCCTCTCACACTTAAGAAGTCCCTTATTAAGAAAAAGAATTCTAATTAATGCCAATTTGTTGGCTTTTGTAATGAAGAATAGTGAACAAGAAGAGGTAAAACTCTTGAAGTTTGGAGCTTGATTTGCTTTATGGAAAAAAATAAATAATCAAAAACTTAAATTTTATTTAATTAAATATCTTAAACTTTGGATTTAAAATTCAAAGTAAAGATTGTTCATATCTAAAATTTAAACTAAAAGATTATTCTTATCTAAAATTCAAACTAATAGATTATTTCTATCCAAAATTCAAAATACTTCATAAAGTAAAAGATTAGATCTCATTTGCTTTATCTTACCAAAATTGTGTAACAAATAAGCATTTTGTTAACACTTTATTTTTGCTGCAGACACTAATTTGTTTCTCTTGCAATTCAAACCTTGATCTTGACAATCCTTTTGTTAAAATATTAGCAAGTTGAGTTTCTTTCTTACAATGCATCAGGTTGACATCATTATTCTTTTGAACTTCCTTAACAAAGTAGTACTTGATTTTAAAGTGTTTTGTCTTGCCATGAAAAATTGAATTGTTTGATATTGTTATGACAGCTTGATTATCAATAAAAATTCTCATTACATGATCTTGAATCATCTTTAAATCTGTCATAAGCTTTCTTAGTCATAACGCTTGATTAATTGTAGTATTAGGTGCAACCTAATCAACTTCAATAATAGGTTGAGTTATAATTTCCTACTTTTTTGAACTCTAACTAAAATTACCTGATCTAAAACTAAGCAAGTAACCTAATATGCTCCTTATGTCATCACATGATCTTCTTTAATCATAGCAAAATCATACAAAAATAATTCATCTTTATTTTTAAATTTCATGCTATTATTTAGAGTGCTTTTGATATGTTTGAGCACTCTTTTTGTGGCTTTATAGTATAACTCACTTGTATAATGTATATACCTAGAGAATAAACCTACATAAAATATTATATCAGGTTTTATTATTAACAAATAGCCTATGATGCTCCAGTATAATGCCCTATTAACTTTTTTAGCACCATTTATTGAATTTTTCAATTTGAGCTAAAGGAGTACATACTAACTTACAGTCCTCCATGTTGAATTTCTTCAGTATTTTCTTAACGTATTTCTGTTGCTCAATAAAGATTCTTTGTGATAATTGTTGAATCTACATTCTTAGAAAGAATGATATTTTCCTTAGATCAGTCATATCGAATATTTGCATCATTTGAACTTTAAGTTGCTGCACCAATTCTACATTACTTCCTGTGATAAGCAAATCATCAACATATAATGAAAAAATTATAAGTTCACCATTAAAAATTTTAATATACAAAGTTGCTTCACTAAGGCTCTTGTTGAAAAAGTGCTCATCAATCTTACTATACCATACTCTTGAAACCTGCTTCAATCCATATAATGCCTTCTTTAATAAGTATACTTTCTCTGGATCTACAACAAAACCTTCAGGTTGTTCAACAAAATTTCTTCCTTCAAATAACCACCGCGAAATGCTGACTTTACATTAAGCTAGTAGATCTTTCACTACTTTTGTTCTGCTAATTCTCGAAGCAATCTAATAGTATCCAACATTGCTATAGGTATAAAAGTATTAGAAAAATTTACACTAGGTAATTGAGCATACCTTTTCACAACTAACCTAGTTTATTGGCTTCTAAGAAGAAGAATAGTAAATAAGAAGAGATAGAATTCTTGAAAACTGAAATTACTTGATAATTTTCTCCTATAAAAATTGAAAGAGTAGATAATAGACTATTTTCTGTCATGTTGAATTTTAAGATAAAGACAAAGTGTTTGATTTACTTGGTTGAATCCTCACACAATCTCACTCTCGCATTCCATAAGTTCCTTAAGAAAAAAGGCTCTGATACTAGCTTGTCATACCAATCGTGTGCTTGACCTGCACCAATTACGTATGATGGCATTGGGCAAATACCCATACTACACAACCAACCATCCCAGTGCTATAATCACAAATAAGATTAAGGAAAAAAGTAAAAAGTTTAAGACAAACACTTATAACAGACAAATGCACACATAACAAGGATATGCATGAGAAAAAAATGGATACTTCTTTTAAGAATTGTCACAGTTATAGATAATGGATGCATAAACCGCATGTCTTTTGATGAATCTCTTTTTAGAGAATTAAACAAGTTAAAGGTGTCAAGAATTAAAGTTGACAGTGGCCAGTATATTAAAGTGAAAGCTAAATGGACGATTACAATAAATGCTTAGAATATATAAAGTTAATATCTGATGTATTACTTGTTTCAGAAATTAATCAAAACCTATTGAGTGTGAGACAATTGCTTAAAAAAGATTTTTTTGTTGTATTTAAGGATAATATGTGTGTGATTGTTGACTCAAATGATGTAGTTTCTTTCTCTGTGAAAATAAACAGTATTCCATCCCTTATTTATAAGAAATGATAATTTAACTTGCTTTTCAAGTTGACTTACTTTACATACTACTGCTCTTTTTACATTGAATGTCATTCCTTGGACTAGATCATAGTTTTGGATATAATCTAATCCAGAATAGTGAAAATGCCTCATTCTCTTGTGCCATAACTCACCTTGTTTTAATTTATGCTGAAACTTTCATTGTTTCTTCTTATAGAGAATAACACTACACCATTTGAGTTAATAATCACACACATATTATCCTTAAATATAACATAATAACCTTTCTCAAATAGTTATTCCACACTCACTAGGTTTTGATCAATTTTCTAGAACAAGTAATATATCAAAGATTAATTTTATGCCTTTTAAGCCTTTTATTGCAATAGTGATTTTACCTTTCATCTCAATATATTGGCCATTGCCAACTTTGACTCTTGCCACCTCTGATTGGTTTACTTCCTTAAGAAAAGATTCATCAAAAAAGACATATGACTTGTACATTCATTGTTTATAAGCAAGTCATCACTTGAACTACTACTAAAAAAACAAGAAGCAACAAAAAGTTGCTCCTCTTATTGTTAATCTACCACTTGAGCTTGGTGTACTTCTTGTTGTTTGTTTTTGCATACTTTCTCCATATGTCTTATTTGTTTGCATGCCCTGCATTGAATGTTAAGTCTAAAGTAACAATATTTTTGTAAATGAGAAGTTTTTTTTTACAGTAAAGACATGCCTTCGTTATCACAATTGTTGTTGTTTTCTCCCTTCTTTGTAATTTTTCTACGTTATTGTTTTTTCTCTTTGTTACCTCCTTGAGTTTGATTAGTCTCTTTTACTTGGAGTACTCCTTCAACTATCTCTCTCTTTTTTTCTTTTTTTTTCTGTAAGATCTCTTTTGTTCTTGAGCTTGCAATATTTTGATGAGCTTTGCCCATGTTATTCTTGACAAATCTCTAGAGTCCTCAAATGAAGTGATTTTGGATTCAAATCTCTCAGGCAAGGTCACGAAAATTTTTTTTGCTATCCTTTTATTAGAAAGTTCTTCTCCCAACATTCTGATCTTATTGATCAATATCAATAATCTGTTTGAGTGGTTCTTATGTGCTTTTGCCTTCATCTTTTGCATCTCAAATTTTTTTGTTAGGTTCAGGATCTGCATTTGTTTTGTCTTGTCATTTCCTTGATATTCTTCTTTCAAAAGATCACATACCGTTTTGCTATTTCAGAGGCCATAATCTTTATAAATATTATATCTGAAACTATAGAGTGAATATAAGTCTTAGCCTTATATCTCTTCTTCCTTTCTTCTTTGTTGTTTTTGAGTTGCCTTACTGTTGGATCTTTAGGATCTGCATCCACCAAATCTCATAGGTCATACAAGATGACTCCACTTTTATTGCTCATACTTGATAATTTCTCTTATGAAAAATGAAAGAATAGACAATAAACTATTTTTCGTCACATTGAATTTCAAGATGAAGACAAAGTATTTGATTTACTTTGTTGAAAAATCATAGGATTTCACTCTCACACTCCATAAGTCCCTTAAGAAAAAGGGGAAAAAAAAAAACTCTTGAAGAAGAAGAATAGTAAACAAGAAGAAATAAAACTCTTGAAACTCGTAAGTACTTACTTTGTTCTATTGATGAAAGTCTTACTTATAAAAAAAACAATCAAAAATTTAAATTGTGTTTATCTAAATATTTTAAAAATCTGAATTCAAAATTCAAATTAAAAATGGCTTTTATCTAAACTTCAAGTTAAAATGTTGTTCTTATCTAAAAATCACACTGACAAATTATTCTTATCCAAAATTAAAACTATTTGATAAAGATATCATTTTGTTAAACTGCTGGATTGCACTCTTGGGACACATCTGTCTTCTGTCTGAATCAGACATTTTGAAACTGCCTTACTTACAATGTGTAACCAAGGAGGCACTGAGGCTGCACCCTTTGAGGCTTCACCCTCCAACTCCATTGATGCTACCACACAAGGCCTAAGGTGGATGTTAAAATTGGTGGGTATAACATTCCTAAAGGAACTGTAAATGTCTGGTCAAGAGCTCGTGACCCAGCGATCTAGCGACCCACTGAAGTTCCTGCCTAAAAGGTTCATGAAGGAAGATATTGACATGAAGAGTTTGGGCTTCTACTGTTTGGAGCAGGGAGACATATGTGCCCTGCTGCAGAGCTTGGCATCAACTTGGTGACACTAATGTTGGGTTGCCTATTGCATCATTTCTCCTGCAATCTGCCTGAGGGGATCCAGGCAGCGGAGATTGACATGTCTGAGAATCCTGGATTAATCACCTACATGCAGACCCTAATACAAGGTCTGCCCACAATAAGGTTGCCACCACACAAGTGCAACAGCCAGGCTCTGATGGGTGACAACATGCGTTCAGACTTAAGCTATGGCATGATTACAAGTTGCTAGCTATATTACTCCAGTTTCACAATGGAAGGCACTGCTATTACTGCAAATTATATAAAAATGGCTTTACTATTTATAAACTAACACCAATCAAACAAACACAAACCCCCATTTTTTCTCATCTTTTGGAGAACAAAATAGAACTGAGATTATGCGCCAATATGAAGTCACCAAAAAAAAATCAGCGAACCTGAGTTGTCATTTTGGCATTGATTTTGCTCTTTCATGGATATTGCATGGTGGGTTATGTGAATCACATCTTCATCTTTGGCAGGTGGGTGAGTCTTGTTTCTTGGTCTCAATTGTTGATACTCCTTATCCTGGATCCCTCTATATTTAGGTGGCTCTCCAATGTCTTTAGTGAACCGTGGCAATGGCTCAACCCTGTTGTCACCTTGCAAGTTACAGAAGAAAGCATAAGAGTATCGGCTTCTTCCTTCTGGTCTCACCACTCCGTGAGTTGCATTGTTACATTTGTTGTTGCTTAACACCTTCTTCAATGTCCCCAGTTCCACAAGGTTAATAATAAGAAGTAGATTTAATTGACTCATTAACAGAAATTGAATCAACATGTCAGAAAACAAAACATGTAAACGCAAGTCCATTCCCTTTGATACTGCAAGAAAATGAATGTATAATTACCTAAATAACGTCGCCTACATTGATTACCAATTTGACTTCTGCGGAGTGACTGGGATCCATTTGCCATTCTTACAAACCTGTAGGCCTCCAGCTTCATCTTGTAACTCGAAAGTGATACGATTACCATCTTCATATTCTGTTATTCCATTTCCTCAGACTAGTTGCTGGGAAGTAATGCAATGTTGCCATGAAATCCCAGCTCCTGCCGTGGTTATACGCCATGAGGAAGTTTGGAGGGAGACCTAAACACTCGTTCAAGATGCTCTCCACAAGGGCATCTGTCTTAGTCAGGTGCAAGAAAATGCCCTTCAGCACTTCCCTGGCAATCTCGGGGGCCATCAGCTCAGTAGCTCAGTCGTAATGAAATCACAGTAACAAAAGTTTGCAGTGAAATCAGTGCTGATAGTTATAAGATGGTGATCATCATTCATGGGATTGATAAGTTCATTAAAGCAACAGTCTAGATATATTCGAACTCTGGTGCTTTCTCAGTGTAGACATTGAAACTAGATCCTGGAGGAAATATCAACAAATATTCATTCTTGTCTGGGGAGTGTTCGGACTGCCTATTGTAACCAGCAGGAAGAGGTCCAACAGAACAACCAGGACTGGACTTGAGCTATCCCTCATTCGGGTACTGGAAGAATGTTTAGAGAGCCGAAGGGCTTGTCTCATCAGGCAGAGGGGCACTCCATGGCTCACAACTTGAAGGAAACCATACCTGGAGCAAGTGTCGGTAATCACTTCCATGGCCTTCTTACTTCTCTCATCATCACCTTCTCCGATATCTTCTATGGCCGAAGATCTCTAGCTTGGCATTACTTGTCTATTAGAGATGCCAAACTGGACAAAGCCAATTGGAATAATGAGACTGGTGGAGTACAGACAATAGAGGAAGGGACAAGGGAAGTGGCAACCTTAAGATAAAGAGGCTTTAGATTTATAATGATCTTATTTTATAAGTCATCGGATTTTGGTAATCTAAATTTACCATATTTGTTAAATCATATTTTAATAACTAAAATCTCCAAATCCAAAATTATTTAAATTATATATTACAAAACTGACTTCGATAACCATGAATCCAAGGAGGATTTGATGCCGTACCCTCCAAATCCATTAATGCTGCCACAAAGGGCCAATCCCAATTTGTTGGCTATGACATTCCCTAAAGGAACAATTGTGAAATTCTATTACTATGAGTCTCTTTCAAACAGAGGATTTAGAGGTCAGTGTTGTTGAAATAACATGACAGATTAAGCAAGACATCTATGCACCAAATCGCAAATCAACAAACAAGCACAAGGCCTTTGTTTATTCATCTTTCAAATAAGCAACTAGGATTCACAGATTATATATCAATCAACTCAAAGACATTACAACATTAACGAACCTGCCTTAGGATTATGTCATTGGCTTTCTTCTCTGGATGAGATTGCATAGTGGGTTACGTCAATCACATCTTTAGGTCTGGCAGGTAGGTGTGTCTTGTTTCTCTTTCTGAATTCCTGATATTCCACATACTGAAACCCTCTGTATTTAGGTGGCTCTCCAATGGCTCTAGTGAATTGAGGCAATGGTTCACCCACTTATCACCTTGCAAGTTATAGAAGAAAGCTGTTGGCTTTTGAGAAGAAAAATAATAAACAAGAAAAGAGATAACTCTTGAGTTTTGGAATTGGTTGTTTTGTTCTATTAATGAAAGTGGAAAAATAAACAATCAAAAGCTCAAATTGTGCTTAAATATCTAAACTGAAGATTCTTTTTATTTAACATTGAAACCAAAGATTATTTTTATCCAATCCAAAAATCAAACTAACATATTATTCCTATCCAAAATTCAAACTACTTCATAAAACAAAAGATTTAACCTCATTTACTTTATCTTTTGCTAAAATTATGCAGCAAATATGCATCACACTAAAGTCACCTAATCTTGCTTATGATTTAATTTTCTATGATCTCAACTTATTATATTTTATAAGATTATATGCCAATTTTACATAGTAAAAGTTATTAAGGTCTCACAATTACTGGTAATATTGTTAAACTCAATATTTTTGAGAGCAAACCAGTTTTATAATGTTGGGTCCTATCCGATATTGATTTATCCACATTTTGTGTAAAGAAGGCTTATTAGAATCTCACATTAACTAAAAATAATATCATAATCCATTTTGCATTTTCCTAACAAGCCAGTTTTGTGAGGTGTATTAGGTCTTCAATATTGATTTTTTCTCGTATGACATGATCTATGCTGTACATGTGAGGGATGTATTGGAGTCTAACTTTGGCCAGTGATATTGTCAAGATTCATTTTATAAGGTAAAAGGCAACCATTCTCACCAAGCTGATTTTGCTAGAATGTATTAAGTCCAATATCATTCTTAATATGATATCAAAGCATACCAAATTTTACGATATTGATTGCCCAAATATCAATTTGTTTGTAGCTGTATAGCATGATTAATACTATGCATGAAGGAGATGTATTAGAGTCTCATATTGATTGGTGATAACGTCATGATCCATTACATAAAGATAAATCGTAATCCTTCTTAATATGATATCAGAGTCAAACTCAGATTTCCAATGTTGACTTGTCTCAATATCAACAATTTGGTAACTCTGTGGCATGATCCATAATATGTGTGAAGGGGTGTATATTAGAGTTTCATAATGACTGGTAATATTTTCATGATCTATCGAGGATAAATTTTTCCTAATAAACAAGGTTAATACCCTTTCTAATATGTTAAATTGTGAGATTCTATTACTATGAGTCTCTTTTAAGATGGAGGATTAAGGTAAAGGTCAAGTGGATGAAATAACATAACAAATTGGGCAAGACATCTCATGCACCAAATCTCAAATCAATCAACAAGCAGAAGGCCTTTATATATGTCTTTCCAAGAACAAAGTAGGATTAACAGATTATATATAAATCAACTCAAAGACTAAACATTAACGAACCTGGCTTGGATTATGTTCCTCTCTGGATGAGATTGCATAGTGAGTTATGTCAATGGCATCTTCAGGTCTGGCAGGTGGGTGAGTCTTGTCTCTCTTTCTGAGTTCCAGATACTCCTTGTACAGAAACCCTCTGTATTTGGGTGGCTCTCCGATGTCTCTGGTGAATTGAGGCAACGGTTCAACCCACTTGTCACCTTCCAAGTTATAGAAGAAAGCATAAGAGTATCGGCTTCTTCCCTTTGGTCTCACCACCCTGTGAGTTGCACTCTTGAATTTGTTGTTGCTCAATACCTTCTCCAACGTTCCCAGGTCCAAACAGAATTCAGGTGTCTGTCTTCGATTAGAAAGAAATGATTTAGGTAAGAAGAAATAAATGTCTAGTTACCTGAAGGACATCGCCAACATTGACCACCAATTTGCCTTCTGCAGGAGTTACTGGGATCCATTTTCCGTTCTTGCGAACCTCTAGGCCTCCAGCTTCATCTTGGAACACAAAAGTGATGCAGTTACCATCTTCATGTTCTGCTATTCCAGTATTCTCAGTCTCAGTTGCTGGGAAGTAATGCTTTGCTGCCATGAAATCCCAGCTCCTGTCATTGTTGTACTCCTTCAAGAAGTTCGAAGGCAGACCTAAACAATCATTGAAGATGCTCTGCACAAGGGAACCTGTCTTAGTCAGGTGCAAGAAGACATCCTCCAGCACTTCCCTGGCAAAATCAACAGGGTCATCACACAAGTAATGATCTCACAATAACAAAAGTTTGTAGTGATAATGAAAATGTTCACTGAAAACAGTGCTAATGGTCATAGGAAAGTTATCCCAATTGATGTGATCGAAGAACTTCAATGGCAACAGTATACACATACCTGAACTCCGGTGGGTTCTCAGGGTAAAGATTGAAGCTAGATCCTGGTGGAAACATGGAAAAAAACTCATTCTTGTCCGGGGAATGTTCAGGCTGCCTGTTGTAACCGACAACAAGAGGCGCAGCACAACCAGGACTTGTCTTGCATTTTTCGTCATACGGGTAGTGGAAGAATGTCTTGCAGAGCTGAAGGGCTCGGCTCATGAGGCAGAGGGGCACACCGTGGTTCACGACTTGGAAAGAACCATACTCGGAGCACGCTTCGGTGATCACTTCCATGGCCTTCTTCCTTCCGTCATCATCACCTTCTCGAAAGAAGGGTGAGAGGTCGACGGTGGGAACATCGAACTCGCCCATTTCAGGATTTAAGCTCAGGCTGCAAGATCCTCTTCCGTAGCACAGTGCATATAACAATCAGAGATACTTGGGCCATCAAATTTATGTCACCTTTTTCGCTCACACTTCGCCCATATCTGATATGGCCAAATTATGGCTAGTTTTGCGTTACTTGTCGTATATTGTACAGATGGCAGCCTACGACCCCAGTTCTGATGCAACAGAACATAGGCTCTGTGACTCAAAATGTGGACGCTTGTCCCCAAGGAAACCTCAGAAAATGTCACAATAGGAATTCTCTGCATGATAATTAGTCAAATGACTCAATAACCTTACATTCTATAAAATCACATAGCCTGTGAATCAATAAAAGACTATATTAGTAAAGAACAGGCCCTTGCTGGTGCTCTATTATACTACAGGAGCGACCTTCAATCCTAAGTCAACTAAGACATGGAATCTTATGGGCACAAGGAACTCATCTTTGCATCTTCACACTAAAACCAACCAGAAAAACAAACAGAACCTTAAGCTCCTTAACTTGCATACAAGCAGAGCAAAATAGTGTTACTTCACTTATCTTTCATACCTGCTTAAAAAGGCTCATAAACACTGGGGAGAAACCTATTGCTCATGCAAGCCAGCATAATATTTAATTTCATCCTAATAATCATATCAGACTCTGAATAGATAGAATATGTGATCAACTTTACACCACACAGCGTAATATTAATCTCAAATATAAAGCCATATATAGCATTTATCATCTAGAAGCATCCAGATCTGGGAGGAAACCCATATAAATAACACCACAGCAAAATGAAATTGCGGCAAAAGAAAAAAAAAAACTTTTTAAGTGTAAACAACAGAGTCAGAACTAACTCCCAACCAAGATAGCAAAGCTATCTCGGAAAGAGTCAAAGCCGCCCTCCCCTATAACCTTACTTAAGCAACCTCTAAAGACAACTTTACACATCTGTTATCGAAGTGCAGAATCTAATTTAAATGGATGCCGGGGATGAGTAGAGTTTAGTTCCCATCGTCATCACCATCTTCGTCATCATCTTCATCTTCTTCTTGATCATCATCTTCTTCAGAATCATCATCTTCTTTCCCCTGTTGGAGATCAAAAACTTCATAAATT
Organism: Moringa oleifera; assembly: GCA_021397835.1. Lineage (NCBI taxonomy): Eukaryota > Viridiplantae > Streptophyta > Magnoliopsida > Brassicales > Moringaceae > Moringa > Moringa oleifera. Next base: position 5,597,405 of record JAJFZO010000344.1, on the reverse strand, counting down.
TGACAGCAGTGCATATCTACCGTGCAACAAAGTTGATCATAGTACCCCAAGTCCGGGTCCACTATGATAATCCCAATGTGATGGAAGTTTTCTGGATGCAACACCATTTGATAGCAAAGTAGCAAAAGCATGACATTGATCTGATTTCTTCTGCTTCCTCTCTTTTTTTTTTGTTAACAGTCCCACATACCATGAACAAAATTAAAAACTTCACCCAAGTATTTATGAACTTGCAACATAACCAAAGATCACCAATCTTCCTACTGACAGAATTTCTCCAGGAAATACAAAAGAGGAACTGGTACCCTGACAACACTTACTTTTTAGTGCTAAACGGGACAGTAGCAATGTAACATTTAACAGCACAATCAAGTGCAGAAGAACAAATATAGAGTACAGCAGGTGCATAAGATATCCTCATTAGTTCATCAAATCAACTTCCCTGCAGCAGCAGCATGGAAGCGCAGTTTACTAGGTCCAAGCAGAATGCATTCTGGTTGTAGTTACCAGAGAAATTAGATAAATGGCACATTTTGTCACAAGAAATTTACTGGACTTATTAGTTATCTATTTTCAGTTTTCACAAGCACTAACAAAAATTAGATTGACTGAAACATCATTAGCATAGAAAGAAAGAAAGAAAGAAAGGAGGCCATATACTCCTATACTTCATCACCTTAGAAGATGCCAAACAAAGCCAGCACACACAATCATAACAATCAATAGAATGCCCAAAACAGAACTAAAAGGTCAGTCTTCATATAAAACCACAATTAAAAAAATTTAAAAAAAATCTTATCAAAAAGATAGACCAAAAATGAAGATTTTTTGCATAGTAAAGCACTGTGACATTTCTACCATTGACACAACAGGAAGGGATTCAGTAACCATTCTTCTAACATCACACTGAAAGCCATTTACCTCCTCATCAGCTTCGTCCCCATCAAAATCCTCTTCATCAGCATCCTATGTCAAGAAGTTATCAATTACTATTAGAGAAGGAAGAAAGAATACTTAAAGATATAAGTAGACTTCCACTTGTTTCTGAAGGAAAACAGGAGAGAAGGAACAAGGAAAATAATTACATTGTTGAAATAAGTCAGAGGGTTGGGCCATAAATCTTCCTTAATAATCTCTGCAACCTGCAAATTATTGAGTAATAATTTAACAAGAAAACTACAAGTGAAAAAACATTGCATCACTCCATATATATATATATATATATATATATATATATATAATTTTGTTTGAAAAAGAATAAAACATAACACTTCACAACCCAAAACTGGCATATATATCTGCACACAATCTGATAAGAAAGAAACTCACCTCATCATGAATGTCATCATCGATATCTTTTTGCTGAGTGTCACTAAACCAGCTAAAGAAGCTGAATTAAAAAACGTAGAAAAGGAGTTAGAAAATAGGGCCAAAAAATGAATATTTTTAACAATAGAACAATCTACAATTGATCTAAAACATGTCAATGGTTATAAAAGTATCATGTTATCACATGACTATCACATAATTGCATATAGTGCATCTGCATTACATAATTCTCTAAATGCAGGACTTAAAAAATATTTTTCAGCAAAGAATTTCATTTTCTTCTTCCAATTTAGAGGTCCATGGGTGCAATTATGACAGATAAAGAAAATAAATAAGACCAAGAACTGTTCCGCTAATAGTAGTACATGTTCATAAATAGCAAGTTGCCAACAGAAGACCATGTGGCATAAATTTTATACAACTAAAGCATATCTACCTTCAGAAAATAGAAAAGAAAAATCAACTTTCATAAGACCAATCAAAGCTGCCCTACATGTTTATTTTTTCAGTATATCCAACAAATATATCATGCAATAACTTCATTTTGAGAGAACTTTTTTTTTCAATATATTATTTGGCAGGCCTCTTGTTGTAGCAGTTGGTAAACTTGGTTAGTGAGCTTGCCTCATTCCATCCGTTAGTTGTTCTAGCATAAGAACATTAATTGCACATATAAATATTGAAGCTATGAGGATGACGAAACAATTAGCCTCAACAAGAAGAAGATGATTGACAGATAACTCAAACCTTTTATAAAGCAACAATCACAATCTGTTTTCTAAATTACATGTTTCCCCTTTCTTTGAATCAGGTTAAAATTTTTCATCAAGCATAAGAGTAAAGCTAGATTCATTAAGCTTTGCTTCAACTGAGATGAGCCAAATCCACCCATTAGCAAGATGCATTACACTTTAATCCAATAACATCAAAATCAAAACCGAAAGATCACCACAAAAAGAAAATCAGATGGATGACAAGTTTAGCTGGCAAAAAAAAAAAAAGGATTTGCATAGAGAAAAACCAACCTTTCTTCAGCCAATGGCCTTTTGCTCCCTTTCTTTTCATGATTGACTCCATTTGGCAAGCCCTTCACAATTTGGGAACACAATTGAAAATAATTTCATGAGGAAAACAGATAACATAAGACAGTAATGAAGAAAAGGTCAGCCCTTACCATGCCCTCTTTCCACTTTATTGGTGTAGCAGTAATCTTTGTCGTTCCTTCATCAAGGAATGTAAAAGTTTTTGTAAGCTTCGTGTCCTCAAAGTAAGGATTAGGATTGAAGTTCTGAAAATTGGACTATGAGTCAGTGTATGTATTGACAGCATATCTCACTCAAGATTTTCGAACATTGAAAAAAGTCAGATGTTCATTCTTGAAATGTCACTACAATAAGCCAACAGAGGGACACAAGCTACTTACAAATGTTATATAGTATCCTGATTTCACATCTTTAAAGTCCTCCACTTCTAGAGAGCTTAAATACTTGAAAATCTATCATGGAAAAGAAGGGGCAAAGAAGTTAGTGAATTACAGAAATAGAACATCCCAGATGAATAATCACCAAGCAGTCCAGATATTTTAGTATATATTATACAAGAATAAACATATAATTAATTGTGGTTTGTTTTAGGAACAAAATCAAAACTCAAAGTCATAAAAGTCTTCAAAGTGCAAAACTTAATCTTTAGTTCATAGGGAAGGAAAAACCAAACCTTTTGATCCTCTTCAGTCAGAAGTTCACCAAGAGCAGGATGACTCAAAAACTGCAGAGAAAAATGATGGAGTTAATATAATGCAGACCATAAATTTCAATTAGCGTTAAAGCCCCATAGTGGGCTTGTTCTGACCTTTGGTAAGTTCCTCTTTCCTGATAAAAAATTTCAATAAGCACATAAGAATGTCACTTACAGCAGTTAACCAGAAGTCCGGAATTGATTTGATGATGTCATTTCTCTTATCATAGACAGGCTTGCGTATCTCATTATACTTCTGCTCCACTTCCAAGACTTTATCACTAGCCTCTTCATTGATCTTTGGGGGGGGGGGGGGGGGGGGGGGGAGGAATACAAAAGCAGATGGTCAACAAGGTTAGAATTTCGCCAAAAGCCAATAAGTGCATCTTTACTAACTAAAAATATGAAATGTAATTATTACAGACTGTAAGATGTGTGCGGCACATGTCACTGTCTGAAGTACTAATAAACAAAAGGACATATTCCATAATACATAACCCATCAGTAACTTCCATGTGAAGAAAAAATAAAGGAAACCAAATGCAAATTGCATCAAAATAATGTCCAAGTTTATTGCCACATAAATAGTTTCCAGAGTGCTACTTGATGCAACCAAATGTAAACCCTGAAAAAAGTGTTAGTGCAGAACATAACCAACAAAAGACATTCAACTTGAAGACAATCAGTATTGAGTTTGTTTCACTGATTCACAACCAACAAAAGAAAGAAAAAAGAGAAGTTACTAACACACATCAAGTCCCTAATCGATTCATATCACAACCATTAATGGCAATGTACCTCATTGCACTAGCCATATAAAGAGAAATGGATTTTAGCAAAATATCAATAGATGCTGCCATGCTTCAGAGCAAGACCAATTGAAGATGGTAACATTAGACTATCTGAACCAAAGATAATCTTCTTTTTATCAGAACAGAACGAAAGATACATTACAGGTCCATAATAAGAAATTAGTACGGGCAGCATCCAGACTAACAGTTACTAACAAATTCCGATCCATAGATTATTTCTCTTGGAATTCTGGAGGAGGTATCTTTATTTCCTCAAAAACTGCCCGGTTTCGTCACTAACAATATGCAGGAACGGATATCGAGATGGTATAAGCAATCAAATTATAATTTAAGACCCCATACGAACTTGAGAGTCTTTCACGCAAAAGAACAAACTAGAGAAACATAAGTCCTAAAACCGAGAATTCTTTACTGTACGGCTACCCATTTTCAATAAACGAACAGAGAGACGCGGGCGGAAAACAAATGCACACATGCAAAGGCATATAGATACACCCATTCATTTGTAGATATATAGATAAGAGCAGACCTTTTCGAGCTCGTCTTGGATCTCCTGAAGCTTCTCGATGGAGAGGACGAGAGCTCCATCAATTTGCTCAGCGTTTTCCTCTTCGCCTTTCTCTGCTACTTTCACCTTCTTGCTCTTGTCTGCCACCATTTTCTCTCCCCTTCTTTCTACCAAAAACCCTAATCCCACCCGTAAAAGTCTCTCGTCTGTCGTCTCCCTTTCTTTCTCTGTTTCTATCTCTCTCTCTCTCTTGAGGATTGGCTAAAACCCTAGTGCTTTTCTCTGACCTTTGTATAACGGTGAAGTGCGTGTGAGACAACAAGAGTTAGGGTTTTGGGAGTTTTTATCTGCTCCGTGGCATTCTGTCTATGTCTAGCCTCTCACGCAATAGAAATTCGCCAGGCGGATAGTTTAGGTCATTGCAGTCACTTAGCAGAATGTTTCAGGGGTATTATAGTGATTTAATGTCAGATTCCTTCTGACTGTACAGTGGAGTTAATTCTCAGCAACTAAAGTTAACTTATCAGATATTTTGTAACCAATCACGCAATCACTACCGTTGAAACCTTTCATCAAATAATAAAAATATTAAAAAATTAACTGTTGACTAATCCTTTTAATTTAAGTTTGCATGTATCAACGGACTTATTTATATATTTAATTTTTTAATTTAAATTATTTTAATTATTATAAAATAAAAAAAAATATTTTATTAATAAAATACTCTAAAAATAAATCAAATAACCTTTACAATTTACCTTTTAATTTTGAATAATTTGCAAGCTATTTTTAATAAATATTTCAAATTTTTAATAAAATAATTAAAAGAATATATTCAGTAATTAAAAATTGAAAATTTGAATATTTTTGCATATTTAAAAAAAATATATCAAAATAAAAATAATCTGAATTAAATCAAATTAAACATGATATGTATAATTAATTTAATCAACATTTTGAAATATAAAATAAATATAAATATAGTTTAAAGTCTTTTTGATATTTGTAAAAATAAAAATGTTGAGAAAAGGTCATCTTATTCATCAAAATTTACTTATTTGCTTTCTTTTCCGGACTTTCATTAATGGGTATAATAAAAAGAAAATTGAAAACAGATTGAAATGCTTGTACAAACCTAGTCGTTTTGATGAAATTCATCTTAATACTTGTTAATAGAAAAAAGGTAAAGCCATTATTAATTTTTTAAAAAATAGCTATTATTAATTTTTTAAAAAATATCTGTAATTATTTATTAAATATTTAATATAATATATATATAAATAAATTTTTATAACAAAATTTTACACGTTCATGTCATTGACCACGTAACATTAATGTATATATTTAATTTTTTGCATAAAGTTTGCGTGATTTAATAACTTTCATTAAAAGTTTAGATTATTTTAAAATTTAAATAACTAATAAATTTTAGTTTTTTAAATTGATAAAAAAAGTTAATAACGATAAAAATCATTTTGGTATAATTGATTTTGAAATTTATACAAATTCATTTGATTTATCTTTAGTATGTATTTGTTTTATATTTTTTTAGTCCATTTATTGATTTTATTTATTTACTATTTCATTTGCTAAACTCAAAAAATTTTGTCATTGGTCGACTAGTATTTTTCAAAAAAATGCAAAATATGTGATTTTATTATCGATATCCTTTTTTTTTTATCATTCCAATAATAATGTTTATCATTTTTAAGAATAATTGAATCATGGTGACAGTAATTTTATTAATTATTTTAATGCCTATTATATGTTGTAAATAAATTTTTTATTTTTCATTTGTTATTTGAGTTTTAATTTTGCCTCATTTTATTTTTTATCTAATATTGTCAAATTCCAATTTTTATCTTATATTTTAAATTGTTATCAACATTTACATGAACAAAAATTTAAATTTACGCAAAATAAATAAAATACAAGTTTTTTAAAAAAATTGTATATTTTATAATATTTATCTTCTGTTTGATATAATAATTTTATTCACAATATAAACATGTGCATGTTAAAAACTAGTTTGCATTTAAACTTTTCAAGCAATTTTTGTACTTAAATTGATTTGTATTTTTTCTTCTTTTTTTTTTTTTACATTTATAAAAAGAAACTAAATGAATTGATGTTATATAATAAATCTATTTGGTCTACAATATGCATTGAAAGAAGTCATAACTTATTGAACTCTTTTTTTTTCTTTTTTTTTTACCCAAATTTATTATAATAATTAATCACAGTGTCATGTGGAAGTATTTTATAATATAATTTAAAATTTAATAAAATAAACATAATGATGTAATTAATATATTAGTATATAGTATTATGTTAAATTGACATGCGTTATGTCATAGATGTTATTTATTTTGAAATTTTATTTATTATGAATTTAATATTTTAATATATTTTAATTGTTTTAAAAAATATAAAACGTTAAAATTAATATGGTTGTTATCTAGCTAGTTTTTGAACACTTTGAATTTTAAAAGTTTAACTTGTATATATTATCAATTGAGTTTTAATCATTACAAAACAATATCCATTTTCATCAAAGAAAAAATCAGATATCAAATTTAGTGATTTATTGCTAAGTAATTAAAATAAATTTGATATTATATTCCTAAACCATCTTTATATAATAATGTTTTTAACTAAGATTAATCTACAATTTATGTGGCTCATGCGACTTAATAGTATTTCACAAGGATCATGAAGCCCGTTGCCTTCTCTAAAATGGGCTCTATCATGGATGAAGCTGAGCCCATCGAACTTTGATGGCTAGGTTGAGTTTAAGACATCTCCTAGAAGTGTGATCTTTCACAAATAGTTGGATTGATTAAGCGGAAAGATGAAAACGAAAGAAAGATTTTTGGTGTTTGCAGAACAGTTGCAGAAGAGACAAGTGGTATAGCTTTGAAGACTCATAGTTCTTATCATGCTTTTGTGGCAAGACTATGGAGAAACTGCAAGAAAAAGCAAAAGAAAAAAGCCATGCTTAGAATAGGATTGGTGAGCCAAGCAAGTTGCCCTGAACTTCAACTCTTCCTCTGCCTCAAGCATCCCATGTGGCTCTAGTTCTGAAGATTTCCAAAGATTATGGCACCCCAATAACTTTAGCAAGAACACGTTTGGTTTGCCTGACATGGAAGCCCATAAAGACCAGTGAATATTCCTTAATCACTGTAATCACTTTTAACACTGGTTGGCCACACATGAGGGTCACAGACCCAAAAGTTCTCTTAAAAGATTTATAAGCCTCTGGTCATGCTAACTAAAGGAGAAGCCGAAGGTTCTCCTAGTGCAGGTCTTACTTCAATTATACATTCTTCTTAGACCAAGTTGACCTTCTGATCTTGGGCTGCAGACAATGACCCAGCTTGTAAACCAAACCTTGAAACTATATCATCCAAATTCTGGCAGCTTGCACAGAAGATCTCGCATTTTCACTTATGTGCCAAGTGTCTGCATATACATATATGATCTTAACAAAAAACGAAAAAAAATTTCAGAAAATGGTTACCTAGAAACACACAAGAGATCCACACATCAGACCGAACAGTTATAATGTAGACAAGATTGAATTCTTGCATGATGAAACCAAGTTCTCTTCCATATTCTGATCTCTGGCTAGCTGAACCATGGGTTTTGATCACTTAGTACCATTGATCAAGCTGTTAAGCATGTTGATTTAATGAAAGCTCTATGAATCACATGACTTCACATGGATTTGGAGTACGCTTTTGCTTCAAATTCATCAATAATTCATTAGTTACACTTCCTTTTCATGTCAGCATGTGCTGGTGGGGAGGGGGGAGGGTTGAGTCAGATCACACAAGCTCGATTCAGTTGAACATATTCCCAAAGTATTATGACCTGTGATCTATCTTTGCTTTCCATCACTACCATAACTGCCTCAGAAAGAACAAGATAACAAACAGCAATGTCTTTGAATCTTTCTGCCTTTTTTATTGGATACTTTTAATAAATTGATCGTTGTTTCTGATGCTCACAAGACCATACATCAGAAATATGCTTCTCTCAGATTTGGATGTGAACCATCAATGGTACGCTATTCTTGAGTGGTCCATGACTACTATTATAATCAATGTCCACAGTTTCAAATTTAATGCCAATGCAAATCCCGTTGGTCCCTTCACAACATTCCATTGGAAGATCCATGGCTTTTCAATTCATCATGCCACCTGCAAGATTTTTCATATGTCAAATCTTTGATTAATGTAAATCCTTTAAGGCTGGATGTGATATGCAACCTCTATTCTCCTCTCTTTCACCATCTGTAATATGAATTTATGACTCATCTGCCTTCATTTCATCAAATTCCCTTTTCTTCACATCTTGCACATGGCTGTCCATCTCTAGCATCTAAAGGTTCCTTTCAAGGATGAGATTTTGGAATTGCAGTTCTGTAAGAAATGTCTTGATAATAAATCATTTTCATAGCCATTCAAGTTAGCTAAGGCTTAAGCATGTCTTGCCTATTCAATGTTTTAACTTTCAATTCATATTTCAATTACTTTGCCAGATATTTCAACCTTTTTAGCTTTAGGTGGACATGCACAGTGATTATGCTGTTGTGACCCAATTAGTTCCACTGTCATTTGATCGGATTTATCATATTTTGATGTAAATCTTTCTTTCTTAATTCACAGCCTAACTTCTGTTCAAAGAAAGGGAGAGAAGAGGCCATGGGATCCACCATGCTTTTGAGGTGGTTATGGAATTTAATTTAGCTACCCAACTTGCTCGTGCATATTATCCATGTTACCATCACAAGAGATGAATATGTCATTGTGGACGACATTCTGCAGCAGTTGCTATCTTAAAGTGGTACCTCTTCTGAAAGTTGCTACCCTTCATCCAATCGTACTAAAATGGGAATTTTAATTAAGTTTTTGATGTTCTCCTATACGCTCATTAGCATTAAAATTGACTGAATGCACAATTATCTGCTTTTCAGGATGAAGTTAGGCATGCCTTTAGAATTGCCTGATTATGTATCTCACAGCTACTGGTTGATAAGCATATTTGGTTGTCTAGATTTCAATGTACACAGCACTTTCTGAAACATGCATCTCTATTTTTGGCATCTCAGTCTTCAACAGAGTTCAGATTTGTAGTCAGCCAAGTGAGGCAAAGGTGGCTCGACAAAAACATATAGAGTTAAAAGTGAGGACAAAAGCTGGAAAACATGATCAAGATCAAGTGAACAAGAATGAACTATGGAACTGCGTAGAGGGACTTGATTAGACAATGGCGGTCCCTTAGATTAGGTCCTGTTAACAGTCTTATGGTTATACCTTTTGTTACTGTCCTGGATTCTGTTTGTATGTTTCTTGGTGCTGTGCCTTTGGGTGACATAAAAGATAGAATGGCTAGTTGAAAAGAGGCTTGGTGCCTGAGTGCAGAAACAGGATAATGCTACATGACATTCATATGATATATAGTGTTTACTACACAATCAGCTGAGTTTTCATATCAAATGGAAACTTTTCAGCCATTTTCTCTAAACCATCTTATGGGGATGTCCCACAGCATAAATGAGGAATAATGGGTGGGGTAAGGGAGTTTTCTTGAGGCAAAAGCATCTCCACTCATGGGAAATCAAAGTCTTTCACCTTTGTCTCGGCTTGTAACTTCCTCACTGGATGGAAGTAAATGGTTTTTGAGGCTGCAGCTGTTGAGGCTTTGCTGTTTGACTGCTCCTGTGTGCAGTTTCAGCAACTCTCACTGCGTTCTGACTCTTGCAGCCCAAAAACCTGCTAGAAAGGCTTGATTGCACCTCTTTTTGGACTGTGGACTTGGTTTTGGCACTAGGAGTCTTGATAGTTTCTGATATATTCTTTTCACCATAGTTTGAAACAGCTGAGAAATCAGCTGCACTGCCTGTGACAACACTCCACTCTATGCTCGCTTCACTTGGCTCATACCTGGACATGCCATCAGAAGCTTGCCTGGTGAATGATGGAGGGTCAGTGCCGGATATGTTCGCTATCTCAAAGAGATCAGAACTGGCATCACTCTCCATATCTTCACATGTCTGGTTGCCCATGGAAGTGATTGGGAGGTTTGGGGCATTTGGTATAGCATCCCAAGTTAGCATGGACAGTTTCCTCTCAAGGTTCATTGCTATGTCTCCCTTGCTCATTCCATTGGAGCCAAGCATCTCTGCAGATTTCCATTGCTTTTCTTTGATTTTCTGTTTCCCAGAAACCCTTTTGACCATGTGATTCGCATCAGATTTCTTGATTTGTAGAGCAAAGTACTCTTCTTTGTTTGATCCAATACTGACTTTTCCAAGACCTGGCAAATTAGCCTCATTTTTTGTCTGCAATCTGGGCTTGAACTGTTTTCTTCCATCCAAAATGACAGGACTTCGAGCAAATTGAACAGAATCTTTCCGGTACTCTTTGCGATGAACGCTCCTATGCTCAACATTCTGATTGGTAAAAACAGATTTGTCATCCGAGCAAGATCCGTTGCAGCTCAGACTGGTCAAAAAGCTTCTTCCATTAGCCTTCTTTTGCTTGCCTGGAGACTGGTTCCTCATGGAATTTCTCAGCAAAGCAGTCTGGCTATTCCAACTTGATACAGAACTTACACTTGGAGTTCCAGGCCTGCTTCTTGCTCTAGTCTGGTGTATATCAACCCGGTTTTCTTTCTTATGGTCATGCTTCCTTCCAGGAGTATAATTCTGCGCTGGACTTTCATCATCTAATTTCACGTCGAAGTACTTTTCAGCCCCAAAGACACTGATTTCAGCCTCTTCAGTCCTAGCTCTTTCCAAGCTTCTTCTTTCTAAGCTTCTTGCAGCCAGTTTTTCTTGGCTTGAACTGATTGCAGAATTGGGTTTCTGAACTGAATCTGCAAGCTTATGCACAAAGATCTCTTCTGCTGTGCTAAGGTAAGAAGAAAAGGAGACATCCCTGATATGGGTACTGTTCTGTTGACCATCCATGCCTTGTGAGACGAATTACTTCAAAGAAAGGAAAAGAAGCATCAAAAACTGAAGTCTACAAGAAAAGAGGAATTTGATGCTCTGCAACTTGACAGAGCAAGGTTCCTAAAGAGCACAAGAAGCAGAAGAAAAGTAGAAGATGATACTAAAACAAAGCTTGGTGATCAATTCTCTTCTTGAGAAGCAAAGGCTATATAATCAGATTGGTGGGGAGTTGTAAGATGAGTATTGGGTCCTACATGCTTGGGCTTGATTTGATAATTGATTATCTTTTCTTCCTTCGCTAGATGAAGTGCCTTGTAGTTTTTGTTCCCTAACCAATTCTCTTCCTAAGCCATTTATCTGACCTACTTCCTCACCACCACCTTCATTATAATTAATCATTGTTGGTTGATATCAGGATCTACAGCCAATATGGACAGTGTCGAGACAAGTGGCTCACAGCCCTGAATCAGGATCTCTGCCACTCATTAGATGGGTCTTCATAATTGGATGACAAAGTGTCAAAATCAAATGTGAATGAAGCTTAAAACATGCCATTTCTGTTGAGATGCCATGAGATCAGATAAATGTAATTAAGCACGAATGGTTATCAAGAACAAGTTTTCTTACAGGCCTTCCTGGCTGATATCTGGCATTGTTGCTGGCTGATGTACATTGAATAGCTTGAGAGGAAACAAACAGACAGCAATCTACAAATGAATATGCATGACATGAAAGACAAATCAAGTGAAACTCATACAACTTCAGGCTCCAAAATATCTATTTCATACGAGTAAATTTAGAGCTTACTCTTCGTTTTTCTGTCTGGAAAGGTAGGATGACCGTTTCGATATATTTACATCCTACCTGAAAATAATTCCGAAGAAACTGAGGAACCTCTTGTCCTGTTCCAAGTATAACAACATTAAAAATCAGTAGGTGTTGACTTACTTGGCCTACTCCATTAACACTTCTTGAAAGAGCAGAATAATTTCAGCAACTAAACTCTAAAAAGTATCAGAAGAATCAGATACAATATTTAGAAAGCTTGACAAGTTTAGATACTCATATTCAAAGGCCATGAGGACCCAACTTACACTTCAACTCCATTTTGATTTACGCAGCAGAGAGAAAAGAGGGCACTTGATGACAAATAGAGAACTAATATTACAGATTGGCTCAAACCAGTCAGGGAAAGAGTTAATATTATTTAATTTAGAAATTAAGATAATCAGATACATGAACAAATAAAAGGAGGACCCCTCAGATTTGTCTAAGCAGCAACGATCAGAGCTACTGAAGCCACTGGCTGCTCAACTTAGGCTGAAGCCTGAAGTTTAAAAGGAAAAACTAAAAGACTCTTCAAGAGGGTGGAAAAATGAATTAATGAAATAGAAAAGGCAATAACTAGTACAAACCATTTTAAGGTTGGGAATAATCTATCTATACTCTATATGTACTTCAAGCGAACATAGGCAACATAATTAAGATGCTGTGTCCTGGGCTTACTACTTGCTGGGAAACCCAGAGACTGCGCCTGCTATAATTCAATTCCTCAGATTAATCAGCGAAATCAAATTTGACTGATAAGATTGCATGGAGTGCTCCATTTTTCTTGCTTGTTCACTCTGAAGGTATAGTATCATTGTCTCCTGCAACCCAGTACTGTTTGACTGCATACAGTACTTTTTCTGAGAGGAGAGGACCATCCTCATGATCAACCAATTTTGTTTTCCACCTCATTCGTCTGACAATGCTCTTCACCTTTCTTAGCACATTTACATGGTCCCGGAATATGACTGCTCCTTCAGGCCGTAGGATACGATCCATCTCCAGAAGAATGTCTTCTGCATTACACCTGCAGCAGTTTCATATAAATGCACAAGAAACTCAGAAATAGTTTTGGCTGGCAACTGAAGAGTTCTATATGCAAGAAGATTGAATCCAAGAATTAAACTTCACCGAAAAGGAGAAGTAGCTTTAAGAAAGACTTACTTATTCTTATACAAGCTGAAAACCCCATTTGCATGAATAAGGTCATATGTACGAGGGTATGTGGAGAAGGCTTCACACCTGGTCAAAATATCAGCAAGTATAAAATGAAGAAAACCATTTTGGTTAGTAGTACTTGAAAGCCAATGGCACCCAATTTGAACTTAATATGTATATTATTAGACATATTGTAGGAGAATGTCATCAAATCAATAGAAAATCAGAAGTTCAATCAATTTAACAGACCTAGAATCCAATTGAAGAAGAGTCTAGCAGCATAGCAATGATAGAAAGAAAAAAGAAGTGATGTTCTTGAATTTACCAGTCATGATATATGCCAATCAACCCACGCTCAAATATAACCCCCAAAGTGTCTTTCTCAGTTATTGTAGGCATAACATTCATAACCCACAATTTCGGAGATTCAAGAGCAGCAGCAAAACTTCCCAGCCCAGCATTCATATCCATGATATTGCGATATCTTCCAGAATCCAAGATTTTGTTAACTCTCTTATAAGCATTCACATGCTTTTTCCATGACCGATTGTCCTCCTGGTATGTCTCAACAGATACTCCACTGATTGATCCACTAGAAATTCTGACAGGGACAGCAGTAAGTCTTTCAGGAAATGGTTTCCATGGTCCTCCAGCAACTTCATCTGGTGTGCTAGTCTCAGGAGGAGTAACACATGCCTCCATCTTCTTGTACCTATAAACCAGCACAGATAGAGAATATTATAAAAGCTGCTCTTAGGATGCACACTGCTATTATTCAAGCTAATTGGCATTCTTATTCGAAACTAAATCCTCAAATAGTCTCAATCCTCAACCATTCATACATACAACCTCTTTAAACCTGATCCAATTCTTTTCCAGCTGAATTGCCAATCTTATATCAGTTTCTATTCTGAAGATTATTTGTATTTCTTCCAATCCAGATTCACAAAACTTGAAATCCACTTGATAGTAGTAGACAAGTAAGGGACACCTAACAAAGTAAAAGAAAAGCTTTCTTCTATGATATTGTTTCTGGATATAATAGGAAGCTCAGTAAGTTACAAAGTCTGGGGGTATGTTGTGAAACTAGTTAGTCTAGAGATATCTTACAAAAACCGTAGCAGGTGTTATTTCATCGCAGGAAAAGCAGACTGCATCTAAGTTTTGCAGGAAAAAGAAAAACACATATATTTTTAGTAAAAAACACTCAATTCTAGAAGATTTTGTTTCAAAGAAAGTAATATACCAGACATCGTCTACATTTTGAGATTCACATATTTTAGGTTTAGTATTTCGCTCTGGACACTCATGATAACTTATTCTTTTCCTCCAGATGGCCATTTCGCCTTTCTCATGCTTCTTTTCCCAGCAAAGAAGGTTGGCAATCTCTTCAATCTTATTCTGTTCAGCCTCAAGTTCCTCCTTAGGACGCTCCCATGCTTGGTAACGATCCCGCCAATCGATAGGAGGCCCAGAAAGCACCCAATAACCACCAGGTCTAAGAATTCGATCAATTTCCATCATGTACATTCCATCTGGAGTAAAAGGTCAAAATCATAAACGCCTTTCATCATGTAAATGCAATTATTCAATAGGTGAAAGCAAAGAAAAAGAAATGAAACTGAGAATGGATATGTAAAGAATGAAGTATGCCATTGCCATAAATCTCCGAACCAATAACATATTAGCTTGGATCAGTTTTTGACTTCTCTTACAGACTAAATTGAAAACTTGACAGTTCATCAATAGAAAGAAATAATGAATTCCACTTGGCAAGCCACACACAAAGAAAAATATAAATGAAATGAAAAGGAAAGAAAAAATGATGATCCTCACCATTGGCACCCCAAGGAATCAAGCAGCGAGAACAATGAGCCATGTCAAAGCCTCTGGTAGGATATGGCAGCTTTATACTTCCAAGAACACCAATAATGGCCGGCACCCCTCTTTCTAGAGCAAATTGAACTTGTGCTTCATGAGAATCTCGTGGTGCAAATGACATTGCTATGACATTTTTCTTGAACAGGTATGCACCCAAACTTGCAACCTAACCATAAATAGATAACAACAACAAAAATACAAAATGATGAGGAAGCAAATTAAGAACAGGAAGAGTTATGTTCAAACATCAGCAGGACTGGTGAAGACATATATAGATAAGGACTCCTAAGAAAAAAAAATCCATGCATCAACCTAAGCACTAGACAAATAAAAGAACAATAATTAACAAGTCTCATGCTGTGAGAGAAACAATGAAGTTGGTGCATATGTCAATTCAGTAAAGTACGAAAGAGAATATTAGAGAAAAATGAAGGCATTTTATCACATTTAACTTACCCCACATCCAGTATCCAATGCAGTTCTAACCATGCCGTTATCTAATGGGATCACAGATGCAAGGTCATTAATGTAGGCATCTGCACCATGAGGAAACTGTGTTCCTCCACCTGGAAACCTGAATACATTGCCCTCATATCGGATCCAGTTCTGAATAGCCTTCTCAACTGTCAAGCTCTTATAAGGTGCATTTGCATAAGGCACATAGTCACGGCTTTTTGGCCATGGAAATGGGGTGGAATATCCTTTGGGTGCTGGAATAAGGCAATGCAGCTTCTCTTCTTCAGGAGGACAATGTCTTTCCCGGTAGATCATATTTTCCCGCGGAAAAGTCATCGCCCTCATTTGATCATGACAAGGTGTGAAATCAACGTACTTTTCATCACATGGATTAAAAGTCTTCACACCTGATTGCGAATCATCATCTTTCCCAGCATCAGCTTCATGATGGGTCTCATAATTCAGATTAGATAGGATACTGCAATCTGTCTGCTTGGTTATCTCCAAGGCTATGCTGTCCCCTTTACCAAAACCGCTTCGTTGCCAAGCACCCAACATATAGAAGAAACAGCACAAACTGACAATGATGAAGATTGATACCGAACTCCTAGTTTTGTTGTCTCCAGAGTTCCCTTTTGTCACCATGATGTACCTGAAAGTTTTTCCTCCAACTTTTCCAAATACTGCTAAGTGAATAATAAACGGCATATAAGAATATGCTTAAGAAGCGAGTAAATGCAACAAAATCAAAATTTCAGTTGACCAAAAGCAGACATGAATGGTGAAAAAAGGATTCTAGTCGCAGAGAAATAAGAATTGAATAGGCAAACTGTCACAACAAGAAACTCAAATGCCAAGTTCCTCCCCCCCCCCCCCCCCCCCCCCCCCTCCAAAAAACAAAAAGAACTCAAATGTCTTAAAGTGGTTGAACCTTTGACCTATGACCAAAGGCCAATATCTTAACTCCAACATTCTATGGATCACAAACAGATAAACATTTGTTTTGTCTTAACAGAAACTGTTCCATATAACTCAGAAAAACCAACACCAACATCATTGTCCAATCTAACTAGATTATCTATTTTCAAATAACTCAAAGTGAGTTAGACTGCATAAAAAAAGAGAATGGAGAAACCCTCATTGGTGCATAGAACATCAAATCAAGTTGAAGCTGATGTACCATCACTTATATTTCAACAATGAAGGAAATAAAAGAAAGCACGAAAATGAAACTTCTCCATCCCATTTGATTGGTTCACATTTATGTATATAGTACCATCCAAGCCTTTTCTAACCTTAAGTTGATCGAATTGTTGTTTGGGAAAAAGGACGGTAATTCATTACTTACATGCATGAAGCCTATAGCTTTTAGAAAGAAGATAAACAAAAATTCTAAACCACGATTTGCATTTTGATGGATGCAGAACACAACATAAATCTTTTTAGGTTGATAGTAAGATACAGTTTGCAAAACGGATATATTACTAGAATAATTGGGAGATGAAAATAAACAATCTCAGTATGTAGAACCAATAATATTAAAACTTCAAAAATGTAAATTAGTAAAAAAAAAAAAAAAATCTGAGAGAACTATGCATAAATGTAAAAAAGAACTTAAAAGATTGTTATTGCATGAAAAAGTCAAATCTAAACAGAATATGCAGCAAAGTAAACTAAAGCCACCTCTTAATCAACGCCCAGCATAACATGCAACCAATTCTTTTCTCATTTAGTTTTGAAAGCCTGATTACCGCGAAATACAAAATCAAACAGGATTCACGTGCAAGATTGAAAACAGAGTGTACTATATCCTAAAACAGAGTCTCATAGTAACCTCCAGTCAACGAAGTACGATGAAAACAGATCTGCATAATAGCAATTAAAAATCTTACGTATCAGAGAATCGAAAAATCTGGAATCTCCCTGGGCCCAATCAAATCACATGGATCCCTCTGGCTGACAAAAATGATCACACACGCAGAGAGAGAGAGAGATGTATATATTGATATTAGATTTTTGAGAGAGAGGCCTCACTCTGAATCTGGGTGCGTACGGTGATAAGAACAAGGAATGTTTGGTGTGCAGTGGCAGGATATGATAATGGTTTTGTTGGAGCAAATGAGAAAGAACGTTCTCTGCCTCACAGAGTCAGAAGCAGAACCCGCCATTCCTCTTTCTCATTGGTTGGACGTAGGCCATGTTTTGACGCTTTCTTCTGTCCTAAATTTTATATCCTTAATAAATCATTTATTTTTATAATAATATTCTTGAAAATTATGTTGATAATCAAAATGTCTGTTCTATCCTCTTCCGAAACATTCAACAAAAACAAGTATCCAAGTTCTGATAACCGAGAAGGCACGAGGATGAAGGTGTGGAGAGGGGACTTAAACCAACGCCCTTTCAGACCAGAACCTTAATCTGGCGCCTTAGACCAACTCGGCATCTCAGCGCTTTTCACTGTTTATTCATGTATAATGTTTAAACATTCTACAGCTATGACCCCAGCCAAACGGTTCATAGAAGCCTTATTTACCTGTTGTATGGTTCTAAAACATCAATTCTTGTGGGTTTACATTAAAATTGAACATTCATCTGTGTTCTTGAACTAATAGCTCTGCTAAGACTCATTCACTTAGAAGAGCAGAAGATTGATGCAGTAATGTTCAGAGAAAAAAGAATCGAATCCACAAGATGAAAGCAAAGCAAGTACAACCATGCAAATCAAATCTACTTACATTCAGAAAGCACTAGAAACTGCGAACTCTGTAATTAAGCAATATATGGCTTTGAAGGGAATATACAAGAAAAGCGTACAAAGACAAAAGAGAAGATGGCTGTAATGAAAGAGACATCTTATGATTCCCATGCGTTCAATGTTCTTTTAACAAGAAAAACAAGGGAGAACAAGGCTATTCAGTGGCAAATCACTAGAAAATGGTGTTTTGCCATTCCACTGTACCATGAAGCAAAGCTAACACCACAAGTCCTTATAAGTTTCATAGTCACCTCAGTAGCAATCTAGGGAATTTTTACCATCATATTCCACATGAGAACCTTTATTTACTGATGCCCCCATGTCAAGATCTCCCATTTCAAGATACCTCCAACTTGTTATCAATGGTCAAGAATTTCAATTCATTGTTGTCATGCTGCACTCTCCCAGTAATCTCCAAACACAAGCCTTTTGTATGGCCTTTGTTCACTTGTTTGCTCTTAATAGGCTTCTTACTGGGGCCTGGGTCCACAAAGACTGGTTGTATTTTAAGGGTTGGATTTGGTTTGATTCTGTTAATGTCTCTCTCATCTGGTGGTCGCAATATGCTGTTCTCTGACTCTAATTCTGAAAGCTCGTCTTTATTTAATAGCACCTGCACTTTGCAATGCTTTATGTCAGAAAATGTGCCTTCTTACAGTCAAACAGAAATACAGTTACACAAAACAAAAACATTTGAGTGGCTATAAGAGCTGAGCAATATGAATGAGTGGCAAATGCTCCAAGAAAGAAAATGAGGAGTGCATTATAAACAACTAACACAAACACAAAAACACACACAACCAAAAAAAAAAAAAAACAACAACAACAGAACAAAAAGAATTGAGACTAATAATGAATAATAGGATTGGAATGGCCGTGTGTGTGTGTCTGTCTATGTGTCAGCAGCTTGGAGGTTAAGACTACAGTTTTACAAAGTCTCAGAAGAAACAACTTCAGGTCTCAACAAGCACTAACATCTATCACGACACAAAGGAAAAGTGAACTCAAAGATTAGAGACTAAATATGAACAACAGGGTTCAGACTGATTTCCTCTGTGTGTGTGTGTGTGTGTGTGTGTGTGAGAGAGAGAGAGAGAGAGAGAGAGGGAGAAAGAGAGAGAGAAAGAGGGAGCTGCTTGAAGGTTATGACTATAGTTTTACTATGTTTGAAAAGCAAACTCGAGGTCTGAGCAAGAATCAATACCTTCCGCCCAACCAAATCAAAAGTCACCACCACTTTGTCTCTTTTGGCGCGTTCAGCTTCTTCAATCTGCTCTTGCTTCTTCCTCAAAAGGTCCTTCTCCTGAGAGGGACATGAATTAGAAATCAACAATTAGCACATAACCATGTGAGTGAAACCATTAGGCTAAAAGAGATTTAACACCTCCAATGACAGCCAACTGTTGCCGTCAATCTCATAATAGTCACTTTGGTCATCAATAACTGTTGTACGGGCTGCAGAATTTCGATCATAATCAACAAGCCTCTTTGCATAAGCTTCAGCTGCGGCTTCAGTGTCAGATACTGGAGCATAACTATCTTCCATACCAGCATATGTGCTACCTTCCTTCAACACAAGGGCACCACAGAAACTGCAAGGCCCCTCTCCCCCTTGCTCACAAACTATTTTGCCACAAGATAAACAATTGCTAATCAGTCTGTGCAGGCGTGCCTGGCATGAGCATGGTTTACCCTGCTGGAAAACTATTGATCCTTTAGCAGCCTCTGCAAGTGAAACAACTTTCCCAGCTTTCTTCTTCTTTGAATTACCTTGGTTCCCTTTATGGCTGGTTCCTGAATCACCAGTCTGCACCTGAACCTGCTTGTCCTGAGACCTCAAAGCAGCATTCTTTTTTGGTTCGATCAGATGACTGGGCACCGTAACCTTTTTCTGTTCAGCCTGATAATTTGATAATGCACCATCTTTTGGTGCTTTAAATGGTTGTTTGATTCCACCAGCAGAATCTTTATCTGAGGGTGGCTTCACATAGGCAAGTAATCTTGAAGTTGAAACATCCAAGTTATTGCTGCAAAGATCTGAGTGTCCTCTACGCTGTAGATATTCTTCAGTAACACTTCTGCCTGCTTCCTGACCAACAATGTTCTGCACATGGAAATGGAAATCAAGATACAAGATACTGTCTATGGCACTGCAACAAAGCAACTGCTGGTAAAGAATTCAGAGGAAAAGAATATCAAGTCTGCAATCTGCACATAATACAAGTCCACTATCAGCATGCAAGTTTTTTGGAATGTCAAATATGCAACGACCAACATATTCCCAACCCAACACTTTTGTAATCCTTCTGTGTTATCATCAATCAACAAATATGGCCAATTCCTTCCATGCTGATGCAGACGAACAAAAGTCATCAGAATAAATCTTAAAAGAAACTCGTGGCCTAGAAAAGGTCCACTATCTATGAACAAAACCATTTAGAAATACAAACACAAACAAGAGTTTTAGCCAGTGATTTCATTGACACGCTATCTTTGTGCCATTTTGAGATTGAGATATCATACAGATAGAGTTAGCTTCAGATTGCATTTTCCCAAGCACATTTTCTGCCCTGCTTTCGGAATTAAAATAAGAGACTAACTAGTAGAAGCCATTTGTGACTCTCGATTTAAACATAAAAGTAGCTTCCTTTCTCTCCAACTAAGAGTATAAATTTGTTGGCATATGTCAGAGTAGCAGAGCCAGTCCAATGCTCAAGAGTTAGAATAGAGAGGAAAGTGCTGGGAGAACGACATATACAAGACAAAATCTAATATGTCTAACCAAGAGAAGGCACTGAAAAGGTTAATGGGAACAAACAAGAAAAGTCAAGATCACTCTTATGCTAATCCCTAAGAGTTTCACATATGCTCTTTGTGGTACACTGAAGATAAAAAAAGTATAGCAGATTCATAAAAAACCTCCAATGATTCATGTATTTGTCATGGTTTTGGCAACAAAAGAAGAAATATCTTCCAACGGAACTTTATAATCAAGCTAGAATTATGATGCCCTTCAGTAGATAACTTCAACAAATGCCATGTTAAACCATAGATGACACTCAGAAAGCTGAGTGTGAGGGAGCGGCTGCTGGATTTGTCAGGTGCTATATCTCATCTTGCAATATAAGGAACACAAATAATAAAGAGATAAGTATGCTCAATTGTTGACCATAGTGATGACAAGCACTATACAATAATATAATGGTTCTGGGTTAACTAATTCAGTCTTTCTCAAACAGCAATCTTCATTAGCAATATGAAAATAGAATTTTTAACAACCATAACCCAGAATTAATTTACATAAAGACATGAACACATGAAAGTTTCTTATTTTTATATATTCTTGAATCCAAATTGTAGCTTCTACAGGAAATTTGAGCCATTTTATTTGTCAACATTGTAGTCTCAATACCAAAATACGTCTATTTAGCCCAGCTTAGCCAGTGAAACAACTGAAGGAAAAGCAAGTGGATTATCCTTCCAACAAAATGATAATCTCCATGATAAAATAGGACTTCAATAACACGAAAGATGAACTAGTTATTATCACTGTAAATCATCATCACCATCCTAGTTATTTAGGTCCCAGAAATAGAATTAATACGAAGTAATCACAAAGAAACAATTACGACACAATACCATCTCTCAATCCTAAAACTATATAAGGGTTTATAAGCTAATCATAATTAGGAGCTAAATTGGACCCAACACAGACCAAAAGCCATTAAGGACATAAAAGAGTAAAATTCAATAAGACCAAAACATAACACCCAGAAAAAAAAAAAAAAAGAGGGGGGAAACACTAGTTGAAAGAATCAGAAGTAATCTCAAATGTAAACAATATGACAGATACACACAGAGAACGTGAGATACAGAGATGTCATTACATCAAGATACTCTTTGGCATCAAGGGGCTGAGCGAGATCACAGTAAGACACCAAGCCAGAGATGATTTCTCTATCCAAATCCAAACCCGTCTCTACTTTCTTGCACAGATCAACCAACGCCTTTTCTAACCACTGCCCCGGGGTGTCCATCCTCTTTCTCTCTCTTTTCTCCGGGCTTCTCTCTTAACTTGGACAATGGCTGTTGGTGTTTTTTCGTCTTCTCTTTTCTGCACTTATTTTTGCTAAATGAGAAATCACGTCGGGTGAGGGACGCGACTGTTAATTTACTTGAATATGGGTCCCGCATGAGAATGTGGGTTCCATTTCAAGTGCTGACGTGGACAGACATGAGTTGCTAACTGGAAAATACTGGATGACGATCACTGCGGAGAAGAAAGCCGGGTTCGCCATTCCAGCGGCTTCTAAGCTCTCTGGTAAAACCCTAGTGAGCACCATCCTTGTGAGTTTCAAAGTGCATAATTTGATTTCGTGCATGTCAAAATTATTCGTTGTTCCTTTTATTGGAAAATCTATTTTTTCTTCCGAAAACTTCTCTTTTTTATGTATATCTCTTCAAATATAGGCTACTAATATTGCTAATGCTTTATCTGGCTTATGAGGAAATGGGGAAAAAAAAAATTATAAGTCTTTGTTATTGTCTCGCTTATTCAATCAGTCTCTTTTTTTTTTTTTTCTTTTCAATTCTTTACTTAAGAAGCACTTTACTTTGTCTTTCCTTTTCTTCCCATAATTTTCTCTGCTTCCAAACAGATAAGACGAGAGCTTTCCTTTACTCTAAGCATGCTGTTGAAATGTACCGCATCATGTTATTCTCTTTAGTAATTGTGTGTTTGTAGGTTCTCCTTTTTAGGATGAAGCTTGAAGCAAGTAAAACAGCTCCAGAATTGAACTGGGTCGATGGGTTAACACGAGGATAAGCATCTTTAAGCCTTTGTTGTATTCGAATGAGTCCTACTTTACTTCCTAAACATGTGGCCGCCGTGGTAAAATGCCAAAAGGATCCTCGAAAAGCGCTTCAAATGTTCAATTCCGTGTCAAAGGAGGATGGATTCAAGCATACATTTTTGACTTACAAATGTATGATTGAAAAGCTTGGGTTCCATGGTGAATTTGAGGCGATGGAGCAGGTTCTCATGGAAATGAGAATGAATGTTGCTAATACTTTGTTTGAAGGAGTGTATATTGGAGCCATGAGAAATTATGGACGGAAAGGGAAGGTTCAAGAAGCTGTTAATGTGTTTGAAAGAATGGATTTTTATAATTGTGAGCCGACTGTTTTATCTTATAATGTGATCATGAATATATTGGTGGAATATCAGTATTTCAATCAAGCACACAAAGTGTACATGAGAATGAGAGATAAGGGGATCATTCCTGACGTGTACACATTTACGATCAGGATAAAGGCCTTTTGTAGGACAGGGAGGCCTCATGCTGCTTTCAGGCTTCTTAACAACATGCCTTCCCAGGGGTGTAAGCTCAATGCAGTAGCATATTGCACGGTGGTAGGTGGATTTTATGAAGAGAGTTTTCAGGTTCAGGCACACGAGTTGTTTAACGAGATGCTTAGGTTGGGTATTTGTCCTGATATTACAACGTTTAATAAGCTAGTACATCTTCTCTGTAAGAAAGGGGATGTCCAGGAAAGTGAAAAACTGCTCAACAAGGTTCTGAAGAGGGGTGTGTCTCCAAATTTGTTTACATATAATATATTCATCCAAGGGTTTTGCAGAAAAGGTGCACTTCATGTGGCTGTGGCTTTGTTGGATAACATTGCAAAGGACAACTTAACTCCTGACGTTGTGACTTATAACACATTAATCTGTGGTTTGTGCAAGAACTTTAAGGTTTTGGAAGCTGAGTGCTATCTACGTAAAATGGTCAATGAAGGGTTGGAGCCTGATGGCTTTACCTATAATGCCATAATTGATGGGCATTGCAAATCAGGTATGATACAAAATGCAGATAAAATTCTCAAAGATGCAATTTTCAAGGGCTTTGTGCCTGATGAGTTCACATATTGCTCCCTAATTAATGGATTATGCCAGGTTGGTGAAACAGATCATGCTCTGGCTGTATTTAATGAGGCATTGGGAGAAGGATTAAAGCCTGGTATTGTTCTGTACAACACTCTAGTCAAAGGGTTGTCTAAGCAGGGACTCATTTTGGAAGCATTGCAGCTGATGAATAAGATGTCTGAAAATGGTTGCAACCCTGACATATTGACTTACAACGTAGTCATTAATGGATTATGCAAAATGGGTTGCATGTCTGATGCAAATAACCTCATGAATATTGCAATTTCCAAGGGCTATCTTCCTGATATTTTTACTTTTAATACGTTGATTGATGGTTATTGCAAGCAGTTGAAAATAGAGAATGCAATTGAGATCGTAAACACAATGTGGAGTCATGGTGTTACACCTGATGTGATCACATACAACTCCATTCTGAATGGGCTCTGTAAGGCTGCCCAGTCTGAAGATGTAATGGAAACTTTTAGAGCAATGATGGAGAAGGGGTGTGTTCCTAACTTAATAACATACAATATCCTTCTTGAGAGCCTATGCAACGCTCATAAAGTTAACAAAGCTTTGGAATTGCTCGAGGAAATAGAAAACGAGGGCCTGACTCCTGATAGTGTTAGTTTTGGCACAGTGATTGATGGGCTTTGCAATACTGGGGATTTGAATGGAGCTTTGCTGCTATTCAGGAGAATGGAACACAGCCACAGGATTTCTCATACCACAGCTACATATAATATAATGATTAATGCTTTTTCTGAGAAGCTAAATGTTGATGTGGCTGAAAAGCTTTTTGTGGAGATGGTTGACCATGGCTGTGTACCTGACTGTTACACTTACCGTGTCATTATTGATGGCTTCTGCAAAACAGGAGACATTGACTCTGGTTACAGATTTCTCCTTGAAATGATTGAGAAAGGATTTATCCCATCTCTCACAACATTTGGGCGTGTGATTAACTGTCTTTGTGTGGAGCATAGAGTTCATGAGGCTGTTGGTATCATTCATCTGATGGTGCACAAAGGTATTATTCCTGAGGTTGTAAATACAATTTTTGAGGCTGAGAAGAAGGAGGTAGCAGCTCCTAAGATTGTTTTGGAAGATTTGCTGAAGAAGAGCTGTATAACTTACTATGCCTATGAACTCCTATATGATGGCATTAGAGATAAAAAGCTACAAAAGAAAAAGCTTCCTATTCGATCTTCTTATGATTCGAGGTGATCAAATATGATGACTAAGCAGTTTCTTCATTAGAAAGTAAAATATACAACTTGGTCTTTGTTGTTGTGGATACGTCTTTGTATTTGCTTCAAGCACAGCGCTCTAAGATCATTGCTCCTGTGGCATTCAAGAATACATTCCTGCAAAATACATGGTAATTCTGGAGGTGTTTTTTTTTTTTTCCTTCTTTTCTTTCTGAATTCTTGCTTTTCCATGATATCTTCCTTTGGAAATGTAATGTTTGCATTAGTTTTACCAGGTGAAGTGGAAGATGCACAACTAACTAAAATTGATGAATGTTGACAAGTGACTTGCATTCAGGTATTGCTAATTTTGAGTTTCTCGTGCATCTTCGTGACAATTCGGATATGTTGGGGTAACATCTGAGTTCATGAGAGCAAAGTAGCCTTCCTGTGACTAATATACCAACTCCAATGTGGTTTGGGTTTCAGACACTCTAGTGGAGGGAGGTTCTTGTAGGTATTTACTGGAAATAGTGTTCTGCACAACTATTTAGATGTTTTTTGGGGGGATTTTGAGTTGCTGACCTTGCCCACCGGTAACTAATAAATGCAAACCCTGTGATATCATATGTGATGCAGATTAAAATCTGTAAAGTTTGTATTTAGGTGAGTCTATTGAGTAATGAATTTGAATTTGCAATATGCGACCTTAGACACTAAATTCTCTTGTTATCTAATTGAATGGCTCATTTTTTTATGTCGTTTCCCTGTCCAAAATTATTGCTTTTTCTCTTGTGGTAACAGTCTTGATTTTTCCTTTTTCATATGTTTTCCATTAATATGGAAGCAATACAGAAGCATGCTTTACTTTTGCTGCCATAAATTCTGCCTCATGGGGCCTAAGAAAGAAGAAGCTGTTAAGACTGGCACTCAGATAACCTGCCCACAAATCCTACCTCTTCTCACACACCCGTACATCTTTTCAAAGTTGTGCCAGGCCAACTCATGAAAGAGACAGCACCTACATTTTAGCATTGGAAATGCCAGTAGAAGGAAATTTGAAGAAGATTTTCCCATTAAGTTGGAAAATAATGACTGTTTTTGAGAGCTTACCAGGTGATTATAGGTTTTCTCCTTTTCTGTTCTTTTTGCTTTGTTGGTCAAAATCAAGCTTATTCTAGAACCTCCTTTATAAATACAACTAATTTTGGGTAATTAGCAATCTTGCCTAAATGATGGTTGCATATCAATAAGAATGACAATAAACGCACTGTTCTTGCTACATTTATCCTGCATTTGTTTCTTATATTCTTTGAATGGAAATTTCAACTATTCTGGTTCAGGTTGATGCTCTTTGATTCAGTATCAGGGTGCAGGATTACTGTATTTTCTTCTTTATTGGCCATGGACAATTATGCAGGTTGGGTTTTCTGGTTCTGTACTTATCATTCCAAATTTTTCTTATTTTTATTTTCATCCTATAATTAGGCGATGCAACCAAGAGGTAAACCTTGCTTCACCCTTGTAACCTCTACAATCCCAAGTGCAAGGCAGGACCCATCCCAAATGTCAGATTTTGAAGTCCTTGGTACAATCCTTAAGACAACTCTATCGATCAAGTATTTTGCACTTCTAGTCTAATAAAGGGTTTTTTTTTTCTGTTTGTTTCTTTACTTTTTGAACAAAAAGAGTGCCAAACAAGAAGTAGCTGTTGAAAACCAAAGTTTACATTTATAACTCTGGTTACATATTGATGACGGAGATGAAAATGAGCATGAGAATTCTTGGTGGTTTCATTCAGCTCTTGCTGAAATACACAAAGATCTGTTAATTGTTCCACAGAGTTACCCTTAATATTAGTATGCTCACTTTTCATTCAGGTTTCATCATGATGCTAAACAGATTGGTATCCATCAGGAGGCAGGCACCATGGAATATACAGATAGGTGCATGCAGATCATAAGGAATTTCCAGCAAACCACAAGAATTGTC
The DNA here is from genome assembly GCA_021397835.1 of Moringa oleifera. Lineage (NCBI taxonomy): Eukaryota > Viridiplantae > Streptophyta > Magnoliopsida > Brassicales > Moringaceae > Moringa > Moringa oleifera. The sequence goes on along the minus strand of JAJFZO010000344.1, from coordinate 5,569,866 downwards.
TACAGCTATGAAATAGCAGTTAGGGAAAAGACAAATTTATAGATGTATCATCTGCTATATTTTCTTACAAGTGCTTGACGTGCATGGAGTAATGTATATAAAACTTTGTGTGTCAAAGATCTTTTACTTGGGATATGCTGGTGCCTCTGCTGGCAATAACATAATCAGTGGGTTTGCAAAGAATGCGAGCTTGCCGTACAATTTGTAGAAATAGAAGTAGTTCTGCTTCTACAGAGCATGCATGGAAAATGCTGGCAAACCATGACTTTGGTTTGTTCAAACTCACCCACAGTACAATATGAAACCTGTATGCTTAAAATACTGTCTGAAATTATTAAGTAGCTGCACAAGAAGCTCCGAAAATATAAGTGTAATGTTTGCAAAATATAGATGGCAGGTAATGCATAAATTCCTTGGGCACTGCTCACCCTCAAAAGGACATTTGTCTTCTGAACTCCGAGGGCCTTAGAAGATTCCCTCAAGAGGTCATTGTCTTCTGACCTCTTGAGGGCAAAGCCAAATTTCTCCTGAGAAGAGTAATCGAACCTAGTTAAAACCTCAATCATGAGTTATTTGCTTTCCTTTTGTACATACTTGGAACAAGTAATAGAGATAGCATGGGAGGAAGAGATATTAAAAACATTGGATTAACAGAGGCATGAAAGGAAAACAGCAGGTTGACGAAGGGAGCAGGAATCATTCTGTGGATACTTGAGGCTCTCCATAGGGAAAATTAGCTATTAACATAAACATTAAGAACAGGGAAAGTGTAAAAATAGTATAAAGAAATAAAGGTCAAAACTTCACACCTCAAAGCTCACCGCAGAGCTTCTTATATAAGTTTTCCATGATAAGAAGCAGCTGGTTTTTAGAGGTGAAATATATTCTACCTTCTATGTAAAGAAAAAAGTCTGGCTGCTAATGCATTTAAAAAATATATATTCGGGATTCTCATAGACACTGAAATATATTTGTAATATACTCTTTATTTTTCTTAAACAATAGTTCTCGCACAAAGCATGAATAGTATCTATAGGCAAACAGAAAGGCAACAAATATTATCAGCAGCTCAAACATGATTGACATTGCGAACTCACTTCATTCCTCAAATTAATGCTATAGATAAGTCAATACTTTTTAAATTTTTCTGTTCACCTGGGATTCAATCAGATAAGACTGTTCAGTCAAGTAGATATGGATCTCAAAGGGGAAAACAAGTTACATGAAATTGTGCTCCCCCCACCCCCTCACCCTAAATTCATTGTGTAAACCTAATAAAAAGGGATGGTTATTTCCTACTATAATATATACAGCAATGCTTAAAGAGTGAAGGGAGAGAATCTAGAATGGGTAAATGCGCAAACTGGCATGCCCATGTGTCATATTAAGGAGAAAATAATACTTGAGCCATGTTTGCAAAGGAATTCTAGGTTTCATCAGCCAAAGCATTGCTCATCTTCAGCACATTTTTGGCTGCATCAGTTTGCATTCTCTTCTCCCTGTATTGCAGCCAAGGGAACTTCGAGTCCACTCTGTTACTTCTCTGTTCCACTGTAGATCCTTCCTGGTGCTAACATTCTGACCCCAGTATTCTTGGGATCTTGCTACAAGCAAGTGCAACATTCTAAAATTTGTGGAATGTTTGAACAAGGGAATATATCCCACTAAAATATACTGTTTTTTTGATCGGTATATCCACACAATCATCCAAACAGGAACTGGTGGCGCAACTCGCCGTCTGGGGGCCTACGGTATTTCACAAGTAACTCCAACCAGGTTCCTTCCTAACTCCAGTTCCCTTCATCAGGTTTCTGATCTTCTTAACTTCCTCCCATTGGCCTACATCTGCTAAGATGTTTGACAAGGAGACATAAGCTCCTGCATCACATGGCTCCAACTCAATAACCTTCTTGGCAGCAAGCTTTGCACGTTCAACATCCCCATGAACTTTACAAGCAGCAAGCAGCGTTCCCCAAATTAAGGCATCAGGTTCAATAGGCATGTTACTTATAAACCTTTCAGCCTCTTCCAATCTCCCTGAACGACCGAGAAGATCAACCATACAGGCATAGTGACGGGAACCAGGCTCAATTCCGTAGTCTTTGGCCATTGAATTAAGATGGAAATAACCTGCTTCCACCAAGCCAGTGTGGCTACAAGCAGATAAAATCCCAACAAAAGTCACTGAATCAGGTCTGATCCCTTCTTTTGTCATAAGATCATAAAGTCTCAAAGCCTCTGCACCTTTTCCATGTTGAGCATAGCTGGCAATCATAGCTGTCCAAGCTACCAAATCAGGTGTATCAATCTGATCAAATGCTTTACGACAATCTTCAATGCTTCCACATTTAGAATACATTGTAACAAGCGAACTTCCAACCGAGGCCTCTGTATCTAAGCCCAATTTTGTGATGAGGGAATGAAGTTGAATCCCAATGCCTGAATCATTTGAAAGTGCAATAGGCCCTAAAAGAGATGAAACTATGAAAGAGTCTACAGACAAATCAGACACCAGCATCTCATGGAGGAGCAAGACTGCCTCTTCAACTGACCCATTTTGGGCATACCTTGAAACCAAGGAAGAGCAGGAAACCTGATCTTTTTGGGGTAGTATATCGAACATCCTCCTCGCCGATACTAGGTGACCGCATTTTGAGTACATATTGACTAATGCCGAGCCAACAAGTGTTTCCTTATCAATTCCTGAACGAAGAGCATACCCATGTATTTCTTTACCTTTTTGCAAAGAAAAATGAGAGCATGCAGTAAGAACTGCAGTCAGAGTTATTTGGTCAGGTCTAGTTCCCTCAGACAACATTTCTCTGAACAGTTGGACAGCTTGTTCTGCACAACCATGTTCTGCAAAGCCAGCAATCATTGAGGCCCATGAAACATCGTCTCTGACAGAAATCTGCTCAAACACTTTAAGAGAGTCCTCTAAGCTACCACACTTGGAGTACATTGTGAAAAGAGAACTACTAACAGAAACATCAAGGTGTAGCCCAGTTTTGAGAATGTAACTATGGATTTGTTGGCCCAAACTTGAACAGTCTATAACACTTAAGAAACTAGAAGTGCAGTATGCATCAGCTTTCAAACCCTCCATTAACATTCTCTGAAACAATTCAATTGTCTTTTCAGATCTCTGATTCTGAGCAAAAGAAGATATCATCACAGCCCATGTACCTGGGTTGCCTAAGTGTAGCGAATCTTTAAACACCATCTCAGATAAATCAGTGGCTCCTATTTTTGAATACATATTGATCAAGGCAGCACTAACAACAGAATCCATGTAAAACCCACATTTGAAAATCCAAGAATGGAGTTGAATCGCCTCATTGATCATAACTGGCTTAGCACAGGCAGCAATTACACTAGTGAGAGTATAGTTGTTTACTTCCACTTTCATATTTCTCATTTCTTTGAAAATTTTGAGGGATGTAATAGAATCATCTTTCTTTACAAAACCAGAAATCATAGCTGTCCAAGAAACAACATTGTGGTCAATCATCCGTGAGAATTCCTTGAAAGCTCCATCTAGATCTCCACATTTAGCATATAAATCAACTATGGCAGTCCCTACATAGACATCTGCAGCAGAGCATTTAATCACCCAACCTTGAACACCTTTTCCAATCTCAAGCTCTTCAAGTGCAGCACAAGCAGTTAGAATACTTGAAAGAGTAAAACCATTGGGCACCAAAAACCCACGGCACATTTCACGGAAAAGATTTAAAGCAATCCAATTCTCCCCATTCCTAACAGCCCCAGATATGATAGCATTCCAACAAAACACATTCTCGCAAGAGACATCACGAAACACCATCAAAGCGTCCTCAAAGATAGAATTCTTTGCAAACAAGCCTATCAGTCTCACCCGAACAAAATCATTTGAAAAGAATCCATTTTTCATTGTAAGTCCATAAACCAGATTACCAAACACAGGGTACCACAAAGCAGTACAAGCTGAAAGAACACTCCCATAGGTAATTTCATTAGGTTCAAAACCCATAAAACGCATCCTATGAAAAAATATCCATGAATCTTCAAATAAACTATTCTGGTTATAACCGGAAATCATGGTATTCCACGAAATAATATTTGGTTGAGGAATTGTAACAAACAGTTTTAGTGCATCGGTCATGGAAGCAGATTTTGCATACCAATCAAGCAAAGAATTTGAGAAAAAGACATCAGACTGCAATATAGCGCCTTTAAGCAAATGGGCATGGAGCTCTTTTGTGTTTCTGGGTGTACAATCCCGTGATTTTGTGTGATCATTAAAGAACAGGTAAGGGTTATGAGAAGTGGGGTTTTCTTCATATGTGCCGCTAAAAACTGGTGAGCTTTCAAGAAGGGCAAGAGAGGATATGAATTTGCAAGCAGATTGAGAAACTTTGGTTGGGATACCTTGACTGATAATGGAATTCATCTGCCTTCACGGAGAGAGACAGAGAGGCACCGAGTTCAAAAGAAGCGGGAATCTTAAATTAGGTGTTGTCAGAATTGACACAATAATTACTTATCCCGTAGCCCCTCTATCACCAAGTCAAGATGGCCGAGTTGGTCTAAGGCGCCAGTTTCAGGTACTGGTCCGAAAGGGCATGGGTTCGAATCCCATTCTTGACATCAATCTTTATTTCAGTTGCATTATCATTTTTCTTTTAAATTGTAAATTTTTTTTAATTTTAGAAATAATTTCAAATGATTAATTATACATAATTTAGCTATTATATTTAATATCATATGAAAAATCACTCTATTAATATTTGGTCCGTAAGATTTAGATCTTTTACATTATAAGTATTATCAAACTAATAATATATATTTGTAACTTAAAATAAAAAAGATAGTTTTGATGAATAGACAAAAAAGAAAAAACTTCATGGATACCGCGAATATAAAATATATATATATATATATATATATATATATCGTTACGAAACATACATTTTGTTCATTGTCTTAAATCGAAACCTAAAAAAATATATATATCTATTTAAAATTTATATTTTTATTGAATTATAAATATAAATTTTTATTTATAATTTTTGTTAATAGTAAAAGTTTTATCTACACGTATAATATGCATGTAAATTTTATTTATATAATTACATTAATATTTTTTAAAATATTATTAAAAATAAAAAATATTATTCTAAATATTAAACTCAACAAAAACTTATAAAATTTAAAAATTTAAAATTATATATTTTATTTATTTTGATAGTACTTCAAAAATATATTGTGATATTTGTAAAAGTAAAAATTATATACGGTTAATATTAATAAAAATTATGAATCATATTTAAAATTTAATAAAAATATAATTTTTAATAAATATAATTTTTTTTTTGTAAGTTTCGATTTGAAATGGTAAAAAAATATGGGTCTTAATTATATAATTAATTTTTATTATATTAAGTTTTATCTTTTTCAATTTTAAAGATATAAAATTGATTTCAGACTTCATCCGTTGTTTAAATATTTTTTTTTATTTTTAATTTATGTCAAGATTCGTTTTTTTAAATTTTACATGGAACAGTAAAGTTGATTTGATTAAAATGAAATTATATAAGATTAATAAAAGACTCGCTGAAATGATTAATGATTAATCACGAATCAATTGAACTTATCACCGTTGAAGAATCAACAAACAATATGATTGACAAACATTCAAGAGGCCGTTAAAAAAATGAATCAACATCTCACGTATCCGATAAAAACGATTTATAATCTAGCAAAATGACTAAAATACCTTCTAATATAACTTTATATTAATAGCTTAAAAGCTCTTTTATTCATTTTAATATTCAGTTATATTTATCATAAACTTAATCATAAAAAGATATCTGGATCGTGCCAACCATAGCTACTTGATTATTCTTTAGTATTCCAAGTTCTCATCATCAACTTCATCTTCCACCGTGTGTTGGTATACACTTGCCACGTGTTAATCATCCGCTGCCCCACCTTTTCGATAGCCTCAAACTTGAACGTATTAAATTATAGTAAAACTTCACTAATATAAGTAAATTTATGAACAACAAAGACTTTTGAAGCTTGAGAAACAAGGAAGAGTTGGACCGTTAAATATAAATCTTCTCCAACAGAACGAGCAGCGCAGACGACTGGACCAAAAACTAGGAGAGAGAGATGCGTGAGGAAGACAAAGTGATACTTCATGGAGTTTGGGCTAGCCCTTACAGTAAGAGGGTGGAACTGGCCCTCAAGCTTAAAGGGGTACCTTATGAGTATGTGGAAGAAGATTTGATGAACAAAAGCCCCTTGCTGCTCAAGTACAACCCAATTCACAAGAAGATTCCAGTTCTTGTTCACAACGGAAATCCAGTTGCAGAGTCGCTTGTCATCCTCGAATACATAGACGAAACCTGGCGGAACAGCCCCCACCTCCTGCCGGAGGATCCCTACAAAAGAGCCAAAGCTCGCTTCTGGGCAAACAGCTTCATGCAGCCGGTAGGGGACAAAACTCTAGCTGATCTGATCATATCAACATTCATGTCACGATGATGTGCTCTTTTGTATTACGTACATATCGTTTTTAATGTGAAGTGCAGCTTTATGAGACTCTATTCAGAGTCTCCCAAACTGAAGGAGAAGCGCAAGAGAAAGCACACGAGGAACTGATAGAGAAACTGAAGGTGCTGGAGGGGGGAATGAAGGAGTTCTTCCCGGACGGCAACCCATCAGTTGACAGCAGCAACGTCGGACTCCTGGATATCTTGATCTGTGCATGCTTCGCTCCGTTCAAAGTACAAGAAGAAGTGCTTGGCCTTAAGATTATAGACCCAGAGAAGACTCCGTTCATGTTCTCCTGGTTGACGGCCATAAACAACCTGCCTGAGGTGAAAGAGTTGACCCCTCCCGAGGAAAAGCTCGCGCAAGTGCTTAGGTTTATGAGAGAGAAGACCTTGAAATCTCCTGCGGCTTGACCTTGCCAGCACTGTAATATGATTTACTCGAATAATGAAGGATATGATTATTTTTGCATATAGCCAATTTTGGTCAGAATTAATTTTGTGTTTAATTAACACATCAAGCAACTAATAAATCATCCTACAGTCCGAAAATAATTAATTCTATAATCTGAATTAAGTTTTACATTACCATTAAATAATATATAAATTTTTTATTGTCTACATTCTATAAATTCATCCAAGAAATTTAAACATGTCAGAAATAGAAATCTTCAAAGTAGATATTAAATTTAAAATACAATTAATTGATGAGTCAATATGAGATCATGATGACAAATATATATAGATCAAAATCTTAAATTTTTTACAACGAAGAAACAATTTTAATATTGAATGATAAATAGAAAATTTGTGGATGAAATTGAGTAACTATATATCTGTTGACAATATAATATTCTGAACATAAAATTAGACAAACCAAAAAAAAAATATGATTATCGATCCCTTTAACTATATACATTAGAAGATAATCTATAGTAACATAACTTTTCGTGGGTGCCAAGTTAGGAACTTGAATAACTTGGTCAACTAATTGTACTAGGAATACATTATATAAATAATACACTTTGGTCAATAATCTCTAATTATTAGTGCTTTTGTTTTATGGAAGAAGACCCCATATATATTATATCACTTAATTAGAATAATATATATATGTTTTAATTCAAAGTCATAAATTTGACTATTTGATTTTAAATTTAAAAAAAAGCAAAACAAAGTAAATAAAAATATAAAAGATATTTAAGTGACATCATTAACTCTATGTATAAAAGCTTAAGCATGACCTCAAAAATCCAAGTGGCAATGGGAGAGATGAAGGAGAGCAAAAATAACTCTTAAGAGTTGTTTTGGAATAAAAGAAAGAAAAAAACTTGTTGGACAATATTATTTTAAAAATAAATTTTTAAATTGATTAATAATTATAATAATATCATTAATAAAAACATGTTCTTATTGAAAGTTAAAAAAACATAATAAAAATAATTTTAAGATTTTTTATTTTAAATTATTAAATTTTTCATCATTATACTAAAAAGTATTTTCTATTTTTTATTTTTAAATAAACTCCTAACACTTACATGCCACAGTTTGAGAGGGCAAGTATTGGATGGCAAATCAACTCAATTTTTTTTTTTTCACTCTTCAGTACTCACAGGCAACTTCGTTCTTTATTTTCTCGGCAGACATTCTTTCAAATTTCTCCTTTATTAGTTACAATCTCTCTCAATTTTTTTTTTTTGAAAGAACATTATTTTAATAATCAAAACCCACGAAAAGTTAAGTTTATCTCATTATTTGTTGTTTTTTGATGTCAAAAATATTGCTGTAAAATGGGTTTTAAGTAGCGGTTTTTTTTTCCTCATTAAGAGTTATTACAGTAAAATAAATTTTAAATGATAGTAAAAAATAATTATAATCTTCAATAATTATAATATATTTATCTAACCAATAATTAAAATAAAAAAATGGAAAGAGAAAGGGAAAGAAAAAGAAATGAAGAGAAAATGGGTTTTCTTGTTTACTTTTAAAAGAGAGAATGTCATGTTTCTCTTTTATACTTCAAGGATGATTTTATCCCCTTTTGTGAATTAAAGCCATAAATAAACAGGTTATTGATTTTGGTTGCTGCAAAAGAAAAAGAGAAAATTTTAAGACCATCCGAAGCAATTTCCTCTTTTAGGAAAAGAAAATGGAGGATCAATGTCTGCAAGCTGCAAAAGAGACAGAGGACATGATTCATGCAGAAGGTTAATATACTGATTCAATTCCAAAGCTCTAGAAAGAGATGACGAATGGCTACTGATGAGCCATCACTTAAGCTTGTCTTCTTGACCTTGAACATATTAAATTCCAGTAAAACTTTACTGATAAATTTGTAAGCTATCAAACACTTTTGAGACTTGAGCAACAAGGAAGACGATTGACTGTTTGATATATAAATCTTCAACCAAGAAGCAATAGAAACCCACCAAAACAGAGAGGCACACACAGAAGAGAGAGAGAGAGAGAGAGAGAGAGAGAGATGAGTGAGGGAGATGAAGTGATACTTCATGGATTTTGGGCTAGCCCTTACAGTATGAGGGTGGAACTGGCCCTTAAGATTAAAGGGATACCCTACGAGTATGTGGAAGAAGATTTGATGAACAAAAGCCCGTTGCTGCTCAAGTACAAACCCAATTCACAAGAAGGTACCAGTTCTTGTTCACAACGGAAACCCAGTTGCAGAGTCACTGATCATCCTCGAATACATTGATGAAACCTGGAAAAACGGCCTTATGCTCCTGCCTCAGGATCCCTACAAAAGAGCTAAAGTTCGCTTCTGGACAGACAGCTTCATGCGGGAGCAAGTGAGATAGAAACACTAGCTGATCTGATAGTATGATTTAATTATATATGATTGGATATGCCGTTCTGAACTAACATTGAGCTCGTAATTTTGCAAGTGCAGTTGTTTGAGGCCACCCAACGAGTGTTCAAGAATGAAGGGGAAGCTCAAGCAAAAGCCCTCGAGGATACCAAGGACAAAATGAAGCTGCTAGAAGAGGGAATGAGAGAATTCTTCCCGCAGGGCACTCGGAGAATCGATGAAGGGAATTTGGGAGTTCTAGACATCATTATGAGTGCCACTTTCAGCGCCCGGGGATCTTATGAAGAAGTGCTCGGTCTGACTGTTTTGGACCCAGACAGGCACCCACTAATCTACTCATGGGTGACAGCTTTGAACGAGGTTCCTTTGGTGAAAGAATCGATCCCTCCTCATGACAAGCTTGTGGGGCTTCTTCAGCTCCTGAGACAGAACGCCCTTAAGCCTTCTTCAGAGGCTTGAAGGCTTTGGCGTTTGTTAAAATGCTGTTGTTTGTCCAAAATGGCTCAGCTTCTCTCTTATAATATGCTAAATAAGCTAACACCAAAGAACTCTCCCTGCTGTGGAGAAGTCAACGACCTGTTGTACTGTGTTGCCATAAAGCATCTTGTTTCTTATTTCTGTTTTCGTGGTCTTGGGCGGAGTATATGCTCTGTTTTCTGGGTTACAGTTTTATTTGCATCACCAAGTAATCACTAAGACACTGACCAGTAGAGCAGTCTTCAGCATCTGCTATCCTCTCAACCAAGTAAAGCAAATATAACATGCTCACAAATAACTTGTCATTGCAAACAGTCATTCATTGCAGAGCTCAATAACCAAAACAATAAATGCTCATTCTTTGTTCAAACAAACACCTTGCAGTAATAATTATCGTGCAAATGCATCATAATCTCTTAAAGTCAAAATTTCATTCAAGTTGAAACTAAAGCACTGATGCATCTTATCCCTCTCATCTTTAACTCTTTGATGCCTGTTTATCCTTGGCCTTCTGAAGCTTCAAGACCTTCTTCACAATCTTCTGCTCTTCCACCAAAAAGGCTCGGATGATCCTATAACATAAGATGTCATCATAAAATGTCTCTAAAATTCAATGAAGCCAGCTAAATGCAGAAAAACAAAACAAACCTCTCCCTGACAGCACTTCCAGATAATACTCCACCATAGGCCCGGTTCACAGTCCTCCTGTTCCTAGGTAGTCTAGACCTTTTATACTCTGCAGGTCTCAAGTGAGGAATCTGCAGATAAAGCAACAGTCAGTAACTCTCGGCACATGACAGAGAGGCAGATGAGGCAAACTATCAAATATTTACACAAGAAAGTACCATAATCAATTAGAAAAAAAAAATGAATAAAGGTAGCTTTTGATTTGCAATCATAATAAATCTAATTACATGGACAACAATGGCTTGAAAGCAGTAGAGTAGAAGCCAGTAATTTCAGAGAGTTCTAAATACACAAAACAGAAACCACGAATAATATAATCCTGGAGCAACCAAAAATTGATGAAGTTCATTATTAAGACGAGGGCCATGTAGCTCAGCCTCAACTTCCTCAGGCAAAAATTTACCCAAAAAAAAAAAAAACGAAGAAAGTAGATGATTCAACTATCACAAACCATATCCAAGAACATCATAACATTGGCCAAAAAAAGTGCCCCCGACATAAGTGGCCTGAAAGCTACATGACAACCAATTAGCTTCCTTACCATTTATAGTTTCAATCATATAAGGCAGCTAAATAAAGCAGGAATTACTGCCTGTATGCATATAATACAGATAAGCAAGCATGAGAATATGCTTGATATACTTGTGGAGGTTAGGAAATATAGAATGTTTGAGGTATAATCATGAATATTATGGTTAGAGGCAACATGAAACACCAATATACAATTCGAGGCTGGATAGCAAAAACGTAATATATATATGTATAGACACAGAGAGAGAGAGAGAGAACATTAAAAAGGATTGAACAAGTTTAAAACGTACCCCATGGATTCTTTTTCCTGTGATACCACATTTAGGCCCACTGGCTCTCTTCTTAGTACTCTGGTACACAAGCTTTCCACCTAAATTTCAGTCAATGACAATGAATAAGAAAAACTCATCATTATTAAATTCATCTTAGTTAGCTATGTTAAATAGCAGTTACAAAGTAGCCTAGCGCACAGAAGAAGCACACTTAAACAGTACCACATATGAACTCACAAATTAGATAAGGCTGCAATTAAGAGGCACAAGTACTTCTAGGCTTCTTTTATTCCGGGGACAATATCATTGTGTTCTCCAGTTCTAGCAAACCCATAGAACAAATCACTGGATTTGCGTTTGACTTTCAAATGCAATAAGTGAAATCCTCTGATACAGTGGACAACTTCAAAGTTCTGTCCTAACATCTATTAGACTATCATATACACGTCCATGCCTGTATCTGACTTTTTCAGTTTGAACATGAAGAACACAAGCCCTAATGCTGTTGTCAGTAACCAGTCATGATCAAGCATCAAAACACCCATGTAAGAAAACTCCATGCCAAATTAATTCTCATGGGTATGTATCGCAACATAGGATGCTAAATGCAACACCAGTTAATTCTCATTATGAGCATCCATATTGATCCAAAGTTCTACAGAAAGAATCTTCTGTTACTTCAAGGACCCTATAAGGTGACACTTCCAATCAAATTATTGAGCTGAAAACACAAGAGTTAAAGGACCAGCGCGTTTAACTGACCAATCCAATCCACATTGTACTCAGAACACACTAGACTGAACGATCATACATAACATATAATGCACACATATATACACAACAAACCATATCTGTGCGATTTAAGAAAATACCAGGGGTTTTGACGACCCGATGCTGGTTGGACTTGGTTGCGTAGCTGTGGCGCTTGCGGTATGTGAGACGTTGAACCATTTTGGAGATCTCTGCCTCTCTCTTTCTCTCACACAGATGGAGGCGAAAACACCATAGGGCTATTGTTTCAAGTAGAGACGGTGAGTTAAAACCCTACGGGAGTCTCCAAGTGCCCTAGATCTGACGGCTGCAAAGAGTTCCCTTCAACGGTTGAGATTAGTCCCCACGTTTCCAATGGGTCCAAGAGGCCCAAGTGATGCTTGGGTTGCGCATGGCATGTTTTGCAATTGAAATAGAAGCGAGTTAAGGGGAAAAAACAAAAAACCCATTTATTAATTACTTAATTTTTTATTTAAAAAAGTAAAAGACTTTTTCTTCAGTGGCTAAGTTACTAAAAATTACAAGAATTATATCTACGAACATAAAAATGAAATATAATGTGTGAAATAAAAAAATATAAGTACTATATTTATGAGTAAGTTACAGTAAAAAGTCTTAAAATTAAGCTCATGTAATTACATAAATCTTAAATTTCAAAACTTCACAAAATCAAATTTTAATTTTTAAATGATACAAACCAATATTTTTATCAAAATTATTTTTAAAATAATAAATTAATTTTTATTTTTAAAATATTCTAATTATTTAATGAAAATGATTAGATAAAATACCTTCTTTTTTTCGTAACAACACAAAACCAAATTAATGAAATATCAATACATAGTATGAGAAATATTTAACTACCAATGAAAAAAGCCAAAAACACTTCTCACTCTGATTTTCATATCACGAGACTTTACAGGTGATATGTAAAACAAAATTAAATTTATTCGCATATCAATATGTCCGATAAAAACCCAAAAAATAAATTTTGTTGAATTTTTTATTAATAATTATAATACAATAAATACAAAATTTTTTATTTGCTTAAATAACAAACAAAATATCACGTGCCCACTTTTTTTTGTTGAATATCAATTTTCTATGGTGCAATAATTTAAAATTGATAATTAAATTTGTTAGAAGTAAAAAAAAAAAAAAAATGAACTTAAGCCAACTGGTCTTAATTTTCTTTTAACACATGTAACTTGTGATCAATGATCCATGGAAAAACAAAAATGGGAGTTTGAATTATGCCAGGAGCTATAAGAAAGACTTACATTTTTTATGATTAATTTGCACTTCAACCCACAATGTAAAACTCTAAGGGCAACCAATGTCAATTTCAATTATTTAAGGCAAAATTCATAAACTTAATTTCAAATGAGGCATGAGATAAACCAATGCCCATGCTGTATTAAAATTTATTATCTATGAAATTGATTAATAAATTTAAAAAATATTTAATAAATTTATGTATATTAAATATTAATGCCTTATGTGACTTTGTTACTGAGGTCTGTGTGGCCCACACTTGACTGGGCCTAGGTCTAATGTAGTGGGCCAACTGACCCAATACAGAATCCACCCTGCATCAAATCTAGCGAACCTTGACCCATGAGTACTTGGTTGTAGCAAAGAATGAACACGCAACGCCATTGCCTGAGTCTGCTGAGCAGCTGCAAGACCCTCCAAACGGTCAAACAAATCCACGCTTTTTTATGCAAAACTGGCCTTGACGCCGAGCCTTTCGTCGCTGGGAAGCTCCTGCTGCATTGCGCAGTCACAATCTCCGATGCTCTTGACTACGCTCACCGACTCTTCCTCCACTTCCCCAACCCTGATGTTTTCATGTACAACACACTCATCCGAGGATTCGCCGAATCTGATATGCCGCAAAATTCGATAAAGACATTCGTTGAAATGCGAAGAGAATCTTTAGTCCCTCCTGATAGTTTTTCTTTCGCATTTATTCTCAAGGCGGCTGCAAATTATAGGTCATTGAAAGCTGGGATTCAGCTACATTGTCAGGCGTTGACTCATGGGCTTAATACTCATTTGTTTGTTGGAACTACTTTGATCAGTATGTATGGAGAATGTGGGTGTGTGGAGTTTGCGAGGAATGTGTTCGAGGAAATGTACGAGCCGAATGTGGCTGCTTGGAATGCGGTAGTTACAGCGTGCTTTAGGGGCGGTGACGTGGAGAGTGCGACGAGGATATTCGATCGGATGCCTGTTAGGAATTTGACATCGCGGAATGTGATGCTCGCTGGATACACAAAAGCAGGTGAGCTTGAGTTGGCTAGGAAGACCTTTTTGGAGATGCCGTTGAAGGATGATGTCTCCTGGAGCACAATGATTGTTGGGTTTGCTCATAATGGTCTGTTTGATGAGGCTTTTGGGTGCTTCAGAGAGTTGCAACAGGTGGGAATGAGACCAAATGAGGTAAGCTTGACGGGAGTGCTCTCTGCATGTGCACATACCGGTGCGTTTGAATTTACCAAAATATTACATGGGTTTATAGAGAAAGCTGGGTTTTCTTGGATCATTTCAGTGAATAATGCACTCATTGATACGTTCTCCAAGTGTGGGAACGTGAGAATGGCTTGGTTGGTCTTCGAGAGGATGCTGGAAAAAAAGAGTATTATTTCTTGGACATCAATGATGGCGGGGCTTGCAATGCACGGTCATGGAGAAGAAGCTCTACGACTTTTCCATGAGATGGAAGGCTCTGGAATCAAGCCTGACGGGATCACTTTTATTTCAATATTGTATGCTTGTAGTCATTCTGGATTGATCGAAGAAGGATGCCAGTATTTTTCCAAGATGAAACACACGTACAACATAGAACCAGCTATCGAGCACTATGGTTGTATGGTTGACCTATATGGTCGAGCAGGTAAACTGCAGAAGGCCTATGATTTTGTGTGCCAAATGCCCATTTCTCCTAATGCTATTATTTGGCGGACTCTTCTTGGGGCTTGCAGCATTCATGGGAACATTGAACTAGCTGAGCAAGTGAAACAAAGGCTTTCTGAACTGGATCCCAGGAATTCCAGCGACCATGTTCTGTTGTCAAATATTTATGCAGTTGCAGGTAAATGGAAGGATGTAGCAGCAGTCAGAAGATCAATGAGTGACCAGAAAATCAAGAAAACCCCAGGTTGGAGCATGATTGAAGTTGACAAGATTGTTTATAGTTTTGTGGCAGGTGAAAAACAAAACAAGGTTACAGAAGAGGCTTATGAGAAGCTGAGGGAGATAATGTTTAGGATTAGGGTTGAAGGGGGTTACGTGCCAGAAGTTGGGAGCGTTTTGCATGACATCGAAGAGGAAGAAAAGGAAGATCAAGTGGTTAAGCACAGTGAGAAGCTTGCTGTAGCATTCGGGGTAGCAAGACTGCCCAAGGGAGGGATTATTAGGATTGTGAAGAATTTGAGAGTTTGCAGAGACTGCCATACTGTGATGAAGCTGATTTCCAAGGTTTATCAATTGGAAATTGTGGTTAGAGACAGAAGTCGATTCCATTCATTCAGGGATGGCTCTTGTACTTGCAGAGATTACTGGTGATCAGTTGCTGCCACATCTTGAGAATAATGTGAACGCCAGGAATGACTCAACTCTGTGATCCAAGAAAGAAGGAAGAGAAAGAAGCTGGTACAGGATGAAGCATGGTGAAGAAAATGCAACAGCATTTAGAAAATTGGCAATCAAGTTTAGAGAAAGATTTATATAGTATCTTACTTGAAGAAATTATGCAAACCAGTAAAAACCAAGTCAGCAAAGCATTAAGAAGATTGTAAAGCTCAGAAAGGCAAAATGTCAAAAGAAAAACGCATGGAAAACCATTTTTTGAGAATTGGTTATATGAGCAACTTGGGAAAGCATAGTAGAGTTGCCAAATAGCTAAGAACTCAGTATAAACATCTATCATGTTTATGGGTTTATAGGAAAAATATTACATTGTTATCTTCAGAATGATATATCCCCAATTAGGCGGTCAATAAGGTATAATTGGATCCTTCCTACAGAAGGAAGGAAAGCTGACAATTGAGTGAAGATGTTATGTGTTAGCCCTGAGTTTTTCTTGATCACTAAGATTGTAGGAAGGAAAGGATTGATAAGTTTAGTATTGATGCAAACTTCTGCAGCTAGAAATAGAATTACTTTGCCATAGTTGATTTCTCATGCAATTCAAGTGTTGCTGTTGGCTTCAGTGTGTTTCACCATGTTCCTAGATGTAACAGTGGGAGTTATTGGCTTTTTGCCTTTTAGATGACTATAAATAATATCCAGCCAGTGGGCTAGATGGCATTCAAGCTGCTGTTTGCAAGGACTGGAAGTGTGAAAGTGAAAAACATCTTGGGTTGAAGATGGGGTTCATGGTGGTGAAAGTATTTTGGATGGACCAAGTGGCATGTTTTGTGGCCATCGTTGAAAGTGCAGAGCAGACTACTTGACTGAAAGACTGTTCAGAGTAAATAGAACAGGCCATATTGTGTTTATTGGGGATTTGCTCCATCTTTAAGATAATTTTAGCTTCATTATGCACGTCTGGGGGAAAGAAAGAGGTACTTCCATACCATGAATTACTTGTTTATTATCATTATTATTAGGTAAGAAAGAGAAGAAGAGTAGGTATTTGGATTAGCAGTTCTCTTAATTTTGTTTATGTTAATATTCTTTTAAAATAAAAAATATTTTTATAATTTATATATTAATAAAAAATAAATAAATATTTTCTATTTTTTATATAATTAACATTTGTCAATGCTAAAACTAGACATGAGATGAGAGGATGATTTATTTATTTTTAATGGAAACCATATAGATTGCCATGTACACTAATTCGTATTGTGAAATTAGAAAATGGAAAGAGGAGGCTGAATGATATGTCCGAAATGCCCACCAGGTGCTGACCTGAGATTTCTGATATTTTCCGAGTGATGACCAGGAACGTCCAGTCGACCACGTGGTTCTGGTTCAAACTCTACGACTTCCAACTTCTCTTGTTGAATCGTCTTCCTTCTTGGTCCAACAATCTCAAAGCCCTAAACCTTTGCCCTTTGCATCTCACCCTCTCTGAATCTTCATTTGTTGGCTATCATGGCCTCCCTGGCAACATTTTGCATCTCTTCATCATCTGCTCTCACGTTTTGCTGCAAAATTCAGAGGCAATTACCATCTAAAACGGCATCGCTGAAACCCATTAGAGTTAAAGCTTCTTCAACTTCTCTAGACCACTCGTCCATCTCCGTCGTTGACAAAACCCCAATCCCATCAAAGGTAACATTTAACCTCTGCCTCTTGTTTCCTGCTTTCTTTTTGTGGGGTCTTCGTCGTCACCTCAAATAAAATACGATCTTCCTAACGCTGTTTTTGTGCAAAAAGAAATAATGGTGTCAATTTCCTGAAATGGTGGAAGTCTGAATTCGAGCTTGCTTCCTGGAATCCTGAATCTCTTATGAACATAGAATAAACTCATTTAGAATAAAAGTTTTTATAATACTGACTGGATTTCTAAATTTATGTGAATTGAGGATATCCCTTCAACTGACTATGATGAACGGAGTCTTCAGGGAGCTGATATATCTGATTAGCACCGAAAGCCTGGCAGGAAGTATTTGATTTGAAGAATGGAACAAAAACTCAAATTTCTGCAAATCATTAAAATGGGACTCCTTGGAATTGATCAATCACAAACATATAATCTGGTTGCCAGTGGGAGCTGGAATTAAATACATCTTTTCTGGTATCATTCTGCTATTGCTTGTTTGTCTCAAAAGTGAGCTTAATTGTTCTATTTCAGACCAATGAGTGGCAGTGGAAATTCAAAGACATTTCTATTAATATCTATTACGAGGAACATGAGAAGGAGAGCCCTGATCCTCCTAAAAATATCCTTATGATACCAACCATTTCTGATGTTAGCACGGTTGAGGAATGGAGATCAGTGGCTAGAGACATTGTTCAGCAAGAGGGTCAGATCAATTGGCGTGCTACAATTGTTGACTGGCCTGGTTTGGGTTACTCAGATAGGCCAAAGATTGATTACAATGCTGATATTATGGAGAAGTTTGTGGTTGATTTCATTAATGCACCCAATAGCCCAATAAGCCATGCAGGTGTGTCTGCCAACTGCCCTCATATTGTGTGTCTTTGTTGATCGTGACAAATGTGACGTTCTCTTGATTTTTATGCTGCCTATTGAAATTGGTCATTCATAGCCAAACATATGATTTATTGGATAGTTTTGCTTGTATTATGGTGTTCTGATTGTTGAATCTTTTTGTGCTGAATGCTACACCAGAGAATCATGCCCATTATGAAGTGATTCTAGGATGTTCCAATTGGCTTTTTATACGCATACGTGTCATCATCAGATATAAGTTAGCGGTTGAGGTCACCTCAAATAATATTGGTAGTTGTTGGAAGGTATTATCCAGCTCTGGTTGCTATCACCTCCCTTGTAGCGCAATCTTGATCAGTTGGGCAATTCTTCAAAGTTACAAGCCTTTAAAGACATGTCTAATTTTATCTTCTTATAATGTCATTCACACAAGCTTTGGCCTTCATTTTGTGGTCTCTGTCAATGACCATGTTCTTCAGTCAGAATGTTGATGAGTTGCTTATAATGAGGGTATACCATGGATTCTGGTTCCTTGTCACATACAGGAGTCATTTGAAAGCATTTAACAGAAAAGAGAGAGAGAAGGGAGGGAATATTTTAGTAGATTCAGATGTATTCAGTGACTGACGTTTGAAAACTATCAGTTAGGTTGTCAGTTACAGACTTGACTCCTGTTTGACTATCAAGACATGTTGAACAGTGTCAAACCTACTTGACCATGGATGGGTGCTTCCCTTGTCAGTCTGGTTTTCTTCCTTGGTACTCCATAAGTGTGTAGTCTTTTTATAAAGCTTAACCTTTTGTTGTTGGATCTTTCTGCTTATGCCCATCAAGGTTTTTCATCCACACCACCAGTATCTTGTAAATGCATGTATTGGATTGTTCAGGTTTTCTCTTCTTCAAGAACCATCAGTTTTCAAGCAGGGTGTCTTACTAATAGTTTTTGGCAACTGAACTAGGAAATGATTTGGTGGTCTTTGGAGGAGGGCATGCTGCAACAATAGCTGTTCGTGCCGCAGAAAGGGGGTTGGTGAATCCAACAGTCATTGCTGCTGTAGCACCCACCTGGGCTGGTCCGCTTCCTATTGTTTTTGGTAGAGATTCCAGCATGGAGACGAGGTATTCTGAACATATTCAATATTTGTGGATGTGAGCGGTTACTTTTAGTGTTCAGAGAACAAAAAACAGGCCTATGTGTATCATGCAGGCGAGGTCCATTTAACTCACTTGGCCTAGAGCATGCTTACAATAGACTCCCTTCTTGTTATCCTTTTAGTGGTAAACTGTCATCGGGCTAGATCTCAAGGTCTCCATCTTGTTACTTGTGGATCACTCTTACCTTATTTTTCATGCAACAAATGCTGTCAGCTTGACTTTCTGCAGGAGAAGTTCTTTTCGTGGAAATATACATGTCTACATTCTGCATTTGTTTTCTTGATGAATCAAGCATCTCTCTAATTCACTGCTGATTAACTTAACAGGTATGATTTACTCAGAGGCACCTTACGGGCTCCAGGCTTTGGGTGGATGATGTACAACATGCTTGTCAGCAATGAGCAGTCGATTCAGTCTCAATACAAATCTCATGTATATGCAAATCCTGATAATGTAACTCCATGTATTGTTGAAAGTAGATATGCACTCACAAAAAGGAAAGGAGCCCGTTATGTCCCTGCTGCCTTTTTGACTGGTCTCCTCGATCCTGTTGCTTCACGAGAGGAGTTCCTTGAACTTTTTGCAGCTTTAGAGGCAAAGATACCTGTTCTTGTTGTGTCAACAGAGGGTTCTCCAAAACGGTCAAAAGCAGAGATGGAAGCCCTTAGGGGAGCCAAAGGGGTAAGTAAATTTGTTGAAGTTCCTGGTGCTCTGTTGCCACAAGAAGAGTATCCTGAGGTGGTTGCTAAGGAGCTTTGCCAGTTTTTGCAAGAAAATTTTGTCAAGGCTTGAAACCAGCCATGCATGGACATGACCTCCAAGGGACATAGGTATTTGGGGCACCGATTCTTGTTTTTTTAATTATTAATACTGAGTGACTGAGTTTTTTTGGTGCATTTCATACTCCAGAAAGAAAGCTTGTAAAACTATATACATCTTTCCAGTTTACAGTCATATGTGGAAAAGGATCAACATTTTTGTATCTTTATAAGATGGGTGAATGCTCTGCCTACTAGGACATACTGAAGATTTCTCAACAAAGAGATGAAACATAGCCAATTTTATTAGCTGAACACATTAGAAATACTTGATGAGGTAAGAAGTCTTATACACTTGAGGGCTCCTCTAGTGCAACGTTCATAAATAATTCTGATGAGGATTTGTTTGGAGTTTGTATTCAGTCTGCTCTTCCCTTTTCTAGCCAAAGTGAATAGCAGGCCCATTCTGAGATACTTCAAACCCAAGAGCAATGTTGCCTGGGCTGCTGGACTTGAATAGAAGTTAGTTTATTGGGCTTTGTGGATTGAACATGGACTTGTATAGCAGCTAAAATCTACATGCTTTAAATGCAAGGGCTATTATGAATGTAGCATGTAGGACCAGTTTATTCACTGTTTCATCCTACTTCAAGATCATTTTTATAGAGATTTGAACACTAATCCACACAAGCACAAAATTCAATAGGATTGAACAATGATTGTGACAAGAAATTCCATGTTCCATCTTTGCTATTATCTTATTCCTATTTTCATTATCCTATAAATAGAGTGATTCACCATGAATTATTAATGGTGATTTCCATTAATTTCCTCATTGCCTAAAGTTAAGAGTTTGAGAAGAATTAGCACTTTGGTTTATAGGGTAGAGAAGACTCATGACAGGAAATTTGGAAAGGAGATATATCATTTGTTTCTATCTATCCATGCATTTACTAGAGCAGGTAGAAAGCAGATGAGAAGGAGAAACTAGAAATTAATTCGAAAAGGCCAACGTTTTACTTCTCTTCTTCTGTACCTTAATGGCAAAAGGAAGAAGGTGTTAGTTACTGCAGTGGAAGTTGAGCTAGCATCTCACCAAACACCTGTATATTGATATCCGCTGAACCCCAGAAGGAACATGTCCTTTAAGGTAAAAGGAATGATACCTTATCCTAAAACATGACAGTAATTTTCTTTTGTTTTTGCAGCAGAGGAGGGAATTCGGGATGGATAGCTTGAAGGGGGAAGAAGACCCACCAAGCACGTGAGCCATGGGGCCAAATTAAATTGGCTGCACGGCACACACTCTTGCAACAGGAAAACGAAAAATCAAGCAAGACAGGAAGGTCCACTGCATGTACGGGAGAGCTTGGAGCCACAGGTTCAGATTTAGTAACAATCCCATGTTGTGGCCAACATTGTAAGAACTCTTCCTTTCATGTCTCTCTTATTACACATGTATTTCTGTGTCAAGACAGAATAGCTGATGACTAGGTCATGTAGTTTTTTAACCAGAAGATCTATTTAGTGATCGGTCCGAACTGTGTGGTTCATGCATGCAGAGAGACAGACGTAAAACAGAAGAAATTAAGTACAGTGAAATTAACCATAATGCAATGCAAAAGGATAGATGTGGCTTCATCTTCACCATTTCTTTGAAATTTTAATATTGTGATGCTGAAGAAAAGTCTTGTCCGTCTGGGGATTTGTTGGCAGAGTTTCGTGGTAGGGTACTACTGTTGCTGATGTGCTGGTCCGAACAAACAAGGAAGCCTGTCTTCAATTGGTTTTCTTAAATTTAGGCAAGTTTTGTTTCATGTTTGTCCCATAGTTTCCTTTTCATATAAAAAACGATCCCTCCCTGCATGCATCTCACGCAGGTTATTTTTGATTATAATTAAAACAAATAATTTTTTTACAAAATTATAAACTTTTACTGATAATTTTGAACATTAACATTTGATTCCAAAAAATTCATATTCCCAGGATCATCAGATCATCTTGTGTGTTTAACATAACACGTGATAATCACATGTGCATGAAGCATTTGTCTGATTCTGTGAGTGTATATGACTATGAAGTTTTGTGGTGGAATTTGAAGATGCCTAGGAAGCGTCGTAACGGTAACCCTTCAGGTTGCAACTGAACCACGAATTTTCAATTAGCTTCGTTTCTTTTGTCCTGTCTTGTTTTTTTTTTTTTTAAAAGAAAAAAGGTCCCACGTAATTATAAGAAGAATTGACAGAGGCCTGCGGAGGAGTGTAGGGTACCCTACACTTCAATGCTCACTTTCCCTTCAAATCTTTTTCTCTTCCCCTCTTTCTCCCCACGGATTCTCTGCCACCCCTCTCTCCCCTCCCCACCCCGCCAAAACTTTCATTCCCAACCATGAAAACACTGGACCACATCGTTTCATTCCCTACCAATGGTCCATAGGATCCTTCCCTATTTACAACAATAAAAATTAAATTGTTTCAAAAAGTTGACAAAACAAAATCAAATTTAAGAATAAAAAACTTGAATCGTATAGAAAGTATATAATTCATATTAAAAAAAAATACTGATTATAAAAGAATGGAGGTGGTCTGATGGTGAAATGGGTAAGTGCCACGTTATAGGAAAGATGGATATGTGCTTAAGGGCAGAGCAGGATGGTTGGTCCCAACTCCCGAGGATCCCCAGATACAAGGGAGGGTTGGTCGGGGTCCAATTCTTCCAGTCAAGCCCATACGTTTTCTTAGGATTGGGTGGCCTACACTAGCGTCTCGTTGTCCTGGTTATTATCAATATCACCTAATGCCCTAAACAAAGGGCTATTCTCCTTCTCAACCTTACCTTCCATCCCACGTTGCATTCTCACATACCATACACACTTAAGCCTGTTGCCATTTACTCCAGTTGGTAAACTGCCCCCTATATCTATTTTTTAATTTATATTCAAAAAGAAATCTAGTTTACCATAAAGGTTTCATTCCAAAAATTCATGTAATTCTTTATTCCCAGCTGTAATTTCTCTCTTATCTTATACATCATGGTCACAAACACCAAATGTGACTATCCAAATCTATAAATGTCGGCTTTCCGGCTAATAAAATATTTGAAAGCTTTGTTTAACAACAAATGAGACAATGATTAAAAGTCCAAAGAATAGTTCACTCTCACTCTCTCCCTATCCTATGCTCGCCGCCCCCCCCCCAATTATTTCGCAATCATAATTTTTTAAACCATTTCATACACAACTAGCAATGCATATTGCAATAACATTAAAGATGAAGAAGACTTATCAAACATAATGCAGAGTTTATACCAAAGAACTTTCAAAAATTGCGGCTTCCAATTGCTGATTAGAATATCTTAAAGATTTAATTTGTTGGTCAAATACAAAAATATTTCTGTATGAGATTACTATTAATGGTATATAGTTCATCGATTTTTGATATTTTTATCTTGATTAAGAATTTGTGTAATATAAATTAAAATGTTGTTCCATTTTTTTAAGGAAAAGAAAACATGAACAGGGATCTCCTCGATGTAATCATACAAACAAGCTGGCAGGCAGCCTCTGGCTATTGTCACTGTCTCATCTTTCTCTCTCCCTCTAACTGGCAAACAAACGCAGGGACACGGACTCTTTCTGCCGTCTTCTTTCTGTCTCTCTAGGAGGGCATGAATCCTTAGCGGTTCTCTCTAGCTCCATTCTGTCATTTTTGGCAAATCCCATGTTTCTCTCTGCATCAAGCTGGTTTAAATGCTGAATCTCTATTTCATCAGCATCTAAATATATAAAATTAACCAAATGCGGACGCCCGTAATTTATTTGGTTGGGCCATAGGTGAGTTGATGGGAATGACATTGGCTCCGTGGAATGTCTTCAGTTGAAGAAACAGGGGACCATGCAAATTGAGATGAAGAAATCAATTCATAATGCTTGCCTGCCTGGAAATCATAATTTTGAAGCAAAAAAAGTAAATAAAATGAATTTGGAACTGTCAAGCATTCTAAAATAGGAAATCTGATAGTACTCGTTTGGGCTATAAATGCTATGAAACGGGTATGAACTTGCATGAACAGAACAGACTGATTCCACCCTGTGAGAATCTGTGTCTCTCCTCATTAATCTCAGCTTGACCCCAAAAAACTTGCTACCACAAAAATGAAGAAGACGAAGTAATTCTGAAGCTTCGCAACTAATAACCATGACCCATTTAATCTCACATCCTGTCATTGCCTACACACCTCATGATTTCTGAGGTGCACCGCGAAGCTCCAATATTCGCCAGAACATCAAGAGTGTTTGTGTAACGTGGTAGGTTTTCACCATCAACGCAACCGTTTTAATGGAAACGAAAGAGGCCCAAAAAAAAAAAGGAACTTTGAAAAACGTGCTTGGTTTTGCCTTTATGAATCAACCAAATTGTGTTAGTTAGCGAGAATGCAAGCGATGCTCTGTTTCTTCGCTCAAGAACAGAGTTGCAGTCATTATACCCTTAAAAGCTCTCAACAAAAAGAAAAAGACTTCATAATGATTAGACAGTCATTATTATTATTTTGAATTTTAGATTTTCTGTTTATCTGTACTCCAATTATGGGTTCAACTGAATTTGCTCCAAAGAGAATATTTTGATTTTGGGTTTACGTATGAAGTAATTGCTAATCTAAAACACTGTAGCTACAAGAACAGAAGGCATCCGCATTTATGGTCTTGACCGTCGTATACTACTGTAAATCGATTATTTACATCAGTACAATAACGGAGTCCGTACATTCTTACACGTGGCAGGCGGAGAAACACGGTTGATCGGCAACATGGGCCAGACCCACATAATGCGACTAAAACAATGCTTTTAGGGTTAGTAACGGAGGGAGTGGGAGTCCACCGGTCCGGATTAACTTGTCGGTCGGGTCACTCATTTTCTCGGGGCCCCACCAGCTAACAGCATGCTTCCCTGGTCAATCTGCCCAAACGTCACGTGGCTTCCTTATCCGCCGTAGAACGTTTGTGTGTCGCCACGTTTTTGATCATGTGGACGTGGTGGGCCGATGTTGCCACTTGTTAGACTGCCGGACCCTTTCTGTCTTAAAAAAAAAAAAAAATGTAAGTTGATTTTCAAAATAGAGAGAGAAGCCATCAATTAATTAATTGATACAGTGACGTGGTGCACAGCTATTGATGATAATAATAATAATAATAATATTATTATTATCAATTAATTAATAGCATTTATGATTTTTATGTATAAAAATAATTGTCAATGGATATATGATGTAATTAATAGTACAGTTAAGATTGATTTTGATTGAAAAATAAATAAATTAATTAATTAACAGGACAGAAAACAGTCGGCACTGTGTTAGAACTATCAAACGAAAAGAAAATATTGTTTGTCTTTAGATGGTCACATCGAAGGTCTCGATTGTTAATTAATTAGATAAAAGTTATTATATATTATAAAATCAAGATTTTTAAGCACTTATTTAACAAAAATAACTATGTGTATAATTGTTTTTATATTTAATTTTATGATAAAATTAAAGATAAATATAAAAAAAGTAATGGCAATTTCGGATATATTTAGAAAATAGGGATGGTATTAAGGTCTTATCCTATAATGAATAAGAAGTTTATCGCATGTGGTCACCTCCACAACCGATTCAGTGTGAAAACTAAGAAAGACCAAAAAGAAAAAAACAGCACTTGATTCAATGGCACACGGACAAAGAGACCCTTACAATCAAACTGTCGTACTCTTTGGTTTCTTTCCCTGTTAATACGGGGTGGACTTGTTGCCGGCCACGTCACCTTTTCCCCCTTTTTTAATTAATTAAATACCAACAAATTTAGTCCAAATTAGTTATTTAATTGCGGGACACCAAGTCTTCTCGTATTGACTGTCTTCATCTTGCTTGGAAGGTGATGAAGTAGCAACTTTAACATCATTAATTAACTTTAATTAAGAAAAAGGATTTATTTTTTTTAAACCTATTATGGGAGCATGTAAAATGGTAATTGTGTCAATATTACTAAATGGGGTATTTTTTTTAATTTTTTTAAAAATATAATAATAGAGAACGAGAAGGTCCGATGTTAAAATGAATCTTAATTTGGGAAGATAAGCACATAAATTTACTAGAAATTCATATAGCCTCAATGAAAAATCAAGTGACAAATTAAATAATTAATATAGTGTTCATGATTCCCAAATAAGATTGCAAGGAAATTGATTAGAAAAACATAGGGCTAATAAATATATTGCCACGCGAGGTCTCTTACACGTGTATTTTTAATTGTACAATATTTTAATTTGTATCATTTTCATAATTGATGGTGGGGCCAGAGCCCAATTGAGAGGTCTTGCTTGTCAGCCTTCTCTTACATCATGAACCGTCCAATTGTCACCCCCATGTAGGATAGCTCCAGATCAGTGGTTGTCATCACCTCAAACGTATCACGGATGTCAAGAATCCAAAGGCAATTTGCTGACTTCTCCGTCAAGGCAACATAGTTTTTTCCACTGTACCACACACAGGCAATTCATTTTCTTTCATCCCACTTCACCTTTTTTTAAAATAAAAAAAAACCCATTATTCAAATAAATTAAGAAAATAAGAAACCAATTGCATTAATTGAAAAAAAGAGACACCCACTTCACATTTGGCTCTCAATTTGTTTGTACAATAGTTAGATCTTACCGACACATCACTAAACTCATCTGTTCCATTCAAATTGAATGCATAAAATGTACAAGGTTAATCTGTCTACTTTAATATGGTTAGACAAGAACTGGGCTAATGTGTGATTTTTTCTTATATTTCATTAATTACTTGATATCTAGATTGAGGACTAATTAAAATCAAGTATTCAGGCAAACCGTAGAATCTTAGGGAAGGCAATTGCATACAAGAGCGTTATATATCCATTTGATTCTTAATTTCAACGGTTGAAACTGACAATCAAGACTTATTGTAGTTTTATTCACATCAAGAATTCGTTAAAGATTATAGCATATAGTTTATTTTAAATTCCAAATTACGATTATTTAAGAATTTTTATGGCTTCATGATAGATATGCATGCATGGATTGATACAAGTGCAGCTGTATTAGCAATAAATAGAGAGTTGAAGCTTAGAGGATCAAATGGGTCCTTGAATGCTACAGGAAGACAGTCGGCAGCATAGGAGAATAAACCAATCCCTTTCGTTTTTGCAGCCCATGCATTAAAATGATCCTTTGTGCCATCACAAACCTTAAATTAATTAATTTGATGTCTCTAATAATACCTTTAATTTCACCGGTAAAATTTGGGTATTCCTTAAAATAGATTATTAACATGATACATAGTTAAAGCTTTAAAGAGCTAAAAAAACAAAATAGTAACAGTAAAATATTAAACATGAAAAATTAAAATTCTTTATTGATTGAATTAGTAAAAGATGATTTGTTAAAATGGATTAAGAAGACCTTGAAGCTTGGCACGATGAACAAGGGCTGTTTGAGGTTTAAATTGATTGAAAAGAACTTGTTTTACCATGATAGGACTGGTGTAGTAAATAAAAACACTGGTTCTTATCTGTTACTTCTCTATTTGAAGCAGTATCGGCATTGATGACAGAGGGATAAGTAACAAGAGTAATCAGAAGGTCTGCCTGGATGCCACCTGGGCTACTCATATACCCAAGAGAGCGAACACCACACGGATTCGTGAGAGGGTCTAAGCACAGCTGACTTTTGGCAAGCGATGAGTAAATGCTCACTGCTGTCAGTTTTGACTCTCTGGAAGCAATCTCTTTTACCTCAACTTTGGTCAGCCTAAACGCCCACTCGGTGTCTTCTCTATATATATCTGCATATAGACAAGCAATCCTTGCTTTGAACGCTTGTCTTGGCCTTCTCCCTGCTCTTTCCAGTGAGAACAAAACCAGGTCGATTTCAACAGTTCATACACACATCATGACCTTGATGTAGAGACGTCGCCATAGATAGATATATACATATATATAGAGAAGGAGAGATTGAACCCACTGAGAGACAGAGAGGTGTGGAGATGGGGAGGCCACCTTGCTGTGACAAAATCGGTGTGAAGAAAGGGCCATGGACGCCGGAGGAGGACATCATCCTGGTTTCTTACATTCAAGAACATGGACCGGGAAACTGGAGATCAGTCCCTACTAACACAGGTAATGATTTTCTCCATTTCGGGAAAATCAAGTTTTTTTAGGTTCGTTCTCAGGTAACATCTTACTTTCCACTCTTCCTCTTCCTTTCTGGGGACTTTGGAATCCGTTTTGGTTGGTCTGACACTTCCAGAGCTCCTGTAATTTGAGGTTTTGGTACTAATAATGTCTGTGATGGCCATGTACTATGATCTACTAATCAGACTGATTTATCCTTCATGTTAATAATCATGTGGGTTTTACAGGTCTGCTTAGATGCAGTAAAAGCTGCAGGCTTAGATGGACTAATTATCTCCGTCCAGGTATCAAGCGTGGAAACTTCACTGAGCATGAAGAGAAGATGATCGTTCACCTCCAAGCTCTTTTGGGTAATAGGTAAAAACTCCCCCTTTCTCTCTCATGGTTTCCCAATTTTTATTTTGGATTTCCAGATCCCAATTAGAAAGTTTATTTTTCAAAAAATAAAAATAAAAAAATTTGTAAGATGAAGGGAGATGCTACGACGAGATGATAAAGGTGTCATTTTTAATTGTTTTTGGGAATAGAAGGAGGTGTGTATTACTGCGATTTATTGCTATGTAATAATGAAATTCTTACATGGGTGCAGATGGGCAGCCATAGCTTCCTATCTTCCCCAGAGAACAGACAACGATATCAAGAATTATTGGAATACCCATTTGAAGAAGAAGCTCAAGAGGCTCCAAACAGGGCTCGATGGAGAAGACCCAGATGCGTTATCTTCATCGCAGCAAATCTCCAAGGGTCAGTGGGAGAGAAGGCTCCAAACAGATATAAACATGGCTAAACAAGCCCTCTGTGAGGCATTGTCCATTGACAAGTCGAGTCCTTTGCCTGATTCCAAAGCTTCTACTTATCCTTCCAGTACTGCAAGATCATACCCAGGATCCACTTATGCGTCCAGCACCGAGAACATATCTCGGTTGCTCGAAAAGTGGATGAAGAAATCGCCGAAAGCAGCTGAAGAAAACTCGGAACCTAACCTGATCACCTCCTTCCGCAATGCGGTCATTGCAGGTTCCAGTTCTAGCACTGAGGGGGCACATAGTGCTGCTGCCACACCCGAAGCTTTCGAGTCACTCTTCAGCTTCAACTCCTCCAATTCAGATGGCTCTCAATCCATCTCAGCTGATGATACCGTAAATTTGACCCCTGAAATCAGCCTGTTCCAAGATGAAAGCAAGCCAAACATGGAGACTCAAGGGTCCCTCACGTTTCTAGAGAAATGGCTGTTCGACGAAAATTCTGCTCAAGCCCATGAAGAGCTAATGAACATGTCACTGGAAGATAACGAAGGGCTCTTCTGAAAGGATCACGGTTCCTTGTTTTGTCTGTATTTCTTTTTTCCCCCTTTCGTTTCCGTTTCCTCTGTGGGTTTAGGCCTTTGATCATCTGTTAGAAGAAAATGTTCGTAGCCCTAGCAAGAAAGTTGACATATCCGGTGTAGTGGAAGAAGAACAGAAAAGTGTAAATTAATAAGTACATCTCTATATTAACGTGGCATGTGTTCTTAGTGACAATAAAACCTTTTCTCTCTGGTTTTCTTATCATCACTTCTCTGCATCTTTTGTTTGCATATATGTACACATAAATTAGGGTTTGACTTTGATTGATAAAATCCAAGGGAATCAATACGTATTCTTGATAGAAGCTTATGCTGACTTAATCTCCCGATGGGGTTCTATGTCTTCATGTGGATTCGACTTCAAGATATGCATCCCTTTTCACATTACAAGCAAACAAGCATGGCTAACTAAGTTTGTCCCATTCTACTGTCCATTTCATCTTACATATTAATTTGTTGTATTTTTCAATATAGAACTTTGGTAATCCAAAACGTGACACATTTACATCCACATGTTTCGCCATTGAATAATTGAAAGATCTCACCCCTGCATGTGTACTTCAAATTTGTCGCCTCTTTATTTATGTATCAAGTAACAAAAATACGGCAAATATCAACGGGTAAATCTTAGTCATGGTTGCACATATATATCTCATTCGGTACCCAAATCTTTTTCTTTTTTTTATTTAATAAGGTTGATTAAGGTATAAGAATATAGAGAAAGAACCATAGATAATTAAGGAAGATTATTTTTTTTTTGAATAAACACTGATTTATTATCTTTCATTTTCTAATTAAAGAGAGAATCCTACACTGAAATAATCGGTATTGTTTGCCCTTAGGAAAGGATCCCATAGTCGGGATGATTCGGAATATCCCTTTTTCTTGGAAAGGAATTGTATGCTCACCCACCGGCTCATAAATTATTCTAATGATATCATTTAATTATAAAGACAAAGAAATTAAGGGTTGGTTGTGCTAAGCTCTTGGTACTACATCATTATAGCAATTCCATTATTTATAAACTTTTTTTAAAATAATATAAAGCTTCTGATTAAATGCTCTAGGCCAGCTCTAATTAAGAGTGCCCTTCCATCCATGAGCTGTCCCTTAATTTGTAGGTATAATGTAGTAATCACTTGAGGTCTCCTTGCAGCTTAATTTCTTTCTGCTCATTTTGCTTTTCTTTTTGCAGCCAGAAAATGAAAAGATGAAGGTTCCTCTAGCCTTGGGGCCGCCTGAAGTTCAAGTGTCATTTGCTGATTGACTCTTATCCTGACTCATTAAAAGATATTAATTGTATGTTTATGGCTGAGGGCTCAAGCCCCGTCACCCATGCAACACCAAAAAGTTAAATCAATTTATTGTAATACTAATCAAGTCAATGGCTTCCTGTTAACAACAGTATATATCAGATGATTTAGATAATGACAAATTTTTAATCTTCATTTTCTCTTGATCCAAACAAGTTTTACAGCGAGAAAACCGGCGAAATTTTACAGGAAAAAAAGGCCCTGGAAACATGCAAAAATGGGTTTTTAATGCACAGCATGTGAAAGAATTTGACTTGAAATTTATGGGAAGATAATCAAATTAACAAGCGTGGTTGATCGTCCACCTCCATCACCCTCGTGATCCATTGAACTGTGAAAAAGCTTAGTCTTCCTTTGCTTCCATGAATTCATGAAGAAAAAGCTCACCGCGAGCCATTATTTTAATGGCTTGCATTTGATTTTCAAAATCGTTACATAGCCACGATGGTCTTTGTGTTTTTACTTCTCCACCTGCGATCGATCTGATCTGCGAACACAAAGCCACGTGTGCCGGAGGCTAGGCCACGGCTCTGCCACCAGAGTGAGGAATTTTCACAAACAGATTCATGCATTGGGTTAAGTCTTGGCTCTTGTTGCTTCTGGGTCCATGCATATTGACCCTACGTAATCTTGGATTTAATACTGGTAGGTCCTCGTGCCATTTCTTCCACCAGCTATGTGGAACGATTAATTAGCACTTCCATGTGGTAGGTATCTTCAACTATATACTATAATTAAGCACCCATATATAATTAAATTCATTAACATTAATTAATTAATTCATTTCCAGAATCTTGATTACGTGTATAATTAATGGATTATTTGATCTCATGGGTTTGTAATTAAAATAACGATGTTCATTATCACACTTAAAAAACATTTTTGAATTTCATGAAAAGTTTACAATATTTTGTAAGTAGATAGATTTACAAAATTAAAAATAAATAAATTTATTTTTTCAATTTTTTATGATGTAATAATTTTGAATTGCTCTAAATTGATGATGTATTTATTTATACGATATTACATCAATTTGAATTTTTGAATCTGACATAATTATGTTGACTGATATGAAGATAGATTAAACGTAAGTATGTGAAAACTCATTTAATCACTCACTTTTTAATTTATTTTAAATTTAATTTTTATATAAGTTACGAAATTTATGTTATTATATATATAAAGAGGTATTAATAATGTAATGTAATATATAAAGGGGTTTATGGTAATATTCTAATTGTAGAAATTAACATATAAAAAGAAATCACGCTCTATTTTTACTTTTTATTGTCCACTAAAAAAAGAGTAAAAAAAAGTGAATGAATTGTAAAAGGCAACATTTCATGTTAATTGGTGTCATTTTGGATTGCATAATACTATTATTATTGATTCAAAATTATTATTATTATTATTATTATTATAACATAGACATTAGTTATGATTCATAATTTACTATTTTAATTTAAAAAAAAAAAGACTTTTCCAATATCAGACAAATTTAAGCATTTGAATAAATTTATATGTCCGACCAAACGAACGGTTTGATCAGCTAACTGCCACGTCATCAATTAATAGAAGCTCTATGGGTAATAGAAAATTCTTCAATTCAAGCATTTAAATTCATGGAGCAGATATGTATTTTAAATATTTAAAAATAAATATAAAAAATATATGATATAAATTTTACATTAAAATTTTTTGAAAATTTTAAATGGTTATAGAAATAAAAAAAAAATGAAGAAAAAATTAAAATAAAATATATAGAAATTAATTACAAGATAAGTACAAAAATTCTCTCTTTTCTCTTTATCCCTTTCTTCCCTCTTTCATCTCAAATTTTGTTTTCTCTTTTTCTGGCTCTTACTATTTGTTTTTTTCTTGTTATTCAGACAAGTTGTGTTACCAAAATCCTTAAATTTTGAAAAATTTGAATGTAAAATCAAGTCAATGGGTAAAATATAATTAACTTAAATTAAAAATAGATATTTAGTAAAATTTTGCTTGATATTTATCCATTATTTTATTGATGTACTCTCTTTTTTCAATAATTATTATTTTCCAATTAATTAAATAGAAAATTATATATATACATATTATTTCAATATATATATATTTATTGATGTTCTTAAAATTCGAATATAGTATCCCAGAGTTATTGTAAGCTCAGGAGCACCTACGAAATCCTCCAGATGGATCAATCTTTCTCTTATCTCATTTATCGCGATTAATCAAAGTTGTCAACACACAACAAAGATTTAATACCAAATTATCACACGGTTGACTTTTATGCTCGAATTTTTACCAAATAATGACACGAGTAACATCAAACTCGTCAACTAATCCGCTGCGAAGCAAAAAAGGAGGAAATAATACAAAATAAATAAATAAATAAATAAATTTACAGAAGGATCTCTCTTTCTTTGTTTTTTTTCCTTTTGCAGGCCAATTAAGAATCAACGGCAAATCTGTGTTGATTCAGTTGTCAGGACGGTCTTAATATCCTGTTTTTGAAAAGTCAGCGTGTCGGTTCGTGTGGTTCTCGTTCCATCCTACTTGCCAATAAAAAATTAAACCAAATCTGTACTGTGATGATTAATTTGATTATTTTCTCTAATTAATCTTCCACTTTGACTCGTCTTCGCTTTTAGATTTTTATTTTGTTGATTTGAGGTTCATAGGAAATGTACTGACAGCAAATGGGTGGACTTTTCAACCACTAGTGGGATAATTTGTCGTCTTTTATCTAAAATTATTAAATGTGTTCAATTTTTTACGTAATGAGTATTAAGATAAAAAGCTATCTTTGTCTTATTATAATGTGTTTCTTCGATCTCTCTCTCTTTTCCTTAACCCTTTAAATATATCTTCTTTTTTTTTTTTGTATATTTGTACTTTAATCTAATTTATGGATATCTAACTTTTTTTTTTTTTTACTAATTTTCATTTTTTACTTATATATATAATAAAAGAGAAAATATTATATCATTAAATATAAAAAATTTGTTATTAAAAATAATTATTAATTACGGTTCAATGATTAATGGAATAATTAAAATAAATAATTTCAATAGAGAATCATGAATAAATGGGCCTTTATGGTTTTATCTGTGAAGGACAGGCCCAACAAAACCAACCCAATGGGAGAGTTTGTAAAACATGGGGCTGACCGAGTTGGGTTCTCAGCCTGAGAATTGGGTCCCTCCCCTTCTCAGGTGGGTCTCAATGTTACCAAATGGGCAAACTCAGGGAACCCTAAAAGTTAGGACTACGGGCCCTAAAGTTTCCAATAGGACTGACCTAGATGGCTGGAACCAACCCAAGTGAGAGACAAGAAAGAGGCTAATGATCCAAAAGTCAAAGCTTTACAAATCAACCCAATTGATTCTTTTTATCAAAAATTCCACATTTCAACATCAAAGTTTGGTTAAGGCTCTCCTCTCATTGTAGCTGGCAGTGTTGGAATTGTGTTCTCCATTTTGGCTTGGGTCATGGCTGTAATCTGCACATGCTTCCATGTGCTATTTCACTTGCTGGCAGGTCCACACAGAAATTTCTCTCATCATTAAGAGAACCAAAAAATGAAAGGAACAATAATGATAAGATTTTAAGTACGAAAATCTTCTAAGGCCTCACCCCCTATAATACACTTTTTGAATATAGTCTTCGTCCCACCTCTATCATCGTTTACATACGGAGATTAGACCCTGGGGTCCCATCCGGGTCTTTGCTTTGAAAGAAAATGATGTTAGTGGGAATAGAAACAGCAACAGAGATAATGCCAGAAAGTACTATCAAGATAGGAGGAAATGGCCAAATCAATTTCCAATAAGATTATTTTACAAAACACAATGAACCCACACATTGGCCTGTAATTGGCAGTCCCATGAGCCATGACCCCTACCATTTGGGGTACCCAACCCTCCCCCGGATTGTCTGTGTCCTAGCTCATTGGAGCTGTGTGGCCTATCATAATATTCTTGCACTTCATCATTCATATCTATCTTAGCTTTTGTATCCATCTACCAAGTGGATGCTCACATAATGCAAGGACAAAATCATCACGCTTTGACGTACCCAACTTCAACCCATTAAATTTTCCAAACTCATTGAAATGGTCATAGTTATTTCTTAAAACGGTTTCGTGTATGAATTCAATTTATAAATTCAAACGACTAATGGAATAAAGTTTATATTGGGTAGTCATTCCTGTGATTGATTCTGATAAATGGCCTCTGAATTGTCATTCTGGGTATCACCGAAGGATTAAAGGGCCACAGGTGTCCTCTGCAAGGACCCAGAAAAAGAAAATTATGATTGGTGGGGTGGGGGTGTGGCCCTATGAATATGGAGAACATGTTTTTAAGCAAAATCTAAAAATTGGGGCCACAGCCCAAAAAGCTGAGCCCATCATAAAATCCCAATTGTCTGATGCACAAAGAAAAGGACAAATTTTGCTAGCGTTGGCGTTAGGATTGATTGATTGGCATTTGGGCGCCTTACTCCACCCAATTCAAACAACGCAGAGATACCTTTTGTCGAAAACCTCTCCTCCGCTCTCTTGCTTTTCTCAAAAAAAAAAAAAAAAGTGCACCCGAGATTTTTGTTCATGGAATGGCTTCAGCTTCTTATCAAAGCCATGGCATGGAAAACAGAATAAAGCAGAAGCCAGATGAGTCTTCACTTTGTCCTTAGATTATTGCGTGTAATATTAAAATGGAGGTGGAGAAGATGATAACAATGGCATGATCAGCTAGGCGTGAGCAACTATGTCATATAATGTGGCTAGTGAGCCCTCCACACATTTCAAGCATTAGATTGGCAATCATACTTTTTCCTTATTGTATCAAAACTTGATGAAATATTCTTTTTGTTGGACGGCTTACCATATCTTCATATCACCCTTGTAATGGCTTATTCTACAATTTCTTACACATCCCAATAGCATACCGTCTAGATTAGTAGATGCTCATATTTGGATAATGTTCATTTGTTTACATATATATATAATTGGTAGGCATTCTTGCCCATAAATAGTTTACGCTTGCTTAATCAAGTTAGTAAAATTTTCTTCTCATTTTGATTTGAGAACAGAAGACACACAGATGCCCAATTTTAGTTCCACAAAAGATTTTGGTGTCGGTTCTCATGGTATCGCGAAATTTATAGTACAAACTTTCATCAAGACATAATCTTTGGAAAAGAAGAGATAATAAATTAAATTCTAAGTCATTTTTGAAAGGATATTATATAGTCTTTTATGGTATATATGTTGATCGCTTTTGGAAGAAGTTACGTGGAGTGCTTCCAGTATGGGACTTTTAGTATATTCATCATTATTTATTGTTAATTAAGTCTTTTATAAGATGATATGATTAAGATAATTGATTACTCTAACATTACTAATATATTATATGTGGGGTAAATATAAATTTTATAGAAGAATGATCTTGTCACTTCATCAGTTAGCATCTCATGAATTTGATACCTTGATTTGTGATGACACTGAACAAGATACTTCATCAAGCATGCCTCCACAAGGGATTAATTAGGACAAAATCTTCTCCTCTAGCGAGCTTAAATTAAGCATGGCAGATTTAGTTTTTCAGTGGCTGCCAAAGACCTCAAGAACATGAAAGGACTCCATATGTCATATTGATGGACATGCAATTATTTGTACTCCCTAGGTACTGCAGTTGTTTGGCGCATTGTTTCTGTTTCTCAAGGCTTGCATCTACAGAATGCAGCCCCTAAGGTGGTGGGGGAGAGGGAGATGGAACTAATAAAGTGAGAAAGAAAAAGAAAGAGAGAGAGCCAATAGAGACAGACAAGTGACATTAATGTTTATCACTCGTGGAAAGTTAGTGGGTTCTGGGTCTATTGTATAATTTGTATTCTACATTAATTTGACAGAATAACTTACATCAATCAACCAACCCCTATATAATATCTTGATATATGTATATATAGCCTAAGCATATAAATGATCAATCAAGACTAATAAACTTTCCACTTTGGACACTTTCTCTTACAAGTCAAGGTGGGTTTGGAGGGTAAGCCTCCCTTGGTCTTCAGTTCCATAGGCTTCACAAGTTGGGTACGGTTGGAAAGAAGCAAAGGGTCTCATCATAATCTCTTCCCTCCCCAAAATCAAAATCATTCATATCTCCAAAGTCCCCATCGTTAGCCACTCCTCCATTTAAAACTCACACCATCCATAGCTCTCCCCTTTGTTCTCATTACTCGAAAAGAAAAGTTTCAGAGTTAATGCATTGCCCATGAAAACCTGTTGCCTCCAACAACCTTTATACTATACTACTTTTCAAATTGACTCATGACCTAAACATAAATCCAAACTTTTAATTATAGAGTGGGAGATATATAGCTTAATTAATTAACATATAGTCACTTGGTAGATAATTATTAGAAACTAGCTAACTTAACCATTAAGGATGACTAAAAGTTCATGGACACACTTTATTACATGGTACGGAAGTAAATAATTATGCCCTAATCACTTTCATTAAGCTTCACGACATTCTCTCGTGATTTTCGCTGATGTTGATAAGGACTTGCTCATGTGCTTGGATGAGATCTCTATAGGAATTCTTCTGTTGCTTATCAATCTTGATGACAAGGAAATTATGTGAAAATATCTCCTAAAGGTTTGACCATATACTCTCCTTAACATTCCAAACTACTGTATAGAGCTATTTGCTGCACAACAGATGGATACAGTCTTGTTTTGGAGTATGTGATCAACTACATAAGGCCTGCATACCAAACTGTTTCAATGGTCACATTTCGCTCTTACTTCATGATTGAATCCAAATGCCTCTCCCTCTCTCTCTCTCTCTCTCTCTCTCTCTCTCTCTCTCTGTGGGCACTTTGGCCATAAAGATTGTGATAATATCATGTAATTAAGTGATGAGAATGATTCAAAGCGCATTTTCTGAAAATAAAACAAGAAGAAAGCAAAATCCATAGTGGTAAGTGCATGTGTTTTTGTCCCTCCTCATCCCTTTTCTTTTTTTTTTCTTTACAAAAATTCCTGACTAAGGTCGTAAACTATAGATATGATTTTGATTGAGCAACCCACCCATTAATCGTTCATTCATACCTATATCCCTCTTTCTTTGATATTGCTTTACTTTGTACCCATTACCCATCATGGCTCTATTGAAGAGCTCCGTATATTTCAACATTGCAAGGTAACTAGTTTTAATTATATCAATGAACAAATGCAAAAACAAGAAACGAGACTGCAAAACGTGATTCCTATGCCCTTGCTCTCGTACTAGTTTTTGAAGGCTTAATCGCTTTTTTCTTTTTCTTTTGCAGACAACTTACCAACAGATGCACTAGCAAGGCATCCAGCAAAAAAAAATAAAAAGCCATCTTCTTTTGATACAAAAAAGAAGCTGCAGGGAAAATATTTTATGGATATTCTTTGCTTCATTTTATCTTTTTCTAGTGTCTTTTTTTAACCAAGACTAATCTCCTATTTTTATACTACACGTTATTAATATGAATAGCATCTGGTTGATGTTGAAATTTTGTAAAGTTATCATTGATTTTGATTTGATGCAGAGAGAGAGAGAGAGAGAGAGAGAGAGAGAGAGAGAGAGAGAGAGAGGGAGAGAGAGGGTGGTTCGGTTCATACATGGTGGGCAATGCTTCTAATTATTAGAATCTTAGGTAACTAGACAAGAGTTGTTGCCACAGTTGCAAGGGCCATGGCAACCTACCTTTCAAGTATCAACTTGGACCCACGACTTTAGATATGAAGTCAAGCTTAATTAGTCATTTTATGACTAATAATTGATCAATGTTCTTGGTCATAAAGCTATCATTCATCATGTTAGGCTCACCCACACGGCTCCAAATTGTCAATCTTCCAGTTCTAACATCTCTAGATCAGGCAGTTGAAATATCATCTCCAAACATCGATCAATTTTTATTAGGGTTTAATTTTCACGGGTTTTGTTAGGATATTAAGTATCTTCTCGATGTACATGGTTCCGTCTTATGTTTTTGTCTTGTTATTGATAAGAGTTTAGCAAGCTTTGATGATGCTTTTTGGTGATACTTAATTCCAAATCAATCCATATAAAATTTAATAAATTAACTATAGGTTATATTTAACTTCTTCTGTACCATTTCATTTTAATCTTTTTCAAGGGCCAGGCGGATAATGCAAAGTCTCATTGGATTTTGATGAGGTGGCTTGAATTGATTGGTAGAGAAGATTGATGAGAGTGAATATTTGCCCACTTAGTAAACCAAAAGGACATGAAAATAATTGTAAAACAAAAGCTGCTGTTGCCTCTCTCGATCCATATGCTACCCATATGCCACTAACCCTTATAAATATATATACATGCGAGGGTTAGGGTTATAACTCATCAATCCACTTTAAGGATATATAGCACTTGTTTTTTTAAGCCTTGTAGCTCAATCAACACATTGCTGCCTTTTCCTTGTAGCTCACTCCAGGCTTCTGGATGAGCAAACACGCCACAAAGCTGAAGCACAGTACATTCCCATCAAACTACAAAAGCAATATTATTTTTAGGGTTTCCAGAGAATGAAGAAGCGCCAAGTAGTCCTTAAATCAAGAAGCTCTACTACTTCATCTTCAGTGGTAAGAAGCGTGAGGTATGGAGAGTGCCAAAAGAATCATGCCGCGAATATTGGGGGGTATGCTGTTGATGGTTGCAGGGAATTCATGGCGAGCGGACAGGAAGGGACCAACAGTGCACTGACTTGTGCTGCTTGCGGCTGCCACAGGAATTTCCACAGAAGGGAAGTGGAAACTGAGGTAGTTTGTGAGTATTCTCCTCCTAATTCTAGCCGCCGGTAGTTTAAAGAAATACAGATAGTGAACAAGGTCTTATATATATATATATATTCTTAAATGATTGTTGTGATAGATTGTTGTATGATCTTGTAATTCTTCTCATGAAGCATGAATACCACAAGAGAAGGGGAAACTGTTACCAAAGTTTTAAGTACTATGAACCCAAAACATAATTGAGTTGTATATTATATATGTCAAACTTTGGGTATCGGTTTCTTTGAGAAGATTGAGGGTTTCTCTATTCCCTCTTCTGTACTTCTCCTTGGTCTTTCTTTCCAATCTTTGCCTTATCATGATATGCTTAGCTAAATTGGATGATAAAGTAGAGCATGGTAATATAAAAGTTTAAAAACCTCTTAAATTTAGGTACAGGGTGATTAGAAAACCTATCGGCTTCTGCCAAATCTTCATGGGAAAAAAACTTTATATAGAGATAGAGAAGGACCAGAGAATTTGGATAACATAAACTTAAATTTTCTGGCTACCTGATCAGCAGAATGATGAGGCCAGCTTGGAGATACTGTTGACAACACTTCTTGCTTCACCTCTCTTTTGTTTAAGTGGAATAAAACCAAATGGTTCAAAACCGTACGTATCTCTTGCCTCTCTCATGTTAATTTAGCGACTTGGGGCTTGTCCTGGTTAATCCATTTTTTATCTTTTCGGTGCTTGGGACACTTCATTCTTTTAATAATCATGCAGTCTTTTTGGAAAATTATATGCTTCAGAGGTCCACATATCTTATCATCATGCTGCCATATTGTTTAAAAACATTCCTCTATAATTGAGCTTCAATGCCAAGGTATGATCAGTGCCCCTTAAACATTAATGTATAAGATCGAAGTGGAATTAATTAAATCCTCTCTCTCTCTCTCTCTCTCTCTCTCTCTTTTAAAGGGCACTACAACTTCCTAACAACGATTAACAAATAAGGAGCTGGTATGCATATAACCAATATACTGGATCATGCCAAGAGAATCTCCCACAGCCTTCAATATGTTCGAGTTTATCAAGTAAGATAGATATTAATTAATTAGGCACCTTTAATTATTTTACAGTACTGTCCACATGAGCTTATGGATAGATGCATGCAGCATATGCTGATGGCCTAATTGTTTTATTATTCCGGAAGAATTCTTTCTTTGTGAATAACAAAATGGATAACTTAGGCGTTTCTTTGTGTGTATATTCATGAAGAATCCTTATATATTAATTAGTGTTATATTTAATCCCCTGAGTAAAGCTTGCTAATGGGATATTGGGTATTGGGTATGATCTGAGCGCACAGAACAATTAAGTTGGGCATACAGTGGAATTAAGCTAATTATCTAAGGAAGAAAGTGTGTGTAATGGGTCATGAATTATATATGTGGTGATGAGCCAAGTGTGTGAGTGTAAGAAGCGTCCAGCATGTAGAACACTAGATTAAATAATGCAGACATATGCCCCTCATCGGAGACTTGCTGCCATGTGGTCGTACCATCCTGGCCCAGACTGCTGAGCTTGCTTGGTTTCTTTGTTTCCTTTGCTTTCAAGCTCTCACGGCTTGTCGACATGCACTGCCCATACACGCCTATATCTAACTACAGCCACCTATAAGACAAAGACTGATGATCGACACTGTCCTTAATTAGCTTACCTCCTTTCTGCTTCTTGGGTATTTCATCTCTGTCTATATGCTCCATTGTCTGTTAATTGCAATGCCAAGATCAGCTAGCTGAAGTGTATTATTAATGCCCTTTAAACTTTCGTGTTTGAGTGAATAATTTTACTTGCTGGCAGCACGATGACCAACTCCACAGGCAATAGATGCATGCATGATATCATCAATTCTCCATATATATATATATATATATGAACATGCATCCTTTATGTATATGGTGTACATATGCATACATATACCTACAGTTCGTAGGAGGTCTACCCTAAAGATTTCAATTAAATTTAGGTTTATAATAAGATATCAGGGCTATCTGCTGATCTTAGATATATATGCTAATGCATTTAAGTATGCATTAGATGAATAGAGAATCAGTCACTGGTTCATAACAAAATGCAAAATATCAATGTGTCATCTTGAAATCGCTTGTCCTGGAATTTGTTTGTTGAAAATTGCTTTGGGCATTTAAATGAAGCAGATATGGAAGCCAAATTTGCATTTCCTTTCTTAGGGTTATAGAGGAGAGTGGGCATGATGGGCCAATTTACCCAAGTTGTGACATTCAATAACGCAACTTGTACGGTTGAGCCCTAAAATTAAAAGTCCAATTAAGTATGTGTCCCTTCATTAGGTCGAGCCCAACTCCCACAGCAAACTCCATATATATACATAAATGCCATTTTCACCAAAACTAAAACTCATTTACCCATGATTTATTAGAAAATTAATGAATTATCTTTAATTACTATTGGTTAGAATTTTGAAGGCATTAGTTAATAACTTAATGCCATGTTTTTGCAATTAAACCATTAGGGTAAAAGTTAAAAACATTTGTTAACAGTTAATTTTTTTTAATCAATGGTTTTAGAAGCGTCAATTATATTAATAACAATAAAAGTGGGTGAAAAAAAAGGTCAGATGATTTTTAAACCATCAACAAAATAAAATGTTATTTTAAAATGTTTTTATCTTCAATTTTAAGTTCACTGATTATATTATATAAAATTTATTAAAAATTAAATTAAAATTTTTTATTAAAGTAATCATCCGTTTTTATTAAATTGCATTAGAGGATTATACTAAATTCTATGTTCATTCTAATTTATTAATTTTTAAATGAAATTTTAATGTTTTTTAATATTAAAAGTTTAGTGGCAGGCTGCATTTGAGAAGGAACTAACAACATATTATGTATTTTTTAATTTTTAATTTTAAAAATTTAATTTAAATGTTTATTCAAATTTTAAATAAATTAATAGTTTACTACTAAACATTTTTGTAATATTAATAACTTAAATTAAATAATATTTTATAAAAATAAGTTAATATATATTTTAACAATAATCATCTATCAATAATATTAATTAATTAATTTTTAATATCAATAATTAATTTGAAACCTAAAATTACATAAATATAATATGAATTTATACTAATTTATTAAAAATATTAAATAAATTTGTAAAATTTACAATGCTTGCATAAATGAAAAATTAGTCTTTCAATTTATCTTTTCTAAAAAAATAAATTTAATTAATAATATCAAAAGCATTTCTAAAATTTAAAAAAATAAAAAGAAAAAAATCAATCAATCAATTAACTTATCATAAAATAATGTGAAATGAAAAATGGAGTGATAGATATGTAATTTTCTTTAAAAAAAAACATACCTAAAATAAATTTATTAATATTTATAGTGAATTTAAAGTAGATATATTTCAACGAAATGGAGTGGTTTTGAGTTTAATTGAGTGTTTTTACTTTAATTGTAGGTCCAACTCAAAGCAATAATAAAATTCTTTTGAAAAGAATATATATATATTTTTTAATTTTGAGTATTTTTAATTTAAAATTATTTTTATAAAAGCTTTTTATGACTTTTTGTTATGTATTTAATTTTAATAATCAATATTTTGTACAATTTCATTGCTTTTAATTCCGTAACGCGTGGAATTAATTGTTATTTTAAAATGCATTTATAAATTTTAAAAATTAAATTCTTATACAATATATATCAGTATAATTTCCAATTATATATACATCATCAATCATCAAAATCGTTTAATTTATATATATGTACAATGGTTTTTTTTTAACCAAAATGATATATGGTAATCTTTGCATCATCACAAGGAGAGAAAAAAGAAAGACAAGAGTGGATAACTATCCTTTACTAATCGGAGTTCATATTAAAATCCATCTTCTTACAAATGAGTGGTGGAAGACAGTTTAAGTTGATATAGCAAGTAGAGACGAAAGCTTAGCCACAGAACTGAGCGAGAGACAAGAGAGGATGGTTTACAGTGGAAGGAGCGCACTCCTGTCTTGTAGGCGCATCTGTCATGTACTCACTTCACATGCCTGCACATGCATATTATCTCCATCCCCCTTTCAATTATCACCTTTGGCTCCTATCCTCTACTCCCTCTTCTTCTCTCTCCACATCTATCACTGCTCCAGTTCTGTCTTCATCAACACCTGATCATTGCATCCTGCGAGCTCTTGCTGTATCTTTCAGTGGTTTCTGGGGACTGTACTGAATGTGATCCTTGTTCTCGACTGCTTCTTCTTCGGGGCCTACCCTTGACCACCTACCCATGTTACTGCAATTGCCATTCTGCGAACTTACTTGCGTACCCTTCACCCAGTTCTAATTAGCTAGCTCTTTGCAGATACTTAAAGGGGGTAGCTTTGATTTGTTTGATTGAATTTTTGAATAACATGGAAGTTCAAAGCTCAAACCATTTATATTGAGTATAATCCGGAAAAATGACAGGCAGATATCACAGGATCCAAGCTAAAGCTGGGATCTTTTTAGTGGACAATGTAATGGGCATATTGGGAAAATGATTCCAGGATGAGTCAAATCAGGCAGGAGCAATGTGTTTTCACTATTTCAAGTGGATTGCAGTTGACAGCCAATGAAAAGAGTAGGTATGAGCCAAATCCATTGGCCAGCCAGGGAGCCACTGGAAGAGTCTATTTATAGCCAAGGCTGAACTTTCAGTGCGAACCAAGCAAAGTAAGCCCCACTGACTCTCGCAATTCCCAAAGAGTTTGTTTGCCTGGTAGCAATGGCCATGACTAAGCGTGTCTGTCTCCTGCTTCTTGCTCTGCTCTGCATTTCCATGGTTTCAACCCAGGTGATGATCACTGTTACTCTCCTCTCTCAGTGACACACACAGAGACAGTAAACGGGCTCAGCTCTTGATCATTTTGTGATGTGTCTGGTTCTTTCATTGTAGGTTATGGCAAAAGAAACCCCGTACCATCCAGACAGTGTAAGCATTCCACTTTCCTTTGTAGTATCCTGGGTTATCTTCATTTCTGATTAGAGTTCCATTTTCCAGGGCAATTACGGACCTGGAAGCCTTAAGAGCTCTGGTAATTAGCTTCAAATTTACTCTTCAGTTCTT
The DNA here is from genome assembly GCA_021397835.1 of Moringa oleifera. Classification (NCBI taxonomy): domain Eukaryota; kingdom Viridiplantae; phylum Streptophyta; class Magnoliopsida; order Brassicales; family Moringaceae; genus Moringa; species Moringa oleifera. Next base: position 5,524,937 of record JAJFZO010000344.1, on the reverse strand, counting down.
ATGCTATCTCTCCGCATATACCGTAAATGACAAAGTTCGCGTTTCTGGAATTAAAACTAAACGAACAGAATGCCCGTCACAATGCACAAGAAGGTGCAGCAAGACTCAGTACCACAAACCATGCATGTTCTTCTGCCAAAAATGCTGCGCAAAGTGTCTCTGTGTGCCTCCTGGCTTCTACGGCAACAAGCAAGTCTGCCCCTGCTACAACAACTGGAAGACAAAGCGTGGCGGACCCAAGTGCCCCTGAGCACTTCATTCCCTTCTCCACCTTCTTACTTTAATTAAAAGCCTAAATCCAATTATTGTCACGTCTACTAGTTGTTGTAATCAATATATAGCCACTACTGGGTCATGAATTTGATGACCATTTGGTTACCCAAAAAAAAAAAGAGATTGAATTTCAGTTCTTTGCTCTATTGGCCTATACGTTCTTGAATCTTTGTATCCTTTCTTAGGTGGGTTAATGAAATTTTTGAAAGTTGTATTAAGGAATGATCAGGATTTTCTTTACCCCGAAACAAAAATTGTGAAGGTGACATTGACAAACTTGTAACAGCAATTTTGGGCCTGCCTGATAGGATGGAGAGCTCTAGCTCTCCAATGGGTCAGATGATTTCCTTTGGTGCCCTGAGAAGGAAATCCAGGCTTGATTTCAGGCCCAATTTACTGTTCGGGTAAAGCCAGATGTTCATAAATTCTGCTTTGATATGTGTGCAGATGAACCACACAGCCCCCCCCCCACCCCCAAAAAAAAAAAAAAAAAAACAAAGCTTTTAGTTAATGTGACATGTCCCAAAAGTTTGGCAAGAAAACCAGCAACCACAGTAGAGAAATTTCATATGGTTGGTTGAACCTGCTTTTACTAACAAACAAATCTTAATTGCTCTGATTAGCAAAAACAAAAAGAAATAATTATTAAGAAACTAGTGTCATAATCAACTATTTGCTTTTTCTTCTCCTAAATCTACAGTGAAAGGCCAAGAGCCCTCACAGAGCAATAAGAAATATGAAATATGATAATTTAATAAAATAAATAAATAGTTTTTTATTTTTATAATAATATTGTTATAAAAATATGATTTTTTTAATAAAAAAATTCAATAAAATTGTAAATCCACAGTCATTGTCTGTGTATCTATTCACTTCTCATTAATTTATTTAACTTTCATATAGATATCCAAACCAGAAAATGATGGTACTATTATTCAATTTTAAGTAAGAATTTGATACTTTATATGGCTAATTCAGAAATAAAAACTTAACTATAGATAATTATATGGGTGTTCATCCAAATTAAATGAAAATCTGATTTTAACTACCTTAATGGGTTTGGTAATAAATTATCTTGCAAGCCATTGTTTCTTTTTTTTTAGTATTTTTGTTAAAAAGTTCTTTGATTTTACCTTTTAAGGGGCAACTTTTGGGGAAATACAAAAGCAAAGATGCTGCTAAAAGCAAAGGAACAGCGAAAATATTTAAATTATTTTCTAAGAAAGAGAAAGAAAATCAGAAGAGGACACAGGAAAAGTATTCCCCGTCTACTCTGTTTTGAAAGTCATGATAATTCAACATCAGCAAAGAAAGCTGAAGCAATAGCATACTGTCATGATTTTTGTCGAACAACTGCGTGCAAGACATGCCTCTCACCTAATGCTGTACAGTCTGTGATAAATTCGCTCGAACCTTGAAACAAGACGCTTCAGGTAATTTTTTTTTCCGATTTCTCATTGACCCGGATTGTATCTGGAGCACTCAGATTATAAAGTTTAGGTTTTTCACAATTTTGATGCTATTTTATGGTTTCTTATGAGCTTTTTAGGAGCAGTTTTTGGATTCTCTTTGAATTTCAGTTTTTCACTTAGGAAGCATATGCTTGTTTGAGCTCTTTGTTTTGAGTTTTGTTTTTGACTTGGTCTGTAGATTTGATCACATGCTCTGTTGACGACTGCAAGAAGAGAATCTTGTGGCTTTTACAGAGGCTCAAGATTTATCTGGGGGAAGCATAGAAGATTGTGGATTGCTTTTCGAAAGTAAGAAATTTTCTTCTCAGACTGATGGGTTTTAGCTGGGGTTTCTAATGAGCATGTTATAGAAAATGGTATTGACGTCTTCTTCAAGAACGTCTGATATTTATAACTGGAGGTGTCTTTGTTCACGGAATTTCTCGTTCCTGTTGATGGGTAGGACTTAAAACGTCGTGTTCGAGTGATTACCCACTGAATGTATGTATAAATAGGAACTGAAAACGCGGGGGGCTATTAGTTTGGTGTCGAGTCTGCTTTTACTAGCAAATTAAATATAGATTCTTTTCAGCCATTGTATCAGCTTCCTCCTCTGTTCTGTTAAATTTTCTAGACACACCAAGTTCTGCGGCCCTCGGTATAAACAATGTTGGAGAAGAGCTTGCTTCCCTCAAAATTTCTTCTTTACATAATGACTGTTTCTATGTTCCTTTTGATCCTTTCTTCCTTGTTCCTTCTTCAATTTACCAATACTTCCTTCATACCAAAATCAGTTTTCAAGCTAATTCTTCTTAACAGCACATCTGTTTACCTAAAAGGTGTAAAAAGTGAACAAATCAGACTACCTTTCCTCTCTTCTGAGCCTTCACAAACATCTGCTAGAACAGCATTGAGCAGTGAAGATGTGGCTTGTGGGAATTCCTGTTCTGGTTACAAAATAGCTGCTTATGGACACAAGAAAAGGAAGGCATGTGAGAAAAACCAAGCTGTGCTAAAGGTTTTTTTGTACGACTTGCCTCCAGAATTTCACTTTGGGTTGCTGGGTTGGAAGGGAAAGGCAAACCAGACTTGGCCAAATGTCAATAACCCATCTCGCATCCCACCATACCCAGGTGGATTGAATTTACAGCACAGTGTAGAATACTGGATTACCTTAGATCTTCTAGCTTCAAGCAGACCAAACGTGGTCAGACCTTGCAGTGCAATCAGAGTGAAGAATTCAAGTGAAGCAGATGTATTTTTCGTGCCATTCTTCTCATCTTTAAGTTACAATCGGCATTCTAAGTTTCATGGAAAAGAGAAAGTTAGTGTTGACAAGATGTTGCAAACTAAATTGGTTAACTTTTTGACAAGTCGGAAGGAATGGAAGCGATTAGGTGGGAAGAACCATTTAATAGTAGCCCACCATCCAAATAGTATGCTGTCTGCAAGAAAGCAGTTAGGTTCTGCAATGTTTGTGCTTGCGGATTTTGGTAGATACCCTGTTGAAATTGCAAATCTTGAAAAAGATATAATCGCTCCTTACAGGCATATTGTGAAGACCATTTCAAGTGGTGAATCAGCCTGTTTTGACGAGAGGCCTATATTGGCTTATTTCCAAGGAGCAATATACAGGAAAGATGTAAGTTTCTTTTTTCCTTTCATTTTTATGAAATATTGAAGTGTTCACTGTTTATTTGGACTTCTCAGCAGGCCAAAAGTCAGATACTGTTAGAAGATGAACTTCTCTTTCAGTCAGCTATTTATTAGAATTCAGATAATAAAATGGAACACATCATGAGTACCTCAGATTTGCCTGATTCAATTTAAGGAGTCTAATCACTGGTACTTGGGCATTGAAAATATTCAGTTGGATACTCCATTTCAGTCAGATATTACTATGAATTATCATTATTATCAGCTGATAATTCAATAAACTAAATAGTGATATGCAGTTAGCAGTTGAGAGTCGAGGGTTATTTCATAGGTTTTTGTCATTCTAGGTTCTAATCCAGGATTAATTTATACTAATTAAGATTTTACTTATTTCTGAGGAATTCTCAGTTTTCAATTTGACACAAGTTCACATTTTAGATCTTAATTTGTGCTCCATTTCATTTTTGTTTTCTTTTAAGTTCCTGACAATCTGGGAGAATATCACAGATCATACAATTAAGATCATCAAGCTGGCTTGAATCTGATTTAGATAGATAGAGATCATAAAAGACATACCAGCTGATAAACCAATAAATAAAATAGTGATATGCGGTTATCAGTGGAGAGTGGCGGGAACATGTTGCATATGTCATTGTCATTCTGGGATCTTACCCAGGACTTCTTTTGCCAAAAAGCTGGGGAATTCTCAGTTTTCCTTTTTAACACAAGTTCACATCTTAGCTCTTAATTTACTGTGCACCATTTTCTTCTTTTTCTTTTTTAAGTTCCTGACAATCTGGTTGAATATCAGGGGGCTCAAATCTGATTTAGAATAGTTGGTGACTATGCAGTACATACCAACTTTTAGAGATGAGTGATAGTAACGTGATTATCTCAAGGTTTCAGCTAACAGAATTTATAATTGGACTCATAGTTCGGTGTCTATGGAGATAGCTTATTATCTTATGGTGTGACATAAAACATCAAAATAGGCAATTGTTCATTTCTCTTTTCATGTTCTTTGAAAGCACAGGTAAATTCCATTTCAAAATGGGCAACACTCAAATTGATCTAGAAAATTAGAATAATCTTATTAGTTGAGAATTTTCTCTTGCTTCAAGTGAAACAAATGGAAGACAGTGAAAACTGTGCAATGCTATTTGCCCAGATATGAGGCAAATTTCTACAGTGTCCCAATCTAGGTTGCATTCCCCTTCAATTGTTCACTGTTCAATATTACCCTTAGTGCTTTGACCTTCCTCATTCGGAATTGCCAGATTTTCTCGTTTCAGTATCAGTTGATCTAATTTCAGGTTTGCATTCTTTTGCAGGGAGGAATCATTCGCCAAGAACTCTATTACCTTCTCAAAGATGAGAAAGATGTGCATTTTTCATTTGGAACTGTACAAGGGAATGGAATTAACCAAGCAGGCCATGGGATGGCCTCATCTAAATTCTGCCTGCATATTGCTGGTGATACCCCCTCCTCAAATCGCCTGTTTGATGCCATTGTGAGCCATTGTGTTCCTGTGATAGTAAGTGATGATATCGAGCTACCATTTGAAGATGTCTTAGACTACTCAGAGTTTTGTATGTTTGTTCGTGCATCTGATGCGGTGAAAAATGGATACCTTCTGAATCTTCTTCGAGGAATTAAGCGAGATCAGTGGACCAAGATGTGGAAAAGATTAAAGGACATCGTACCACACTTTGAATATCAGTTTCCATCCCAACCTGGAGATGCTGTGGATATGATTTGGGAGGCAGTTTCTCGGAAGATATCTTCAGTACAATTTAAACTTCACCGGAAGAACAGGTACAGCAGGTCTCAACTTGTGTTAGACAGTAATTGAAAGCACTTATCAACTGTACATCTGATGGAGAAGCTTTGGAAATCGGCTTGGTTGTGTGTATCTGAGAGGACATAGGCTGGTTTTTGATAAGTAAGGGCCTTCTTTCTGTTCTCTTTTTCACATCATTTGTATTACCGAGTTTACTTATAGGATATATTGTTTTCTGGGTTCAAAATTACCTTCACAGGACTCTATAAAACAGTAATTCAGCCTGTTCATTACTCCCTCTCTCCACCCTAACCTGAGCCCAGTTGAATATATTAAGATAAGTATTTAGGTAAGCAGGCTTTAAAGCTGATAGACCAGAGTTCTTGAAATTCATATTTATTTCTTTAAGCAGACTGAGAGGAGAAAATCAAGAAGAGAACTTCCATTCTTGTATAGGCCTTGTTAAATTTTTTTTGTAGTGTATCTTGTCATGAAATGCAAAAACTAGCAAGTCAGAGTATCATCAAAACAAATAAAATATTTTCTTTCATAGAGGAAATTACTAAATCTGCTATATTTCGTATGCAACAGCAAGCTTCATTTGGCTACTGGTTAGGACCTAAGTTTATACAACATAGAGTGGATGCTGGCTAATGGGTGGTTTGTAGCTGTGATGCCTCAGCTGAACAAAAAGTTTCTGGCTAAAACAAATGAAAATATAGAAATCCAACAAACTGCTTGGGGAAACAGATGAAGAAGCATACAATGCCCACCATCTTCGCAAAACTTCTGTTTGCATCAGTTATAGCTTCAAGCCATCACATCCTGGGCGGAAAATCTTCTTTGCTGATTCTCTTTGTGGCAGGAAAAACAGCTTCAGCATCTCAACATCTGTTGTGTATGGGATCTGATCCCTTTCCAACTCTTCTTTTGTTTGACTGATTGGGATCAAAAATCATGGAAGGTGCAGGTGCTAAGCTTTGCTTCATCCTCAAATCGTCCATGGAAACGACCTTCAGAATACGTGAACTTCGAACAAATGGAAGTAACCCTTTATCCCATCTGAGAGCAAGGTCTATGCTTCTCAGACCTGAAACCTTCTCTGGCTGAAACACTAGAAACCCAATGCAAAGAAGAAGAATGATCCCTCTAGAAACCAGAAGACTCATGTTTTTTACTCCAAGAAGAAGCAGAACAGAGAAGCAGATATGTATTGGAGTGTGGTGAGGTTGCAGCCCCTTGTTGTTCCTTAAGGCTTATATGGTCTGCAGAGAACGGAGTCTGGGGTTCATCTTTTATGGGATTTGGAAGACTAAAAGCATAAAGCAGAAGGAGGCCCCAGAAGATGTAGGGAAGTTTAAGATTCACCTCAATCATAAGCCTGCCATAGAAGCAATATAAAGGCTGTGTTAGAAGACTCTGACAGGTTTGAACAAAAAGTTGTAGTTTGAACACTATCCTTGGGAAGACAAGTATCTTTTTCCATATGTGTTTCCCTACGTCTCCCTATCATTTGCCTTGCTCTTTTTTACCAAGCAAAGACCAAAATCCACCTGTTCTCTTCAACCCTCTCTAGGCGACTTTGCCACATCATCTGACAATGCTGGCATGTCCTACATATCTATCCTTAAGCCTGCTTTGCCTTGCCTTGGACAAAAGGATCTGACTCTAATAGGGTAATTCCATTTTGGGTTTGTTTGCCCCAGTGTCATGAAGAAAGGGCTTTGGTGAAGGATAATACGAAAAGAAAAATGAGATAAGAGGAATAAGAAGAATCTGATTTTGATATCACTGATATGCAAGAGATAATGAGAATGGAATACAATAAGTAAAGCGGCTAGGCTGCTAAAAGCAAAGCCATGAGCCAACCAGATGATTCAGATTGCTACAGTAGCAAGAAAGCCATTAAAAGTAGAGATGTTGGGAGGAGAATGAAGAATAGTAACATCTTCACTCCAAAAAAAAAAAAAAAAACACCAAGCAGTTGCTTTATGCTAATGCCAACTTTAGAATTCCAAGCTCTTGTATCCATGCAAAATAAAATCACAGTCTTGGTTCATTGTGCTCAATGGATTCCTTTATGCTTTTCTTTTGCTCTCTCTTTGGATTTTGATTTTCTCCTCCTCCCTAACCCTTCTCTATGTTTGGCCTTCTCATCTCTCTCCCTCTTTCTTTCCTTTTTAATTTCCCAGCTTACCCATGAAGACTGAAAAGAATTCAAGGGAAAGAAAATTGAAGAGGGAAGAAACCAATGTGTTGCAATTTCATGTGTGCTTATGATTTTTATTGGAGAAAGAGAACATGTTGATTCTGTGCCCAATCAGGCAGTGCCCAACTTGATTTCTCCATAAAGAATGCTTTGGTTTTATAGAAACCATATAGTTTATGCCCCAATTCCATCAGGAAAATAAAAAGAAGAAAAGAAGATGTTTTGCATTATGTGGAAGGGTCGACAGGTACTGTGGATGGTCCAAGCCTAACACACAACAGTTTACATATGCTCAAAATAATGTAGCCTTTTGCTTTTCTCACCATACTAAAGCAAAAGTTAAATTATGAACTGCTGCTTTCAAACCTTCACTGCTGCATTCCATTCACCTTTGAAAATTCTTAAAGGGTATCACAACACAAACACTAGCCAGGCCTCTTCAATGGAGTTCCCCATGGGACCTATGGACACTATCATACTTGACCACCTAAACTAGAACGAGCAAGAATTCATTGATGAAATTAGAATTTAAGTAATCTAAAGCTTCAGTAATCAAAAAGACAACAGGTAAAAGCAACTGCTTGTTATACTAAATGAAAACAAGTTCTTCGGATTGATAGTTTCAATACAAGAATCTGCTTCACATCAATCAAGACTTGAAACTTCAAGGAAAAGTTTCATCTGTGAACATTGGCTCTGCTAACACAGGCTTCCCACCAGGGTAATGGTAGCTGTGAGATGACAGATTTATGTACAAACATGACCAGAGAAACAGATGCTTCTCTGTTCTAGTTGCATGAGTAAGAACATTATATTCAAGATTTAACTTTAGAATATCCAGTTTGAACACAAGATGACAGACACAAGGGGATACAGCCTTCCCAATTTAGCTGCCTGAGTAAGACAACTTACTCATGATTTCATTGCTAAACTATTATCTTCACGAATAGTCTTTATAGAGGTAAATAAATCCACATTATTGTGATGGCTCCTGATGTTGATGGACAGTGGGTCCTGGTGCTACTGTGAAATTCGGACTGTGAAGTTGCCCTGCCTGTACCAGAAATGCATATTCAGTTGCTCTAAGAGCTGCTGCTTCCTGAAGTAATAGAAGTTAACAAAAGATTAATAACCAATGTCAAGAGTAAAATGTGATATCAAGCACTTTAGCTTCATTTCATTTTGACCAACTAAAAATCAAATGAGTAATAACATCAAGATTTGATATGCAACAACAGAAGCACTCATGAAAAGTAAATTCAAAGAACAGGACTGAAAGTGAAACACTAGTGTTCATAGAAGAAACTAGACCCACTAACAAGACTTCAATATTTATAATAGATGGTACCTCTATATTCTACATTCTTTGAGACATTTCCGACATTGCTTATCACTCTTTGTATTTCAACGAGTTGGGGTTGTAAGAGAACTTAGAAAGAGGTGTATTACAGCATCTTTATTTATGAGTCCTAATGATCAAATGTTTCACATGCTTGATCTTCTATTCTATATATAAAGATACATAAATGTGTTTTTTTGTTTGTGGCCTGGGTGACCAGTGTTTATGCACGTGTATGCATGTACGTATGACAAAATCAGAACTGCCTGTTGTCTACTACCAAAGATTCTTATTAAGAAACAATCCCCCAGATGATTAGTTCCAAACGCTTTTTCACAAGCATCCACTACAGGAGGTTGCGTGGACCAAAAATCATTTAATGAATAATAACACATTGCAACTAAATCCCAGAAAGTATAAACTTACATCAAATTGGAAATGGTAACTACCTCAAGATTTTAAGTAATGGAAAAATTCACACAAGCAAAAAAATCTCAGATATCCTAGACAATGAGATACAAAACTATCACAGATGAGACAATAAATAAACAAAGAAAAGGTCCTCAACTCTACTCCCAAGGAGGCAACCTGAGGTCTACCTGTCTTTGCCTTCGATTTTGCAGTACGCTGATGGCCCAGGCCATGATGTAACATGGGAGAAGAAAACCAGCAGCCCGAAGCAAGAAAAGCTGTTCAACATAGAACATTTAAATTAAACAAGAAAAACCAAATACTATTACAAATAATTGTAGAATGAGAAACCATATCAGACATACAGAGAAAAATGTAGAAGCATTATCATCCCCATCTGAATTGGTGAGGGTTAGAGCATGCCTCAAGAGTAGAAGAGCCATTAACTGCAAATCAACAAAGAGAATGTGTTTTAATACCAACAACCACAAGCCAAAAGGAACAGAAAACTAACAATCTTATCTAACTCAGAGTAGACAATTTTCTTAATATGAAGCTTTGTGCATCATGGAGAAACAATAATTGGAAGGTTCTCAACCCTGCAATCTAGATCAAGGTCCAGATGCAGATGATTTTCAACCAGTTACCAAGAAGTGGCAATGCAAATTTGTTACGTTATGTCCATCATAAGTGTGTTTCACAGTATAAAGATAAACTGCTTCTATACATCAAAATGTTAGAACAGCAAACACTTAATTTTTAATTTCATAAAGAGGTCGTGGCTTACAACTAGAGCAGCAGAGCGGCAGAATGCAGCTCCACTTGAACTGGCATCAGCATAGTCTTCATACTCTCCCTCCAATAAATGGCGCTCTGCAGCTGCCATTGCCAGAAGCCGAGGATCATGCAAATCCAATGGAGCACCAGACACCGTCCAAGTGTCACTGTGAGACATTCAAGAAACAAGAGTCAAAGGTTGACACCTACATGCAACTCTTCCCTCCCACAAGCCACCCCCCCCAAAGAAAAAAAAAAAAAGAAAATTTTAACCAGAACCAAATTTCAGCAACCAAGCACAAGAAGCCAACACGCCAAACATATACAGATTTAAAAGACTTGCCTGATATCAATTGTAGTATCATCGGACTGAGGGTGAGGAGGTGGGGCAGTATAACCAGGTTGGTAAGGCTGGTAAAAAAAATTTTCACATCAGTATACTAATGATATTATGGAACAGAAAAGACTAAATACTTTAGAAATGCCATAAAGTACCAAATGAATCTTTCAGTAAAGATGCGCAAAAATATTACAATATATTATATGCTCATTATTAACTGGAGGTTAGGATCAAGTCACCGAATTTATACCAGATACAAGCAAGAGTTCCAGGTCAGGAGCATATATACCAGACCTTGTTTGTATTGAATCAATGAATTTCAATAAACTATGGCAATTCTCTCATTTTGTTAAATACAATACAAAACAAACAGGAGCATTATTATAGATAGATTCATTAATTTTACTGGAGGACTATGGTATTTATGAAAAGCCTAAAAGACTTCAAACAAAAATTTTGTTTTTCCAGAAATATTATTGCAGATTATTCTAATAGCTCCCAGAAACATGAAAGAAGAATCCACATTTTGCATGTAAAGGGTTTCCACTAGTAAAATCATTTACAGCAGAAACACTTTAATTTGAACAAACCAAGTTATAACCACAAATGTTGAGAGATAGGAGTAGATGCTTCCAAGATAACATATAATGTTCTTGCAGACACAATCCATAGAAACAAATGTGCCTTAAACAAAGATCTTTTTTTTTTTTTAAGAAAAAAGAAACATTACTAAAACTTTGATAAAGCAATGTTTAAACATGAGCAAGAATGAATACAGTAGTTGAAGAAACAGTAAATTTTAAAATATAAATGAACTAATGAATAACATAAAACTACTAGGCAAAAATACAGCCTCCATTCAAACAATGGTACATCTTCTAACACATAATGAAAAATAAACTTTATGAAGAAATGTTTGCTTGAAATCATTAGAGTAACACTTCACAGCATATTCTATGCCAATGTAAATATCATCTGAAAGTGAACTAAAAGTTCTTCCACGTCAGATCAAGTGGCCGCATCTGACCTATTCAAAGGGTAATGCATCATTAAACCTAATAACCATACAACACCCATAAACTAATGCTCATAATCCTGCAATTTAACCTGTGTGATTAAGCAAGCGAAAGAAATCAAAATTGTTACACTCAAAGACCAAACTACCTGCTTACTTCCATGAATACTTGCAACTCCTATATATGTAAAGCCAAATATGAGAAGCATATGTTCAGCAAATTTCTTACACAACATAAAACAAAGATAGCAATAATTCCAGATGCTTAGGTAGAAGTGTCTTACCTGATGACATATCTCACAAGTTATATCTCCCTTCTCATTACACCAACGTTGAACGCACTTCCTGTGGGCAAACTAAATATATAAAACTTGTCAGCCAAACTGATGCCTTTATATAACCACTTAGAGAAGACATTGAAATAACAAATAATATTATAACGGTCCTCTCAGTTGAAAAGGGACGGAGATTCATACCCAATAATTTAGCTTAATCATAGCCCAAGCAATAGCAAGTAGCGTATTTCAAAAATGGACCCAAAGAACCCACAATGTGGACATTGAACCACTACTCCTAAAAGTGTGCTTTGGATAAAAAAAAAAAATGGAGTATTTCACTTAAAAAGCATTTTAAATCAAGAAAACAAAAGCCAAAACAGGGGAAAATTTTTGCTATGACACATGCAGATTAAATCACCTTCAAACTGCCACTACAAGCACAAGGGACCTCCAAATTCTTAAAGCTGTCCTCCTCCTGGCAAATGCGACATTCAACCATTTGGATAAGTGGTTGTTGTTCTGCTTCTCCTTCAGGAACCCCATGTTCAGCCACCTCTTTTACTTCCATGCAAGTGGTTGGCTCAAAGGTTTGAGAGCAAGAACCCTTCTCGGGAGATCCGGGAGAATCAGCCTTTTCTAGGGATTGCAAACTTTCGGATGTTACGAGGCAGTCAACACATAAAGCCAGATGATCAGCCATTCTTATTTAACTCAAACTTCTTGATACTCCACACTGTAAATAAAACTGTATTAATATTCAGAATAAAATGTGAAACTATCCTTATGAAGTGCAATGCCAAATTAAGAGCAAATTTTTAACTTTGGAATTCCGACGCTGGAATTAATTGTTCCTTATATCATAAAAACATGGCTCTCAATTTGGCTTCTGTTGAGCTTCCAGGAAATTTTAGGAATCCCAAACGTTTTTTTTTAATAGAAAAAGGAAATCTTTCATAAAGAAAGCAAAAATAAAAAATTGAGACACAAATAGGTGGTAACATAAAAACCCAAATAACATTGAGAATTTGCAATTTATGTCATTTTTCTTAGCTTTCTAAGCAACCAAACAGAGATGAAAGTATCAGAGCAGCAAAATATTCTCTTTCTTTTCTCCTCTCTCGGTAGGTACAGTAATGTTCATTTTCGCTTGCAGTCCAGAGGAACAAATTAACTACCAAATAAAAGGTAACACTGAGAGATTAAATCATTCGAAACCCTTTAGTTTGCTTAAAAGACTCAAAATCAAAGAACATTTGGAAACCAACTTTTAACAGCATGATTACTGAAACATGGAAACTAAGCTCATTAACAGCTAAAAAGAAACAAAGCAGCACTAAATTGAGTCCTGACCCCGAAAAATCAACAATCACAATCAAATTAACAAATTTCAGGAATATAAGACAACAAAGCACCGAAATACACGAAATCAGCGAAATTGGAAGCAGAAAGAAAGAACCTGAAAATTCTCTTCCGTCAAAAGTCCAAGCTCTTCTCTTTTTTCCTTCAAAATGAAAGAACCAACCAAGATTTTTCTCTATATATATATATGTAAACACAGAGCGAGAGAGAAAGGGGAGGATTGATTTTAAGGCCCGGCCTAAAGGGAGTAGGTTCGGGTTGGGTAACGTCAGTTCTAAGATTTGGTCATGGGTGAATTAATTTCGGTCAGTAATTATTGTTATAAACTATAATTGGAAAATAATATAATAATTATTTTTGACTTCCTTTTTCATAATATAATCTATTTAATTAATATATATATATATGAGGGTCACAAAATCACATATATTTTGTATTGAAAAAAATATAAATTAAAATTATAAAATAATAGTGAGTGAAAATATGAACGCTAACATTAAAAAAAAAAGTCCTTTTTAACCAAATGTAGATGATAAAACTGAATTAAAAATGTCTCAACTTATATTTAATTTCATTTTTTATTTTCAACAGACAATATTTTCATAAACACAAAATTTTTAGATACTTGGTAAACTAAAAAAATTATAACCATACAATTAATTTTTTTATTATTACACTACATGTTTACATAAACATTGAAACTTGTTGGGACGTTGAACTTGACAAGGGAGGACCAAGTATTAAAAAATATATTTACTTTATAATTTTGCTTCATATTAAAAAAATCAAGTGGTCCAATAAAACTATATACTATATACATTATTAGACGGTAACATTGACTTCTTCTTATGAGCAGCCATCGAAAAGTGTGGTTGAGTTATTATAAAATTAAACTAAGTAATTAGATTTTTGATTAAGATTGGCAACCAAACTAAGTAATTAGATTTTGGAATAAGACCTATTCTTAATTGCTTTGATTAATATTTACTTGGACCGTTACTTATGTAGATGAAAGTGCCATGCCGTCCTGGCGACATTTGCCCACCTACAAGTGCTGTGGCCCATGAAAAGGACTCTTTGTTGGGTTAGTGCTTCATAGTTGGTAGGCTCCTGTCTATGAGTCATATAATTGAAAGAATGATTTTTGGCACCCAAAAACATTAAAAGGAACACCCTTTATATTAATAACTCAGCTTAGTTTATTTTTTTGGAGTTTGAAAAATTAAAAAGCTTAATTAAATATTTAATTAAGGGTAAACATTCAAATATGCATATATTATTTGTATTTTCAATTAAAAATTTATATTTTTAATCAATTATATATATAATTTTTAATTTAATTTAATTTAAACATTTTTTTAAATTTTTTTTAAAAAAATTTATTCAAATTAAGGATCTTGTATAATAAATATTGACTTAAAATTTATTAGAGATGTAAAAAAATATTTAAATTATCATCACAAAAAGTTTTAAAATTTTTAAGTATTGAAAATAATTTTTATAATTTTTAAGTTTTTTATGGTATAGAATTTTTAAAAAATATTTTTTCACTCAATAATTTTTAAATTTTTAAATATAAAAAATTTTAAATCAATTTTTGTAAAAAAATTAATTTAAATTATCTCATTAAAAAAATAAAATTCTTAATCAATTTAAATCAAATTGATATTTTATATATAAATTAGTTAAAAAATTATATAATCTTAATTGATATTTTAATATTTATTTTTAATTAGATATAAAGATATTTATATTGTCCAAATTATTTATTAATAATTTTTTAATAAATATTTTATAAAATCTATATGTTTACTTTATCTTATTGATCAAATTATAATTTATTAATTTGGATTAAGTTAAATTTTATTAATAAATTTTAAAAATTAAAAATATTTAAATTAAAAATCTTATATAATAAATTTTTATTTTAAAATTATTATTGATATAAAAAATATCCAAACTATTATCATAAAAAATTTAAAATTTTATAGATATTAAAATATATTTTTTTAAAATTTACATAATTAAATATTAAAAAATTCATAAAAATAGATATTGCATGAAAAATTATTTAAATTTAAAAAACAGATCTAAAATGGAGTAAAAAATTTATTGAAATTATTTCAAAAAAAACATAATTATTTTTAATTTTTATAATTATTTGAATTAATATTTAATTTAAATTAAATTAATAAATTAAAATTTAATTTATTATTTTTTATAAAAATTTAATTAATAACATAACATAAATATTAACCTTTGCCCATAATTTTTTCAATTATTGTGAAAGCGCTTTGTAATTTAAACGCAAACTACAAGAAATAGTTATACGGAATTTCCAAAGAAGAGAAGACCGGGCGCGGCCGCGGACCCGACCCTAATAAATCGCCGGGTATAAAAATCACATTTACGCCCACATGCACCTGAAACTCAGTGCAGGTAAAACCCTCGCTCACTGTCAACAAGAAAAGAAGACTGTCAGGCTAGGGTTTTAGTAATGGTGGAGGAGGCACCAGCACAACCAGAACTCACAGGATCAAACGCAGCCAACACCGAAGACATGGATCTTGTATCCGCCGAGAACGCTGAATCCGGTGCGAACGAGTCCAACACAAAGCGAGCGAGGGAAGGAGAGGAGGACGACTGCGTGGCCAAGAAGCAGAAGGTTGGGGACGAGGATGAGAGGTCTGTGGAGGAACAGAGGTTGGAGAAGAAGTTGGGAGGAGGAGAAGGAGAGAGTGATGAGAAAGAGAACGGGTCGGGCCGGGCCACTCTTGGCCCCAAGGAGTTCGGTTCTTCCGTAGAGATGTTCGACTACTTTATCAAGTTCCTGCACTTCTGGCCTCCCAATCTGAATATAAATAAGGTAATCGATGTGCTTATTTGCTGAGAGGTTGAAGGAACAAGGAAAAGATAATTCCAACTTTATATATATATATATGCACTGCTGCCTTTGTAAAATTGATGGAAATTAAGTGTGTAGTTGTAATGAATTGTTATGTTTTATTTAGGCACGAGCCTATGTGAAATAAGAAAAAATATTTGAATCTGATTAGGGTGTTATTTGGTTGATTGTTTAACTTGATGAAATTTCCAGACAAAGTAGAGAATTAACCCGCCTAAATTCCATTTTAGCATCCTTTGTCATGGGTAGGACTTCTGATTTGCAGTTGCATCATCAAAGATTTTTCCGATTTGCCCTTTGACTGCTTTTCATATTGTCTTTAATTCCATCCTTTTTTGTTAGTTTTATTGGTTTCCACCCTGCCATCAGTTGGGGTGAGCTTTTTGTCTGTGAAGCTGAAAATGGAATTTCCTTCTACGTTTTCTGTATATTGCTGCTTCTGACTAAATATTTGTATGTTAAAGTTAGGCCTCCATCTACCTTAACTAGTTGTTGAGACTATGACTTGGGCATCTATGGTCCTCTGTTTCAGGCATTGTAAACATGCCTTGAAGGCTATTTTCTTCCCTTATTGAATAAGAGAATAATAGGGAAACAGGTTTTAGGTCCTGAATCCAAGAAGGAACTCTATCAAGTGAGAGACTTTTTTTTTTTTTGAGCAGGGTATCAAGTTAGAGATTTTTAAGGTGACTTTTGCAAAATATATTAGCTGATAGGACTTAGGGATTTGTGGAAGGACCAGGGTTACTTTCAAGTTTCAGTTTGATGTAATTGTGGCCAATACCAGTTTAAGAATGAACATGTGACTTTGAGAGGCATCAAGATATTGAGGTGGACAAGGCAAGCTGTTGAGATGCATATTGGTCTTTGGTGTGTTGAGATGCCTATGCACATTTTATATGTCATAGAGTTCCTAAATTTTATCCTATGGAGAATAATGCTTGACTTTTCTAGGTATAGATTCTTTAAAAACTTGAGAATCTAACCAGGAGTCTTCCTGTTTTGTATGTGGAGTTCTTCTTCTGATTCTTATCCTCATTCTTCTTTTGAGGTTACTTTTTGTGCCAATGTTCCCTTTGCATCGGGGTTTGGAAGACTTCACTTCTTTAGTCGTGCTGAATTGTGATTCATTGTAGTCAAGTGCTTGGTTTTGTTAAAGCAGTAAATTTTTTTACTTTGTGCCCTTCAGTTTTGTTTTCATGCATCAAATGTTACATCTTCAAGTATAGATTTTCTCTGTAATATATACTAAAGAAGATTTTAGGATTTTTACTTTCAATAATGGCTTCTATGGCTCCTGGTAAAAGTGTGATAACCTAGTTTATCCACCTCATTCAATACTGAAGATGCCCTCTACATGCTGTGTGTCTGAACCTTTGTAAGCCGTATGAACTAAGGGCAGCATCTCAGACATGATCAACTGTATCCTTTATGTTGGCTGCTGTTCTAGCTTACTTGAAATTCCAAATTTTATTCTGTTTTTGTGATTTTGAAATCTTCTGCCTCTTCTAGAAACTCATTATTTGAGTTTGTGTGAACTTTAGTCATATGCCTACCAGAAGAAACTTTTTGTTGGTTGCTTGTTTTGTATAATTTTTCTTTTGGGATTCCTAGTTTGTAAATACTATGTCAAATTGATCTTCAAATTCATGCTGTTGTGAGTCAATCATCATATGTTTAATCATATAACGTGTTAAGGTGAAATCTAGCATACGTATAGTTTGCTGCCTCTGTTATGCATGCCCACTGTGTTAATTTTGGAGCCTATGATGAGTTTATGAAACTTCAACTGATCTTGTGCTCTGTTCTCAAAATGGCAGTATGAGCACATGGTCTTGCTGGACTTGATTAAGAAAGGTCATCCTGAGCCTGATAAGAAGATTGGTGGAGGGATCCAAGCATTCCAGCTTCGATATCATCCAATGTGGAAAAGTAAATGCTTCTTTCTCATCAGAGAGGATGGCACTGTGGATGATTTTAGCTTCAGGAAGTGCGTGGATCATATACTTCCCTTGCCAGAAGACATGAAGATGAAATCTGAAGGCAACAAGGGATCAAGTGGTGGTGGTAAGGGTCGTGGAGGAAAAGGTGGTGGTGGAAGAGGTGGACATGGCCGAGGAAGAGGCGGTAAATCAAGAAACTGAAGTGTCACCTGAGTAGAGTTGAATTTGGTTTCTGATGGGCCTGTTAGAAGCATGGTTGCATCTTTTTGTTTCTTCTAATCTATCTATACTGATGTATTATCCAAATTTTGACTTAATGGCATTTGCTTAATGTATTAGATCTTTTTTTTTTTTTTTTCTGGTTATATGTCAGTTTGTTTTATCTCATTCCAATCATTTAAAGCTTATCTAGCCACCATGGAGCCTCTTTGTTTCTGCAGCGAGGCTGTTCAGGGCAAGCCCCAAGTGCACAGTGATGACTGATAAGAGATTCGATCTTGGTTAATTGGGTTAGGCAAAACAAAAGAATATAATAATAAAAATAACACCAAATTCATAAAGTCATAACGAGTGTCCATTGCATTGTTAATGATACAATTTACGATTTCATTTATGGAGATCATGAAGGCTTAGTGGCAATAATTAGAGGGAGTCAGAAAATGGTGGCGGAGTTAATCATTATGAGTTAAGTTTAGCATGAAAACTTCTCGAGAAAGGAGTTATTAGCAGTGATATCCCTAAGTTTTCAGTGCCTGAAATAGATCTCTACAGACTACAGAGATTCTAGAGTAGAAACACAGAGGACTGACTACTGTCCATGCTTGTCTTCATGTCCCCATTAGGGCACTTATGAGCTTATACGCCTAACAACTGTGCATACACTTCTACTCATCTCTTTAGTAACTCTAAATTGGGTCAGGGATTTTTTATTTTTTTTCATCTTAGTTGTATTGAATTACTAAATAAACATTGATATATAGTAATTTAATAAAATTAATAATTAAAATATTTTTATTATCCATTCATATCAAAGAATTCAGTCTAAACTCACATCAGCAAAAAAAATTTCTCTATACAAAAGACATGAGAATTGACAACTGTTATTCTACTTGAGCGAGAGCTCATGTAACCTGAAATTGTGAATTTGGTCAACTCTCCCGCTCAGAAACAAGCAAGCCAGGGAAGCATCATGCATGTTTCCCAAGAACATGATGTATCATAAAGAAAATGAGGAAAAAGAAGGGAGAAAAACGAGAAAGCGGCCTTACTGAATCTTGTAGATGTGCTTTTTCAGTGAGTAAGGCCAGTTGGTAACGTATTATGAAACGTGCATAACCTGAGTACTCCATTATCAAACATTGAATGCCACCCCCCACTCCCTCTCTCATCTGTATAGTAATTCTCACAGAGCATTACACGGTAATCAATAAACACGACGGCGCTGATTCACTATTTATACCGTTCTCCATGACTCATCCTCTTCCTCAACCCCACGAATTCTTCATCTCTCAAGAAAATGGCTAACCAATCATTCACCAGTTGGTCTCTGGTGGCCAAAGAGGAAGAGCCCTTTTCCTTTTCAAGCCAATTTCACTCGCTTGATTTCAGGTAAGATTTAGGTTTCAATTTCATGTGTTTTCCAAGAATATTGTACAGCAAAAAGATGGAAAGATAATTCCTTTTTTTAGCAGTGCATGTGGGTATCCTTCGTCGGATTGGCTAAATGAATTGCCCGTTCCAGAGAGCTACTTTGATTCTAATTCTTCTTTGTTGGGGAGTTTGCACACTGACCCTCTGTGTGCTTCCCTTAATCTGGAAGCAAGCGCAAGCCTGACCCAAGGTGATGATGATCACTCCCTCATCTATATATTACGTTTATGTCTTTTCCGCTTGTAGGCTTCTTCTGTGTGCTCATGAAAATGGGTTTTGTAGTTCTGGATGAAGCTCTTTTCGAATCTGAAAAGCACGCTCCCTTGCTGTGCTACAATGGAGAAAGCGGTGATGGTGGTTATAAAGAGTTAAGGGAAGAGAAGAAAAAGGTCGACAAGAGATGCAGGGAAGAGAAAACTAACAGTTCGACTTCCAAAGCCTTATCCAGGAAGACGATTTCGCAGTACTTTTACATGCCTATTACTCAGGCTGCAAAGGAACTCAACGTGGGCTTAACTCTCCTGAAGAAAAGGTGCAGGGAGCTGGGTGTCCGACGATGGCCTCACAGGAAGCTGATGAGCCTCCAAACCCTAATCAAGAACGTCCAGGTAATGTCCCTTCATGGAGCTATAAACATGAGTGTATGTGTCTATGTGTATAGAGGGATGCGGAATATCGAGTAGCCTGGTTATCTAACGCAGGTGTTAGGGAAGGCCGAGGGACAGGAGAACGAAGCGAAGCTGAGGGAAGCAATAGAGATATTGGAGAGGGAGAGGAAGATGATGGAGGAGGCGCCGGATCTACAGCTTGAGGACAAGACAAAGAGGCTAAGGCAAGCCTGCTTCAAAGCGAACTACAAGAAAAGAAAGCTGATGATGATGGGTAATTCATCACAATCTGCAGCTTCATCGAGTTTCGGCAGCAGCTACATTGAAGAAGAAGAAGATGAAGAGATAAAATCTCTCTTATCTGGGTACTCCTCATCTTCCCCAAACATCACCTTCTAGGGTTCGCTTCATCTGTTCTTTTCTATCTTTTTTCCTCTATGGTTGATGGTGAGTTAATTTGCTAGGGTTCACACAGACAGTATGGATAGTGTGAAGGAAGATGCTGAAGTTATCTTTACAGACAGGTTGAAATGTATCACAGCTTTTTTGAAAGAACGGTGGAAGTGATTGGCAATTCAGGTTCTTATTGTTTGGTTTAACTCTTGTTTTCCTGCAATTGCTGTGAAGAAGATCATGCATCCTCAATGTCAAAATAAACCTGTAACAGTAGCCTCCTTGCCTTTTCAAATTATGAACAATCAATTAATTAACAATTAATGTTTGATGATTAAAAAAGCTAGAGGAGATCATCAAAGAAAATCAATTTATTATCATCTTCTTGATGATTAGATTAATTTACACTAATTTTGTGATCAAGGGAAGAAAATTATATTTTCTTATAATCCATAATAGAGGAAAAATAAATAAATGTTATAGTCAGCTTGCTTTTTAAATTAAATTTTTTAGTAATTGATTTAATTTGATATTCAAATAGATCATAGATCAAATTACCCTCTTACTTTTAAAATTTTGAAGATTTTTTTTAAAGCAATTTGGAAATAAAAAATAAATTAAAAAACTAGAAAAACTCTCATTCCTTTTTTTTCTTTATTTTTCTTATATCTTACGATAAATATTAAAAAAAACCTTAAACTATATGTACTTTTTAATTTAAACATTAATGTATCCATTGATTAAATAATTTTATCTTAAATGTTTCAATTTGATATAATTTGAACTAAAATATCCACTAGACAATCAAATCCAGAGAATGTTTCATTTTAATTCAATTTAGATTTTGACTTAAACGATTATAAAAATTTAATTATATTTTTATAGTTAAAATATCTCAAAATATTTTAAAATAAATTTCATGTAATCTATTTCAAATCTCTTTTAAAAATTTAAATAATTTTGACTTGCAAACCATCTTTATAAATTTTTTAATTTTTTAATAAAATAAAATTAGAAAATTAACATTAAAAAATTTAAAATTTTTTTATGACAGCAGGTTGAACATTTCTTTACATATAGAAAAATTTTTAAATTTAAATTTATTGTATAAGATTTTTAGTTTACATGTTTTAATTTTTTAACAAAATTTAAATTAAACAAAATTAAAACATTAACGCTACAACTGCTCTAATAAAATAGCTCATAAAAATAGAGTTTTATTAACTATATGCTTATGTACTGTAATATAAAGTTTCCAAGGCAATCGAGAATGTTTTATCAATCATGCAATGCACAAACTTTTAATTATATCTTGTTAATTATGTGTAAATGTTTCAATAATTATTATAAAATAATTAAATTATAACTATTTTTAGTCATTTATAATTTTTAGGTATGAGAAAGTTGATAAAAACATTATAAATTGAATATAACAAATACTGCATTAAATTTTTTTTTAAAAAAATCATATGAAAAATAAATTATTAATGTTATAAAGTTTCCAAAAAAAAAAATTACAAACATAAATAAATATAAAGGAAAAAGTTATCTAAGATCTTGAACTATATTTTATATGTCAAATGGAATCTTGATGTTTAAAAAATTTAAATCAAATATTAATCTATTAATTGGATCAAATTAAACTTTATCAAAATGATTTAAAAATTAAAATATTCAAATTGAAACAACGAATCTGACTTAAAATTATTCACAAATGTAAAAGTAATATTAGACCTAATATAAAAAAAATTCAAAATTTTTTATCACCAAAGATTTTTTTTATAAAAAGTTTACACTATCAAAATTTTTAGAATTATTAAAAATAATTTAAAATTAAATAATAAATATAAATTAAATTTAAATTTTATTTAAATAAATTTTAAAATATTTCAACAATAGAATTTGATACTATATAGTCAAAACCTATCCAGCTTATGAGAAATCAAGGGTTGTATTCTAATTGGCCCAAGAAATTCATAGCTTCACAATGCTTATTTTGCTTGGAATTGCTTAGATGTCTTCTATAATTACAAAAGCTTTTTTGATAAAATATTCCACTTTTAGAATAAATTTGTCATTATATTATTCCAAAACCTAATTTTTTTTAACAATGGACAAAAATAAACAACAATCTTAATTATATGCATTTTCAATTCAAACTTCAAATGTATGAATGAATTTAATTATGTTTTAATATTTTAACTTAAAATTTTTCACAAAATAAAAACATTTAAATTAAAAAATTTATATAATAAATTCTAGCTTTAAATTATTTATAAAAAATTTTAAAATCTTTTAACATTAATTTTTTTAAAAAATTACACCATTTAAATTTTCAAAAAATTATTAAACAATAAAGTAGTGCATGAACAATTATTTAAATTTAAAAAATATTTGACACAAAATTTATTTGTTTTTATAATTTTAAAAATATATTAATAATAAAAATATTATTATTTTTTTATAATTATTTGAGTCCTAACCATCCAGCCCAACCCGAATGCTATGCACTGTTCCTTATCAAAATGGGTATAGACCAAAATGGCCCATTTATCAAGCCCAATCGGGAAGATGACCAGGGCTCAGAATTTTAAAAAATGAAGAATGTGCGATGCTTATCCCGCATGCAGCATTGGCTGCTAATTGCATAGGTGGAAAAATCAGCTGAGTTCCATAGATATAGGGAGGAAAACAGCTGCACTACCTCAATTATGGCAGAAAAACTCACTGGAAGCATACATTTTGACGGGAAAGCAGTTTTAACATTGAGATCACCGAGTACTAAAGAAAGAAAAATTCACTTTCAATGGTCTACTTACTGCACTTTCTGAAGCTTTCTCTATGAAAATTGACTGACCAGCCTGAAATTAGCAACTTATGAACTATGTTAAGTGGCTGGATTGTTTATGTGATCAGCTTGGAACTTTCTTAACAGCTGAAGAGACTGATAATAGAGGTTGAGGTCAATGCCATCCACATTCCTACCCACACGAGCCTGCAAGATTGCCTGGAACCGACACAGGAAAAGACATTAACTCCTGCTGGTGTGTATGAGAGTGGGTGGGAGAATCAACCAACCATCTACCTCGTTGTTAGGTTGAATGTGGAGTTCACCAATGAACTGATAAATGGAGCCAACTTGAAAGCCAAGGTCCCTTAGGTGCTCGGTGTCGATTTTCAGGATGGTACCTCCATCAGCTACTACAGCTATGGCAGTCTCCAAAGAATACTCTTGAAGCCTATAAAGAAATATGAGATGTTTAATCACCCATGAAAATTAACTGGGCATATAAGGCGCAACATTGAGGATCATTAGCAAAAACCTACACGCAACCAGATGAGGCATAAACCCATTATTTAAAGAACAGCAATAACAAACACCAGCACAACCATATTAATCCTACTGTCTTCAGAGCAACAAGATGACCATCTTTGCCATGCCACCAAGAACACCATAGCAGACAACTTCATCTACCAACAAGATCACCACCACCCACTTGCCGCCACTGCATGATCACGAACCCCTCGAGAAAATTTACCACACTATCTTTATCATTAGCTACTCTAAATTGAATTCTACTACACCTTTTCCTCCACCTCCCTGTAATAACCATCACACACTTCTCATGGGGCATCGGTACTTCCATCATCCTACACCTGCAGTGCCTAATTCGACGTAAGGTACCACCATGCCACCAAATTACTGCAACTGCGATAGACACCAGAGAATAGGTAGCACATCAAGTCTCTGCCATGTCTATCACAACCTGCACCTTTGCTTCAATTCCAGTTTACCCTTTTCACAATCTTGCAGCTTCACCACCCTATGATCATCAACAATCAATCCAACAATGTGTAAAACATTTTTCCATATAGTTTCACTAGCCTTACAGCTACTACCTCTAGCCCTACCAAAATAATACTGCTTAATCTCTGAAAATAGATTTAAAAAAAAAATCAGAAAGAAAGAATCTCTGAAACCAGAATAAAATAGAGTGAAGGTAAACATCCAGGAGAAAGGACAAATGCCAACAGTAAAGAAACCAGAAACTTTTGTTAAGCAGAGTCTTACTTCCCAGTTACTCTAAGCGAAGCACCTTCCTTAAAGAATGGAGAAGATGGGTATAGGTCTTGTAACGTAACCAATTGCCCAGATTTAATTGCAGAGGATGCCATGAAGCCACCACCTACTCAAAGCATCCAAATTCTACTGGAAGTTAAGTACCCAGCTCACTGAGCTAACAGTAAAAGATATGAATTAAAAATTAAGCAAAGGATAGGCCAAACTTGAAAGCATATTAACAAAGAACATAAGAAACAGAACAAATAAATTTCTATAAATCAAAGATAAAACTGATCCAAATGCCAAAATATTGAAGAGAATTTCTTATCTTTACTGAAGAGCTAAGGCAACATTTAACAGAATGAAAAAGATGTCTTAATCTCTCTTTCTGAGACAAGTCATCAAATAACTTACGCACAATCAACATCCCAAATGATAAACCGACACATTAATCAAGTTGAATCTCTCACATCAACTCCTGCTGACGAGTTAATTGCTTCGTGTTCATTGAATCATTTATCGCACGCCCACCAAAAAGAATTGGAAAGTAAACCGGTCCAGGGAATTCTCAGCAACCAAACAGAGAGCTTACACTCCTAAACTTTCACCTAATACGTAAATTTCTACCCAACACTACCCACGCTCTAAACCCGTATCCACTCTCGGGCAAATAAATAACAAACTTTGTATATCGATCCCACATTTCCAACTAGCACAGAATAGACACAATAACGGGATCCTTGCAAGAACACCAAATACAGCAATCTACATATGTCTGCGTGTAAATAGTGTTGGTATACATAATAATATTAAACCTGCTCTGAAGCTGGAGAGTTCCCTAGGTGTCGCGCCACTCAAAAAAAATGGAGGCTTTCTTTTCAGTGTCAGTCCCTGGGACCTTCTTGGACGAGGAAAACCATATTTGAAGGAAGAAGAAAGGAGTGACGAAAGGATCAGCAACCGCCCGATCCGATCCGGCCCATGAAATTATAACTTAAATTCAGACCTAATAAACCTTAGTGGGGTTTTCACAGTGCTCACTCATTTAAAAATATGCGATCTGTAATTGCCCACCCCTTTTTATGTAGGATTATATTGATAAATCATTTTATTAAATTTTATATAATTAATTTAATAAAATTTAAATAAATCATTAATAAAATATAAATAAATCATATATAAATGGATCTAATTAATTAATTAGTTTAATATTTTTTAAAAATAATATAAATAAATATACTAATTCTATGGTATAAAATAAATACTAATAAAATTGATATAAAAATCATTCAATTAGAAGATACTAAATATATAATATACTTAATATATTTTTCCACATATTATATTAAAATCAATGAAATTAACAAATAATATACATTGTTAAATTTAAATAATATTAATAATATTTAACTAAAAATAAATATATTAATTTTATTTTTATAAGATGCATTAAATTATAAAAAAATATATAAATTAAAAAATATACATATTAATAATTTTTTATTTTTTATTTTTATATACTTCTAAATTTTATTATATTTGATCAACTTAAAAATTAAAATTTATAATTTAATTCACTTATAAAATAAAAAATCTTACTCTGATCCATTTATTAAATAAACCAAACTAAACCCATTGGATTAGATAGTAAAGTGACGAAGAAAATAATTTGTAAACTTTTTTACTGTTTTAAAAATAAACAAGTTGCAAAATTATTTATAGACTGTTGCTACAGTAATATTTATATACTATTAAACTATTCATGTATATTTTCTGTGTTTAATTACTAAATATAGATAAATGAAATAATTGAAGTTTATCCACTTGACCGACCTGGTAAGCATAATTGATTTTATCACCAAATGATTTTGGTCCCTTATTTTTTAAATAAATTAAATATATAAAATTTGAAAACTTAGATTATAAAACTATAATCAATGCATGAGTCAAAGTTTTTAAATTTTATGTAACTATATTATTAAATAATATAGAAAATTTTTATTTTTATATCTCAAAATTTGATTAAAAATAATAATAAAAAGGTTTCAAATGATAAATCTATCGATAATTTTAGGCTTAGATTTAATTTGTTGGGATGGAAGGGAGAGAAAAATGAAGAGTGAAAAAATAGCCTTCTTGTTGGTTGAAAAGGAGAGAAAAACCTAATTTACTTGTAATTATATTATTGTTAGTTATGAACTTATAAAAATAAAGTTGTTTTATTAACAAATTATTTAAAATTATAATATAACTTAAAATACAATTTAATATTATAAATATATTAAATTAGTTTTTGTTAAAAGCATGAGGATGTAATACATGACAAGATGATTTATATTTTAACACGATGATCCATATTTTATAATATTATATTAATTTAATAAAATTTATAAAAAATATATTTTACTGCATTATCTTGATCAATCATACGATCAGCAGCAGTGCAAATTGCCTAATTTATATAATTGTGATACAAGATAGGATACCATTTTGTTGATCCAATGGTTCTAGGTTTTTACTGTTTGAGCAAAATAATCAAATAAATACATCAAGAGAGGATGACTTAAGTAAGCAAATGAGGGCATTTAGTTCAATAATATCTATAATAACAATATTTTTTATAAAAATTAAAATTTAAATAATATGAATATATTATAATTCTTTATTTATAAATTATAATTTTAAAACAATTTATAATAAAAATTTGATATTTTCATTTTTTATATAAATTAATAAATTTAATTTTTATAATAAATATATATTTTTAAATAAATTTTAAAAATATACTAACACAAAATGAGACGATTTAGTACGATTTAAAAATATTTAAATCATGTTTCATGTTAAATCTCATATTCACATATAAAACCATAATTCACCTTTAATTTGACTCCACATGAACATATATCATGTTGACTCAAAACGCTTTACTTATCAATCATGGATAGATTATAAATCACATATTTTGAACATGAATATATTCAACTCAGTCCATTAATTTGAAAAGTCCATTAAATTTTTTCAAGCATCAAACTTGAATTATAAGTTCACAAATTGAACGGATCACAATTTTTATGAACCCTAATTTGATAAACGTATATGATTATAAGTTTATATGATAAATAGCTATTATTATTGTAGTTGGTGTGTACATATTTGGCATAGAAAATGTCAAAGGTATGAATTTTCCATATATAATCTTTCAAAGTCTTTTGCTCTTATCAATAAAAAGATATAATCTTTACGTCATTAATAACTTAATTCATAAGAAAATAATTAATTTCAGAATGTAATTTTCAATTCTCAAAGTAATCATATACTTTATATAATAAAGTAATTGTTGGGTCATTCAATTTAATATCAAGTATGCAGCTCCTGTAGTTCCAAGGAGTATTCCAATGGCTTGTGCAGTCAGTGCTGTTTGATGCTTCCGTCTACTTCGGCAGAAAACGCAGAGGAACCGCCTTTGGGCTAAGAGAATGGCAGCATCAAATTCACACCTCCTCAAAACGAATCATCCCTGTCCCGCTCGTCATCTCCTTCAACAGCTCTCCATTTCTGGTTTCACCACTGCCGTGTCTCCGTCTCTTCATCCAGAGAACCCGACAGATGTACCATTAGAACGCCATGAAAGGGAAAAAGAAGCGAAGCTCATGTCGAGCCCGCATCGGCAAAGAGAACGACAACGACATAGACAAGACCACTTGATTTCCCTCATTAAATCATGCACCAAAAAGACCCACTTGCTACAAGTCCATGCTCACCTCGTCCGTACATCCTTCATTCGGGACTCCAGTGTTTCGTTCCACTTTTTGTCCCGCATTTCACTCTCTCAGCAGCGTGACATGCGCTATTCCTCCCAATTTTTCTCTCAAATACCACACCCATCTGTGTCTCAGTATAACACCATGATTAGAGCATATTCTATGAGTGATTCACCTGAGGAAGGGTTTTATTTGTACCGCGAAATGGTGCAAAAAGGTTTGCCAGCAAACCCGTTATCGTCTTCGTTCGCTATTAAGTGTTGTATAAAGTTCCGCTATTTAATGGGTAGTATGCAGGTTCATGGAAGGATTTTGAGAGATGGGCATCAATCGGATAGTCTTCTGCTCACTACTTTGATGGATTTGTATTCACTTTGTGAGAAGGGTGATGAAGCATGCAAGGTGTTTGATGAGATACCTCAGAAAGATAGTGTTGCTTGGAATGTGTTGATTTCTTGTTACATACGTAATGGTCGGACCCGGGATGTTCTGCGCCTGTTTGATAGTATGAAGAGTGCAGCATGTGGGTGTGAACCAGATGATGTAACTTGTTTGCTTGTACTCCAAGCCTGTGCCAACTTGGGCGCATTGGAATTTGGTGAGGGTGTTCATAGATATATAGTTGAACATGGCTATGGTGATGCTCTTAGTTTGTGTAATTCACTTATAGCATTGTATTCACGGTGTGGGTGTTTGGATAAAGCTTATGCAGTGTTTAAAGGAATACCACAGAAAAGTGTGGTTTCATGGAGCGCAATGATTTCTGGTTTTGCAATGAATGGTCATGGGAGAGAGGCTATTGAGGCATTTAGAGAAATGCAGAAGATGAGAGTTTTGCCTGATGATCAGACTTTCACTGGAGTTCTCTCTGCATGCAGCCACTCTGGATTGGTTGATGAAGGAATGATGTTTTTTGATCAAATGAGCAAAGATTTTGGGATAAGACCTAACATACACCATTATGGGTGCATGGTTGATCTTTTGGGTCGTGCGGGGTCGCTTGATCAGGCTTATCAGCTTATATTATCTATGGAGGTCAGGCCAGATTCAACTACATGGAGGACCTTACTGGGAGCTTGCAGGATTCATGGCCATGCTACTCTTGGTGAACGTGTAGTTGGCCATTTGATTGAGCTTAAGGCTGAAGAAGCTGGGGATTATGTTCTATTGTTGAATATATACTCTGCAGTTGGCAACTGGGAGAAAGTGACAGAACTGAGGAAGTTTATGAAGGAGAAAGGAATACAGACCACACCTGGCTGTAGCACACTCGAGTTGAAAGGAGTAGTACATGAGTTTGTGGTAGATGATGTTTCTCATCCACAAAAGGATGAGATTTATGGCATGTTGGATGAGATAAATCAGCAGCTAAAGATTGCTGGTTATGTTGCTGAGGTAACATCTGAATTGCACAATTTAGGTGCAGAACAGAAGGGTTATGCACTCTCTTATCACAGTGAGAAGTTGGCCATTGCCTTTGGAGTTCTTTCTACTCCACCTGGCACACCAATTAGGGTGGCCAAGAATCTCCGTACTTGTGTTGATTGCCACAATTTTGCAAAAACTCTCTCAGAGGTTTATAATCGAGAAGTAATTATTAGAGATCGTGCCCGGTTTCATCATTTCAGGGAAGGACACTGCTCCTGCAATGACTATTGGTAAGGAGATTTTAGGTTGGAGACTACAAGCTCAGAACAGATTGCAAATGGTCAACCAAGGAATGGAAGGGCTTGCTTGAATGTTACATTTGCCGGTTGTATAGATCCTGGCAAGAAATCCTGCTTAGTTCCAACAGAAAAGTCAATTTCTGATGGGTGATTCTGTGATTCATTGATCAAATGTCATATGAGTTGCAAGCTTGTTCTCTTTGCAGTAGTTAAGATTGCAAATGCTGATTAGAATTTGAAGAATTTCATTTACCCACTGTGGAAGGTCATATGCCAGGAGGACTGATATTGGAAGTAATCCTTGACATACCATTGGCATCAGGAGTTTCATGGGACTAGCAATTTGATTCCTCTAAGAGTACAGGTTGCTACAACGAAGGCAAAGAAACTTACTTCATAAGCGGAGAAAAAGAAGATGAAAATAAGGCGGTTTTGGTGCAAACTTACCATGTGTGATTTAGACAGAGAAGTTGGTTGATTGAATGGCAGCAAAGTCTCTGGTGCTGCAGCCAGAAGAATCTCAAGGGGAGAGGAGAAACAAAATCAAAGGCAAAAACTACTGGAAGCCACTTATCAATTTGATATCTTCAACTTAAGGCAGCAGTTGAGTTGAGCTTCTTAATCTGCATTAACGAATTAACTTTTTTGCAGTGAGGACTTTACTCTTTTAGTTCCCTTCTTTTGAATAACCTTTTTTTTAGGATTTTTACTTCTTACCCTTTAACAAAAGCAATGCATTTAATACAATTGCTCCATTGCCGGATTGGTGCCATTAGGGACTTGCCTACTTCATTTGCCGCAAAAAGTCTATCAAGTTCAATTTAGATGAGCAGAACTTCAAGAAGAAAGCTGCAGTTCAAAAGCTGGCGTAAGATGGAAACCATTTGCCACAGCATTGACAGTAAACTGGTTCACCAACCATTTCATTCCAAATCCGTCGAATTGCTACAGACTCTCAGTTCATGAAGATTACAATTTTCTGAATCTACAACACCAAAGTACCACTCTAGGTTTCATGCTTTCTGCTTCATCATCAGAAAAGAAAGGAAAGAACATCGATTCTACAAAACTGGAAAGTAATGATGCAAGGATAAAGCCACAACAAAATTAACCAGACTAGTCATCCCTCTCTTAACCATATATTTCAACAAAGTTAGACTTAAAAATACTTGATTCTAAGCAGTCACTGTCCGTTTCTGCACAAATGCAACTCCCTTATCAATGCTCGCTTTCAGTTCTGGCTTAAGTGCTTCAAGAGCCTTTTGCTCATACTCAGTCAGTCCCTGGAGATCAGATTGAATCAAAGCTTCAAGCCCTTTCCTCCCAAGTTTAACCCTTGATGCAAAGAATGGCAGCTCAGTTAGATTTGACTCCACATAGGCGCATTCATAGACATCACCATCTCCATCCAGTGCTCGAAGTGATGATTCGACAAAACGTGCAGCAGCATATGCCATTGATAGTGTCGCAGACCCTGCACCTGCCTTTGCTTCCACAACTTCAGTTCCAGCATTTTGAATCCTGACAGTTAACTCTTCAACTTCTTCATCAGTGAAACTGACGGAGGGTTTAGTCTTCGACAGCAGGGGCAAAATAGTTATTCCAGCATGGCCCCCTATAACTGGAACATCAACATCAATGAGCTTAAGGTTCTTCCTCTGGGCGACAAATGTGTTTGCCCTGACAACATCCAGCGTGGTAACACCAAAGAGCTTCTTTGGATCATAGACACCTTTCTGCTTCAGAACTTCTGCAGCAATTGGCACAGTAGAGTTAACTGGATTGCTGATAATGTGGATAAAGGCATCAGGGCAGTTATCAGCGACAGCCTCCACCAAGGTCTTGACAATGTTGGCATTGATATTGAAGAGGTCATCACGGGTCATACCGGGCTTCCTTGGAACTCCAGCAGGAATAACAACTACATTCACACCTTTCAAACAATTTGCCAATTCAGAGGCACCAGTGAAATCCAGAACTTGAGAGGGAGTGTTGCAATGACTGATATCAGCAGCAACTCCCTTGACATTTGCTATATCATAGAGGTGCAGCACTGAAACTAAGGGGGACATCTTGATTAGCAGTGCCAAGGGCTGACCAATCCCTCCAGCAGCTCCAAGAATAGCCACTTTGTAAGACGCCACAGGCTGCAGGCCATATTGAGACCTCTCTGATTTCTGGGCTTTTGGTGCAAAAGAGCTTCGGAGAGCTGCATTGCTTTCCTTGCCCAAGAAGGATGATTCTGATTCATGGCTCACAGATGATGCTGCTTTAAAGCCAGCGAAACTAGCAAGTGAGTTATTGAAGTTGAACCTCACACCCAAGGGCTTACACTGTGCCTGTGAGCTGGCCCTGGGACCAAAAGAGACAGTTGATCCAATTGAAAAGATAGCTGCCGATGTTGCTGCCATCCTAGCACTCTATGATGCAAAAAGAAGAATTTCAAAACCTAGCGGGATAAACAGCTTAATTAATCACCTCTGTGATTTACTTGAGTGAGAAATTTCCAGTACGGAAAAGAATAGCAATGACATAGGAAAGCATGGCTGGAGAACACGTTCACAGGACTAACTGCTTAAACTTAATAACAAATAGAATTATTTTCAAATTAACACAACCGATGGAAATATTAAGCTGAATAGGGATAAAAACTTATCTAAAAAGCTAACACCCAGAAGAATGAACTTTTCCATTGACCTCCACCAACCATGTTAAGTTTGCAGTCCTCAGGGGAAACCAATAACAATTTTAGTAAAGAATATAAGAATCTAAATGCTGATTCTGCCAGCAATGCCTACATGCATACTAGGAATCTACCGCGAGAAGAGAAAAAGAATCTAGCAAGTCACATGCTTCTTTTTCTCTCTTTTTTAGATCCTACAATTACAGAGCATCAATCACAGCTTTCAATGAACACAAAAATGCATAAGGAACTCTTAAAATAATTGAAGGTTTTTACAGAACCTCAAGCAAGGAAAAACATTATGAGCAATTCATTAGCCTGTATTTGACATGCATACAACTGAAGGATGCACAACTGCAATTTAACATAGGTAATTAGCCTAACTGATACTCCTTTTGAGAAACAAATACGTTGTGTCCCTTATCATGCATATTCAATGATGCCTCTTTAATCATATTATGACATCTATAGCTTCTTAATTTAATAAGATTCAAAAGATAAAACACGCCCAGTTTTGTCATGTTCCAAAGTATAAGGGTGTCATGTTTGACCTTGCCTTTGGCTAAATTAATCAGGATTCCAAGTTAAGGGATCTCAACCTGGAAGCATTCGTTCCAAAAATTTCACGTCACTTGAGCATTTTTTCCCAGAAATCATACTTCCATCAGAAGCTTAATAATCTAAAAATATATAAATTACTTCCATTCATTTTATACCAACACTAAGTTAACAGCAAGTAATAAATTCCTCTTTGAACTGAAAATATTTTAAAAGGGACGAGAGCCAAGCATGTTTTCCACAGAAACAAACATGCATATCCAAACATTGCCAATGGAACTTCATTTCTACAGAACAATCAATATCGAACTAACTAAATATCTAACTCAGATTAAGCAAATCCAAAAAACAAAGAAAAACAGGCATTAAAAGCACATAACCCAAGCTCTCGGTCACCTAATGAGAAACATTAAAAAACGCACTCTAAAGCCAAAAACCACCAGATCTAGAGGTGAATAAATATTAATTTAAACCTTTTGGACAAGGTCCACCAATTCGGTGAGCAAGAGAAACGGAGAAGCAGATCTTGATAATAACAACGGATTTACAGCTACAACTTCTATCAACCGCAATGGACGAAAACTAACCTTGAGAGATCTCTCGATTCAGACAGACAGCGAGCGTTCAGGTGACGATTGAGAAATGCCTTTTTAAGGCACTAGCTTTTCGCGTGATGGCGATTCGGTTCGGTTTCTCCGCCAATGAACCTTGAACGAATCAGTGCCTTCAACTGCTACACTTATATAACCGTGAGGCAGCCAACCCAAACCCCTCCTTTTCGAAAATTTTCCTTCTCCTAACAGAATACACCGTCACTGTTACAAGAATCTACCAGATGCTCCTTCCCTCCCTCCAGGTAATCCTCCCCGTTGCTTTCCGGACGGATTTAACGGCCACGATCACCTTCCCCACATTTACCCTTTCCTTTTCTTTGTGTTGTGGGTTCGGTTTGGCTGCATAGACTATATGACTTTCTTTTTCTTTTTCATTTTTTTAATTTGTTAAGCCCACAGCCTAACCCTATTTTATTAAATCAGAAAAACATTTTAACGAGAGCATGACAAATCAAAGGTGAACCAATTTAGTAAAATCCTACAAAATCTGCATAAATATTTATGCAATATCTTCTTTTTCTGATAAAAATATTTATTTTAGATAATATATATAATTAGTATTTTGTTAAAATAATAATTGAAAAATTAGACCTTATATAATTGATATTTGTGAAACTTACTAAAGTAAACAAGAAATTTATGCGTATTCAATTTCTAAAACAATTAGATTTTTATTCAAATAAATAATAATTATTTTATGTAATATGCCAAATGTATAGAAAAATTCAATACAATTTAGGTTTAAAATAATTAATATTAAAATTTTGAGTAACAATTATTTAAACTTTTAATTTATACCATGCATTATTAAACAAACTTTAAACTTCAAAAAAATTACCAAATATCATGAATTATTTAAAAAACTATGGACTAATTTTCTTATTAAATTTAGAAGAAAATATATATAAGCAAAAGAAAATACTCTTAGTGTCACATTTAGATGGTAATGTTTGTTTTGAGTCAAATTTATTTGATAACTTCTTATATAAATTGGAACTTTAAATAATCTTTATTTTAATATTTTTTATAAATATATTTCTAAATTAATTTAATTTAGGATATTTTTGTAAACCCCAATTGATAAGGGGCTAATTTTTTTTTTTTTTTTTGCCCACCAATTTATGGTAAATTTGACAGTGAAATATTACCACTTTCTTCATTTAAAAAAATTAAAATTTTAAAAAATACTTTATGTTTAAACACAAATTATAGCATAAAAAAATCCACTCACAATTTGAGTCCTTACTCTCCACTACATCCTTTTATTTGCCTCTTGGCTCTTGCATTAACCCAAAGGATCTTTTTTTAATATATGTGTTTTTAAAGTTTATTTGATTTATTAATGATTCATCATAAATTTGACAGCATATGTATTTTTCAAGTTTATTTAATTTATTACCAATTTATCAGAAAATTGACAGTGAGGGCCTTTTTTATCTAATAAATTAAATTAGTTAAAAAACATTTTAAATATAACAAATTAAATTAGTTAAGAAATAGTTTAAATATAAACACAAATGATGGCATTAAAAAAATCTAAAGGAAATCTACTTAGAGTTTCCAAAAGTCCGTACGGTCATATACAGCCTTTAATCTGACTCTTGGCTCTTGCATTAACCCAAAGGGTTTATGCCGGAAGTTATACAGCCTTCTTTAACCATCCACATGCCTAAGCATCTCCTTCTCATTACAAGAAACAGAAAAAGTTTCACAGATCGTAAGAGGCCTTGCTGCAGAGTAATTACAAGATTAAATATGATTAATACATAACAGTGAGCATTCCAGGATCACAAGAATGAAAATCTGATTTTGTAATTGCAAACAAATTCTCCTCTTACAGGCAGAGCCAAGAAACCAGAAAATTAGCAGAGGTTCTCTTACAGCAGGGGAGAAATAGAGGGATCTAATTACTAAGGCTTAATTCTCTCATACAGTAAGCTTTTCCATCTCCTTTCTGAGTGCATTAGCTCTCACCAGGCTCCCAATGGTATTCACAGCCAACTTCAGGTCTTCCAATGGGTTTCCAGGCACCACTCTCTTGTACAAATAGCTATCAAATGTCATCTTCTGCACATACTCATCGGCGCACATCTCCACGAAGGCTTCCCTTGCTGGGTTTGATCTGTAGAACACCTTCTGCAGCACATCCAAAACCTTGTATGTTGGCCAATAAGTCTTGTCCCACTTCTCCAAGTACTTCCTCAAGTCCCCTTCATCCACCATCTTCTTCCCTTGCTCTGATCCTTCCACGATTGCCTCTGCACACATCCTCCCACTCTTGGCCGCAAAGTAGATACCTTCACCTGAGCATTTCGTAACGTAACCAGCTGCATCCCCAACTAAGGCAACTCTCCCTGATAGCCTGCGTGGGCGCGGGTGTTCAGGGATTGGGTGTGCCTCAACTCGAATGATCTTGCCACCGAGGATCTTGTCCTTGGCTCGGTTTCTGGTTGCTAGTTGGAACTTTTTGATGTCACCCTTGTGAGTGACTGTGCCAGTGCCTACAGCCACATGATCACATTTGGGAAAGACCCAGCCGTAGAAATCTGGGGAGACATCATCACCAACATACATCTCCGCAAGGTTTTCATAGTACGACATTTTCTCATTAGGGATTCTGATTCTTTCCTGGAACCATTACCAGCAATTGGGATTCAATAAGTAATTAATCACCATTAAAAGCAACCCCAAAAAAAAAAAAACAATCGGTATACGAAGCCTCAATAGATAATTTAAGACTAACAAAGAACTGGGTATCCACAAGTGAAAGCTTAGCTAAATTGTCAAATATGTCTTGACATCTTCAGTTAAATATCTGAGATCACTGTGAAATTCTTGAATATAATTTGACTTTCCCTTCCTTTAAGGTAAGAGATTGAAGACGTTACAGTAGCTGAGATAGTAACTATTACCAAACTGATTAAACTAAATCGAGTAAGTATCAAGCTTAGTTACTTAACCGCTCTCAACAAAAGAAAACACTAATGTAGTAGAAGTGTTAAGTAGTAGAACTAAGCAGTATATTACACGGAAAAGCTAACCTGGAAGGCAATGGCATAGTCATAATCGCCGGCATTGATGGACTTGGCGACTCTAGAATTAGCCCCGTCGGCTCCGATCACGGCGTCGACCTCGAGGGTCTTCTTCTGACCAACGCTGCCCCTTGTGCCGTCGTACTCAGTGTAGTACAAGACGTAGGGGTCGTCCCACCCGCTAGGGAGGTCCATCCTCATGAAGAGACCGTTAATGACAGTGGCGCCGCTCTTGGCTGCCCGCTCCCTGAGGTGGGCGTCGAGGACCTCCCTCCTCACCATGCCTATATACTCGTGGGGCTTAAGTGTCCGCCCAATGTCCACAGCGATATTCGACGGAGATATCATCTTCATCTTGGTCACTTTCCGGTCGATGATATCCAGAGGAATGTCGAACTCCCCCACCATGCACAGCGGAATGGCCCCTCCGCAGGGCTTGCAGTTGTCCAGCTTCCGCTCTATCAGCACCGTCTCGATACCACACTTGGCCAGCGTCTCCGCCGCCGCCCCACCAGCCGGTCCACCCCCAATCACCGCCACCCGGAGGTTCCGGTTCTTCAGCTTGGGACTGCTTCTTGCGCAGGTTATCGCCAGCCGCCGACGTGGAATCCGGGAAGAGGGTGCTCCTTGGCTTACAAGATGGGGCTGCTCTACTGTAGATTGCCGGAGCCCCGTGAAGGATTTTAGCGAAATTGACGCCATTTTGCTTCCTTCCTTAGTGTTTCAGGGAGGAAGAGAGTGTGCAGAGTAAACTTAATGACAGTTTAGTGCCTTTCTTTAATAAATAATAATAATAATAAAATAAAATGGGTGATGGATATGGTGTGGGATTTTGGGGGTGTTTGGGTCGTCGGATTAAGGGATCGGAGGGTAGGGATTGGACGTGGATAATGGGATCAGATTTTTGGTTTTGTATTTTACTTGCAATGAATCTTTAGTGGCTGGCTGAGATTCTGCCACGTCAGAAGCCTCACATGCATGTACTTTTATGCCACGTCACCTATGGTATATGCTGTGTCGTTTTGCATTCCATGGGCAAGGCATGCAGCCACCTCGCCCTCTTGTTTAATGCTTGCCGTTTTTGCCATATGTAATTTGAGATGAAAGAATCTTAGAACAAATCAATATCCTGCTTTAATTAAAAAAGATAATTTTGATGCCTCAATGATTTAACAAGGTGATTTTAAATTCTTAAAGCCCGATTAATTCTTATGAATGATTGATGAAGTAAAGCTTTCAAACAATTTTCTTACTAGCTATATATGTATCCACATATTAAATATTTCAATTAATCTTATAGATTAAAAAAACTTGAAAATTATCATTTTGAAGGGTAAAAATTGATTATTTATCATAATAATTATTAAAAATATTAATATTAATATCAATATTTATTATTTATTATTTTTATATGATGTGATTAAATATAATTAACGAGAATTCAATTTGCTAATAAAATCGTGAAAAATCAGCTCAAAGTTCATCAAAAATAAATCTATGTGAAGGAAGTTCATCTCCAAGAAGAATATGGATTTACACTAATAATTAATAGCAATAAAAAAGATTAAAAGATGTCAGTAATGTCAGTATATCAAATTATCAGATATTAGTATACTAAATTATAAATATTAGTACAATACAAAGAAGTTATAAATATAAGCACACATATCAAATTACAAGTCATATGTTAATATAATAAATTAAGTAGGTCGTATCTCATAAATAAGAATGATATCAGATGCTGAGATGACCTACGATATTACCCTTAATTAAAACATATCAATATTTTCTCTTATTTAAATTAAATCAATCTTAATGAGACTCAATTATTATATTTTTTATTAAATTATAAAAATAAATTTTTAATTAAGTAATATATTTTATTTAAATTATTTTTGAACTTAAACATCCAACGATAACTTGATTGCATATTGATATCTCCAAATCTTTATTTTTTATTTTTAAAGATTTTATCTATCCGATCACAAGTAAGGAGGCTCTCGTCTCCAAGCAAAGCATCGTCGTCACTCATAGGTAGCAAACTTAACAAGGAGAATCTTAAAGTCTTCTAAATGTAATAACATTCCCCCGAAGTTTTCCTTTGATCACACAATTGAATACAAGACATAAAGGCTAAATTAATAATTTAATTAATTTCATAAGATCCTTTGTTGACCGTTAAGCCATAGGCTAACTATTAAGTCATGGTTCCCAATTAGGTCACCCACCCATTAGCTTCTTTAAGTCTAGGGATTAATTAATTTCAAGCAATTACTTGCATAAATACAATACATTTCTATAAGCTAGTAAATTTCATCTTCCTTGCAGAATTTATAGTCTTGCCATCCAAACAAATTAACATAGATACACAATTTTAATCATGAAATTATTATTATCTTTTCTTAACTTGCAGAAAGAGTACACGAGTTACAAATATTCTCGAGCAACATTGCATGCATGATTGATTCATGCAAGAAACTGAATGGTATTGGTAGGTAAACTCACCATATCAGCCCATATACATTAACTTGCTGTATTAACAAATCTCATTGAAAACCTAATTAAATTCCCTCACAGTCATGAATCTTTCATCGCAGACGTGTTTATATGGTGTTTGATTATTGAATTCTTCAGTTCTAC
Organism: Moringa oleifera; assembly: GCA_021397835.1. Taxonomy (NCBI): domain Eukaryota; kingdom Viridiplantae; phylum Streptophyta; class Magnoliopsida; order Brassicales; family Moringaceae; genus Moringa; species Moringa oleifera. The sequence continues at coordinate 5,485,528 of JAJFZO010000344.1, read as the reverse complement.
AGGCTGACAAGCTGGTTTAGAAATACCGTTGGAACAAGAACAAAGGTTGTTTGAAGTAGGTTTGAAGATGTGCAACAGTTGGTTTATCAAACAATGATCTACCAAACCTTGAGGTACATTGTTCTACTGTCTCGCTGGTTTCCAATTTTCTTGCCCGTTTTGTCTTGTCTTCCATGTGTTTAAATCCAAACCCAGAAAATCTCTCTGTCGGAATTTCTATCTCGTTAAACTTCCAATCAGGCCAGGGAAAACACTACTATGATCATGAAGTCCGGTACGGCCCTGACGATACTGATTGTGACTCTTTTCGGGATTGCCATTGGTGGTTGTCACTGCAAGATCGTGCAGTTCATTTTCGGAGACTCCCTGTCCGACGTTGGTAACAACTGGTACCTCCGCAGGAGCCTGGCTCAGGCTAATCTGCCTTATTATGGTATTGATTTTGGAAATGGACTGCCCAATGGGAGGTTCACCAATGGCCGTACAGTTGCTGATATAATAGGTATTGTGTATGAGTTTACACTATGAACATGACACTGATAAGCTGCCTGTACGTTTGGTTCTTTCTAATAAGCTAAACTTGTCCATTCAGGTGACAAAACTGGTTTACCAAGGCCACCAGCTTTCCTGGATCCATCTTTAACAGAAGATGTCATACTGGAAAATGGTGTAAACTATGCTTCTGGAGGTGGTGGGATCCTGAATCAAACTGGAAGTTACTTCGTAAGTTTCTGATTCTCAATTACAGAACTTCTTTGAACTCTCTGCCGCTATAGCTCTAAGACTGAAATTCCGTGTGTTTCTGTAGATTCAAAGGTTTTGCCTCTACAAGCAAATTGAGCTGTTTCAAGGGACACAAGAGCTGATAAAAGCCAAAATTGGCAAAGGAGCAGCAGACAAGTTCTTTCAAGAAGCTCGTTACGTGGTTGCTTTAGGAAGCAATGACTTCATTAACAACTACTTGATGCCTGTATACAGCGACTCCTGGAAATACAATGATCAAACTTTTATAGAATACTTGATGGAAACACTTGGAACACAACTCAAGGTAAACATCTTGCTCATCCAGAGACAGGAGTCACCATTTCTTCTCTACATTTTTGTTCAATAATATTATATATTTCTAACTAGACTTCGCTATTTGTATAGCTATTGCATAGGTTGGGAGCAAGGCAGCTGATGGTGTTTGGGCTCGGACCAATGGGTTGCATTCCTCTCCAAAGGGTCTTAAGTTCATCAGGGGATTGCCAGGAGAGGACAAACAAGCTTGCTATCAGCTTCAATACAGCTGCAAGCAAACTATTAGATAATCTGGCAAGTAAACTTCCCAATGCTAGCTACAAGTTTGGAGATGCCTATGATGTTGTCAATGATGTGATCATGAACCCAAATAAACATGGTAAGTCTATATCCTCTCCACTTTTAACTTCTTATCAGATAATTAAACTCTAGGCAATGCTTTCTACATCCCAGATTTTACTGCATTGTTTCATGATTGTAGGATTTAGCAATTCAGATTCACCTTGTTGTTCATTTGGGAGGATCAGGCCTGCACTCACATGTTTACCAGCATCAACATTGTGTAAAGATAGAAGCCAGTATGTGTTTTGGGATGAGTACCATCCCACGGATAGGGCAAATGAGATGATAGCCAATGAACTTATCAAGAAATTTGGATTTTTGAGTGTTGATGCAAATAATGCTCCTTCCCCAGCACCTGAAGTTGCTCCATCTCCACAGGAATAACAAATAAACCTACAGCTAACGCTATAATTATCTCCCAGTTTTATCTGTAATCTTCACTGGTTTTGTTTTAAACAATAACTAGCCGTCCTGGCTGCGAATCCAGTTGTGTTTCTGTACTAATTCAGCATTTGATATAAAAAAGAGTGACAATATAAGAGCATTCAGTACCAACAGTACTTGGACAAAGATCACTTGTCTTCACCACAGGCAAAGAAATTTCTTCTACTAGATTAATCTTGCACTATGTACTCCATTGTATTTGCATTGATTTGTCATATCTTGATTAGTGCATGATCTTTCCTTATTTTACAAAGTGGGATCATTTCCTGGTTTAACATTGGTGGTCATGAACTATTTTAGTATCAGAGACACTTCGAAAAGTTAAACATAATCATGATAAATTAGACTACATGCAGTGAGTAATGCTGCCTTCCTTTCAATCATTCTCCTCCATTTATCTTTCTCTTTGTTACTGGTTTTTTCTATTCTGGGCATGTCAGATAACACAAAAGCAAGCACTAAGATCTAAAAAGCAAGAGATTAAGAACTGATTTAGTGTAATTAACTTCACTGTGTTTTTTCCTACTTTTCTCCATGCTTTGTGGCTAATTTTCCTCCTGATTAAGTTGTAACCCCACCACTAAGATAACAACAGAAAATTCAAAATATAGTTTGCACATTCAGGCCTTTCGAAGCAGCCTCATGTACTATAGAGCAAAGGTTACTGCAGTACTCAACCTGCACTTTCAAGTTATTCAACCAGAAAATCTTATCCGCAGATGAATGGAAAACAGAACCATATGAGTTTATGCAACTTTCTTAGTTCTCCGAATTTGACTGTTTGGTGTATTTGTTTGCTCATCAATCCTTGCCCAAATAAGCTAACTACCTCAACCTACAAATCCTTCCCTAATTCAAAAACTTAGTCCTTTGAGTCCCAAAATCCTGTATGCTACTCAGCTTGTAAAGTTCTTGAAATTTAAAGGCAATCTTCCATTTTATGATGTATTAAATTTATCAAAAGGGTTGCTTTTGCAAGGTTAATAGCTTCATTTACGATGGTCATCCAAGAAACAAAAAGCATATCAGTGTCCTGATCATGATTGAATTTTTTACAAGTTTCTTTGCCGGCTGCTACTACACTGTCCATCTGTATGATTAGCTTCAGACCATATGAATAGTTTATGTCGATGAGAATCCAGACTAATACCTTTTCTGTTTTGAATCGGAGATATGGTTGTACAATCTGAAAGATTATGTTCTTCCAACAATGTTAATTATATTCGACAGCCACATCTGGTACTACACTTGTGCTGCAAATGGCATAGAAAATGATATGATGCTCCTGGCAAAAACTTAGCCAAACAGAAAGTAGTAGAGAGAAGGTGGATATGCCTACCACATCATATTCCACTCTCTCCACTTAAACCAATGGATGCATTTTGCTTCGAGATATTTACAAGGCCTTTCCAGTGGTTTATCTAACAGGATTTATTAAAGAGTGCAGATTGGTTTATAACTTAGAATACACTTTCCAGGAACTTAGTTGTCCAACACAAACTGAAGGAAAGCATATAAGTATTTTAGTGATTTATGCTCTTTCTTTCCCAAATAAGGGTAAAGCACACTGCAAAAAACAAGCATTTTGAGGCTAAAGTTTGTAAGAAATTGATTTTGGGTCCATCAATAGTTGCATTGTAGATCAAGTAAGCTCAGACTATTACACAAGCATGGCCTAACTTCCTAACTTTTTGAGTAAATTATGCAGAAATTTTAGGTTGAAAGCCATCTTCAGCTCACCAGCTGAGTTTAGGCCTAAATTTCCAGTACCCGTTGAACTTACTGATCTTAGAATGTCATTTCAACTGTCCACTTATGGACTAAAATGTGAGAATCAAGAGCAATTGATAACAGAAAGGAATGGTAACTTTGCTTTGTAAAATATGAGGGTGGGTTGAATCTAGAGCATTTTCTTTTTTTCAGATTTACGTGCAGAATGGATGAAGCCTGTCATCAGTAACAGGGCTTCAGAAAAAGATTGCTGAAACAGTTCAATTTTTCTCTGTACACAAGAAAAGGAAATGAATTGAATGACTTTGAATCATGAATTAACAGATGCAAAGAAGGCCTGTGCCTTACAATTTCATTCATTAGACATAATTAAACTGGAAAGAGAGGCTTAGTTGGACGATACAAACAAAATACAATTTGCAGTATCAGTTGAAAATCAAGTTCATACAACTTACTTCAGCCCATATAACTGACATCTATTACAATTAGTTCTCGATCCTTCCTCTCTTAGGTATCATCAGCATTTCTCCACATACCTCACAATATAACCATCACCAATCAACTCCACCCCCAGCTAAACTATAGATAAGTCTAAACAACGTAACCAAGCAATGAAGGATCAAAACAATGGCTGCAGCTACTGTCTCATAATATTATATTATGAAGAGCAGACCTGCTATGTAGAGAATCTAACACTCAGTGCAGCCTCTCCCCAACTGTGGCCTTGGAGTGTGGCGGTTGTTGGCTCCTGATCCTGGATAATCATTAATCTCCACAGCCATCCTTTCATTTATGAGTTCTGCCTCCAAATTCTTCTCTGCACTCACCTGCGCAATATCAGTGGAAAAAAAATGCATTAGCAAACTAAAGCATGATTGTTATTCATGAAGTCATGAGTAAACTTCTAGTAAATATTAGCTGTAATTTCTTGTGTAGAGTCTGTTAAGTACCGGGAGGGTATCTTGTTGGACTTGATGAAGCTGACGTTCATCCATTAGGCTTCCAGTCCCTGCAAAAAGCATTGGAATCAAGTTTTAAGTATGAAAACAAATCAAGAAAAACAGGAAGAAAGAGAAGAGAAGATAGTTGTTGAAGATTTACTAGTAACTGGGACTGCATTAAGGCAGAGGAGGTGAGATAGACCCAGTAAGATTACTAGTACCCGAAAGAGAGCTCCTGCCATTTCTTATAAGAATCTCTCTTAGTGACAATCAATGTGCGTGTGGTGTCTCACAAAGCTAGCTGCTACTCAATTTATACATTGACATCACAGAATTTTCTTGATGTTCATGATGCTGGAAGAGAACATTCACTATATACTCAAAGTCAAAAAGGTTGATAGGTACTCAATAACTTGGTGAGGGGCTTAGTGTTTAACGCGTTTTGATCTTTCTAAAAGCTCTCTCTCTCTCTCTCAATGTGAACCATTGACAAGGAAGCAAACCTACAGTGATCATTCAGATTTGTTAAGTGGGGGATATCATGAAGATTATAGTATTTTAAAAAGATGGTGAAGAGAGATGGAGCACACTATGCAAGTGGAGGATGACCAAAGAATGATGGGTGTGGTGGCATATGAGCTCTGCACTAATTTTAGGTCAAGGTGTAGTGGAAATTATCATTAAAGTTTAGAGATATTCAGGGAAGAGAGAAGGCAACACTCATGGAAGGTTCCCAAACAAGCATGACAAAGTGAGGCATTCACTAAAACATGTTCTCAGTGCACAACATCAGCTGAGTAAGTGGGAGCAGAGGCGGTAGCAGATATCAAATGTGTCAGCAATGTTGCCATGTAATATAAGAGCAAACAACATGCCAGGCCTACTGCAAAAGTTACAAGAACATAAGTTCTATGCATTTGTAGAACCTAACCTAAATGATTTGGTTTCTGACATCAGAACCGCATTTGTTTATGCAAAAACCAACTTCAAGAACACTTTATTCAACACGATTTCAGAGATGCTGTGTCTTAAACTTGGCTAGGGTAACCCTTAAGCAGCTGAAGAAACTTACTCAGATATGTACCGCCCTTAAGCAGCTGAAGAACAGTTTTAGCTCTTTGAATGCACAAACGGTCTATAACACTGTGGTTTGATTCATCAAGAGTAAACGTAAGGAGACACACAGTAGGTGACAGAGCAGATTTCAATTGGTTTTCTTAGCCAATAGTGGAAACCCAAAAAGGGTTTTCTATGGAATCTCCACCCAATAGTGTCAGCTGACATTTTAGCCATCACATTCATGAATTTTCATTGATGTTCCTTGAGTGGTTTCTTTGAAGCTGTCTTAGTCAAAGAAATAGCAGAAATTTATGCAGCAAATTAGACAAATCACCCAGTTTCATATTCACTTTGTGGTGGTCCTTCAACTGATTTAGCTGCAAGATTTATGGGTAATATTCTACTATTTACGCAAATGTTGAAGACAACTTTACGAAGACATCACTCAAAAGGTCATTCTAACAGGGAGCAAACTGACCTCAAAAGCTACTTTCCATTGCTCAACTGGTTGATTAATGAAAAAGGGGACAGCCCAACTTGACTTGCGAGCAGTCACTTTACGCCTCTCTGTGGTTCATTGCTTCTTCATATAATCATTTCTTTGAAGGAAAATCAGCCAACCCACATAACTTCCATATCAAAATTACATCACTCGCTGCAAGTCACTTGTTGGTACAGTCGTATGAAAATTTTAATGCATCACCTCTTAAGAGGAGATCCAAAAATCAAGTAATGACATATCAAGACAGCTAAATACTCATGAGTTTCTTTTTTCATCACATTTTCTCTTGAAAAAAAGTGCTTCCCTTTCCCTCTCAAAATTACATCACTTGCTCATCTATTAATTCTATATTTCTCAGGGAGCCTATGTGGGAAAATTTCTGGTGATCCTCCGGTTGTCTCTCTTGATTCAATCTGGGTTTTGGTTGTGTGGGCTTTTTTAACACAAAACAGGCTGGAACTTTTGGGACACTGCTTCTTCTCAACCTTTTCGGGCTTAGAAATTGGGTTAGGTCCTATGAGGTGGCCACTCAGATAGTCAGACGGCTCAGAGCCCAAAGTAAAAAGCAACCAAGGAAGGGAAAAGAAAATCAGACCAGACACGAAGAGCATCACAAGGGTGTAGTAAACTGTTTCACAACATTAGTGCAGACTGAAAGAATATTAAGTCCATAGAACATTAAATTTGAACCTATCTTCATAAAGCAAAGGTCACAAACTAACAGGTTAATGTAAAATATAATATAATTGTAGTGACCAATCTAAAAAACTTGAAAATCTTTTTAAAATATCAACAAAAATCAGATCAATAAAAAAATATGATCCCCTTTGTTGAAGCTCTGACTATGCTGTCCCTAAGAACGATGTCATCATGCTCTTTTTTTGGTTGGGCTGATCAGATTAGTGGCTCGTGCTGGCTCTAATCTAATTTCAGCCCAAGGTGACTGCTATGTCCTCTCGGCCAGGTTTAGGTTTTTCAGTTAGGCGGGTACCCACCAAACAAAGAAATCTTATTTCCTTAAAAAGTCAGAATCTGGGGATACACTGCCTGAAACTGAAGGGCGGGGTGCCTACTCCCCGCCCATCTCGGTATATGTTTATCAGCAGGACCAATAGCCCTACTAACTACCCTGAAAAGATTTTCCCTTCCTGGGCCTTCTTTCCCCTCATCCATTTCCAAGCAACCAAACAGATCTCCCATCTGAATTCTCCAAAATTACTATAGCAGCCTACACAACTCAACCCAGAAACACCTTTTCGTCTCTTCCGAAGGCTGATTAAGCACCATCACTCTTTTATCTTTTGTATCTCACCATTTCTCTCTCCAACTATCGCAATTAAATACAATTTTCTGTTCTCTTTCTGTTTTCACTTACACGTGTTTGCATTAAGTTATTTCAGATTTTTTTTTTAAAAAAATAACCCCACTGTTTTTGTTTTCCCTTTTCTCTGAAGATCTCCACCTACTGCCCATTGTTATTATTATCATAATCTCTCGTAACGTGTATGTTGAAAATACGAGGTTACTGTATGGCTAAATTAAAATGCAAAATTATTATTGGATTAACCTATCCTAATCAGGATTTGGCTTAATCGCGTATTTAAAAAATCTAAGAAAGAAACAAAAGGGTATTCTTATAATATCCCTAAACCGCCCACGCGGCCGTCCTGGATTAACAAATCCAAAATTCATAGTTACTTTCTGAGTCAGACGTGTTGGTTATATTTTTAATCCCAACTTTAAGTATCTGATTAAGTTAAGACGTATCGGTTGACCTTTTTAGGCCGAAAGATGAAAAGCTATGTCGTTTTGCTGGGTTCCTTTCATCTCTACGTGTACCCTTTAGTAAATTTTCCAGAGTATAAAATTTCATGCTCAATGGGACGCGTGGCGCCCTCTGAGCAAACCTTGCATAATAAAGGCCAAAAAAGGCGGAAAGAACAGTGAGGCATTGTGGATGACGCACACGTGTCCGACAAAGGACACGTGTTTGGAAAGTATGCGCTGCTTTGAAGTAATTGGGTTTATGACTTTCCAACTTGAAGATTTGCGACTGGGTCCCACTTGAAAAAGATTTGTTCAACTGATGTGGCGCAAATGGCCGTTGATTTTATATTTCTCAAGAAGCAAATCTCAGGTGATTGCTGCGTGTAGAAGCAACTACCGTATTTTATAAAATTCACCAATAGTATATCGCCACGTCATAAAGTAATGTAAAGGTGTGCACTTTTTCTTCCCCTGATTTTTTGTTTTGGATTTTTTTTTTCGCTAGTCTTGAATTTCAACTCAAACTTTTCATTATCAACTTAATCATCATATTAACTTTTATTTTTCCAAATTTTTTAATACTTTTTTTATTTTCTCAAAATCTTCAAATTAATTTGAAGTTGAGAGAACCCTAGTTCAGGGGAAATGTAATTGGTTAGGATAATTGCTTTGGAAGAGATATTAAAAAGACAAATATACCCATATGCATGTATAAATATACACTAAACAATAGTATTTTTCTGTTTGAGGCACAAACAAGAGTAATTTAGGTTTAAAAAAGGGTGAATTTATAACACAGTTTGCATAGGACATTGTAATAAAATCAATATTTAATTTGAGTTGTATTGAGCTTAAGAAAATTATGGTACGTGATAATTTAACAAAATTAATAGTAGATATTATTTATATTATTTATTTTTTAAATTGTAAATATAATAAAATAAAAAAATTTAAATTAAAAACATTGTGTTATTTAATTTTAACTTAAAATTTTTATGACTGTAAAAAAAAATTAAAACTGTCATTAAAAAAATCAAAGTATTTTGAATATTAAAAATAATTTCAAAAAAAAATTTGTTGTCAGATATGTGAAAAATTTATAATAAATAACTTATGAGTCTAAAATTATTCAAAATTAAAAAATTTAATCAAAATAAGTCAGAAAAATATATTTAAGTTAATCTTTAGGCATGTAAACGAAAACATATTTGATTTATATAGTTATTTAAGTTAAAATCTAATTAAATTATTTTCGATCAATTTTGAATATGTTTTGAAGTTTAAAATTAATTTTTAAAGATAATATATTCTTCCAAATTTAAATGATATTTACTCTACAATTAATGGTTAGATTATTCATTTTTTTTATATATATTATCATTACAAATTATAAAAATATCTTTGAAATTTCATATTAAAAAAACGCAACGGTAAATTCATAGTAATAGATAATTCCATGCATTGAGAACAGGATTTGGTAATGACATGAACCTTTAAGAAATCATTAATCTAAAGCAGCAAAGATGTGCTTACCAGTCTCCACTGTCCTATTGAAAGCTCCATAACCCATGAGACCAACTACCAAATCTTTATCTATATTGCCTTTTGGGCACTCAGATCCTCATGGGATTTTTTTAAAGGACATAGCTAGTTTCTTAATTTCATAATAAAATAGAAATAAAAATTTGTCCATAATTAGTTTAGCTTCCAAAACTTAAAAAAAAAAATAATTATGATGAATATATATATTTTTGATTTTTCATATATTCCTCAACATAATTTGAAAATTATAAGAAAATATAAAAAATTATAAAATATATAACAATGATGTGGTAAAATGTGAACTTAAACCCAATGGTTTGAAGTGTTATTATTGTTATGCTGTTAAAATATTTTACTGGTCAAGCATTACATTATTTTTTATCCAGAACTTTGACACTTAATTTATTTTGATCTACAATTTTTTTTTTTTTTTTTACTTTTACTCAGCAAGGGTTTGTAATTTTTACTAATTATTTTATTTCATCAGATATTTATATATGATTTAAAATGTAAATAGGATAAAATATTAAAATAAACTATGTATTATTCATGTTTTCAAATTAAAATTTTTGTAATTTCTTTGGATCATTTTTATACGCAAAATATAAATTTGGTCTAAATCTGTTTTTATTTTTTTATTTTAACATATTTTTATTTGACAATTTCAAAAATAAAAATATTTAAACTATAGTCACAAAAAAATTTAAAATTTTGAGTATCTAAAATATATATATATTTAAAAAAATTTATTATCAAAAATTCAGTAAAATTGTAAAAGGATTTACAGTATTTAACAAATTTTGAATTATTTTGAATTTAATAGTTTTTTAAAAAATAAAAATAAATGTAAAATTTAAATCAAAGTAAAAACTTATATATAAATTAATAAAAAATTAAAAAGATTTAATTAAAAACAAAGTATAGTAAATAATTTATTTTTATATTAACACATAAAATATATAAATTTGTTTTATTTTTTATCATTATCTCCTTTCTGGTATATATATTGTATATATATATATATATATATATATATATTAGTGTCACAGGAAAATGCCAAAAAATAGGAGACAGAAAGTGAAGGGCACATAATTAATGTGAAATGCTGACAGGCCCAGCGCTGTTAATCAATTTCACTGTTTGAACTCCAAAATGTTCAAAGATATGGAAACCGTCCCAGCACTAGACAATTTTGTCATTTACTCTGACCAATAAGACCCTGCCACGTACCTGTCGGCATATAAATTTTGGTAGTCCGCCCCCATAAGATGCTGAGCTGGATCAACTTGGTGCACCAAACTCTCTGTGCAACCCTATGAATCAGAAGATTACTCTGGCGAAAAAGAAAAGAAAATCTAAAGGCCACAAAAACTTGTGGCTGAAAATTAAACAATGATGCTGACGTGGCATCCACCTCTCGTTTAAACGGATCAAAAGCCTTAACCATATAGTAGGCTCAGTGCCAGCAAAGATCATCGAGCGAAAAAAAACGAGGAAAAAAAAAAAAAAAAGAGCAGCGACTTTTCTCGCGCGTTTCTTTCCTTCTTTTCTCTGCTCTGTTTGGTACCCGAGAAAATGCAGGAAACTAAAGACCCTACCATCAAGCTCTTCGGCAAGAGAATTCCGTTGCTTGCGGACGGAGAGAATCCGACGATCTCCGCAGAAGACTTGGATTCTCCCACGACTACTGGTGTGGAGATGGAGAGGAATACAGAAGATGAAGAACAGGAGGACAAAGCAGATAAGGTACCGCTTTTAGAGTGAGCGGATTGGATTTTTCTTTTCCGGTTTTTGAGGGTGACCCATTTTCTGGAATGGTGAAAGGGCTGATGGGTTGATTTACTTTTTCACTTTTCTCTTTGTTTGGTATTGTTAGCTAGCAGAGGTAGTGTTTCTCTGCCCCTGCTTTCAATTTCTTCATTTTTTCCGTCTGTTGCTTTTGAAGCGCAGAAGGTAGTTTTTGGAATTTTGATTTGAAGATTTGATTTTTCATTAAAAGGTTTACTTATGCCTTTGGTTTGGTTTTAGTGCTTGGAAGTTTGAGACATGTCAGGAAAGAAAAGGGAATTTGTGATTTTTAAGCCATTGGTTTTCTGGTTGTTCTGGTGATAGCTCTTTTATCTGCGACTCAGTGAATATCAAATAAGTTGGAATTTTTCCATTTATGGGAACAAAAAATTTGAAACATAACCTTCACCTTGTAGTCCTTTTCCTGTTTTCTGGGCAACCTAATTAGCTCGTAAATATTTCACCCATGATTTTTCTGTTTTTTCAAAGAAACTCTTAGTTTATGTTTGCATATTTAACTTTTTAGAATTGACATTCTGTCACCTGAAAACTGAGTTCTGAACCAGTTTTTGATTATTATTGAAGTTCATTGGTTTCAAGAATCCAAGATTTACACTTCTAGTCTATTCAGTCTTTTCTTCTAGCAATGAAAGTTCAGGCATCTTTGCTCGAAAGTTCCATTTGGGTTGTTTGACTTTGATTTTAGTTAAGTTGCTCTTCAGCCTGCAGATTGAATATGCACCTTTGCTTACTTGTAAATTTTTACTTCATTCCTCAGGCCAGAACACTTTTTTTGATTTTCTGGTTGTTACCAATCAAGATCTTCTGGACTGCATGACTTAAGATATCATTAGCTTTATGGGTTGATTTCTCTCCTCTTGCTTATGGGGTACCCTTAATTATTTTGAATGGTAATAATCATTTTGAGTGAATTATGGTTTTGGACTCCACCTTAAGCCTTTTGTCTTTCCCTTGAAGATTTCAGGATTTGGTTCGTCTTCCAATATCAGTTTTCTTTTTAGCCCTTTATTTTCGTTGGTTTTTCTAGGGAATCTTTTATTCTTTTATTATAGTGAAGGAGTTTATCAAAGTATCCAGAAACCTGTGCAGTTCCCTTGGTTTATAGCCTTGATGGTGTCGATGCGACCTATGTAGTCTACAACAAACGACTGAAAAAGATTCAGAAAGAGAAAAGGTTTTTTAATAAAGAACTGATAGAATATGTTCTATTGAATTAGCGGCCTGTCTTACCTTTTTCTTTATACTTATTCTTTTTATTCTTGTTCTCCTGCTGGTTAGGACTGTATGTTCTTACCTATAAAGTTTTGTTTGTTAACTTGGTCAATTGCTTAAAGAAAACACTGGATTTTTTTCAGAATTCTTCAATGGAAAAAGCCTCTGATACTGGGCAAAACGATGATGCTCAAACTGAAAATACAGAGGAGTCAACAAATCCTGAAACAATGCCAGAGACGACTGTGGACCCTAAGACACCCTCTATTGATGAAGAAAGTGCAAAATCGAAGAGTGTGAAGCCTGAGAAAGAACAAAGTGATGCAATAAATTCTCAAGAGAAAACTCTGAAGAAGCCAGACAAAATACTCCCGTGTCCCCGCTGCAATAGCATGGACACAAAATTCTGTTACTACAACAACTACAATATCAACCAACCCAGATATTTCTGCAAAGCCTGTCAAAGATACTGGACTGCAGGCGGTACCATGAGGAATGTGCCAGTTGGAGCTGGGCGGCGCAAGAACAAGAACTCAGCTTCACATTATCGTCACATCACCATCTCGGAGGCTCTTCAAGCAGCACGAATTGATGCTCCAAACGGGGTAAACCACCCCTCATTGAAAAGCAATGGCAGGGTCCTTAGCTTTGGCTTGGATGCTCCAATTTGTGATTCCATGGCATCTGTGTTGAAGCTTGGGGACAAAAAGGTTCTGAATGGTACCCGTAATGGTTTTCACAGTTCTGAAGAACAAAGAATTCCAGTCCCTTGCAGAGGTGGAGAAAATGGTGATGATTGCTCAAGTGGATCTTCAGTTACAGTTTCCAACTCATTGGAGGAAGGAGGCAGAAACGGCGTACAAGAGCAATTGATGAGGAACATTAACGGGTTTCCTTCCCCAGTTCCATGTCTTCCTGGTGTTCCTTGGCCTTATCCATGGGGTTCTGCAGTACCCCCGTCAGGCTTTTGCCCTTCAGGATATCCGATGTCGTTCTACCCTGCACCTTATTGGAACTGTGCTACCCCAAGTGCCTGGACTATGCCTTGGTTGTCTCCTCAGTCACCTTCCACTTCCTCAAACCAAAATACTCCAAGCTCTGGTCTACATTCTCCTACACTGGGGAAGCATTCGAGGGATGGTGACACAGTTCAACAATATAATGTGGAGAAAGAACAGATATCAAAACAGAAAAAGGGATCCGTTTTGGTGCCAAAGACCTTACGAATTGATGATCCTAATGAAGCTGCCAAGAGTTCCATATGGGCAACGCTTGGGATTAAGAATGAATCACTTAGTGGAGGAGGGCTGTTCAAGGCCTTCCAGCCAAAGGGTAACGAGAAGAAGAATCACATAGCAGAAACCTCTCCAGTGTTGCGGGCAAACCCTGCAGCCTTGTCTAGATCAATGAACTTCCACGAGAACTCTTGAATAGGTGGCTTATTGTCTAAATACTTGGTTTTAGGTCAGAAGAGCAAGGTCTGAGCCTGACTTCTTGAATGGAGTCCGTACCAGTTATCATTACTTGTGGATAATTTTGGTTCACTACGCACAATGCAGACAAAATTAGCTAGCAAGTTGACTGAGATCAAGGAAGCCAAGAAGTCAGAATTTCTTAATTTCCACTAGTGCGGGGGAATATCGAGGGGAAGCTACTGTCTTGTAAACTTATGAATAGGTGCTGTTTGTTTTACTGAGTTTGCTAAGCTGTGTTGATGTACATATCTCTATATATGTGAAATACTGTGATAGAGTTGGAGAGAGATCTTTTGATGTGCCAATGTCGAAATATGCTGTTTATGTATTTTTCTTATAACAGCTTGAAATAAATCATTTGCTCCTCCATCGTCCTTACTGTTTGAAGAAAGTTAAGGCATGTCATTGAAGATAGTTCTTTTAAGTAAGCGGAAAATGAGTGTCTTCTGTAGAAAAGGTAATGGAAAAGAAGTTTCGTAGCTTGTGCTGCAGAATAAGTTGCTGCTAACAGCAATGCAACAAATGCTGGAGGGAGTAAGTGGGGCTCAAAGGAAGATTGTGACAAATCAAATATGAAAATCAAAATTCTTCCACCCCCTCCCCCGCTTCTGCAGATAAGCTTGAACTTATTCAAAGAAAGGAGGAAAAAAAGCCAAGTCGGCTTTCCTTTTCAGGGCCAAATGATCCATGCAACTTGCTGGATAAGGCAGAATTTTGAAGCAAATTCTTTAATATCCCTGTTCTGTAAGCTTTTTCTTCTTCTTCTTCTTCTTTTCTTTTGACTTAATGAGAAGTGAACCAACACGAAGTTGAAGTTTTCCACACAGTTTAAGGCTGAAAGTCTTTCTTCTTGTTATCTTAACGATGGGAAACAGCTGAAAATTCAAGCATTAAGCTGATGTTCCAATGGGAGATCCTCAAGGTACTAAAAAAAGAAGATACAATGATCCTGAGTGACAGAAGAAGATCAGTTAAGTGCCATTGATATTGATCACTTTGTCCCGCAACTAGTGGCAAAACACAGAATGCCTTTCTCAATCCTGGAAGAATATATGGATATATGGATTATTTATTGGTGGAACTCATCTACATACATGTCTTTATAGGAAAAGTCAAATGGGTATATCAAAATCTAAACCACCCATGTGTGTGCTCCTGGTCCATGAATGAGAAATTGCTTAGATATTTTGAGAGCAGCAGCAAATACAGACCACAACTGAGAAATAGGTGGGTTGTTATGGGACCCAATTGCACTTAATGCCATGAATCCTTTTGGTATTTCTCTCTTGCTTTTGCTTTCTTTCCTTTTTGCTCTTTTCTCTTTGCAGGAAAGCAATCAGCCAGTTCTTGAAGGGCAATACCAGGAGTTTGCTCAGCAAAACCAAGTTGCAGGCTTCACCAATTTGGCAAAAAGGCAATACAAAAAGCCTAACCTTTAGTATCACATGTCTGAGTTAGGCCATTTTTGATTGGTTGTGTTAATAACACAGCAACCCAAATGATTTTGATTTATTAGGTATCCTTATACTATTTCAAATATGCTAGATACTCCTCTTTAGTGGCTCAATTTGAAGATGAGAGTTGACAGAAAGATGATTAAATTAATCCGATTGGGCAGATTAATTTAACCGTTGACATTTTCAATGTCTCCGTAATAAACTCGAAAGTCATTAAGTGCACTTAAAGCAGGGTATATGCCCACTTAACAATGTTGACTTTTTTCATCAAAGTAAAACCTGAATCATTGCAAACTCCAAGAAGTCAATCCCCCACTACATTCCCTGTTGTAGTGCCTTTGGAGTCATTAACCAAGACAACTATATGATCATGGGTAATGTTGAAAGTTGTAAACTCGTTTTCAATGGTAATTATACAGTTTTATTCAATTAAAAGTAAGTTATGATAAAATATCTCATCCAAAGTTTTAGAAAACTTATTTTAAGATCTAACCTGTTAAATTTAACATTAGTGGCTCTAGTTTTACGAGTTAGCCTTAAAGACCCATTAATGTTGATCTAAGTGTTAATCTAAAAAGCCCAGAAAAAGCATAGCTCATTGGTGAATGAGTAGCATTACATAAAAAGGTTGCACTAAAGTCAAAAGGCAAGGCTTCAATATGAAAGTGTTAGGGTTATTTTCAACCAAGTAAACCCACAATCATATCTTGTAGGGGAAGAGTTATGTGGGACGCGTGTATGGCACCCAATACAGGATTAAGGATTTCAGTGAGGATGGCCAAAATGGGTAAGTCACTTAAATGTTTTTTTTTTTTTTTTGGTGAACGTCTAGCTAAAAGGAAAAGAAATAGTTGTTGAGAATTAAAGCATCCCACGAAAGAAAGTGTGGATGTAAAGCTTTACTTTGCCATAAAAGAAAAAGAGAGAAAAGGAAAAGAAGAAATGAAGCTTTTGACTTTTCTATTTGGTAGTGGGAAGTGATGGCAACACCATACTTATATAACAAATGGATTCACCACTTCCATGGTTGCCTGCTTCCCTTTGCAATCATAGTTTCATCTCCATTACCTAAAAAGTGCTTCACAATATCTTTTCCCTTTTCTTAAAAAAAAAAAGTTGAGTTATAGTTTGAGATGTAAGTCAATGCTTTTTCTTTCTTATTTGTTAAGTAAACCCCTCCAAAGAAAAAAAAAAACAGTGAATTCTTGCACTTGGACAAGATTTTTTAAGTTTTTTAAATTATGTCTTTATTTGTTAAATTATGTTTAAGCTGATTTTGATGTATGATTCTGTTTTGAAAATAACTTAAATATTATATTGCTTTAATTCGCAACATATCATACTCTATATATTGTTCATTTTGATATCAAAGTAATTTTAAATTTATTTTGAAATTGTAATTTTTGACTGATATAAAATTTAATATTTTAACTTAAATAATATCAATTACTTTAATAATATTTTCTTTAAATTTAGAATAAAATGAGATAGATTTGGGTTTAGCATTCCTGTCTTTGTCATTTCAGCATCTCATTTCACATTCATCTGGTGTTTACAAATTATATTCTTCACTGCCATCATTTGTGATGTTAGACTTCAATTTTCTTTTTTTTTTTGGTTTGCTTTGATATATGATATTTAAGATGTTTGATTTATTTGGGTTTTCTATATTATTTAATAATAAGAAATATAATCTATATATACAGGTTACCAAAGAGACACCATATTGAACTAGATATCCCGGAGGACAGGTACCCATTCTCCAACCTGGTATGCATACCTGACATGTTTGGCAAAACTTTCTGGCCAAACCTGGAAAGATGAATTCAGATGGCACCTTTAATGTTGTGTTCCATAGCAAATCATTTTATGTGCTGCAGCTGAATTCCCCAAGTTTAAGTATCAAGACCTAAATGATTTGATTAAGATCAACATTACCCTGGTCCCAGGACCAGGACTTCTGTCCCATATCTCTTTAGCTAACAACAACTCACTTTAATGACTTGAAAGGTTTGCTGTGCAAGAACTCGCTTTCACAGGTTGTCCCTTCGAAAGAAAATTCTGCACCAACTTGGGCTAACTGATTAACAGATTCCTCCAGTCTGTCTTCTTCTTCTTGGGTTGTTCTCCTTTGCTGACTGCCAACTGCAACTTGCACTGCCTATTTCATGTTCAGTTTAAGATCTTAAAGTATAGTAACTGCAGAACTTTCTCTGTACAAGGAACACAAAATTTCATGAGCATTGCTAAAATCTACCAGTTACCCTCCTTCTGAGTGAGACTCTCTCAAGCACAGGTGGACAGATCACTCATAATAAGCATCAAAAGATCATCAATGGATTCCTTTACAGATTGATTATTAAAAGAAAAGGAATGTAACATCTAAATAGTATAAGAAACTTGATGCTATTCTCTTTCTCTCTGGAAATCAGTTTTTACAATTTCTTACAGCTTGAATTGCTCATTGAATTCTACATCCTCCAGAGACTGGTCCACGACGGACATTCCCATATGCTGACACTTCAAGAAGATCCATGTCTCGACCTAAAGTTCATCCAGGCCAAATCAAGATCCAAAGTTGGATATTCTGGGACATTCTTTTCTTGGATGAGCTCATGCATGATTAGGGGATTTGATGATACCTGATACCCGACAATATGAACTTTTCTGAATGAGATCTGCTCTAGAAATTTCAGTCCTGTTTCCCTTTGATCGATTGACTGTTGCCTGAAGTGAGTGACATTAAAGTAAAAAGTCATTCTTTAATTTCCATAGCATGAATAAGGGACTTGAATTCAACAGATAAGGGAAATGAAAACAGTTCTTATATATATATAGTGGTTCAGATTCTCAGACAAACTGGTTCTTCTCTTGTGGTGCAATAAGTTCAAATTTTCAAATAGAATTGCAAAGCACTTCAAAAAATTAACCGACATAGCAGAAATTTGAAATTTTGCTTGCATTCTGATCAGGTTATCCTGGAATCGGCTCAAATAATAGATGAGGCAAGCAAATTTGGGAAATCTGATGAGGTCTGATGTAATCTCATTACAGCTCCTAGATCAGGATTAAATTATTCCAACATATTCTGCTAAAAAAAAATAAAAATTCCAACATACGAATGTAAATAGAAGTTAAATTCCAAATAAAACTGCTTCAGAAAAGACAGATAAGTACAAGATGATGTTACAAGGAAATATTACGAAGATGTAAATATAAAGCAGTAGAAAATACTAAATATTTTTCTCCATATGGTTCCCCAGACAAGTTCTCTCAGGAAAAGATCATTTCAGTTCCTTTCTTCCTTTTCCTTTTTGTCACTATTCTTGATGGGGCATCGCATCTTTGAGGTCAGAAGATTAAGATGGTGTCTGAATTACTAGGTAGACTTTGATAAAAGCCTCAGGCACAGCCAGCCATCACCAGGCTTTACCATTAACAAAGAATTGATATAATGCTTGAAGTAGAATGATCTATCAATATTCATGGACAGTGATGCCAGCTTGACAGAGAATAATACTTGTGAGTTGTGAAGACCCAAAAAAAAAAAGGAGGAAAAAAGTAGAAGTATGATATGAATAATATAGACAACACATACATGCAATAAAAATTGTCTTTAGACACCTAGAAGAGGAACAATCTCCATACCTGTAAAACCTGGCAGTTTTCTAGTGTGCTTTTTCCTCCCTGAAAACAGAAAATTTACAAACTAAGCCTCAATACATAACATAAGAGGGATAAGAAACTCGAGTGCTGCAACCATATTAAGAAAAATAGTCTGAAAACATGTGGATAATAAAGGACAGACTAGCTTCTTTCCTCCTTTCTTTCCCATGCATGAGTGTGCACGTGCATATGGTGATAAGAGAATTGCAAACTTTATGACTAGAGTTGCAAAGAAATGTTCTCAGAAGGAGAAAAATGTGACAGCAACAACTCTGACAAAATAGAAACTCAATTGAAATAACAATCTAATAAAAGGAGACAGTCAACCATGAGTGATTCAGTCTGCAGATAAACAACCATCAACTTGTAGGCCAGATTCAGATTCAGATCCTATCAGAGTTTCTGATATTGGAGGTTTTCCAGGCGCCAGATTCTCCAACGCGGATACCCCAGTTATCAAACAAATAAAAAGAAATAGAGGAGATAGTCAGCCTTTTATTACCCTCCTTTGTTCTAGTAGAAATTAGCTGCGCAACTTATTACACAGCACTGAATTGGGCTATTTTGCACAAAATTCTAAAAGTAGGCCATAAGAACTCAACAACCATATAATTAGATTGCTTCTTGGGATGAAGGGTCTAAGAAAAGATCATCTACCCCCTAGATTCAGATGAAAAATCAGACTCTGAAATCAACAGTAATAGATGAAAAGTGCATTTCTCTCGTATAATCCTCAGCCAGAAAGATAAGAATATGTTACTCACTTCCCTTGTGAAGTGGAACACAGAAGTAAAATCATTGCCTCTCTTCCAGAGAAAAGTCTACAAGTAACTAAACCCCTAGTTTGTCCCAGACTAACCATGAAATGGGCTCCTCCCACTCTATCACACAGACTTAACCAGGAAACAGATATGATAAACTTAGGCCTAAAATACAATCTCTAATTAGGCATAAAATATGTAGACCATCAAGTCTGTAAATCATTCTTTTTCTTTGCGATAAATCCATCAATGTTGTAATATGATGCAGCAAACTGATACATGATGTCTAAGGTTAAACTCAAGGTCTATCTGACTATCACAATTTCTATGAATTGCACCTCATATCATTTTGCATGCAATAGTCTAACATTCACTCTCATACTGCCATAACTTCTGCACAAATTTTCATCAGTACCCCAATGTAGCAGACAACTCCAATGTGGCTGCCTTTTCATTCCCATCAGCTATCATAGCTTTCACCAATTCATTGTAATGTTGGGTTCTTTTTTTCATTTGCACAATATATCCGCTGCTTTCCCATACTGCTGACTTCAATCCCAACAGAATTTACAATTACTCGGTCTCTCATCATTACCGCAATAGGGATTAACACTGTTGCCATTCCTCAAAGATGTTTGCAACAGAAAGAACTGATCGGAAAATAAGTCAACAAAAAGAGGCAAGTATCCATCCTCGGTAACAACATATGGAAGCAGACAAGCAACTCAATTCCAATCACGACTTACGTGAAATTACAGATTTGTCAGAACCCTAAGCAAATCTGTTGTAATCTAATTTCATCATGATAAACAAGGCTCTTATTCACTTAACAAATTAAATTCTAAATCACTATTGAAGTTTTGTCAAAATATTCTCTGACAGTGGACCACAAAAGTATTGGGATACTTGTGGATGCTATATTTTCTCCATGCATGTGATTTTTCTTCAAGTCATACTACAGTTGAGTAGTTTGTATATGTACCCATAGAAAAACAGAACACAGCCTGGAATAAAATGTCTCCCATTCCACATGATCTATTTACTCTTGCCTAGCACATTCTTGCATTTCTAAATATCTAGGAACAACAAAAAAATTACCTCAACATAGGCAGCCTCAAGGTACAACTTCATAGACACAATTTAAAGTCCAAACAGTACTAATCTTTGAGACACATCTGATATGTATTTTAAGTCATAAGTGCAATCTAGATTAACCTATATGTGAAACACCGGCTACAAAACTATACAAATTTATAGGAAAGTGCAGTTTCCACATTTTTTAGCATAAGAATTTAGGTCCTAATTACCAAATCGTGCGAAGCAAATATCCATAAGATAAAGAGTTAGCAAATGCCAAGACCATATACAAAGTTGTTTCCTAAAACCGAGAAAACTAAAAATTAATCACCATTTCTGTCCCAAATCCAACCACATAATAACTTCTATCAATAAAATCAAACAATAGGAGTCTAAGAACCACCTTTTTAGTAACCCAAAATTTCAACACAATTCTCAGTACTTCCAACTACAGCCTTTGTGCAACATATGCATCTGCAATATATTTATCTAACCTGTCATCAACATTTAGGAGGGATCAAAACATTTAAATTGGAGAATAACCAAGAAGTCACCAAAGCAGACCATTTAATACCTAAAATTAAAAGCAAGCTAAAAATTGGCACTAGAAGTCCATTCAAGGCCTCAGTGACAATGTGGTAGCACAAGAAAATATCTTTGCTTGGCTTTCTGCTTCCTCTTTTGAAGCTCACTTGCATCAAATTCATTTCCTGACAATTTCTCCTTATCTCTAAAAAAAAATTAAAAAAATATAGTAGACGGAAAACTTTAATTTCCCAAACGAATGTAAAAATTCTACCACAACCCACATTACACTAGCAAGCAGAGCACACATAAATCTGCAACAGTAGACATAACTCAAGAAGAAAAACCTAAGCAACTAAAACAAGCCAAACCTCCTTAATAAAACAGCAGTCACAGCCCCGAAACAAACACCCATATCCAAGATACCATTCAATCAATAACCAGAAATAAATGAAAGCATATTATCATAATGATGGTACCTTAGAGTAAGGCACAATGTGATCATAATCATGGCACAAGCAACCAGGGCACCCGACAAGCTTCCTGAACACAATGTTGCCAAGCGCATCTCTGCGCCACCGATCTGGGTCCCGCCCCTTGACCTTCTCGGCTTTTTCCCAGCATTGCTGCTTGACGCTGTATGGGAAACTCCTCGGGTTGGGGCTCGAATTGGAGTACTCTACTAAACTCAATGGGTCTTCAAAGGAAGTGGTGGCCCCAGTCTCTTCTTCCGCCACCGGTCCTCGGTCCAGCAAAGAAGCTGAGCGGGTTAACCTTTGTTGTCGCAACCCAGGTTTGATACCGTCGGACCCAGAGGTCATTCCAGGTCGCGTCCTGGGAGGAGAGGAGGAGGAGCGGGTTCCTCTTTTGGGATCTTTGGTGGATCTCATGTCTGTCAGTGAGTATCGGTTCGTTTTGGCATAACTTCGATGGATAAACTTGCTAAGATTGGTAGAGAAGAAAATCGAGAGGACAGTAGACCAGTAAGCAAATATTATTCATTTTATGCTCCAAACAAGGATACGCGTCTCATAAGAAAAATAATGTGGACATGGTATGATTCTTCTGACATGTGGATTTATATAAATACTTAAAAGTTATTTATTCTCATTCATATAAATTTTTATTTATTTTAATTCTAATTATATATAATTTTATTTATTAAAAATTTAATTAAAAAATAATTTTAAAATTAAAAATATATTAAAATTTATATTATACTTAATTAGTAAGTATTTATCCAATGTAAGATAAATATGATATAACGTGACACTAATCTTAATATGTCATCTTTTATGACCATCAATAGTAATATTCAAAGTCATGAATTTTCATATTTATAAAATATTATTTATTTTTTTTTATCATGTATAGTTCATTTTGGAAGATTTAATTCAAGAAACGTGTTTTATAAGTTATATTGACCTGATTTTAAACATCAATATTAATAGATTATATAGATCAATGCAATTTTATGTTATATCAAGAGTCAATCCCACATCGGTTAAATATTTATCAATTAAATGTAAATTTTGATATATTTATACAATCATTATTAAAGTAAAAATATACTTTGAACATCAATATTAGTAATTTATACATATTGATGCGTCAAAATTAAAAAATTATATTATATATTCACACCCTATCTCACATCCAATATAAATCTAACATATTTTTAATGAAATTAAATCTCTAAAAAAATTGGCCTAACCCCTTTGAAGGAATACAAAATTTCCTTTTAGGGAATACAAAATGTGGGCTTAAACGTCTCGTGTCTGGCAATGCACGTTCACACATCTTTGATAATTTTTCTTTCTTTTTCCCATTGACCCAACAAGGGGCAAAGCAACACCAAGTCAAAACTAGATAATTTAACACAAGCAAAGCAAATAAACTCATTACCATAACGTGTTGGACATGACATCACCCTAATTACCTAATCAACTTGAAGTACAAAATTTAATCAAATACAATATATATAAAATACAACTAAACAGGAGACTTCACAGTCTCTGTATATTTAAGTTATAAGAAAAGTTTATCTCATGCAACATGTTTCTTGCATTCCTACTGTTTGTCAATTACTTGATGCTTGAAGGAAAGGGAAGAAAAAGGTGGTTACCATTATGCTGTCACCTGGAAGTTGCTATGAGAGCGATGCTTGACTCAGTACAGAGATGACAGAGTAGATAAACGATGCATAAAAAGTTAAAACTTGTGGAAATTTTGGTTATGACTTCTCATCATCAGGACATTTTCTCGGTCTTTTCCTCATCAACTTCCTTTGTCTTCTATTTTTTGAGGCTATAACAACCATTCTGTGTGAACTGAAACAACAACTCGATCTGGAGAGAAGTGACAATGGAAGATACACCTGTTAGCCCTGTAGCACTGGTTGCCATTGTTGTATTGTTGACAATAATCAACTGCATCATTATACTGCAAGACTTCTCCTCCAGTTTTCGGTGTATGCTCCATGTTTTTCCGAATTTTCTTTTGTATATGTGGAAAGTTTCTTACTTTTCAGGAGAGAAACTTGGGGTTGAGAGACCTGTAGAAGCAAAAAGATCGACCCAGAACATGAATGCTGGTTCTTCGGCTGCTTCTTGCACTGGTAAATTTCTGGATGATGAGAGAGTATCCATTGAAGAGGTGAAAATGATGATCGAGAAACTTGGAAGTCTGTCAAGCCCAGGTGGTGATAGTCCTGAGGGAAGATTAGGTTCCAAAGAGATGGATGTACTGTTCGAAGAGGAGCCCAGCCTGGAGGAAGTAAAAGTAGCTTTTCATGTGTTTGATGAGAACAAAGATGGTTTCATTGAAGCAAGGGAGTTGAGGAAAGTGCTCTGCACATTGGGTTTCATAGAAGCTTCAGAAGCAGAATGCAGAGAGATGATCAGAGCTTTTGATGAAGACGAAGATGGAAGAATCAATTTCTATGAATTTGTGAGACTTTTGGAGAAGAGTTTCTCCTGATTAATCCCAGGCTCATCTTCTCTTGTTCTTTTTGTTGCCTCAACTATTTTATGATCCCTATTACTATTGTTGCTACTTATATTTCTCCCATCCAGTCAATTCCTTTCGGCAAGAAAATACGGTCACTGGTTAGTTGTAATAAAGCTTCCAATTACGAGAAGAAGACAAAATCTTAATCACAAGAGAACATATTTTTTCTCCCTAAGAAAATACCACATCTGGAATTTATCAATAAGATATACCATACTTATAACGCGAGACAGAAGCTCTAGGGCACGACCTTACTTGAACAGGATCTGTTCTATAGGCTCGTACCTCTGTACCCTTGAGTTCTAAGGAGACAGGATCCCAAGTCTGGTGGATGAACCAAGACTGTGTGATCAGAGCGTGATTAACAGCATCCAGGCTCCTTGGTGAAGCCCTGAAGCAGTAGAGGATCGTTCTCAGACAGTTAAAACCTGTCTGGGATGATCACACAGTTGTCTGACAGACTTCCCTTTTTTTTCTTTTCTTTTTTGAAACCCTGTCTGGGACGATCACACAGTTGCTTCAAGCTGGTTCAATTCGAAGTGCTGAAAGGTTTGGATTATGTGCTTATACATATAATCTGAGATTATGTTGTGAATTACAAGTCAAGAAAGTTGGCTGATTTAGTTTCAACCCAAACCCTAATCTACGTTTGCGTGTGCTTAACACAAGAAACTTGCAGAAATTGTCATTATCAACATTTTTTTTTTTTGATTGACTCCTTAAAGGTTGATAGTGATATAAATGGCATTGAAGCCCAAATAAGAAACTTTATGTTTGGATATAGAAATTGTGAGGAAATTGTATCACTTAATTCTCAATTGGGTCAAAGCCTAATCTTCAGTATCTTCTCACAACTTTGTTCATGAAATCATGCACACACACACACACACATTCTACTTAAACACTTATGAATAATCCATGAAATCAAAATTTATAATCCATCAAGTAAAGGGACAACAAATAATTAATCAAACTTTAAAAATAAATGTTCAAGAAAATCATCATCAAGTCATAGATTTATTAAAAAAGAAATTGAGGATACCAAAACGTAACACAATCCCATATCGGAACATTATAAAAGTTATATACAGCACTTATTACATGAGATGGAAGACAAGGGACACGACCTTACTTGAACAGGATCTGTTCTATAGGTTCGTACTTCTGCATCCTTGAGTTCTAAGGAGACAGGATCCCAAGTCTGGTGGATGAATTATGACTGTGTGACCAGAGCGTGATTAACAGCTTTCAGGCTCCCTGGTGAGCCCTGGAGCCGTAGAGGATCGTTCTCAGAGGGTATTATGCCCTGTCTGAGATGGTCACGCAGTTGTCTGACAGACTCACAAATTCTTTTTTTCTAACTTTCCTGAGAAATCAATGTTGTTGACAAACTACCATCTTTCCATTTGTTTTTTTAAGTCTTCCGATCTGCAAAATGTTACATTTGGCTACTGGTTAATTGAACTAATTAACTTCCCTATATTTTTAAATGTGAGTGAATGGGCTGAGGTTATGGGTCCATGGATCCGATTTTGGTAAGCCCAATACTGTGTTACACATCACCGGATAGGATATTATCTGGTGTTAAGATGTAATGTGGACAGCCACTTGTCATGCATTGATTGGAGGAAAGTCTATCAATCATATCAACATTAGAAAGATCTTCCTACTTGGTTAGAAGAGACCCCACAGGATCTTTTTCCGACCAACGACGACACGGAGGGAGATATGTGGATATGGCTCCAAGATAAAGGGATAAGAGTGGATGAATTCTTGTTGGATCTCGACCGTTGGATCCACAAAATCAAGCGAACTAACCGTCCAATTTGAGCCGTGAAGGACGACCACAAGATTACCCTATGTAATGAAATACAACACAAAGCCACGCACATAAGCTTCACATTTTAGCTGGTACTGTCAGTGATCTATCACCACCGCAGCCTCCTTGAAACCCATTTTCTTTACCGGAATTCCAGGTTGGATTAAATGGCAACCGTAACGACCCAAGCCTCGGCTGCCATTTTCCGGCCATGTGCTTCCAGATCGAGGTTCCTGGCTGGGTCCTCTGGGAAGCTGAACAGGGAAGTCGCCATTAAATCATTGGCATCTTCTTCATCAAGTTCTTCCCTCAAGGTTGAAGCCAAGAAAGGCGAGTGGTTGCCGGGTGCGGCCTCGCCGGCTTACCTCAACGGCAGGTATATATGAACTTCTCCCCATTTTACTTTTTCATATGTCATTTAAAAGGTGAAAGTCTTTAGTTGAAACGACTGGTATTATTTTCACCCATTAAGGCTGAAAGCTGTTTAAACATGCAGTCTTCCAGGTGACAATGGGTTTGACCCCCTGGGGCTTGCTGAGGACCCTGAGAACTTGAAATGGTTCGTCCAGGCAGAGCTTGTGAACGGGCGTTGGGCCATGCTCGGTGTTGCAGGCATGCTATTGCCTGAAGTTTTCACAAAGATTGGCATAATCAATGTTCCCAAATGGTATGATGCCGGCAAAGAAGAGTACTTTGCATCCTCATCGACCCTCTTCGTGATTGAGTTCATTTTGTTCCACTACGTCGAGATCAGAAGATGGCAAGACATAAAGAACCCTGGAAGTGTGAATCAAGACCCTATCTTCAAGCAATACAGCTTGCCTCCCAACGAAGTTGGATACCCAGGTGGGATTTTCAATCCACTGAACTTTGCACCAACCCTGGAAGCCAAGGAGAAGGAGATCGCCAATGGTAAGTGGTGATCAGAAGAAACACTGGTTTGGTCATTGTAAGACTTGCTTCTCGATTGGTCTAATCTTTTATGGTTTGTGCACACAGGGAGACTGGCGATGCTGGCATTCCTGGGGTTCGTGGTTCAACACAATGTGACCGGCCAAGGGCCATTTGACAACCTCTTGCAGCACCTCTCTGACCCGTGGCACAACACCATTGTTCAAACCCTGAGGGGTTACTAAGGCACAGAGCAGATCCAACTGAGATCCTCTGTTCTTTCTTTTGTACCCATTAGCAGTGGATGATTGAGTGAGATCTGAGCATCAATGTATAACAAGAAAACCTTCAATGTACAGGGGAACCAAGATGGAATTTATGATATTGTTCACATTACTTGCGAGGCACACAGTTTACAACTCATTTTCTCCAGCTACAATCAAGTCAAACTAAAACAAACACCACACCAATTGATTGAACATGGCAATCTCATAAAACACATTCCATTCAATCTAATTCTACATATTTGGTTATCTGCTAGAGTATAATGTACAGCTCAGGTAACTGACTTGTTTTCAAGGCAGTTACCCATACATGTTACACATGCAGACAAAAAAATATATACAGGTGATCTAGCAATTCTGTATAATGCATATTCTACATGCAGCTTGCACAACTGATAGCTGCCATCAGACTGTCTGGATGTTTCACCAACTTAGTTTGCTATGCTTGTAACTGCTGCATAGCATGTACAAGGCGCACCAGCTTCCAGTTATAGTCGGATGAAGGGACAT
Organism: Moringa oleifera; assembly: GCA_021397835.1. Taxonomy (NCBI): domain Eukaryota; kingdom Viridiplantae; phylum Streptophyta; class Magnoliopsida; order Brassicales; family Moringaceae; genus Moringa; species Moringa oleifera. Next base: position 5,457,685 of record JAJFZO010000344.1, on the reverse strand, counting down.
CAACTCATGCAAGGCTAACTAGGTTTCTGCAGAAAATCAGATAAAAAGGTTCAATGGACAAACGTATCCAGTTGATCAGCAATCTTCTCTTAATGGGAACTCATGCAAAATTGGCAGACAATAAAACAGTTTTAATAGAACACCAAGCAAGACGCTAGCTGAAATCTTGTATTGTTGAGAAACAGAGTAAGTTATTCTGACGAATCCTGACCTGGTGGTAGGAATTCTCATCAAACATGGAAATACCACAAGGGCTAGATGCAGCAATCCAAGCACGATGCCCATTGTCACAGACAGGTTGAGGAAGATCAAAGTTGCTACTGGTTTGATAAACCAAAGGATTTCCTTGTAAGTTCATGTCCATCCCATGCCTCAATTTCTTATCATCTTGCAAATTTAAACTACCGTATGGTGAGTATGAATATTGTTCACCAAGTTGTAAGCTTAAACATCCATTTGCAAACTCATTCAAGCCACCACTTTGCTGTCCAATATTATCAACTTGTCCCGAATTGCCAAGCTCCACCTGGTTGCCAGAGCCAAAGAAACCAGAATAGCCTGGAATGGAGGTGTCGGCAGAGCACTCCATTTCTCTGTATATTATGAAGGCAGAATGAGAAGGAGAAAAAAAAAAGGAAATAGTTGTTAGCATGGGTCATTTAACAATTCCTGAGGCTTAAGAAAAAAATGTCATGAAGGTAAATTCCATTTAAATATAAGTAAGATAGGGAATTGGACATTGTAACTTACAAATAGTGGTAGACTTACCTATTAGGCAAAAAGTTTGACTCATGTGATAACATCATATGCTGATTGTCATTATCCGGAAGCCAAGATACAGGTTGTGCTTCTTGAACACCCCCCATTACCAATGGCATTGACATTCCATTGTGAAACTGCATTGGAGAAGAAGTTCACATAAGATTCTTTTCAAAAGAGAAAAGGAGGTGGGGGGGAGAGCTAGCTGGTGGGAAGGAGAGAGAAGATGGAGAGAGAGAGAGAGAGAGTCAGTAATAGCGATTTTCACCTGGCTGGTGCACTCTAGTGGTACAAGTTGCATCTTCCCAAAATTTTCCTGCCAAGGAAGTAGCTGCTATAAGCATATTATACCAACTTAGAAGTTGATTACTACTTGGTATGTATTTAAGTAAGTCGAATAGCATTACTCAAGTAGTTTGACAAATCCTTACGAAGTTTGTGGTACAGGTGACCTCACATGATCTCCAACTTATTTCAGAAATTTAATGTCTCGACATTATTATGAGTATTTTGCAACTTTAGAGCACTATGCAAAACACATGTATATAAGTTACTAGCTCAGATGAGGGAACGCAATGCCTAGTATGCACTTTGTTACATGAACAGATATCATACCTTGTGCAGGCGGATTCGGTCAATTGATCCCCTTAGCGAGTCTTCCAATTGCTTAAGGGATTCTAGATTGTCAATCGTATCCAGATTACTCCAATAGCTGAATAATGGCAGAATAGAGTAAGAATTAGGAAATGCTGGTAAACAATATGCATTGATCTGGCTGATTTAGACACATTAGGATTCTATTCACATGCAGCCCAGTCCACGCATAGCAGGTAGAGTACATGCAGAACTGTTATGAAGTTAACGAGGACAAAGCTAACATGAAGTAAGATAAGGATCTGACCGAGAAACCAAAACCAAAAAAGATGCGAACAAGCTGATTTCTCTTTTCAGAAATTTAACTTTGTCATAAATGGCCAGCAACTGAAGGCTACGTTTTTACGGAATCAAAAGGTAAAGCACTAACTATTTTCCACACGATAATTGGGTTAAGAAGATCGGAAATAATACTTTAAGGCAGTGCAAAGTCCCTTGGATAATTATCTATTCACCCTCAGCTGATATATTGATGGTAAACTACAAGAATCCAGATGTCCCCACTACAAGCTAGTCATACCAATTCTTCTTTATTGGATTCAAATGGTACCAGATCTCGACATTAAAAAATCTGACTAAATGCTTTTAGATTAACTTCTGATGTGAAATCCTGAAGGACATTTTTCTGAATAAAAAAGGAAACACATAAACTTCGAAAAGTAGGATAAACACAAAATGACAAAGATTAACATTTGGATGCAAATTAAACCTTGACCAACAGACAGATCATACACATATTACACTTTGTAACAATTGAAACACACACAAGCCAGCAGACACAGACACACACAAACCGAATCCAATATAATCACTGACAATGGTTGTATATAGCACAAAGGACAAAAGAATCACAGATTTTGATTCTTCATGGTTCTTATCATTACCCTGTGACATTCAGAACTCAAAAATAATTGATGTGCCTCTGTGCATGTCTGTGTCTCTTGTTTTCATTATTACAATGTGTAGATGAAAGCTGAAAATAAAATGGTATCACTGTGTTTGTTGTGTCATGTGTGTATACACATGAACAAAAATGGAAAGTAATTGATCTGACAGAACACCGTAAATAGTGAGATTTGATAGCATGACTGCCTCATCTCATGCTAACTTATGAATTCCAGGAACCAAAAAGAATAAGCAATACTATAACAAACAAAAGCTCCAAAGGTGCACCTCAGTCTCCTATGTACTTCCGTAAGCTGAGCTTGCAGTAAAGTTACTTGATTAGTCAATTCCTGCCATAGTGATTTACAAGAAACATTTAACCAATGCAAATTATGACCTGAAAATCTCAAATCAGAGTATTGCAAAGGAGTCATTACCTCAACTGTTTGATTGCTGCAGAAGAAAAAAAAAAAGAAAGAAGGAAAAGTTCAGATGATTGCTAAGATTGGAATAAAAATAAATCTTACGAATACGCTAGGAAGAAGAATTATTTATCACATACGTTTCACCTAAAAACTCCTGTATATTTACATCATGGTCGAGCTTCTTGAAGGTTTTCTTCAATACCTGTATTTCCAAAGAGAACTCCAAAGTATTAGCATGACATCATACAGAATGATGAAGGTTCATGCTTCATTTGGGACAAGAAAATAACATATTAAGAAACGAGTTGTCAAAAGTCTTACTTCAAGGCTCTCTAATTTCCTGTTACAGTCAAAATGAAAACACTAAGTTATAATGCAATCAAAATTCAACGAACAAAATGAAAAGCATTAGAATTTCAGAACACACCTTTTTGCCCTCTCCTGTGGAGTCAATTGCGCGAACTTAGCAATGACCTCTTCAATATTGCTAAAAAAGCAGAATTTAAACTATATTAGTGCATGGCAAACCCAATCACCTTACTCGGTTCTTCAAATTTTCCTTTTAAATCTCTTCTATAATTACCCTCCCTTCTCCCTCCCCCCTCACTCCTCCCCCTCTAATACCGATAGATGCATGCACTCATGCACACAGATATAAAAGAATAGCATAACAGCTTTTATGACAAGTGTATGTGCGTGTATAAACAAAAGTGCTCTTTCTAATTAACAACTCTCGAAATTAAACATGAATGTTAGCTATTGAATGTGAGATTTAGGCTTTTGAAATACTACAATGAGGCTGTACCCGCACAATCATGTGTTTTTTGGAAATGTGATTATGGTAAATTTACTGACAACACCAAATCATGGTTATTGCAACATTCAGAGCAAATGATGAAATATGAACATCTTAGACACATTTTTCACAGTACATATCACACAGCCTATATTTGGTTACATTAAGAGTATAGTCTACCTAGTTTGGCCTACATTCTCTTGGGAAAAAAAAAAAACAACTGGGACAAAAGTAGAAAGACAAATACAGGATAACATGCAGAATAGAGAAACAGTTCAAATCGCATCTAATTTACCTGCATTGCTAAAAATATCTAAGAAGAATAACATAGAGGTTTTAAGAACGGCCTAAGGCAATGATGTATCATCATGCATTAGAATATACCAAAACAAAAACAATGTATGTCTCATCTCATGATACCAGACCCAACCCCAACAAAAATAATATGGATTTGTCCATCAAAAAAGCCTCGTCGAAAGAGACACCATAGTACAAACAAAAGTTGTATCTTTCAAAAGTAGAAACAGGGTATTGGACATACAAACACAATGAAATTGTAGTAACTTATACATTTTTCATTTAAAATATCATTAGAATGTGTGTTTATCTGTATCAAGCCAAGACACTAAATCATATGTTGATTTGGTGCAGTTGGTCTAGACAAATATGGGATGGTGTACTGACTTTATTGGGTGGTTTAGGGCTCAATAGCTGCTAAAATTAAAGCTTAGGCAGATCTTCATGCTCCTAAAAGTAGAAGAAAGCTTATGGCACTAATTCCTTTCCTTATCTTTCGGTTTGAAGGAAGAGGAATTAGAGGGCTTTTGAAGAGGTGAACAACCTCTGTGATGGTTGGGGATAGGTGGATTCATGCTACGGGGAATTCTTTCGTAACGACTTTATAGTGTTCATAGACGCCCTTACCTTTGGATAGCTAACTATGTGTACATGGTTGACACACCCTTGGTGCCTTTTGTAATTAATTTATAATATCACTTAGCTTCCAATTAAAAGAAAAAAATGCATCTACTTGTTCGTAAGTGTCTACAAAAATGTTCTATAAAAAATGACATTACTGACATGCAAGCAATTTTAAAATAGAAGATGCAGCAAAAATGAAGAACAAATATGATCAGATAAATTTAGAAGTATCTACTATGGAACAGCCACCACATACCTGCGCTCTCCATGGAATAATGTAGGCCTCCCTGTTGGGGAAAACATGAGAAGGACAATATCGATATCACATAATATTGACAGCTCCTTGGCTTTCTTCAAAATCCCATTTCTCCTTTTTGAATAAGTTACTTGCCGATTGCTCGTGCTCTCTAACCTTTTAATCTTCAGCTTAACCCTTCCCATCCTGCAATTGATAGGAAATCCTTTAAAAACTCCTATAACTAAACTTTAAAATAATTGAATTTAGCCAAAAATTCAATATTTTCCCTCTATACTTTCTGAAGATTCAACATTTACTCACTTTAGAATAAAAAAATACACTTCTCCAACCAAAGCTTTCGTCCCAGGCACCACCACCAAACAACCGTAAAAATTTCACCAATAGATCGAACCCAAATTCATAAGAAAGTTTTATAATTTGAAAATGACAATACATAGAGACTGGGACATAAAAGAGCCATGACTTTTGTGAACACCCATTAATTTTGTTGCCCTGCTCGCAAAGAGAACAAAGCACTATATACTCGGCAGATACTCATCAGGCTGTGGGGGTGATCGAACTTTAGAAACCCCAGAAGAAAAAAACCATACATCGGGAAAAAACAAAATCCAATGACTTTGCTTGATAGAATCAAACCTTTCTCAAAATAAACAGACTCCCTATACTCTTTGCATTGAAAATCAGCATAATTCATCATAAAAAAAGGAACATTTATAACACCCAAATAAAACATACCCAGATGAGAAGATACAACAAGGAATAAGAAATAAGAACAGCACAAACGGTTTTAGCGAGAAGAGATCATAATTACTGGCAATGAAGCAAGCAAAAAGAAAAACAAGAAAAAGAAAAAAGAACAATAAATTAAAGCAGAAAGATATGGAGGGAGGGAGAGAAACGAGAAATAACTTACAAAATTGGCACGAGGGGTCAACCTACGATTTCGGTCGTCAAATTGAGCGGGACCATCCAAGGAGAAATCTTGCGCGTAGAGTGAAAGACTGTTAGTATTTACTGGGAGAGAGAAACAGAGAAGTGACTGAAATGAACGGTGTAATACATTGTGTGACCTCTAACAGAGATCAATCTAATGGGTTCCTTTCCTCCTTCGAACAACCATATTCTGATTAGAATAATGAATGTTATTCAAGCTATAGAGGAAAAAAAAAACTTTATTATAAAGTTTAAAACTTTATGAATCAATTATGAAACTATTTAAAATATCATTGTTTCTCTTTTACTATGCAAGTGCATAGATTAAAAAAATAAGAAATGACAATAAGTGTAGCATTTTTTATTGGACACTACTCGGACCCAGGATGTGCCACATGGCACTACCTAAATTCCTAGTGCCTGTAAAACAAAAAAAAAAAGAATTATGTGATATAAACATATGCAAATTGTCATGATGTTACCCGAATTGTGTTAAAAAAAAATTCTTTTCTTTTCTTTTCTTTTCTTTTGACAGTCATAGAATCATAGGTGGAAGGTATGGCTATAATGATGATGGTCCTTTGATGGCCATCTCTATCACCTGGAAGCCTATCGAAAGCATAAGTGGGTTTTATATATAAATGTTATTTACATATACTTGAAAACAGAGCTAGACTTGAAGATGCATATAATTGGTCGGAGGTTCTGTAATAGTGCAAAGTTTCACCAAAATTACTTCTTTTCAACGGTTCTTATGTGTAAGCAAAACTGTAGTTCATGTGCCTTCACCTCAGTTTGATGCTTTTACAACAAAAAACGAAAAAAAGCAAAAGAGAAACAAAGAAAGAACTGAAAAACCCAGGTTGATTTCTGTTGCATGGGACTAGATTAGATATCCAAATCAAATTCAAGACTGAGAAAATGTTCCCTTCTTATAACAAGTTCAATATATACAATCATGTTTGCGGTGTCTACTGGGGAAACTGTGAAGGCATAAGCTTCAGGATAATCAATTGAGAGTCATCATTTGCGACCAGCTTCTTCGAGTTCTCGCAACCCTCCAACCTTCTGTTCAATCTCCTCAATCAGCTCCTCTCGGCCCAGCTCTGCTCTAGCAGACTCTTCTATGTCTTCTTGCTGCAATCACAGTATAGAAATCCTCGGTCACATTTTTCTTTTCTTCTTTTTCATTCAACTCCTCCACAATATCAGTAGAGCACTAAACTAATCTTGCCCTTTTATTGCATTAACGAATATTAATTTAATGAAAGTAAGGACTGAAGTAAAGAGTACCCTCTCATAGACCCAGTTGCCAGTCCCATCTCCTCCATCTTTCCTGTAAGCTTCTGAGTCATAGTATGGATCCTGGACCAGGCTTACAGATTAGAAATCAAACAGAAGTTTATACAAAAGTCAAATTTTATGAAGCCCAAGGAGGGTTCTCAAGAGATGAAATGAAAGATTCTTACCTTTGTGGAGCCAAAGAATAAACAGCCCCAGCAAGTGAACATGATGTAGAAAGTATCTGCAGTACACAAACTAAGATTTATAAAGATACCTATACATTGATCCATTGAGGAAGCCAATGAATGGCTGAGTACTTACAAACATTCTTTATAGCTTGATCACTGAGATGCCACACAGATTTGCTGGTTATAATATCTCTTTGTCCTTCAATCTGCTGAACTAGAACTGCCATTAAAGGCCAATCTGGTACTGGTAGTGCATTCACTTTGCATAAAGACCCTCTTTTCTCTTTGTTTCCTTCACTCTATTATACATCTCACCGAAACCCAATATTAAATAATTTCTATAAAGCTTGCAGTATTGAACCATGCATACACACTGCTGCCAAGATATGACAAAGTCTCTCTTACTGATTCTTGAGCAGCAAAATGTATAGAATGTCTACATGGTTTTTACAATCAACAAATTGGCAAGGTACTTACCTGTAGCCACCCTCGGCGTAGCCTTGTGCTTGAACATTGCTTAAGCTGCAGAAACAGCAAGATTCTTATCTTCGCCATTTGTAGACCATCATGTAATAAGAACTTCTAAATGTGAACTGATGAAGATGAGTTGCGAGATCATACCTGTGTCGAAGATGGATACATGTCTGGCTTGTTGGGTTGCAGTTGCAGAGAGCTGTGAACATGTGGTTTGGTGATAGAGAAGCTCATGATAGCTTCAGCCATTGCTTCCGAAGAGGAGAAATCAGATTTTGCATTCAAATGAGGGAGTTCTCTTTGCTGTTTTGCTTCTGCTTTATGTGGGATGGAAAGAGGATAAGGAAGCCATTTGCATCCACCCTTCCATTACAAACAAACAAATGTTGGGTACGGATTATTATATCCTGTAAATGACCAACATATCCTTAGTCTTGATTGCAACAAAGCCCTGTACAAAAGATAAATAAATAAATAAGACCCACATTTGGAAAATTACTTCCAAATTTGGGAATTGAACAATTCTATCACCAGATCCAAAAATTGATGTGTCTGTATCAATGATAAATATTAACTAACTATGAAATCATGAGACAAACATACCTAATGCATTCTTTTGAGGGGTCATGAACAAATAGAATATTTGGTTTGCTAACTGAAAAGTTACAAAGAGCACCGGAGAAAGAAAGATTAAAAGTCCCACTATAACAGAGAACTAACATCATTTTGTGAAATGGAAGAGTTAAGTATGCACAGGTTGGCAATATGCATTGACAAGCATAGTTTGGGAAAATTCCTGGGTCGGCGTTCTATTGTTGAAAATATAGAAGACTGAAAATTCTGGTCGTGGCTGTGGACGACTTGAGGTCGTGGAGAAGCCCCCAAACCAGAAAAACTTCCTATGTGCCTCCATTAAGCCTCTGGTTTAGACCTTCTGTCTCCTTCCAAAGCCTGACAACAGGTTTGCCTCTCTCAAGTTGATCTGGAGAAAATTTCCGCATTTCCTCGAGAAATCCCAGATGGGTAGGACAGGATTGTTTGATCTTGAGAAGCACTTTGCTTTCTATGGGGCGTACCACAGCAACCCGATTAACATTTTGATTCACACCTTCTTTGTGTGGCCAATTTTCTTCACTTCCCTTGTTCTTTTCTACTTTACGCCTGCTGTGTATGACCTCTCTCACTTCGGGTTTGTCCCCTCGGCGTTCAATCATGCCCTGGTTTTGAATTTTGGGTTCTTTTTCACTCTGGTGTACGGTTTGTTCTACATTTGCATGGACAAGAAAGCAGGATCTTTGGCTGCTTTGCTTTGCTTTGTTTGCTGGGTTGGGGCCGGCTCTCTTGCTGTGCAGCTTGGCTTTTCTCTGTCATGGAAGGTAAGTGATCTTTCTGGTTGATGAGAAATTGTGTAGAAAGGAAAAATTTTCCTTTTTATACTTCTAATTGTTGGTTGCAGGCGAAGAAGACTTGAATTGGCATAAATCATTAGGCATAATATTTTTGATTTCCTGTAATTCCCCTCTTGTTGGTTGCATTAAATCCATGTGAATTCTGTTGTTGACTTCAGATGCCAACTCTTCTGCCAATTTATTGTTCCTGTTGACATCTTTATTTACTACTCTTACTCTGCTACTCTTTTGATTTTGACATGTTTAGTCAGTTTAGAGCTATTGCGGAGCTGAAACAACCCCTTTTATAGCTATTGTTTTGGAGAAACAATTTGGGTCTGTTTGACTGATCTGGGTGGCCAGTGATGAGCAGTCTTTGCTCTCAAATGGTCTTTACCTTTGTGTTAGTCCAGTCATAGCTGAGAAATCATTTGCCTGTTGAATATGAGAAATCATTTATAATGGGTATTAGCCATCCCAATGGATGCAGAATATGCAGAAATTTTTGGAGTTTTAGTGAATAATTGGTTCATTGATCTTATGTTCTCATGAAACATGTGACATAAAGTAGCTGAGGCTCCACCTCTGTGTTCCACCTACCTGTCTTACTTCAAATGCATTAGTTGGAATTTTGGCTAACTGGGATTAAGAGCAACAAAAAGTTCAACAAAAGTTCTGTATATTCTGCTCTGAACTTTCCTAAACATCATTGAAATTTGAAATTTGAAATTTTGGAAACCTGAGGTAGAAAGTTTAAAATGATCGCATTGTATATGCCTTCAACTGATCAGATTGTTTCTCTTTTTCTTTGTTTTGCTGCCCTCTTGTAGGGAGTAACCTTATTCATTGTTTTGTTCTGATACATTGATACCTGTATTGGTCTCTCATGATTCCCTGCACACTTGCATCCCTATGACAGATTAGGCTTAAATTTTCTATCTTTTATATTTTGGCCATATAGAGATGTGACTTCAAAGTTAGAACAAAGTACTGAGCAGCAGCAACCAGGCTGCTTTAGTCTGTTGTAGGTAAATGCAGTTCATGAATTCATTGGCCATTAAATTATGCTTTTGAGAATTTGAAGCTAGAAATACTTCAGCAAATGGAAGGAAAAAAAAAAACGGGGAAGCAGAAGAGAGACATATTAAGCCTTCTAAACCCAAGTTGGGCCTAGGAAAAATTGATCCCTCAGTGTGGAAAATAACTGCTATAAATCATTGAGAAGTATTTTGGTTGCTTTAAGTTTTGTCTGGTTACTCTAGAAATTTTGAGCATATTGCTCCTTAAAGATAATTTTCTGAACTAACTCGCGAAGTTGTCATACTTGTTTTGCCTCTTTTTCAAGTTCCAACTCCATTTGCTTCTAAAACTGACTTATATTCAGGTAGTGCTGGCATCTCAGTTGTTCTGTTGGACTGGACAGTTTCTGGGCCATGGAATCTTTGAGGCGAGTCTATACTTTCACCACATGACATTTCCTTCTGTTTCCTGTTATTTCAGATACATGTCACCTGATTATGATATTGATGGAAGGAACTATTCTTTTGCAGAAACGGGCACCAGCTCTTTTGGACAATCTTGTTCAAGCTTTTCTGATGGCTCCTTTCTTTGTATTGCTGGAGGTAAGAGTCATTTTCTTCCTTTAGTAAAATTTTCCCTTGCTTCCCTGATGGTTCATATGATTTGAATAATGAAAATTGCAACGCAATGGCTTGATACAGGTTCTTCAAACAGCCTTCGGGTATGAGCCATATCCAGGGTTTCATGCCAGAGTCAAAGCTAAGATAGAGACTGAAATCAAAGAATGGCGGGAGAAAAAGCAGAAGAAAGCATAAATCGAACTCTGTAATCTTGATGAACAAAATGGTTTTGTCCTCCTTGTCATCAAACTAGGGTAGATGCTCTGTATTTTGATTAAACATTTTGAGACTTCTTCACCTCAGCTGCTGCCTATAGAATACATGTTCTCACTTTGCATCTCCACATAAGATTTGAAATCAAGCTGTCTCAGAAGTATTATTACCAGATTCTGTTGATTCCATGTCTCACCTGGTACTATGCTGAATTGCCTATGGAGCTATCGCCATAATCTCATTTCAACCAACAAGATCTTCTCTTCAATGGCATTACACTTGTCTGATCTGATCTTGTGCTGTTTTTTTCTGACAAAAAAGAATACAATAATATTTTTGTAATTTATAATATTATTATAAGATAAATAAAAAAGTAAATAAATTTTATCATGATTTTTAGTTCTGATTGACAGAGTATTATATTTCATATTTTTTAATTGAGATTGACCAATCAATTATTAAGACTTTACTATTGCATTAGAGTAACTTAAGATCAACTGGCTCTTATTTAGATTCAAGATCTCTCTTGTCAAAAAAGGAGGTGGTTGCAACTTCCTGACACATTTTTTATAATATTTGTGCAATAAGGTAATTAAAAGAACAAGAATTGCTCCTCCATGTTGTCTTATTAAGAAAAACCAGAATTTTATTTAATAAATTTTTTCAAAAAAAATCCAGTTGTTGGTGAAGATAGTTTTACCCATGCACCGAAAATCAAAAGCCACTTCATGGGTTCTCAGTCTTTGCTGGAAAACATACAAAGAGACAAAAGCAAAATTGCCAAACATTGATGCTTGGCATTGCAACCACCGCCACAACATTTGAAATCTTTGTCTTAATTTATGTCGATTTGGTAATGGCTAGACTCTACAAAACTACAAAATTTTCAATACCCATTGAAATAAATAAATAAATAACTAAACCCAAAAGTCAAAATCTTTTATGATTATTATTATTGTCATTAAAATATGTTTAGAATTTGAACTTGATCCATCAACTTTTCCTTTGTTCCCAACCAATTGTAGTGTAATAAATTTGAGTTTATTGGTTACAATCTAAACTCTACAAATTTTGATCTTAATTTATTGAGAAAATTAATTTTTTTCAGTCAAGGTGAATCAAATTGGGCCCGATGTTGGTCGATCAAGTTAGGGCAGCCTGATTATTAATTACAAATAGAAGTGCCAACATAAGATTTTTCTAAGTCCTAAATCAAAACTTCAAAGTATAAAATTCAGCTGATTTCATTCTCCCCCTAATGCTAGGGATTAGAGGCCAATCACTTTTTGCCACGTGTTTTTTTTTGTCTCAATTTATATCCTTCTGTTGCAACAGATGAAACAGGGCTCACTTTGCCAGGTCAGCCATACCCAATGCTAACGCTTAATCAAACTCTCGGATTAATTTAACTTATCCTGGTTTAGTTTTAGTCTTCACTGTACCCAACCAAAGGCCGCCAAGTGGATACAGCTGGCTTTTGATTAATTGCGGACCCACAGTGAACGTCAATTTCTCTAAATGCTTACGTGGCTGAAACCCAGGTGGTCAGTTTTTGTGAGGTCACGGTCAGGAATGAAAATTGTCAAAAACAAGCAAAATCTCACACGCTTTCACATGTGATTGGATTTTTTTCCTGAAAAGGAAAGGCTAATTATGTCATTATATCTAATCTTTTAACTCATATTATTAATAAATTTAAAAAATGAGAAATAAATTTAATATGTTTTTTTTTTAAGGCAGAATATGATTAGTAAGGCCAGTCAATGAAGAAGCCAATCTTTGTCTAATATTAGTTCTTTCCCAGATGAGAGTGCTAAATCAAATCATCAGCTAATTTTTTTAATTATGTATTAATATTATTTTTTTCTAAAAGCCAATAAAATATTAAACCGTTGATTCGCAATTAGAGATGTCTTGGGAAGCTTTAAACTAGATATTTTGTTTCATAATTAATTTTATACATAATGAAAAATCTAAGGTAAATATAAAAAATAAATTATATTTCTTTAAATTTAAAAATTAATTCAATTAATAATATATCTAATCCTTTAATATAATTTTATTAGATTTTGTTTTATATAATCATAAAAATATATTAAAAATTATTTAAATAAATTTTATAGTTTACTTTAAATTCATCCTTTAAATTTAAATGATTATCAACTCATAAATTGCTTTCTACAAGTTTTTATAGTTTTAATAATATAAATTTTTTATTAAAAAATATTCAAATTTTGATACTTTTATAATGATAATTTAAATATTTTTATTTATAAAAAATAAATTAAAATTTATCATATAATTTTTTTAAAAAAAATAAATTAAATAAAATTAAAATATGGGATCCACACTTTAACATGTAAAGCAAAAAATATATGTACTTAAATTTTTTTAATTTTATCTTAAAATTTAATAATTGAATTATGTAATTAAATTAATTCATATTAAAGTTAATGAATTCCTAAAAACGAATTTAAGAATTCTCGCATATTTAAAGACTTTGACTCAACTAACCATTGTAGATATCCATCGATTCACATGGGAGAAAAGCATGGTATTACACATGATTACCAAAAGATGCATATAGTCAAATGGAGCAAGTAGCTAGATTAACAATCATTCACTGTTTTAATCTTGTCTTATTACCAAATCGACATCTGATAATTAATTGAGAAACATTTAATGTTGTTTAAGACTTTTTCAGTAGAGGTCCTAGGTCATGCCTTCTCCCATTTGGAGATCACTTGATGTTCTGTTTCAACCTGAAACTATGGACCACCTTCTCTCCCATCACTAGATTTTGTCTTCACACACCAAGACTCAATCTTTGATGCAAATACCATCAAATATCTTTTTGCAATTTGGGTACCAATTTTCCGATTTTTCGTTTTCTCTCCACCCGTATAAATTTTTTCTCTCCGAGAAACATATGAGGGCATTTTGGTCATTTTTCATTGGATGAACAGAGTTTAGCCTATGTATATATAATTTTTCAAAGCTCATCTTTGTAATCTTCCATGCATTTCAGGAGTTGCTGACCATAAAAACACAATATAGAAGTTATTTTAATGCACGTTGGATAAACTCGGTAAACAGGTGAACCCACCAAATCTTATTGGATCCTCTAACCTTCCTGATATATAATTATCTTGAGATGTATTCTAATAAAGATTGATTAGCCGTAATAAAGTTTGGTTCGAGATATTCAAACGCAATTAATTTGGTAATTAACTCAGAATTACATGCATGGGGCTTTAGATGAGTTGTCTTTGGTCAAAATTTGGAAAGAATTTTAACATTATTCCACAGGGAAGATTAAAGAGAGAAAGAGGGCTGAAACAGCATGCCAAGTTGCCTTAGATTTCACGTTTCTTTTTCTCTCTCTCAAAAAACCAGTATTTAGGGCCTTTTTGTTCCTCTCTACGGCTTTTCTCTTAACATCTCTCCAGCTTTCAGGTCTGCAACTTTTTAGCTCCATGGCTTTTCTGCTTTTTCTCTCCATCGCGATCTTTTCTTCCTAGATTATCTTAAAAACTTCTCCTGTATCTCTTTCTCTTATCTCCCTTTACCAGGTATAGTTTCCTTTCGAGTTCTTAATTATTCTTCCGCTTTCTTTGTTGCCTTTTGGTTTCTCAGTGAGGTGCCTTGAAGCTAGAGCTGTTTGGCTCGGTACCCATTCGAGATAAGCCTGGTTCTCGGGTTGTGGTGTTTATAGGAATTCAATCTGAATCTTGGATTTTGATTGAACGTTGAAGAGAACACCAAGATTCTGATACTAAAACAGGTTTCAGGGAAAGAAGCTTCCTCAAAGAATGGAAAGCATTCCTGTGGTTGCTAATAAGGAAGATGATCAGATGGATTTGCCGCCGGGATTTCGATTCCACCCGACTGATGAAGAACTTATCAGCCACTATCTGTACGAGAAGGTTCTCGACTCCAACTTCTCTGCTAGAGCCATCGGTCAGGTGGATTTGAACAAGTCTGAGCCCTGGGAATTGCCATGTAAGCTCTCTAATCATAGTTTCAGCAAGTTTCCCTTTGATAATCTTCTTGAACGAGAATGAATTAGTGCCTATGTACATCTTTTCATTTTTCTTTGATTGCTTGGATAAAGGGAAAGCGAAAATGGGAGAAAAGGAATGGTACTTTTTCTGTTTGAGAGACAGAAAATACCCAACCGGCCTCAGGACGAATAGGGCAACTGAGGCTGGATACTGGAAAGCAACAGGGAAGGACAAAGAGATTTACAGAGGAAAATCCTTGGTTGGAATGAAGAAAACCCTGGTGTTCTACAAGGGAAGAGCTCCTAAAGGAGAGAAAAGCAACTGGGTCATGCACGAATACAGATTAGAGGGTAAATTCTCTGTCCATAACCTCCCAAAGACTGCCAAGGTATGTCTTCATTCTTCTTTTCCCCCTGTTTTTCCCTCTGTTTTATTTGTTTTTACAGGGTGCAATGTTAACGGGTATCTTTCGTTATTGTTTTGCAGAATGAATGGGTGATATGCAGAGTGTTTCAAAAGACTTCTGGTGGGAAGAAAATCCATATTTCAGGACTAATGAAACTAGGATCTTATGGTAATGAATTGGGTTCTTCTGATTTACCACCATTAATGGATTCTTCACCCTACGGCGGCAAAACCAGAGCTTTTGCTGAACCGGCTCACGTGCCCTGCTTCTCCAACTCCACCGACGTCTTGAGAAACGAAGAAGATACAATTGATTTCCGCAGGAATCCTTTCCTGGCTGTTTCTTCTAATCCCACGGAGATTTTCCCACGAACCCCACTTGCAAATTCTCTCTACTCGCCTCAAACTGTGCCATTTGCTGGTAATCTTCAACTTCCGGGCTCTGTGTTCATGCAAGACCAGACAATTTTAAGGGCTTTGATAGAGAATCAAGGATCAAACATGAGGCAGAGTTTCCAAACAGACAGGGAAATAGTCAGTCTCTCACAAGAAACGGCCCTGTCCGCTGACATAAACACTGAAATCTCTTCAGTCATGTCGACTCTTGAAATGGGTAAAAGAGCATTCAGTGATCAAGAGGCTCCTTCATCTTCGTCTGGACAACTGGATCTTACTTCCTTCTGGAACTACTGAAATCAAGAACAGAGAAGCATATGGGCATGAATTTAAAATTGAAAAAAAAAAAAAAACAGAAGACAAAAGCTGCTTTGGTTTCTACTATAATCGTACGAAGATAGTGTCGGTCTGCGCATAGATATGGTAATTCTAGATAAAAATTTGAATGACAGTGAAGCATGTATAATATGTTTTGTAAGAAATTATATGATATGTTTCCATATTTGGGAGTGTGATTGAATTGGGTACTGTTATTATTGTCCACAAAATATAACATTTTAGTACTGAAGCTTTTACACATGTGAGATTGATTCAGATGAACTCTCATGTCCCTGGAAGAGTTGTTCCAGAGCACTCATCCCGTTCATAAAATGTTCTGTTACTGAGCTGTAATGCAATCCATGATGTAAGAAAATCTGATTTGGTTACTTATTTTTTTGATTGGACACTGTGGGTTTTTGGGCACATGATAAAATGTGTTAACTATGACTGCATAATTTGTGTCCTGCACGTCATCATCCTTAACCATATCAATGAAAACAGCTCAATTTGTATTGCATGAAAATTTTCTATTTCAAATGTTATTTTCTTTAGGATATGATAATCTCATTGGATTAAGATTATTAAATAAAAATATGTTTTTATAATTTATTATATAAATATAATAATTTATTTTATTAAATTATCACTTATCATTTAAAAAAAAAAATCATGGTCCAAACAGGGCCAACCAATCAAGTGGCTAACATAATTGGATGGGAAAATTGACCAAACATGTAAAATGCTTTTGACATTCCTTTTTATGGGATGGAATTATTGGTAAAACCTTCAGTTGCTATTTTTTACAAATTTTGGAATGTGCTGTAAACAATTGAATTTGAAAACTTCCACATAGAGAAGCCGATATCGACTAATTACACTAATTATTGGGTTTTTTTTTTTTAATATAAGGGCAACTTGAATTTGTTAAATCCATGTAATTAATAAAACCAAAAATATAAAAATAAAATTGCATATTTACTTTATAAACCTTAGATAAAATATATTTATTTAAACATTTTATTTATATGTAAAGAAATAAAGGCCTTTGTGTGTCCCCACAAAACGCTGATGTCAAGATCTGCAAAAGAGTTAGGCTTTCTCAACGGTTGACACGTAATTAAGTGGGCCCATAAGGGATTCCTGCACTAACGAGACACGCGGTTATGCTGTCTCTTGCGTCATCCTGTCTGGCCCAGTAACTCGGACTTTAGCCGCCGTTACTTTGCTACGTGGCAGCTTTGCTGGGCCCTCCAGCTGGGATGCTGACTTGGAAACATGGCAACAGCCCCACAAATATTCTCCCATCTTTATAGATAGATAGATATTGCCAATCTTGTCTTCTTATAGTTTCAATAATTAAAGCCCAACCTTTCTCAATCAGGCAAATGCATGTTGATCAATTTAATTTTCCTTTTCATGCTTAAATAATTTTTATATGAATTAATATAGACAAATTTTCAATATATTTTAATTGATATTATATATGTATGTATGTATGTAAGTTTATTGGTCATGGATGATGATGCTTGAAGGAATTAAATCGGCTTGGTTAGGATAAGATATGGTGAGGATTAATCTTATCTTTAACTACTAATTATGTATAAGTTCATTATTTTGCATTTTCAAATAAATACAAAATTTTCATTTACGACTTTTTTTTTCCTTTAAAAAGAATAAAATGGAACGATTACCTATACCATTGAAATCAATCATCTAGACAAGAATGTGATGATTTTTTTAATGTTCATGTTTGCCTAATTTTTTAAAAATATAAATCTAATTACCTCATTGATTGCTTAATTTGTGTTTTTATGGATAAACACAGGACCCAAATGTCAACATACCAACAAATCAAATCAAATCAGAATTAATTATGTTTACAAAATGGGTTAAATAGTTTAGACGGAATGAATTGATGGATTTATTGAAATTTTCCGAGTGAGGAATAGAATAATTGGCAATGCTAAGCTCACTTTCAAAGATTCCTAAAAATAAGAAAGAGATAAAAGAAAATTGCTTATTTTATGGGCAAAAAAAAAAAGGGTTTTCATCCTTTTGACTTTGGCCATGTGAGTTTCTTTCTTGTCATTGTCAAATTAAATCCAATGACTGTAAGTATATGCCTCAAAGAGTCAGCACTAGCAGACAAATGATCCATTCAATTCCAACAATTCCCTATATGTCTCAAATTAAACATTTGAGATATTTATTATGATGTAGAAAAACATGGGCTTAGGCCTTTGGAATTTAGGCCCAAAACCTCCACTCGTTCATCCTCAATTTTACCTCCAAAATTTTCTCATTTTTAGAGTTTAATTATGGCTTACAATTTAGAGTTCAATTATGGGTAAAAGTTTATAATTTAGAATTCATAGTTTAGGGTTTCAAGTTTAAAGTTTAGGATAATCATTTTTGCATGTCATCATTTTTTAGTAATATAGATTTCCGTATATCATCAAATTAGATGTTAGAAAAGATTAACGCATATATCTAATGATTCCATAAGATGGCAATTTGAAATTGTTAGAATTATTCAGAGAAAATCGAGAGAAAAATGTTAATTACCATAAATAAAATTATTCTATTGCAATTTTATAAGTTTAATTCATATTTTGGAGAAAAAAATAAAAAGTTATCCAAATGTGAGAGGAGTGATTACTTATCATTAAGGGTTACTCAAATGGGAGAAAATAGAAAAAAAAATCAAAAAAGAAAAAAAAATACACTTTTCTCACACTTTCCAATTTATCTTATGAATAAAGAGCAAAGGAAGTTTTTGATTTTATCAACATACTTTTGACTTTCTTTTTCCTTTTTCATTTCACCAACCATGTGAATTAATTCGCATGATTTCTATTTTTTCATTTTCATCTCATACCAACCATACCCAAAAGTTGAAAAATCAAATTCATACCAAAATTAAGGAATAAAATTGATATTATAAAATGAATTAAGAGAAATTCCATAAGATATATAATTGAAAGAATAATTTCTTATTATTGATGAAAATAAAAGATGATTTAGATGGTAATCTAGAGATTTTTAAATCTTCCGTGGCAAAATTTAGTGGAAGAACCGAGACGCTACTCATTCCATCTTTCCCACAAATAAAGTGCATACGGAACATGAGGATAAGCATTTTAATGATCAAAGAATGCTTTATAGGAACTTTAATTATGGATATGCAATTTCAGATAGGTAGCCACGTATATACCCAAGAATATATGATCCACTGAGTTTAATATAAAGTATAATTACGTGTCATTAGCGATAATTAAACTTGTAAAAAGCACCAATTATGTTATATACTTAAGCTATAAGCTCAAGTTAGATGTGACCCAAATTGTTCCAATACATGCATGCTAGCAAATATGTGTAATTAAGTCATTGCTATTAATAACAAAAAAGTGTAGCATTTTAATTTTCCAAGTTACTCAAATTCTTTTTTTTTTTCCGTCATTTTTTCTTCCTTTCTGACTGATGGGTGATGGAGCCATTCTATACTCTTTTCTGGTCATATTCCTGGTTGGATATAGGCTCATGTCGATTGGACCAGAAGTAATTTGGGCTTTGAATAAATTATATATGGTGAATAAATAAAGTTAGTTTAGGAAAGCACAAACATAAACGATTAAAAATAAATGTTGTTTAAAATTTTAATTTTTACTTTTATTCGATCATATTTTAATTTTTAAAATATCTTTCAGCATGTGCTTATTTATTAATTTAAATTTTATCAAAAAATATAAAAAATTAAAGATATTCAAATTAATTTTTTTACAATAATTTTTTATTTAAAATTTCTTATTGATGTAAAAAAAGATTTTAAGTACTATCACAGAAAAATTTAAAAATTTTTGAATGCTAAGAACATATTTTTTAAAAATTTATATTATTAAAAAAATAGCTTGTTAGTGGAAGATTATTGGAATTTGCAAGATGAAATTGGAATGGAGTTTTGCTTCTTTTTTTTTTTTCAAATCTTGACTTTTAAAACTTTTTTAAATAATATTTTATTTATTAATTTCGTTTAAATTAAATTTTAGTAAAAATAATTATAAAAAATTAATAATATATTTATTATTAAAATACCTAAAAATTTACTCTAATTAAAAATAATATTTACCAAAGGACTTAAAAATAATATTAAGTTTTTACATGAAAATAAAAATAATAATTTTATGTTTCACCGTTTGTTATTTTGAATTAATTATTGATAAATAAAGTCATAACTAAACAGACATACTTAGAGACAACCAATGAACTCATAAATAATGATGAGGAAAAATACCCAATTCATACTTTGGGTTAATTTAATTAATCAGATGACGAAAAAACATGTAAAAATTATTAATTAATTAATTAATATATGCAAATCTTTTTTTTTATACACTTATAAAGAGATTTAATGATTTAATAATTTATATTATTCTTAATTAAGGTTGGCTTTCTCTATATATGTAGTGTCTTGATGATGCTCTTATGCATCAAAGAAGAAGAATAAAAAGCTGTCCAGTGCTCCTAGTCACCGATGAAGAGAGATTGAGTGAGAGAAAGCAGATACTAAAAGACAAACGGATATTTATTCAACCAAATCTCATAATACAAAGACCATAACAGTTACAAATTGAGGAGAAAAGCTTATTCAAACTCAACAGGAATTAATCACACATATAGCCAAGGAACCACGCTGATCATAACATGAAAGCGGCGGGTTATAAAAGCCACCACTGCCCCGTTTCTGTCTGGCTTTTATCAGAGCAGAAAGGGAAGCCAACAACTCCAATTAATGACTGTCCCTGTACATTACTACTCATCATCTTCTCTAACACCACCACATTCCATGCCTGCCTCGGTGGGTTTCTCGTTTTACGGGAATTGCTGGCCGATGAAGGTCTGGCCCAAGGACCAGCTCCGAGGGACAACACCGTGAGAGACCACGCTGCGGCCATCACTGGTGGTGACCCTGAAGGACAGGCTTTGTCCTTTAAGGTTAGAGTTGCTTTGCCAGTTCTGGCCCCAGTTTCTTGACAGAGGTTGCCATCCTGTTCTTGACCCTTTGACTGAGACGGCATGCACGTCACCGGCACCACCAACGTTGGTGATCAGGACCAGTAAATAGGAGTTCCCGTTGACGTTGATGGTGAATCTGATGCCTCCCCTCTTTTTGCATGCTACCCTATTTATCATGACCGAAAAAAATTCAAAGCTTTAGAACAAAACAGGCTCACATTTTTGGGCCAAATTAAATCAGCATCACCTATTGCGTACCTTCTATAAGAAATGGGTACAATTCCAGCTTTGTACTGAGCAATTTGCTGGAAGATGGGCTGAGAGAGGTCAAAATGGTGCTGAGGAGGGTTGCACCACCCACCAGCATTGTTAGGGAGGGCATAGTTTGGTGGGCAGAAGTTGGTGGCAGTGACCATAACAGAGCCTGGGAGGCACCACTGCGGGTCATTCACGCACTTGATCTCGAAGCAAGCTCCACAGCTCAACCCGTTGTTGAACAGTGCTGTGCTCAAAGCTGCAGTTTTAGTCCCATATCCCTCGCTGTACAGGTTGCCATAACCACAAGCACCACCTGAAAATTGGGTCAAAAATAGAATTGGTCACATGATTTTTTATAGGAGCATGAATAATTTGAAGAAGAAACAACATCTGTACGTACCCATTGTACCAGAGGCATCACCCCCACCATAGAAAGTAGCTTTAGCATTAATCCAACCCTCACCATTGCCATAAACAGACAAGCACAAAGAAAGAAAATCAAGCAACAGTAGCTGTAGAATTGCCATTTTATCCTGCCAAGAACGTAAATGAGTTCTCTCAACACACTAACTAGCAGGTGACAATTCGAACTTTTGAATCAAGAAAAACTGGTCATATAAAGACAAACCTTTTGCGATTACTGCTTAATGTTTTCTGGAGAAAGGTCATATGCAGTGATGAAACAGGTGGTGAGGTTCGGAATATATAGAAGCTCGGAGGAGGAGAAGTCTTTCCTCGGGCAATGTCGCACAACTACCACCTGACAACAAAATTGAGCTGTGGGGACCTGAAATCGCCAGGTGCAAGCAGGTTTCTTTGTGTGGAAACAAGCTGCTTTCTTCTGAATCCACGTGGTTTTGAACTTATTCTCTTTGCATTTGAGGCTTTTTGTGTGAAAAGGATATGTATATATATGTATATATATATATACACGTTCATTTTGTTCCACTTTCAGGTTAGCTTTTCTTTTGGTAAAACTGTTAACCCTCTCTAGGAAGTGGCCAAACGATCAATGTAGTTACTTTGTATGGCTACAAGAATCTCTCATGCGTGTTACTTCTTGTTTCTTCTTGTTTAGCTTGCCATGCAAGCAGTAGGAAATTAAGTTGTTATTCATGGGCAATGCGCAGGCCATATGTTGTTTTTTGTAGTATAGCTTCAATGATCGAAAACTATGAGGACTTGACAAAGAATGTGAAACTATGTACCACTAGTCCACTAGCAGTTTTTGACGCCCGCCATTGATTCTGCAGGAAAAAGCTGAGAAAGCCTTCCCCATTCAATGTTGTCTGCTGATTGCACAGAGAGAAAGAGCAGACGGGTGATTCGGGACAGTGATGTGAGATACAAGGAGGCTGTTAAATTGAGAAGATCAAGAACATGCCAGTGGAGGATCATTTATTGTTTACATTTACTGCCAATTTGGTTCTTGAAAGGCTGAAAAATCTCAGCTGTGAAATCTGCACAGCATGTGAGAAGAAAGTAAGAAAGAAGGAAAGAGAAGGCCATACAACTTAAATTCCATAGCCTTTAGGCTTCAGTCTTGGTTGCATTTACAGTCCTATTCTCTCAGACTTGATCAGTAGCTAGTTGTCTAGATGATTAGCTGGCTGTAGCTATTCCTTCAGCGGTTCTACCATCAGGACCATGAAATTAAACATGTAGCTAGGAACAGAAGCGTTGAAGAATAAATGTGACTTTATCAGTTCAAGGAGTACAGAGTTATCTACAATAAGTGATATATATCAATCCCCTGGAGATAAGATAAGACATGAAGTTGTTTTATTTTGTTTTTATTTAAGATCCCACCAGTTTTTTCTCCTATGATAATTTTGTTCATCAACCATTTATTCCTCCAAGCTTCTCTTGATTGGCAAACAATGTTTGCATTATAAAACAAAAATGGAGAAAACAGAAAGTTAGAAGGTGTTAAACCGACAAAAGGGGAATGGTGGAATCGTTGCCAAGTAGCAGAAGAAAGCAACGTGAAATCGGCTTCTTGGATCACACGTGTTAGTACATTTATAGGATCCTTTCATGGGTTCTGGAAAACTGTTTTGGCTTCTTTTGCTTTTCTCTTTCTAAGAGTTCTGTTACTTCCCTTTCTTGCACCGCTGAAGACAAAGAAAACGAAACCTGAAAACAGCTTGACAAAACGATAAGAAAAAGCAAAGAAAACAACGGAGCTACACATCACTACCAGCAAACTTTGCCAGGGCAGTGGTTTTCCAGGAAACCCAACAATTTCCTTTTCCTTTTCTTCTTTTGTTTTCTTCTGTGGGAATATTGCTACTGTGCAGTCTATACGGCGAAACTGGCTCTAGCTGGTTTTGGCCGTCTGAATCTCATAAAGATGATTACATTGAAATGCCACTATAAATTGCTGGGGAACCCACCATCTTTATACTTAACAAGGAGAAAACAAGATAAGAATGTGACTTCCACAGTTTTATGATTCAGAAAGCATAATAAGCCACCGATGATCAGAAAGAAGAGCCAAAGGATTTTCGTGGTCGGGTTTTTACTGTGAGTATAATCATTATGTTCTTTCTTTCTCATATGAGTCATTAAGAGTGACACTTTGAGAGAGCAGAGATGCAAAGCCAACACTTGAAAAAAGAAACAGACAAGAAAACAAGCAAAAGCTCTTCTGTTCTGTCTTCTTCCCTTTCCTGAGAGGATTTTTAATCTCTATCTTCAAAGTTTTTTCTCTTGAAAAAGGAAAAAGAAAAAAAGTGAGATAAGTCATTGTTCAGTGGAGATGCGGGGTATCGATCCCCGTACCTCTCGCATGCTAAGCGAGCGCTCTACCATCTGAGCTACATCCCCTCAATGTGTTCCTGTCCACAACTTTAGTTTATAAATATATTTTTTGAAAATAAATTAATTATCACATGGGCAACAAATTTAAATTTTTACAAAGGAAATCAATTATTGCACCCAACAAGATAACATTTTTGAACAAGTTAAATAGGCAATTTAGACATGGAATTGCTTTCAAAGGTTGATATTGTCAATTTATTTTATTTGTAATATTGGGTAACTTTTGTCCTATGCACAAATTATGGTTTTGTATTAGGCTTATGAGTGTCACTCATAAAAGAGTTAAAAGTAGGAGACATCAAAATTTAAAGGCCATTGCTCTCTAAAATTACAAAACCGAAAGGTCATACCATCATGGCACAAAGAAAATGAAATGAAAATCACTGATCAGAGCAAAAAGTAACGCCAAATTTGGTTGTCCAAATCGACCCAACAAATGTATGAATTCCAATCACATGTAACAAAACAACAATTGCATTCTAAGTTCCGTGTAGCCCATGCAATTAAATTAAGGATTAAAGCAATTGTTGCATGACTAAGACACTGTTGTGGACCATGTAACTAATCATGACATTGATCTATCACAAACCCGTTTAATGTATCTATGCATGGGTGTCATTTACTATGTCGACGTGGAGCCACATGCCCATGCTCACAAGAAAGGTGACCAAGGTGTCACCTTCCCTTCATAAGGACAAGACCTAAGTGGAGTTTTGTGATCATTAGGAAATTGTAAACATGGTTTGGACATGATTGAGATTAAGCAAATAATGAAGTCCAATCCATTTTATATATGCATCACACTCATGTAAGGAGGTTAGTTTGGTCCGAAGATAAAAGCTCGATTTACTTAAAAGCTTAAACAGTCCAACAACCAATTCTGATTTTGTGGCCAGCACGGGCTTGAAATCCATACTTGATGGGTCCAGTGGCTCAGTCGATTAGGCCCAACCTCAGTCTGAAGGGCATTATTTGATAGGTCCATATCCAACCACATCTCACTTGAGCTTTAATGGGGTTGACGGACTGGGTTGGCTTGGGGCCATTACAAAGTAACAATACAGGTGGTACTGAAGAAATATAAAGAAGTACAGGGGCAAGTATTTAAAACCAATAAATTGGAGGGACTTTTTCTGCCCTAATTGTTGGTTCTATCCTGCTCTATAAAAACTCCACAAAGCCTAAACCCTAGTTGTTTCTGCCTTCTCTGTTTCTTAAACCCCTTCTCTTCGGCCGTCTTCTTCCTCTTCTAGCATTGTCTGATTTTTTTTTTCTTCTTTCTTGTTGGATTTTTAGCTCAAACATTCAGTACTGAATTCTAGTCTCTCCTTGTAGTAGAAAGCTGTGGTTTTTCTGAGAGTGTGTTTGCAGATTGTTTGCTTTCCTAGGCCCGATTTGGTTTACTATGCTGTATATGTTTTCTATTTAATCATGTTTTGTTTTAGGATTCGCCTAGTTTGGGAATTAATATGCCCGGTGCCTATGATGGTGTTAAATATACTTTGAGAGTTTTCTCTGTGAAAAGAACCGAATCTGAGGCATGAAGGCTATGGCTTTATTGATAGCTATCTCGTGTTCTCTTTATTATTTTCTTGTTTGCTCTCATGGCTGCTTAGGATAGTTTGGAACAAAAGATCAGGGTCTCTTGATGGGTATCAATTAGGGGTTTCTGGTGTTCCAAGCAGTTGTTATGATGGATTTTAGGTGTTGGGCTGCCTTTTCTATTGTTGTTCTTAGCAACCAATTGGAGAGTGGGTAGAAGCTAGTCTATTACTTTTCAAAGTACTTCATTTTGCAGGACTGTGTTATTCATTTGCTTAAATGTTTGTATGGTTCAACTGCGATTTTCGATCCATAAAGTATGCAAGTTATGATAAAATAGACAGGGACATCAGCACTCCAATGGAGAATGGTGATTTGGTCTAATGGGAATCTCTCTGATGCGTCTACAAAATTTTAAATATAAGTTTGAACTGATTTCGTGGTTGGTATTATATATTTATGATCATTACTTAATCCAAGCGCCTCATTTCAATTCCAATCACGCCTTTACCTCTGTCCTTCTGTGCACATTTTGCAACACATTCTTTAAATATAAGATTTAACTCACATTATGTATGGAGGAGCTTATCTGGAAGAAAAAGTGTGTTAACTATGTATTGTTGTGATTTTATTGCCATATCTTTGTATTTTATGTCTGTGTGGTTAAGTTCTGTTTTGTTGCTCTTTTCTTTTCGAAATTTTAGTTTCTACATTGAAAATGTTTGTGCAAGTGACGATAAACAGACAGGGACATCAGACCTCCATTGGAGTATGATGATTTGTCGTTGGGAATCTCTCTGATGCGCAAAAAATTCCTAATTCAGATGTTTTTCTTGATACTGTACATTGAACATCTTGGTTTGCCCATGATGTATCTTAATGCACGTATTATCAGACAGAATTATGATGATATCTGAGGATTGTCACTACCTCTGAGGCAAACCATAGACAATTTCTTGCTTCGGCTTCCTTGTTAAAAGTATCAAGATGGCCACTTTTTCCCTGTAAAAAAGGATGTCCAATATGTTCTCTGGTGTACTTGTGTTGTTTTTTAATCTTTTTGAAGGATAGTATTTGTTTACATATACTAGGGTGTTCCTCTTCATGATGTTGCCTATGATGGTATTAAATATACTATGAGCAACTGCAATGAAAAGATCATAATCTGAGGCAACCCACCCAAATAATTGCTTGTCATATGACCATTAACAATAATGTTCCAGTATGTTCTTATCATGACTGTACTTATTGTGGTTACTGATCTTTGTCACTGAGGTGTACCATTGTTTTTCTGTTTCCTGGCTACGCAAGGTCTCATGACTGCCTTTATCTATAACTATATCAACTTTCATGCTAAGTGGGATTTAATCCAAGCCTTGGGTTCAATCACCCGTTAACTGTACATACTAAAGTGGAACCTTAGCTTTCACTGTTTTACATGTTCTGTCTCTTTGATTGGTCCAGGACGCTGCATTCTTGGACCCAAATACATGGCATGTTAATATTGGACTGATTAAACATTTTGTTTTATCAATGGTGGATCTTTGAAATGTGCTATTCCTTGACCAATGATGCTCATAAAATCATCAGATATGAGAATACTATATGATTAATCCTTATGACTGAGGTAAAGCTGGATACAGTCATGATTTCATGCCCCTTGAATAACGAGTTTTTGTGTCCACCCCTTTTATTTTCTTTTTGGCCTCCTATCTTGATTTTACTTTGTCTATGGAGGATGTTCCTGATGTTTTCGTAGTTAAGTTGATAACCTTCAAAGGGTTGTTACACTTTGAGATAATGAAAACTTGTGTTGAATTATTTCTTGTGTGTGTTTGAATCATTTATGGTTTATGGAAGGCCTGATGATTGTGAAACAAGAACGGAGATATGAGTGATGGTATTTTGTTGTAGCTTAACCATGGATTGAGCTCCAAAATCCATCTCAGGGAAATAAGCCTTCTGGTTGTTCTATGAAGGCCAGCCCTCACCATTTGTGAGGTCACTCTGATGAATTTCGTTACATAAAATTGATTTTTGTATTTTTTTAATATCAAAATATTTTTAGAAAAATGAAAATTAATTTTAATTTTATATTTATTTTACATTATACTAAATATAACAGGACATTAATCTAATTTTATTTCAATCTTATCATATTTTATCTTATTAAAAATATTTTCTAATTTTCTTTCCCTCATCAGGCCTCTTTTTTCCTTTTATTTTTCTTTTTCCAAACTCTAAATCATGATTTTAATCTTAAAAACCAAAAAATTAAACCATAAACTCTGACTTGCAAATTTAAAATTTCATATGCTAAACTTCAAACTCCAAACTTTGAATCCTGAAGTCACAAACTGTACGCCTTGAATTAAAAGTTTTAGCAACAATTTTGGTACTCTATAAATTAACCCTTAATTTGTAAACGCTAAACTTAGATTTTAAATCTTTTGACTCTCAAACTTTAAATCTTAAATGTTAAATTTGGAAACCCTAAATTGAAATTTCTTAAATTTTAAATTAGAAACTCCAACTTCAAACCCTAAAAACAATGCTTTCAGCTTAAAACTTTAACATCATTTGCATAAGCAAAAAGAATCACAATTTGTAAATCCTAAACCTAGATCTGAAGAAGTGAATCACTAATCTTTACTCAAATTTTGAAATGGAACTTATTATTAAATTCAAAACTCCAAATTATGTTAATAGAAGTTATCAATATTTGCATAGCTCTGTACCCATTAAATTACACTTTCAAAATTTCATACAATAAAAATGAATTTAAAATATTATTGGTTTAAGATTAAAATTTTTTGGTTAGAGTAATATGATTAAAATTTAAAATATTACTATTTGAAATTGAAAATATAATTGATGTAAAATTAAAATTTTTTATTTGAGTAATGCCTCTAGTTTTAAATTTTAAATTATAATGATAAATGTAATAAATATTATTATTTCAAATTTAAAAATCGATATTAGTTGAATTGTTAACATATTGCATTTAAAATTGAAAAAAAAAAATCTTTGCCAATGAGGTATCGCATGAATGTATATATTTTATATTTCACCTTTTAATAAATTAATTTAATATTTATGGACTAACTTAATAGTTTCATTACTAAGAATTATAAAGAATATGAAAACATTAGTACTTATTTAAAAATTATGATACGTAACAATCATTTAATTAATTTATACTTAGAACTAAATGTTAATTAAAATAAATATTAAATACATTGCAATGACTTTAACTTAGTATTTATTAAATTAAAATATTTTTAAATTTTTTATTTTTTAAAAATAAATATTATTTTAAATCTTAAGTTTTATTTTTTCTCTGATCAAATTTTTATTTTCAAAACATATTTAAATAAATTTTGACATTTTATTTAAAATTAAAATTTATTAAAAAATTTAAATATTAAAAATATTCAAATTTAAGATGTTTTATAATAAATTTTAATTTATACTTTTTTATATATAAAAAATATTCAAGTTATCATGATAAAAAAATTTAAAATTTTTTGAGAATTGAATTTTTTTAAAAATATATTATTAAAATTATTAAAAGTTTATGAAAAATAGTTGATTGAAAATTTTTAAATTTAAAAAGGTAAAAATTGAAATCAAATATAATATTTATTTGAATAGTTTTTAGTTATTTTAATAATAAAAATTATTAAATTATTATAATTATTTTAAATAAAAATTTAATTTAAATAAAATTAATATATCAAATTTTATTTAAATATATTTTATATTTTAAAATTTGATTTTTAAAAAAATAAAATTTAAAATTTAAATGATATTTATCTTATTTTTTAATGAGATAGTGACAAATTTTATTAAAAAAATGCAGAAAATGATTGCCAATTGCCCCAAAGGCTGCTCAAGTTTAGACATTAAATAATGAAATGCTAAATTTTTTATTTAAAAAAAAAAAAGAAAAAGGGAAATAGCTTATCCAATTGCAAAGATGAAATGATTGGTACAATGTGCCCACTTGCATCAAAGGATTAAATTAGTGGGCCCCACTATGAAGAGGAATATCAAACTCCACGTCAGTTCCACGGCATTTGATCCACAAACGACTCACTTCAGAAAGGCATCATTTTTGGGACCCACATTTTCCATCTGCAGATAACAATTAATTTTCCTATTAAACAGACAGCACTCCGGGTCTAACGGGTATACCCATTTCCATGTGATCCACAATCCAATTTCATTATGCAAACCCTAAACCCAATTATCCAAATTTATTCTATTTTAAAAATAAATAAATAACCAAACAAACAAACTGTTGCCCTTGAATCCTCCTCAAAACTCGATCAAACACAAATGATTTTGCTCATTTTTTTCCTTCTTATTTTTAAATTTTAATTTTTTAAAAAATAAATAAATAGATAATTAGGCAGAGATAAAATAACAATAAGCAATCTACTAATCCAAATCTCAGAGAAGTAAAATATTTGGAATTCAAATTACAACTCAAACAATACCATTTACCCAAAAGGACTGAATTCAAAATTCAAGAATTAACCAAACTGGTAGCCTTAAAAAATACAGAGAATTCTCCTCACAAAAAACTCAAGGACTGGTATATACAAATACAATAGCGAAGAACAAATGCCAGCAACATCAAAATTGGAGCAGCTTTTAGGTTCCTCCTCTGACCATAATCTCACAGTTGTAGAAAACCTATAACACTGCATTCTCTTCT
Source organism: Moringa oleifera (assembly GCA_021397835.1). Classification (NCBI taxonomy): domain Eukaryota; kingdom Viridiplantae; phylum Streptophyta; class Magnoliopsida; order Brassicales; family Moringaceae; genus Moringa; species Moringa oleifera. Next base: position 5,427,381 of record JAJFZO010000344.1, on the reverse strand, counting down.
TTAAATTCTGTCTTCTCTCCTGCTTGGTTCAGAACACCAGAAAAATCTATACTCTGTATGAACAAATTCTTCATTAATTGTTCATTTCTGGATGGTAATGGCGATTTAATCCATAATTCTCCAGCTGATGCTAGTTTTATTAGCTCTGTTTCATCCAACCCTTTTGCTGGACCAAGGCTGCATCTGTCACTCCCATGCTTTGCCAATGCATCTTTGAATTTCTTGATCTGTAAGACAGTTTGGAATCAGAATCATAGATGGATAATACCCTTAATGATTTTTCTTTTCCCCATCTGAGAAAAATTGATGTAATTAGACACTTACAGTTGCATTTGTACAGCTGAAGCTGCATAGACGACCCTCTGCTCCTCTGTAGAACCTGAAAAATGGGAGTACATGAATGTGGAGAATGTGGCACGTTGTTCTCAGCTCTTCATAGTTAACATTCAGGAAGATTGCATTTGGGTTTGATTCTGCTAGCTGACAGATCTGTTCAGAAGTGTAAAACATATAGATTGTTAAACAAATTTGTCACGTAAATCAGATAAAAAGAGTTGAATAGATCGATTTGCAGCTATGAACTCATCAAACAAGTGAAATCATACCTTAGGGTGGAGAGCTTTGCAACCTCCACAACCAGGAGAGTAGAAATCAACTATAACTAGTCTATCTCCAGCATTTAACAAAGAATCAACAAGTTCCTCTGCAGTATGGATCTCTATCATGTTGGGTTTATGGGTCTTCTCCCACCATCTCACAGCTCTGCTCACACAGATTGAGGCCTGCGCCCGAAACCCGAGATTGAACATCAATGGTGACACAAGAATCAAAGAAACACAAACAGCTCGTTTAGGGAAACAGAAAAAGAAACCAACGAGTCACTTACATTGACAGAGAAATTGCTTGGGGCTCGGGTGCTCCAATCTTTTGAATCTATCTGATCGGAAATAACCATGGGTTTGCCCAGAAAATCAATACTCAAAGCTGGAAAATGGATTGATTTTGATTCTTTAGGTTGTGAAGAAACAGAAGAGTTGTAAAAACTAATTTCCCCTTTGGACTTGGAACTGATCATGGTTCCATTCATCCCAGACACATAGGTACGACTTCTCAATGAACAAGCCATGGATATGAAAAAAATCTGAGGTCAGTTTAAGCTTTATCACATGAAATAAGCAACACCCACCAAAACTGAAGTTCCTCTATGGATCAGAAGCCAAAGGATTTTTTTTTTTTTTCAATCAAAGTTGCGTAGGGTTTGAACAGAAGATCTCTCCTTCACGACAAAGAACATAAGAAAAGAAAAACACCTTAAAATGCCAAACAAGCCAAGACCCACTTTGGGTTTTCAGTCAAAAGTGCAGGATTGGAACAGAAAATGTGTTCTTTTTTGCTAAAATTCAGTGGCTTAAAGAGACAGAGAGAGAGAGGGGAGAAAAAAAGTTTTGTCTAATGTTTCAGAGCTCCAAAAGAGAAGAACCAACCAGGAAAGCAAAAAGAAAAAAGTGGAGGCTGGGGTGTTCTTGATTTGGACTTAACTTCCAAATTTAATCGTTTTTTGTTTTTTATTTCTCAAATATGGATAATTTACCCCGAATATGAGCAGTGTCTGATGTGTAATTGACTGGTATAGAGGATAATTGGTTGTTTGTTTAATCTGCTGAGTTGGTGATGTTTTTTTTTTTTTTTTTGGATTTTCTGTATCTTTGGGGATAAGTTTGGTGGCAGTTGGCCTGCCATCTTGTCCCATGAAACTTAACCGCGTCGCCGACTCTGTTTGCTGATTCAACTTCTGGATAAGATAAGACCCATTTTCTGAGGAAAATAGAAAATCCAGTTTCTCGCGCTGTACCCTATGTCAGCCCAGGAAAAGAAAATATCAGTTTTTGGTCAGTTTTTACGGATAGAGTTGTGAAAATGAGAGGCTATAAATTCTTTTCAGCTAATTTTTTATTCTTAAAACTGAAAATTTTAAAATTTAAAATTTGTACGGTAAAAATATCTCAATACTTTTAACATACCATCGGTCATTTTCCCCGGAAACAAACAGAATCTAGGCCCTTGGTGCCGTGCCTGCCAGAGCCCAGAGGCTTGACTCTGCTAATGACAAAACGTAAACGAGTCACGGCATCTGAAGACCGCATAATCTGCAGGGGGATGAAGGAGCACAACAAGCAAGCTCTCAAGGACAAAAACATTTAAGTTTAGAATTTTTTTTCTTGATTTAAATTTTTAATATAATATTTAAATAATAGTTTTATAATTTATAATGATATTATATAAATATATTTTTAAAAATTTTAACTATTAATTTTATTAAATTATCACATATAACATTTTTAAATAAAAATTATTTAAATTTTTTATTTTTATTTTATAAAATTAAATTAAATTTTAATTCAAAAACTTGTAAAAATATAACATTATTTTTATTATTAAAATATTTAAAAATAATTCAAGTAAATTTATATTATATTTTAAATTTGATTTTAAGTTTAAATAATTTTTGATTCATGAATAATTTTTGATGATTTTTTATTTTTTAAAAATAATTTTATAAAAAAGATTGATTAGAGTAACATGAAGGTTATTAATTATTATGCAATTATGAATTAATCTTAAAATGCGTAAATGGTTGGGGTCTGTGCCCCTGTGCGGAAATCGTTAATGTCATTAAATGTTTGTCTTTTCACTCTGATTCCATTGGTTCACGTGCTAACCTGTCTCAGTGGGTCTAATCTTCGAATCACGAATCACAGGGAAGATGAACAAAATCAAAGGGTTGCGTCTAGCAATTGCCCCTCTTGCTAAGAAGAAAGAGACTGCAGTTGGATTATGCAGAAGAATGCGTACTATGGTCAATAATACAACACAACGTGGCCTTGTTGCAATTTGGACGAGAAATTGAATTATATGGCGTAGACCCATCAAAGGCAATTGCAATAATGAATAACCCAGAAAGCACACACAATTTTTGATACTATGGGTGCCCATACCCATCATCTTTGTTAATGCGATGTGCTATGGTACTCAGAAATCATAAACAATTTATCTTATTCAAAACACAATGGAAGACATGTGATTAGACATATATTAAGTTGATAGATTAAAATAGTCACAGGGTGCCCCTTGCTTACTTTTAAAGTTTAATCACATTGATTTCTGTGAATTATTAATGTTGGTGTTCGAAATTAATAATAAATATTATTTGTTTTATTAAAAAATATTTTTTATTTTAAAAGTATTATATTTATATAATATTGAGTTGATATTTAATATCTAATGAATGGCTAAAGGTGAGATATCATTTATCTTTTCTTTCCAAATGTAAACGCATTGTCTTGTATAAGTTATCAATATTGACATTTTATGTCGTAAACAAAAATCACTCATAAGTTATTATATAATTCAATAGCCTCTCACCTACATAAGTCATTAACATTGTATTCAAAATTATATGTAAGGATCATTAATAAGATATTATTTGTTTCTATCGTATCTGACCAATACAGATAATCAATACCGATGATTATCCTTTTTAGTCATATTCAACATGCATGGCCATCAATATTGTATTTAAAATTGTATGTAAGAATCACTAATGAGATATCATTCGTTTAGATCATATCCGTGCATGACCATCATTGTTAATATTCAAAATTATTAACAAAAATATTATGAGATATTATTCATTCAATATCAGTTATAAAATATTATCTTCTTCGATCATATTTAACATGCATGAGCCACTAATATTGGTACTCAAAATCGTAGATAATGATAAATAGCGAGATGTCATTCATTTTAATCGTGCCCAACTTGCATAGGCTACCAATATTGATAATTATCTACTTTAGTTATATCCGATCTACAAATATACCAACAAGATATTATTCACTTCAATCACATCTTATTTGTTTGGACCATCAATTTTAGTAATTATCTTATTTATTCATGCATGACTTGAATAAGCCATCAATATTGATATTTAAAGTTATCGATAAAGATTACTTACAAGATAATATTTTCTTATATCGTATGAGATTTATATGGACTCTAAATGTTAGTATTGAAAATCTTATACAAAGATCACTTACAAGATAATATTACCATCAACGTTACTAATTATCCACTTTAACCATATGAGACATATATGGACCACGAATGTTGATAATTATTTTCTTCGATTATATCGAACCTACATGAAACATCAATATTGATATTTAAAATTATCAATAAAAATATTTATGAGATATTATTCACTTTGATAATTATTTTCTTCGATTATATCGAACCTACATGAAACATCAATGTTGATTTATAAAATTATCAATAAAAATATTTATGAGATATTATCAACTTTAATCGTATTTGACTTGTTTAGATTATCGTTTTTGATAATTATTTATTTTAAATATCACCAACGTTGATGCTCAAAGTTATCGAGAATCACTTATAAAGTAATATCCATTTCGATTGTTTCAAATCTTTATGGACCATAAATGTTGATATTCGATAATATGATCTGCTTGAACCACCAATTTTGATAGTTTATGCTGTTGTTATATCTAATCTTAATAGATTATTAATGTTGATACTCAAACTTATTGATAAAAATCACTTACAAAATAATATCTATTTATTTTGATCATATTAAACTCAGTATAAATTATCAATATTGATATTCAAAGTCGTTAATAAATATCATTTATGATATATTATTCATTTCGATTGTAAATAACTTATTATCTATTTTGATCGTAAATGATCTACATAAGTTACTAATATCGATATTCGAAATGTACCTTAAAGGACACTTCGTGAAAGAGGTATGTCTAGCTTACATTAACTCAAATTGACATGTTAATACCTAATGTGGGATTGACGATAAAAGTGATGTTTATCGATGATTTTAAATTTAATATTAATGATGCCTCGCCTTTATTCTCACATTGATATTAACATGCCAACTTAATGTAATTTAAGTCTACATGATCAAGTTTTTAAGACATCAACAAAGATTATTAAAAAACAAAGAAATACAAGAATGCTTAACAAAATGCAAATAATGCGGATATGATCCACACATACCTCCTAAGTACGCTGGCATCTTCCACATAATGGTTTTATCAAAATAAATGTTAATGTTGTATATCAAACCTCACGTAAATAAGCAAAATTGAGGGCAATTGCGAGAGATGCATATGAAAACTTTTCCCCACTTCACAGTAAACTCCTAGCAATTAAATTTGGCATGGAAATGGTTATAAATTGCTTATGATAAAGAATGACAGTATAATGATTGTTAATGAAATTTGCTTGGGTCCATAGTCCATTAGTGGATGGAAAGTTTATGCCCCAAATTATCAAGTGCATTGGGGGATTGTAAGGTATGGTTAAACACCTTATCCAATAACTTTTGTAATCTTAATATTCTCTAATTAATTATATCGATTTTCTGTCTTAAAAAAAATGCAATTTAAAACCTGCATACACATTTTCTCTCAATAGGCACTCTTTGGGTACACCACTCAATGAGACAAAAATATTCAATTACACTCCAAACAAACAGTATCTCATAGTGAATCATGTTAACCATTTTGAGTATGAATAAAGTATATGCTTTTGTTTTTGAATGTTATGTAATTTATGATAAATGAAAAAAGAAAATCTTAACTATATTTTTTTAATTTAAACTTTAATATATCAAATGAATCAATTGTGCACATAATACTTCAATTTAGTTTAATTTAATTTTATTATTAATTTTTTATATAAAAATATTTAAACTAGAATTCTATACCATCAATTTTGACTTAAAAATTTTTAATTTAATTTAATTTAATTTATTCATTATAAATTTCAAAGGGGGTTATTTAAGTTAAAGTTATTGTGCATTGAAATTTCATTAAAATTTTGTTATTAAATGTAAAAAATATTCAAATAATTATTAAAAATTTTAAAACTTTTTGAGTACTCGAGTATTTTATATATATGTAAATATTACGGGATCAAAAATTAAAAATTCATAAAAAAATAGGCCTTAAATTAAAAGTAATTCAAAATTAAACAATGAACTCAAAATAAAATTTAAAATTTATTTAGGTCATTTTGGAGCACTGAAAAATAAAATATTCTTAATTTTTACAATTATTAAAATTAAAATTTAATTTATATTTAATTAAAAATTATAATTATAATTAATTTAATAAAAAACATATTTATTTTATTTATTTTTTGATATTTAACTTATGTGAAAGTTAGTTTCTTAATGACACACAGATAAACTCGTACTACTCAATTACTTGCAAATGCACCTGAAAATTGCAATACATGAACTATCAATGATATATAATTTAAATTAAGATATTACATTTACTTAAACATGATTTTGTAAATTAGAATTTAAAAGTAAATTTAAATTAAATATTAAAATAAATATTATATAAATTTTAATATTTATTTTATATTATTAATAAAATTTTCATGTTAAAAAATTGAAAAATCAAATCTTAATTCATTAATTCGTTTTAAATTAGATTTTAACTTAAATAATTATAAAAATTAAAAATATTTTTATTATTTAAAAATTTAAAAATGACTCAAATGATTTTTTACTTTATTTTTGTCTACTTCTTGAATTTCAACAATTATTTTATATAATTTTTTTTGTGAAATTTTAAAATTTTAACATTGTAAATTTATATACATATATATATATATATAGGACTCAAAAAATTTTAAAAATTTTTGTAATAGTAGATATTGAATTTTTTTATATTTGTAAAAAAATTTTAAGTTAAAATTCATTGTATAATAGTTTCAATTTGGATATCTTTAATAATTTATTTTTTGATAAAATTTAATTTAGTTCAAATTAATAAATTAAAATTTAATTTATTATATTTTAAATATAAAAGTTTGATTAATTACTTGAGATAAATATCAAGATTTTATGAGATTTTTATCATAAATAATATTTATTAAGATAATAATATTGTTGTTATATAAAATTAACACTTCAATGAGCTTAGTTTTGTTAAATAAATCTCATTTAAAATATTAAAAAATGTATTATAAAATTTAATAAAAATTAAAAAATATTCAAATTAAAGATCTTGTATTATAAATTTTGACCTAAAATTTTTATATAATTATAAAAAAACTTTAAATTATCATAAAAAATTTTAAATTTTTTTGACCGATGAAAATATTTTTGAAAAGATTTATAGCATTGAAAATTTAAAAAAATTATAACACATAATTTTTGAGTAAAAACTATTTAAATTGAGGGATTAACTCAAAATAAAATATAAAATTTATTCAAATTATTTTTAAGTATTTCAACAAAAAACTATATTTAATTTTTATCGTACTTTAAATTAAAATCTAATTTAACTATTTTATATGTTTTAAAAATTCAAAATCAAATTTAAAATAAAAAATATTCTCTTAAGTTTTAAATATTATTATGAAATCTTTTACTAAAGAACAGGGATTAATATTGGGGTTGGGTACCATATAAAGTAGAGGTGACCCATTAATGTTTAATAATTGGTTGGGATATAAATAAAGTTGGCAGAGGAGGGGCAGCCTACTGGTTGACCAGAGAGTTGGCACAACCTGTACCTAAACCTAAACCAGGGACCATACAAAGTAATTTGAAACTCTGGTTTGCTCAAAGACCTATGCAAAGAGCGTCTTCTGGAATAAGTCCACTACTGCCATTTTGGGATAACAGTCAGTGCGTCGCTTCTCCTGACGGTTCCTTAATGATAAATCGATTATTAAGAATGGTATTTTCTAATTAAGATGAGTATGACCTTTTCAATAATTGAAACTATGACTAGGATGACCATTGGTGGGCGAAGTTGTGGAGTCAACTATGTGAATCTCTGACCAGAGAGGTTGACGTGAACGTTACCGGAGGAGGAGGAGGAGGAGGAGGAGGAGGAGGCCGTTGATTACAGGCCGTGACAGCGATGTGAAAAAGACAAGCGCATGTTAGCAATGTGACTGTACGCGCATTTTAGCGTGCCTTGCCGTGTTATCTTTTTGGGCGGAATATTCTGCGTTGGTGTTGTCCGTATCGTGAAGAAACAGCCAAATGAAAGTGACTTCTTGTCTTCCCCTCTCTTGTCTCTAGCTTTGCACCATCCTTACTCCTTAACGAGCCCTACTCTGCGTTTTGCTCCTCTCTTTCTCTCTGATTCCCAGAAAATCTCCGCATTTTCCCTGAGAAAATCCCCGATGGGTAGGACTGGATTGTTTGATCTTGAAAACCACTTTGCGTTCTATGGCGCGTACCACAGCAACCCGATTAACATTCTGATACACACCTTCTTTGTATGGCCAATCTTCTTCACTTCCCTTGTTCTCTTCTACTTTACCCCTACTGTGTATGATCTCTCTCACATCGGGTTTGTCCCGACTGGGTTGAATCATGCCCTAGTTTTGAATTTCGGGTTCATTTTTGCTTTGATGTATGCTTTGTTCTATATTTGCTTGGACAAGAAAGCTGGGTCTTTGGCAGCTTTGCTTTGCTTGGTTTGCTGGGTTGGGGCCAGCTATCTTGCTGTTCAGCTTGGCTTTTCTCTGGCATGGAAGGTAGGCGATCTTTTTTTTTGCTGAGAAACTGTGGAGAAAAAGCTTAACGGAAAAAAACAAAAAGAAAAAGGCTTCTGGGCACTTCATCGTTCGCTTAATTTTTCTTATTATTTGTGGTACCTGAAAAAATCGAAATGATATGAACCATCCTGCAAATATTTTTAATTTTATGTGCTTCCTGCCATGTTGAAAGCATTAATCCATGGGAATTCCTTGGTTGACTTGAGATACTGACCCTTTTGCTAATCTACTGTTCTGTTGTATCTATTTTTTAGAACTGTTAGTATGTTAATTTGGACTTTTCTTTTGAGGTTATGAGGTATTTCGTCACTATAGAGCTTTGCAGAGCAAAAACAACCCCTTGTATGTTCGATGCCCATGGCTCTGGGGAAACAATTTGGGCATGTTTTGACTGATCTGGCTGGCCACTAATGGGCAATCTTTGCTCTCAAATAATCCTAGTCCATGTGTTTCTTGAGTGCTAGCTGTGAAAGCTTTTTATCTTCTGAATTTGAAAAATCATTAGCTGTTCTAGAATGGATGTAGAATATGCAGATATTGCTCATATGTTTTTAGGAAACAAGGGGAGCTCCATGAAGATGATAAAGCGGCTCAATCTACACCTTAATCTTACACAGAGTGTTACACTTTGTAAGCATTAGCTGGCATCAAGGATTTGGAGGTTGAGAAAGTAATGGCTAAAGTTCTGTAAACTATGCTGATTCATTATCAAAATTAAAAGCTTCATTTTGCAAAATTATGGTGTAGATCCAAAACCATCATTTGCAAAATTCTTCAGCTGTTCAGGTCATACTTTCCTGATTAGTAGCATGAATAGACCCTATAGTTATTTTGTTCCATATGATGAGAACGTCACTATTAGTTGTTTTGGTGTTGCTCTCATGAGTGCCACCACACTGCTGTTTCTATGACAGCTTCGGTTTAAACTTTCTTCTAAAGCTGGGAGAGGTCCTCTTGTGCCCACAGAGATGGGCATTGCAACTTTAAATGTTAGAAAAAATACACAAAAGAATGTTTATGAAGAAAAAATTAGAGAAATCAATATGTTAAGCCTTTCTAACCAAAGATGGGTCTTCTCTATGAAAAAATAGATTCCTACCAAACTTGCCATGTTTCATGTCCATTTGGAAAGAAGAACAACTGTGATTCGCTTGTAGGGCAAGAAGTAGAATGTGTCCTCAACTGTTTTCAGTTGTTTACTTTTGTATTTTTTATCATTAAATCTGAATGTATACATCCTCAAAAAGTATATTTATAAACAAAGTTAAAAGGACTTCATAAGACTTGTTCTGTCTTTTGTTCAAATTCTAACTCCACTTATTCTGCATAACTTATATTCAGGTTGTGCTTGTGGCTCAGCTGGTCTGTTGGACTGGACAGTTCCTGGGTCATGGGGTCTTTGAGGTAAGTTGAAAATGTTAAAATGAATATACTTCGTCGATATTTTCTTACCATCTAATATATGTATCACCCCGATAGGATTTAGATTAAAGAAAATATTCTTGTGCAGAAACGGGCACCAGCTCTTTTGGACAACCTTGTTCAGGCTTTTTTGATGGCTCCTTTCTTTGTATTGCTTGAGGTAAGAGTTATTTCCTTTCCTAATTTTCTTTTACATTCATAATGATTCATATGATTGGAAATAACTTGCAATCTAATCGTTTGACTCAGGTTCTTCAAACAGTCTCTGGGTATGAGCCATATCCAGGGTTTCATGCGAGAGTCAAGGCCAAGATAAAGACTGAAATCAAGGAATGGCAGGAGAAAAAGCAGAAGAAAATATCTTAGATGAATGGAACTTTCCCTAATCTGGATGAAACAAAGGGTCTACTTCCCTTTGTTTGTCTAATATATGTATTGTCTGTTTAATTTTTTTTAGACTTCTTAACCACAGTTGCTATACATGGAACATTTGTTCAAGTTACAAAATTAGCCCATTTCAATGAAAGAGTAGAAAATATGTTATCTTGTACGCTGGCTAAAAGTTGATGAAGCTATTGCCAGGCCCTGGTTTCTGGACTCCTCTATCCTGCATTGAGTTTCTCAGTCTGACTGCTTCATTCCAGTTGCCAACACTTGCATACATGCTTGCTGAAAGAATATAATCACTGCTATGATCTGGTTCCAACTTCAAAAGATGCCTTCTCACTGTCTCCCCAAGCTCAACATTTCCCTGAACCCTGCATGCAGCCAACAGTGCCCTCCAGACAATGGGATTGCACTCAATTGGCATACTCATTATCAATCCGTAAGCCTCCTCCACAAAACCTGCTCGCCCCAACATATCCACCATGCATCCATAGTGTTTTATTGTTGGTTTAATATCGTATTCTCTGCTCATCATATCAAAGTATCTTCTCCCTTCATCCACCAGCCCTCCATGACTACAGGCACAGAGAACTGCCAAGAAAGTAAGATGATCTGGTGTCTCAAGTTCCTCTTCTAACATTTTTGAGAAGACTGCCAATGCCTCATTGGCATTACCATGATTAGCAAGCCCGGAAATCATTGTGTTCCATGTCACTATGTTCTTTGCATTTACCTTACTGAATGTGTCATAAGCTTCTTCAAGTGCTCCACACTTGGCATACATGTGAATCAGTGAATTAGAGACTGAAATGATGTCATCGAGACCAGTAGGAGAAATACAAGAATGAACCCATCTACCAAATTCTAACGCACCCAGAGCGGAACACGCTGAGATGACCACCACAATTGTGGCCTCATCAGGTTCAATGCTGCTTCGCAGCATTTCCAAGAACAAGTCAAGAGCTTCTTTCCAGTTTCCACACAATACATGACAGTCAATAACGGCATTCCATGCGACTAAATCTGGTTCCCGTATTTCTTCAAACACTTGGTACGCGGTTTCTATGTCCCTAAGCAGACCATACATGTGAATGAGAGTATTCCTGACGAAGACGTGTGATTGCAGGCCATGTTTCATGATACAACAATGCAATTGCTTCCCAAGAGAAGTTGATCCCCACTGCCCACAAACCTTGATTAAGAAGGAGAATGTGAAATTGTCTGATTTCTCTCCTCTCTCTCGCATTCTCTTTAAGTACCCAAAAGCATTTTCAGGCTGATTAGCATTTCCAAACCCCCTGATCATGGTATTCCAGAGAAACCCATCAGGGTTTTCAATTCTTTCAAAAACTGAGATTGCATAATCCATGTCACTACGCTGTGGAAAGGCGCAGAACGCAATGATTTTGCCTGCTAGAAACAGGTCTTGATCAAAGCCAGTTTGAATTATATGGGCATGGATTTGCTTCACATGATTCATAGTAAAACATTTATCAAAGAGAGACATCAAGGCTTGTTCCTTAAGATGAATAGTGTCATTAGGTTTCCCACTGGTGGCTGTTTGATTGGAAGGCAACCAACAGAGATTGAGCTTTGAGATTGTTGACGGAAGAAGGAAGTGTCTTCTTCCGTTCAAGAAACAGAGAGAAGAAGCTACTAAGTTTGAGTTTAGGCGGGTAAGGTAGTTAGTGACCATAGTAACTAACTGTATGGAATCAGCTTTTACTGCTAGGAGCTCCTTATAAGTTATAAGCCTACTTTAGGGTACTGTGCTCTTGAAAGACAAGGCCAAAAATGTAAATTGGTCAGGTATCATTAATTCAATAAATTTATTAAAAATAAAATTCCTTAGAAACAAGAACACTAAATCATCTGAAGTTGCCTTTTGGTCATTTTAAATTTTAGAAGTGACATTGGGAAAATAAAATATATTTTTATAAACTAAAAATTTTATTTAATTATTATTAATTATAATTATAAGATAAAATATTAAAAAACTTTAAATTATGCATACTTTTTAATTTTAATTTCAACCCTAAAGTATCAATTCTTTAATTATATCACTAACGTTTCAATTTAATTCTATTTAAATATGTCTAAAATAACTAAAAAAATTAATGATATTTTTGTTATTGAAATACCTTAAAAAATTGATTCAATCCATTTCAAGTTCATTTATCAAATTTAAATAATTTTCAACTTATGAATTATTTTTAATAAATTTTAAATAGTTTAAAATTAAAATATATATTTTTCAATATTTAAAATTTTTAAAATATTATATATATAATTTGGATATATTTTTTGTGTTTTTGAAAATTTTACAATCAAAACTTATTGCATAAGACCGACAATTTAAATATTAAAATTTTTTTATAAAATCTAAAATGAATAAAATTAAAATATTAAGTTTACAATTCAACCAATCTAAGTTCAAATTAAAAAAGTGGGTATAATTTATAATTTTTTTAATATTTATTCAAATTCTCACAACGTATCTATAAAAAATCTTTTTGGGACGGTACAAATAATGCAACCTAATGATCTAAGGAAGAGCCAGGTGACATAACTAGGGGGCACATCAAATGACTCCGATACAGTAAAACCCTCATAAGAATATTGCAAGTAATGCAAGTATCCATTCACATAAAACACAAATATATGTATATAAATCTATCCAATTTCAAATATTAAACAAATAAAAACCCGCAAGAAATCTGATTTAATGTATTAAACGGAGAACCATATAGTATCCAACATTATAAGATTCAGTGATTTCATTTCTTGTTTTTGGTTTGGCACATGAGGACTAGAGAACAAAGTATTGGTACACTTAATGATGGCAGGCTCAGCCTATGGGCAGAGGAAATTCTATATCCCAATCATACTCTTTGGCTACTTATTGATTCAAATCATTAATTTGTTTAATTTTTAACCATCTGGGTATTCATAGACTAAATCATATTGTACCTCAGCATATGCAAAACAAGTATCAGAAACTTCACGAGATATCAAGATTCTTCAGATGGGAAAAGATGGGTGGCAGTTTCAGGGTGAAAGAGAGAGAGTCTTCATTTGTGATTATGATGGGTATGAATTAGTAGTCAAAATGTAGGTTAGTCTATATCCTTAGGGGAAGAAAATTGGTGGGACTTAGGTACCTTATCAATGGAGGGAACATGGGAAACTTGAACAGTAAACTGACATAATTAAAGGAGCATTGATTAATTCAGATGGGGATGAGAAAGTGGAAGTTGGGCTAATTTTAGTTCTAAGATCAGAGATATTTGGGTTTTGGTCAAGCAATTGGAAAAGAACCTTACAAACACATGGCTTCTTCCTCTTTTAACAATTATAGTTTGAGAAAGAATGAGACACAAATTTAGCTTTGCTCAATGTGTAAACCAATAACTTTAATTATCCACTTTTTAGACTATGTTGAGATTATACCTAAGGTTTAATATGCAGAACAAAACTTTAAAAAAAATTAGGATACCTAATAATTTTTTATTTTTAATTAAAAAAACTCAATATAACTTCATAAGATTTTTTAACGTGCTCTCAGTTAATGTTGATGTAAAAAAAGTGAAAACTTTAGTTAATTAAAGAGACCCGGAACAACATATTAATTAAATGAAATTAAAAAAAGGATCAACAATTATGCACCGCATTTCTTGCTTATAATTGTTAACATCGGGTAAGCTTTTCAATCAACTATCAAATAATGCTGCATAATTAAATCATTAAATGTTGCTTAGGCATAGAAACCTTCGGTAAAATCTTGAGGAGCGGACCCTTCGAGTTTTTTGTCTATGGGGGCATGGAGGGGGCATTTGGGTAATTTCTGACTTGAATGAAGATGTTTTAGGTCATTTTGGAAAGCTGGAGCGTGAGGTTCTGTGATCTTGTTTGCATTCACACGGCTGGTATCTCTTATTAGGATAAAGGAGGTTTGTTTTGGGAAAGCTCCTTTTATAACATCATGAAAACGGTATCTTCTTAGGCTTCTTCTGTGCCCTGTGGACTTATTGTAAAGCTTGCTGGACAGATCTGGCATGCAAATTGAAACCACCAAAAGAAAGCAACAAGAGAAGATCTCCTTGGACGTACCCAAAATTAAAAATAACCCATAAGAAAGTGTCTATTAAACAATATTTTAAATGCAATTAATTTGGTATTAGTTCATGATCCAAATTACATGCATGGGGTTTCAGATGAGTTGTCTTTAGTCAAAATTGAAATGGATTCCATTTAATTTATCATCATTGCATAAAAACAGCCTACCCAGTTGCCTTAGATATCACGTTTCTTTCTTTCTCCCACCAAAAAAAAAAAAAAAAACCAGTATTTAGGGGGCTTTTTGTTCCGTTCTACTGCTTTTTCTCTTAACATCTATCCAGCTTTCAGGTTCACAACCCTTTTATCTCCATGGCTTCTCTGCTTTTTCTCTCAATCCGTGTCTCTTCTTCCTAGATTATCTCAGCTTCTTTTCTATGTAACGCTTTCTGTTGTCTCTCTTGAGTTGTTTCACTTTCTTAGTTTGCCTTTTGTTTTCTCTTTAAGGTGCCTTGAAAGTTGAACCTAGAGCTGTTTGGCTCACTACCCATTTTACATAGTACTGGTTCTTGGGTTGCTGTGTCTATAGGACTTAAATCTGAATCTTTGGTTATAATTGGAAGTTGAAGAAAGCAAACAGTTTCTGATGCAAAAGAGGCTTTAGGGAAAGAAAACCAATTTAAGGGGTTTTAGCTTTTGTCAAGAATGGAAGGCATTTCTGTTGCTGCTAAGGAAGATGATCAGATGGATTTGCCGCCGGGGTTTCGATTTCATCCGACTGATGAAGAGCTTATCACTCACTACCTGTACAAGAAGGTTCTCAACTCCAACTTCGCTGCTAGAGCTATCGGTCAGGTGGATTTGAACAAGTCTGAGCCCTGGGAATTGCCTTGTAAGCTCTTTAACTCAGTATTTTCAGTTGAGTTTTCTATTTGACAGTCTTCTTAAACCGGTGCTCATGTATGTCTTTGCATTTTTCTTTTGATTGTTTGGATGAAGGGAAAGCCAAAATGGGAGAAAAGGAGTGGTACTTTTTCTGTGTGAGAGACAGAAAATACCCAACAGGCCTGAGGACGAATAGGGCAACTGAGGCTGGATACTGGAAAGCAACAGGGAAGGACAAAGAGATTTACAGAGGAAAATCCTTGGTTGGAATGAAGAAAACACTGGTCTTCTACAAGGGAAGAGCTCCTAAAGGAGAGAAAAGCAACTGGGTCATGCATGAATACAGATTAGAGGGTAAATTCTCTATTCATAGCCTCCCAAAGACTGCCAAGGTATGTCTTCTTCACCCTGTTTTCCCTGTTTTTTCCTCAGTTATGCTTGTTTTTACAGGGTGCAAGTTGTTGATGGGAATCTTTCGATATTATTTTGCAGAATGAATGGGTGATATGCAGGGTGTTTCAGAAGACTTCTGGTGGGAAGAAAATCCATATTTCAGGACTAATGAAAGTGGGCTCTTGTGGTAATGAATCGGGTTCTTCTGGTTTACCACCATTAATGGATTCCTCACTCTACGTTTGCAAGATAAACCCTGCTGCCAAATCGGCTTACGTGCCCTGCTTCTCCATTTCCACTGAAGTACAAAGAAACCAAGAACAGACAATCAATTGCGGCAATCCTCTCTTTGCTGTTTCTTCGAATCCTATTGATAACTTCCAACACAGCCCTCTTTCGAACTCATTCTGTTCAGCTCAGACTGTGCCATTTTACAGTAATCTACAGCACCCAGGCTCCGTTGTGATGCAAGACCAGTCGATTTTGAGGGCGTTGATGGAAAATCAAGGGAACATGGGACAGAGTTTCCAAACAGATAGGCAGATGATCAGTCTCTCGCAGGAAACTGGCCCGTCTACTGATATGAACACTGAAATCTCTTCAGTCATGTCGAATCTCGAAATGGGTAACAGGGCATTCAGTGATCAAGATGCCCCTTCTACTTCAGCTGGACCATTGGAT
Organism: Moringa oleifera; assembly: GCA_021397835.1. NCBI lineage: Eukaryota > Viridiplantae > Streptophyta > Magnoliopsida > Brassicales > Moringaceae > Moringa > Moringa oleifera. The sequence goes on along the minus strand of JAJFZO010000344.1, from coordinate 5,410,929 downwards.
CTTCCTTGCTTTTGGAACTACTGAAACCAAGAAACAGAGCACCTGGGGAAGAAGTTAAAGAGTAGAAGACAAAGAGCTGCAGTTTCTGTTATTTTTGTGGGTCTGTTCATAGATTTGCTAAATCTAAATGAAAATTTGAAAGACAATGAAGCATTATAATATGTTTCTGCAAGATATAATCTGAATTCTCAATTGTTTTTTCATGGGTGTGATTGCATTTGCACTGGATCCTGCATTTGTCACATGTGAGATTCAGTTGGTGGGTAAACGATGTAGTCTTGTTCTTTCTCCTTAAAAAACACTACTGAGTTTTCTGTTCTCTGGTACTGCTTACATCATTGGAAGCATCGGTTTCATTCTTAATTTTGTTTATTCTTTTAATTGGTTGGAGTTTCAGACAGGTCTGTCTCCCTCCCTTGACAGACAGACAGGCAGAACAGCCTGTGAGGATCCTGGATCTTGTTCAAGTCTTTTGCAGAGCCAACTATGCCCATCTGGTTCATGAATCTGTGGAACTCATAAACTCAGAAAGTCAATATGGGTAAAAGCAAAGGATTTAAAAAAGGAGCAACTTTATGGTTAAATTCTACAAGGAATAGTTGTTGTTATTTGTTTTGTACACTCAAGTTTATGTTGATCTTATCCAAGTCTAATCCTTTATTCCTTCTCTTCCAATGATTTTGACCATAAGCACTATAGGACTTTATGTCTTTTTTTTCAGACATGTTTAGTCCAAAGTACACCTTAATCACAAGCGTATAGAAACACACCATAAACCACTTAAATAGATTGTAAATTTTAACTTTCATAACTTTATCAATAATACTAATAATTAGCAAATCCTGAAGAGTTCAAATTATTAGTAAGCAACTTGTAAGTTAGATTAAGAGTTCACATCCTTTCAAAGGTCCTGAATTTATTTCTGATTGGTTAAATTTAAAATTTTGAAAAAAATAAAATTTTCATTTTTAATTCGACTATTTTGATTATTAAAAAAAAAATTAGGGGATCGGCTTTATTGTCATTTACTTCATGTTATTTTTCTCTTTGTGATCTCATTTGTTTATGTATTGGCTATGACTTATGTGCATCCATTCATTTTATTATAAAAGGCATCATGTTAGTATGCAGAAATCTATGATGGTAAAAAAAATTTCAACTTATATTATTTTTTTTCTTTTTTATGTTTTCTTCTTGCCATTCTTTTGTTTTTCTTATGCGTCTTGACGTTATAGACTTTCTCAATAGTGAATCAATAAATCGAATTTTGCAAGGCATGATCCTTAACCATATAGAAGTAAAAAACTTTGTTTTCAACAAAATTTTCAATTTTTTTGGATAATTATTACCAAATCTATCAACCATATCATTTATTGAAACTTTAAACTTTGTTCAACTTATAAAAAGATCTTTTTTATATCGCTCAAATTAATATTAAATCTTCAAATAGATATTAAGATAGCAATGAAGATATAAATATATTTTTTTTACAACATTTGAAGTGAATTTAGTGATTTATTTGATAAAAAATTTAAATTAAATGATGATTAAAAAAAAGATATCAAAAGATTTAGACGTCAATTATAATAAGAACGATAACTATAATACGATAATATTGAGCTGAATTAAACAATATGTTTAATAAAAAGGGTTTTATTTATTTTGAACATTTTTAACTGAACAATCATTAGTAAATTCGATATCACAATTGTTTGATGTAATTGTTGATGAACTTAATATTATAATGCTTCAATATCCTTAATAGAAAGCCTTGATTACTCGGATATATGAAATATTTTTTTTAAATAAATAAAATATATATTTATCAAAAATAAACTCTTAAATACGAAGTTAATTTGAAGTTATATACCTAAATAATAAATAAAATATTTATTTTTTATATTTTATAAATTTGTCTAAAGAAGTTCTTAACCATTAAGATCTAAATCAAGCATCAGAAAAGAAAAGGCAAACATCAACACCAATATACCTCAATTCAAAAAATCAAAAGAAACATATATTCCTCATATATATATATATCATAGATTTAAATTATATAAGTAAATATAAAACATAAAATAAAAATTAATCATTTAAAAAAAAATATTTATAAAAATAAGAAAATTTTCTATTTGAAATATAATATGTTAGATCTCCGTTGTTTTTCATTGATTCTAAAAATAATTTTTACAAAATGTATAGCTATCGATTTGATATTGTAAAATCAAATATTCTTTATAAAATAAAAAGTCATTTTAAACTTTAGTTTTACTTTTTTTAATCTGATTAAACTTGGTTTTTAAAATATTTTTAAATAAATTTTAAGTTATTAATTTTATTTGAATTGAATCTTGGTAAAAAAGATTGTAAAAATTTAATAATATTTTTATTATTAAAATATCTAAAAAAATTACTCAGATAAATTTTACATTCAATTTCTACTTCATCTTTTAAATTTGAATAAATTTTAATTAATAAACTATTTATTTATAATGTTTATAAATTTTTAATAATATAAATTCTTTAAAAAAATTTCAATACTCGAAACTTTTTTTTTTTGTGATGATAGCTTGACTTTTTTTAATATATGTGAAAAATTTTAAATTAAAATTTGTTATAAAAAATTTTTAATTTAAAATATATTTAATTTTTAATTTTAAAATTTTAAAATAAAATTTAATTTGATCTAAATTAATAAAATTAAAATTTATTTTAAAATATTTTAAAAATAAGAGTTTGATAAAAAAATTAAAGATTTTAGATAACTTTTTATTTTTTTATATTAATTTGCATGGGTGTATAAATTTGATGGATAAAGGTCCTATAAAACCTTGATATCTATCGTATGCTAACAGTTAAATTTTTATATTTAAAAAATAGTAAATTGATTCTTAATTTATCAATTTGATATAAATTAAATCTTATCAAAAAATTTAAAAATCAAAAGTATATAATTTAAAAATATTATACAATAAATTTTTATTTAAATTTTTTTATAAATATAAAAAATATTTAAACTACTGTTATAAAAAATTTTATAAGCTTTTGAATATACTATTTTTTAAACTTTTCAATATTATAAATTTAAAAAATATATATTTTTAAAACTCATAAAATTATAAAATATTTTATAATGATATATTTATTAAAAATTTTAAATCAAAATATATTATATAAGAATACTTTTAATTTTTAAATTTTTTTGATAAAATTTTATTTATATTTTGATAAGTCAAATTTTAATTTATTATTTTTAAAATATAAAAATTTAATTAATAATATAAAATAAATATCAAAATTTTATTCAAATACAGCACTTCGTGTTACTTAAAGAAAATTTGGTTGCATATAAGTAGTGTGTCTCCACAGAATGCTGATGTCAGATTCGAGAGAGAGAGAGTTAGGCTTTTCTGCGGTCGACACGTACTAACATGGGCCTTTCTCCGATTCCCACGCTAACGAGACACGCAGTTCCGGTTTCTGTTTCGTCATCCAAGCTGGTCAAGGGAAACAGGCTTTTGCAGACATTGACAGGCCACGTGGCACGCTGCTTTGCCTTGATCCAGTTGGCATGCTTACTTGGAGTGACAGCAACACCACCAGAAAGATTCTCTAACCTTTTTACAATGTATATTAAGTATTTTTTTCCCACAAATTTAATGAACAAAGAAAATCCTAATTTTATACAATATTTAAATTTTTAATAAATTTAAATACTAGTGGTGAAGTGGAAATTTATAATAAAAGTTATTATTTTTAAAATAAAATATAAATTTAAAAATTATTTTTCTATTATTATCAATTTGTGTATATGATGTATATATGTATATGCATGTTGGTTGGTCATGAATGATGTTATGAACAACTTTAAATTGATTAGGATAAGACGTCAAGAGAGATAATCTTATCTTTACTTACTAATTATGTGTGAGTCCATTATTTTCCCGTCATTGAGATTGGAACTTCTGATTTATGACTTTTTTTTTTTACCTTTTAAAGGAAAAAATTGAATAATTATAGTGAAAAGACAATTTATTTGGGCATTTTGGCTTAAAATTTCCAAAAAAATTCAATCCAATTAGCTCATTGCTCGCGTGTTTTGTCATTTTTAGGGTATGAACATGATTAACTTGTCAATTATGAAACCCAACAAAAATAGTTTTGACCTAAAAGAAAAATAGTTCAATTGAAATCAATGGTAAACCAAAGTGAAATATTAAGTCCATGTAGAATGGATAGGTTCCCATATTTGGAAATTCTAAAAATTAAAAAAAAAACACTTATTTTATGAATTTTTAAAAAATATTTTTTAAATTTTTGGATCATAATTTATCATCAATAGTAAAATATAATAAAAGAAACACCTTTTAAAGTCAAATAAAAAAGGTGGATTTAGTGAAATGTAATTTATTTATTAGATCCTTTTTGTAAGTAAAATAGATTATTTTTTGATAAATATAAAAACAAACACTAAATTTTGAATAGATTTTATTTTAAACTTTGTTATTTAATTTTTTTAATTATATTTAATTATTCAAATTTTGGAGATACAATTGAAGATGTTGTATAATAAATTTTAACTTGAAATATTATAAAAAAATCTTTTGAGTACTAAAAAATATATATATATATATAATTTTATATTATTAAAAATGTAAAAATTTTATTAGAAATATTTAATAAATTTAAAACTAATTAAATTTAAAGAATAAACTTGAAATGAAATAGAAAACTTATAAAAATTATTTTGATCTATTTTAACAACGAAAATATCATTATTTTTTAATAGTTATTTGATTCAAAATCTAAATTGAATTAAATTAACAGTATTTATATTTAAATCTAAACAAAATTTAATTTTTTTAAATTTATTATTTTTTAAAATAATAAAAAAATTACTACCTATGTTATTGTCACGTAAAAATTTAATCAACAACAGTTGACATAATCCCTTCGACAACTAATCAATTCGAAATTTAATGAAGGTATTTTGACTCCAAAGGCATCCATAAATAAAAGGAGATTGATGAAGATCGGTATCAGTTTCTAAAACTACAAATTGACCAAATTTTGGCAGCCGAAGTACTTCATTCATGTTTATATATACAGACCTTGAAGCTGTCTGTGGCTTATCAGGCTTGGGCTTTGCATTCGAGCCTGTCAGCATTTGCAACCTCTTACTAATCTCAGCCCAACAGAAATTGGTGGTAATGGTGAAAACTTTAAGATGGAGGGTGACCCATCAGGGCTTGGACTTCTACTATCGAATTAACTTCTCTGGGCGAGTCTCCAAATTGCAGCCTTTAGAACTTCTGAAGCAGCCTGGCCCAGACCATTTTAATGGGCTAATTTTGGACATAAATGTGGTCATTAAGTAACTTAGAAACTACCTACATGATGCACCAAATAATTTTTAATTGGACAAAATTAAACTATCATATCTCAAGTTATTTTTTTGTTTTATTATTTTTTACATTAATTATATTTAATAGAAATGTATTTTATTTATGATCTCAAATACCTAAAAAAAATATATTTATTTTAAACTTATATTTTCATCATATTCTTAATGTGACACTTTCATCAATAATTTTTGTTAATATTAACGGTTTTCTATGCATACATGATGTGTATGTAATTTTATTTATATAATTAACTTTACTTCTTATGAAATATTATCAAAATAAATAAAAAATATATTTATTTTATTTAAATATTTGTATTTACATATTCTTGGAAGGTTTTATGTAATATATATACATAAATATATATATTTATTTTCATAATGTTTAAAGGAATGCTAGGATAATTATACAAGTAAAAATTATGTGCACATTATAGTATATGTAAAATTGTTAATGTTAACAGAAATTATAAGTGAAAGTATTTGACAATTTAAGAAAAATGTAATATTCGATTTTTTTTAAATCTCAATTTGATACCATGATAAGTTCTTTTTAATGTAATTAAATTATATTTTAGTTATTTTTAATAAAAGAGTGTGCAATGATCTTAAAAATTTCATGGAGATAAACATCTTCTATTGATATGAATTTATTTCAAATTTTTCATACAAAATTAAAAAAATATTTTTATAATTTAAAATAATAATATAAAAAATATAAATATAATTATTAATTTTATAAAATTATCAAAAAATATATTTAACAATTCAATATAATTTAAACCGATCATTTTCCTTTGGTTGCTTTCTTTAACCATGACATCTGCTACAGTGTCTGGTGCCTGGTGGGGTCTTCTTGCCTTCAATTAAGCGCCCACTATCAAATGGCAAGTCCTTGTCTGTGTAACGTGAATGCACGAATCAAAACAGATGACAGGATGTGTTTTTTTTTTTTTTTTTTTTTCTTTAGCCATTTCGTTGAAGAAAATAACTTTATTAACTAATTAAGCCTTAATAAGGCCAATATATATTGTCTAAAGCAAGTCATGTCAGTCTGTGCCGATTGAAAGTAAACCACACAACCACATGCACTTGATTTGTTTTTCGAATTTATCTCCTTCACTCTTTCGAACCCACTTTGTCTGTTGTCCCCTCAACATCACCAAAAGCCGCACGACTAAACCAAATTCATTATTGTACTAAACACTGTTATGCATACTAATTAAGACATATCACTTGTGCCACATCCTTAAAGAGTAACTCTTGACCTCCAAACTAATTAAGTCCACACACAAACCACCCTCCCTTGACATTATCTACATTTATAATTGAATCTTTAACTTTCTCATAGTTTGATATAAAGATTTTATGAAAATTGTCAAAATCTATCGCAGTCCAAAAGAATTAATTGAAAATTAAATCTTTTATCATAAAAATGTAAAATCATTACTCTTAAAAGTTATAGTTTTTTATGATTTCGAATCATCGAAAAGGCAAATACTCATTATCTTATCTTCTAAATCTAAACGTATTATTATCGTTGATTTAAGTATCAAAGTATTTTTTTAAAATTTTATTTATTTATTTATATGCTTTTGAGTTCAAACTCCTTTAGTTTAAGTTTTTTTTTTTAATTTAATAAAATATGTCAACGCTATAATAATATAAAAAGTATTTTAGTTAAGAGATTTTGCCGCAATCATTAGCATGATCAATCTAATAAATAATTCATATAAATGAAACTTTAGTGATTGCATGATCATATGGAGTGTACCCTTTAATTAATTAATACTTATTTCGGGATGAACTTGACATCAAACCCTAACTATCACTTAAAAAAAAAGTTCGAATGTTTGGGTAAATTTAAAAAAGGATCTTATCTAGATGCCATGCTACTAAATAAAGTTTAACAACCACAACCAAACATCATTAATTTGTTGTGAAAAGTATAATAAAGTTATATCGGCACCAATGGAGCTATCTCCTTTATCTTGTATTACTTATAACCCATCGTTGAACTTTTTAGCATACATTATTAAATTTTATTAGTCGAAATCATAAAGATATATAACCCTAAAAAAAGAATTAATAAATCTAATTAATACAAATTATTTCTGATATGATCATTTGAGTTCATTGAAATTAAGAAAAATATTATTTGGTAGATCAAAACAATCAAATTCTAATAAAACAATAGGAGCGTTTTAATTAGTATAAAAAGAAATATCTACAATGAATAAATTCGACAGTATATTACCAAGTGCTTATAAAATTATAATGTAATGTGTTGGCATATATACGTAAGATATTTATAACATAAAACAAAGATTCAAATATTTTTATCCAAGTATAATAAAAAATTAATATTTTTATTTAAAAAAACACATATCTTCTTTAATAAACAAGATTAACAAATTTTATGCATTTATTTAAGTTTTTAATGGTTTGATTGCTATTTGATTTTAGGAAGAGGTGTTTCATGTTACATGGTATCTTACCATTTAGGGTAAGAATTGATTCTTGAAAATACTTAACGAAATGATTATTACATGCTTTTTTTTTTTTTGGAGGAACTTTTATTTACTTTTTCTTTATCAATAAAATAATGTTTATACTACATGTTATGTTATGGTTGGTCCATTAATTATTCATCTATCTTATCAAAATGCACACAAACAACACGTCAAGCTATAGTATATCAAAAAATTATTCTTATTTTTATAAATTAGTATTAATTGTGGCTCTAATCATTTGGTTATATGCTTTATCCAAATGTTCATAATTTTCTCATTGACGACTTTGATGGAATTTAGCTTCTACTATGATCGAAAATAAGACTTTTTTTAAGAGTTGAAGCCTATAACTTTCTAAAAGAGATAGAAACCGACGCTCAATTGCTTACACGAAAAATATCATATATCTTTACTACATGTTGAAACATTAATTTTGTTTTCTATGCCATGTACTCATTAATTTTTGAGGTGCAAATTTGTTTTGAAGCCATATATAATAACTTTACTGTGGTGATATCCGAAACTCATTGGATGCTATTCTCATTCACTTTAAATTTCCAAAATAATCCATATTTTAAATCTTTCAACACTAAAAGTGAAAATAAGTAGATATTTTTTTATTTCATTTATAATTATATTGTAAAAAAAAAGAGGATGTTTATTTTTATTATTTACTATATTAATAAAATGAAAAAAATAAATAAAACAAATAAAATATATTTGTTTTGTTTAATTTTTACATTTTAACACCTTTTAAGATATTGATACAAGTAACATCAACACCTAAAATATCATTAAGTAATTCTTTCAATTCCTATTAACAATAATTATCAAAGAAAATCGAGTACCTAAGATAGGCTCTAACGCCAATTCTATGTATACATTCTTAATCTTTAATTTTTATCATCTAAAAGAGAGCATTCCAAAGGATGGTCTTGGTGCTCAAGGTGGATCGATGAAGGGCTATATTGAACTAGAGTCGTAGTAGTTTTTTTAAGATATATAAATAAATAAAAAAAATAAGAAAAAATTTTAGAATATCCATTTTTTATAAAATTTTATTTTTTTAACTTTATAGTAATGTAATATTTTATTATAAGTTGATACTTTTTAAATTAAGTAAAGAGATCATAATAATAGAATTCAATTATCTATCATTTTCTTATATATTTTTTTAAAAATTTTAACTCATTTAAAATTTTTATTTAACTAATTGCTTGACAATATATATTTGAAATTTTGTGATTTTTTTGTTCGTCATTGTTAGTTAGTAATGATCTATTTATTCTTGAAAAGATTAATGGATGTTATATAAGTGAACCATTTTAAATGAATTGTCATCTCCTTTAATGATAGTTTTTAATGAACTATTGTTAAAATAAAGATCCTTAATAATAGTTTACAACTGTCATTAAAAATCCTTTTAAGGATCAAATATAGATAACAATTATAGAATTACCATTAAAAAATATTTTTAATAGTGATATAGATGAATGAGATATATAATTTTTTTTTCTAATCTCATGAGACAGTACTTAATTTATTGTGTAAAGTAAAAGTAACAGTAATACTTACTAAAAGAATAAATTTCAGGCATAATAGAATGAAATATTTAGAAATGGTAAAAAAAAAAAAAAAATTCTCGTGAAATCTAAGTGAAAAAGAGGTGATTTTAGTTTTAAAAAGTGTTTTAAGTTGAAAATTAAAATTTATGAAACTAACTATCTTGATAAACCTATATCATCTTTTAAGTACAATTTAAGTTTAACATACCCTTAATTTTTGCTTACCAAATTGACTAAAAAGTCTTTTCGCTATAAAATGGATGATAATTTTTTTTTTTTTTTTTTACATATGGTGTTATTATTTATATTAACAAAATATTATTGAGTCAATAAACATATATTTTTATTTTTAATGAATTTAATAATATAAAATCTCGTAAAAATTTAAATATATAAAAATTACATAAACATGTATTAATATATTTTTATTTTAAAATAAAAAATTATAATTAATAATTTTTTTTAATCCATCCTAAACTAAAAATCTTGGTATCGCCCTCTTGGCGCAGACTTCAATTGCTTTCTCATCGTGGACATATAGAAGGCGATAAAATCAATAAATATAACTTTTTTGTATTGTCAATACTACTATGGTCATTATGCACCTACTCCCATGTTTAAATTATAATGTTGAAAATTTGGAGAACATGAAATGGTACAAATGCGACATTATATTCTCCGGGCAAATTAACCTTATGCTAAAATTTGTACAATCTTACGTTATTATTGTACTGAAGGAAATGACATTTTGTACTCTGTAGATAAACTTGTCGATTCTTGTTATTCCATATATGATTACACCAATTATCAAATGTCGTACATTAATGTTCGTTATGAACACATCACGTGAATATATTTATGTGACAAAAAAAAAAAAAAAACCCAACACTACACCTTATGATGTTACTTACGTTAAAGGCCCGTTTGTAGTAATCTTTTCTAAGGCAAATTGGCTAAATTCTGGCCACCTTGTTTTTATGTTCTACTAAGTTGTAAAAGTAGTATACCATAAAGTATTGTTATTATATTATAAACAATAAAGAAAGTTATTTTTTCATATATTTTTTAGAAGAGTATGGTATTTGTTTAATATATTTTTTTTGAAAAATGATAAATTTGTCGAATGAATACGGTATCATTTATTTTAAATTCTTAATTACTATAAGTTATTATTATAATATAAAAATATTAAAATTTATATGAGATCCCAAAATAATATAAAACTAATCTAAAAAGGTTTTTTTTTTTTAAAATTACTTGGGATGATACTCAAAAGGAATATTCCCCTTAAAATCCCGAGATGCAAGAGTTGTGTAGTCCACAGATTAATTAGTGTGCCCTCGACTCACAGACCACATTTGCATATAACATAATAAAAATAGAATTGAGAATTAAGATGGGTCAAAATCGTGATGATGATGAAAATGATGATAGCATCCAAATCCAGGAGCCCAACTGGCAATGATGGAAATGAAAGTTGAGTTGACTCTGGAGTTATGATTGATTAGAGGATCGGTCCCATGCAACACACGTTCGTGGCTGTTGGTGGCCTGCGTGCAGCAACAGGTACCACCATAGGTGAGAATGAAACAGAAGACATACAGACAGACACAGACACAGACACAGACACAGACGCCAATAAATATTAAAATAGACCTGTTTGATCACTTCTTCTATCAAATCTGGACTGAACTGATCAATATGCGATATCTTGACTGAGTTTATCAAGTAAATTTCAGTAAGAGAATCTAATTTCACTAATTTGATTTATCTGAGGCGTTCTAATTGGTGGGAAGTGTTTGCCTCTTATGTCATTGCCCATAACATAAATACAAGATGACTGTTGACACGCGTGTGGCTTAGGTCATATCTGGTGACAAATGAAGATGACCAGCCGAACAAGTGGGTGAGGGATCCCATGCAATACTGAGAAGGTGTGTATAATTGGCTTGCATCCAGGACCGATACAGTGGTCTTTACTATTTTCAGACAGCAAGATCTCTCCATGTCCCCAGGTGGGGACTTTACGATGTGTATCGACTGATTACATGTAAGAAACCATATGAGACTGACTTAATTAGATTTTCTTTTTCGTTTCTGAATTAATTTGTGGTCTACAATTGAGGAATTATCTTCGTGATAGATGACACGGCGTACAGCCCATTTGGTCTAGTGGGCGACTGCTCGCTTTGGGTTCTTGCCATCTTGACTCGCGAGTTCCATTCCCTGATGCATTTCAATTACTTGGTATAATGCCAACTTTTTATTTTAATATGAGAGAATTGCACGTTATTGCTTACAATATTGATGTAAGACAAACATGGAAGTGGAAGGCAGTAACTTTCCTTGTGGACGGTGCCTCTTTGTCCGCGTCTGGGATGGAAAAAGACATTAAAAAAAATATGATAAGAACAGTAAGACCAGCAACAAACGAGTTTGCTCGTCAGGGACAATGACTAGCATGAAACATGATTAGGTCACAATACTCAACAGGGCAGAGCTATTAATTTTACATGGGCAATTGTATCGTTACATCTTTGGTTAATTGACTTGAATGTTATTGGACCACACAGCAACGAATTGATGGTTGATCGACCTGATGTATGGCAGGCAGAGAGAGAGAAAGAGAGAGAGAGAGAGAGAGATTTTGGAGAAGACAGATGTTTCAACTACGTCATCATTTTGTGATCAAGGAGAACAAGGAGGAATCTCCAATGGGTTTATTATAAATTCCCGCACCCAATAATGAATGCACATCCCAATAATTTTGAAAAGACTTCCACCAGATGCCGAGATTTGTTCATTTTGATGACATGACAGAGGAAGATGTAAAAGTTCTGTCATCTTGCTGAACAAGTGTTACACGGATAGTGGTGGCCCAAGATCAAAACAGTACCGGGGAACTGTTTTTCTCTTGGTCCTCGATTAAGAATAAGGCCCTATTTTTTATGTATGTCATGTGAGATACAATTATATGCATGTGATATAGATTAAACTATTAGGTATAATTTAATATCATGTAAAAAAATTGTAGGATCATTATAAGAAATTTAGTTTTACTATACAATTTTTTTATTTTTTATAAATCACGTATTTATAAAAAAAGTGTTAATACTTTATGAATTTTGAAAATTTCCGTAACCAACGTTGTTATGCCAATTGGCATTTCTTATTCATTTGCAAATTGTTTATACTTTAACTAGATCCTCGAGAGGTTGGGGTCAGTTTATAAAAAGTGATAGTTTCAAAGTTTAAGTTAGTAGTCAGACATTAACTAGATCATCAAGAGGTTGGGTTCAATTTATAAAAAAGGATAGTTTCAAAGTTTAAGTTAGGATTCAGATTTTTAATAATGTCTAGTAAATAACGATTCTATAAAAATTATTGTCAAAAGCCTTCAGATGTTACGTGATAGAAAATAAATGATATTTCTATAAAGAATTGTCATTTATTCAGGTTTTTATCACCTATTCGAGTTTTTCTTGTTAATTTTTTTAAGATTGATTAGAAAAAATTAAATTTTCATTAGATTAATAGATTCACGAGAAAGAAACTATATTATGGGTTTTTCAAGAACTAACAAGAAATATTAAGAAGTATTCCTAATTTTTTTTTTTGAAACTAATGAGAAAGTCATTTTTTTTTTTTGATTTTGATGTTTTATCTTAAGAGATTGATGAGAAATTGCCGCCAGCCCTTTAACTTAGTATGCCTCATCCCCTTTCTTTCTTGTTCCTTTCTCTTCCATCACCTAAACTTTAAAACTTTTCTTTGATCCACACAATCGCCTCTTTTAATTCAACTATTCAACCATCGAACCCGTCTTTCTTATTCCTTTCTTTTTTTACCTTTGCATTTTTCTTATTTTTTGTGGCTTACGTATGTAGCATATCTAAACATTGACTTTTGTATACACAAGTGATAAAAAACTAGAAGTTTAGCATGAATAACTTTACCAATGTCCTATTGATAAAACAATTTATGTTAATTAACACAAAGAGACATGAATTGATTAGGAACTAGTATTTGTTAAGCACTAATTTTAGGTCTTATAAAACTTGAAACTCTTTTGTGCACCAGTTGTGGTTAGAAATTCCTTTGCAAGGTTTTTTTGGCCTCTTCATCATCAAGGATGTTGAGTTGTTGTATTCATATAAGAAATATAAGTATTTAGAATTACTTTGCTAAGGACGTATCTAATTTTTCTTACTAAATTTATAGGAGTAGAAACCTTTTTGTTATTTTGGTTCGTGGCATAATTGAAATGAGAGGAAAATCCCAACCTTTACAATATTTAGAGTTGAGATGGTAGTTGTTGTATCTTTGATTTTAATCTTTTCCTTAGTACACTAAAAATTGGTTGATGTTTTTAAAATTATATGAGATTCAAATTGAACTAGTGATAATTTTATGTTTGTTGGAGAATTATTTTTTAAGTTTTTTCTTTGCTATTATGGTTCATCTCACCATTTATTTTGTTAAAAGTAAAGTTACGTGATCTTGTGTACTTGTGATAAATGTATCCATTTGAAAGATATATAAAAGTATTGAATGATATATGCAAAATGGTAATAAACTAAAAGGGTGTATTACGGAATCATACATAACAGTAGAAGCATTAAAATTTTGTGTTGATCACTTATGAGATGTGGATGCCATGGAAATTTCTTCAAGAAAGAATGTTTACGACCATTCAACTCAAAATCAAAAATCTTTGTTCGATGGTCACATTAAGAAAGTTGGCCACGATCTTTACAGTAATGTAATTTAAATGTTTTGATTATACATTGATTGTATATTAATTGTACAATATTGTTGCATCGATTAAGACATTAAAAGTTCAATTGTACATAAGGTAAATTTTTATAACATTAAGTGAACATTGGTTAAGACAAGTTCATTTGCTTATATTAACTTGATTTAAAGATGCAATGAGTATATGAACCAATTAAGAGTGGCTATAATCTGATTAAGTCGAGAAGACTTAAATGGTTGCATGAAAAATATAGTCGCACTTTTAATAAGTGGATACATAATATGGTAAGATTGTTTACATTTTCATCAAAAAATTTTCTTTTTTTTTAAAATTTATGTGTTCATAAACTTCACAAATTCGGGGATACAAGTTGAATACCAACTTTCATTATCTAATCATAATATTTAACCATGAGATGGATTACTCATGGTCCCCAATTTATCATAATTAAGTATCTTAGATACATTGTAAGTAGTTGTTGATTTTATACAAAAGATCAAGACAACATCAAGATTTATTAAAATAGTGAGGGTACTTTGATTGCTAATGCCATACAAATTATTTCAAGTGCTAAAGATAAAATTCAATTGTATGGTGATATATCTTTTTACGGAGTCAGACAAGAGATATGGAACTAGATTACATAATATTGAGAGTACTAATTTTTTAGATGTGACTATGCTGAAAATAATACCAATGTTAATGCTAATAACTTAGGTTCTATACTAGTTGATATTATGCCAAATAATCAGTTTATATTAACATCACCAGTAAGATAAGTGTTTTATGTTGAAGACTCGCATGATTTAAGATGATCAATTTTAATGAAAGCACATCAAAATGATTATAAAGAAGATAACGATCTAAGTGACACTAGTGTAAATCAAACATCTATTTGTAATAATCTGCTACAGGCGAACATATTTGATTATATGGATGATGATGATGATGACCAGAAGATGGTAACGGGTCATGGATGTAATTTATTTGATAGGTAAATTATTTTTTATCTTACCATGTTGTTGTTATTATGGCATGCGCGCTTAAAATGTATAGGTGTTTACATCACTTATTATTTAAATATGAAAATTTTTTGTATTATGTCCTTGATTGTGCTAACTTATATTCTGTGTTATTTTACAGGTTTTATTATAGTGCTCATGCTTATAAGAAGAAGGGAAAAAGTACAAAACATAAAGTATCAACCATATGCCTTCAGTGATTAAAAGGCAAATCATGGATAAAAAGATACACGTTTAAGTAAATAATAATGGACAACCAATTGAAAAAATCAATACTCAAATGATCAGTTGCATCAATGTTTTGATGCATCAAGTTATATGAATAAATTACCCAATGTGACATCAAATGCCCGATGAGCTAAAGACAAAATATGGGAACAAATTTTAGTATGCAATTTTTTTTTTTAAAATTTATTTTACTTTGAAGAGTTTCTACTAACATAAATAGATTGCAAACTTATGTCCATTTATGTAATTTATTAAATATTATGTGTATTACAGGAGAAAAGAAGCATATGCAAAAAAGAAGAAAAATAAGGTTTATCACCATATTTATCTCATGAAGGGTTTGTTGGACTCACAATAGAACCTGTAAGTTAAATTTATTTTTATTGTCTTATTATATGAAAATTAAATACGTTGTAAGTTAATAATCTAATATTTTCACATTGATTTTACCCATGTAAAAAAAATCTTTAGGTTCTAATGAAGAAATTAATTATATTTTATAGTTAAAAATAGTACAAATCTAATAAAGATATGAATACATTAAGAAATTAACTTGAGAAAGTACTAATAAGATTTTAAGTATTTTTATTTACTAAACTTTATTAATTTTTTATTTTCAAAAAACCATAGTGTTATACATTTTAACTAGATATTTGCAGGGTGAGTTGATGACATAAGACACCTTTAAACCTTGACATACATCGAATGTACTCACAATAACTCTTGGTAACCTAAAGTATTCTAGTTGTGTGAAAGGTGTCAATTTTAGGATGATTATCACTTCCTATTTGGGGACAAAAGTGAAGATGTCTGTACTTTTGAGTAATGATGAAGCAACTATAGACAAAATTGTAGATCTACTGAATTGGATCGATTAACATAGATATCTATTAGATGATATCGTTATGGCTTGAGCTTTTACCCATGATTATCAGATTCATAAGATATACCATTCTAATAAGGCTAGTTAGTAACAATGTGGTTGAGTAATAGTCAATGAAAATGGTCGACCCCTAGATCCAACATCTAAACCAACATTTGAAACTAATGATTTAAGGTATATATGTTATGTGTTATTTATATTATGTAATGTTATTTGGATTTTACATGGATTGAGTATTGTTTAGAGTTTTTGATTGCAATATATGCTATGTTAGAAGGTACTTGGTAGTATTATTAATATTTTAGCTCGTGGATATGTTTTTATTGATCCAACCATAAATAAGATGACTCACAAACATGAAGGGATTGATGGTCATGTAAAGGTTAAAGTCGACATGGCTTTGAAGCCTAAAGCTCCTTTACCTTGATCATCTATTGAGTCAGAGATGCTTACGATATCTTAAATTGTTGGCTCACGCATCACCGCAAAATTTGAATATTGCTCTTGGATTCCAGTAAACTAACTTCATAATGTGTATTATTTTCATAAAATTTAAAATTACTTTTTAAAATTTTTTTATTTGATCAATTGAATATTTTATCAAAATTGATACAACAAGCGATACCTGAATGGGATTTAGACTCCACATGGAGACTATTGATATCACTATGTGTTATGCAATGGATGAAGATATGATGATCTCCAATTCCATTGGAAGAAGTTTTTTCTCTTGATTTTGGGACGACATATATTTACATCCATATCTTTAATTATTTGCTTCCTAAGTAAAGAATAATGAGAAAAAGTCAACAATTATAGACTTCTACTTTAATTAGTACTCTATTTACATCCATATCTTTATAAATAGGGATAGAGAAAGAACTATCAATAGATGAAGGAGAGAAGTAATCTACAAAAAGAAAAACAGAGAAAAAGAAAATGCAAAAGAAGATCAAGAGTGAAAAAGTTGAAGATTTTGCTATATACAACCATTATATGTTCTATCTTGCTATTCTCTAATCTTAATTCATTGGTCATGTTAAATTCTGGTTTTTTTGCTTTATTTTTAGTATGAACTAATTTTTTTTAAAAAAATTTATTTTAAGGAGAGATGTAGCCTAGTCATGATAATGAAGATTAACAACTAGGGGCCAGTTTATGACATACAAGCATTATCTGTTTTATTTTGCTATATTCTAATCTCAATTTATTATTCAATTTACATTCTGGTTTTGTTTACTTTATTTTTAGCATGAACTAGTATTTTTATTCTAGGCAAAGATGTAACCTAGCCATAATATTGTGTTTCACACTTTCAATATTATTTTGAGTTCATTTTTCAGTGGTCAATTTATTTATACTATTTTGAATTTAATACTTTTGATCAATCGACCACTAATTAGGTGATTAAGGGTCTGTAGGTTGACACTCGAAAGAGAAAATTATAGGAAATCTTTTAGATAGTACAATATAAAGATTTATAAAGTTTGAAAGACTTACAATCTTTATGTAGCTCTAATGAGAAACCATCTAGCATAATGAGTTATTATTAATTTAATTCTCACATGAATTTGTAAAATTGGCTGTTAAGAATAGTTTCAACCGACATTCATGAGAAGCTATTGAATAAATTAGGGTTTTTGAGCTGACAAACTGAAATAAATTTAGTTAACTATATATATATATAGCATATCTGATAGCTAGGTAAAATCAATCCCCTAGAGTTCTATATCATTGAATTTTCTCCTTCGAAGCATAGCCAACCTTAATTTATATTTAAATTTAGTTTTAAAAATTTATTTTCTCAATAAGATTAATATTGTTCTAATTACATTACTTAGTTAAAGAAATCGATATCAATCCCTGTGGACAACAACCTCTTATTGTCACTTTATTATTGAATAATGATAATGTGTACTTGTGGTTTCCACATAAAAAAGAAAAGAAAGAAAGAATACATTGTATATTGGCCATTATGGAGCCTGATTTATGCCAACACATCGTTTATAAAGGAGCATTGTAATTGAAAGGATATGAGAGCTCAACATAAGTTAATATATATTTATGAAAGTTAGCATTTTGAGAGTAACATCCTCAATTATTGCTAATACTTGTGTTCTAGTGCCTTTAAGATGAATGCGACAATCAATACACCTTCGTTTTTCAAGAAAAAGTTGAAAAATTCTTATTGCTAAGATATTTATAACATATCAAAAAATATTTTTTTATTAATCTTTTAAATTATTTTGATGTACATGAAAATTTCAATTGTTTAAATGTAATGTCCACATCGACCTTTTAACATTGAGTAAAATTTTGTGATGAGACATAAGACATAGTGATATTGTTTATTTCTACAAAATACTAAGTTGTTTTACAGTTGTTAACTAGTTGATTATTATAATATTAAAAAATATTGATTTTTGTGCTTTTTGTAAATGCAATTGATCAATGAAGCAACATACACTCAATCTGAAATCAATGAATTAAAAAAAGAGTTCATTTATTTCATTGGACTTCTTAAGAGAGACAATTGATTAAGGTACTTAAGTTATTGTGGTTGGGATTATCTTTTTTCGTAATTAGAATTATTAGAATAAGTGCATACTTTGCACTTATATTGCAAATATAAGCATGAATGTAGTTATATTGATTAATGGAAAAGTTTTGTACTTAAGTTTTCTTGTATCATGATTGAATGAATCTTTGTATGATAATATTTTGGTATATAGTTCTTACATTATAATGTTAGAGAAGTGAATATGTTCATGCTTGTTGGAGTGTGATATGGGCAAAGGATTGATTTATGTTTAGATGGTTAACATGTATGAACATAGGAGTTTGATGATATATGATTTGATATTGAAAATGATGATGATGATATATGATATTGTATTGAAAATGGTGATGATGACATTGATGTATTGTTTAAGAGTGTAATTTTATACAAAAATTTGAGATTATTTATATAATATTAAAGGAGATGATCATGATGTATTGAACTATAATATAATTTTGAAAAAAATGTATTGTAATTTTTAGATTTATTTAAATATTAAAGATATTTAAAAATATAAATTTAAGAATTTTTTTTTTTTTAAAACTGATGTTTAGTTAGACTCATTGCTATGCTTGTGGCTACGAGCTAGCCCATTTCTAGCTTATAAGCCAATCCGTTTGCAAGCTAACTTAACAAATTTAGCCTTACCCATTTAATAATTAGGTCGAGATAGGCTATCCGTTTAGAAAACAGGTAAACTGTGGACTTTGTATTTAGGGTCAGTTTGTTAAGGTCAATTAAACAGATTAAAGTGTTGGTCGAGCTCTTTCCTCTAATTAAATTTTATATAATAAATTTTATACATATAAAATATTTATCAATAAAAAAAATTAATAATATGATCTATCAATTTTTTTCTATCATTTTTAATCTATATATATTAAATTAATACAATATATATACCTCGTATGTGAAAAAATATATATCTTAAATCTAAACTTATATTTCTTAAAAGATTATCAAAATTTAATGTGATATCATATTAAAAGTTAAGGTAATTTATTTCTTATACTTCTTTTTAATTTATTCATTTTTTATAAGTCAATTGATCTTATAAAATAGAATCTAACTTTATTTAATCTATTTATTTTTACTAAAAAATATATAATCTTAAATATTTATTAATATTATTTATTTATATGTTAAAATCTATCTTATAATTAAATAACATCATATATTATTTTTTAATTCTATTGATTTTGATATTACACATAAAAAATATACTAAGTATGTTATATATTCAATATCTTTGAAGTTGAAAGTTTTTACTTTAATAATTTTTATATAATAATAATAATAATTTATTATGTATATTAAGGTTTTATTATGTAATTATATCATTTGCTTTGAAAATAGTAAATAAAATTGTTTATTTACTTTAAAATAAAAAATTATCTATTAAACCGACTCATATAAAGTTTTATTAGATAGACTCACATATGATCTGTTTAAAGCACAATAAATTAGTCCATTTAAATCTTAATAGGGTAATCGATAAATATAGCCTAATGGATCAATGCTGAAGATAGTTCACAGGCTACATATTTTTTAAACGAGTGAAATCGAACCAATCCTTTAATTTGAAAGACTCGTCAAACTTTGTGTAAATAAACTCATATCATAAGTTTAGGTATTGAATTAGCTCAGTTCGACTCATTAGCTACCCTGACATCTAATTGCACTCAATACCATTTTTTTTAATAAAAAGTTTTAATTTTATTTCTTTATAAAATAAAAATAAAAATATTATTAACAAAAATAGTCATTCATCCTTAGCTTTATGTTAATAATCTTTTTAGAAAATATAAAATAAAAATTAAATATAGAAATAAAAAGATAACTTTTAGTATCAAGAGGTTATTTTTTTAAAAAATCGATAATTATTGTATTATATTTATATTAAATATTTTTTTATTTTTAAAAAATAAAATAAAATACAAATAAAAATATTTTTAATATAAAAATAATCAAGAGTTCTTTAAAGAACTTATTAAAATTCTACTTTATTTATTTTAAATAATTATTTATATTTTTTAAAACTAAAATAATTATTATTTAATTATATTAAATAATTATTATATTTTATTTTTTAAAAAAATAATAAATAAAGATACAATACTTTTCTTGATGTTAGGAGAAATTTAAGGAGTTTTTTTTTTTTGACAATCTTAATTTTCAAGAAAAGCTTGTAAGAATAGTTAAAAAAAAAAAGTCCAAGAGGATAGTTAAGAAATGTCACCTTTTTGTTAATCTTAAAATTATTATTTACTATTTGTTTTGGTTTTTTTTATGATCAGTAGTATAGACAAAGGTTGTTAGAGCTGTCATTGTCAAAAGAAAGCTATTTTGTTGTAATTAAAGTGCAACATTCGTAGCAGATTCACTGTTATTTTGTACGAGTATGATATTCTCTACGAATAATATTTACAACTATCTAACACCTTTCTCTTAGAAGATTTTCTTAAAAAAAATCAATTTGTGCAAATTACGCATCATAATGACCATATATCCTCTACGATTATATATCTTTTATTTTTTTTTGAAATTTCAAAATATTTGTAAGTAAAAGTTGATTTTTTATGAATAAATTTATAACTAATAATGATCCTTATTTCATTCCTAATGAACTTTCTCCGTTAGTCTTGTAAATAATATATTCATAAAGATAAAATATGATCAACAAATATATACCTTCTTATATGAATTTAGAGAAAAAACTTTTAATATCTTCGCCATTTAGTTAAAACGATACGATCAATTAATGAAAACAAAATGAATTATTGCATAAAATAAGATCTCTTTAGTCAAGGCCTGTGCTAACCATTTGGAAGTTCAGAACGAAAATAAAAAATGAGACTTCTTTCTCTGAACTAATAATAGTGTACAAAAGATAAAATTTTGTGTCAGCAAAATAAATGTGTCAATCATTTATTTAAAATGATTTTGTTTTTAGCAATTTGAGATGCAAATTCACCAATGATATTTTTTTATAATCAAGTTATTCTAACATATATTTTTTATAAATAAAATTATTAATCAATTTAATATTTTTGTGATATAATCGAACGTAAATAAAATTTTAATAATTTTAATTTAGAAAAACTTATTTAGGCATAGTCGATAATCTTCTATAAGCAATTGAGACATTAAAACAACAATCTAAAACTTTTACAACCTCTAGGATTTTAAGTACTGTTTTTATTTTACTGGTAAAGTTAGAAGTAATCCTTTTAGTTCAAAAAATAAATCATTTGAATCAATATCTAAAGAGTTATCATGTTTTAGATTCATTTTCAAAATTGATACAACATTATTTATTATTATTTAAAGAATTTAAACTTTTTTAAATCAAATAAAAACCAAAAATAATATCATATACTTGCAATTATTCAAATTCACTCTTGTAAGACAATAATAGCAACATTTACTACAACAATAAAATAATTAATTCTAAAAAAAATTTCAACAACACTTGTTTGTACTTATTTAAATGATGCTTTAATTAGTAAACATAAATCTTAAAAGCAAGGAAAAAGAATTGCAAAGAACTAAAGAAAAAAAGAAAGAGATGTTTGTTGAATCTAGAACAAGAAATAAGAAAAAGAAGGGATAAACCCTAAAAGAAAAGGAAGATGTTAGCCAACAGTAAAAACTTTTCATCTCATTTCTTGTTAATCTAAACTTTAGTTTTGTAAGATAAATTAACATACAAAGAGTGTATAAATTAAACATAAAAATATTATTAATTGTTTTAATTGGTTAACTTTATATTTTTATGAAATTTGATATATAAATCTAATTAAATTGAAATAAAAAAATGAGTTTAACCTAATAACTCATTTAATTGGTCATAACAAATTGGCCTATAAACTCGATTCAAAATTCAAAACTCATTATTCATTTATTTACAAAATAAATAACTAAGCCTGACTCAGTTATTAAAAATATCGAACTTAAATCCATTAGATTAAGTTGTAATCAGACTAACCAATAATGTATGAACCTAATGATGATGACATTAACATCCATCGAGCCTCACATTTGAAAAATAATCAAGTAAAATCAAGGGGATTTTGAATTTCACTTTGAGACAACAAAGTTAAGGTTTGAAATAAAGTGAAAATCAATTAGAAAAAAAGGTAAACAATATTTATAAAAAAATTTATTTTATTTTTAATAAATCTTTAACCCATGTTAACACCATTTGAAATTAAATAAATGAAAGATTTCATTTGATTGAAAATTTTTCAAAACTCAAAAGTTTGTTTGATACACAAATTCAATTTTTTAATTATTTTTATTTTTATTTTTTATTTTGCAAAAAAATCAAATGGAATTGTAAAATGAAAAAAGAAAAAAAAAAAGATTCCTTATGAAAGGAGAAAAACGTTTTAAAATGATGACAAAGAAAAGATACAGAACCATTTTGAAAAACTTTCAATATCTAAAGGAATCATTATAATTAATTTAACAACATAAGGACAAATAGAGAAAAAAATGGAATCTTATGGGACACCTGGCTAAGGACCTTTATATTATTTTATATACACACAAGGTATTTCATATTAGTCATGAAATCAAGCTCCCTCCGATTTAGGAAGTACTTAACCATTGGATCCGTTCACTTTCCATTAAAGGCAAAGCCATAGGAAACTGTGGTTCAATGTTTGTCCTCACATGACCATTGAACGCACTTCGCTAAAGTTTTCAAAGGTCGGTCGAGCTGTTAACGAATGGTGGCGTGACCAATTAGAGGCCAGATCTAGCTGCCTACTCATTTTTGTTTCTTATGCAAATCAATCTCTTTCTCCATATGAAAGAAACCGACTTCTCGTTGTATTTAATCAGTTCAATATCTCTTCTTATACAGTGGGGCTTTCTGTTCAATGAAAACAAGCCACCAATACTCAATTTCTTTTGGCCTTGTGAGTGCAACCAAAGAGAAGATTGGAGCCGGACGTCGTCTTCTTCTTTATACATATAATGCCACCTGATGTTGATTTGTGCTTCAAGGGGCTTCTCATGGCAAATGAACTTCCATTTTGGGCAACAGTAGCTCCAGCTAGCCCTTGACATCCAACAAAGGGCACCCACTTTCAGATTCCATCGTCTCAATGTGTAAATGTAAACCCAAGAAGCTAAGCCCCACTTGCCATGATATCTTTATTATCTTTGACACCCCCAATATCCCACCTTCACAGGTTGCAGTGGCTTTATTGCATGCAGCCAAAAACAGTCATGTCTTGTCTACTAGATTACATTATGTTATTTTATCTTCATACACTCATTCTGATCGAAATAACTCAGCTATCTTTTATGCATTAGATCATGAAGTCCAAAGAATAGAAAATTGTTTCTCTCAATTTATTAGACCGAAACAATTGAAACTAATTTCAAAAACAAACCCATGAAGTGAGGCTTTCAACCGGTATAAAATCACCCAATACATAAAAGCATATTTGCTTCAAAGTCTACATAAATACAGGTTACAGGTTTATTGTAATTAAGCAATCAATACAATGGGAAGACCTAGCCTTATCTTTAAAATTGAAAATGTCAGCCATATATTTATTCTTTTGTACTTCCATGATGCTGCATACCCCACCATGTATAATGCTCATTTCATCATGTTTCTCTCTACTTTTCTTGGACTGTGTAATAGTACCTGTTAAATAAAGTGCTTGTTTCAGAAACTTAGCCCATTGCTGATCTCAGTTTCTGTGAAAGGAGATGCCCTGGAGAGATCAGCTCACATATTCACCCAGCTTCTATGATCTGCTATGCAGAACTAAAGAAGTGATCACTTTTGTATACAGACCAATTCAAATTTTCACCAAGCTGTAATTAATCAAAAAAGATCAATCACCATTTACGCTAATAGAGAAATTAAATTTGCAGACAGACCCATCACCCAGAAGCTCATCCTCACCGACCACAACACAGAGAGATCTAGAGAAGACAGTGTAATCATGACGTGAGGAAAGAGTGACAACTCAAATTGGTGCATGTGACACAATCTAGGTGTGAGCTCATGTCAAAGTCTTAATTATTCAAGCCTCTTGCACACTAAAGGTACCATCTTAGTGATGGATTTATCATCTTAGGATGCAGCAGTGAGGGTATTTTGATTCGTGGTCCAATATTAAGACGGTAATTTCCTTACAGGTTTGATCTAACATTTTGCATCTTTGTGGGGTCTTGTAGTGCTTTTGATCACATTAGAGTGTGTGGAGGTGATGGACTACAGCCAAAAGGACTAATGGGGCAGAGCACCGATCACAAAGAAATGCATGTGATGATGAGCGCGTAAGGTTTTTGATGGATGATATATGAAAATTACAAACAAAATAGAGAGAAAAAGAAAAGAAGAGGAAGACATAATGGTCCACATAAACAGTGCTCTTCGCCACCCTTCAATAATGGTTGAGTGGCCTCTCCAAGATTTCCAAGCATGCACAAAGCAAATGCTGGGTTTGCCCCCGCCAGTGCCCTCTTCAAGCCACAGCCACACTAAGTTCATCTGTTGGGAAGAGAAATGAGGAGTTGTCAAGTTCATCATGCAGCAGGCCGGATGTCGATCAGATTTGTTTTCCGGTGTCTAAGAGTGTTGATCAGAAGATCCAGTTCCTTCCTACCATAGCTTAATTTATTCACTAATTTCTACTAGATACCCCTCTTTCTGAGCTTCATGCTTGTTTTCCACATGAAATGAGTTGACTTCACATATGCCCCGGGCCACCCTTCTTCTTCATCAGTTAATCTTCTTCACCCAGAACTAAGTGCCCACTCCATGCAAAGACATGAGTTCATCTCCTCAGTCCACAGGATTTTCTCGGAGCTTTAGGAGGTGATAGTAAACCAAAAGCCAAATCGGTTGCCGAACGTGTGATTAAAATGGGAAGGACACCATGCTGCAATGCAGACGGGTTGAAGAAGGGTGCATGGACAGCTGATGAAGACCAGAAGCTTACTGCTTACATAAATGAGCATGGAGAGGGAGGTTGGCGTACCCTACCCCAGAAAGCTGGTTAGTCTCTCATTTTCCATTTTGTTCTTTAAGTCTCACAGTCTTGATTCTCGTCAATTGTCTGGTTTTCAATTATAGTTAATTGTATAAACTAATGATTTTGGATTTGCAGGCCTTCAAAGATGTGGAAAGAGTTGCAGATTGAGATGGATCAATTACCTTAGACCCGATATCAAGAGAGGAGAATTTAGTCCAGAGGAGGAGCAAACCATCATTCACCTTCACGCTTCTAAGGGCAACAAGTAAGAAAAAATAATCGTAATTAATTACTACCAAATTAAGAGAACGTTTTTCTCAAAATTTTCTTTTCTTTTTCTTTCTTGAATTCAACTTCTTCAAATCCTCTGTTTTTGAGCATGTCAAATTAATTCTGACCTGGGTTTCTTGTAAAATGCCCAGACACTTGCTCATCTCTGGATCAGCGAAAAAAAGTTGCTGATGCAAAGCACTGTTTCTCTGTGTTTGATTAGATGCAGGAGCTTTAATTGCTACATAAAATTTTGACCACGTGACTGATGAACATAGATTTTATATATCCACTTAAATATTTAAAGCACATTCATCAATAAATAATAAGGTCATAAACGTGCTGTTTTTCTTTTCTCTAATGATTAGATTTTTGCAGTAAGTTGAGAGGGATGAGCTGTTTGGTGTTTATATGTGTAATCAACGTGTGTCCAGGTGGTCTGTCATAGCTAGGCACATAACTGGGCGAACGGACAATGAAATCAAGAACTATTGGAACACCCACATCAAGAGACGCTTGGTCAAGATGGGTATCGATCCTGTAACTCACAAACCCATTGGCGCTGTTGATAGTCCACGCCAGAAGGATTCCAACACAGTGGCTAACCCTGACCACGCATCAGAAGTTCCTCAGCTCGAATCCCAAGCCAGTCCATCTCAGTCCAGGTCTGTCTCGGCTTCTGCTCAGCTGCTCAACAAAGTGGCCACCAACCTGGCCCGTACAGCAAGCCATGGTACCCTTTCAGTGGTGGTAGAAAGTTCCAGTGGCAGTGAAAGTAACAAAGGTCAGAGTATCGAGTCTCCGAAGTTTTCATCAAGCTCTTCAGAGAACAGCACATCATCAATTTCGAATTCTTCTTCCACTTCTAAGATACTCAACAGAATGGCTTCTAAGCTAACTCTGATCAAAGAAATTCTGTCCACATCAATTGAAACTGTTGCTACTGATGACTGTAGCGATGCTCGTGGTGGTGGTGGTGGTGGTGGTGATGAGGATGATAGTGCCCTTTATGTTTTTCATGGAGATATAGGCAATAGCTTTATTGCTGAATGGCCATTGTCTGCATCTACGCCAAGCCTCTCAGAGAGCACAATGGAGATTTCAATGTCTGATTCAGTTTCAGCTGGGTTGATGGCTGCTACCCTTTCACCTTCGTGTTGTGATCATCTTGATATGACAAACGAAAGTGGAATCATTGGTCAAGATTCTACTTTTGACATGGACATTAGCTGCTCCTACAACATGGATTCTCCTATCTCCAGTATCAACTTCTTACAGGACATAACGGCACAGGATCCACCATTCAAGTTAGGCAACTTGCTAGACACCAGTGGTGGTGAAGTTAAAAATGATTTTGCATCGAGGAACATGATGCTTGAATCTCAAGATGCCTCAAGTGACGTTGAGGAACCTGGTTTCACGGAAGTCTTGATAGACTTTCTTCTTAATGATCCTGATGATTCAGAGAACACGCTGTCCACTAGCACCAGAGATTCCCACGTTAACTATGTTTTTGAAAGTACTGAAGGTAAATCTCTTCATGAGAGCATGAATAACTGGAATGATAATCTCGATTTTGGCAATTATGGGGTGCCTGACTGAGCTTCGCTGAAATTCACCTGATAGATTTGGCATATCTCATGCCTATTTGGGTTCTGGCAATTAGGGGCTGCTTAAGTATTCTAATCAACTAGCTAGACTTTAGCCTATATGATCTTCAATCAGCTTTTAATATCATGGTTGAGGGCTACCAAGTCTAGATTTGCAGATCAACTAGGGTTGATTATGCATTACATATATATATATATCTATATATATGTTGTCTTGCTTGGAAATAAATGGATTGTATAATAGTTGGGAATCGTAAAATGAGTCCTCCTTGCGCTACTTTTGATCCTTGTAGTCAATACAAGAAAGCGCTTGGCAGCTTCTGCCAACATGAATAATACCGACAAGATGTTTGCTTTCCTTAGTGTTTTGTGATGTTTTTCTTCTTTTCTTCCTTGTTCTGGAGATCGGAAAACGAAACATGAAAATACAGAATTCAGATAGTCTGTTGATCTGATCTGTGCTGAATGAAGTACCTGCATTCTAATTTCTACTGCACCAACAACATCCAAACTGAAGGGAGTGGGATTCCATTCCTGGCAAAGAAACCGACAGGCTCTCTGGTCTCTGCATGTCCCAGTAGAATGTCTGTCAAGGCCCCACAACATCAATTCCTGTTGGTTGGGTGGTCTCTCCTGTTTCTCCTGCTTTCCTCTCCGTAATGGATGTTTGGACTCCAGGTGTTTGCTCAAAGTCTTCTCCCAGTTCAATTTTTTTCCCATCAGAAGACAAATGACACAAATGATCAACGCAGGCTAATCATATATATGCCAACAACGTTATTTACCCAAGAAAATTATTACTCAATCATCCAGATGGAATTTTCCATGTTACTCTCACGTGCTTTAAAAAAAAAAAATTGATATGAGAAATGTTGGCCAATTATAGAGAGACACCTGTTAAGAGTAAGAAAATTCTTGTTGATTTTAAATTTATGCTGAATTTTTTAACAAAATATAAAAAATATTTTAGTAATTTAAAATATAAATATAAAAAATAAAATTATTTTATTAAATTATTACGTGTCATAATTTTATTAAAAATTTTTCATAATTTATATTAGTAAAAAATTTTAATTTGTTTTAATAAATTTATTTATATCAAAATTTATTTATTTATATAATAATAAAATAAATAAATGATGAAATTAAGTTTTAAATTTTATTTTCAGAAACTTCCTCCTTCCCAAATTAAGGGATAAATATTTTAGTTTGAGTGCTCACATGATCAAGAGGAGTGCAATTGTAAATACAAAGTATGAACTTATTGTACTTTAATTGGACTCAAAAAAAGATGTTTTAAAGATTTTTTATTATTATTATTTTGGATGATAATTTTTATAAATTTAATTTAATTTAAAATTATAAATTTTATTTTTAAAATTATAAATTAAATAAAATTATAAATAACTATATAATATCACCCACATGTGAATTAGAAACGGTGACGAATCTTGAACTTGGAATTGTTCTGTTTGTTTCATTCTGAAGTAGGCGGCCTGTCCATTGTGGTGACATAACATGTGTAATTATTTTTGTCTTGAAAAGTAGAAAGCTGCTTTTTCAGATGGATCGCCGCATTAGCAACAGGGAGGCTGACAAAGAATTGGAAAAGTTGATCTTGACATTGCCGCACATGCAAGCAAGGAACCAACTTCAGGAGCAGAGTTGGATTTAGATTTAGATTTAGGTTTTGTGCTCTAACATAAACAAAACCGATCAATTCATAAATCCCACTGCCTGTTAATTTCTTTATCTCAAAACCATATCATATTATTATTATTATAATATAATATTTTATTTATTTAAAAAAATTATGTTATTTACGTAAAATTAAATCAAACAAAATTATTTTATATTAATCCCTTCACTCAACCCCATTTAGACATCAATCTCGTCGTATAATTCACACAATTCATCAAAGATAATGATACTAAAAAATTGTAACATCGACTTTATCAGTAATAGCTTAACTCCAGTGACTTAGGGTGAGTAGAACTCTCTTCATCAATCTTGCCATTCAACCTACCGTAGATACAATATCAAATCAATTAGCAACAATATTGCTTGACAAAATTCAAAATTAACTCAGATTTTTTGAAATATTTTAATATAACCGACACCTAAGATTTACATATAAGATTTATAAATATTTTATTCATTATATTCATCAAGAATTTCTCGCGAGATTTTTCTAAATCAGGAATTTTAATTTAATAAAGCTTAAAAATTTATCTCAAAGCTTACAAAAGGCATATGTATCTTTTTCTTCGTCTTTTACAACTCATTTGATTTGCAGAATAAAAATTTTATTCCTAGGAATACTTTTGAAAAAAATTAAATTATTGGCTTAAAAACTTATTTTTTTAAACCTAATAAAAAATAATTATAATGAAAATAATTATAAGAATTTAATTGACGATCATATTATTTTTTATAATATATTATTATGAAAACATTAATTAATATTAACATTATTTTTATAATATTCATATTTAAAAATAAAAAAATAAAATATTATTTAAGTAATATTATTTTATAATAACTTATATTATAAAATATTTATTAATCAATGTTATTTTAGTAAAAAAATTTAAAAATATTGATTAATATTATAACTAATTTTATTATCAAGTATAATAATCATTTATATTATTTCAACTACTTTCTTACGTCATTCTTTGATTAAGCAAACAATCAATACTAATTTATATTATATTCTATTTGAATGTATCAAACATTATAATAACGATTATATTATATTCATTTTTTTAATTTTTATATAATACTTATTTCGTTGTTTTTTTTATTATATTTTACAAACTAAACACGTTATTAATGTTTATTTGTAAATTAACTATTAACTTTGAGTGTTGCAGTTATCCTTTTTATAAATTAAGTAGGAGCTCTTTAGATCCAATTTAAGTCGCATACAATTTTTAGTTGTTAATATTTAACATCATTCATAGGAACTCAAACAAAAAGCAATACCACTTGAGAGAAACACTTTGAATCACACAGGTACCAGATGGAATCTGCGATTTGCCAGCTCTACCTAAGCCTTTAATGGTGTGGTTCTTACTGTCGTGTCAGCAAAGGAAAAAATTCACTAAATTCAAACCACGTAGCAATAGTTGGAACAATAATGCCAATTATTTGAAGCACACCAAAAACAGATCGAGAGGATGCGAGAATTATCTTCAATAAGCAACAATTAATTTAATGCATAAGGGCACCTTCTTTGCCCTTATGTGAGCAATTAATTGAGTTGTTAACCATTAGATCTCGCCATCGACTCCCTTTACCTCCACCATAGCTGAAAAATATCACCCTATCTTTACCTTTGTTGCCATACCTTCAGCTGGTCCTTAGCCAAGTGCTTAATCTTAAATTAGACATACCACTATATAAGGTAGCACACTTGTGGCAAAAGGTTAATTTGTTGGATGATCAATACTAGTAAATAATGAAGGTATTAACCAAACCTGATCGCGCAGATTGAAACTAACCCCTCATTCTCCTAAGTTATAATGGAAAAATTAGTCCTTAACATAATCAAGAAACCTCAAATACAAAGCTATGATGCTACCACAGATATCTAGGCATAGGTCAAAAGGTTTAAGGATGCCTTACTATTATTATCAGATTTTGATGTAACTTCTTGTAAGTTGTTTCCCTTTTTCTTTACTAAAGAAACCTTGGATTTGTACTATTCTTTTAAGTCAAGCTTTATCACCTCTTTTTAAGAGTTCATCACTATGTTGGTTACTTGACTTACTAGTAAAATATGTGATGGAAGTAGTATTGATGACCTTCGAGCCGTTAGACAAAACATGGTTGAGGGACTCTGAAAGTATTTAAAAAGATTCACTAGGGGAGCCCAACAAATGTCGAACTTAATGGATAAGGATGCTATCATAGCCATGCTCGAGGGCTTATAACCATTTGTTCTTCCTATTAATAGTGGCTTAAAAGCTAAAATCATATGCATTTGTACTTGATAGGGCTGATAAGGAAACCGAGATGAAGGGAGCATTAACGAAGAAAGAAACAGAGGTGACACTATTAGCTTATTTGAATCAACATGCAACCTTGGTTACTATGGTAGCACCGCCAACACAAAGTAAAACGCATGAATTATGTGAGAGCTGATGCAAGTTTAGAGAACAAGATAAGAGGAAGGAGACTTATAAAACCTTTAATACAAATAAGGTGCAAATTCTAATATGGCCACATGGCAGAAGACTTTTAAGGTGGCATAGCCCCTATACACCTCGGGCAAAGGCAAATCTCAATAAATACTATCATTTTCACCAAGAATACGTCCATAACATAGAGGATTGTTTTTAATTTGGAGATGAGATTGAAGCACTTATATAAGCGGAGAATCTCATAAATTAGATTTTGGAGTAAGATAAAAGAAATCATGGGAGCCTCAACTTGCATGTTGCCTTATAAGTCCAACTTGGGAACCACAATGAAACTTGTTGATAAGTGCCTAACAAAGGCTAAAAAATAAGCTAAGTACCCTAACAGGGCACATGATCAGCAAAAGGCCACACCCAGCCAGCACCAAAAAGGTTAACTGACCTTTGGCTGTAAAAGTGAACTCTGGAGACTTGGAGTTTTAACCTTTAATCAAGTCTCCAAAATTCAAGTTTAGGTTGGAATGGAAATAATGAATGAGGTTATTGTAAAACGTCCCTAAATTGCGAGTTTCTTGGAAAAGGATATGGTTGGGCTATTAGAGCATAATAATTATGCTTAATCATTGCTATGTTAATAGATGGATGTATGATAAAATGAATCCTATAAAGAATAGCAATTATGCAGATATTATGTTTTACAACGCATTCATTTGACCTAAAATCCTACTCAATGCTCCTATATAGTTCCGCGATGAATCCATCCACGTTAAAGTTACTATCATACTCTAGTCATATTAGGCATTAATTCTTGTTAGATAACAAAGTCGATAACATTTTTGGTTGTTAACATACCTTTTGCCTATATTGTCATGTTTGATAGGTTGACATTCAATAATTTCAAGGCTGTTATCATGAGTATAGCTTGTTGATGTGCTTTTCCATAACGGTTAGCGTGGGAGAAGTTAAAAGAGACATGGAGGCAGCCAAGTAATGTTGTGCCACAATTATTAAAAAACACCAAAAAAAAGCTAGTATTCATCAATTAGAGGACATGAATGTAAGGAAAAAAGTAAAACAAAAAAAATGATATTAATTAAGAAGTTGGACCTTATTAGCATTTGCCTTGGGGTGGGTAGTTTAGATTAAAATAAAACTATTACCCTCAAAAAGAGAAGAATTGATTAATTACCTAGTAAAACATATCACGTCTTTGCTTGATTTGCTGTAAACATGCCAGGTATTAACTTGCAAGCTATTTGCCATTTCCTCACTGTTGACCATAATGCGAAGTTGGTTCAGTAAAAGAAAATACCATTATTCCCTAAAAGATAAATGGTTATCAAAGAAGCGGTGGACAAGTTATTGGCAAAAGGATTCATCGAGGAAGTTTACTACTCAAACTAATTCACAAAGGTGATCGTGATGAAAAAACCCAATAAGAAATGGAAGATGTGTGTGGACTTCAAAGATCTTAACAAAACTTGCCCAAAGGATTCTTACCTAACACCCATGATCGACCACTTAATGGATAAAACAATAAGACACCTACTACTGAATTTTATGAAGGTATAGTTCGATCTTAATGAGTCTAATAGATTAAGAAAAAGTCAACTTTGTCATTGTCTAAAGTACTTTTTATTACAACGTAATGTCGTTTTGTTTGAATAATACAGAGGTGACAAACCAAACACTGGTCGACAAAACTTTTTACAAATAGATTAAGAAAATTATAGAGGTTTACATGGACGATGTGATGGTGAAAAATAGCATCAAAGCTGCCTATATAGCAATTGAAACCAATCTTGAGAAAATGACGGCAATCATTGACATATTATCCCCTAAGAATGTCAAAAATAAGCGTTCCTTTCTTTAAAGTGCTTGGTAATGTAAATGGTTTAAATGGATAGTTGAGTACCATTAAGCCTTTGACTAGATAAAGGCGTACTTGACAATTGCATCATTACTTTCTAAACTGATCCTAAATAAAAAAACTCTTTATCTATCTTTTCATCTCAAAACAAGTTATTAATTCACCCTAGTTAAAGAAAAAGCTTTGATTTAGAAACTGGTTTATTGCATAAGCCATAGAGAGCTATTAAATGGGCTCTAACTTGTAAGATCAGCATGTTTAACCAAAATATAGATAGGGTTAGGTTCATAAACTAAGAGGCCCTTTTGACTCTAAGCGTTTTTGGCTTAGACGAATTAACCAGCAAGTTAAATAGACCAATTTTTGGTTGGCTTACTAGCCAATTAATTTTTTTAATTTTTAAATCAGTGTTTGATATGACATTATTCGAAAAAAAATAATAAGTTTATTACTTCGAAAAAGAAGCATATATTTGTCCTTTATCATTTTCGAACCTCAAACTCTGAAAGCTCTTTTTTTTTTTTTTTGTTCTTCAGTTTTCAGCCTTCAGATTAGTGTCAATGTCGCTTCCAATTGCTAAAATATAATTTAATTTACTTCCACCCCTTTATATTACACAATACACACAACCATGTTTATTTTTTATGTTTTTTTTTTTGTTGTTGTTACTAGATCTTTTCTTTCCTTTGCTTTGGTGAATTTTGTTTGTTAGGGAATGGGGACAATGTTAAGACAATGGGATCTTTATGTTTGCTATTAATTATATGTTTAAGTTTGAAAAATGACTGTTTTATGTTTTTTTCTTATAATATTTTGTAAAGTAATAACTATCATCATAATTATCTTTTGAACTTCATCTATGAGTCTTCCAATAAAAATTTTATCCTTACGTAAATAAAAGAAAACAACAATTAACTTGTTTTTAATAATAGTAGTAGTTTTTTATTTTTTGAATTATTATTTTTACTAATAATAATAAAATTTAAAGATTTACACAAATTAAATCAATTCTATTCATTGTGATAAAAGAAAAAGACAAGAAAATGAAAAGATAAAAGAGAACAAGCATAAGATCAAAATGAAAAAGGATATAATGTGATGGGTAATGAGTTTTTTAATTAAGACAAAAAATTACTAAAATTGGCCATGGTTTTACAACTTTTTAATACTTAAAAGATGAAAAAGAATTAAAGAATGACTTATTTTTTTAGTTCTAAATTAATTGCTTTGTTAGTGAAGATAAGTTTAAAAATTTATAATTAATTATAATTTTAATTTACTGCAAAATGGACACTGAAAGTGAAATGTTAATACTGGTAGCGATGAGGATAAATTAGAAATTTTGGAATCTAAAGCTCCTAATGATTTTGAAAACTCAAATAAAAAAGCTATTGCAGCCACCTTTAAAGTATGAAATAATTTTTCAAATGGTAGTTAATTGCAAGGTGAAATGTAATAAATATGAAAAAAAAAAAAATACTTAAAGTGGTTCTAATTGTGGACTTTTACACTAAAACATCATATGATCCATTATTTAAGTCTTCCTAAATATTAAAATGTGAGTGAAATGATGTTGGATCAAGTAGAGAAATTAAGATTTGAAAAAGTTGATTAGAAGCATTTACATGAGTATAATTTATGACAATTATTAATTTCACGTGATCTTTCTTTTTCTTTTGTGGAATATAAATGAGTTAGAGAAACAATGTAAAATGTGAATCATGATGCCACATATGTTAGTAGGTTAGTAACTAGTAATAATATTTAGAAATTTTGTCGCCCAAAGAAAAATTGAAACAAGTTATGACCAAGATTTCTAGAAGTATGTTCAATTTTTTATTGTTGAACTGTTTCTACTAGTGGTGAGTATATTTATTTGACAACTCACTTTGTTAAAAAAAATTGTAAACTAAGTAGTAAAATGCTTGCTTGTTGTAAAATGGAATCTCCACACTCTGGGTTTGAATTGACAAAGAAAGTATATTATTGCTTGAAAGATTGGGAAATTGATAGAACGTTTTTTTTTTTTGTCTTATTTGACTTTCTTCATTAGGTAATTTTTTATATGATGATGAATTTTTTCATGTGAGATGTTGTGCCCATATCTTAGTCTTATAGCTTAAAATGGTTTGAACGTTGTAAGTGAGCTTTAGACAAGATTAGGCAATAAATAAACCTATGGTAGGTGAGAAGGAAAAGGATTAAAGTTTTTCTTTCAGTTAAATATGTTTCATTCTTGAAATTATGTTCACTCATTTTAATTTCTAACTCGTTTATTAATTGTTTTTTCTTTGTCAATATTTCAAAATGTGGTAGCTTTTAAAGATATTATGAATGAACATTGTCATGGTCACCACTCGAGGAGAATGAATGAAGCTTTTCATTGCTAGCGAAACTCGGTGAGAATGAAATAACCTTGTTACTACGATGAAAGTTCGATAAGAATGAAGGAACATTGTCACTATTGATTGACGTCGAGGATGATAAATGACATTACAATCATGATTGAATTGCTATCATCAATTGCTCGGCGTTGGTCATTCTCAAAAATTAGATCTTACAATTGATCTTTATGAGTTACCAAAGTGTAAAAAGTTAATGCTCCTCTAACCTGGCCACCCCACTGCAACAATTAAGTTTTAAGACATGGTAAAGAATTAATTTAAATTGATAATATGTAATCAAGAAGAAACATACTAAATGTTAGTAGGTTTATTCGACGTTTTGCAATGTTGCCCACTACCACATCTTCCTTTCTACAAGAGATGGAATCAAACAAATAAGTGTAGTCATCTGTTAAATACAATGTAATGTTAATGTTGGTTACATAGAGCAACATATACGTGTAATAAAATAAAGTGAAATCACTTTTTTTTACCTGCTTTGTAAAAACTATAATTATTTTGGAGGTGATCAATTTACTATTGAATCATCACCAGCAAATATAGGATATTTCATCTCCCTTAAATCCTTATTATTAGAGGTATAGGTGAATATCTTTAAAAAAAAAAAAAAAAAATCACCTTTAAATATTCCTCAAAAGTGAATATCTTAAAAAAAAAAATTATCACATCTAACATTTCAAAAGATATAAGCAACCATAAATGGAATAATCCAAGGACATATACTATGGCCAATAGCTAATTAAATAGGGATTATGCACGATTCACTATTTACAACATATATTTCATTGCAGCCACCAGAGTAACTATGCCATTGACACAACCAATTAACCATCATAAATGTTTAAACTTCACTCGTTAATAAGTCAAGATGATAAGTCACTACCTTACATGCTAATAAGTTTCAAGTTCTGGTGACAATGACAAGGTACGAATCATATACAAAATTGTTCGGGTCTTATTGTCAGACATTTAATCCTTTAAAACTCGAGGGCAAGGTACTACCCAAAACTTGGTATATTTAGAATTTAAAAGGTTTTATATGTAGGCATTATTGTCGTTTATTACAATTTTTATTTTCATGAGTCTTATATGTTTCATGCATGATTATAGTTAATGAAATTAAGAAAAATTCTTGTCATGAATTATTTTCAAACTCCACGTGTTGTCTCATTTCTTTACTCAAACCATGGTGACAGTCTATTAGGGAATGATTTGGACAAAATGGTAAAAGATCTCTAAAACTCGCACTTCACCCAAAACCTTCTAATCTGTATCGAAGCCTTGCCTTACAAAGGTTCTTTAATGCTGATGCTCCACTTAGAACCTTATGTTGATTGCATCAAAATCTTATCTTAGAAAGGTTCTTTAGAGTTGATGCTTCGCCTAAAACTTTGTGGCAATCCTACTCTAGAAAGATTTGACAGAAATGGCACTTTGTCTCAAACTTTATGGAAGTCCTCCTGTTGGTTGTCAAGACCAACAAATTAAATTCTTAAATTCTTGCTCAAAAGATTGAACTTGTAGTATAGATGAGTAAGGTCATTTACACAAAGATTAGTTAGATTTATTTTTCATAAAATAAAATAAAAAAAGTTTGAGAAATTAAAAATAGATAAAATAAGAATGATAGAAAATAGAAAATTAATGTAATAAAGTATCTAGTCAAAGAAATAATTTCAGGTTTGATTTAAGAATTGATCATTGATGCAAAGATAAAAATCTTTTAATTTTCACTGAATTAGTTATGGTTGTTGGTACCACTTAACAACCTATTTTTTCTTACTTCTTTGATAACTAGGATACAATCTCTGATTATTTTTCTTATTAATAAATCACCTTAGATACGATTTTAGGATTTAATTTACCAATAGCATTAAGAATTAGAAAAACTACCCATTTTAACCAATAAACACATGTATAAGTTTATTTAAACTAGACTATATATCTTCATAACATAAATTGAAAACCTCTTTTGTAATCAACTATGTTATTTACTACTCATATTAGAACACTTAAACAATTACGGATTTAAAGTTTTAAATTCATAATCTATTATTTTGATGATTAAACAAAGGGCATTTTTTTGTTGCAATCAACCAATATAATATTTTCAATAAGCATAGAAAATAAATAAATAATAAAAAATAAAAAAACAAATAAAATCAATTAGATCTCATAATTTTTGAAAAACCAAACTCTTTATTATCCTTTGACCGAAAGAGATGTTTAGCAATCCATGAAAAGAAAAAGACCTAAGAAAACAGGGAAGTAAGAAATAAACTCTGGATGTTCCTTTGAAGGAACTACCTCTCTTTTATATAATAATCCCTAAACATGATAATCTATTTTAACTAGAACTCTTAAAGATAAATTAAGATAAAGATAAAATTCTACAACTACTTTTTAAATAAAAGCTAAAGTCTTGATCCGGTGAAATTCTAATGCAATTAAGCATGCCAATGCCTTATTTAAAGACATCTTCTAGTTCATCGACATCTCTTAAGAATCCAATTTTTCATTTTCAAATAATGAATTTGAGTCCATCTTAGTTGAGTTCCTTAATCCACCATACTAAATATAAAATATGGTCAAAATTCAAGATTTAATTATTTATAACCAATAAAAATATGAGAAAATATAATAATATATATGACTATTATGCATTCTATTACCTCCCTACAAAAGTTTACCAGATCTAATGCTTTGCCTAAAACCTTATGGCAATTGCCTAGTCCTACTAATAAAGGTTCTCCAAATGTGAAACTTCACTTAAAATCTTGTGGTAAGTATAAGACATCCTACGTAAATTCAGGGTTAAAACTCTTGTAACGACTAGAAATCTTTGAGTTATTACTTAATAAAAGCAAAGAATGTTGGTAATAATGAAAATTTCATTCCATTAACAAAAAATGTTCATTCATTTATAGTAACATAGACAAGTAAAAAAAGAGAGGTAGGCGTAGGATCAGTAAGCTCCATTGGCAATAAAAGAGGTGATCGAATAGCTTAGAGTTACTCTACAATGAGAATTAGCCCACTCTTCCCCTTTATTTGAGGCTCGATCTTTATCGATTTCATGTCCCACTTCGGATGTTTCTTCCATATCTCGTCCTTAATTGCACTCTAGGCATACCAGTAGAATGAAATGGCATGTTCATCCTTAGGTCTTTGAACTCTTTAAAGTCTTTGAATTGTTACATAGCCTAGATACTTGCTAGTTGGGTTCAGTTTTGTGTTGAGTTGTAATTAGCTCACCTTAAGGTCGGTCTAGTTCACCTTTTTATGCAAGGTATCATGAAATTAGTCCTTGGTGGCTATGCTTTACACCTTGCACTCTGAGGCATATATTTTTTCTCGTAGCTCAACTGCTTCATTGACGATGTCTGTTACCATCACAGCTATACCATCATGCATCTCATGTTTTAGGAAGGCTTGACATGAAAAAACCCATATCTTGGATAACAAGGTCTACTTTCATAAAGCCTACAAACCAAAAAAGAGTAAAAATTAGACACAAAGATCTGGTTCCACATATGCAAAAGGAAAATGCATACTACAACGAGGGTGTTTACAGCGTTGATGTAAAGGTTGTTATAGTTGATTTCTTTCAATGCCTTCACATCTTTGGGAAGCATCAATTGCCAACTTGGTGCGTGCTAAGGATTTTGTCGTTAGTGCAATCCATTGTGCCCAATTCACAAAAAGTGAAATAGCTAAACTTGCCATGTTTAAAGCTCAAGATCCATGGTTTGCTTGCTTTTCTTGCTCATTTACTTCTTGAAGCCAACAAAAAGAGTAGCGATAGGACTATTCAATATAAGTCATTTGTGAGCCACCATCGAAATCCACATCACTGCAATTAAAGGTACAAAAGCCAAGTTGGCAAAGCTCTATCTTAAGCCATAGTTGATGGAAATCTTCTTCATCATTTTGTTAACTCAAGTTAGCAAATGACTAGCCTTAGCAAGATTCATGAATCTAATGCCTACAATAACGAAAACCAAAAAGTCAAAGCTCAATTAAACAGCCCAAGGTAATGAGAAACTTCCTCAAGAATACCAACAAAGGTGAAATACAACAATATAAGCCATGTCTCTTTGATGAAATTCAATTTAATTCAAATCGATAGATTAAGATTTATTTAAAGATAATTTAAAAACTTAAATTTAATTAAAAAATAAAATTTTAAATTTTAAATGATATATTTTTAATTTATGAACAAAATTTTTAATCATTAAAAATTAAATATAATAATAAAAATTTATGATATTGTCAGCAGTTAATCAAGTCTCATGTGTCATGTAATCATTGCTTTGATTTTCATAAACCAATAATTTCTCTTCATGCTTCAAATTACGGTGAACCTCACCGCCCTCAATTGTAACTTAGAGACTCGACTCGATTGTAATCACCGTATAAATCGTCGTTATCGTAAACACTGACCGCCACGATTCTGGTACCATTTTTTGATTTTTAACTTGATAATTTAATCGGCATCCCCACGTCACTCCCTCTCTGGAGTCAGAGAGAGTGGAATTCTAGTCCACCATGGCTAGGGATACAGTTGCTTCGGCGAGCTCTTCTATGGCTTCGATTCTCAAAGCCTACTCTGCGCCTGTCTTTATTTTCTCCCTTGCTATGTTTTATCAGCTTGTTGTTATCCCTCGCTCCTTCCCCCCTTCTCATTACGATGGTCTCTCTCTCTCTCTCTCTGCCCCCTTCCACGTGTACATATATATATGTGTGTATCTGTTTGAAATTATTTATTGATAAACTTTGTTTTGGTTTTCGAATTGTAGTTTTGGGTATAAAGAGGTACAGTTCTGTAGAGACCGTGAAGGAGGCGTACGAGAATATTTCATCCAAGTGGTACTTCTGTTAGTTTTTGTTATTTGATTTTGCTGAATATTGGTTTTGAATTGGTTTGTTTTACTTTTACGTCAATTTTTTTTTTTGTTTCATTTACTTTAGTTTTATATCTAAATTAATTTCCCCATGAGATCATTCAGAGCTTAGCAGCATGTGACTAATAGTTTTGTTTAGCTGCATTCTGAATACTATGTTTACAGACATAATTAAGATTTATATCTTACAAGCACATGTCATGTTGTGTATCAGTCCATATTTATACATTAACAGGCACATAACATGCAAGATTGCATGCTCAGTATCGAGTGATTATGGCTAGCAATTGGGTCATCATAAGAAAATCACAGAACTTGA
This sequence comes from Moringa oleifera, assembly GCA_021397835.1. Classification (NCBI taxonomy): domain Eukaryota; kingdom Viridiplantae; phylum Streptophyta; class Magnoliopsida; order Brassicales; family Moringaceae; genus Moringa; species Moringa oleifera. Next base: position 5,369,471 of record JAJFZO010000344.1, on the reverse strand, counting down.
AATGATAAATATGACATGCTGGTTATACTTGTTTAAAGGAATAATTGATATGCTTAAAAAAGCACGATGACCTGTCAACTTAGGACTGGAGCTTTTTGTGCTGGTTGACATCCATGTCTATGCTTTAAGTGTTTTTCATGTTACCATGTCCAAGGTAATCCCTCACTCAATTTGTGTAGTCTCATATTTCTGTGGTAGCTTGGTGAGATCTATTATTTTCTATATCGCTCTTTTCTCATTAGATGTCCGAAATCAAGTTCTTTTTTTTTTTTAAGTATTATTAATTCTCAATTTGTAGTCTTTTATTGTCTAACAAGGATGGTTTACATTTATACCACTTGTCATTATGTCTATAAAGAAGTGACGATTATTGTAAGAATGTAACCATGAAGTAGTTTCTTTGGCATAAAGAGGATGGTCTTGACTATAGATTATATTTTGGGAGCTAGAAGCACTTGAAACACTAATTTTTCCATTGATCTTCTTTTGTGGGGTGATGCCTCATGTATCCTTAGTTCCTTGATGTGATAAGATCTGCAGATGTTGGCTCATGAGATTTGGTTTGGAATCGGAGTTCGTTTCATATCAAATCTTAACAAGATGGTGGTAGGAGCTTTTTCTGCAATCTGATCTCTTTGGAAAGAATTTTCCATTATACTGACCTTTAAGCGTTCAGATTCTGATAACTTCAAATCTGTTTCTAGATTTAGCGCATCAAAGTATCTATCTTTCTCTAAACCTTGTTTTCAGTAATTTGAACTGAAATGTGAAATCCAAATTTCATCGGTAAAACTTAGAATCCCTAATGCAGCCTTGGTGTGCTGTCTAGCCTGGAGAGACTAATTTGACTTATCTCTGTCCATAGCCCAAATCTTCTCCAGTTTGTTTTTTGCTTGCTTACTTCCCTGCCCTAATGGGTTGGACTTCCATAGAAGACATCTGGTGACCTCTTGTGAAGTTTCTCTTCATACTTTGATGCTAAGCTTCTCTTGTTGCTTTCTGCTCTGATGAAATACTACATGCATCCTATATAATATGGCGTGTTGACTCAATGAAGCAAATATTATTCATGCGGGAATTGGGAAATCACTCTTCCATCCGCTCCCTCCCGCCCGCCCACCCCCCCCTCTTTTTTTCCATTTTTTAATATACTAACAATCATGAAGGTTCAAATTGATTTTACTTAAATGGTGTTCTGAAGTTCTGGAGATTTTCATAATTAGGAGGTATAGAAGGCATATAAAGTTTGGTTGGATACTGAAGGAAGATATTGCCTTCAGTTATCTTATAGAATTGGCCCTAAATAGAGTGGACTCACGTTAAAGGACTCATGTAGCAGACCCCATGTAACTGGGAGAAGGCTTATGTGAGTTGGGTTAATTGCAGTGTTGAAGTTCCCTTTTTTTCATAAGTGTTGCACCTTGGAAGTGTAAAAAGGGATTAGCAGATGTGCAAATTGACCTTTTCACAAGTTTACAAGCTTGTAGTAGTATATAAATGAAGGATCAATTTAGTGATATTATTTTTAAACTTTAATGCTTATTTAAACGTGAAACTCGGATTGTTTGGCTTGTTTAACTGATCCTCATCTTTTATTTCTAATTTCCTTTTCTCACTCCTATACAAAAGGAAAAATTCTGGTAAGGATGACACATAATTTTTCTCTTTGTTTTGAAAGTTCATTTTGCTTGTAGACTTGCTTAGAAAGTGATTAAAAAATAAAAATGCTTGAGGTTAAAAAGGAAAGGTTGGTCATATGTTGTATGGTCTTCTAGACTATTGATATTATTCTATTTCCCACTCACATGAAGTTTTTTCTATCTGATCATTCCAGGAAGTCAGGTTTGAAAGTCCCTAGTACAAATGATTTTATAAAGGTGAGTTGATTTTCTTATGTCCTGAAGCTGATCTGAAGTATTTAGGTTTCTCTTAAGTCAAATTTGTAGTTTTTCCTAATATCACTCTTGGGGATAGTCTTGTTTTTTTCTCTTTTCTTTTCTTCAAATGATTATATATATTGAAACTCGACTTTCCTTGCAGATTCAATATGCCTATGAGTTGCTAACCAATCCAATATGGAAAAGGGACTATGACATATTTGGCATTGATGAACAACTTGTATGTATTTCTGTTCTTCATCCTGATTAGTATGCCCGGTTTGTATCCCCAAACATTCTCGTCCCTACCGATAAAAGGGGACAAAATGCACTCTTTCAGTTGGCCAGTTATTGCCATTTTTCGTATAATGGGTTGGTTTGGCTGCAGCATCTAATAGACAACGTTGAGACAAGATATGCTGAGCAAAGTTTTTCAGACATAGAACTTCCTTTATTACATGCTCCTGCTTCTGGTTAGTAAAATTGTGGACTTTAATCCTTTTTTTTTTCCTTCCTACTGCTTTTTGAATTAAAAAGGCTCTTCTTTTGGAAAGGTTTATAGTCAGCTAATGAACACAAAATCATGGTTTTTATCAGATCCTACAGATGAGGCCTCTAATGTCATATCCTCTAGGAATTTTCAGACTATGTTTGAGAATTCCAAGCCATGGCTAGTTCAGGTATAATAAATTTCTAAATCTTTGTCGACACATTCTCAAGTTTTAACTAGAAAACCTCATTTGTTGTGGTTGTTTTTTCAAAAAAAAAAAAAAAAAATTGTGTTAGACTAGAGTTCCATTTGACAACTAATGTACGCTTGTTATTAATCAATACAGATGAATGTGATGGGAGGGTATGAGCTTGCTCAACTTTAAAGTAAAAATGTTTTATGAGGATTGGGTTTCAACTGTTTCACATTCGTTTAGATCAGTGAGCCTGTAACTTGTTATAAGTAGAAAAAATTAAAATCTGTACTCAGTTCCTGCCCATAAACTATGTAGCAAGAATATGTTTGAAACATGGGATTAGAAAGTATTGCCAATTTGACAATTTAAAAATTTTGTAATTGCAGATTTTATGTTTATAAGTCCGACTTCAAAAGATGCAGACTGCAGAGTTTTTATCTTGCTAAGATGACCTTAACAAAGCAAAAAATATATATATTTTTACCAGAAACAAAGTAATATATTACGTTAATTCTAAGGCATCAAGGGAGTGCTGCCCATTATACATAAATTGAGTTAGTTCCTATACATCTATGATCTCCACAAGTACTCCTCATTTACAAAAAAATTCCTTATTACCTATAATTTTATGATATGAATTGATCTATTTCTATCACACTAAGGCGTGTCTCTATCCCTTCAAAAGTCCTTTTATTTCTCTTTCCTCACACTAGCCAAAACATAAGAAGTGGGATCAATGCAATGACTTTCTTCCTACTACCAGCTGTCCTTGTGCCTTTCCAAGCCCTCAGTTCTACTGCTAGTGACTCCGACATCACCTAAACTTGCCCTAGCAAAACCAGCACACTCTCCCGAGTTTCTCAAGTCCAACACACCAAACTCGAGTTTCACACTTTCTACTTGCTCTTTACATAAGAAACAACTATTAGGAAGTGTTAGTCCTTTTCTCTGGAAGTTGTTAAGGGTTAGAGGCTTAACCCAAGATTGCTTGTGCAAAAAACACCATCTTTGGCAGTGATCTTACTTTCCAATTATATTCCAAGGTATTTTTGTGGATACTTCACTTCCTTCGACAACAACATTTTTTTGAAGAAAGACTTCACCGGGAACTTTCCTTTTTTGTCCTCCTTCCAAAAGTCTCTACCTTCAATACTCAAAATTGGTTTGAACTTGTAAATGCGCTCCAAAAACTGACTAGTTAGACCAATATTGCAATCCTGCACATCCTTCCTAAATGCAACCTCTTATGTCACCGCTAGATGTACTCACTTGCCCATGCTTCTTTTTTACAAAAAAGTCGATAGATATCTTGGGAATACCCCTAGCCGTCCCCATTTGGAATCCCACATGTGGCTTTACCTCTTCCCATGTTTTCTTTGTAGCTTTCCATGCAATGGTTCCATAACTTTCCCTCCTTATAAACGTTCCACACCTCTTTCCAGTTCCCCATATTTTGCTACCATTACCCTATCCAAAGCGCCACCCCCCCCCCCCCCCCCCCCCCCCCCCCCCCCCCCCCCCCCCCCCCCCCCCCCCCCCCCCCTTTTTTTTTTAATCATAAGGTTGTCTTTTTCTATCATGAAACTTTATAGCCATTTCTAAGGGAGAACCATGTTGAACGAGCAAAAAGGTTCAGTCCCAAGACCCCCATTATTGACCAGCTGTCTTGCAAGCTGCCATTTAACAAGATGGTACTTAAATTGTCTTTTTTTTTTTTTTTTTTTGAGTAGAAACAAGTTAATGTGCATTATTTACTGGCACTAACGGGGTGCAACTCGTTACATTGTGTCTAAACCTATTTAGTTAGTAGGCCTATGAATTTAGCTGTAACTTCGGCATTTGCAAAATTATCACCCAAACCCCAAAACTTCAATACTCTAAGTCAAGATTCACATAGCACTCTAATTGGTGTTCTTATGATATCGAAGGCCCTCCTATTCCTTTCATACTAAACATTCCAAAATATAAGGTGAGAAATCATCTTCAATAATGTCCTTTGTTCTCCCTCCTTCCTTGTATAGTCTATGCCAATAATGCTGATTCAATAGAACTTGCACTAGCCCATGATAGCTCTAATAACTTCAGCACTTCCCCCAAAGAATAGCCTTTGGAATTGCTCCAACTTTCTTGCTACCATCTTAGACAATGGAAAAAAATGGCAACAAAGGAGAAAATATTTTAGTTTGAACATGGAGCTAAAGATAGATGCTATCTTATATTCTTGCCATTGTTAACAAAAGTTGAGAAGAAGAAAAAATTAAAAGATGTCATTAACAAAAGACAGAGTATATCAGCATTATGTGACCACTATTTATACGTGTGTGTGTGTGTGTGTGTGTGTGTGTGTGTGTGTATGTATTTTCGAGCAAGAATGGAGCTACGACTGTGAATAAACTAATTGTTCATGTGACTCAGTGGGACAGATGGGGAGATTTAAAGGATGATAAAAGTCACTGTTGTGGTAGCAATTGAGCCGAATAATTATCTAATACACTACGTCACTTGTACTTGGGCACAAAATATGTCTAAAGGTCGATCCATGCGTGTCGATAAGATTTGGTATTCAGAGATATGACTAAGTGTTTGAGGTGTCACTTTTAATGACGTTAAGTTCATGGAACTACTACTATGAATAAACTAAGAGTTCATGTGACTCAGTGAGACAAATGGGAAGATCTTAAGGATGATAAAAGTCATTATTGTGGTAGCAATTGAGCTGAATAACTATCTAATATGCTATTTTACTTGTACTTGGGCACAAAATATGTCTAGAGGTCGATCCATGTTGTTGATAAGATTTGGAACTCAGAGATATGACTAAGTGTCTAAGATGTCACTTTTAATGAGGTTAATAGATCAGAAAGGTGAACATTATTGTAAGACCAGATGTGATCTTGGGTGAACCTTAGATGGTTCAACGTGCCCCTTTTTTTCCTCTCCAATGTCTGCCTTTTGACTGATAATCCTTAGCAACTCTATAGTGACCAATACTATTAGTATTCTTTCTCTGCTCTTTTCCTTTTGTCACAGCAGTTTTTCAAAATTGTATTTGAACCTGTTGTGTCGATGTTGGCCTTCTCTGATAAATTACCAAGTCCTTGTAGCATCGCTAATATACCTTAACAGTGTAAATGTGGTGTTCAATATCATTTATGTTCCTAAACCTTTCAGTAGTTTGAGATTTCAATGTTTTTCTCACATTTTTAGATTGAATTGACAGACTCGTAACTTCCAATTTCTTCTCTGAATTATATGAACCGATTTCTCTTAATACTTTATTATTGTAAGGTTCTTCGGTGAATTACCATTGGTGACTAGCTGTACCTTTTGTTTTGAGTGTTTGCCTTCTTTTGAAGCAAGGTTTTGTATGCATATTGATTTTTTTTTTCCTAATAGTCAGAGGAATGTAAAAGCATGATCAATTTCTTGATATTTGATTTGATTAGCAGCGAGCACCTTAAGGCCTTTGACTTAATGCTTTCCACTTCTGTCATTTCTTTTTAATTGGCTTCCATTGTCATCATCACTATTGTTTCTTTTTTGTTACTTAATAATTTATAGACGTGATATTTTCTTTTATTTGAAATTTATCAGGTTTATTCATCTGGAAGTAACCGCTGTGCCCAGTTTTCTAAAGCTTGGAAAAGAATTGGTATCTCCTTTCTGTTCCTAATCATCTATGCTGTTCAATTTTAATTTTTCTTGTGTCCTAGATAAAGATGTAAAGATAGCACCCTAGTTCACTTAAACTGGATATTAATAATTACTTCTCTGAGGCTGTGTCCAATTTGAAGCGTCAACAGCTGTAAATAATTTATTCACAATGTTAAGTATTAAAGGGGAAGAGAATCCCTTTTGTTTCGTTCCCATGAGTAATAGAAAGCAGTAATGTGTCCTTTTAATTTTTATTTTTTTTTGGAAGTATAGGCATTTTCAAAAAAATAAAAAAATAAAAATAAAAAAGGGTGTGGCTGACTTCAATGTGAAGTATATGAAATTGTATTTGCTTGGATCCTTAATTTTCTATTAATAGCATATGGAAAGCCTTGATTTAGCCTCTTCAACTGTTTCTTGTAGGAAAATCTTTACAATAGGTTCATCCTTTCGATGTAGTTTCAATGTAATTAACCCATGCTTTTCCATGCTTGTGGTTGGCCATCAGCCTATCTTCCTATTACTTTTTTGGAAGTGTAGTCATTATCAGAAGAAAAAAGAAGAAGAAAGGGAGTAGCTGATCCTCAGTGTAAACTATATGAAGCTGTATTTGCTTGAATCCCCAATTTTCTATTAGTAGTGCGCAGAAAGCCTTGATGTAGCCTTTGCAAGTTCTTGTAGGAAAATCTTTAGAATGGAGCATCCTTTCTATCTAACTTGGATATCATTCATCCATGTTTTTCCATGTTTGTGGTTGGTCATCAACCATCTTCCTATTGCCAAATTTACTTCATGAAAAAATTGAAGCTGTTAACCTATGATCATTGTACATTGAAGTGTTTGGGATTTGACTCTAAATTTCTCCTAAGAGGAATCAATGCATACCATATTCTGATAAAAATTTGCATATCTTTTCCCTAGCTATAAATTGCACTGTATTGCAATGAATGAGCAATTATTACAATTTGGACATTAGCACTAGAGAAAAAGAAAAGAAAAAAATAAAACCCTTCACCACCTTTGAGAAGACTATAGAAGACTTTTAACAGTTTTTACATGGCCTGCAATACTCACGATGATCACAAGATCACAATAACTTCAGACAACTAATTTTATGCAGAATAAAAGCCTCAAATCTGCACCTCCCTTTAACCCCATTTCCAAATCTTTTTGACTCAATTATGGATTACTTTCTCCCTTAGCTTTTATTTGTATTGTGATATCTGTAACTTAGTTGGGAACTTTCACTAATTTTCCTTGATGCTCTCTTCTAATCTCATTAAAATTCATATAAGGTTTATTGGAAGTTCTCTCATCTGAGATCTAGTCAGTAGGAATGAAATCCTCTGTATTTTCTTCTAATTTTTATTGCCAATTTGTAGACAGTGGGAAAGTAGTCAAATTAATATTCGATATCTGAAAAATGCAAAGGCACTTTGATGTTCACTTTCTTCATGATGCTACTGATTGCAGGATTTTTATTCTATTTTTCACCTAATATGTCCTAATTCCTATTAAATGGGAACAACATAAAGGACTGTTTCAAAATAATTAAAACTAGACGCTTATTAAAATTATAGTAGTTAACTTTGGTCTTTTTCTTTAAGTTTTTGAACTTTTCCTTTTCTTTCTGTGTACATTCAGCTGCTTTGTTGGATGGGGTTGCCAATACGGGTGTTGTGGAACTTGGTGATATCCAACTTGCGACATACCTAGCTGAGAGGAAATCAACTGGTCAAGTTTTCTTTAGAAATGGTAAGTGGTAGATTAACTCCAGTCACCAACCTTTTTTATTTTTCTTCTGCTGTCTCTCTGTCCCCGGCCTCACCAGCCCAAGTGCACATCAAAGAAAAAGGAAAAATAAAAGGAAAAGAGAACGCAATAGTAAGAGGACAAAGATTATGATTTGAGTTCTTATTTCAACCTTAACATCAAAAATTTTGGGAATTGAATGGGTGCAGATATACTGTGTGCAAGCTTTCTGAATATCAGTTTAGTGTTTTGAAGGCAAAGAGACTTGTTCAACTGGGTAATGTTTACATAATTGGATCCTTGTGCTGGATACAATGTAAAGCAGTTAAAGCTCTCTCTGTGAAGTTGAATTGCTACATTCTTGAATCATGTTCTTCTCGTTCTTTTCATTGGTGTTATGAAGTTTATAACTCCTTGTACCTCTTGCTTCTGTATCTAATATGTCCAAATAAGTGATCCAAATGTTTCTTGGTTTAAATGTATGCAGGTCTTCCTTCTCTTGTTGCTTTTCCACCGAGGTGTACAATTTCAGATTGTCTTATTAGGTGTGCTGCTATTTTTATTATTTTTGTTTCTTATTTTAAGGGGAATTTTCATATTCTTATTTGTGCTTTATGGATCCTAACAAATCACATTTCTTGTTAAGTATTTATTATGGACTTGTTTCTTTTCCTACCAGATTTTGTAATGGGGTAAATAATGTCTTTAGCTTGATCCCTTTTGCTAGGTTTGAGGGAGATTTCTCAGTTGATGCAGTTACAGATTGGTTTGCGACAACTGTACTCAATTTACCTCGCATTCCTTACTACTCAAAGGATTCACTGGTAATTTATGGGACCTCTTTGAAATCATAGTATTACTTTCATAATCAGGGACATTATTAATGCCATTGCAAGCACTGTTGAGCAGAAGTTTTTCCTTGCAAGTGCAATGAGCAAAAACTCAACTGCATATGAAGAGAAGGCCTTTTTGTGGGTCTTCTTTGACTACACTACCTATATACTTTGTTTATGGCTTTTACCTTCCTCAGTTTTTGTCTTTGCTTCAAATGGTGTATGCCATAGCCAACTTGAAATGAGGCCTTTCGACTTTATGGAAGGTTCCAAGGTAGGAAATATGATCTGTTCTATCATGATTGACTTGTGGTTTTTCATTTGCAAATGTGGTCTGCTCTATCATGATTGACATGTAGTTTATCTTTCATTTATCTTTAATTCTTTGTTCCCTGCTACATATTGACATTTGTAAGGTTGACGAAATCCAATGTGTTATGGTGGTCTCTATAAGTGTTGATCCCATTTATCTTAAATGCATTTTTTCCTCAGATTCCTGTCTCCCATAAAGATGTCTGGTTAGACTATGCACACCTATTAAGGAGACTTCTCAAATATGCTGACACCATGTACAATTTGTATCCGACTTTCAGAATTACCATTCATTCACTCTGATAAAATTTATCCTTTTCATGCAATGGGTAGTCCTATTATGACACTGGAATAGGAAATAGATAGTAATTGGATTTACCATTCTCTAGTGGGGATGTAGTTTGGGACGACAAAAATGAAAAGGGGAACCTAGACATCTGTTTTGGTATGATACCTCATATCTTTCTTGTCTACTTTTACTTCTAAATTGTAATTAAAATACGAGGTTATTATCTTAAACTCTTAATAAAAGTAAGAAACCTGCTGAGGTGTTTTTGATTCTAAAGGGCATCAACTATTAAAAATAAATGTGCATTGGATATGAAAAACAGTATTGATGTTTTTGCTTGGAGTTATAGAGCTAGGTAGGTAGCTCTTGGCAGCACACGACATGTAACAGTTGATTTGCCCCTTGTTGTTGAATTAAGCATTAATTTCTCATTTTTGCATTTATGGTTTTCTTCAGCCTCTGTCCACTGGATGATGAAATATTTGAGGCACCATTACCTTGGTAACATGGCGAGATGGAGATAGTAGGAACTGTTTGGATAATTTTGGTGGATTTTTACTTTCATGTTTGATAGGTTCATGCATGTCTTTGAACACATAGATCAATTTCTTTCCTTAAGCATACAAATGTGATGAATGCATATATTCACACTTTTTGTGGTTGTTACTTTTCCATGATACTCTTATTGGCATAAATTTTAGCTTAAAATATTAATTGAGATATTCAGGGATCTGAGGTACTTGTGGAATAAGTCATTTGTTTTCTGCTGATATCAATTTTAAAAGAATAAGGAGAGAAAAAAATGTCTCTGTAGATAACTTGACATTATATATTTTAGAGTATGTTTCAGTAAGGGGAACCGTGGGTTATAAATGGTGCTTGTTCCACTGAAGCTGCAGCATGGTGACAGACTAGTAGTGTTAGGGGGTGGGTGTCTTGTGTTTGATTTTCATTGCAGAGGAGAAAGGAAGATTGTGATGGCCACCTTGTTTGTGTGTCAAAAATATAGGAAACCTGCCTTTCTTTGTGCCATAAGGGTGCCAGCAAAAATTTCTTTCCAGCTTTGGTTGTCCTGTAATCTGTTGCAATGTAGCATGTAAGGCTTGACATATTAGCAATATGAAGGTCTAATCAAAAGGAAAAAAAAATTCCGTGGCATTACCTGAAGTAGCATCTGTGTAGATTTGGGGTTTCTGATTCGAATCATATGTAGAGGCAACATGGTAGAGGATGAAGGAAAGGAGGTTTCACCAATGTCTATCGGTTTAGTTATTTGTTATCGTCTAATTTGAGCTAGTTGTACTATCTTTTTAGTTATTTATCATCATCTAATTTGAGCTAGTTGTGTTCATATCTTGATACTAGTGTCTGTTTATTGAAAAGTAAAGCAACAATGTCCTGAAAGATTGTGTTTTCTCTAGTACCATCTTTCTTGGTCAGTTATAGAAACTCTATCAATTGGAAACCAAGTGTTTTGATGTGTGGAGCAACCAGGGTTGCCTGTATGAGTATGATGAGAAGACAATGGAAAAGTATTGTGATATTTCTTGTTTGAATTCAGTGAGATGAGTAGTTAGGCCAATTTTTTGTACTGGTTTTACATCTCAGTAATGTTACAATCAGTACTGAGTCATATCACTTTGAAATTGATAATTTAGTGTTCAATTGAATAATTTCGATGTGCTAACAAGAAAAGAAGCCTCTTGATTGTCATATTTTTTCTTTTTACTTTGATGGATATATAAACATTTGAATACGTTGAGATCTTGGTTTCATTTAACACTGCAATTTGTACTTTTGAGATCTTGTTTCACCCTGCACCACTAATATTTATCTTGCTTTTATGTTATTGCATTTGTATGTTTTTTGGTGACATGACAACATACTTTGACTCCAGGTGCAAAATTTTTTGGCAAAAAGCGGTCACCATAAGGTTTGTTCTTCTTTTGGTTCAAATGTTTATTCTATAATCTTAACACTGCGATTATGCTTGCTTTATGATCTCTCAAATTCTTCGTCATACTTGTACTAAGATAAGTTTTTGGCTTGTTAATAATTGGCGGAATTGTAAGTATGATATTTGATTAAGACTCTGACTGTTCGCAAAATGTTATTTCTGAGTTAAGTTTCCCTGCATCCTTCTAATAATAGTGTGAAATGAGAATTAAAAACTTGGTTGTTTTACTTCTTCAATTTAGTGGTTGTAGTCTTCAGAGTAGGAGACCTAGACAGGAACTTGGATTTTATGATCCTCTTCATTACTTGGAAGTTCTAGATATGCTGAGCAGTGTTTCTGGATTCACCTAATGTCACATGTTGATGCCCGATCTACTTGAAACTGTGAACTTCTGAGTGTACATGTAATATCTATGCGGCGACTATGCTAGCAGCCTCATACTTCTGGCTACTGACCTTTGTAAATAAATTATAGCCACGCATTACTTATTGACTGAAAATCTAATCTTATAAGTTCGATTTGGCTTATTGTTAATGGAAAAAATCTTACATAAATTCCATGAATATGGGTTTTGCTGAAATCTGTTTTCCAATGTATAAGTTCATGGTATACCGAATAATCATTTATTTGTAAATCTTGTTTTTATCTCGATGCAGTGCAGTGGAAAAGTCATCTACTTATGAAAGGAAATGACAAAATAGGCATTGTTTGTCCTCCGTTAACTAATAATATTTATCTCCATTGATGTCATTTACTAATGCCAACTTTACTGCGAGTTGTGCTTATGTATGTGCATCTCCACATCAACATAAACTACTATTTTTATCTCCATTGATGTCATTTACTGCAGTTTGTAATGCCAACTTTATTGCTGGTGTGCATAGTATTTGCATCCCCACATCAATAGAAATGTGTTTCACGTAGAAAGAGATGTTGCATTATTTAATCAACTGGCTGTATTATGTCCATTAATATCTTGTATGGCAGCCTGTATTTGCATGCCTTTCTGCGTTGCACGCTTATGCAATTTTAACTGTCCTTTCTTGTGTAGAAGAAAATTGCTAGGCCTATCAGCTGTTAGTGATGTGCTTTGCCAGTCATATTTTCTGTATTAGCCACCAAATACTTGTCAGCACTGATCTCTTGCAACATGCTACAAGGCATACACGTCAAGTGGTTCTTTTTGTTTAATATATGCTGAAAATTATTATAAACATGAATGAACAATTATAAGTGTTTCATGGTGCTTAACGTAGCCTTGATAACTTTGATTTCATTAGCTTATATAGTTGAACCTTACTGTAATAGTCGATAATTTCCATGCTTTTGATTCATAGGTGAAAGCCATTCTCTTCTCAAAAACTGGGGAGCGTGCAACTCCATTTATACGTCAAGCTGCAAAGGATTACTGGACTTATGTCTCTTTTGCATATGTCCTATGGCGAGAAGAGGAATCTTCTATTTGGTGGAATGCGTATGTGGACGTGATTTTTTTATTTTGTTTATTTTTTTTCTTATTCCTTAATTGTATAAAATACTGCTGTCTGCTGAATTATTCTATTATAGTTGCATATGTTCTTTTAAAAAAATTTCTAGTTGCATATGTTTTAGGTTGTACCTATGCTCCAATTATGTTACCTGTTGTGCACTCCCTTGTTTCTTACCATTGCACCAATGTCTGAGGTTTTATCACTGGCAATAGGTTTGAAGTGGAAGCTGCACCTGCTATTGTCTTCATGAAAGATCCGGGCATAAAACCTGTCGTGTATCATGGTATGTTACTCTGTCTCGGTCCTGTTTCATGTGCATGAATATGTTCCTGTATTGCAATAGGCTAACAAGTTTTGGGTTTGTCACAGGATCATTTAATGAGTCATGGTTTCTAAATATCTTGGAGCAGAATAAACAACTAGGTAAATCTGGTTATTTGTAGTTGCTTGTTTGGTTATCTTATTTCATCTGGCTTCTGTATCTTTGGTTGGTTTTCCTTTGCAAAGGTCATTTTGGATAATAAGTTTGTGTAGCAACTTGTTTGTGAAATAGTCAATATTTGCTAAATCACTTAATTTGTTTTTCCCCTATCATCATTTTGCTTGTCTTTGTTCCGAAATATCTTCCTTTAATTTGACTATTTTATTTTCTTGTGCAAAGTGACATTTCTAGTTTATAATGAGAAGTATCTTGTTATCCTATCTATTTTAGTGCATCTAACTGAAATTCTGTGTTTTCCTCTTTCTGTGCTCCTTTCACTATAAGTTTGTCTCAATATATTTTCAGACAATGCAGTTTCTGAATGATGGACATTGTTGTGGAATCACTGCTGATGTGTTTTTATGGTCCTAATATTTTAAGATAGTAGAGATGCTACTCTTATGGGGTAGTACAAAGTGACTTACCTGTGAGGGTTCTTTGTTTTACCTTGTGTGTCTTGTATTGTTCTTATTGGGCAGACACACCAGGTCATATGTGTCTTTGTTCAGATTAATTGGCGCGTAAAGTTTGAAGCTCGAATTATGTATAATCTTGCGTTGGGATTTGATATATGGGATATGCTTTTAGGATTTAAATATAGATAACTTTCTAGGATTTAATATTTTGACAGAATATGTGAATATGACTTTTGAAAGTAGGCGCAAATTGAGGGAGCCATGAAGTATGGATGACAAGAGTGCACTTAGGAGTGGCTGTGTTTGCTTGTTCTTGTTTGCTGTGCTGGAGTAAAAAGGATGAAGACAGAAGTACCCATAATGTTAGTAGCACGGTCTCAAAAGATGGGTTCCATATTGTCTTTCTTTAAAATAATGATTCATACTGTTTGAACTGAATTGAAGCTTTCATTAGACGATGTAAGGCCTGCCTTTTTGGGAGATCATGAAAGATGCATCATGGTGTTGCCTTGATTGATTGTTGAGTTACGAAGTTTATGTATTCCTATGGAGGTAGACCTGGTTTTAAGCTGCTGACTAGTAATGAGAAGCATTTGGATGAAGATACTAAGTTTATTGCAGTTTGATGTTTGACTGCTGATTCTCTCTTTCACCGTCTTCAATTAGTCATTGCACATGATAGGTACCATTAGCCATTATCGTCTCATTGAGCTGCTCTGATGTTTCAATTTAATCTTTGAAAGTCCACTTCATCATGCTTTTTATTTTGATTTAAATAAGAACCCACATTGTTCATCATCCTAATTAGTATAATGATGTCTTCTCGCTTGTGATTCTGTGATCCATTTAGTATTTACCATTATTACCATTAGACTGGAATGTGCTACAGTTGTACAAACATGTTCATTGTGCATTCCCAGAGGTGATGCAGAATTTTATGACACTAAGGCACGAGTCTGTACATCATTTCAAGACCAGAGCCATTTATTGCCAGTTTCTCCTTGTTTTAAATTACCCGTATGAGCGGCAACTACTTATAGCAGACTGATTTCGTGGAAATACTCTGGTGTTCTATAAATTATATGAGATGTTAGGGGAACTTACAATTGCACCAGTTTGGTATAGCTGTATATTTTGCCTTTTGAATGCGCATATTGAATTTGTTACTTCAAATGTGGAGATCTTGGGCTATACTGTTTTAGGTACATCTCTTGTTATTTATTACTCAGCTGATTTCAACAGCTAAGTACCAAATATTCAAGTATGTTTGGATGGACTTAGACTGAGAATAAGGTTTAATAGCTGTAATAATTTAAGTGTGAGATAAGCTGTTGAATTGGATTTGTTTCCCTCTTTCATTTTATGGATATTAAAATGTTGATTGTTTAAGAAATGTCTTCCTACGGTTTGTTACTCGGTGTTTTCAGTGCTTCCTCAATTGAGAAGTGTGACATCAGTGGAGCTGGGTTGCGATGCTCGAGGCTACTCTCGTGCTGGGTATGATACCATAACCTGGTATTGTGCTATTCTAGTTGGAAGACAGGGTATGGAACTCAACAAAATGCGGGAAGTAAGTAAACTCTTGCCTTTTATATTTGATGTGTTATGTTGTATGAACTCTAAAACCTCTACTTGTTTTTTGTTCTTTTTTCTTTTTTTCCTGTCTTTAACTTAGCGGGTTTATATATGCATCATTTGCTCGACTGTTCTTTAAATATTACATAAAATGAGATCTAACCATATGGTTAATATTTTATATGGTAGTCATTGTTTTTTAGTGAACAATAAATATTATTGAAGAACGTGAAGGGGGCATAGCCCAAGTATACATGATATATATGGAGCACTAGAATAATGAAAACAAAATGAGAAAATAAAGAAAACATGAGAACTAGCTTCTTAATTGTAGGACATCCAAGATTGAAGTAACAGAGTTCTCCACAATAGCTGAGGTATAGCAGCTGCCAAACAAAGAATGAAGCTCAAGTGGCCCTTTTCAAAGTCTGTATCCCCTTCATGCAAAAGAAACCTTGTCACAAATGACAGTTGCTAACTATGTTGTATGATAGTATATGATATGACCCTTCTTTGTCAGGTCACAAATACCTCACAAACTGATAGGTTGAAATAATCATGTGTACACGTTAACTCATTTTGAAGATCAATACAGAAACATAGTTTTGAAGTGTTCATATCATTCATGGGGAAAAAAATGTAATGTGAAACATAATTTGGAGGGCTTAAAGTGAATGAGATTCTATTATATACGTTTTATTTGATATGACAGTTCTTGTGGAACAATCATTATGTGGGAGTGTAATGAAGAAGGGATTACACCGCTTACCTTTGTTTGATATTATATTTTCATTGGGTACAAGCACAAAGTACACATAGTTTACTTGATATGATTGGGCGTTCACTGTCTGATTCATGGAATTTGTCAATACTCATAGTTTCACGTATTTATGTTCTCTTATAACTCATAAAGAATGATCATTTTGAAATTTTATTTATATGGATTCTTGTGGTTTATTTGTAAGGAAATGTCATTGATAGCTTTTAGGTTGAGGAAATCTCTTCTCTCTCTCTCTACAGATATATATATATATATATAAGGAAATCTCTAAGATATGCACCTAGTATAATTCTATGATGTTTAACATTTAGTAGATTTTGTTGTCTTACTCAATGCTTATGTATTCTTTGATTTTGGAGAGGAGTTAATTGCATAAGTTTATAGACCATGTGCAGGGTCCAAGAAATGTTGTCAAATTATGGTGGGTCAAATGAAACTGATGAAGATCGGTCCATTACAACAGCAGGAAATGCAGTTAAAAACAAGAGGCTGACATTTGCATGGCTTGATGGGGAAGCCCAACAGGTATTTCATTTTTTTTATTTTCCTATTACCTTTCATGTTTGCTTGTCATTTTAGTTTAGCTTTTTAGCACAATGCAGTCAATATCTTCTTCTTTTTTTAAAATTTTTTTAATAGAAACAATGTAGAATATATTACTTACAGCACCAAGGGGGTGCAACCCATTTGCAGTTCTGGTTAGAATATATTAATTACAAGGAGCGCTACAAAATCCAAAAAGTCCTCCTCATTTGCAAAAGAACTACTTGTCTCCCACAATTTCAACAAAAGCAACCATTGTGTCCTAATATTTCCAATGGTGTCTCCTTTCAAAAGCTCTGTTGTTCCTTTCCCTCCACACCAGCCACAGTACCCCAAACAGAATCTTCCGAAGTAGCCTCTTCCTGTCATTCTTCCTGTGCAATCCGCTCCAGGCTAATACTTCACTGTCTACTGACCCAGCCTTACCCAAGATCCTAATACATTGAGGATGTCTTCCCAAATTTTTCTAGACCAACTGCAGTCTAGAAACAGGTGAGATATTGTTTCCTCTTCTTGTTTGCTTGCACATGTGACATCTGTTCACCAGAATAACACCCCTCCTTAAGTTATCCATGGTCACAATCTTCCCTTGGATAGCTTCTCACACTAAAAATGCTATCTTACTTGGAACTCCAGACTTCCAAATACTTCCCTGTGGATATTCGCTGTTGGAAGTAGAGTATCAGATTCCTTGTCTCCCAGTTTTAGAATCACTCTATCTTGCCGATGCGGGTTTATCTTTGCTCCATATCTTTTTGGTAAAAATCCAGCAGGCTATCTTCTTCCCAGTCCTGCACATTGCTTCTGAAAACCACTGACCAGATTACTTCACTTCCCACCCCAGCAATATAATCATTGATTAGTGCTTTTTTATCCCTAGCAAGGTCAAATATGTCAGGAAATACTTCCTTCAGAGGTTGATCCCCGCACCACTTATCCATCCAAAACTTTACTGCCCTCCCATCCCCTGCTCTAAACCTAATCTTTTCTTCCAGAGTTGACCATTCTTTACGTATGGCTTTCCAAACACTTGTGCAATAAGTTTCTCTGCCGCTTTTTGTCATCCACACCCCTACTTCCTCGCCATACTTAATTGCCACCACTTTCCTCCATAGACCTACCCTCTTTCTCATGTATCTCCATAGCCATTTCCCTATTAGGGCTTTATTGAATGGCAAGAGAGACTTTAACCCCCGACCCCCACTTCGAAACGGTTGGATTACCACCCGCCAGCTCACTAAATGAAACTTCTGGTCATTCCAGAGGCTGCCTCATAGAGTAGCTTTTCCAGTTTGTTGCTACCATTCTTGGGATGGGAAAGATGGACATGAAGTATATTGGAAGGTTGGATAATGAGCTCTTGATTAGAGTGAGTCTTCCCCCTTTAGAGTAAGAAGCCCTCTTCCATCCAGCCATCTTCCTCCCCATTTTTTCTATTACTTAATTCCTTATAGTTTCGTCCTTATATTTAGCTCCCAACAGTAGACCCAGGTATTTAACTGGCAGCTTCCCTTCTCTACAACCCATCACCGTTGACAGTTGCTTGCTTTGCACCTCTTCCCCAACTGGAATAAAGCTCACTCTTAGCCAAATTGACCTTAAGGCCAGCAACTACTTCAAACCCCGCTAGAATACTTCTAAGATTGATCAATTGCTCCTCTTTCATCGCCACGAGAAATGACCGTATCATCTGAAAAAAGCAGATGTGAAATTAGTATTTCCCATTGCTGACACCCCACCCTGAACCCTTCCAGTAGCCAACATTCCACTGCTTTTGTTATCATCCTGTCGAAAGCTTCCATGACTAAGATGAACAGCAAGGGGAATAATGGATCCCTTGCCTTGAACACCTAGTTGCTTGAAAAAATTTAGCTGGACTCCCATTAACCAACACTGCAAATGATGCTGTTGAGATACATTGAAAAAATAAATCTACACCATTTCTCCCTACGACTGATCCTCCTCAACATGTGCATAACGAAATCCCAAGAAACATGGTCATAGGCCTTCTCCATGTCTATTTTGCACTCATTCTTTCCCGGCTTTAGTTGTAAATCCTCCACCTCATTTGCAATTAACACCACATCCAGAATTTGCCCACCTTTGATGAAAGCATTCTGGTTTTGGCCTATCACCTTGTTCACCACCTCTACGAGCCTATTGGAAAGCACTTTGGCTAAGCTTGTACACACAACCCACTAAGCTAATGGGTCTAAAATTTGTTATGTTGTTAGCTCCTGCCTTTTTGGTATTAGAGCTAGGAAGGTAGAATTCAGTGACTTAACAAACTGTCTAGTTCTATGGAACTCTACAAATAGGCTCATCATACCACTTTTTATTATTTCCCAGTGTCTGCTAAGAAACACCATGATGAATGCATCCCGTCCCTGTGCTTTGTCCCCTTTCCAGCTAGATAAGGCCTCCTTTACTTCATCTTCTCTAAATTGTTCCTCAAGCCTTCTCTTCAAGTCTTCCCTTATATCCACAAATTCTAGTCCATTCAATCTAGGCCTTCTCGTTTTTCTATGCATGTGATCTAAAGCTTCTAGCCTTCTAGGTTGATCTGCAAATCACTGAGATCTTTATGATTTGAACAATCTTTTTCAGTTTAAGTTGTTTGATAATGATTAAGCTAGTCATGATATTCGGACTGCCGGCTCTGTTGAGATGGAGCTACTGGCCTGGACTGAGCTGAAGATAGGAAAAGTAAGGAGGAGGATGATTTGTATGATTCCTCATTTAATATTTTGACGGGTATGGAAGGAACGAAACAAAAGGGCTTTTGAGAATCAGGAAACAACAATGGATGTAATTAGAAGGCTTTGACTTTAAAATCCTGGGCTGTAGGTAGATGTTTTGTGAATGAGGGAGAGATACTAGAGTTCATAGAATATTTGATACATAGGAACTAACTAAAAGTGTAATGGGTTGCATCCCCTTGATGCCATAGAAATAATAAGATACTTTTTGTTCCTGTTCAAAAAAAAAAAAAAAAAAGCTAGTCATGATATTCAGGATTTTTCTGGTATCCATCAGGCTAGGTAAAATTGCATCACTGATAGTGAAGAACATAATAGCTTCTGAAAAAATTTATAAGTGGGGTTAGATTGACACCTTATGATAATAATGCCTTCCTGTTAGGGAGCATAATTGGGTTATCCTCTCTCTCTCTCTCTCTCTCTCTCTCTCTCTCTCTCTCACGTGTTTAATTGTATGTGCTACTGTGTTTTTCTGAAGCCACTAACACCATCAAGTTTTATCCAGAAATATTGTTTCTTCTACGTTCAATCAGATACTAGCTATGAAACTTGTGGACCAAGGAGGGTTCCAATTGATGTTCCCCGGTTATTGATTTTGCGCTACAAAAGAAATGCTAGTGAAGAAAACATTAAGCTTGTAAAAAAGCCAAAAACAATATGGCAAGCTCAACTCGAGGATGTCGATCCAGCATCACAGCTTGTGGTGAGTTACAATGGTTCAGCTGAAACTCCACAGGTACGAACTTCTTTTAATTGTGAGATTGGTGTAGAGTTGGCTGACTTCATCAGTTCTGAATGCAGAAGTTTCTTAATTTATTTCTTCATTAAGTTTTATCTTGGAAGTCTCAGTAGGAAATAATAATGTGTAGGACTACCTGCTAAATCTTGTTCATTTTTCCTATATACTGTTTAATTTTGCTGTAGATCATCCGGTGGATCTCGAAAATGGTCGAGGATGGTGACTCTAGGGATCTTCCTCTATATGTAAGCTACTTACCTGTTCATTTGATCAAAATCTTTTATAATTGTTACTTTCTAAGATCTCACAAAGCTTGAAACATGGAGAATCTTGTTATTAGAGTAACATTGTTCATTCTATTGCAGCTTCATTGAGAGTTTTTATTTTTTATTTTTGGGGAAACAAACTATCTTATGTGAAGGACATCATTGTTGTCACAGTTGTAAATGGCTGTTCTCCTTAACACATGTTATTGGAAATAGCTTGAGATTTTATTGTAATATCAGATTGTAATAGGGTGTAAACATCTATTTTGTAGCTCAGTTTTCTCTCTCCATTAAATTCTTGAAGTTCATATGTAAGCATTATGGTTTTATTGATTGCAGAAAGTAAAGACTCCTGAGCTTGTTCCTGAGGATGCTGAGCCAGTCTGGTCGAGGGGCTCCAAAACCATGGGACTGAAGCAAAAGATCCGCAGCATCACAAATGGAATTCACGATCATCTGGGGGATCCAAGGATTGGTCCGGCACTGCTTTTGGCAGCTTTGATGTCTTCTGGTACCATCTGGTGGATGAGAAGTCAACCTACAAATCCAGCTCAATCAAGTCGATCAAATCATTCAGATACCAAGGTAAGTAGATTACCTGTTCTTCTTTATGACCTTTGAATTTCGTGACAATTTATGAAGGTATCATCTTATCCACTTGTTGAACAAATCTTAAATGGTATCTCCTTGTTGGAAGGAAATACGCTTGGACAACTTCCTGCTTCTGAGTGTTATATGCCTGAAGAGTTTGAAGAAAATTATATTATATCAGAATGAATATATTTTAACTTGTGCAAGTTGCATTAATTATCAATAATAAGCCAACTTTCTTTATCTGATCATCCACCTATCTTTCTCCTCTCTTGGTAATCACATTCTTATCGTGCTACTTTTAAGTTAAAAGGGTTTTCTACTTTAAAATTAATAAACAACCTCTATTTAGGATGATTCTACTTCTGCATAACATTATTACCATACTTTACAATTCAAGCAATTGCAAATCACTGTCTTATTTATTTGTTCTGGATTTTCTTCTCTTCAGTCTAAATGTTGAGAATGATCTGCATTGTTTTTGCAGGATGAAACCAGACGAAAAAAGAGAAAGCAAGCAAGAAATGTATCAAATAAAGATGCTCCTCCTTCAATAACTGATATGGAGCCAAAAGATGCTTATCAGATGCCATTGTCAGATTCTGACTCCGACTAGATGCTGGTTTGAGAAAGAGTGAAAAAGAAGCTTCTTTAATTCTTTTGTATGAATAGCAGACATTTTCTGTTCAATATTTCTGTTAATTATCATCATTATTTGACGGATTTAGATAGTCATAGAATTTGACTATTAAAGTTGAGTTTAACCCTTTTCCAATGGTGAATTTTGTTTTATTTCTTGGGTGCCAGTCCCCAGTATAAAATAAAACTGCTCTAGGGTTTCTTTCTGGCGTCCATGATGAGCAACACAAACTTTAGTCTCAAAATGTAGTCTCTTTATACCTGAAATCCCTACTTGGGTATGGTGACTTTAAATTAACATTTGATATTCTTTTCAGTTTTTCTGGGATACTTCTGCCAACTTCTTGTAGTAAACCTCTGACTTCAAAAGACTTGGAAATATTTTTATTTTATGATAAATCATTTTTGCCATAAGTGCCTTGTTTGAGGAGTTTCATGTATGGCTGAGTGTCCTTGAGCTCTGAGCATGAGCAACTCCCAGTTGCAGTGGCGCATTTTATGAATTTTAATGTGAAGGAGAGGTGAGAAAATTGAAGGTGGTGTTTCTCTCATTTCATGTAGATTTCCAAGTACAAGGTGACCTTTGGCTTGTGCTAAGTGATTGATCTATGACTGGGGAAGCTCTATGAACTGGCATTACATTGATTAAACTCTCTTTGCTTCTTCAGTTTGAATGGAAATAAATGGTGCTTTATACAGCAAAAGCCTTGACTTTTGCTTTCAATGCAAACTTGTCTAGGGGAGATTATATTATGCAAGGGTCATGAACTGTTTTTTTGAGAGTTTTTAAAAAAAAAAAAAAAAGAGAAAAGGGATATGTGATAAGGAAAAGAAATTCATCTGTTCAGGTTGCCTAACATATCACTTGTTACTTTAAATTTTTAATTGTCTACATTTTCATTTGAATTTTGAATTTTTTGTTGAGTAATACAAATTATTGAATTTTTTTTGTAATTATACTTATCAATAATCATTAAATACCTAGATAAATATCTTAAAATTCTAAGATCTGAATTTAAATTTAAAATTCATTTGATTTTGTAAATTTGTTTTTAGATGTGCCCATTTAGATATATACACATACATCAATTCCTTCATTCCTTTTAGCAGATGATTTATTTTCTCATCTTATGGGGATTTTCAAACTCTGCCGCCCAAAAGGACGACATGTCTGAAGTTAGCTTAGGAACCATGTGGGCCTTCTCCACAGAAAGTTTTTTACTGGGTTTCATGATTGTAGATTAGATGCCTAAAGCAGGAGCAAAAAGCAGGTAACATTTCTGCAGAAATAGATTTGCCAGTTAGTAATAGCCAACAGCATCAATTCGAACAAGCATTGCTGCAGCCTAGCAACTGATCCTTCAACAGGCAGACTAGAACTTGGTTTAAAAGAAAGGTAATTCCACGGGCACATACCAAACTAATCCGTATCCGGAGAAACCGAAAAAAGGCACCAGAACTTTTTTTGCATAGGAAACCAAATACACCAAGAATTAAGATATATTGGGATGAAACCACTGATTCTATCGTACAACAAAAATCGGCAAGAAAAACTTGACTTCAACCCCATCATATGGCTACAATTCTGCAACATCAACAAGCTTAAGACCCCAACTCATGTCTTCACAATGCCTTACATGAGGGACGAGCGCACCTGTGTCGATTCCTCTTTTAGACATGCAGTCATAGAAAGGAGGTGCATGGAAGCAGGGCTCCATTGACATTACTCGACGACATGGTGGATCAGGGGCAGTTCGATTCTCAGGCTTGTAGAGTATCCAGGGCTTCAACCCTCCAAGACCCTGAGCTACATATCCAAAAGTTGACCATGAGCTTGTGACTAGCACATCAGTCAAGCTCAATAAGTACATTTCAGCCCATGCTTTGCGGTTGTGTGACTGCTTATCAGTCTGTTGGTGTTCTTCATGACTTGGCTGATAAACACTTACTATCTCCCCTGTCACAGTTGGATGTTCCCAGTACATGTCCCTCACCTTCTCAAAGTATCCAGAGGTTAAAGATGTCATCAGTACAGCTTTAGTCTTATAATCTTCTGATACACTGATAACGAGCTTTTCCTCATCAATATCAGGTAGCAGATTCTCCTTCAAGGTACAAGCAAGGATCTTATCCAAAACATGCTGGAAAGGGCCAGTTCCAGTATCAAAGACCCTGATTTGGATGCCTATCCTTTCATCAGCTTTAGCCAGATAAGCTTGATAGTACCTAGTAATGAGTCCCCAAACAGGATTAGTGGGATGGAAGAGATATCGACCCAAGAAATGGAAAACTGTTGCTTTGTTTGGAAAGAGATTGCTCAGCTCTTGCTCGAAAGAAGGAATCAAGAAGAGAGATGGGACAAAGTAGTTATCTGTTCTCATGATCAACCAAGGAGTTTTCTGGAGAGAAGTTTGTTCTTCATTGCAGAAGAAAAGTTTATCATGATCATCATAATCATGCACTAGATGGAGGTACACGAAAGATGGTGTTGCACTTGAATTTGTAAAAGCATTGTTCTTCAGCATTCTCCCATAGCAGTAGGGAGATTTTTGATCAAAACTGTTGAACCGACTTTTAAGGGGGAAATCCAAGGGGAGAAACCATGAGACCCCTGGAAGTGGTTCGCAAAAAAGATCAACCATATCAACTCCAGGATCAACAAGCAGGACCCGGTTTGTAAGGATAGCATAAAGAAAGGCTGATGCTAGGGTTAGTATCCTGTTCCCTAATCCACTGAAGGAAATCCAAACTACATAACTACAATCTGTAGTTTCAGGCTGATGTCCAGACTTTAATTGTTCAATAGTTCTGTTATACGATTCTGTATATGGTCCACATTGTTTATGGAGAGCTTCATAACTTCGTAACCTTGAGATCAGGTAACCAGAGGGTCTATGTGGTAGTTCTTTGCGATATGAAACTGACTGATACCTGCTGAGGCAAGATCTTTCATCAAATCCAGTGGGTAAAAGACCACCAAGCAGTTTTTCTTTCGGAACCATGACAGGGTCATAAAAATCATCTTCTGAACCTATGACTTGGGCAAGGGGAAAAAGAAAGAAGAGAAAAAATCAGTTTATAACAAACAGGTAGTTTGCCCTACATGGTGCAAATAATGTCAGAAGGAAACAGATATAAAATGGTTGTGGGTGATGAGCAACATGAAGCAAGTAAGTATATTTTCTAGCAACAAGGTTCTCTAACAGATCAAATTGAGTCTGTAAATTGAAAATAGATAAAACAAAGAATTAAAAACAGTTTATACTTTCTAGGTTATGATGGACCAAGCAAAGACATGATTTCTACACATCAATCAGCTATCTTTTTCCACATAAACAGAGGAAAGACACTGTCCTCAATATCTTACAACAGCAAGTACTAGTGCACAGAATAGCTAACAGAACAATATTGACCTCCTGTAATAGTTACAGTCCAATTGTGCTTGTTGACAGAAGGCACATAAAGTGCAATTCTAACTACCATCACTCGCATGGATAAAAACAAGTTAGAAGTTCCACAATACAAACCATTACCTAGGAAAGAATCATCCAAGCCATGTTGAAATTAATGTAGCTGAAAGTGAGTTTTAAAAGAAAATAACACCCAAGAATTGTGTGTAGGTAAAAAGAAAAGTAGAGAGGCAAGTAATCACAAGGCATTAGAAGGAAACTAAGAGGACATGACTATCATCAATACCAGTGATTAAGATCCCCAAGAAAGAAAGGGGTTAAATATGTAGCTTCAATTTGGATAGTACAGATCCAGTTTCTTGGTTTTTTTTAGCGACAAAATTACATAATGAATCCTGATGGAAAGAAAATGTAAAATCGAAAATGATAGCTATAAAAAGGAAACAAATTACCAGGCCAGACGAGCATTTGCACATGAACAGCTATTAGATATTAATAAAACCCAATTTAGAGAAACCAGAAGTAAGACAATCAAAGAAAACTAAACTAAACTTACACTTACATCAAGAACTTATCAGGCAACGACAATGTAGAGTGCAAACTCAAGCACTAGCATGCAGACATTATACAAAAAATCACTACAAGGAAAAAAGAGAAAACGCATGATCATCACTCCAGAATAACCCAAAAGTGAAGTACCTTTTCCGGGTGTCACTTCAAAAACCCTAGCGTCCTTGGCCTCCAAGACAGTATCAGAAGGTGGATCTTTAAGAATTACAGATACAGAAAACAAAACTGAAAGAACCATAAAGAGAACCACAACAATGCCCATGAACTTCATTGAATTGAACCCACATTTCCTATCTGTATCTCTCAACCCACTGTGGCTACCAAGATCCCGGTGTGTTCCCGGATCACTCTCCGGACTCTTCCTGACCCGCTTCATATCTGTTGAAGGTTCATCTGGGTATCCCGAAGAACCGGTTCACGTTCGTTTTGGGCCAAAGAGTTCTGCCTAAAACGGTTATCCGCCTATGCGTTCGGTTGGATCAATGGCGAGTTTATGAGAGAGCTCTCTACGAGGAAAAGGAAGAGATAGGAAGAAGTTAAGAGGCAGGCTTCTATATGGTCCGGTACAGTGGCGAGTGATTACCAACTAAACAGCAGACAAGGATTCAGTGGAAGCAATCATATGTAGCTGCGGGTGAGGAGAGATGGTACAAATAAGTTGTCGGTGCCTTGACTGATATGAGATCAGGTGGCCCTCTTCTACTCTGTTTACTGCGCAATTAACGTTTTCCCATATCCGCAGAGAAAAGCTTCATGTTCATGTGGGAATTCAATGATTCCAATCTCTTCATTATTATCAGTCTTTATTACTCACTTATATAACAATAATTATGATGAGGAAAATGATTTTTGATGATCTATGTGGTATCATATAATAACTATTTCTATTTAATGTATTCATAGTTTATCTTTGGCAGTAATCAACTCTCCTTAATGTCTTTAAATATCTTCTCTTTTTAAGTGCTTCTTTTCATAAATGTCAAATTTATAGATTTAAAATTTTTATTAATTTAAATTATATTAAACATATAATAAGATAATGATATTTGATAATTTAATAAATTTAATAATTGATATTTTTATTTATTTTTATATTATAATGTTATTTTTAATACTCAAATTAACAAAAAAAAATTTATCTCAAATTTATATGTTAAGCTCCTCTATTAAAAATTAATATTAATGATTCCAAAAATTAGTTAACAGATAAGGAAAAGGGAAACACATGTCAAATGATAATTTTTGAATGACATGAAGGACTTGCAAGCTTAAAAATCCTCTTTTTAAAAACATTTTCAACACTTGAGTTAGTGTGGATTGATAAAGTAATGATGAGGAATAGGAATTTAAATAGAGCTACTTGAAACCTTTATAATATTGTAAAGTTCATATTTATTTTTATAATTTGATTATGTATGTGGATTTTTAAACAATTCCTTCATAGTAACTTTCTCTCTTTTTGGTAGAATAATTTAATAATTGTAACGATTTGGTGCCATCACCGATTATTACCGTAATTCAATTTCATATTTCTTTGTGAGAAAAATGTTGATTACTTGAATCACGCTTTTTTAGAATCTTTGATAGATTCTTTTTAAATATGTGATTTGGACACCTTCTAATCAAAGTACTTATTTAAACACACAAAACACTTATGGCAACATTTACATCATTAAAAATATAGATTTTATTATCCAGGAGTATTTATTAGTAGTTATTTTTTTGAAAAATAATGATTTTTTTAAATACCCTTTTGCAAACATGTTTAATTTTATTAATTTTAACTATTTTTTAGCGTTTTAAAAATTTGAAGATAAGAATGGATGTAGAAAGTCAAACATATTTATACCTTTATCTTTCTTTGGGACTAAACATTCTTTATTTGGCATCATTTTTCGTTTTCTCTCAACTCACTCTCATTTCTCAAACATATAAAGTTTTTACAAAATTTTTTGAAATTGTCATCGATTTTTGTCAAACAAGTTTAAAAAAGTTTTAAAGATAATAATTATTAATTATTAGTTGATTATTTATTAGGCCTCAAGAATAAGAACATGAGTTTACTATCATTAGGTTCGCCTTTGATTTTGTTTATTGTGTTAGAAATAAGAGATTTAGGAATTATTTCTATCACCCTGGTTTAATTTCAAAGTCCAAACAAATTCTTTTGTTCATTTTTTTCTTGGGCATGAAATTTTGCATACAGATATTTCTTGCCAATGGTTGGTTGCATACTAGTTTGGTAAATATTGTCAATTTTTATATACATTGTTATTTTTTGTTGTTAAATTGCAGGTCTATTCTAGCAAAGTTTTCGGTAAGTTTTGTGTTAGCTATTATAATTTTGTATGAACATGTTAGTGTAGTATCCATTTAATCTTCAAATCATAAGGTTTATGTAACTTTAAATCTTTTATTCCATGCAACTTTTAAATTCTAAGTTTTGTGTAATCTTAACATCATAGGTTGCGTAGAACCTTTACAACATAAGCTCTATATAACTTCTTTTACAGGTTTTGTATAACTTTTTTCATGGTTTTTATACTAATATATTTATATATGATGATGCAAATACATGTTTGTAGATGCATTGACCTAAATTATCTTTCTTTTTTTTTTTTTAAGAATGGAAATCTCTAATAAATCAATTTGCAAATCACTTTATCAATTATGAGTGGATAGTACTACCCATTTACATGTAAAGGTATTTTATGAGGTTCGTAAAGTTTTGCAAAAGCCAAATAATGATAGCCAAATGCATTGAAGGTTTAAAAAAAGTTACTTTAAGTACTTCTTTAACATGGACATACATATAATATTTGGTGGAGGTATTGTTCATCAAATGTTCGAAAGAGGTCACAAACACTATCCAGATGAGATGCCCTTTCTTATGGGGTGAGAGATTTTTAAAGGTAGACTTCTATCTTATAATTAGGTTGAAGTTTTGGACATGGATAGATAGTAACTTATGGACAATTCTATAGATGGCATAAAGATCTTATAATTCCCTTTTAAGAATGTAAGGTTCGATTCTATCAAGTTGAAGTTATTAAAAGGAGAGTTCTAACACTCTAATTATTGTTTGAAGTTGGCATTGTTTTATATCCTTAATGGTTTTCTTTGGGGATTTGAAGAGAGAAATGAAGTACTAGATTGATAGTTGCATTTGGTGAAAGACCTTCAAGTATTAAACTAATATCCTTAGGGATCATTATTGTATCATCATTCTTTGACATGGTGAAAACATGCAATCAATCGTCGCACTCCCATGAAAACACAAGTTGATATAATATATGCAGATTCAACTGGTTGTTGTTGATAAGTAAAATCTAATTTAAACTAATTTTACCAGCTTGTTTCACTTCAATGTAAATGTTTTTGTCAAGTAATTTTTAATATATGAGCCCTTTAGATACAATGTATAGACATGAATATTTGAGATCATGTTAGAATTGGCAAACGATGAAATCAAGTACATCAAACTAAATGCACTTCCTTGCATTCGATAAAATACATTCATTTTTCATTGTTAAAGGACTAGAATTCTACATATTCCTCTAAAACACCATTTTCTTAGTGTTTTATATGTACTTAACTTTGTATCATTGATATTACTCTAAACCTAACTCAGAAAGAGATTGGATATTTTAATAGATTAGAAGATGTTATGGTCCCCATATTTATAGATGTAATTAATAATCAAGAGGCCTTAAGTCCTTCAACTAGAGCATGATGAGGTATATAGATAGTTACAATGACAATTGCAAGCAGATTATTAAGTGCTTAAAACACTTAAACTACACTACAAAATTCTGAGGGTAGCGACAAAAAAAATGTCATGTGAATTAAAAGAGTGCGATATTAATATACTTAAATCTTATATGAACTGTAAAATTTAACCAGAGGTTAATATGCCAATTTTTAAAAAAGAAGATAGAAGCAGGTATTCCCCCATCTTCAACGATTTTTTGAATGAGATTGCGAGGCTAGATAGTTGAGCGAGAGATTTAAATGTCATGGTATAATATGCAATTTTTGTTAGCCATCATCCATGAGAATGAAAGATAATAAGATTAGCAGAATGCTAAAAATACTTAAATTACTCCATTGCATACCTACCTTTTTCACTTTCTCTAAAATAATTTAAAACTCTCATTTATAACAATCATTGAGCATTCAATCATATTATGATGAAGTCAATCAAGTCCCTATACAAACACATCACACAAAAATGATATAGGACCCGAGTCTTTAGGCAACAAACATGTGATTACTATTAAGCTTACTGCCCTTGATGATGTTCTAGGACCAAGCAATAAACATTTTGAGCGACTTACTCATGTTGATGTTGGCATTATTATTATCAATGCCAGCATTATTGCTGTCAATGAAGGCATAATCCCCATTGACCATCTTGATTCAAAATTTAAGATAATGGAACATATGTCAAGATCGGAGCTCCATAGCCCACACATATACCCTTTGCCTAAGCAACAAAGAATATTTGGTAAAATAAAGGGTCAAGGTGAAAAAGTTGTTGAGTTTGGTTCTAGTTTTATGACACAGTATGACACATTTATGAAAGATGAGTGATGTCCTAATCATTTTAAGTTGTGTTTATCCTTGAACAATTACTTTCATTTTTTTGCTATATTGATATGGAGGCAAACTTGACTTAAATTTTCTTTAGATAGCCAAAAATTTGAACATGCTTGGCTTAAAGTTACTACAAGGAAATATTATTCTCCTTATTTTGTTTCATTACTAGTATATATTTCTCTATTGATAATGATATTTTAATGTTTTATAGCATATCTATGGGTGTTGCATAGAAGGTAGACATAGTATTTAATAGATTACGACCAAGATATATATCTATTAAACTTTTATATTCATGCAAATTCTACCTCGATTGTAAATTTCAAATTATACTGATGTAATGATATCAAATTAAACAAAGAGTTAAGTTATTGTAAGTTATTTTAGATAATATACAAAACACATATACGATCAAATAAGGATGCTCTAAGTTTCCTACTTAAGATTGATTCTCTCGGCCACAAATGGGAGGAAATGGTTGTATCGTGAGTGTAAGGATCAAGAGTTAAGGGATGCCTTATGACATAAAGTGAATGAGGAATGATGCATGTTTCGATCCATTCACATAATTGTTTTATGCCAACCCAACAATTCATATATTTAATTGACTAATGAGCTTTTTTTTTTTTTTTTTTTTTTGAGCTTTTGGTTCCATGTAACTTGTATACATATGATTGGGTGATGGTTTAGGTAAACTTTTAAAAATTAGATATGATTATATATGATTCATTTTGATGGGAGGTGCCTACCAAATAGAATCAAAAGTAGTTGCCAAGATTAAGATGGATGCTTAATGGTTTGCTAAAGGAAAAGTGATTTTTTCAAATATCAACAATATGTGGAAGCCCTAATTGTTGACATCCTATAACGATAGGTACAAAAAATTAAAATTCCTCAACAATCTCATGAATGAGTGCTTTAATATCAGTTAATTTGGTATATTTGGTGCCTTCCTTTTGTTGACTTCTAAAATGATGAATTATTGGTGTTGTAGAGGTAATTATTACATATTTTGTTTGAAAATAATAAAAGTAACAATATAGAAAAAACTTTCAAATTTAGTAACTTTGTCGTTGCCATAAATCAAGAAAGCATTAGCGCTAAACTTATTTGGATATAACTACCATAAAGTCTAAGTTTTCAGCAAGAGCAAACAATCTTAGAACTTGCTTTAGTTCTTTCTTATTCGAGAAAAACAAATATTTCGATATTATATGAGAAGAAGCAATAGGTTCCTCTATATTCATCTTGCTAGATATTATAGCATTTAGCACCCGAGTTTGATTGGATCAATGTGCATTCATGTAGCATTTATGTCTTTTGTAGTATGTAAATCAACTTTGGATTCTATTTCGGTATGCTCAATAATACTTTGATTAGTTACAAATTACTTTATAATCACTCTCATAATTTCAATCACGGTGTCATTGCA
The DNA here is from genome assembly GCA_021397835.1 of Moringa oleifera. Lineage (NCBI taxonomy): Eukaryota > Viridiplantae > Streptophyta > Magnoliopsida > Brassicales > Moringaceae > Moringa > Moringa oleifera. The sequence continues at coordinate 5,337,820 of JAJFZO010000344.1, read as the reverse complement.
GTTTATATCCATAAAAAAAATTATGATTTACTTTTCCTCAAAACATAGGACTGTTTCTTGTTGTTGGATAGGTTAAGAATCTTGCAAAATCACACGTTGATTGGATTGATTTTCTCTCATGCAAAGCTTTGAGCTAAGTATCATTTTTAATACTTGATCACATTTGATATCATGTTCAATCTAATATGTATAGATTCAAAAATGTTCTTTAAGTATTAAGTTCATTATCAAATGAGGAACGTGATGCACATCATGTAGTCATAAATCGACATTTACATCACGTGTTACCCTTGTCCAAAGGGCAACACCAAATACACAATTAAGAATATGTAGCTGTATATCATTTTTTTTTAAAGAAAAAATCATCATCAATAGTTGATCGAAGCATATCCAATAATTATGAATTTGTAATTTTTTTCAAATAATTGTATAATAATATCAATAAAATTTTTGATATATAAAAAACTCATTCAATTCCATCCAATTCTTATAATATGATAAAAATTTGATATAAAAGAATTCATGTTCGATGGATCCATCAATGCCAAATAAACAGTTTGGGAATCATCAAATCTATCAGTCATAATGATCTTCCAGTAACAAGGAAGAAAAAGCAAGGAAAAAAGGCAGAGGGAAGGATTCACGTACCCTTTGATTATTATTTACGATAGAATAATACAAGTCTCTGCCAAATACCAACAACCTGTCTCTCTCTGCCTCAGCTTTTAGAAGTCAGCAACATTGAGAGCGCCAACCATTGCAGATAAGGAAACCACGCCCACAAATGTGAGTTGACACGTGGCGACCACACGATTTTCCAAAATTTCTCCGGGATTTCTGTCTGAGATTGAAACGTTGGTTGAGAGAGAAAGATAGATAATCAGCAGCGCACCAAACTTCCTCTCTCTGCCTTAGCTTTAACAGCTTCAACAGCCCATTTTTCTTCAGAGAGCGAAACAGTCTTCTACGCAAAGATGTCAACAGCTTCATTGTGTTCGTCGACTCGGATCAATGGATTTGGTGGGGTTCTTAGGCTGCAAAAGGCCAATTTCTATGAACCCAGTTGCCTCACTTTTACAAGGTTTCTCCTTTTTCTTTTTTATTCCTCTCTACTTGATGTGCTTCTTTTTATATTCGATTTTATTCAATTTGTGTCTGTTTGAGTTTTGAGTATACTAAATTTTAATGAGTTGATACAAAACCCAGCTGACAAATGTCATAATTTTGTAGCAAGAACCTTAATTTGTTTCATTTGTCTTGGATTTTGTTCTTTCTCTGAAAATCATCTGTTATATGCATGTAATGGGTATACGTGTATGATGGTAGGTAGGAATGGGTGAAGGCGGTGGTATTGTTCTCGAAATGTTAAACTAGTGAATATGACTAGTTTAACTGCACACATGTGATAAGAATTTCCTTTTCTTGCTTTCTTGCGTAATTGTTTTGTGGTTCTAAGAAAATCAATGGCACTAGTGTGTATGACTAATGTATTCCCAAGGAGTTAGAGTGGATTTAAGGTTCTTAGAGATTGATATGTCAGTGCAGTACCTTGCATGTTTGTGATTATGCTTGTATGAACCCCAAACTGATGGTAGATTATGGTTTTCAGTGAACAAGGTAGAAGGAAGTGGTGGCTCTAAAATTTTATGATACGAGAGACGTGATAAAGCTTTCATCAAATATATAATCTCTACATTATTCTCCACTGTAATACGTTTTAATTACTTTTTCTGGGTAATAATTGAAGCAGATATTTACAACACCATGAAAATCCTCCTAGATTTTTAGGTGTCATTTTGTTTATTGGTTTTCCATGCATTATCCTACAGTTGCTTTTCCGTAATTGTGGAGCAATCAACGAGCATAGTGGCTGCCCAATCAAGTTGTTCTTTGATTGTAGAATGTGGATCTGTTTTTTTATTTCTTTAACACAACTAGCTGTAAATATTTTATCACGCACATCTGGGCATGCCACACAGTTTTACATGCATTTCATGTCATGACTTCGATTACATTTAATTTGTGCAACCAATTTCTAATTTTCAATTTGTTCTATAAATTTTAGGAGGAGAATTCACACAGTAGTAAAGGCAACTGCACGTGTAGATAAGTTCTCAAAGAGTGATATCATTGTTTCTCCATCCATTCTCTCTGCTAATTTCGCCAAGTTGGGAGAGCAGGTTCCTTCTTCGCCTGATCTTTGTTAATACATCACTTCAGTAATATCACTTCTTCAGTGCTAAAAAAATGGGCAGTTATTTGTGGAAATTTGTTTGGACATGAATTATGGACCAAGGATAGTATTATTGCATTAATTTAATTAGTTCGTCATTGCAGTTCTGGCTAGCTTATTGGGGCTATAACCTCATTAGCAACTCTAAACAGTTTCTCATTGGTGTTGGAGTTTGACTTTCATTTTATGTAGGTCAAAGCAGTGGAAGTGGCAGGCTGTGATTGGATTCATGTTGATGTAATGGATGGTCGCTTTGTTCCAAACATTACAATTGGTCCTCTTGTGGTCGGTGCCTTGCGCCCTGTCACAGATCTTCCCTTGGATGTGCATTTGGTATTCTTCTTGCATGCTTGGTCTGATTAACTAGCCCATGTTGAATAGGAGATGTTTTGCTAATATGAGACAGAAACACTGCAGATGATTGTGGAACCTGAACAACGAGTCCCAGATTTCATTAAGGCTGGAGCTGACATAGTCAGCGTTCACTGCGAGCAATCTTCCACCATCCATTTGCATCGGACACTTAATCAAGTAAGATTTTTCATTAATTCTTGTTTTTGTCATTTTCTGTTAAAAATATGACCTTTAGGTTATGAACATTGGATCGCAGAACTCATGGGACAAAGAATATGATGAATCTAAGTCTGTGAAAGAGCCCTAACCAGCTATTCATTATCATTGTTTTGACTACTTTGGCTTTGGATTTATAAAACCATGTAATGTAATGGTTGAAAGAGGAAAGATAAAGTTTCCGATGGAGTTGATAGATACACTTGGGGGGCTCAAGTCTTTTTCATATGTAAGGATCATGATCTATTTCCAAGATATGTCCTGTCTGCCACTGTCATAAGCTTGTCAAACGTCAGCTTAGTCTTGGTTCTGTATACAAGGAGCAGTTTTGGGACTTCCTTGACAGCTTGCTTCTGTAAAATAGATGGATATTAAATTGAACTTAAATACAAATTTTAAAAGCAAGGATTCTGTTACCGGAGAATTTAAGCCTTGTGTTGCAGTGCTGGGGGTTTACCATTCTGATGAAATCCTGGCAATGTCTTCACAAAGTGCACGTGCTGCAGAAAGGAATACAAGAGTAATGATGCCATAGCTCTTTTTTGTGGCTGCATGCAATATAATATGTCAATGTTTGAAGATATATTCCAGGAACAAAGTTTTGTGATACTACAGAATAAATCTGTTCAAGTTAGGAAACTAGAAATTTACAGTTTGATGTTCATTACATGAAGCGTTGTAGCACCTTACCTGTGCGTTCAGTGAAATATCAGATGATTCTTTTATCCTACCTTGTCAACTATCTCGACAATTAGCCGCCAGTTGCACAGCATTTCAATATATATTTGCATGTAAAACACAAGAAATCCAGTTCTTAATAAATTCATCTGTTTCAGACACCTTCTAACACATGGAGTTAGAAACAAAAAGAAAAATTTCTACCCGATTGCTATGCATTTCTGCTTAAGTTGCTGTCCTTAGGATGCTTAAAGGATGTACACTGGAGGTTGAAAATTATGTGGCATTGTTATTACAATGTAATTAAAATAACATTACCAACATCTTCGGGCAACTTTTTGTTGTTTTTCTGATATGTTCTGCTTCTGGGTCACAGAAACAACTCACTAGCTTGCTTGTGCAGCCAATGTTTTATGTTTTAATTCGACATGTTTACCTTTCTAATAGTTCATTGGGAGATTCCTTTCCGGATTTGAGTGCTTCAAGTTACTCACTATTTAAGCAATCTATCATATTCTGTTATCATGTAGATAAAAGACTTGGGAGCTAAAGCTGGAGTCGTTCTGAACCCTGCTACCCCACTGAGTACAATTGAATACGTCCTTGATGGTGAGTTTCCTTCTCTTTCTTAATTTTTTTTTTCCTTTTCTTAGGTGGCACCTTTGTGGAGTTCGCTAAAGATAATTGTGAGGTAGGTCTTGTCTGTCCAAGCAATTTACCCTTCAGAGATGCACTGGGATTAGAGTAACTGGTTATGCAAAATGCTGCAGAGTTAGGATGAACAGACAGGAAGTAATGAATTATGGAGCTGAATAATATAGTGTATTTCTTCAAGTTGAATCCAATGTTTTAATATGCTGGTAATACGGTGCTAAATGCAGTGCTATAGGTCAGGTGGCACCTAAATCATCATCTAACTTTTGATGCAGAAATTATCCAGAAAAAGGATTTGCTTTCTCGCAAGACACTCAATAAATAATTGGAGTGCTAAGTAAAAAATTCAAATACTACATGCTATGAATTTGTTATCCAGCTAATTGAGATAAGTTTGATTGAGACAGTCCTTTTTCTATTTACCAGTGGTTGATCTAGTCTTGATAATGTCGGTGAACCCTGGTTTCGGTGGACAGAGCTTTATTGAGAGCCAAGTAAAGAAAATCTCAGAGTTGAGAAGATTGTGTGCAGAGAAGGTGTACCCTCTATTGTGTTTACCCATCTGTGTGTTTTTGTCCAGGTCTTCTGTTGACTGTGATGTTTTGTTTGTTATGGGGAGCAGGGAGTGAATCCATGGATTGAAGTGGATGGTGGAGTTGGTCCCAAGAATGCGTATAAGGTATCAGTATTCTTCAATTTCTTTTCTTGGTTGTAATGTAGAAATAATCGAATTATCTGAAATCTACCTATATGAGCTTGATCTGGTCTTTATTGTAACTGCTTTCTGTGCGGGCAGGTCATTGAAGCTGGAGCTAACGCCATAGTAGCTGGATCTGCTGTCTTTGGAGCTAAAGATTATGCAGAAGGTATTGACCCACAGAACCTTCATTGGTTTCATAGCCCCTGAAGGGAAATATACTTCATATGTGTGAATGGTCATATTCAACATATTTTTGTGGCTTGAGTTTTGTTTTTCAGCTATAAGAGGAATTAAAACCAGCAAAAGGCCAGAAGCTGTCGCCGTGTAATCATGATCACCAAAGGATTTGCTTCTCATCTCTGTGATGTCCATATTTGTCTCGAATGTAAGTCACCTCACCCATGTCATCAGATTCAGTTGAATATTAAAAGAAGATTTCTGCTATGATGTTTGCATACCGAACCAGATTAACCATTCGCGACAAACAACTGTAAATGGAATAGGTTCTTTAGGGTTGTCTCAGACAGTAATTTTGGCAACCATTTGTATTGAGCTTCATCTGACTGAGACATTTAGAGCTTCTGTCATAACTTTAATCTATCAGAGATCCTTAAACTTGCATTTTTTCTCTAATTTGTTCTTCCATTTGATCCAGGTATTATTGTCTTCACATTTGCAGATATTACGCAGGACTAGAAGATAAGCTGCTGTGTAGTGCTGCCTTCATGTTGTTGTAAGATCTGGCATCCAACCTGGTCAATCTTTTTGATGTTTGAATCAATATTTACACCATGAAGTTTCCATTCTAATAATGCACTTCATCATGTATGCTGCTTGTATCATTCTTTTTGATCCAAGAAAGTATGGGAGGACATGTTCATGCGTTCCTTGTATTATTCTTCTGAAGCCATCGAACTGTCGGGGAAGAGGTCCTAAGCCGAGGCAACAAACTCGCACTGAATGTGTTATATGATTGTCTTTGTAGTATCTGTCTTCTCCTGCATGGATTTCTCAACTAAGGATCTTCAATAATATTTGAAAACCATCCAAGATCATAAACCCAATCGAATTAAACTAAGAAATTGATTGGTTTTCTTCCTTTTTTTGTGTGGTTTTCCATGTTCTTCAGTCCCCATGCAATCAATAGGTTCTCTCAAATGAGGAAGATGCCAATAAACAAGAGATACCAAAATACATGTCTAAATTGAAAATGTTGCAGATTTGACTAATTAGTACAAGCTAAAAACCAAGACATGTCTTGCATTGTTGGTATACATGGTAATTCCTCACAAGAAGGAACAAAAGTGGCAATCAGAATTTACAAATACTATTGGTTACAAAGACACAGGCACAATAGATATACATGGACTATCGGTCTAATTAAATTTGATCTTGTATATAAACATAACCTGGAAGCTACAAGCAACTACACATCCTGTCTGCATACAGGGCAGGAACCATGTTTGATGAGCCACTTGTCTACACAAACCAAGTGAAATGCATGATGGCACAGGGGCAAGCTCCTGGCAATTTCTCCTGCTTCGATATCCTGCCCATGAAAATTACTTTTCATGATTGGTTAAAGCAATGAGACAAGTGAAAACTTAAAACACAACTAAATAAACCAAGTATGGAAGGGACCTGCAAACAAATTGTGCAGCAGATACTATTTGTTGCTTTGGTTTCCTCCGACATAATGTAACATGGTAGTCTCTTCAGTGATTCGCCTGACAACCCTCTGGATGCAGCTTCATCGTATATATCATTTATCTCATCGTTGCTCATATCAGCAATCTGTATCTGTTTATTCAAGCACAAATTGGCCATATCAAACATATAAAACGAGTTGTTTAAACTTATCAAGCAATCCTAGGAACCAGAATTGAAAAAAGATGATATATCGTGTTAAATACAAATACTATTCTTTCCCCTTTTTGGAAAATTACGGTTGAACCATGCAGCATTAATGTTTCACAACCTTGTCACAAATATATGTAAATTATTTACACAACTCAAAGGCCAGATCTGTTCAGTCCAGCCATTGACAGACCGAAATGTTATGCTCTCTTTCACAAGTTGGTCAGATTCCAACTTGGTCACAGTTCAGATCATAATTTTTCCTCTCTGGGGGTTTGGGTCCAATAGGATATGACCTCAAATCATGGTGACCACAACCCAGGACACAAACAATGACTTCTTGAGTTTCATGCAAGTTTCGAGCTTCTACGTGCACCCAGATCTAAGCTGAAAATGAAACAGAAGGGTCAAGGCCTTAGACGTGTGATATTGTAATTTTAGCCAGTTGAGTATAACTGGTTTCTGCAACGTGGCAGGTTCGGTAAGTAAAAGAACCAAGTATGCAACTCAGTAGATGAAAGCTCTGAAATTCATTTTATATGTAGTTCAGTGCTAACTATTCTCAAGAGTACACATTTGAGATGATAAATCTTAAATATAAATTTTACAGAAAGCAGAAATACACAGAGAGAACAAAGTTAATAGAAACTTTAAGCCAGGAAGCAAGTGAAAATTAGAGAACACAACAAATACCAGATTAGTTTTTTGTTTTACCAAAAAGAGAGAGAGCAGTGACAAGTTCACCCAAAGGAGGACAGGATAGCAGGCAGGGAAGAGCTACTCCGATAAGTACAGCTCAATATTACCAATGGTTGACAAAAAGATAATTGCTTTACCAATTCAACTTCATTACCACTTATGTATGCAAAAGGTAATGATGAATTGACGATGAACAAATATGAAGCAATTGTTCTTGAGTAACACCCAAAACAGTCATGTGGACATGCAACAAAATTTTCTATGTAAAAATTGCACAAAGATGTTGTTATTAACTGCTGTAGACAAAAACTAAATAGTAAGTACCTGCCAATGGTAGGCAGTTAACATCGCCGGTGTTAACTGATCTTCTACGAGTCTCCCATGGAGCAGCTCCTCTATGAAGTCTGCCTGGACCCGAAATATAGAAAAATAGTATATTACCTAAGAAACAAGACAATACTTCCCTGAACAAAACTAAGAAGAACTGCCAGATGATCTTGTACAAATTATTTGCCGGTCAAAGTTGGCAGCACAGAAGTAAACAACCTCCTTGGTTGACAATTCACATAACCCCAATAAGAGCCCATCCAATTTAGAATATGGTACAGTTACGATATAATAATTGTGGTGGCCAAACTAATGGAAACGCCAGATACAAATTTCAGCTTGGGTAACTTTCCTCAAAAACTGAAATCAAGCCTGTCCTAAATGTCCTTATTGAGGTCAGCCAAGTGATAAATATAGTGCACAGAAACAAGGAAAAGATTTGTTAAACTAACCATAGATGATGAGCCGCGAGAGCCTGATCGCTCCAAACACCAATAAGCACGAGAAGCCTCTAAAACCTCTATTGAGAGTACCGCCCCAGCAATTGCACCTAATCCAGCTCCACGGAGGATGCCACAATCAGAAGCTCTTCCTGCTACAGCTCCAGTTAGTGCTCCCGTGAAAGCTCCAGCTGCAAGCCAAAGACAGAGAGATCAGACGAAATCAGAAAACAGTGCCACAAGAAATGATGCTACACAGCTGCCTCAGAAAAGGATGAAATTTTGAACACCGCTGCAGGTCCACCAAATTTTTTGTTTGAATGCAAATCCATACTAAAAGGTAGAAACTTGTTCAATCTGTCTGATAAAAAATAATGCACCTAAGATTGTTAAGTTAAAAATATAAAAAATAAAAAACCAGTGGCATGCTCAAATTCATGTCCTAAATTCGATTCCCAAGGCTATCAGGCTCAGCTTTCTTGTTTGTATTAATTAGCAGATGCTAAATCTCTTTGCAGCCACCCAGGCCTAACAGTTTCTGAAAAGACAAAAACATAGTGCTTCCATGGATCACCACACGATATCAGATTAATCATTGACAAGAAAGAACAATCGAACCAGAATCCATATAAAATTTACTCAAAATCAACAAGAATCCAGAAATATTTACACAAAATCATAAATTACACAAACTATCACGTAAATAACTTTCTGTTACTGTATCAATCAATCAATCTGCAGAAAGAAAAACAAATCAACATCAATGTATGATACATGCATATCTGTAGATATGTGTGCTGTGAAATGATTACCAAGAGCGAAAAGGCCGGTGAGAGCACCGGAAATGGCACCAGAGATCAGACGGGGAATAGGGTGGGGAGCTCTGCCGGTCTCTTGGATTGGAACAGCATCCATGACGGGCAGGAATGGTGTAGCTGGGCTCGAACAGCGAGAGCTGCAAGGTTACAGACCTGGTTGGTAAGGGCTACAGGTGCACTGAGGGATCACGTCCATATAGAAATCCTAGGATATTTCGAATTACCACGAAAAGAGCTAGATTTTTGGGGAGCGAGGGAAGATAATAGCCATGAAAAAATAAGGGAGCTGGAATTTATGGATTTGTTTGGGATGAGGAGAACAAAATCACGATTGGCAGACAGAAAGAGAGAGAGAGAGAGAGAGAGAGAGAGAGAGAGAGAGAGAGGGACTCGTGAACCCTTCTTATGGGTAATAAGGGGGGCAGAGAGAGAGAGAAAGAGAAGCTATTTAGTTTGACAAAGAAACAGAGGCTATAATATAAAGAGAGAATGAAAAGGAACGAAAAGCAGATATCACTGGCTTGCCTCAGTTTCAAGTACAGCTAACTTCCTGCTTAGCCCAAGAGAACAGGTACACCCAACTGTCTTATCCAGCGTGATTGTCCTTTACTCTTTCTCTCCTTTGGCCTTTTTGACTGTATCTTTAAGCTGAATGCAAGCTTTTAGTAGCTCCCGATTCTGTTCATGAAAGATAATGTAAAAAGTTCTACTTTTGGCCTGTTGAGTTCCTTTCTGCTATGCTAACTTCTATTTCGGTGTCAAAAGCAGTACTTTTTGGCAGAACATACTCTCTTGCATCATGTAAACCTTCCAATCTCCCAAGAACAGAAAGGAAAAAGTGGCTGCACCTTGAACCTATTTTCAAGGATTTTTTTTTTTTTTTTTTTGCTTCTTCCCTTCATTGATCATTGATGAGAACATTTTTCCTTTCTCTCAAACATTTTCCTTCCGTCTTGAAACTCTGAGGAAGGAGCCCTGTTTGCATGAGCAGTTTCGTCTTGAAAAGTTATAGAACCTATAACATGAGACTGGCTAACCACCTTTTTCATCTTTGTTTTCCAAACATTCTACTCTTGTGGGTGTCGGCTACTATCAAATCACAACTTGGATATTCATTTTGAAGGAGAAGCCTTTTCTGTGGAATGAGAGTACAAGCATCATCTTCTTTAAAATGCCTCCCAGAAAAAATTTATGCTTGCGGCAAAAAGATTTTAGTAAATGTACTGCAAATTCAATGATCAAGCAGATTTCTTTCGGTTCAGATGAGAACCATATATAAGTGGGTAATTGAGCAAAGAAAACGTCAACAGATTTTGAAGCAGATGAATAAAAAAGCAGTAGAAGAGCTCTCATGACTAAGTTCAGAGGCTCAACCAGCAGAGTAAACTTGGATGACACAGATACAAAGATACATGAGGGGATGCGTTACCCTCTCACAATGTTTTCATAGAAATTTCTTCCACTATGCACCATATAAGAATGGACCCCGACGGTTGTGTCTCCACTGTCAAAGAACCAAAGTTTGCTGGAACTAATTTGCCAGAATATGCCTCAGAATAGATGAATCCTAAGGTTGATTTCATCTATCTGTTCTCTAAAACAGCTGAACTGGGCATATAAGTTCCAGCAACTACACCATTTCACATAAGCAAAGTAGGTAAGACAGAAAGATCCTTCCTGTTTATGCCAAGACTTCTTGATTAGTACTCTGTCAAGCATGAAAACTCTGGAGAGTAACCGCAAGCTCTCATACTGTTAGTTAGTTGCTTGAGGGCACCAAGTATCTCCGCCATTAAAGGATGATCATTTTTTCCAGAAACAAATTCACTAATGGCACTTTCCACCTCAATTGAACTGCAACCAGGAGCCCTTCTCTGCTTAATCTGGTTTCTGACTGTCACCTTGTCATCCCACATGCCTTTGGCAGCAAACATATTGGATAAAGCAACATAATCACCAACATGACCCGGCTCCAACTCAAGCAATTTTCTTTGAACTTCTCCGCCAAGCTCTGTGTTTCCATGGAGGCTACATGCAGCAAGCAAAGTCCTCCAAATCACTGCATTTGGTCTAATTGGCATCTCCAAGATGAAATCATAAGCCTCTTTAAGAAGGCCAGCTCGGCAGAAGAGATCCACCATAGAGCCAAAGTGAGAATCTCTAGGCTTCAGGCCATAATCCTCAGTCATGCTCCTAAAATGCTGCTTCCCTTCTTTCACCATCCCTGCATGGCTGCAAGCCATCAAAACACCTATGAAAGTAACATCATTAGGAATGATTAAAGAACTCTTTGGATGAACCTTTCTCTGGTTCTTTCTCATCCTCTTGTTTATTTCTTTCATTTCTTTGAAAAGTTTAAGGGCTTCTTTTGCTTGTCCATGCAATGCATGTGCCACAATCATGGATGTCCAAGTTGTGACGTCCCTTCTCCGGGAGCCGTCAAATAGTTGCCTGGCAGTCCCAATGTCCCCGCATTTTGTATACATATTAATAATTGCGTTCTTCAGGCTTAAATCTACATTAAGCCCTTTAACCCGGATATAAGCATGGATCCATTCTCCCATCTCTAATGCCCCAAGATCAGCACACGCAGACAGTGCAACAGTTACCGTAATCTGATCAGGTTCAACATGTTGCACTTGCATCTGTCTAAATAGTAGAAGGGCTTTGTTGGGCTTCTGGTTGTCAACATAAGCAGAAATCAAGGCAGTCCAACACACAACATTTTTGGATGGAATTTCATCAAACACTCGGTGTGCATCAACAAGATTTCCAGTTGCAGAATACAAATTCAGAAGAGATGTTTGGAGCTGAATTATGAGTTCAAACCCAAATTTCACTACCACTGTGTGTAATTGTATTCCTTCAAGTAAAGAGGGCGTGTGAGTACAAGCCTTCAGGACAAACAAGAAAGAGAAGCTATCTATTGAAGCAGGGTGATCTCTTAGTAATTTTCTAAACAGTAACATAGCTCCAACATTGTTGTTGGATTTAAGGTAACTCTGAAAGGCTTGATTGGTTTTTGGGGGTTTACTGCAAGAGTGAAGCCAGACTTTGGATTGAGAAATAGATAAAAAGAATTTGACCAACCTGGTTCTAACTACAGGGAACTTGTGCAAGAATCGCATGCTCTATATCATATCACTGGCCACATAACTCATTTCCCTAACAAGAAAATCTGAAGTTTCAAAAGGTTTACCTCATTTACATGATACAATGCTGGCCCTGGTGAATGACCGAATTGGTATGGCATTTTCAGTGTTACTTGAAAGCTATGCACAGGTGAGTAGTGGAGCAGAAAAGTCCCTGCCCCTTTTACAAGGCCTACTGATATTTTTTCAGTTCACTTTTAAACCCGAAGCATTTAAACAATCTTTTTTCTTTTCCTATATAACCCAGTAGTGAGGGAGACGGAAATACTTGAGCATAAAGGGGGAAGTTTTAAGAAGAAAATATGTTGTTGTTGAAGCCCCATGACAATACATCCAGTTCATCAACCTGAAAGTACAGGAATTGATTAGCAGCAAATTTCTCAGTTGAGCGTGATAGCAGGTTAGTTACATAATCATGCACCAGAACCAGCATCTCTGCTAAAAGCAGGGCTAAAAACTAAGCTGGAGCTCTGGTAAGAACAAGTCAAGATTGAGCTTATTACAACTTCCGAAGTCTTATACCAATAAGCTGGCTTGTTTGATCATTCAACTTCTTCTCTTTGACTAAGAGTGGAAACATTTCGCAAGAAAATGAGAAGATGAAGTATTCTTCTTCAAGAATTAATGCATATTGCCTTTCAAAGACATGACCATGGTATGGCAAGTTAATCACTGAGAAAGATACAAGAAGCAACACTAGATATTGAGGATTTGAGACAACAGCTCCTTCAAACTAGGAATCATAGTTTCCTTGGTTGTCAGGATATCACATGTACTGCATCCGACACCAGATAAATTCAGCTGGTTTTGTTTATGCATTCTGCTAGGAGTTCTTTGAATATGAAGGATCAATCTGATACCCTGATCTGGTTCTTCAATAAACCCACATAAATTATGTGGTGTCACTTGGTAAAAGATCTACTAAGTTTGCTAACAGAACTATATTCATTGCCATCCTATTAATGCCCTGCAGCGGGACAGATAATGTTAGCACCACCTATAAAACTCATCCCTTTCTCTAACTCCAAAGCAGAAAGAGCTGCTTTACATCCCTTGGAGAAGAGCAACTGTGCTTTCAAGGATACCAGTCTTCCCATAAAGAAAATCACAACACCAACTTGACATCTTAGTATTATCAAGGTAAGTTGTACTTTACTTTGTAGTGTAAGGGGTCCAATCACAACTTCTCCTACCCAAAACTCTTCACATCTGAATCTGTTATTTCCTCAGAACACATAATAGCTGATTTCAGGTCCCCCATCACTTGGTAACCCTTACCTAAGAGCTGGTATATGTTAGCATTTGGCATGATTCCCATTTTTATCATATCTGCATGCAACATCATCACATCAACCATATGCTTAGTTTGGAGATGCCCGTTTAACATTAAAATATAGCTGAAAACATCAGGTATCAAACCCTTGCATCTCATATCAGAGAAGAACCTGCTGGCTTTAAAAATCTGTGAATCCTCACACAAACCTTGAATCAAAGCTGTATACACTACATGATCAAAAGAACTAATCCCACCACAAATTTCCTGTATTTCACTTCTTGCAGTGTCGGGCCCCGTCTTCTGCAAGAAAAATTTGACAGCATCATGAGTCCGCCCTTGTTTACAGAGGCCATTGATCAAGCAACTAACTGTGAAATTGTTGGGGGTGAGGCCGGCCCCTAACATCTCCTCACAGAACCAGAGTGCCTCTTTTGTATTACAGTCCTTGCAATGCCCATCAATCAAAGTAGTATAAGTCACGACATCAGGAACAATCCCTTTTATGACCATTTCTGAGTACACACCCTTAGCTGCTTGCATGTTCTTCATCTTGCAAAAACCATCAATCAATATAGAGAAGGTGATGACATTGGGTTCTATACCAATTTCAGTCATCTGAGAACACACCTCCAAAGCCGTCTCCATATTGCCTAGTTTACAGTAGCCATCAATTATTGTATTGTATGTCACAGAATTTGCCACAACTCCAGTTTTCTTCATCTTTTGCAATAAGCCACATGCTTCTTCCACTTGATCCACAGCACATAGGCCCTTAATGAGAATACTATAAGTGAATACATCCGGTAAAATTTTAAACCTTTCCATCTCTGAACACAATGTCATTGCTTCAGAGAGGTCCCCTGTCTTACAGTACCCATCAACCAAAGAATTATACACAAATGTATTAGGGAAAACACCAAACTTAACCATATGAACAAAAAGGTTTCTTCCAGCTACTAATTCATGGATTTTGCAGAGCGCTGAAATCAATATACCAAATGTAACAACATTTGGATGCAACCCATCACCTAGTATGCCACGATACAAGTCCAGGGCTCGCTTCACATCACCCATCTTGCAATATCCATCCATCAAAGTATTATACGTGTATAAATTGGGGAGGACACCATGTTCCCTCATTGACCTGAGCATACTTTGGGCTTCAGCCATTTTATTTTTCTTGCATAGACCATGAATGAGTGTAGTGTATACCACAACACTAGGTTTAATTCCCTTGACAATCATTTCATCGAACAAATGACGTGCCATTGAAAGATCGCCTTGACTAGAGCAACAACCAATCAAAATGCCGTACAAGACGACATCAGGAGCCAACCCCAGGTTTACCATGTCTTGATAAACTTCCCACATGGAATTAAGCCGACCCGTTTTAACCAACCCATTCATGAGCGCATAGCAAGCTTGCAATATTGGCAAAGCATCTATCCTGCAATAAACCAACAAGGCTTCCTCAACGAGACCCATCTTAGAAAAGACAATTATCAACACACTGAACACATCGGGGGTGAATTTAGAGCCCTCTATACGGTTAAGTGCATTGAATACCGAGTGAAAGACGCTGTGGGATTTCCGAGATTTTAAGAGAATTTCAATAACGTCTTTTATTAAGCAGCTGGCTTTCGCATACAGTTTGGCTTTGGTTAAGACATGGACTATAGCCGAAAAAGGTTCAAGATTCTTCGTCGTGTTGATCCGTTTCGAAGCGGAATCGAACAGTTTAAGCGCTTCTTTAGGAGATCTGCAATTGAGTATAGCTCTTGTCAGATCTGCAGGAGATTGAAATGAAGAATAAGAAGAAGATGGTGGCGGTGGTAGAGAAGAGGATGAACTCCGTCTTAAGATGATGAACCGGCCGTTGGCGCAGATTTGTGCTCTCTGTTTTGGCGGGAAAAGCTTCAACATTTGCTTGGGTGAGACTGAGAAGTGAGAAGTGAGAAGCGAGAAGCGCCTGGTCCATCAGCTTGGTCCCCTCTTCGTTACAAAAATGTCAGGTACTACCCAGAGTAAGATTAAAGTACCATATTGAGAGGTCTTGTTAATAGAAAGACTTAGAAAAGGAAGCTTTAGCTGGGATTTATTTTTTTTCCTTTTTCTTTTTGTTTTAAAAAATAAAAAATGAAAATATATTAAATTTTAATTTTATACAATTAAATTAATTATATATTATATATTTCAATTTATGAAATATTTTAATAAAAAACTTTTGTTTAGATTAAATTAAAAAATTTAAATATATAATTAATTCAATTGATATATCTGAATTGATATATCAAAATTTAAATTAAATAATGGATATAATTTTTTAATTTACTTAAAATAAAAAATATAATAAAATGAGTTCCTAAAGTCATTTAACAAATTCATGACAATAACAACACAAAACTAAACATTACTATACTTTATATACAAATATGAAATAAAATATTAAATTTTATATGATTAAAAAATTGTATTATTAAATAATCAATAAAATTTTTATTAATCTTAATTTATTTTATCTTATAAATATATTTTCTAAAATATAAATTTTATAAAAATTTTAATAATTAAAATTAAAGTGATAATATCTATAATGCAATATGAAAAGGAAAAATACATTAATTAATAAATTTATATGAATAATTAAAATTTATTATTAGTGTATAAATTTATTATTAGTTTAAACTCTCTCTCTCTCTCTCTCTCTGTTTCCTTTTAAAAAAATTACAGGCCTCTATCTGGCCATACTGGGTTCAATTATCTGGACTGAGACGAGAAGCTGCTCTTTGTCTTCTCTGATTCTGAGGTGTGCTTTATCAGCTTTTTGATGTTTGTTGAAGAGCCAATTGCCGCCAACCCAACGTTCTCCAGTGCTCGGCAGCAACACCTATTCTCTCTACTACAAAATTGCTGTAAACCCAAGAAGCTCAGCCAAGTCCACTCCCAAATTATTGTTAATGGTTTTGCTCAGAAATATTTTATCCTTGTAAAGCTCTTGGCTTTGTACATAACCTCTGGCAATCTCCTAAATGCTCGCAAATTTTTTGAAAATATCGACAGGCCAAGTACTGCTATTTGGAATCAGATGATCAGAACCTATGCTAGGAGTCAGATGTCGCGAGAATCTGTTGAATTGTATAAACAGATGGTTGCAAAAGAGGGTGAGCCGGATGGGTTCACCTACTCTTCTCTTTTGAGCGTTTGCGCGAGGTCTGGATGGTTGAGAGAGGGGGAGCAGGTGCATGGGAGAGTTTTGATAAGTGGGTATATCTCTAGTTTGTTTATTAGGACGAATTTGGTGAATTTGTACGCTATGGCTGGGAGTGATATTGGGGTCCGGTATGCACGACGGGTGTTCGACGATATGGTTGAGCGAAACGTTGTGAGTTGGAATTCTTTGCTTGCATGCTATATTAGGTGTGGGGATATTGATGGGGCACGAAGAATTTTCAATGAGATGCCTGAGAGGAACGTTGTATCCTGGACGACCATGATTGCAGGATGTGCTCATAATGGGAAGTGCAAGCAAGCTTTGTATTTGTTTGATGAGATGCAGAGATCCGGTGTGGGATTGGATCAGCTGGCATTGGTGGCAGCATTATCTGCTTGCGCTGAACTAGGGAACTTGGAATTGGGAATGTGGATCCATTCATATATTAGAGAGACCTTTAGCCTTTCAAACCAGCCGCTGTTGTCTTCTTTGAACAATGCACTGATACACATGTATGCTAGCTGTGGTGAGATTGAAGAAGCTTATGAAGCATTTAGGAAGATGCAGAAGAGAACTACTGTTTCTTGGACAAGCATGATCACAGGGTTTGTAAAACTGGGTTATACACTGGAAGCTCTTGGTATGTTTGAATGGATGCAAAGCTTGGGAGGGAGTGGAGTGCGACCTGATGGAATAACCTTAACAGGAGTTCTGTGTGCTTGCAGCCATGCTGGATTGATAGATGAAGGCCTGCATCTTTTCATGTGCATGAATGAAAAGTGGGGAATTAAGCATGAGATGGAGCACTATGAGTGTATTGTCGATCTGGTGAGCCGCGCTGGTTTTTTGGATGAAGCATGTACTCTCATTGAGAGAATGCCTATGAAGCCAAATGATGCTGTTTGGGGTGCTCTACTTCGTGGCTGTAGGATCCACAAAAATTCTGAACTTGCCTCACATGTAGCTCAGAAATTGGCGGTTGAGTTTGAACCTGATGGACCTGTCTGCAATCTTGTTCTGTTGGCAAATGCATATGCCATTGGCAAACACAGGCAGGATGTTGCCAATTTGAGACAGAAGATGTTTGAAGTGAGTTTAAGAAAGCCTCCAGAGCGAAGCTGGGTCCAAGTTAATGGAGTTTTTCAGGATTTTGTGGCAGGTGACAGGAGCCATAAGCATGCAACTTTTATCTATCAGATGCTTCGCAGGATCACTATGCATGCTAAGTCTGAAGGTTGCGGGCCCAACATATCAGAATTATTCCCAGATATGGAGGACTTTAACATCTAGAAAGAGAAATTCAGGTTTCTACTCTTTCATGACTACAATCTGAAGCAGAAGCATATGTACTTGAACTCCAGAGACTCTTGTGTCAGTTCTAGCTGAATCAACAAGGTCATGTCTGAAGTTAGTTCAAACGACTTGATCTTCCATATTTGGAGACTGTGATCCTAGGTAAATGACTTCAATATAAAACATCCACAATTCTTCAATTCCTTGAAACGCAAACTAGAAATCTTGTATAACTTAGCAAATCTCAGCTATTATCTCTAATACATTCAAATCTTCAATTAAAAATTTTCCTTTCTTGTACGTATCTACAGCTTTGTTTTTCTTGGGAAGCAGGGCGTAGTTGCAAGCACTTGGAGATGGAGGACAGATTGTTTCCCGGGCATCAGACAGTGATCAAGCTCTCGTGGGCACTAAATACCAACATGCAGGTCTATTCCCCAGCAACATAACCAGTGTATAAACCAGCAATCTAAACATCTCCATCTATCAGATTTATACTTGCAGTGAACATCATCATGACAAACAGATGGAACTGTTTTCTTCAAACTGCAATTGATTCATTGCCCTAAACTGCAGCTTATGTAATTGTGAGGTATGAACTCACACTGTAAATGGTTTACATTTCATCCAACAGTGATGATTGTAAGCAAGTTCATCAACATGATGAATCTTTTTCAGATTACCCAGCTATGGATCATCTTTTTTCTGTTTCTTTTGGGTAAATATCATAGAGGAAACTTGGAGTAAAGGTCAAGGTCCTCACAGTGCTACAGGAGGCAAGGAATGATGCCTTATGTACATCTTCCATCTAAGCTCCATCATCCTTTGCCTGTCATAACTTCACAGTGAGGGCATTCCCAACTATGCAAATATTTCATTTAGATGTTACACTAATTAGAATACCAATCAATTTATAAGATATAAATTTTTCATACTTTCACAAGTAAGTTTTAAAATTGTTTTATTTTTATTTATAAAACAATATCTATAATTTATAATAAAAATTAGAATAAATATCAAAATAAATTCAATACCATTCACTTCATTCAATAAAAAACTTATAAATTTTTTAATCAATTTTTACACAAAAAATTGAATCCAAATTTTAATGTCTTTAATTTTTTTTAAAGAGATTTTTCAAATTGATGATTTTGTATGAAATTTTGATTTAAAGTTTTTCACACATGTAAAACATATTTAAATTATTATCGAAAGTAAAAATAAATTTAATCTAATTTAAAATTTTACATATATAATTTATTTAAAAATTTATAAAATTTTAACTAAAAATATATATCATAAAAAATTATTTTGATATTTATTTTAAAAATTCAATGCTGAAAAGTGCCATAAAGAACCAAAATTAGAAGAAAAAAATTTAAAAATGGGCTTGTCTATTCGGCTTGGCTTCTGTAGAAAACCCACCTCACTAAGCAATCCAAAAATATACCAAACCCAAAGCCCTAGCAAACCCTCTCCTACATAATGGGCATCAATTTGGCGCGTTTACCCCAATCTGAATCTCTCTCTATCCGAGGCCTATTTGCTTGCTGTAATGGGTTCGTATCCGGTAGAGGACAGATCGGAAATAGCATTCTTCGACGTCGAGACGACGGTACCTACTCGACCGGGGCAGAAGTTCGCGATACTGGAATTCGGGGCAATCCTGGTGTGCCCGAGGAAGCTGGTGGAGCTCCAGAGCTACTCTTCCCTCGTTCGACCCACCGACCTTTCCCTTATCTCCTCCCTCTCTGTGCGATGCAATGGCATCACTCGTGATGCTGTCGTTTGCGCCCCTGCTTTTGCTGACATCGCGGATGAGGTCTACAGAATTCTCCATGGTTCGTTCCCCTCTCTCTCTGTTGACTTTGTATTCGTGAGTTATCTCTCTGTTTTGCTCTGAGAAAAAACGAAGAAAATTCTGTGCATGATTTTATTTTTTGTTTAGTTTCTGAGAATATAGAAGGAAAGACATGGAATTGCTTTGATTATTTTCTTTTTGAGACTTCACTGAATGTTGGGGTCAACTAAATGGAGCCAATAGTTACCTGATAGAGCCTCTTTAATTTACGGTGGAAGAGAAATAAAAAATTATTGAGGAGTGAGGAAAATTTTGTTAAAGTTCTTTATATTTGCTTTAAAAAAATCAATCGAAATTGGGAAATTCAATTCGTTTCCTCCGTTTCTGGCATTTACTCAGAGAAGCAAGCCAGGTTACTTGATTTTGGGTTGTTGAATTATATTTCTGTTTGTAGAACGAATATGGGCGGGACACAATATACTGAGATTTGATTGTGCAAGGATAAGGGAAGCCTTTGCAGAAATTGGTCGGCCTCCACCAGAGCCCAAAGGCATCATTGATTCATTGAAGTTATTGACTCAGAGGTTTGGCAGGAGAGCTGGGGACATGAAGGTACCGATGACTATTTTCTTATTTAATTTTGTATTTATCTTTAAGAACAGTCTGCCAAAGGAATGAAACTTGCAAAGCAACTTGAAAAGTTTGGTTGCGAAGTCAATATATTATATATAAAGAAACATGTGAATTGCAAAGTGAGCTTAGGGAACTAGAGAAGCTTATATTTGTGCCAAAAGGAATTTGTCTAGTTCATATCTGAAATTGGAATAATTTGCCTTTGTTTGCAGACTTTTGATAAACAATGCATCAGGATCCCGATCTCTCTTGTTTCCTGTTAGTTGCCTTTGGACTAGTATTATACAAAATAAATCTAAAATATTCCCTTCTCATATGCGTTTCGAGTTCTTAACAAAAGAGACTTCATAGCCTGCGGACTGTTTGAATAACTGGAATGAGTTAACTCCACTTGCAAGATGCATCTGAACTGTGCAGAATAGGATGAAACTTTTTTTATTAGGAAAGAGATTAATTAGTTCAGCTGCTTAAGAAAATTGGTAGTTGACCCACCTTGGTGATTCAATTATGTTGAGCTTTTTATGTTCTGTGGTAGTTTGGCCAAGCATTAGCTTAATACTTAGATGTACTTTTCTGTAGTTTTTCTATTTCTTTTTTTAATTTCTTGCAACCAGATAGGTTTCACTGTGGTAGTTAATAATACAGTAAGCATATGGGTGTCTGGTGCTTTGCAATTGTCAAGTTAAATACTATAATTGTCTTATCGATACATGGTCAATGTGAATGTTTTGGATGTCATATTTTTCATATTGTGTGCAGATGGCAACATTGGCTGCATATTTTGGTCTTGGCCAGCAGTCACATAGGTAACTCCATGAAGATCTAAAGAGTTATTTGATTACGGTTTTTCTTTCTTTAAATGATCCTAGCACTTCATGTGTCCGTGAGATGGTCTTTTTTCTGCTGTGTTTTCTCAGGAGCTTAGATGATGTTCGGATGAATCTTGAAGTTCTCAAGTACTGTGCAACTGTTTTGTTGTTGGTATGGAAGTTCTCTAATCTTATTTGCTACTATATTTTCAACATTTTAAAGATCTTTATCCCTAAACGTTGAAAAATTGAGCGATCTGAGTCATCCATGTTGATTGTGATTTGTTCAGTAACAATAGTTCTCACTAATTCTTGTTATAGACTATGAGCCGTTGGTTGAAACAGACTGCATATGACACGTAGATGAACTTGCTAGATTTAGGTGGTTGGTGCAGATCCCCCAGGAGATTTGAACTATTGTATTATGATATCATTCATAAAGTTACACTAATTCTACCTTTTGCTGTAAATTTCAACAATTAAGAAACGTGGTCAACCTGGATGGCCCGTGTGTGCTTGCTGAAGTCACTTGTTGTTTCTGATTGATGGTTAAGCTGCAACAGCGCTTGAGATTTATCAAGGTTTTATTTGGATTTGGTAATTTTATAATATTATCAACGTATAGCATTGACTGAATAGAAGCAAATTCTAAGCAGATTTCTCATATGCTTAGAATTCGCTTTTTTTTTTTTTTTTTTTGGAACACTATTATCTTTGTCATTCCTTGATGCTTGTCTTGCTCTTGACCGATTGCATAACCTTAAAATTGAGTTGCCAAACTACTAAGGTTGGTGAAATTATTTTTTTGGCAGTTGGAAGGACTTCATTTATTTTTAACATAATTTACAGCCAAAGCTTGATATTGGTTTGTTTATACCTGGTATTTCATGGTGTTTCTACACTGTGATTTCTCCATGGTTATAGCTTCTGTTGATTGCCAGTAAGTGCTGGCACTTCCTGTTTAGAAATACAATTGTTAGTTATGCTTTGAGTCCCTTGTTGCTTGGCAGGACAAGGGTTCCCGGTGACTTTAATTGAGTATTAATAAGTTATCTAACTATTAACCAACATCTACTATGTTTGCAGGAGTCAAGTCTTCCGGACATATTCACAAACAGTTGGGTTTCTCCAAAACCTAATACAAGAAATCGTAGCAATAGGAAATTGTCTCCTGAAGGGATTTCCCCCAACATGAATACATCCTCTTCTGGAGTGAAGCTTGAAAATGTTGTGGATTTATCTTTCACGGATCATGGAATGTGTGAAAACCATCCTATATTATCTCTTCTGAGCAGCTGCTCTGAGGAGGAGATCTCAAATGTGGTTGCATCTAGTGTTGCTCAACCAGATCCATTTGACATGGGCCCCCTACGTAATGAAATGAATATTGATTCCCTTCAACCAGACACCACTGAGGAAGAAAAAGCTGAGCCACAGTCCCATGAGTTCTCTTCAACAGCAGCAGCCAGTGAAGGTTGCAGTGGCTATGCAGGATTTTTAGAGCCTGATGAAGTTTCTATTCCTAGTATCAGTGCATCTCTCTTCCCATTTTGTCATGGGAGTCAAAGAATAAAGCTGTTGTACAAAAATGCCCCTCTGCAACTTTGTTGTTTTCGTTTGAAAGTGCGATTTGGAATAAGCTCAAAGTTTGTTGATCATGCCGGCCGACCAAGGTTAAGTCTTGTGGTCAATATATCTCCAAGTTTAAGTAAGGTTCTGGATGCATGTGATGGCCTTGCACAAAAATTATCTATGGATTCTGGTAGCAGCTCTGAGTGGAGACCTATTGTGACTAGAAAAAGTGGCTTCTTCAACTACCCCACAGCAAGATTGCAGTAAGTTCTAAGGCTTTTTTGTTGTTTCATTTCTATTCTTCTTTGGTAAAGGAAATTTATTAAAACATTAATGACACTTCATGCAAATGGAGTTTGTTGTAGGTGATAAACTACCATTCTTTTAAAATTTGGCTCACCCTGGTCTGTCTGCCGGGGGTCATCTGTATTTTGCGTTTGGTCTGTCTCATTTACCAAGTTAAAAAACTCAAAATGGAAGGGTAGAACATAATAGTTAGTCAAAACATGCTTTAATTCATCAGGTGATGGTTCACTGTTTTTCTATTTTAATTGGGAAATTATTAGTATGTGGTTTATGTTGCTGCATATCTATTTTAGCAATTTCATGTTTCATTTATTAATCCAAATATACACAGACAAAAGCTAGGAACATCTTTAGTTTTATCATTTTCTGTGGGAAATGGCTCTGCAGTATCCCATACTTCATGTATGTCCATATAATGAGCAATCAAACAATTGATGACAGTGGCATCAAAGTTTAATTAAACTTTTCGGATTGAAGTTCACCTTACATGTTTATTTTTACCCTTCCTTTTTTCTCATCTTTACAGCCTACCCACTGTAGTAAATGGGGATGTTGCACGGTATGCCACAGAGATATACCAGAAAGAATCTCCTGGCACAACACAAAAGCTTGTATTTAGCAAGTTTGATGCTACAGAGCTTGAACCGTTGTTCAAGCCAGGGACCTTCTTGGATGCATTCTTCTCCTTAGATCCATATGACTATCAGCAGAGTGCAGGCATTCGACTGGTGGCAAAAAAGCTGATTGTTCATTCACAGTGTTAGAAAAGGGGTGATCTCTTATATTTCAGATGGTCTGCTGATATTCATAATTGTTTCAACTGGATTTACATGTAGATAAGGAAATTGTTTTTCATGTTTTTAAGCTTAGAATGGAAAAAAGGGAGAGAGAAGAGGGGGGGGGGGGGGGGGGGGGGGGCGGGGTGTTGGTTTCTTCTGACAATGATGACTTTGTAATTGCGCAACCTAGCCATGTAAGTGGCCTTTAAACTGACAATAAAAGGCCCATTTAATTGCAATGTTTTAGTTACAGTGATACATATGTGCAATCTGTTCAAAGTGATATGCCAACGTCCTGGTATCATTGGTTTCTGTGGGCTACCATTTGTAATTGTTTCATCTTTATAAGTCGGATGAAAAAACATGCAGTTCCTGGTGAATGCTGGTGGAAACAGGGTCTGTGACAGCAGAATCTATTTGAAGTCTTAATGAGCTGTGCTTTGAAGTTATAGGAACACACTCATTTAGTTTTTGCTTGTTTTTGAAAATTGAATCGATTATTCAATTTTAAAAAATAAAAATAAATAAAGATAACAATTATTTTAAAGCACAACATTGAGATTATAAGAAATTATATTTTAGTTTTTAGTTTATAATTTTTCTATCTTTATAAATAATATAGTTTTGATAAAAATTTAAAATTTTTATGACAAAACACTTTCATTTTGATGATATTATTTGTCTGACATTGAATAACATTCCCTAAAATGCTTTGAATGATATTATTGTGAATAAAGAATCCCTAAATGCATAAAGCATTCAAAAGAGTGCCTCTCATAGAGCATCATGCACCATATCCATCACATACCCATGATTTCCACCATCTTCCATCTAACAGACATACTTTGTTAAAACCACATGTGATCCATAATTATCATCTAGCATTCACAAGTGCTAGATATTTAATTTCTCATTCATCGATCACATCATGTGTTACATATTTTCGCACCCTAACCCTAACAAAGTTATCAACATTGGACCAAATACTTCAAATTTCGCAAACTCCACGTGACCAATATTTCCTCCTACTTGATGACTCAACCATGTGGTGCCTATTCTCTCTTTTGCTAAGTGCAACCATAAAATGTTTCCCATATGTGACATCTACGTACCTTAATTTGGCATTACCCATGTGATATCGAAAGTTCCTATTTGGTACAACGACGCAAGATATCAATTTGAAGTGACAAAGTCTTCCTAGTTTGTTTAAGGCAAAGATTATGTTTGATTAATAGAAAACTAGAAGGATTAAAATTTGATCTTGTTCTTTTTCGGGATAAGCAGG
Organism: Moringa oleifera; assembly: GCA_021397835.1. Classification (NCBI taxonomy): domain Eukaryota; kingdom Viridiplantae; phylum Streptophyta; class Magnoliopsida; order Brassicales; family Moringaceae; genus Moringa; species Moringa oleifera. Next base: position 5,312,727 of record JAJFZO010000344.1, on the reverse strand, counting down.
AGGATTAGCCCTTAATTCGGACAAGCAAATCCTGAAGTGGTAAAGGGCTTGCAGTATTAAGAGAAGTTTTATTAGTGTATTAAGACAAGCTTTCTGATAACACCCTGCCATAAAGGCATAATTCTTATTTATCAGCTCTACAAGAAATTTCGTTAAAAAAAATGATGTAAATAATTGTATATAATTAAATGATAAATATAAAAAAATGAATTTTGTTTGTATTTTAATTTTAATATATAAATTGGATCGATTGTTTTTTAATTTAATTTAAAATTAAATTTTGATTTAAACGATGATAAAAAATAAGGATATTTTTTGTTGTTGAGATTACTTAAAAATAGCTCAAGTAAATTTTACACATTATTTTAAGTTTATCCTTAGAATTTAAACAATTTTTTACTCATTTATCATATTTTATTAATTTTTTGATAGTGTAAATTATTTTTAAAAAATATTTTTTAATATTAGAAAAATTAGAATATTTTTTAATGATAACTTAAATATTTTTTTACATATACAAAAAATTTTAAGTTAAAATTAATTATACAATATCTTATTTAAATATCTTCAATTTTTGAACTTTTAAACATTATATAAATTAAACTGCATTGAATTTTTATATTCAAAATATAAAATAAAAATAAATAATCCTCTCAAATTTATCAAAAATTATTTACTGTTTGATACTATAGATAAAATAAAATCACAAAAAAAAAGTGAATCAAATAATAGAAAATTAATAAATCTATAAATAAGCATAGAGTCATAATTAGAAAGATGAATTAATTAGATAATAAAAGAATTAATCACATATCACATAAAGATCTCTAAAATTGTAAGTTTACATCTCACGTGTTTGCATTTTTAACTTTTTAGTCAATAATCTTCTTCTGCTAATTATTATTGATATATACTTAAAACAATCATTAATTTTTCTTATTTTTCTCAAAATCTCATGGGGAGATCTCAACAACTGAAATATAAAGAAAAAGATATAAATTTGGAAACATGCCAAATTGGGTAATAACACGTGATAAATATGTTTATACAACTCCTGGAATCAAGCACGTGACAGATAATTTCAACCCGGCAGATTGGTTACAAGGACACGAGTATTCCAAAGGAGGAAATGAAATCCCGAGACAATCAGGTTGGCGGTTAGCCTAACTAATTGTTTGTGAAATAGGGACAGAACTGCAGAGTCAGTTAGCTTGATTGCATGTGATCGTAGATATTTTCATTCAAGCCTGAACGTGGGATACACGTTTCCGTCTCACTCGACTAATCTTAGTGACAGAACCGGGAATCTGGTTGATGTTGTTACTTAGTTTCGGTAATTCAATATAACCAGAAACAGCCATTTCCAGAGTTTCTGTTGCTTCCGCAAGCGATGACTTCATTCAGCTTATCTAATGGAAACTCCATGTGTAGTAACCAAAACCATCGAGGAGCAGTTGAACCAGCAGTGATATGGCCTTGTTGACGCAATAAACTAAGTTATCCTGAAAATTTAAGACAAGAATTGATCAGCATCTATCAAGATTATATATGTTTTTCAGATGGGAGTCGCCAAAGCAGACCTAACTTCTTTCATCGGCCAAACTCTGGTCGGGCAATGCACTTTATATACTATCAGACTTCTCCATGAATGTCTGTGTATTACTGCTTTGAGGTTAATTTCAATGGCGAAAGGTAAGCAGATTATGATGAGCAGTAACACCTGTGATGAATGTGGTGACAGCATGAGCAGCGGTAATGGCATTGTTGATCGTAGTAAAGTGAGAATCCTACTCTGCGAAAGCAATGCAGAGAGTCAGGAAGAAATCTCCAGCCTCCTGAGCAAATGTTGCTATCAGGGTACTTCTGCTTTCTTCACTATCTGCTTAATTAATATCAGAACTTCCATGAGAAGAAGCTTACTATATTGGTTTGCAGTGATCGAAGTGAGCTCAGGGGTACAGATTATAGAAGCTTTGACGGCTGAGGGGCCTTATATCGATATCATACTGGTGGAAGTTGGGCTGATTATGGGGAAAGGAGTGAAGATATTGAATTATATAACGCGTGATAAGAATCTCCAACATATTGCAGTTATCTGTAAGCATATCATAATTTTGGTTAATTTTGGTCCAGACTGTTTCATTCATCAATTGACTCTCTAGGTGTGTTTTGTTTTCGGTTAGTGCTATTAACCCAGGACAGACTCGCTCTGATGCACAATGGGCTTCTATTTGGAGCAGCTGATTATCTCATCAAGCCATTGGATGCTGATGAGTTGCTTAACTTGTGGATGCATGCAAGGAGGAAGCAGAGCTTCATTGGTATCCATTACTATGGAGTCTTAACTAGTTATTAATGCTACTAGTCTTTTCTTTGGTGGAAATGTTTTAACATAAGTTAAAGATAATATATATATATATATATATATATATTCAAAATTCACTATATTAATACTAAAAAATAAAATAATTATAACTATTTATTATATTAAATTATCATGTGTCAATATACCTTTGAAAATTCAATACAAATTAGATCAATAAAAAATTTTGATGGTTCAGTATAACTAAAGTTGTTAATCATGTTTTGTTTTCTGCTTGCAGATTGAAACGTGATGCCATGAAAATATCATAGAGAGAGGGTGACAGATGGATTATGTAATTGGCCTATATTGACGCAGTTTTTGTTCTAGTTTGATTATGTAATTCACCTTCTCCCATCCCTTTAGAATAAAACCGTAAAAGTATAAGATCTTTGGTAGAGGGTGCAGCTGAAGCCTTACATTGTTATGGTTGCGTTCTAGGTTAATAATGTAATTAGTTCTTTGGGTTAGTCCAGCTGACTTGCCATTAAAAGAAGTAATTCATATACAAATCAGTTCTTTCTTCTTCTTCCTTTTTTTTTTTGGATCCCCTGCTATTAGGAAAGGAGCAAGGGTCAAGTGAGTGCCATCTTGTGCTGAAATTGAAATCTGATGAACCATTGATCCATCCTCTTCTAGCAACGTATTTTACTGTCAGTGAAGCAAATAGCAGTAATATATTGTGCCTGTAGTAGTATTTATTATTGATACTATACAAGCTTTGTTTGAGAATAAACATAGTTTAAACCATACAAGAAGATTACAGTTGTAAATGCATTAACACAATGGCAGCCTACCAGTGGTTTAAAAAAAGGCCAGTCAATCATCCTTTCAAACTGTGAAGGAGAAGCACATTATGTGAGCCCAGCTCTATATCCAACACTAGATGGAAACATCCCAAAATGCCATGTCCCCAACCTCATCAATCCATGTTCATATAAAAGATGAGATATGCTGTCTCAAATGCATTTTCTAAAATTTTTCCAGTCATTTTATTAACTTCATTGTTATAAACTACTTAAAAAATCTGATATTATTTTTTTTTTGCGTTTTTCATACAAAATAGTACCGAAATTAATAAAATTTCATGACATCTCCCATCATGGACATCCTTTAGCACATGAACACATGGATGACATAAGACTCTTATAAATTTTATGTTAGGAAATGGAATACAAGAAGCACCCAATTCATCTAATGTTGACATGATATGTACCTGATATTGTTCACTACTCATGTGATGCATATGCCCATTACAGCATGTGATCCAAATAGGCTACTTTTCTTCTTTGCACCCAAAAAATAAAAAATAAAAAATAAAAAAAATTATAGCATGTGCTAAACACTTGCACTTCATTACAGCATGTGTCAATTTTCCAAGCTCTCTTGCCCAGAATTAGGTGCAGAAAATTACAAATAGAATTTGGCACAGAGAATGACTGAAAAGTGAAACAATTAAAGAGAGCACCATCTCATATGAGCTTAGCACAGTAGTTTCTTGCCAAGTGTGTACCGGCAAGTTCATCACTGAGTGCCCTAATCTCAAGCATGGTATATTAATTATAGCAGCTCCTTCTCTCTCAAGCACTCGAAGATTCTCCATTCATAAGCACTATTAATGCAAGTGACAAATGACCATGAAGCACAATGAGTGATCAACATAAATGATCCAACCATGTAAGTGATTTCCAAGAAGTGGAAGGTAATATTTCTAACTCGGAATTCCTTGATAAGAATTTCCATGCATACAATGTGCCACCAAGTGATGTTGAATGCTCAATCTCCCTGTTTTATGATCTCCTCAGAAAGCAGTAGGCAGATGCTCATAATGCCATCTTCCACACAGTAGCAAAGCTAGAAGAAATATCAAATCAAAAATGGACATTATATAGCCAATCTTTATAAGCAAATGTGCACACCCTTCATCCAGAAACAACTGTCCTTGTGTTTGAATTTAATATATGTTATGCAACAAGTTTTTATGACTTAAAAGAATAAGTTTCAGAATTGTGCATACATTTATATGAAAATGTGACCAAGAAAACAACTAAAAAGACGTATTAGAACAATAGGCTCCTTTTATCTACTGAACTGATCAATTGACTTCAAGTTCATATAAAATAAGACAACTATATGACAACACTTCCATACTTTCCATGACACTAAAGGTTCCGGGCAAGATTACCTTCTCCTGCAAGAAGAACTTCGAAAGTAGACATTTTCTTAAGGAATTTGAAAGTCCATCAAACCCTTTAGGATTTGAACTGCGGACATGATAAGGCACAGGTTACAACTTCTTCCCCACTCCCCATTACCTGGGGCTGAAATCCTTAATCAGAAAGTTTCATATGAGGGACCCCCCACATCATGATCTGCATATCATTGATCAATAGCAGAACCAGAAGTTTGCATACTTTATGCGAGGCGTGTCTCAAACCAATGCTGCTCATACTTCTTCCATGGAAACTGGACCATCATCCTCAACATCCAAGTGGGGAACAGTAAAAACATGAGGAACTCCACAACCCCATGCTTAAATTCAAGCGTCATAACCCATTAAAACAATGAAACTATCCTCCTTAATTAGCAAATTTGAAATTACGATCCTGAAGTACCATCTGCTGGAGAGGAATCCCTTGATGCCTGCTGCTCCTCCTCTTCTTCCTCCTCATCATACTCAGCAGATGCTGGTTGGCCATTAAGATCAACATTTACACCATTCACTTTCCTTACAAACTGCCCTCGCACACGAGGTCTCCTTTCCGCAAGTCGTTTTCGATTCACATACCTGATCTTCTTATCGAAGCAGCGTTCCTTTCTTTTCTGTCTAAACTTGATCAGTGCTGCCTCCCTTCTATCAACTTTATTTAATTTAACCTCAGTGGAAGATGAACTTCCAAAAGATGGCCACGAATTATTGGAAGACACCTGACCAGGTTGTAAGCATATACTAATTGGGTAATAAGGAAAAGATGCCATTCCATTTACATGGGGAGGGCATTGTGGAAGATGATTGTACTGAGGCAGTACAGCTGAAGTAGCATGACCTGGCAGGTCATGCAAGTTCTTTGGATACAGCTGTGCTGATGGTGGCATCATGACTTGATTCATAACCCCTGACATATAATATGGATAAGCAGGTTGTGCAGATAAACCTGAAGCATTGACTTGAGATTCTTTTCTTGGTTTCACAAGCACCTGAGTAAAATTATCTTCCCTGAAATTCCTATGATGAAATTCCATCGACATTGGTGGGGTACACGACCTCTCCACAGAAAGAGAATCTGGGATGCTAGAACTGCTATTGAAGTCATCACCTTGTGAATTTGTTTCCCATGCCTCTCCATGTTCCCGTACTTGGGCTTCATTCACACATTGCTGAGATGCTTGAAATTTCTCTTCCACGCTCAAACGATGAGCGCCATTTTCGTCAACACATGGACCTCCTTGACAATTATTTTTCCGCACAGTTGATTTGACATATGTGAAGAAAGCAGAGGACTCACCAATCTTCAGTTCGCTCTTCTTTGGACCAGATGAAAATTGCACTGCAAATATTACTCTTGTTAAATATTATGAGGCAAAATGCAAAGACAACACAAAAAACACTGGCCATGCAATTCAAATACAAGTTCCAAACTAAAGGTGCTCTTAAACAACTTTTAACATGAAATTCAAGTAATGTCAATGATGTCTTCAAGCCACATTGACATCATCTTACAAAACCACCTGGGAGAAGAGGGACGGAAGAAGGCAACTTACTCTGAAGCCTAAATCCCCATAGAATCATCATGCACAGTGAAGCATAAAGAGAACTTTCAAGCATGTAAAGAAAATAACATTCTCATAACCACAAAAGAAAGAAAGAAAATGACATCAATGTGCATACAAAATGAAGATCGATTCCTTTAGATGTAGCATATGACCCAACAATGAGACACCCAAAGATGAGAGTAACATTTGAACAAGAAGCAGTCACTCACCTGTGCGATGATCACAATTTCCGAGCACATCAGGATGAGATTCCACTGGCCCAGTCAATAGAGGCCCTACAGCTGAAATAGCATCAGCAGCAGAAGCAGTGGCAGTGGCAGCAGCAGACTGAAAATAAAGAACAAGCAGGCAAATGTCAACTTTAACAATGTTAATTTCCAAGGAGTTTCCAGCGATAAATAAAGGGATTCCTTTTCTTTTTTCCAAAATCAACAAATCAATCCAATTAAAAGGAAAACAAGATTCAAAACCATCTCAAATCATGTTAAACAACAAAGAACCTTTTTCAACGAGTTCGTTATCCACGGCCAAGTAAATCTCAGTCGAGTAGGTTTGCTAAGTATATTCTTTTTCTCACTAGTTACTGATTAGTTTCAAACTTTGAGTACATGAGTTCTCATGATTACCATGGCCCCCCAAAGAAAGTATGGCACAATTAAGAAATTAAGCTACTCTGATGTTATAAGACCATGCATGCTGGTCTTTTCATTTTTCCTTTTATTTTATTTTGGCCAGGAAAAAATATATTATTCACAAGATTATCGACGGATTGCCACCAATATACAAGAGAAAGCTATGTACAAGACAACTTCCAAAAAACCTATAACTTCAAAGTAGAAAGTTTGTTATTTCACAATGCAGGATCACTCACCTCATCTTCCAGATGAGTTGAAATGCCCACCTCTTGGTTGGTACACCTTCGAGACTTTTCATCTGTGTCATCAGAGAACAATGTTGTACTATTTGTGTTAGCATCACTAGGATCTGATGCCACAATATCAAAGTCATAGTTCAAGATATTCTTCTCTGCCAGTCCAAGCTGCCAACATAAACAATGAAGAACATCTCAATGGATAGACAAATGCTTATTGCTTGCAAAATTCTGAGAAAGAAAGCAGATGCATATGTGAGATAAATCGTAATTCTTTTGTTTGATCTTGGAAGTACATTTTATTACAAAAAAGAAAAGAGTAAAGACTGTGAGCTCCTCAACATATGAAACAAAAAAACATGACTAACTCTCAACCAAACATCTACCCAGCTCCTAGCTAAACAAAATATCGTCTTCATCTACAGACTTCGATCAGTACAACTCTCCCTAATAAAATCAGTCAAATGCTTACAAAGCCTAAAAGTTTCTCCGGAATTACAGACGCAGGAGAACAAAGTATTTAGCTGATACAATCCTTCATCACATGATAAGCCCAACAACATAACGTAATTCAATTTTCCAAACAACCAAAAATTAAATGGATTTGAAGTGATTAGCTTCTAGTTGGAACTCCAAATCACTTCCTAACCAATCACCTAAAAAAATCTTTAATAACAGGCAGTGCTAATTTCCTTTGGTTCACATGTACTGACACCTAATGTTTCTCAAAAGGTACCTTATTTCCATGAAACATTCATCTAGGACAAGAAAACATGATTGGAAGAGATTAAAACAGCTAAGTAATGCAAAACAAACCATGCGCCTTCTCCTCCACATGTGTGTCCACAAGTTCAATAGCTCATTGGTGCGTAAGGGCTTTACGAGATAGTCTGCTGCTCCAAGCCTTAAGCACTTAACAACAATTGAGACCTCATCTTGTGCTGACATCACTAATCAACGAAAAAGAAATTCAATTATTATAACAAGTTACATCATTGAACTGTTAAGGATTTAGCAAATCAATAATAGAGCAAAACATGCTTACTAATAACGGGAATTCGACGCAGCTCTTTATCTCGCATGATGTACTTCAGCATCTTCAAGCCCTTGTTCATTGGTAGGTCAACTTCAGCAAGTATAATATCAATATCAGGTCCCTCTGCACTGAGTGCATCAATGACCTGTCTAGCTGACCTCACTGGAGTAACTGTGAAGTAAATTTTTAAGTCATCATTCGGAATCCCATATCAACTTGAAAAGCAAGGACTAGAACCCCAGAGCTCACTCAATTAACAACAAGGGAAAAAAAAAAACAGAAAATAAAATCTATAAAAGTCCATGTTACAGACCAAAGTTTCACTTTTGAATATCAGGGCAATAAGATCAGAAAAGTGAATTCCAATGTGCAGATTTTTGACTGTAGTAAAGTAAGGCAATGGTGACGATCACCCCCAAATCATTTTGAGCGCCATTTTTTATCATCCTCAAAAATAAGAACATCTTCTTACTATTAATTGATTAAGAATTACGCAAGAAAAAAAGAAGAAATGAAGACGAATCCTTCCTGCAAAACTAGCCAAACAAAGCCTCCCTTGATTGTTTAAAGGCAACAGATGTATCTGAGAAAACACAATTTCAGTCCATTAACCACTTTGAATGAGCTGATAGAATCTATCCTGTAGCAGCTAAACCATGTCTGAAAATAAATTTCCATTATCTGCATGTCTTCAAGATACTATGTCTCTGCAAAACTGGTTAAAAACCCCATACTATTACCAGTTCAGTTAGTAGTGACAGTAACCATGTAGAGTTAATAGTTCCAGAGTAAGAAAATTCCCAAAAACCAGAAAAATGAAATTCCATTTCCATGATGATAAGTCACAAAATTCAGTCTCTATCAGAGCAAATAAAAAGTACCTATTCACCAAAGCACTTCAAAAGTTGAACCTAATTATAGGGAAACAGAAAATTCATACAATTAAACATATCGGGTGAGCAAAACACTAATCAATTACAATTATACCCTGATAGGAGCATTTCAAGAGGAGCGTGAAAATCTCTTCAAGGCTCTTAGCATCATTATCGCAAAGCAAAATCCTCACTTTGCTTCTATCAATAAACCCATCTCCTCCCTTACAATCCTTGTTCAAATTGAGCTCTTTACTCTCCATTACCTTCCTTCCCGTAAGCGCTCTCAAAAGAACAACACACCAAAACCAAACGCAGCCCTAGTTTTAGCACCACGAAGTTAATAACAACACATGATTCTCTTTTCAAAGAGAAAAGGTAAATACTAGAGCAGTTCCAGGGGAAACATCTTCCCTACAGCCTGAACTGGGACCCGGAAAAAGATTAGGGTTTCGGTTTGCAGGATTTGGATCAGATACTTCATTAGTGGATCAGCACAACAGTCCGTACCAGGTCCTCGAATACGCAGCGTAAGCGAATGACGTAACCGGAAACAAAGAGAAAGCTTCTTTGTCAGGGAAACAAAAGATAGGGGGATCGAGCATGGAGGTTAAGGGAGGAGCCCGGGGAGGGGGTGAGAACCAAAGGCTGGGTTTCAGATGACCGGGGACCCGGCGCACGTTAGCAGGCTCGCCAATGTTCCCGACGGTACAGCAGAAAAACAAGGGGAAAATCCAGGGAGTCGCCGCAGCTATTTTTGATGAATTTTTAAGTCCTAAATGAGAAAAAAATCTCGAAATGGATTGGTGTTGCCAACATGCGCCTAGAAAGAGAAAGGATCTGTACCGTTGGCAGGTTACAAAGGGGAACGGTGCAGATCGTATCAAAGGGTGCGTAGTGCACAGAGAAGCGCAGGGTAGAGAACGGAAGGACGTGGAAGGTACAGGGGGACAGGATAGAGAAAAGTGCAAGAAAAAGGGGGAAGGCGAGAGTGGCAGTGTCTGGATAGTTTGGTAGAGATAGAGAGAAGGCCACGTCATCCCCAAAAGATCTCTAAAATAAAAATAAAGATAAAGATACCAAACCTAAAAGCTTTTATTAAAAATCGAAAAGAAAAAAGAAAAACCATTTTGAGAAAACATAAAATGGATCTTTTTCTTTTCGAAAATTAAAAAATAAATAAAGAGGCATGTGAGTGATGCCATTTGGACAGCTGTGAGAGTCCACCGGATTAAGTTTTGGGGGGTCGCACGCACGAGCACAAGCACCAGGTGAGACGGCCACCAACGGTTACTGCTCATGTGTTGTGGCATTTGCCTAACTTTTGCAACGCTTGAATTGCAATTTCTGTGCCCTTTTTAACTCTTTTTATAGGACTTCAATGTCAATCCGGTAAGAAACAAAGCCTACTTTTTTCCTTTCCCCTTTTTATGGGGGCCTTTTGGATGCCTATGTTTAATAGAAAAAGAAATTTATTAGGTTTGCAGTAATTTGGTTGTTTGTCTAAATAAATCATTTTATTTTTATTATTCAATAATAAAATTAAAAAATAGTGATTTACTTTATTGGTTCACAAGTTCAAATGATATATCACCGCAAGTCTTTTTTTAATTACATTTTTTTGAAAAAGATAATAATAAAATCCAGATCTTTTATATTAATTTAAAACACATCAATATTTTAAAAAATATTGGCATTGACATATATAATTTAATCAAATTAATTGTTCAAATTTTATATATTATTTATCATCACATTAATATAATAAATTATAAAAACATCATTCAAATTTCAATCTACTAAAAAAATTATAAATTCAGATAACCCGAAGATACTCTTCCTTAACGACCATGAAAACTAGTCAATGATCTTATGATTATCATAGACAATTTAATTATTTTGATATAATTAATGGTATAAGAGTTAAGTTATGAAAGATGTTTTGAGAGATATAATACACAATGATTAAAATTTAAGAATGAATAATATTTTGTAATAGAAGGCAGATAAAATAACAAACTATCTATTTATTAGGTGATATAAAAATTAAATATCAATAATTATAATTTTTTTAAAAAAAAAAACTCACTCTTTTTTGTCAGTCATATCATAATAAAAAAGTTAGTATCTGAATTGCTTAAGCCATCGGGCTTATCCTAATTTCTGGGAATCATGAGTTTTGAGAATAAAAAATAAAGTTCTCCATGCAAGTTAATGGAAGGGTGTATTAAACATATGCATGATTAATATTTTGACTTTGGCCTTCACCTCTTTTTTTGAAGGAAAGTGGCACTAAAGAGTATTAAGAAAACAACCAATTATTTAGAATAATTGACACAGATATTCTGAGTTATTTAACAATGAGGATACTGTTAAATATTAGAAACAGAACATGACACGAGGTTTGTCTGAGTTGTTATGACTTTCATAGCTAATCTGCGTGGATAAAATAACTTAAGATGCCTAAGAGGTTCCACAATAACTCATTCGCAAAGTTAAAGCTGCAGCCTTGTTTCTCAATAATAAAAAGAGCTAGAATTTAATAATATTACTCCCATCTACTTGGGACAGGTTGGAATTCAAAATATCAATTACTTCTACCTCTACTCAGAAAGAAGGGGGGGAGGAAAAAAATGAAGCCCAACAGCACTTAATAAATATGAGACGAATCTACTTATGAGGAAGAACTACAAAACACGAATACATGAATTCAGACACTTAAAAGCAAATTCTATGCACGATGTGAAAGGAAAAGAATGTGCTCAGTGTTCATTGAGTTCCTTCTAGGATGTAAATATGTCTTCAAATTCTGAAAAACAATATCAATTGAAAAATAAAAAGTTTCTAAGTGTTTACCTGTAGGTAATTGATATAGTGCATGTTGGCATTATAGCAAACAGCAAGACACATAAAGATAAAATAGAAGTTTGCAAAGAAAGCAAGTCTGGCAAACAACACCTGAACCATTAGTAGAATGGCTAGTTTCAGTTGCATTCACAAGAAGAATTACCTAATGAGTCAGCTTAAAATAAAGAATCAAGAGGATGGCAAGGACCAGGGCAGTTATAATCGAGCCGACTATCCATTTGTTCTTGTTCATCCGTCTCGACATGGCTGTCAGGATCTTCTTGCTTTTGCTGATATTGTCATCTACACCATGGAGCTGCACAAGAAAGTAATGATGTCTAAAAATCGGAACTTGACCTCTAACTAAAGAGTAATACCCGTGAATGATGAGGATGAGGCCAATACACAATTAAGCCTCCAGTATATCCAAGTGAAAAGAAACATTTGAATAAAGTTGCAATACAAAAGTCAATTGATGATTTGGACAGAAGAGGGAGAGCATACAGCTTCATGGGCATGCAGCAGCGCTTGTCGTTGTTGATGCAAATCCTGGAGGATAGAGACACCTAGCTCCTCTGTTTCCAGCATTGTTCTTCTACTCTCCTTTATTCTCTCAGTTGACTGATTTATTCTCTCAGTAGACATCATCAGCTTTCCCCTTTGATCAGTAGAAACCTGTTTCATCATCCACAAATATTCCAAGTCACCAGAAGATCGAGAGTGAAGCAATATAAAAGCTTAAAAGATGTCTAAAAATCTACTTGACCCTCACTATGCTTTTAGTTAGAAGTAGAAACTTGAGATAAAAGGCATCCACTGCCAGAGAAAAAGGAAAAGAAAAGTGAAAAAGATGTGCGAAGACACAAACATCATCGATAATAGAATTAATTGTTCAGAAAGAAGAAATGATTTGGCAAAACAGAGAAATTACCCAAGTGGCTTCACCCCATCAAAGAACAATTGTAACAAGGAACTGATGAGGTTTGTTGTCCAATAGAATGCTTCCAAAGCATAATGAATTGGAGAATGCCGAAGCAAAGAGAAAATACAAACTTGGCTTATATTATTCTTTTCTGAAATTTTAAAAAACTGGTCTATCACGAAGATAAAGATATTGCAGCAGAACAAACCAGGAAAGGATTCAAATAGCTGACTCTTGATGGCTTAGATCTAGTTTGTTAAGCCATTAATACATGAAGTAATCCATTTTGCAGAATACAGACATCCAACTGCTGCTTGAATTGAAAGGAAAGATAATGAAAACTGTCTAGCAGCAATATAGAAAGGAATTTAACGAGGACTAAATTAAAGCAGTAAAACATATTATCATAAGAATTTCCTTGCAGCAGGGTAACCAGTGCACATGCCTGAGAACCAGAAGCATCCACGTTGAAAATTAAAGTCAAACCAAACACATATAAGAAAGTAAGAAATATTTCCTTTCAACAACAAATTTTGACTAAATAAAGCATGGAGACCACAGTAATGACACAGGGCTTTAATTTCTTCAGGAGACAAAAGAAAAATTGATGATCATTGTGTAAATGCAAATGATATTCTGAGTACAAGATTCTTAGACCATTGATGGCTCTTTAAAATAAACCTACAAGAGAGAGAGAGAGAGAGAGAGAGAGAGGCATGTCAAGGAAGACTACATACCGACAATGCATCTGCCATTCCTGACTCCAACAGCTCATCTCGGGCAGCCTGATTGGCATTAAGTGATGTAATTTTTTTAACTTCATTTTTCAAATTGTTCAGATCAGTTTTATATTCTCTGATTTTGGCAAGAAGCATTGCCTTTGCACTTGGCTGCAAACTCCTAGCCTCAAGGTCCATTTTCCGAATCTAGATAGAATTCAAGTAAAGACTGAATTATAAATGCAATAATATAATGGGAATTAGCAATACCAAACAGCTTTCTCTTACCAGATTGTCAGCATCATCCAGTGCAGCTTTTATCTCAGAAACTTTCTGCTTCTTCTGCTCTACAAATCAAAATGCGGATGATCACAAGCCAATGCACCATTGTGTCAACAGAAACATTTGTTAAGCCAAAACACCACAATGGAATTTCTTTTATTAAAAAGAGACCACACATTACAAGTGCATTCTCAAATTCTGAGCTGTTTGTTACAGGAACATCTAACGCAAGACCTGAATGCACAAAGACACGAAAATAAAGACATAAAGATGCTATCTCCAAATAAGTGGTATTTCTGTTTCTTTGTAAAAACTATTACCATTAGCCTCTTCAGCCAGCATTGTGGAGATCATAAATTATATTAACCTTAAGAGTTGAATTGCAAGAGAGACTGTGATATATGAAAAATTAAATAGAAAACACTTGAATGCTGTTGGGTTGAGGTAAATATATGAAGCCTACTGCCAAAAATTCAAAATCAAGGTAGTAACTAATTACAAAACCCTCTAACAAACAGATTCCAATGTGAGCCTGCTGAAAATTAAACAAACCAATGAGATGTTATGCCCACAAAGGTGGAGGCGCCAGAAAATACTGCATTATCTTTCTCAGGTTCAAGCTCACAGTTAGAGATAGTTACCCAATCAATATCTTTGACACTTGTTCATAAGTTCAGCTGTTTTTACAGGTTGACAGGAGAAAGTACAATAAATAGTTTACACAAAATGTCCTTCGCTTCTCCAACTTAATCTTCCAAAACAGCAAAACCAATTCTAAGAAAGATGAATGATGCAATTCCTAACATCCCCTGGAAACAACACATAATTTCCAGCATAAAAGACATATAACACGGAATCCATCAAGAATCACCATGAGCATAAATCAATCCAGACGCATCTAATTCATCAAAACAATACATGCAATGCGCACAGGCACACACGTCTAAGCAATCTGTTATACCTCCATGAAGAAGCCCAGCCGAGGTGCATTTCCGCAACAAATTTGCAGAGAGCTCGCAGTACTGGCGCTCGTACCCCTCGAAAACCTGACTCATCGTGACCACAATCCCTCACTTACCGGCCCCCTGTATCCTTAGCACAGCAATCCACAATTCAGCCAAACCACAAAGACATATATCAAAAGTAATTGAAATTTTTGGCAATGCAGGTGTAAATCTGACCAACTAAATCATTTAATCTCGATAATTTAACGTATACAAGTATCGCATGCGTCACGTTACCACGGAGTTCTGAACCGGGAATGATCGGACGATGGATAGAGGGAATGGAACGGCCACTTGGAACAATAAAATGAAGACTCTGGGGCGTCTTGGATTTGCAGGGAGCCAATATTTTCATGACCATGCCATTGAGGGGTGAATACCCGTTAATACCCCTGGCCTGTCATTCATGTGACAAGCTGATCGGTCAGTATGTGGGTGTCAGTTAGTGTTGTTTCTCACCTTTTTCACTCGACCACATTACCTTCTATAAAAGCTTCTACCCGGGCGGTTGAGTGTCTTGCACCTCGTGACTCTTGACCGAAAGAAAAGTCTATGACCATGGAATCATATTCTCCGCTGAAAGAAAAGCCGGAAAGATGGTGAGGATGGTCTATTACTGTCAATTTTAGGTTTTGATCACAAAATTTCGAGCCACATGCAGGTAGACATTACATGTTTGATGAATTTACTCAAAGAAGATGCACATCTTATTGAGATCAAATTGGAAAGGGGTTTTGCCGCGAACCATCACTGTCATGACACAAAATCGTCTGTTATGCTACTCCACGACGCAGCCTAATGAAATGTTGCCTGAGCTGCAAGAGCTATGCAGCACCGTTTCGAGTCCAGTTGGCGGTCTAGATGATCTGGAGTCGAGTTTAAATCGATTTACTGTTTCTTTGTCGCCATCCCTTGTGACCCAAGTTATTGATTCTTGCAAACATGAAGCGCTCACGAGGAGACTACTGAGATTTTTCTCATGGGCACGTAAAAGTTTGGGTTCCCGTTTGGAGGATAAGGATTTCAACTATGCAGTACGAGTGCTGGCTGAAAAGAAGGATCATACAGCTATCCAGATATTGATTTCGGACCTCATGAAGGAGGGTCGTGTAATGGAGGCGCAGACTTTTAGTGTTGTAGCCGAGACTTTGGTTAAACTAGGGAGAGAAGATGAAGCATTGGGAATTTTCAAGAACTTGGACAAGTTCAAGTGTCCACAAGACAATGTCACTGTGGCTGCCATTGTTAGTGCTCTTTGCGCTAAGGGGCATGCTAAGAGAGCAGCAGGAGTTATTTGGAATCACAAAGACAAGATTTCTGGGGTTGAGCCGTGTATTTTCAGAAGTCTTCTTTATGGGTGGTCTGTGCAGGGGAATGTGAAGGAAGCACGAAAAGTTATCCAAGAGATGAAGTCAGCTGGGATTATGCCGGATCTGTTTTGCTATAATACATTCCTTAGGTGCCTTTGTGAGAAAAATCTTAAACGAAATCCATCAGGTCTTGTTCCTGAAGCTTTAAATGTAATGATGGAAATGAGATCCTATAGGATTGCGCCTACCTCGATTAGTTACAATATTCTGCTTTCTTGTTTGGGGAGGACAAGAAGAGTCAGGGAATCATGTCGAGTTCTTGAGTTGATGAAAAATTCAGGTTGTGCTCCAGATTGGGTCAGCTATTATCTTGTTGCTAGAGTATTGTATTTGACAGGGAGGTTTGGTAAAGGTAACAAAATGGTGGATGAAATGATCGAGAAGGGTTTGATACCAGATCGTAAATTTTACTATGATTTGATTGGCATCCTCTGTGGAGTTGAGAGGGTGAACTTGGCTCTTGAGCTGTTTGAGAGAATGAAGAGAAGTTCATTGGGTGGTTATGGACCCATTTATGACGTGCTCATACCAAAGCTCTGTAGAGGAGGGGACTTTGAGAAGGGCAGAGAGCTGTGGGATGAGGCCATGTCCCTTAGTCTCACTCTTTGCTGCTCGAGAGATGTGCTGGATCCTTCAATCACTAAAGTTTTTGAGCATGTAAGGAAGCAAGAAAAGATCAGCATTGTACACTGCATTGCTGGCAAGACTCAAGCAAAAGTTACAATTACCAAGGAAAAGGAAAAGAGGAAAAACAAAGGTAAAATGAAAAAGAAAAAATTCTAGATCATGATTTTTAGCATACATCTCAGGATGCAGCATTGTTGTGCACTTGTTTCCTGTTTAACATTTCTATGATCAACTAACATAATGTGCTAGGCTGCCTTAGCCAGGGATTACTATCCCACATTATTTGTTGTAGGAAAATATCTCTAGGTAAAAGGTTATTATATAACAATCTGTAAATTCCTCTAAGCTGACTGTCCCTGGTTCCTTTTACATTTGTCTCAAAGTTGCATCTCTGTGAATTTTGATATAATGAGTGGAAAAATTCTCATTTAATTATTTTGGGTTTCTTACTCTATGAGGCCTATCAACTATTCAGTTATTTCACAATAGCTGCTGCTTGATTTGAGGTGCTTTGATTGATTTGTTAAGTTTTCAGAGAATTTCTCACATATCCAAAATCTGTTGATGAAAATTTTAATTAACCATTTCTACTGGCTTTTGTTGATGTACAATTCACTAGAGTTGATTGGTAGCTAGGATATCGTTGTTAAATATTGCCCTCAGTTTCTGTCTTCTCCCACTGCATGAGAAAATGGTACTCTTTTATGTTCAACAAGTAGCGTAACATTAATTTTGTAAGCATCTTATTGAATAAACATAACCCAAAGTTCTCTTGTTCATGCATGCAGAGTATATGCAAGTATATTACTTCTCAGAAGGTTAAAAATGTCATATACATTTTGAGGGTTTTGTTTTTTCTTTTCTATTTCTTTTATTTTCATGTGCTTGTTAAAAATTATCTAGTGAAACAAGAAATATTGGCAAGAGAGAATAGGAGAAAAAACAAGATCTGAAGGACAGTCACAAGTTTAACAAATGTGATAGTTGGATATACAGGAAACAACATGATAAATAGTGCTTCTGAAGGTGGATGGGTGTGAGGAATTTAAGGACCCTGTCTGTCAAATTCTTTTGTTCTTTAGTGCACTTATGAGTGTACTTAAGGTTGTACAGAGGATGAATTTCCTTTCTTAATATTAGAACTTGCTTGAAATGCTCATCATTGTGGGAGGTGCATTCTTTGATACATGTGATCAGAATTACTGTAACTAGGTGTTCCTTTTCACATAAGATCTTGTTGGATGTTGTTCTGTCAAATGGTACTCTTCTAAGCCTTGTGTTTGCTTTTGCATCTGTGTTTTTCTAATGCATCAAGAGAACAATTGACCCAAATATGAAAAGGCACTCTTGTAAGCCTTTTGTTTGCTTCTGCATCTCTGTGTTTCTTTCATGCACCAAAAGAACAATTGACCCAGAATATGAAGTGGAAACTGAGGGAAAAATCCTGTCTGGATCAATAGCTTAGTTAAACAGATTGATAAGTTCGTAGGTTTCATACTAAAGCAAATTGGATGTGTATTAGATGTTAGATTCTTGACAAATGCAAGAAGTAAAAAATCAGCTGATGGCATTTGAACACTCATGTTCACATATAGGGGGCAGAAAGGCTGCATTTTTCACTGTTTTCCTTCTCACACTCCACTACGTTAGGTGGGTTGAACCTTTTTTAAATTGATGCCATCCATTACTTGAACCAGACTTCTCTGAAAACACACCTAGCCTTCACAGCAACTTCCCTGGAAATTTCACCCATCTGCCAGAGAAACTTCTTCGGACACTTAATCATTTGTCTCCATTTTTTTATCAGTCTTCATTCGATTACTAATGCAATTGTCAACAAAGTGCAAGCAATTTTACTTTTTTCTTTCTGGGTCTTCTAGCGGAAACATTATTCCATCAATTGTTGGTAAAAAGTTTCCAACTTTAATTAACCTTATTTATCTCTGCAATCCCTCAATCCCAAAAATTAAGCCTTTAGTTGACACATTTGGTGACCCATTAATGACCGAAGGCCACGGGCACATGGGCATAGATCAAGACACCATTTTTCATTTTCTTTTTGGGGGTACTTCTCCTTAGCTGTGGATCTTGCCTGTATGTCCCATCAAATCTGACCCACGTTTTATAAATTGATTACACAATAACAAAGCACATGCTGCAGCCTCGCCTGGCTCCCACATTGCCCATTTATGCACATTCCTCTTAACATAATATCCAATCAGATACTTCAACTGGATTCGGAGGACAGGAGAAGACAGACGACAGACCACTCTGCACGACCTGTTCTTTACTCCAACTCGGAACCTCAAAATCAACGCGTCAAAAAAGGTTAGTTGTGCATGCGAAATCAACCCGCAGACACCGGCGGGTCCATTTGACAGACAGACACAGCTTTCCAATAAATATTATTTTGGACAATTGAGTAATTATCACGTGAGGTCGAGCCCTTCCTCCATTGCGTGTAATCTGTTTGATGAAGAGTAACCTATGCTGAATATGCTAACCTAATCAAGTTTACTCCAAACCGAATATTTTATTTAAAGTCTTAATTTATTGAATGAAATTATCTAAAATTTATTGAATATATATTTAATGAAAATCTTTTGGAAAGCTCATATTTGATTCTTTTATTTAACCAAACAATATTTTTGTTGCTCTCTGTTCTGAATGGCTATCAGAATTTAAATATGTAATTCAAAAGAAAATTTTATTAAGTAGAGAAATATTTTTTACAAAATTTAAATTTTATCAACATATATAAATGTAAAAAAAAAATTACTAATATATATAATTAACAGCCGGCTAGATGTAGAAATAAAATTTATTAAATTAATTAACGAGTTGATTTCATGTTCTAAATTAAATAACATTAAATGATTAATTAAGTAAAAGGACAAGACTTTCATGATGGATCCAATAGACATAAACCTATCTTCCACTCCATGATTTGTGCTATTATATGATTCTCCATTGTCCTGAAAAGAAAAAAAAAATTAATAATTAAATAAAGCCCATAACAGTCGGTGTTTGGACACATGTTTTCTGCACTCTCTCTCTCTCTCTGAGCTTTCCTCAACATGAGATCAACAACGACCCTCTTCATCTAGGGTTTACTACAATTAGCCGGTCGGCATTTCGCTCTTTCCCAAATCTAGACGCAGAAGGTTTCAGATCCATATCTGTAATTGTAATCCCTCAAGTCCATAGGTATAGACAGAGAAAGCTAGTGCGGCACAGGGAGAATAATATCTTCATATTCCCTTCCTCATGGTCTCCACCTAGAAGCTACCTTTCTTGAGTTGGAGGGAGAGAGAAGAAGTTGTGAGATCTCTCTCTATAACCAGAGATTCCAGAGAGAGGGTGAAGCGCAGAAATGGGCCAGGAGAATTTTACGGCTCAGAAGAGAGCGTCCACGGGCAGCGCCCTGCCAACGACCACGGCGAATGGAGGGAGAGGGCGCTTGGGCGGGATGCCACGTGGTAGACAGATCCACAAGACATTCAACAACATCAAAATCACGATCCTCTGTGGCTTCGTCACCATCCTCGTTCTCCGCGGCACAATCGGCGTTGGCAACCTCGGTAGCTCCGAGGCTGATGCCGTCAACCAGAACCTCATCGAGGAGACTAACCGGATACTTGCCGAGATCCGGTCCGACTCCGACCCCAACGATCCCGACGAACCCACCGAGTCCGAGCTCAATCCCAACGTCACGTACACTCTGGGCCCCAAGGTCACCGACTGGGACAGCCAACGCAAGTTGTGGCTGAGTCAAAATCCTGAGTTCCCTAACTTTATCAGTGGCAAAGGTAGGATCCTCCTCCTCACTGGGTCGCCTCCGAAACCCTGTGATAACCCTATTGGGGATCATTATTTGTTGAAGTCAGTTAAGAACAAGATTGATTACTGTAGGCTTCATGGGATTGAGGTTGTGTATAATATGGCACATTTAGATAAGGAGCTTGCTGGTTATTGGGCAAAACTTCCAATGATCAGAAGGCTGATGTTGTCTCACCCTGAAGTGGAGTGGATTTGGTGGATGGATAGTGATGCCTTATTTACTGATATGGTTTTTGAGATCCCATTATCAAAATACGATAAGTATAACTTAGTTATTCATGGGTATCCAGATTTGTTGTTTGAGCAGAAGTCATGGATTGCATTGAACACAGGGAGTTTTCTGTTTAGGAATTGTCAGTGGTCATTGGACTTGTTGGATGTATGGGCCCCAATGGGGCCAAAGGGTCCTATTCGAGAGGAGGCTGGGAAGATTTTGACTGCAAATTTGAAGGGGAGGCCAGCTTTTGAGGCAGATGATCAGTCTGCCTTGATTTACTTGCTCCTCTCACAGAAGGATAAGTGGATGGATAAGGTGTTTGTAGAGAATCAATACTATCTGCATGGTTTCTGGGAGGGACTGGTTGACAGATATGAGGAGATGATCGAGAAGTATCATCCTGGATTGGGTGACGAAAGGTGGCCCTTTGTTACTCATTTTGTTGGTTGCAAACCTTGTGGGAGTTATGCAGATTATGCAGTTGAGAGGTGCTTGAAGAGCATGGAAAGGGCTTTCAATTTTGCTGATAATCAGGTGCTTAAGCTTTATGGATTTGGGCACAGGGGATTATTGAGCCCCAAGATTAAAAGGATCAGGAATGAGACAACCACTCCATTGGAGTTTGTAGAAAAGTTTGACATTCGGCGATCAGTCCATGCAAAAAGTGGATCAGAAAGCTAGTGAGTAAGAAACATATTCAGTGTGTCATAATTTGTAGTTAATGTAATTCCTCAATTGAAAAGCAGATCTAAATTTGATAGAGTTTACTTTTTCAAGTAAGTTTTGATTCATTTGTTTCCTTGGTCCTGCTATTGAGAAGAAAGGATTAGAATTCTTTTATTAACTTGGTTTTCCATTATGCTGGGTAATCTATGAAAGAAATTTATAATTGACCCATCATGTGATCTTTCTTTTCAATCTCTATTGCTTATGAACTTGAACTGTTAGTTTCCTGTGCTGCACATCTGTTCCTAGTAAATGACATGAAAGGTCTAAAATTTGGGACATGTCGCAACCAACTCATAAAGCAAATTGCTTTGGTGGAGAAATTGCAGTGATCAAGAGGAACAGACAAATGGAAGAAACTATGATGCTCCACATTTAGTTGTTCTTTTCATATTAGTTTGAATTGAAGTTTCTGGAATATGTTGTTGCTCTTGATGCTAACTTCTCTTTGTTCTTCATGCGGTCATATTACTTTGATAGCGGTTATGTCTTTGATGGTGGTTGTGTTTTTGCTGCGGAGCATTCTTTGGCATAACATTGGCTCAGAGCTGTTGGGCAACAATGTGAGCTACACCTTGTCTACAATTTTTATGTTTGGTAACTGATGGATGGTTAAACTCAGGTGGTAACTTGGGTATTAAGATAAAAGGTTTACAGATTCTGCTGATGGATGCTTAATGATGCCACAATTAGTACTAGTTTTCCACAACACAATTAACCCTTTAAAGTCTGTAGGAAATGGTTTTTATTTCGTGGAAGTCGAGTGCTATATTAGATAGTCTTGAAAGATGACTGCCAATAAAATTGAGATTTTGATGGTTGAAATAAAAGGAACCTTGTTAATTTCTCTGGTTAGTTTTGTACCTTAAACAATTCTGTTAACCTGGTTATTAATTTGTAAGGCACTAGTGCTTCATATGTGAGATGTGAGTGTGAATTTATATTGCCGAGGAGAATTATTGGTTTTTGCATGAATTGCAAATAAATTTTTACCCTTTCTCTGAAGATAAGGAATTATTACACTTTTGTAACTTTTAATTTTTATTTTAATTTTCAACATTTTTAATGTCCTGGTATGTGCTAGCATGCACAGACCCTTTTGGGTATTGAGTTCTCATTTACTGAATTCCTGCCAGATAGAGACATGTTTATATAGGTTAGATCTGTATACGCTTGGTGCTTGAACGATGGATTCATAAGGTATACCTTCGAAGTTCTTGCCTCGTTAGATAGATCTGTTCAGTGTCGTGGCATGGGGAAGGGCTTCCTCTTTTATGTAATCTTTTTGAAGTTTTGATTATGACGTCAATCCCTTTGATGAGAGATTGGTTGGAGGTCTTGGCGTGTTCATAGTTTGATTAGTGAGTAGTTATTTCTTTTAGTTTATGTTATGTGCTAATGGTTTTTTTATAGAAACTGTGATTGCATTGTCTTATTCATGTAATGGATTCTGTATTGAACATATTGGAGCTGCTCTGCATTTGGATCCCAAGGTTTTCTATCACAGATTAACAAGAAAGTTTCATGACTAGGTATTTGCTTCCTGGACTATAACACTAATTGATAGGTGAGAAATTAGCGTAATGTATTATTTTGATTGCATGTATACATGGATGAATTGTTGTCTTTCACATATGAAGCAGTCAAAATTTATGATGACCAATGTGAACATGTGAATTTGTACTTGTGGGAGCTACAATGACTTAACCTTATGTGCCCTGAAGACTCTCTCTCTCTCTCTCTCTACACATACATGCAAATACTGGCATGCATGCACACACATGCGGGCCAGGAGATCTAGATATTTAAGGTTTGACATACTATATTTTAGGGAGATGAGGAGTCTAGAGGTCATAATAGCCGGATCAACTGAGGGTGTAACAAGACTCCATGACTGATGTTATAACTGACTTCATCTTTTGCTGATCAATCTAGGTTCCATCAAATATATCAATGGTAACCATGTGGTTCCATCTATACTATTATTTCTTTTCCCAATCTTTCCCATTTGTTTCCCATATAACATTTTATTCTTAGAAGTTCTTCATCAGAATTATGGGCACAGGATATCAAAATGCCTATATATGGTTTCCTGTTTGGTCTCAAGACATTGCATGAGCATTTTCTCATTTTCATCACTCTATTACAAAGATCTTGGATAAGTTTATAGGTGGATGAATCCCACCCTATGCTGAGGAGGTCTCGGGATATATCTTTATTCTCGGTGGCTGAGGAACACATTCTTCCTCCCCATACAGAAATGTCAATTTATGAGAACAGCCAAGATATCCTTGCCCTACTGCCGGTACCCTGAGTTTTTTATGGTTCACTCCTTGCTGAATTAAACAAATCAAGACTGAATTGGTTTTAGCACATGATAAATCAAGATCTGAATTGCTCTGGATGATTGCGGGCAAATCACCAAGATTGGTATCCACAGTCTCTTGTGCCACAAGCTCCGTAATCAGCAGGCTCCTAGCTTTCTATACATAAACTCATACAAAAGACATGCACATGAAGTGCCTAATCAACTTATCCAAATCTGTCCAGTATCATCAATAGATCAGCACATATGTGGGCATTCTTCAGTTTGACAAGTTGTCTGATATTTCATTAATAATCTGTTTTGTTTCTCATATTGCAAATCTATCTTGTAATTCTAGATTAACCCAAATCAATGTGCAGGTGCAAAACTGGATAGACTAGACCAATGAAGACATACCATTTAATTGAGAATCCATCTATAGCTAAGAAGAAACAGAATTAAAAAAGGGAACAAAAGAGATATTGCAAGCCTCGGCAAACCATTAGCTTCTCCATTCACAAGTTACCCCAACCTTTAATCTGGTTCCTTGCTGCAACATTCTCTATTTATGATAGTATGGAACGCTCAACCTAGAACTGAATTTCATGAGCTTACACTCAGTATAATATGCAAATATTGCAGGCAGTTCTATCTCAAGACGCCATGATTTACTCTTTACCTCTAAGAAGATAGCTGAATTGTCTAGTCTTTGTGCTCCATATACACTGAAGGACTCTAATGCAGTTTGACTGAGATATATATATATATATATATATATGTGCCATAGAAGAAGCTCCTCTACTCATTTGGACAATTGGGATGCAAGGACTTTGTGCCGAGCCACGAGTAGCTCATTCATTTGAGCGATTTGATGAAGAAGCCGACTAATTTTCTGCCAATTCCATCCAAGAAACGAAAAAGAAAGACTTGGTTTCTCTAATCGACATTTCAACAAACACCTTGAAAAGAAAACGAAAGAAAATGAAATACATATGAAACCAAACCTCATCTTTCTCTTTGATGATCAGCCTCAAATGATCTACGGTCTCTCCCTCATACCGCCGTCGCCGAGCCCGCGCGCAGAGCCACCACCATATGACCAAGGTCCCCACGCCTAGCGCCGGGTAGAATGGCGAGAATGCCCCTGCAGTGTCAGGAGTACTGCAATAGAGAAACCAAGAAGCAATCCTAAGGATCTTACAGCGCAGAAAATCCCACCAATTGGTGATCCCACCAGGTACCTGGACCAGGGAATCAGACGGTATCGATTGCGAGTGCGCACAAGCAGAATCGGCCGTCGAGAACGAGAACGACGAACGTTGATTATGATCGCAGTAGTTTCGTGGGATGTGGAGATTTTCATGGTTGATGGGAGGAAACACAGATAAATCATCCCTGTGGGTACAGACAAAGTCTCTGATCACAACCAATGAGGACTGCTGACGTCGTCCTTGTTGTTCTTCGTGTCCTTTCTTCGATTGCGAGTATGAATGCTCATTCATGAAGAGAATTCGCTCGAAATCTTCTCGATCCTCACCCAAAAGGGCGTCATCTTCCACCATTGTCACTCACCCTGATGGCCTGCGCTGCCAGAGAAGTGCGCTTCCCAAGCCTTCTTCGCTATAAAAGGACAAGGTCAAGATAGATTTTTGACAAATCACCTCTGGCTTAAAATTATTTTTTAAAAAAGAATAAAACTTATTAAATAAATATATTTAAATTACATTAATAGTAAATATTACATGTCTTACTATGATTGGTTTGCGATGATCATATTAGTGTCTTAATCCCCATAAGTTTTAATTTTATTCCTTTTAAGAGTAAACTTTTAACCTAATCTTTTACAACAATATTAAACCATATTTGCATGATTTCCAAAATTAAAATCTTATATCTTTTTTTTTTTGTAATAATCTTTTGGACTATATAAAGAACAAGAAAATTAAATCATGTGTTTTACACCAGTAGCTATTCACCCTTGACCTAATCTCATTTTTACCTCTTTTTTTATAGGCATCGATACAATAATGTTTAATTTAATGGTGATACTATTGTTTTCGAATTCATTCATATTGTAAATATCATTTATTTTAAATTCATTTTAGTAATAAAATTTCTATCAAAATTAAAGTACGTTTATAAAATATCAAAAATGGTTAATTACAAAAAAACTTATAAAATAAATATTAAGAAGCCTCTTACATTTAAATTAGTAAATTACATATATATATATATATACGTGTGTGTATATATATGTATGTTTTACGAAAGCTGAATGAAAAGATATCTATGAAATATTGGTACCCTAATATTATATAGGAACCAGTCCCCCGTCAACACGAACGAAAAGAAAAAAAAAATTATATTCAAATTTTCTGACTGTCAAATAGAAATTATAAGTATTTTTATTAATTTAATACTGGAAATTTAAGAACTTAAATCAGTGTATCAATATAAATTAAAAAAAGATTATGATGAATTAATTGTGGGATTATCAATGAAACATGTGTGATAATATAAGAAAGGCAGAGAAATTACATTGGAAAGATCTTCTTAGTAAGAAATGTCAACTGCAGTAACCTCTAGGAAAAACTTCTCAATACTAAGCACCAACCTTCAGATTGAACAGATTATGAAAACCTGAAGCAAGTTGGGGAAAAAAATAAAAAGAGTAATAAGTATTTGCAGAAATATAATCTACAGACATTGAAATACAAGAGGAAACTCCAAACATTTGCCATTTTTTTGCTTTCACGGATCCAGTGGAGTTTCTGCAAACATACTTGGACTTGTAAACAAACTGTTTGAGCAGAAGAAGAGATCAAGATCACCTCAGAAAGAATGGTCTACTGGGACAGAAATCTCCCTGTACTGTATATAAGACCTCTGCACGTAGCAGTGTTCTATATGATCATCTGCATGCTTACCTTCCCTTGAAGTTAGCAATCTGAGACATTAAAGGATTAACGGTTACTTCAGAATTATCTTCACTGGGAGCAACGGAAGGCTCGGCTTTGGTTTCCTTTTCGCCTGCAGGTTGATCCAAAGAGATGAGGTTAGCACTACTCTTGTCTTCGGGGGGATCGATCTGAGAGGAAGCCTCCTGGAGCTGCAATGCATACTCCAAGTTCCACAACACATCTCCCATGCCTGGCCTGTCAACGCCATGTTCTGCTAAGCATTTCTCTGCAGCTTCTACGTACTTCTTCAGGGATCCTGGACTGATAGTCCCGTTAAGTTGAGGATCGATTATCTTCTCCAGTAAGCCCTTCCTGTGCCACTGCATCGCCCACTCAGCCAGATTCACCTGTTCCCTGGGTAGCTTTGGGTTGATAACAGGTCTGGCGCATAAGACCTCGAAGAGAACTACACCGAAGGAGTAAACATCTGATTTCTCTGTGAGTTGTTGCCTCCTGAAGTATTCAGGATCAAGGTACCCGAAGCTACCCTTTACAGCTGTGCTTACGTGACCTTGATCCATAGCTGCTGCTTTGGACAGGCCAAAGTCAGCCACTTTTGCGACAAAGTTCTCATCAAGCAGAATGTTTGTGGTCTTCACGTCACGGTGGATGATCCCTTGTGCTGCACCAGTGTGCAGATAATGCAGGCCACGAGCAGCACCGATGCAGATTTCAAGCCGTTGTTTCCACGACAAAGTAGGCTGGTTGGAGCCATAGAGATGGTCACGAAGAGGTCCATTAGCCATGTACTCGTACACAAGAATCATTTCTTGTTGCTCATCGCAGAAGCCAATGAGTGATACAAGGTGACGGTGTCTGAGCTTGGACAGCATTTGTATCTCTGTCTGGAACTCGTTGATGCCTTGTTCTGATCCTGAGTTCCCTCGTTTTATGGCGACCTTTGTTCCTTCTTCGATCTTCCCAATATAAACCTTCCCAAACCCACCAACGCCGATGATTGCCTTCTCATCAAAATTCTGTGTAGCATTCTGTAGTTCACTGAAATTGAAGAACCTACCAAGACCCTGGTTAGAGAAGTAGCTGGAGTAGCCACTTTTGCTCTTTCGCGACCCAAAGATGCTCGACCTGCGAGAGCTGCTCTTGCTGGACAAGAAGCTAGTGTGGCTGGCATGGATGGGAAGAAGCCACGATGAGAAGCTGTTCCGCTTCTGCCAATCTTGAGGCCGCTTTTGCCACCGAATGAAAACTAAAAGAAGCCCTAGTAGTGCTGTGACCGCCATAGCTAAGCCGATGCCTGCAACAATCATCCGCGTGCTTGATATTCCACTAGGCCCATGGTATTTTCCATCGACTCCGTAGAAACTGTCCAGACTCCCTGCGGAGTTGCTCATCTTCATCACCTCCAAACCGTTGAGAATTGCATTAGGCTTGCCTGAAGGACCCTTGGCATCAGGACCAACCTGAACCATGATCGAACCATTTGTGATGGCCGAAGTATTGAGCACGAAATCGGCATAATATGCAGTGGCGAGCTGATTGGTGAGCCGTGAAAGATCAAGTCCTGACACACCCGGCAGGCCGTTTAGGTATACGTTGAAGACCAAGTCATTGAGGCTTTTGCTCACAATGTCACAAAAGTGCAGTCTGATCAAGTAGTCATAACTTGGTTCAACATGCATCACCCATGTGAGATTGAAATTCGGGTTCATAACCTGAGATTCAGCCATCTGGTCTGCAGAGGCATAGACCAAGTTTGGAGCAATCAATGGGGTCGCGCCACTCGATGGGTATTTGATGCTGCTGGGATCAGAACTCACATTCTGGGAGCCTTGTGGAAAAGCATTGTATCCTTCATCAGACAGCCATGTCCTCCACAATGTATCGTTCTTCGGGGTAATGACATTCCCTCCAACGTTTAACCGGTGAGACACTTGGAGAGCGTAATTGTTCAAGCCAGTGACATTACCATGGGGAGCTGAAGATGCGGAATCAGAGATAAGATTGTCAGGGGCAGACACCACCTCGATGGCATTGACGAAGGCACATGAGCCCTTCTTCGGCTTGAAGACGATGGAGAATCTCTCACTAGTTTGAACGAGGTATTCCTTGAAAACAACTTCGGAATTGCTTACCACGGAGAAGTCATGTAGAAGCACGATCTTGTCGGTATGGACGGTGAAAACAGCACTTGATAGATTGTACAAGGGGTGAGGGAGAGGATAAAAGTAGAGACGTACCCAGTGGCGCCCTGGTTTGGATACGTAAAAGGTATATGTCGAATCAACAGGAAAGATCCTTGCGGTACGGTACAAAGGAATGGCAGATGCGGGAGAAGAGGAGGTGGAGGAGGCATTAACGGAGATAGAATCAACGGAAGTCTGCACGTCTTCACCGGTTGATAGAAAACTTGTGGAGTCAGGATCAGATTTGAAGGTCCTTCCATCATCAAGTTTGGTTTGCTGGGGCGACCCGCAATCGATGAGATAGCTATCAGAAGGCGTGAACGAGCCCGACGCTAGAGAAGGAGAAGGAGAAGGAGGCTCTGCGCCACCTTTGGCAGAAGTGAAGTTTACCAGGTTGAACATGAAGAAGAGGGAGAAGGAAAGGAGGGAAAGGGAGGAGATGGGTCGAGGCCTTGACGGCCAATGAGTTTCTCCTCCCATGATGCGGCAGTGGTGATCGGAGAGGGAGGCCTTAAAGCGGCAGGTGCTACCGGGACGATGATGGAGGATTAGGCATAAGTGTTTGGCCAAAAGGAGGAGCAGAGAGATGGGTGGGGGAATGGAAGGGATAGGAGTAAGGGGTTTTGGTGGGTAAGAAGAGGAATTTGTACGTACGGAAATGGCTCAAGACAGCTAGAGAAAGGGGAATGTTTGTTGGGGGCATGTAAGGGAAGACGTGCAGTGTTGTAATGTGTTCTATGAGGTTGGTTTTTGTTTAGTTTATGATTAGGTTTTGATGGAAAGAGAAGAATGGGTAAAAACCAATTTGATAGAGAAGGGAGTACCTCAGAGCGAGCTATGCGTTGGGCCCCAAAACTTCCTGTGTTTTTTTTTTTTTTCTTTGTAAATAACTACAAAGTTGATACAGCTTGCCAACCTGCCTCCCCTGCCTTGCCTACTATCGCTCACCAACAAACGGTCTTCTCTTCTTTCATTTTTCTTGGAGCCTGATCTCTTTTCCTTTTCTTTTGTCTTCTGAGGGCTTTTTTGATCTTTTGGTAGCAACCAGAAGATAACTGCACCTGGAAATATTGCATTAGTTTCTTCAGACAGAACTGGTTGCCTGTACAATCATAAACGCAGGGAAGCTCATCGATTAATGGTACAAAGAAACTACCTTGTCTATCCTAAAATGTGCAAGCAACAAATAAACAGGAATGGCCAACAGCTAAAAAATATCTGTCAGAGGTTACTGCCATGAAGAAGTCATGCATGGATTAGCTATTTAGTAAAGAAAAGCTCTGTCTTACAGATTGCCCTACACAAGAACAGATGAGTTCTTTTGTTGTAAACACGCACTGCAAAGATTTCAAATCAAAGCTTCAAGGACTATTCACATATGCTTTCTTGCATCTTTCCATTACTATTTTGTCAGATACAGAATGCTCAAAACTTTGCAGTGAAACCAACATAAAATGGCATTCATAACTAGTAACTTGAATTCATTCCTTTTCCCTATAATCAACCAATAGTTTTCTTGCTGGCAATATACAAAACATGAGATACTTGGCCATGCAAACAGAATGCTAATTAAAAAAAAAAAAGTCTTTCCTATTAAGTATTAATGGATTTGCTTTAAATTACTCATTACAACAATAAAACAGGGGAACCACAGGCAAAGGTGGCTCAAAGAATATTGAATTACTTGTGAATGAATTTAACTTTTAATATCACATCAAAAATTACATTTCTTGTTACTGCACTCTACATCCCTGTTCTTCTGCCCTGAGATATATTAGTCCTCGTCTTATCCTCTGCAAGAAAGATGACAGATTAAAAAAGATTTAGACGATTAATCAAAGTTAGCAATGGCATCACCAAAGTACCTCATGTTAAAAAGTAAGATCAGTGTCAGGCACCCAATGTAACACAATCTCACCCCCTAATGCCTTTATCTCCCCAAACTAAATCCAACTGTACTTTCTGGCTATGTTAATATCCACCTTTTCCCACTCCAAAGAATCATGTTACAATAATAGCATTGGACTATTTTTCACAATCATCACCCTCATCCTTTATATCCCACAACAGAACACACAAAATATTGGCAGGCAGTCCAGGACACCCGGAGTGTGGCAAAAAGTTAAAATGGTAATTTATATTAAAGTGCATGCAATAAAAATTGAAAGCATATGACATAAAAAATACAGTTTGCAAGGTACTGTACAATCTGCTCTTCTGTATCCCACTAACTTAGAGGAAGTTAAGTACCTCCCCAGTATCTCTGAGGCGCAGAAGCTCCAATCTTTCTGGAGGCCTTCGATCGGATAGAGTAGCAAGCTGCATATAAGAATACATTAGCACTTATATAGAGTCCTTATTGAATCCTGAATGGATCAACAGTTAATAATAACAGTACCCAAAAACTGAAGCGCTCTGGATCTTGAAGTGTGGGCATCATTGATTCCACATTAAGGAGCCTCTCAAGCCTTCTTCTATCTGTATAAGAAAAAGGGGGAAAAAAGAAATAAAAACTGTCATGAATTGCAATAGCACCACCATATATGTCCAAGATGAAAAGATAAAATAGGTCAACCATTCTTGTAATTGTGATAAAGACCTACATGCACTTCAAGAAATATTACATGGATAATGATTAATTCAGTGCAGTGACAGTCACAGCCTCTTTCACAAAATTTTTCTCATCACCCAGGTACAAAAAGGTCACCATCCAGAATGGGGGAATCGTGGGAGGAAGGTGGATGGTGGAGGGTGGAGAATGGTTTAAATGAACTTAATTCACTGATTGAGAAAACTTTGTGACATAGACTGATGAAACCATGGTGCAGCGAAATCAACATTAGAGAAGCAACAAGCCAACAACAAAAGGGAAGTCAAGCAGATCTATGTATGGCTCTCTCTCATGGCATCGTTCTTAGAACTTTACCTTGTCTTGATGCTTCTTTAGCTGTTGTTAACCATGACCGAGCATACAATGCTGCATTATTTGTAAAATCCTGCAACTGCAAGCAGCCAGACATTGTTCACAGAGGTTCAACAATATCAGCCTCAGATGGTCTCAGGCTGATGCATATCACATTTACAAAAACATAATGGTCACAAGGGTAACATGAATACGAAACTACTTCAGAGAGAAAAAAGTAAAATAAAATTATTTGTCAATATTAAAATGTTAAAAATAGTCTGAATCATAAAATTCCATGTATGCATTTATGTGACTTATCTAAGTTCCTTGATTCATCAGGCTTCCATGCAAAACCTAAAGTCATTTGAGAGTCTCTTTACAGCCTCAATTGGGATAATAGATCTTGAGAGAGTAGGCAGTATCTGTCCACCTAGCAAATATGCAACAGGCTTGCATACATCCATGGTGCATGTTAGCAACCCTAGCAAAACTAAACAGATCCATAGCAAGCTACACAAAACTAGCACCCTCTCTTTACAGCCTGTTTAGTCCAAACTTGAGCATCTTATAATTCCTTAAGGTTCTCATTATCATTATGGCAACATTAAAGCCCAAAGAAAGCAGAGTGGAATAATCATACATCTGCTCTATCTTTTTCATCTTTTGGTGGTATATCTTGTACCCATTCGACCTCAGCAACACGGTATCTGCACAATATAGAGATACAAAGTTAAATTTACAAAATCAGATATACACACGTACATTATATCATAGACTGACAAGGTAACGATATACATAGAATAACCACAATACTCACCCATCTTGATCCCAAGATCTTAGGATGCGACATCTCCGGCGACTTTCAATCTGCATACAGTCTAATTCATTAAAATTCCAATTGGTTTGTAAGAGTAATAAGAAGAGATTTGACATCAAAAGGAAAACACAAATTGTAATGGGTTAGTCAACAAGCTCCAGGTAGTTTAGAATATATGTTTACTTGAGCATACTTAAGTTGACTGGATAATTCAAGTATCCCTTTCTCGTACTTCTTCGCATGTTCATCTCCAAACAGTGATTTAGAAAGATCTAAACCATGATAGAGCCACAAACCACCTAATAGGAATTAACAAACGTCTTTTTCTTGATCACGTTTTAGCGAGAAAGGTGACTGATCTATTGTATGTAGCCATTTAAACTGGGTAAATACTGAACAGAACATAATGAAATTAAATTTCTGATGTCAACTCCTCCAGTTTTTAGATATGATTGCCTCTTATCACCAAGGAGCAAACACAAAGGGAAAATTTGGATAACGACAACAAAAGCTTGGCCTCACATTTCCTTGGGAAATTATTTAATCTTATTTAACTAACTCCATCTGTTCCATAAGAAGTACATAAATAAATAAAACATCCTCACTAAGTTTATTAAATATGCAGCAGTTCTATGATCATACTGTAGATAACCACAATGTCTCAAGACGGTGTTGACAACCAAGTTATTATCAGGAATAACCTCCCAACTATAAAAAATAAAGCTTCCTAACCTACTTTGGAGAGTTAACAAATTTCATCAAGAAACTCCCTTACTGCACATTAAATTTATGGACTTCTGAATTTCCAAAAATCATTCTTAAGACCCAGATGCACCAAGTGGAAAAGACACCATACATGTTATGCACATTAGCTAACAAAAAATTCAATTGTTATTAAAAGAAATACAAATTAATGGAAAAGCCTGATAACCACTGATGTGCCCTATCTAAGTTACTGCAAACTTATGACTCTTTCTATACACAGAGAAAGAGATAAGTGTCGTAGGTATGCAAAATGTAAATTGTATTAGTTTCAGCTGTCCAGAACATATATCACATTTCAAGCAGGGCAAGCAGATAGCCTAAGCATGAATCTAAGTGGAAAAGACACCTTACATGTTACGCATATTAGCTAATAAAAAATTCAAATTGTATTAAAAGAAATACAAATTAGTGGAAAAGCCTGATAACCACTGATGTGCCTTATCTAAGTTACTGCAAACTTATCGCTCTTTCAATACACAGAGAAAGAGATAAGTGTCACGGGTATGCAAAATGTAAATTGTATTTGTTTCAGCAGTCCAGGACATATACCACATTCAATCAGGGCAAGCAGCTAGCCTAAGCATGAACCTAAGAAAGGGAATGCAATGATACATTACCTCAAGAACAAAGCGTCCATCAGGAAGTGGCTCACACCTGCATAAGAAAGGATAAAAACATTTTTGAACTGTGTACCACATATACATAACAAAAATGAACGTACAATAAAACAGTACATAACACCTACTCGGTGATCTCCACTTCACAAGCAAAATCAGCAATAGAACCTGTTGCAGAATCAGTCGTGACCTACATACAGTAATTGACAATCCACAACCGATAACAGTAAGGAACTTTTGATCTATTTGACATATCATATGGAGAAAGCAGGAAAGGATCAGCCACAGTAGCCTACCATTCCCATCCGATGATTTCCTTCCATTATTCTCCTAACCTATTCTCGAACAAATAACAATTAGTTACTAAAAGCACCAAAAAAAGAGATTGAACAAATAAAATAATGTCATACCAAAAAATTGGAAGAATCACAAGTAAATTAAATGATGAATGGCAAAGGTCAAGCAGTGCCACTTTCTTTAGTTAAGTGAGCCATTTGCTATTCATTGCTCATTAATCTCATCTTAAACAGAAAACTTACACAAACTTGTCAATGGATTTGGGCAAAATGAACTTAGGGAAC
This sequence comes from Moringa oleifera, assembly GCA_021397835.1. Classification (NCBI taxonomy): domain Eukaryota; kingdom Viridiplantae; phylum Streptophyta; class Magnoliopsida; order Brassicales; family Moringaceae; genus Moringa; species Moringa oleifera. The sequence goes on along the minus strand of JAJFZO010000344.1, from coordinate 5,278,164 downwards.
TCAAGAAGAACGAAATGCAAAATTAAAAATAATGAGCGAATTGAATTCGTTAGTATGTTGTGCGCCAACATGGCCAACTAGGATGAGTCATACCAAACCTAATCAAAGTGCGCAAACTAAACCCTCATCTACATTTCTTATACCTAAACCCACAATAATGCTTGTGATGCCCTAATGTGCACATTTCAAATCTCATAAATCACAACAAACTTTACACCCCCACTTAGAACTGATATGACTAGTATAACAGCTCTGATATATGACATAGTTGTGCATAGGCGAAGCAAGCTTCCAAACTGATTAGGCTATAACATAGTTGCTCTAACAACCAAGCAATCAGGCATTTGTATTATCATAAGAAAGATAAAATCTTAGTTGTCGACTTCAGAAGATTGATCAAATCACTTTCAAACAAGGAAGATCTGGAAATTTTATACCTTTCAACCTGCAAATGCTATGAACCTCATCAACCAGTGACTTGATACACCAACATTCTACCTCTTCGAAGCCCAAAATTTTTGGGCCAAGGGCACTGCCATAGTGTTCATCAAAAGCATACTTCTGACGATATGGTCATGATAGTCCAAGACACCAGCCATAATTATTCTTGAGTTTTCCAAATATAAACCACCCTAATCTTTGATATGACTAAGTCGGCTTCATTATTAGCATAATGTACCCCGTGTTGCCAACCAACAATTTGCTTCCATATAACCTAATAAACTTCAGGTGTAATATCCCATGACTCGCTAAGGAAAGGACATAACGTACTCCCAGAACCTAACTACATCATGATTCCATCAGTGGCATTCTCAAGAAAGAAAAATGCATAATCAAATGTCCCTCAATAGTAAGAGTCTTGAAATTCTACATGACTGAAAACCAGAAACCCCAAGTGGATTACCATGCTAAGAGGATGCAAAACCTAATATAAATTGGGGAAAGATAGCGTGGTTCTCATCTTCCTTGCTACCCCATTATGAGAATTAGATACATCTTGCAAGCATACTCCATAATAGAGTAGATGCTTCAATTGCATGAGATTCAAGATAGAATAGATTGCCATCATTTAGCAACCTTAAAGCTAGAATCTAAACAAACAGGACCAAGTCAGCATTCATCATGAGCTGTAAGATGTCATGAATTTTTTAACTGCAAACATTAGATAATCCATGATATACCTATTCTTCATGCCAACATAATATGACAGCTCATATCCAGAATTGAGATCAAGTGACCCATCTTACCATAAGTCTGTACCGAGGCTCAAATATGTGGAGTGGAAACTTCTGACATGGGATGGCGACATCCATGACAAAAAGAGGCATCATATCATTGCCAAGGTGTGTCAAACTATCATGCTCTGACTTCCTTTCAGCATATTCGTCTGGGAAGTTCTTTTGTATGATGTTGTTCAGCGTTACACTGGTAAAAAGGAAGCGAATGTTTCACAGCATGGGAAAATGTTAAAGGGAAAGGGAATACAAGGTTAGTGCATATACTTAACCCTAAATTATGCATGTGTTTGTCTGTGTGCATTCGTTTCAGCCTACTACCAACCTTAGTGGAACCATGGCTTACTACTGGACCAATTTACAAGTGCTAACACAAATAGCGTTGAAAGGAGAGAAAAGCTTCTTCCCATGTTACATTTCTAACAAATGCATTTCAATCAACAATTACTATATGGGCAGCTCACCTGATTGCACATGTTCTTGGAGTAATAAAAAGAACTGTTCGGCACAATGGACATTTGTTACCTAACAGTTAGGTTAAAAGATCAGAGAAAATATATACAGAATGGCTCTACTAAACATAACATCAACAACCACAAACACTCACCACGATCCATAGACTGAAATAGACATGAACGACAAAACGAATGCCCACAGGGAGTTGTTACAGGTTCATATAGTAATTTCAGGCAAAGTGTACAATCAAAGTCATCACTACGTTCAGCTCTTCCATGGCTTCTTCCTCTCAAACTCTCTGGAGCTCCATCTATAATTTGAAGACTAGTCCGGAGAGGTTTGCTATGCAATATCATGAAGAAACCATCACATTTTCAGAATTAGTATGTTGCACTGGAAAAGGATATTAAATCAAATGGGAGAATAACTATTAAAGTACCTAAAAGGATCAATCTGAAGTCCTGAGAGAATAACATCCCGTGCCATTTCGTATCTTTCCAACTGTGAAATCAAAAAAGATTAATGTAAGAGTGATAAAGGCAGCACGTACAGATACAGACATAAACAACCAAATGCTCATGACATACAGACACAGACCTCAAGCAAACATATGAGATGGGTACAGGTTGAGTTCCTTAGAAATTTTAACTGAGACCTCTCAAGGCATGGGTTAATGGAAACAAAAATTGGCAACATTCTCTTACCAGAAGAAGAGCATTGGCCTTCAGGATGTACGACTTCACCGAATTATTCTGGAGGTTCATTAGCTTCTCAGCATCTTTCAAAGAAAGCTGAAATGAACATTAAATTTTTTTTTTTTCTCACAATGCAAGTGAAGGTTCTAAATTTTGAACAGGCCCTTATTATAAAGCATGTAGTAAGTGATGCAACCATAGACATACTTCAGCAAGAGTTGTCATATCAAGCCCATTCAGTGGTCGATATTCAGAAGCTGATGGTGATCGTTGCTTCAGAAATTGACTAATCCTGGTACAAGAAAATGCTATCAATTAAACAGATTCTCCATTATGATTGACAGTTAGTTTGGAACCATACAAAGGATGGTCAAACAAACATGTCACCTGGAACAAATGACATAGGACCAACAAACTAACACACAGATAAAAACATCAAATAAATTAAAGCTAACCTGATATAAGTGGCACTTCTATTGCCAAGAATAACAGGATCAACTGGTCTGATGCAATTGGCTCTTGAGTAACAATTTATTGCCTGAACAAAAAAAAAAAAAAAAACATAGTTGATCAGCAAAAGAAGGAGAAATATAAGCAATTCATGAGACAGGCAGGTAGAGGCTGACCAAATATTTCCAAATCATACAGTGAATCTAAATAAATACCCCTCAATGAAACATTATACACCCAATTCAAAAGAGTAGGATCCATGTTGTTTCCAACTGGGAAAACACATATTAGTTTTTGCTCCAGTAATAGAAAAAAAAAATGGTGGAAAACCACAAATCCTAAACTATTCTATTTAATGATAAAGTTGATACCATAACTTTCTGAATTTGCAAGATAACTACCTAGGACTTGTCAATTAAATAACAATGAGTTACTCAATAATCAAGAATGGATTATATCAGCATCAGAAGTTTTTAGAACAATCTAGAATAAAATGTTGTGCAACTTTTTCCAGCAAGCAACTGCAACCAGGTTATTCCACTCAAATTTAATAATTTGTGACAATAAGATGAGATAGATCTGTTATAATGAGTCAAACTGAAATAGACTAAAAGTTTAAAATAACTTAATATTTCAGCACAATCCTAAAATTATATGAGCCAATCCTTTCCCAGGTTATTAAAATATTCTTGGCTCCAAGCTGATTGTGTGTACGGCTCATAACGATTACTTTATCCAGTCTAATTTTCAACTGATGGAGACATAAATAATAGTTGTCAACATTTGTAAGACTTAGAAAACCAGGGTTTTGGAGAATCACAACCCCGACCAGAAGATACTCACACTTGTGTAGATGGCAATAACTATTTCCACATAATCTAGCAACTAGATGGTTAAGAATTTTGAAGAATATCAAAGCATGTTAGAAAGTCAGTTTTTGAAGAATCACACCCGAACAAAAGATGCTCACGCTCATCAAGATGTCAATGACAATTTCTATCAATGACTATTTCCATCGAAGTTAGCAAATAGATATTCACGAGTTTTGATGAATATCAATGCGTGTGCAACATAACATTACCTCTTAGGTGGTTAAACTCAATAGAAACCATTCTCTCCTTCTCTTCTTATTCAGCTAAGAATTTCACAACAAAATCTCCCTGACCACAATCACCGCGTTGAAGAACACTAATGTTACTAAAGCTCTGATCATCTATGGAAAACCAAAAATGAAAATCAAAGCATATCATACGAATGCCACAACCAATCCCAACAACTCCAACATAGGCTAGCTCACATTGAGCGCTTTTTTCCATACAACTGACTTTTTTAATCAATCGGCTTTTTTCTACAATTGGCTTTGCCTTTCTCCCTTCCCAACCCGTCAATCTCCACCCCCTTTTTTTTTTTTTTTTTTGGGGTTTGTGGAGTGGGGTAAAGTGGGGATTTGACATGGCATTGTTTAACACAGTAGGTAAAGAATCCTAAAGACAGATGCTGCAGATCCTAAGGAAAAATAACCAAGAACAAAAAAAAAAAAAGAAAAGGAAGAAACAAAAGGAGTGAGGATAGTGTTCAATACTTCAATAGTTCTAGACGGAAATAATTATAATGTATTCTAATATGAGTTTCAGGGCTTGCAACTGGAGCAACACCAGAAATATTCCATCAGTTTCACCCACGGGTAAGTTTTCGTACCATTTAGTTTCAAAGAAAGATTCCCATTTGACGGTTTAGGGTACGAGCAACCCACAAGGAGAGGTAGGAGCACCTGTGGGAGAGATCCAAGATTAAACAGAAGAGACATATGAAGCAGCACGCAGCTGTATCCAGGTAGGAACTGCTACCGAGAGTCAACCAGGACAATCATAGAAGGCCTCGATACTTGCCATACGGGCTTTGCTATTTATCCATCAATGTGAAAAGAACTCTGTTATGTTTTAAGACAAGCCAATCCCGGTGATACCAAACAGTTAACTCTCCCCCCTCCCCCCCTTTCCCATTATCCCAGTTTCCTGTCATTTCATATTTTTCTCAAATAAAGTAATTAAGAAGAAAAAGTTATTAAATAGGGGCAATATTTCCACTAATTCTGAAGAAAGTGCATGAAAAGCAATAAAATTAAGCAGTCTGCTTAAAAAGCTAAAATTTCACCTCCTCAAAACGGTTCTGGCGAAATGCCTGGTTGCCATTCTGCACAAGTTTACAAACATGATTGTATTGGTCCCACGGGAATGACCCTTCTCCTTCATTATCCTGTATTTCAATCAACATTCTTAATTTGAGATTCTTAGTAATAAGAAACCTTGTTGGAAGTTTCTCCACCACAAGTTGATGTAAAAAATCAAAATCTGTGATCCCTTAGACTTCATGGTCTGGGACTACTAAGATTCATCAACTTTAAAAAACAGAAATTCCAGCTGTCCATTAGTATAAATACTGAAGTTACATTCTGATACATAATTAGGGCACTAAACGTCCAAAGCAATTACTGCTACTCAACTGAGAATGTCAACAAGAAACTGTAACAATAAAATTCTAATATTTATCAGTACAATTTTGCATGCCTGTGGAAAACGAAAATAAACTAGAAGAGAAAGGATGAGAAGACACAAGTCAGTCTTCAAGAACAATGCATGGAGATGATTGGAGAAGGAGATAAAACATAAAATTTTCAATCGGAAAAATTCAACTTCCAAGAGACAAACAGGAAACTTCACCTAAGCTCAGCCAAACAGTTCTCCCAGTCTCCACGAGTAAATATTCCTGTTTTATCACCTTCTAAAACCCAAGCCAAACATTTAGAACTCTACATTCTAAGAGCTACATTGCCTTAGTAACCATACACTCCATGAATGAAACAAATCTAATAACTTCGAAAAACGAAAGTTTACTACATTTTCTCCCTATCCAATCACTTGGAATAAAAGAAATAAAAGAAAAAGTAAAAATCTACACGAGAAAACTCACCCAAATGTAATCCTCTACGTCGTCAAGCCCCTCCAGACCGAAACCCGACGACGACGTTTCGCCTGACATGGAGAAACCAAATCGGCGATCCCACAGAAACACCACGCGGAGAAATCTACCGAGAATTTAACGTGAGAATCGAAATCCAAACGGAGAATTTGAAGAGAGAACAAGGAGCATCGTGTTCCACTCTGTGTCCTTCGTTGCACACTCGGACCAAATTCCACTACGTGTTCTCTTTGCAGCTTTCCCGTCTCTCTTTCCCTGTCCAAATAAAAAGTGAACTTTTTGGATTGGGAGATCTTAGGGCCCGGTAGCTGTTTCCTCCGCTTTCAGTCCATTTTACACTTTTCATTTTTCTTTTTTTCTTTTTACAGTGGCGGGAGCCGAGAACACAGAAAAGCGCAGACTCCTGTGTATAGCACGTAGTAGGTACAAAGGGTGATCATAGCCGTTGAAAGAAAAGAACTTAGATTAGACATTATAAGACGCGCACGTGGAACCCTATCATTGGAGGAACTCTGTTATTTAACGTGGTGGTTGGTACACATACTTTTACCTACCTTCTTCCGCCACATCTTGACATTGGATTTGTGGCTATGATGAGCTTAGCCAAAGGCTAAAGTGGTCCAACGAGAAAACCTGTACCACGCTCTTCAAGTGCGCGTGCCACCACGATCCATTCATACTTTAAACAAGCCAATAATTTCAATATAGCCAGCAAGCAAGTATTACAATATTATATTACGAAGTTTTAACATTTTATAATGATTTCAATTATATTAATTTTTTGAAAAAATTATGATATGTAATAATTTAATAAAATTAATTAATAAAAAATTATTTATTTAAAAATTTCATATTACTATTATAATGATTAGAAAATATTTTTAATTTTAAAAAAATCGCATAACACATATCAGGTAAATAAATTTTTAATCAAAATAAAAAAAAATGTTATGTTATCAATCTTTCTGGCTATTTTCTAATGTTGGATAATCCACGAGCCCCTACTCGCGTGGTACTGTATAAATATTAAAATAAATAAAAATCGATGAAGTGGGAGTGTCGTGTGGGTTCTGTGATTCAAGTGGTGACGGAGACGGAAGAATGAGTTGGAGCCAGAAACAGTTTTACGAAATGAAAGCCGTCTGGATTCTGTTTGGAATCGGCAACCGTCAGAAGCCGTAGCCGCGCTCCCTTACACCTACCTAAGACAAAATTGTCTTTGTTCCCAAACAAGTTCTTAAGGCTCTTAAACTGAATCCATTGACCCTTTCTTTCTCTCCTTATCCGTTTGTCCTAATTTGCGAAATCAAGAGATATTATTATGGGCAATGAATGTTTGATGTGAGATGGTAGTTGATTTGTCTAAGATATACTGTCAATCTTTATTTTTATTCTAATTTTTTGCTTCGTTTTGTTTATTTTATCTATTTTTTATTTATATATAATTTTGATATATATTTTGTAATTTAATAATTATTTTTCATGATTATTCTTTTTAATAATGATTGTTATGTTACCTCAGTTTTTTATTGTTGTCATTTGAAAATATAATGGTAATTTAATTGATTTAGTATATTAGAAAAAAATTTTAAAAAAAAAAGTTATGCCCGTAATTGTAGTATTACCGAAGATAAGGATATTTTGGATTAGCTTATATCAAAATTTTTTAGGAGAAAAATAAAATAATATTTTTTAATTTATTTTTATATAATAAATTAAATTAAATTAAATTACTGTATTAATTTGTAATTATATTAAAACAAAAATAAAAAATAAATTTTAATTATTTATTTTGATAAATTATTACATATCAATATCTTGTTAAAATCTAACCTCAAGTTAACAAAAAGATCTTAATATTATTAATGACATTTTTTAAATTTATTTTGAGGTAACTATCATTTAAAACATTAAAAATAATTTTATCCTTAATTTTTACTTTAAACTTCAAAATAACTTCAAACAGATATTAATTAATAAAAATAAATTAAAAATTAAAGATACTTAAATTAAATATCTTGTACTACGAATATTGATTTAAAAATTATTATAAAAATAAAAAATATTTAAATTATCATCACAAAAATATAGTTTTTTTAAGTATTAAAAATATTTTTAAAAAAATTATTTTAAAAATTATATAAATAGTTTTTCAATCAAAAATTATTCAAAATTTAAAAAAAAAACTCAAAATAAAGTATAAAATTTATTCAAATTATTTTTTGTATTTTATAAATAAAAATATGTTTAATTTTTATAATAATTTAAATATAAATTTTCATTTGATTATTTTTCATCTATTATATTTTATTTGAATATATTGAAAATTTAAGATAAAAATTATGATTTTTTTAGTTTTAAATACTAAATATGTTTTATGTTTTTATAATATATAATATTAATATTTTTTTATATTAAAGAACAAAAATATAATTGATATGGGTAAGGTGTTCTTTTATAAATAAAGCCACAAATAGTGGATGGGCATCCACATCAATATAAGGACAAGGATTATCCTCACATTGCAATCCAAGTGGGAGCCTAAAATGGGAAGGAAACTATAATGTCACTCTCTTTTTAGTTTGTTTATCTCATGATAATTTAATTTCATTTTAGAAAGCAATTACATATCAAATTTAAATTAAACGACAATTATAAGTAACATCATGGAGACATTAATAAACTTAAACTTAGAGGGATTGAGATTTTTTAGGGTGGAAGCTTGTTTTGTCATCCAATTAACTACTTGTCTTAATCAAATTTGGAATCTACCACAGCCGTTTGCATCTCATATCTTCCATCTAGTCCCGTTGGCAGATTAATTAATTATAATTAAGATAAACTTAATAGGGTCAAATTATTGTAATTAATTCTCATATTTAATGATTATGGCATCTAACCCATTGGATCATTATGCATTATGGATATGTTAATTTGGATTAAAATAATAATATAATTTTAAAGCAAAAGTTTGAGAATATTAGTGAGTTAACCGACTTAATCATTGTTAGTGGAAGATTTCAATTATTCATGCTTTATCTATGGTTTGGACAAGACATTTTGATTTCATACATAACTAGCTTGTAAGGTAAATCAGAAATGCTCACTAACGATCTTTGCTCGTTAATTTGGGATTACTATTTAATTCATATCATAATCCTTAATTTTTATATATTTTTAATAATAAATAATAAAATTTAAATTATTTAGAATGAAATTATATTAAATTTGATATTTATTGTGTGTTATCAAACAAAATTCTATGTTTTAAAGTGACGAATAGAATTTTGTCTATTAATTTAGTTAAATTATAGTTTAATAAAAAATAAGAATATTTAAAAAAAAATTTAAAAAGTGACTTAAATAAATTTTATACTTTGTTTGAATTTATTTCTTAAATTTAAATAATTTTGACTCATAATTTTATGATTTTTTAAATTTTTTAATGATACAAATTTTAAAAATAATATTTTCAATATTTTTTAATGATATTGATTGAAATTTTTTTAAAATTTTTAAAAAATTTAAATCAAAATGTAAAATTTGTAGTTTTTAATAAAATCTAATTTAATCAAAACCATTTGAACATTAAAATTTATTTATCAAATTATTTATTATTGACCATAAATTAATTTATCTAAAATTAAAATTTTTTCCATATGTGTCTAATATATATTTAAAAAACTAAAAATTTCCCTTTTCATAAATCATTAGGAGTATAATCATCCATATAAATCGCTTTTGGGCTAGTAGCTATACTTAACTTAGCCATTAGTTAGGCCCCATGAAGACAACTCTAGGCCCAATCAACACTACCATTAGTGTCTAATTACCATTAATTGCCTTCTTAATCACTATCACAATCTTCAATAATCTAAACAATTAAGCCTAATTATTTACCATGAGCTTACCCAACAAAGGCATAAAAAAGAGACCAATAATATAACAAAGTACCTTTTGTATTTATCCAAATTCTTGAAATTGAAATTGCCGTTTAATCCTTCTGTTTGGTTTAATTTTTTATTATAAAAAGAAATGGACGGCTTAAGCACAAACCTATCCGAAATCAGGAAAAATAATTGAATTGGTTGATTGTTTTATCTTCTAATTGATAAGGGTCCCTATCCCAATAGATCCAAACCCAATTTGGCTTGTTGTGTCAACTAAAGATAGGAATTTGCCAACACAACAACTACCCTATTTTGGTGACTACCCATTTAAAAATTAGTAAAAATTAATTAATAAATAAGAGATTATAAAAATAATTAAGCTTGGAAAGAGAAATAAAATTATAAATCCCTAAAGTTTGCCCCAAGTTTTTGATTAAATTATGTTTATCACAAAAAAATTTGAAACTCATGATATAAAATTATGTTTGACAATCATTGGCATTGTTTTCATTTGCCTTACATTATATATAATATTAGTTTTAAATGTTACTGATACGATACATTTTTATTTTTAAAAAAATATTTATAAATACAAAAAATAAAAATTTTATCTATGATGATAAAATTTCTCGAGAGATTTAATATATTTATAATTTGATTATCTAAAGAATAAAAAAATAATTTTAATATTGTTAAATCTAATTTGGACCAATGATAATAATAATAATGCCTAATCAATTATGGCATTGGCCCACTAGAATTGTTTAATTATCCTAACTATTTGGGTATCTTTTTTAGATGTTTTGTCAATTTTTTATTTCCATACACATGGCTTGAAAAATATACATTTTTTAAATAGGGACCTTTGTAATGCAAACAAAACAGTTGATTAGGTAATTTTTGTCATTATAAACTCAAACAATAATAAAATTTTAAATCAATTAATTATAATATTTTATTAATAAATTTTAATTTTAATTTTATTAAATTTAATTTACATCTTGTTGATACCATCATATCTGTAAACGTTTAAAGTGGATCAATTACATAAAAAAAATTTAAAAGTAAAGTTTCAACGCTCATAATGTTGAAAATAATTTCTACATCAAAAGTGGATAAATTTTATAAAAAAACATTAAAAATAAAAATTTCAACGCAAATAATATTGACAATAGTATTTGAATCTAATATATATATAAAGATTAATTTTATTATCACCATCAATAATTGATTTTGATGGGAATGATAAATGTGTTATCTTATGGTAAAATATCAATTTTAGTACTTTAAGATTAACTCAAACTCAGAATAATTTTTATCACTTTTATAAACTATTTTTACTTAGTAATTTCATTCATTTGTAAGATTGTTGTCGGTCCATGGATTTATTTAATATTTTATTAAAATAAAATTTTATATATAAATAATTGCCAATTAATGGCACTTTTCGGGTTTGTTAAGCCAATAATTAATAACTTAATTGTTTTTATAGTAAGCTATTTTTAGTTGGAAGGTCAGCAAGGGATTAAGTTGACCCTTCACCCATTGAAAGCAATATTAGCTAATCTCTTATCTTTTTTTCCTTCCGACTTAAACAACCACATTACCACAATAAATAATTAGCTTATAATCATTTAAAAAATAATTTTTTATTTAATTAAAAAAGCAAAACGCCACGTCATACACAGAAGACTCTAACCAACCAACCATGTCCAAGGACTGCACACCGACCGCATGATAACGCGCCAACAGTGTTCCATCGTGGCCCATTGGGTCCCACGTGACCCAATTGCCAGACTCAAATTAGACTTAAATTGATAATAAATTGTAATACTGACAAAGTGGGGCCCTTCTTATCAATGGTCATGATTTGATTTGATGAAAAATGAAGGGTGCAGATGGGTCCTATTCTCATCATAATTACATATTATATTATTTAAAACTATTAAATTGTCCAATTTCTTATCCTTTTTCTTGGTGTTATTGCCAGTCGGTTTTAATTTTCTTCAAAGCTAAGAATCAATCACTTACCATGTGAAACATAACCCGAAAGGGAAGCTAAGATCCTATACTATGTTGAGGAAATTACCCCTTTTTCCAAATTCTAAGTAATTTTTGGTTCTATGCAATTTTATATTTTTTAGCTATTCAATCTTTCCTTTATAATTTTAATTATTAATTAAAATCTGATCTTCTAGATTAATTAATTAAGATCTTCACATAATTTAATTGCTTTTTAAGAATAATATTTTTTTAATTTATTTTGATAATCTAAAAAATAATAAAATAAATAAATAAAATCTTAATAATTTATTTTATTAAATCATTATATGTCAATATCTGTCTAAAAGTTCAATTCAAATCAACAGAAAATTCTGATTTGTTTTGAATATGATTTTATTGGATATTAATTTTTATTTTTTCTATAATGAATTATTTTTTATTTTAAAAAATTGACAAAAATAATTAAAGATATGAAAAGTTTAAGTGTTTGTTGATAATGATTGAAAGTATAAATTATTATTACTAGACACAAAATAAATAAGGATGAGAATTTGACAATAATAAAGTAATGATAGAGTGAATTAGAAGCATTTCCAAAGAGTGGCCTTTGCATCAAGAAGCAAGGGGAGGAGGGAGATGATGATTTCTTTGTGTTGAAATATATTAAAGATGAAGGCAATGGGTGTGATTTTCATGGTTCTCTTGTTGTCTTTGGCCAACTAAAATGGGAGAATTGGAGATAACAACAAGGAATTCCAAACGAGTACAATGGGGGTGTGTGTGTGTAAAAAACAATGAGCAAACAACAACTCCAACTCTGCATATTTGGTAGTTCTTAGTAGTTGGCCTATCCATTCAGCCATGCCCATTGGACTCTTGCTCAGCCTACCATAAAAGAGCGTGAGAGAGAGAAGAAAAAGGAATACCATCAAGGGAATTTCATAAACAGGAGGAAAGGCCAAGACTTTATCTGATTTGGTGTAGAATCCAGGATGATGGAAGAGAGCTTTAGAGTTCCGATGGAGAAAACAGGCAGGATCATCAGAAGATCAATCTACACTTTCCTGCAAAACTATCATTACTTTACCATAACCGCTGCTCTCCTTGCCTTTCCTTTCTCTGCTTCAATTCTCCTCTCACAGGTTTTTCTCCCGTCTTCATCTTCGCCTCTTCTGATGCTGATATACCATCGTCTCAAGAGCCTTTTCGATGCTGCGGGCTTCCCTTCCTCGTCTGAATTATTCACTGTTCTCAGTGCCAAGCTCTCTCAGACGATCTTTTCTGCAATCTTTACACTTCCTTTCGCACTTACCTTCTTCCTGCTGGCAAAAGCATCTGTGATTCAGGCTCTAAATCAGCAGAAATCAACGAGGACACCCTCCTTTTCTTCTGTCGTGTCCCTGTACAGCCCTCTCTTCCTCACATATGTATTCAACTCATTCCTACTCGTCTCCGCCAATGCATCAGCCTTCTCCCTCCTGTTCTTCGCTTTCAATTTCTTCTCAGGATTCGGATTTTCATCTTCCAATTTGCTCCTCTTCCTATCAGCTGCCGGAGCAGTTCTTTACTCAATTATTCTTGCCAATGCCCTCATAGTATGCAACTTGGGACTAATCCTGTCAGGAATGGAGAGATCAGGTGGGTATCTGGCAATACTCAAGGCCTGTCTGCTGGTACGCGGAAGAACTTCCACGGCCCTGTCCCTGGCACTGCCTGTCAATATTGCCCTGGCTGGAATCGAAGCCCTGTTCCAGTACAGGATCGTAAAACTTTACTATGCCGGTGATGGATTCTGCTTTTCCATGATCATAGAGGGGATGTTCATAGCTTATCTGTATGCAGTATTTGTTGTTCTTGATACCATTATCAGTTGTATGTTCTTCGAAACCTGCAAGACAGGCTACTGGATTGATCAGGAAGACAGATACGCCTACAGGATTGAAATCGCAGAAGACGACAGGGACACTCACAAGAACTTCAAGAATTCAGTAGAAATTCCATAGAGAAGATTGGTCAATATTGTAGCAGACAAGAATGATCAACTACATTTTTTCTCCAATTCTCTGGTATGCGCTGCCATTCAATTGAATTCAACAAAATGTATCTGCGAGTTTTATTACTGTTGCTTGAAAGGAAATCAGACAATTTGGAGGACATAAACAACCAAAGTGCCAGGCGAACTGGAGGAGCACAAGGGGAATAGTTTACAGCATTGTTAGCCAATTTGTTTTTCAGACAGGATTGTCAATACTGTTATACACATATTTTATGTTCTGTAATGAAAGACAATAAGGTAAAACAAGATATGTACTGAGTTTACGTGTTCTCCAATGTATATGGAAATACAAAATGTGATTACCCATAAATTCATATAATCATATACCAAATCACCACATCATCCAAGTAGATTTTGCTCTAAACAGTAAGCCATGAATGAGGACTCAGAAACTGTAATCCACTGGAAGTGATAATAAAAAAGAAAATCTAAAGCAAGAAAAAGACAAAGTCCCCCGTGAGCATTAATGATTGCTAGATTAATTGGCGAGTGAGATGCCTTATTAGAGGGTTGAATCTAGCTCGCTATAATTGACTAGTTACCAACTTTGTAGATGCTTCGCAATTGTTATCATTGTTTTAAGATCGTGATCGGATAATTGTAACGGAAAAATGTTAGCTGAGATTGATCCCAAAGCATGGGGATATAAGTGACAAATAGCCTGAAGGAGAAGTAATTATGTGCTGCCATCATCAAGTAAGTTTCCGCATGGGGCAGCTTCCTAATCCTAGTTTAGGAGACACTCATTTAGAAGAAAAAGAAATCAAAGCAAATTCTCTCTAAGACAAAAGAGAGATCATTGACATGCTTTAATTAGAATACAGTGCTCCTTACTTACGTGTAAGATTGACTCATGAATATAAACAAGGAGTATCATACTCAGGAAAAATTATATGAAGTAAGAAGTAGTCGATGTTATTAAAAAGTAATGCCATCATTTGACCAAGTAGAGAAGAAATGTTTATCAAAGTTTCACTGGTTTGAGGAAGAGTTGTTGGAGTGATCCTTTTCTCCGGCCGCTGAAGGTGAAAAGAAAAACGATTAGGTCCACAGTTTTACTCTAAAACTAAGTAATCTTGTAATCTTAACTTCAAGTTGACCAGAATGAGACAAGTCGGCGGACTTGATTCAAATTCTTAGGGCTCAAGTTTCTGTGTGCCATCATATAAATGCGAACAAGTTTCACAAATGCTTAAATATAGAAAAGTGGGCTTCCCTATTGTGTGCCTTAACAATATGTATGACATAAAAGAAGAGAAAGACTCTGATAATCGTGCAAAACAAAATATGGCTACAGAATGTAAAATCAATCATTTACCAATCTCTTTAATCAATATTACAACATTGCAACTTCAATGAGAATTGAGAAGGCTGGCACTTTTGTTAGCACAAGTAGGGCTAATCTTCAAACCAATTGGAAGAATCTTGTAAATTAACAACAAAGGCAATACTCTTTAAAGAGCAACGACATCCTAAAACAGAGATTAGAAAAGAAATGAAACTATAGCATTTCGTGAAACTATACTTTCATTGAAAAATGAAATGAAAGAAACAAGCAGCTTCCAACGTGAAGCCTATATATTAGGGTTATATTACAATTACACTAAGAGAAGGCCTGAGTCCTAATTGCTATCTCAACCTGACCAAACCTATACAACACTCTTACCAGATGGGCTCCTATCAAAAATTTTCAATTAGAAGAAAGAGGGGTGGAGAGAAAGACTTTTATGGTACAAGAAAAAAGAATTGAATTCTAAGGTAAGTGGAGGGTTAGAGCTTTGTACACGTTTTCATGGTACAGTGGGACTTCATGCTTTACAATCCCATGGGCATCCGCTCTGGTGCTGAAAAAATTATGCCAAACGAATGACAAAATCCAAAACCAACCAAAAGTTATACTGCAACTTTCACCTGGCCTGAGACTACAAAACTGCTTCTGAAAATGAAGCCCGAGTAACCAAATCCCTCATCCCAGTAAATCTTGTCACGAATCATTCTGTTCAGTAGACTACCACATATTTGGTGAAACGAATTCTGGTCCAAAGTGCAATGTGAAGGATTTCTTGCCCCATAATCAATGGATTCTATAGCATCCTCTCAAAGCATGTGTAGCCAGGCCTTTTGAGGTTTAAGGTCTGCATTGCCTAATAGCTCTTTGATTACATCATCTCGGAGGCTTGCCATGCACATGCACCAATAAGAGAGACTGGAAAGCTTCTTACCAGTCCAACCAAGCAGCACTTCTAGCTGTCAATCAATTAAAAGCATTGCAGCACACCTGTCCGCAGCAGGATCGTAATTTCCTCAACAGAGGTAGAGAAAAACCAATTTTCAGCTATCTCCTGTTTTTTTGGTAAGGTTGATTCCCTTTGCCTTCACCATCTCTGCCTCCTTCTCAGCTTTCTTCTTCTCCAATTCAGCTTGTTTGCAATTCTCTTCATGTGCTTTTCGAAATAACCTTATAAAATTTAAGAGGGTTGCAGTAACTGCAGTGATTCATACAGTTAGCTATGACAAAAACAGCAGTATCCTCATACAGAACAAACAAATGACTAGCAGATATGTCAACTTGAATTCTCTTTTACCAAATAATAAACAGAGAATGGGGCTAGGATGCAGTCAGAAAATTATGAGACTCCGTTTCCTCTCCCCTTTTCCCTCCTCTCCCTGCTAGTTCCATCATTTGTTTAGTGTAACTACTGTTAATCCTCCCTTGAGGAATCAGAGAATCACAGCCTTGCCCTCATAACCTTCGGTCTTTTTTAGATAATTGTTTTTCTTTATCAGAGGACTATTAAATAATCACGCAAACTTCCCTATCTTTTCTTCCTCCAAAATATTCCTTCCTTACTCATTCCCCTCCTCAAACCCAATTTACCAAGTTTGATGGATTTCCATACAGTTATGGCCCCACTTCTTAGATTAAGCTAAACAACAACGAAGTCAAGGAAAATACAAGGAATATTGAAAATTTATCTAAGACACAAAATTTACCTAGTCATTTCAGCAAACTATGATAAATAGGAAAGTTATTACATCCACAGCCTACCTTGCTCAAATGGGCAACGCGCGGGATCCTCACCAAAATATAGTGCGAGTGCATCTGCATTTCTACCCTGTCCAACACAACAATAATTAAAGACATAACTATCAACATCACAACTGCCTTGGCTTAGGGTTTCGAACAGAGAGTTAAAAAATTCAAGGGAATTACCACCACAGAGTATAAATTTGATACAGATGCCACCTCTGTCTCAGCAACAGAAACGAATCCTTTCAATGTCTAAATTAGGGGGGAAATAGATGAGTTAGGGCTCCAAGAAATGACACCAAGAATGAAAATCCAGGGGAGAAACACA
This sequence comes from Moringa oleifera, assembly GCA_021397835.1. Taxonomy (NCBI): domain Eukaryota; kingdom Viridiplantae; phylum Streptophyta; class Magnoliopsida; order Brassicales; family Moringaceae; genus Moringa; species Moringa oleifera. Next base: position 5,261,040 of record JAJFZO010000344.1, on the reverse strand, counting down.
AACAAAAGTGTTTTCTGTGACATAGAAGAATGCAATGATTAATCTATTACAAATTCATGGACAATCTGATCTTTGTTAAATGCAGATGCAAGTCAATTTACCCAAATCAAATACTTTAGAACTGCGAATCAGATTCATTTGGCAAAAGGTCGACTTAGAAGTCTGATAAATTCCTTTGTCTCTCCTGGTAGAAGTAAGAGAAGAACATATTAAAGACATGTAGCTGAGTTCCCCACACACAACAACCCCACCTCCCTCCCCCCCCCCAAAAGACCCCTTCTTTTAAAAATGAAAAAGTCAGGCATTCCAATTTATGCACCAAGCCTGGTAGACATTATTGCTGGACCAGTAACATGGATTGCTCCATGAGTAACATTATCAGTATCCACTTCACCACCCCCCCCCCCCCCCCCCCCCCCCCCTCCTTTTTTTTTTTTCTGAAACTAAATGTTGTCTTCAAAATTTTGAAACAAGAAAAGAGATTCCCTAGCAAAATACTGTTACACTGTTTCTAAAACTAAACGAATAAGAAAAGTTTTCAAAAGTAGAAGTAATACATTGAGTATAATATCCAATTAAATAGATAAATTACAAATACAAAATTTGATGATATATTAAATTAAATATATATATATATATATATATATATATATTAAGTATATATAATATGTAATTATCACATAACAAAACATGTTATATACTAAGGAGTGAACTAAACCTGGTTTAAGGTCCTAATTTATTGAAGAAAGCAAGTTACAGCTTGGACTTGCATGTTCTGTCACCAAAAACATTTTTTATAAATAATGTTGGAAACAGAAAATTTTTGTTTTTTCACTTCTGTAACATGGTTTTTCTTTCCAAAATGAACAAAAACTTGTTACCAGAATATCTTTTATATTTGCTTTGATTTCTGGGAGAAAAAGTAAAAAGGAAAGATGTCAAATCAAATTGTCAGAACTCGAATAGACCAGAATAGTCAAGCATGATACACCAATGATCTAAATGTCCAAAAGCATTATGGCAAAAGCAAGTTGGCGGATATTTGCAGTTTAAAGGAATCTTTTCACCATAAATATCCATTACTATTAGTAAGGCGAACCTAAAAGAGATCAGTAGTCTCAAAAACCAATGCAATTTGAGACACACAAAGATAATGTATCTCATTTCAAACCAGAAGATTTGGAAGCAAACAAAATATGTACTCTACATTTTCATTTGGCTGGCCACTCAAATACTAGAACACCATATATGCATGCCACATATAACTCCTAGTATGTTTACTGAACTGCCTTCGATTTGTTGGAGTCAACTGTGTCGCCTTAATGACACAAACTCTAGCAGAATTTATTCACTTGCCCAAGTCTCTGAAATTGTCCCAACTTTATGCTTTAATTGAATTTCTCTCATGAAGAAAACTCAAGATATGTTTATCTAAACCAAATCTGAAAAGTTAAATGAGTTAAAAGAATTGAGCAAGAGCTTTACATATAAAATATATTAATCTATAGCCAATATATAAATTTTTTAAAAGCAAAAGGTCAGAAAAATATAACCACATCATGGAAAAAATTGCACGTCACAATTTGAAAATAAAAAATAGTTGGTGAAGCTACCATACCTTACGGAAAATATCAGACACAGGACCATCATTTTCAGATGCAACAAGCTCCTGCTTCACCTTTTCTAATCCCTTGATTATAGCTTGCATTTCTTCTGCTAAAGACTTCAATTGGATCTGTAAGGAAAGAAAATCCAATCTAAATATCTTTTAACTGCATTGTAAAAGATAAAAGAAGACACTAGAAGCAGATGAAAACCTTAGATGCTGCTTCAAGGCTAACAAGATCTTGGTGGAAATCTAGCAGTGCTGGTGCCTTTGAAGCAAGGACCTGACAAACACAAACATTATGAAGTTTGAATATCAAGGTAGTGTGGTAATTTCCATTTAAGTCCAAAACAGTAAAGAATATCAACATACAAGCTGAAAGCGACACCAATCTAGCAGTTTGATACATCCCACCAATAACTTCTCCACTATAAAGTGCACACCATCGTCCACTAATAAAGCATTACTGAATAATCAAGAAATTGGTTCCCTTTTTCCTCTGCATTTCATCATAATTCAAGTATGTGGCAGACAGCAACTTTGCTTAATGACAGCTATGCCAATGCAATTTCAGTGAAAACCCATTTACACACCCTTTTATCCTAATTGACTGTGCAACCATGGAAGATCAAACTAAAGTTTTTTATGATCTAGAAAGAGACTACAGACAAGACTCCACTTCAAAATTGATTGAAGATATCTTTCCAAGATCAAATTCAAAGCATTTGAATGCTCAAAAGAAGCACTTCAAGTAATGAATATAAAGGATTCTGTAAAATATATTGGGAAAAAAAAGTGTTTGTTATCAATCATACAATAATACAGAAATAATTAAGACGAAATTTCTAAAGAATATTACTTAAAAAAGAGTGACAAGAAAAGATAGAAAATTTTCTTTACAAGAAAGTTATCAAATATTGTAAATAAAATAATTTCATCACTATTTCAGTTCCAAATATTGTAAATAAAAAAACAAATTCTTCGTCCGAAACTCAAGAGATATCAATGGAAGTAAGAAGAGAGAAAAAAGCAAGTAGAATTATGGGAAGAAAAGAAAAGAAGTAAAGGAGAGAAGAGAAGAGGAGAAAGAGAAGAAATAAGCTAAAAAAGCAAAAAGAGCAAAAAAAAGAGGAGAACCAACTCCTTATTTTATTAACCAAAACAATTGTCCCCTAAAACCCCAGAGCAGTTTGCTTCAGTTGCTCTTTGTAGTACCAAACACGGTTAACACAGGAAGGAAATTAGATCTAAACTTAATCAAATCCTAATCAAGAAAATTCTGATATCCTATTTCCTTAGTCATGTTGCTAAAAGTTTCCAATACTTAAAATACAACAGAATCTATAAGTTTAGTCTTCTAAGGCTGTGTTCTTTGATGCCTAAGTTGGACACAGGTAAAACTGTGCTTCTAGAAAACATGAAGCAAGGCATTAATCTCTGCAAAGCATGCTCAAGATAATAATGCAGAAACCAAAAAAGATTGCCAAAATTTCAAAGAAAACATCAAAATGATAGCCGGAAAAGAAATGTCTACTCATGTTGTTTCTTTTCATACAAACTTTATTTGACAATACAAAATTTAAGAGGCAGAGGCTCCACAAGTTCTGTGGATTGGGTCCAGTCCTGCAATATGTCTTTATGGACTTACGATATCAGAAATGAACCTGTTTCTCCAAAACTCACAGCAACTACTCCCTAAAAGCACCTCCGGTTGTCATAATAATCCTTTAAAGATTAAACCTAGACCTGATCATGGGCTAAGTTGATCTATGCATGCTTCTTAGGATTTGTTTGACTCTTGCAGGGAGTGGCCGGGCATATCATTTAAGGACCAATTGAAACTTCAACATATTCATAGGTTCAGGAAATAAGGCCAAAACTTTTTAAGAATCATCTGTTATACGCCATTAATTTTAAAGCAGGTAGAAATCTTGTCTTGATCTAGTAGGAAAGACCATTATCCAGGGGCCAGAACATGCATTTGCCCTTGGTCTTTATCATGTTAGGTTTTCTATTGAGATTATATGGATAAGAAACCCGAAACAAACGAGATAATGATTTTGAAAAAAATAGAGGATGTTTAGATTCTTTTTTGACAATCGCCTCAGTTTTTTTGGCCACAAGCTTTCATTTACCAATCTTTTCGAAATTATATCTTTGAGAAATGCCTTCAGTTGTTTGCTTTGTGGGAGTTCTAGTGGTAATGGAGTTCATGCAGTGAATCAATGCTTAGGTTGCATTCAACATAAGTTGTTTGATTTCCATAACATGAAGATTTTACAGCCAAAAGAATGAAGGGACAAAAGAAGGTGGAGAACTCCACCAAGAAGGGCACTGGGGGTCCAACATGGGTCCAACACCATGGCTGAGCTTGGGTCAGAATGTTTCTTGATTCAAGGCTGCGGTCTATCCTGGACTTCCAATTCAAGTTGTCATCAAGATCTTAGATTCCTAGTCTTATGTCTTTAATCATCATTAACAAAGCTTTCAATTTCAAGTTTATAATGCTTTTACTTAGGATGAACCCGTCAACAAAAAGCATAAACTTAACCTAGGTTTTGTAGATGTTATCAGAACCAACATTGTTCTGTTTCCCATGTGCTTACCATGTAAACCAAATTCTGAATAAAAAATCTTCTATCTGGAGAGCAAAAAAGAAGTTATAATTTTCAATTCCATTTCAAGACGAGAATCTAATAACCATACCTTGCAAAGATAATGCATCAGGGTCATCTTGTTGTTTGAAGCACGTGTATCAGTGAGTTTCAAAAGACTGTCAAGTTTAAATCCAACTGCAGAGCCTGCATAAAAATAGGAACAGCTTGCACTTTAGATCCAGATATATAAGTAGCTAACAATAAGTTCATTGATTTCACTCTCAAAGGTACCTCATACACTGTAGATGATAGAGCTCATTGAGTTCTAAGTGTTCCAAATGAACTTAATGGAACATCACTAGATTCTACAAAGTTTCCTGAATACATCTAGACATCCATAAAGCAAAAGAAACTGGGCATTTTGCTTATAAACCCAATCTTTTGCTTGAATACTTTTCCTAGAAATGCAAGTTACCCAAAGTCTTGCCAAGAAGTCATCAACCGATACACCAAAGTATTTGAAATCAATCATAAAAAACCAGAACCAAATTTCACATGCACCATTTTCCATCGGCTTACAGCCACACAGTCACTTTTGTGCATCAAATGCCTACAAGACTTAACCTAGCATTAAATTATCTGTTCTCCATGTACATAATAGTTAAAGAGCTCTCATTCTGAATAATCATATCTACTAAGGACACCAGCATAAAGATGATGCATTTGCTGAAGCGAGACTAAAATACACAATGATGACATTTCAACATGCTCTGAACAAGCTAATAACTTACACACACAACAAACAAAAACCAACCCTCCTTCTTTAAAAAAAGAACAGAAAAAACTTCTAAACTAGTGAAAAGATACTTACCCCTAGCAGTTCCCTGGTTCAGTGTGTTCCCAAGATAAAGAATTTTTTTCATGATTTCTTTCAGTTTTTGGGAATGCCGAACCTATCACACATAAAAAGACCTAAGGTTAAAAGGAATGCATACGAACTGCAGAGAAGGTTTCAGTGTCAATAGGAACTATACCTCTTCACATGCAGAATTTACAGTATTTAAACTCTTCTTAAATTCTGATATCTGGGGAGGGGGAAAAGGTCAGAAACAAGACAATGTACAGAAAAATGGGAGGGAAAGAAATCAGGTTGAAAAGAAAAACCTAATAAAGAGAATCATAAATTTATCAAAATCTGACTAACAATGCAGATACGTCAAACCTGAGAGCCAAACTGAATCTTGAAAGAAAATACTCTGAGTTTTGACTCAACTCGTGGCACCTTCATAAGCTCCAGAAAGAACTGCATTAGAAATTACAAATAAGTAAACTACAAATGCAGGAAAATATAATCAGTCACAAATAACTTAACATACAGAATGGGTGACAAATTCCCCAAACAGTACAGACACCATGTATCAACAAAAGTAAATAGAAGCCAACACATGCTCCAATGTAATGTATAATGATCACCATGAACAGCATTATCCGAAACTTGACCATGAAAAGCTTCCTTTATCAAAATGCATAATTAGTGAGACCTCAAAAATCCCAGGCAAACTACTCTCTTCATTTTCCTCCCAAGGGTGGGTCCATGTTTACCATAATAAGTTCACTCTTCATCAAATCGAACTAGCTTCACTGTTCATCTAAACTAAATAACTTCAATTTTCCTCTAAGGCAAATAAGTATATAATCTGACCATATTGGTATTTCTTTGGCATACATACAACTGAATAGAGCAAGCTCTATTGTTACCATGAAGGGGAGCTACAATAACCAATGAATCTCTAGGAATCAAACTACAAACTAAAGTAATACTTATTTCAAATGCATCTACAGTGAAGTAGGACATCACCTAGTAAGATGTCTCTCAGGGTTGGAAGCAATCAATTCCTTTAAAACTTCTGAAGAATTTTATCACATCTCAAACCCCACACCCACTTTGGCAAAGATAAGCAATAAGCAGTACCCTAGGAAAGAAGAAATAATTTGCCTAGTGATCAAGTACTTAATATTCTATTCAGAGCACATTTTGGGAGTAACTCCTTGCATCATCTTACAAGATATTGCTGTATTTTGATGAGACAAATATGACAAATAATATTAACTTCTCCTAACAGGAAAACAGGTGAAATTCCTTCAAAAGATAGGGTAATTGTGTGAATTATAATAAGTCATTCAAATGAAATGAAAGAACGAAAATGTGGGGAAAAAATTAGATTAACCTAAAAAATTGGATATTCGGCCAAGAATAAAAGAAAAAACACAAAAGTTTGCAGGAATTAGTATAAGCAAAAACCAACCCATAATATTAGTCAAGCTGGTAAATTCGGAAATTGTTTTACTCAACACATGAACAAGGCAAGGAGCTCTATCTTCATTAATATTGACAATAATTTTTTTCCAGAACCAGGAATAAAATTAAAATTCCTACAATGATCCATAGGCTTCGTAACAGTTCCTTAAACCTCATCACTGCACCAAAGTCTCCAGATCTTGCTAATTTTCCCTAATGGTGTTGTAGGTGCACATCCTTGGCACATGAATAGTATGTAAACCAGTTCTATCAAAAAATGATTAATATAAAAACCAGAATATTTCACACCGCTTACATAAAGGAAAAAGGAGGGAGAATAGTGAACATAATTTACTTCAGAGCAAGATTAACATCGAAACGTCTTCAATGGCCTTCTATAAGAAGCTCATTCCCAACCCAGAAGAGAAATGAAATCATATATAATTTAAAAGGACTATAAATCAAGGATGACTATTTTGAGCCCGTTTTACATATTTACTAACAAAACAACTGTTCTATTTGTCAAGAAAAATCTAAACGTCTTATTTGCCAACTCCCCCTCCCCCCCCAAAAAAAAAAGGAACAACAGATGGGTCAGCATAAGAATATCATTTATAGTCACGATGGATATACATAGACAATATAGTAATGATTGGTATATATCGCTCGAACAAATATATATTCATTCAGCTTTTGCCAAGTAATGGGATTGAGTTGAGTCCAGAAAATGACAAAGTTCTCAAGATTGCATTTTATTAGCATACAAAAAATAATAGATATAGTGGCAATAAAACTTCTGTAGACCTGTTCACACTTTCCCAAGTTCTCCTTGTCACCAGTATAGCCCTACAGTCAAAAGAAAATCATAAAAAACAAAATAAATAAAAAATAGAAAAGATAAAAGATAAAAGAAAAGGCAGCGGCAGGGATTAAGCCTATACTGATAACCAACTATATGTGAAAAGGGTACCATTTAGTGGCTAAATTCACAAAAAATGGAATTACTATTTATGTCAAAGCTTCACCTTGAGAAGTTCCATCTCCTCCTTTGTAGGACAAAATTTTATGAGATTGTCCACCTGATCAACATCTAATACGGAGTCATCCATTGCTAGGACTGCAGCCTGGGAAAAGGCAGATAGGGTTAGCTAAACCCAATCTAACAATCTTCTGTTTTTGACCCCCTTTTCTAGACGCAAAAAAGAAAAACGAAATATATATAATGTGAGAGAAAGCTCCATTTCCAACTTCCAAAGGATTGCCAAATTTCATTCAGTCCAGCATAGCCCCTCGGAGTCATCCAACTTTATTAGCATGTACATGAAATTCTATATAATGCTTTAATATAACAAACTCCTTAGTTATAGAACACAACCCCTCTATATGACAAAAAGGGAAACAAAAATAAACTTCTCATTATCCTATTCCCATTGAGAATTCACCATTTCAAACGCCAAAGAGATAGATGATTTATCCAGCTCACCATCATATCAGGAAGAGGCATCTTGACTTTTGTGAGCATAATTTCTGTGTTATTGGCTCTTCTCAAATCAATCTACAAACCATCGGAAGAAAATTCATCACTTCTGACAGTAGATAAGTGAGGACAGAAAACCAAGATTGCATCATGAAGATTCTATTACAGAAGTTTCTAGAGGAACAAGTTCCACTTCAACCATCAATGACAGAAAGCAGCATAGGAGAAGACTGGAAGAGATTAAACATATATCATCAGATCATTTGTTTCAGTACAGATTTTCATTGCATTTATCGTGTGCACATATTTATTTGTCAACAAATAAATGAGTTATCAAGCCAGCAGCGTGTAAAAGATAAACATTTATCCATAAACTAATTTGGAACAATTCTCATTGCAGTCATCCCTGCACATCATTCTTTGACAACCATAAACTGAGTTACGAAGCTAGCATTGATAAATGATACACAATTAACCAAAAACTAATTTCAGATGGCTATGAATTTTTTTCCACAAATAATAATAATAAAACAAAACAGAGCATAAGTCCATCTGAAGCGTAGGTTTTGCACTCCCTTTTTCTCGCAGCAAATAGCTTCAGGAATAATGAGGAAAGCGAAATACAGCTCATCCTTGGGACAATAGGAGCATACATAAGAGAAAGCTGAGATGAACACAATATAGGTGTATGTCTGTGTATGAATATGAACTATTGACCAAGGAAGCACAGTAATCTGTAGCGTGTGCAGAATATATGATGAAAATAATCACAAAGGACAACAAACAATATTATTTAAGTGGAATAATAGTTTGCAGGAAGTTTATTTAATCTAGCAGATTTTGTATGAAAACCCTATAAAAGGAGGAAACAACTATTAATTGTCTGATATCCTTCCATTACAAAGGTTACACAATGCAATGTGCTTCTAGCTATAAAAGGAAAGTGAACTCTAAACTCATTTTGCAAAATTTTCGGCCCACATAATGTTTTATGCTTATCAACTTCATTCAAGGTTCTATTGCGAGTCTCAAGCCAAAAGTTCTGTTACAGTAGAACCTAAATGTATCTTAAGTTAACTTTGCCTTTTCTTCACCAGAGAACATCAAGTTACGATGTCTGGCAGGAGTAAAGTAGCATTGAAAAGAACTGCAAGGAAAACCAAGAGCAACTACATTAACAAGACATTGATTACTTGAACTTAATAATGAAGTAAATTTCAGATTACCAGGTGGACTTTGTCTGTTTTGGATCCAGCAGACTTTCGTCGCCCAGATTTACCTCCATCAGCAGGTTTTGGGACTGTAGCAGAGAAAAGGGTCTCTAGCTCTGACACATCAAATTCTGGTGCACTAGGAGGAAGTAACAACAACAATTAAAAAAAAAGGAAAATATCGAAACACAAAGTAGTAGCCAAGACAACAGTTCTTTGGTGCTTAAGCAAAGATATTTTAACAATGAGATAAAAAAATAACCAGCATTTGAAGTTGATTACATTTGCGGTTCTCCATATCTTTGCAATTCCTCCCATAAGCTTCCTTGTAATGCCCTTGTTACCTTGCTCCAATGCAATGGCTTTAAAGAAGATCTTCGAGGTGCGGTCGCCCCCATTGCAGGACGTGAAAGCCCACGCCCTCTTCCTGCAGGGCCTCTTGCATCAGCTGCAGCTCCTTTGGCACCAAAAGGTGGAGGTGGAGGAGGTCCACCACCTGGAGGTCTAGGAGCACCAGGAGGAGGTGGAGGAGCACGACCTCCAGGAGGTGGGGGTGGAGGTGGTGCTCCCAGTCCTCTACCCATAGGTGGTGGAGGAGGAGGTGGTGCTCCCAGTCCTCTACCCATAGGTGGTGGCGGAGGAGGCGGTGCTCCCGTTCCTCTACCCATAGGTGGTGGTGGAGGAGGAGGGGCTCCACGCATTGGAGGAAGTGGTGGAGGTGGTGCACTACTCCTTGAAGGGGGAGGGGGAGGGGGAGGTGGGGGTCCACGCACTAGGGGAGGTGGTGGAGGTGGAGTTCTTTGCAATGGTGGTGGGGGTGGAGGAGGTGGAGTTCCATATAAAGGTGGTGGGGGTGGTGGAGGTGGAGCCCCATGTGTTGAGGGAGGTGGAGGCGGTGGAGGTGGACCCCTATGAGCTGATTGAGGTGGTGGAGGTGGAGGTGGTGGAGGTGAAGCTCCAACATTGGACAGAGGAGGTGGAGGGGGTGGCGGCGGTGGCGGAGGCGGTGGCAACGCATGAGTGGGCAAAGGTGGGGGCGAAGGTGATATTTTGTGCGCAAAAGGAGGTGGCAAGGGAGGACTAGGAACTCCGCATAGAGGCGGTGAAGGAGATGGTGGGGGAGCCAATGTTCCATTAGAGAGTGGAGGTGGTGGAGAAGGAGTTGGAACACCATGCCTAGGTGGTGGGGGTGGTGGTGGAGGTGGAACTCCATGCGAAGAAGAGATAGCTAATGGAGAAGGTGGAAGGTGAAAAGTAGGAACCTCAGCTTCAGCTTCAGCTAGCTTTAATGTTGTCATCATACTTACAAAAGGAGGAGGAGGAGGAGGGAGTGGTGGTGGTGGTGGTGGTGGTGGTGGTGGTGGTGCCGATGGAAGAGGTAGAGTTGGTGAACTCGTCACTAAGGTAGATGCAACTGAAGAATGACTAGTGTTCCAAGGTGGTGGAGGTGGAGGTGGCGGTGGAGGCAACCCTATCCCAATACTCTGCCTGCTAGATGCAAAAAGAGGTGGAGGTGGAGGTGGTGGTGGAGGGGGTGGAGGAGATTCAAAGTCCAAAAGCATCTCATTACTCTGCCTATTTGTTGAAGGGAAAGGTGGAGGAGGAGGGGGCGACTCACCTACTTGCATAGAAGGCGAAAGTAATGAAGATGACTTGGGTGGGGGATGTGGAGGTGGAGGGGGAGGTGGAGGTGGAGGTGGAGGGGGAGGTGGAGGGGAGGGTGATGGAGAAGGAGGAAGAGAGACAGTGGGCAAATCTTGCTGTGGAGAAGCAAATGGTGGTGAGCAAAGTGGAGAGGGACTACGCATCTCTGGTGCTGAGACCGACGCCTTTAGAGAATCCCCTTTACGGCTGTTAAGTTTGGTGTCAGCATCCTTTGAGGCAACAGCATCAGACATACAGGAAAGAGAAGCTGACTTTACATTTGCACTTGCATTAGAATCCTTGAAAGAAGAACTGATGGCAAGTGCAGGTGGTGCACTGTTATATCTTGATGGTGGATATGATACATGCATGGAACTAGTATAAGAGCCTTTGTTAGGAGGGATCCACCGAGACACAGCATTTGGCTTGGCTAGCCTTCCAGAAGCACCTTGAGGTTCTTGTTGCTTGACCTTCTGTTTGGCTGTAACTGTATCTGCAGCTGATTTTGTGTTCGATGCAACTTGTTTCTTTGGAGCAGCTTGGATCACTTTCTCAGATTTCTGTCTATGGACCCCAGCATTTGATTTTTGCTGCAAGACTTTGGGTTCTGCATTTTTCTGTATAGCAGTGTCACCTCCATCATCTTTAGGTTGAACCTCTTCTAATTTGCTGCAAACATCTTCTGTCACCTCTTTGGTTTTATTGTTTCCCTGCATATCACCAGCAACCACCTTTGAATCTAACTTGACATCACCATCATCTACTGCAATGTCTTTCACTGCATTAATATCAGAATCCACCTCCCCATCTAACCTGTATTTCACATCATCCACAGTAATGTCCTTCACTGCATCAATATCAGAATCAAGCTTCCTATTCTGTTTATTATTTGAATCATCGGATGTACAATCTTGAAATGTATGAGGATCCACATCCTCTTTCCACACTTCTTTATGCTCTACATCAACTAAAGTACTATCCTGAACTACAGATTCTCCCTTTCCTTCCTGTCCATCTACTACATTGCTGAAGATCTCTTCCACCTCAAAAAATTCCTCAGGTGAAGTACTTTCTGTCTCATTACCATCTTCAGTTGCCATGACTGTTGTGAGATTAGGCACAACAGCATCAGCATCCGTAAAAAGCACCTGGTACAAATATGAGTATGCATTCAACTCCTACAGCTTCAGAAAAGGACATTGACAGAAGAAATATAATAACCTACCTCTGCTCTAAAATCCTTTGGAAACTGGTCTTTGGCATCCCACAAAACATCTATTTCATCACGGTTGAGTATCAAAATATTTGCCCGTACAAATGCTGTGTGAAACATAACTCTGAACATCATCTCCTCACGAACCAGATCGTCATCCAAATGGATACACTCAAGAACAACATCCCCTTGAATACGACAATGTATATCTATCTTCACCAAAGCGCACTCTTCCTGCAGTGAAAGTTAACAAGAAGAAGAAGACTTCAAAAATTGACTGCTTCATCTTACAGTTTCAACTGTGTGAGTTAGGCATTACCTGTTGGTAGTGATGAACATGTTTTTTTGTCTTTGAAGTTGAAAAGAGAAGCTTAGAACTTCTATTGGCCCTTATCTTGGGGTCCTGACCATAAACACGTATAACTGGCCTGCAACCTTTTCCCCCGTCAAAAAATGGAAGGACTCTAAGTATCAGACAATCCAGAAGTAGAGGGGTATCTGAAGGAGGCCAATCAGAACCCAAATTTCTTCTAGAAATGTACTGAAGATATCTCATCTGGGAAGGCTGTGGGTTTAAGGGAGACAAGAGATGGAGAAGTTCCTTAGGAGCTTGCTTGTAGACCATTTCAAGAGTCTTCTGCTCCCCATTGTATTGTTTCCGGTACAACAGTAGACCTGCAAGCATGAATGCAAGCACAGGCCACCCTCCTCTCTCGCAGTGCATCAAGAGCACATTCTGCTGCCCCTCCAAGGACAACCAGCTTTCACTCGATCGAAGGAAGTGGTGGATCATCTCTAACGGCAACAGTGGACATCCCTCATATTGCCGGGGGTAATCCATAACTGTCATGTCATATTGAGACAATATGTCTGAAATTTGACTCCTCCTCTCCCCTTCCCTAAAGTTAAACACCATGAAAGATGCATCGGGAAAGTGGTCCTGCAGCTGTGCTACAATGCCACCCATGTATACCTTGTACTCATCTTCTTCCAAGACATCGGTGGAGAAGCAACAGTCAAAAACTGCAAAGAAGAACGAAGTCAGAAAAATAACACTTCCAAAAAAGCTCCACATTTAGAAAATCAGAAACTTTCTTACATTGAAATAGGAGAGACAAGTTCCTACGAAAATAATGAAATATGATATGATACAGACTACAAGAATCGCTCAAGTCTAACAGAACTTTCTCTAAGCTAATCAAGACTTGCATTCACAAAGTATTTTACCAGAACCGCACTACAACAATATACAGAAAAGACATATATATCAGTTTCTAAAGGGACAACAGTTCTGCACAGTGAGATTCTCCAGACTAATCAATACCTCTCACAGAAAATACATACATATACAATATTATTTTTTAAAGGAAAAAAAAAAGTAAAGCCTACATGAGTGTTTGCTTTGTTTTCCTCAGCTTGCTTCTATTGCATCAGTATACCAACTTGCCATCTCCACCTCATTTTATTCCTTCGGAAAATGCTGTTCCTTTACCATCAGGGTGATTCAGATAAAGAAGCACTTCATTATTAATCTATCATACTAATGCACTAAATGCACAATGAAAAGTATGCCCAAGATAATTCAATTCTTCAGTCTACATCTCCGCTCCTCCTAAGTATCAAAAGGGAAGCAAGAGAATACTTGCCTACATTGGCTCAATTGCACAAACCGAGAAATTTTAGAACATATGGGAAAAAGCACCCATTCCGAAAAAATGAAGAAACAAGAAAAACAAAATGGATAAAATCATCAATGCAGTACCCCAAAATGTATCCGGACCCCAAAAATTGAGCTCACAAAACCTAAATTCTGCAAGAGTGACCATATGCAAGCAAATGTGCAACAACACTGAGACCAAAACTGCTTCCAATTTTGCAAATTCTTATTGCATTCTCCATAGAATTCAAGAGATTATGAAATCCTCAAGCTAAATTTGCATAGTCAATTCACTAATGGTATGTATCTACACCAGAAAATTTAAGAAGAAAGAAAAAACTCTCTTTTATAAAGAAGGGGACAGTAAAAGGAGAGGGTACCGTAGACACGCTCGGAGATCTCGAGAAGCCGATCCGGCGGCTTCCGGTAAAAGAAGCGTCTAAACAGCGCCATCTGATGGCGCTGTTTGTCCCCCGATCGGATCCAAACCGTTGATTTGTTATACCTCCAACCAGATCATTTTAATAATTTTGACCGAATGGCAGATCCTACCCTTCTCCAATCCAAGCGCAGCCCCAATTCACCTGAATTAAAGCGAACAGACGCGATCAACCTGAGACTTTTGGCGCTCCTGGAAGTGGGACAGCCCGTTAGAAGAACAAAATTCGAATGATCCAATGCAATGGGCACAACAGAACCGATCCAAACAAATGCAGAATTGCCAGAAATGGATCCAGCACAAGAATAAGCTAGAAAGAAAGGAAGAGATAGGAAGTTCGGTGTGAAAAAGAGGAATCTAGAGTCCAGAGAGAGAGAAAGTTGAACGTGGTATTAAAACGAGGGATAAGAGAAAGGGGGAGTGAGAAGTGACAGTGGGTGATCAAGGTGGGAAAAATGATTGAGAGAGAGCTCGCAGTGAGGAAGCGCAGGGGATTTGGGATTCTTCGAGGGAAATTGTAAAAATCGTGTTCGGTTGTTTTAGCAATCACATGGAGGCAAGAGACAGGGAGAAAGAAGCGTAGTGGACTGAAAAAGAAGATTACATTACTCTCTCTTACGACAAGATCGTCCTCTCTCTCTCTCATCCAGCCAACAACGAAACCCTCTGAATCCTACGTGGCATGCCACGTGTCCATCCCCTTACATATATACAGCAATACACGAGACGCTGAAAGAGAGAGGGAGAGAATCATTACAGCACACCCAACACGCAGCGTTTGATATGTTGCTTTTCGGACCAAAAATAGCTTGAAAATGAAACTTCCTGGTATTTGATCCGATAAAGAAATTAGATAAATAAATAGTAAAAATTACTTACCATGTTACTGTTACCTGGGGGTTAATTTATTATTCATTTTATTTTATGTTTTAACTTTTATCACTGCATGTGAAGGTTCAATGAAATCGGAGCAGGAAGCTAGATCAGCATGGAATTCCTCGTAACTTATGCACATTGTTTTTCTTCAATACTGAATTATTTATACATGGAAATAGGATTTTTTTATTTTGAATTTAATGTGTTTTTTTTTTACAGTTTTAAATTTAATTAGTTAAAGATAACATAATTGATAATATTTAAAATTATAATGAACTTTAATTTCAAAATTATATAAAATATTATTTATTTTAATTAATAATTGTTTAATTTTAAAAAAATTATATGAAAAATAGGTTTTTAATCCAAAATTATCAATTCAAATACTTAGGTTGTAAAAAAATTACAATTATCATTATTTAACTTAATTATAATAATTATTTATAATAAATTAAATTATTTTCATTTATAATAAATGATATAAAAAAGTTAATCTAATATTTATTATGTAATATAGATCATCTCATGCAAAAGACGTGTTTTTAAACGTGCTGCCAATGTTAGACTGTCTGATTTTTGTGAGGGGGGAGGGGTGGTTTCGTAATTTTTGGAAAAGCGGGGACTGGAAATCATCGCGAGGTGTGGCTAAAGCATCGTCGTTTAGCGCGTATCCCGAAAGCCCAAAATCCCAGAAATGTTGGTGTCTCTCTGGGTGACTTGCCTTGTAGGTGCCTTTACTTTTGACATGTCCCCCCACAATCAACGTCACGCTCACCGCCTTTTCTCTCGAAACGTTTCTTCTCCTCCTCCTTTCACTGACATAATTAACCGATTAAATTAAAGTTTATTAAATTTAATTCTGATTAAAGTGACAACCCGCCGGTTCTTGTATGGTTATTATTGGCTCTACATCATCGCTCACGTGGTCTCCAAAAGCCCCTCACCTTCCAACCAATAATATCATGCCAAGTGTCCTCAAGTGAAATGGGATTACCCATGCAGTGATCTCCACGTCGTACCATAAAATTTCTCTCAAAAGTGTCGGCCCGGCCTTGACGTCGGAAAAGTCATAAGGGCGGCTATTTGCTTCAAATCTTCTGCGAGGCTACTGTGGGGACCAAATCTAATCATCACCGTTCAATTAATCAACGACGGACGGCTGTGAGTGATTATAAGCTGAGGATTAGGACAAAGATGCATGCAGCCTCAATTTCTGAACTTTAAGTCTTGTCCACTTCTTTTCTTTTACATTTTACTTAATGTCGCGTGCATGGCACGTGGAATCCGGTTATTTGACCAACCGCGTAATATAATAAATTATTATTGGATTATTTGGTAATTAACAAGTTTAATTTGACTAATCCCGAAGTTAATCTCTTGTGATTAAAGCACACTGCCGTTCAAGCAATCTGGCCAGGTGGCTACACTGACCACCAAACATGTGGATCGCACGTGTCTCCTAGTCATCACGTGGTCAACATCTGTGGCAGAAAGATCGAAGCAATAAACGGTTGGGTGATTATCTCAAGTGGGGTCCACCAAATTTGAAGAGCGATGGATGCCGTGTGTTTTGGGGATATCAACACGACAAAATCTGATCGTCCGTGAAGTGAGAGAGTAACATGATTAGTTTGGTAGGGTAATTATGGGTGCCACAATTACCTGAGGGTTACATTATTTTGTTGGGATGGTGACATTATTCTCTTTGAAGGGTGTGCACTCCACTCTTTTAATGCAACTATAGGTTAAACACACAAGCATCAACTTCCTCTCTTTATCTCATTTATAACGATTTTTTAAGAATTTATTAAATTTAATAATCTAACACAAAAATATAAAATTTATCCATTTGTTTTATTATATTTTTATTATCAACATTTATTCAAAAATTAATATGAATTATATTAATATAAAATATACATAAATGAAATAAAATAAAATCAATATTATTTGTGATATAAGAGTTAAACCTAAATCTTATAAAAAGAATAAGGCAAATATAATTTTAAACTTTACTTTTTTTCCAATCAAATTCTAAATTTTAAAATATTTTAAAATAAATTTTGATATATTAATTTTATTTAAACTAATCATTCATGTGAATGATTGTGAAAAATTAATAATATTTTTATTATTAAAATATCTAAAAATTACACAAATAAATTTTAAACTTCATTTCGACTTCATCTTTTAAATTTAAATAATTTTTTATTAACAATTATTTTTATAAAAATATTAAATTTATAATAATAATAATTTTAAAAAATATATTTTAGTATTAAAAAAATTATGAAAATTTTCAAACCAAAATTTATTATAAAATATCTTTAATTTAAATATTTTTAATTTTTAATTTTTTTATAAAATATAATTTGATCTAAATTGATATATCAAAATTTATTTAAAAATATTTTAAAAATCATATTTTGATTTTCAAAAAAGAATAAAATCCAAAGTTTTAAATTTTTGTATATAAAAAATAATTTTTTTATGGCTCTTGTGAGAGAAAATTTACTAATCAAAATGTTAGTTTTGCAAGTCTGTCAATGTCCCAATTCAAACTTTTCAAAAGTAAACTTTTGTAACTTGGGTCAGTTTTCTCAGTTACATCATAATTTAATTATAATTTAATTACAATAAGTTAAGTTTATGTCAATTAAATCTAACCACCCATTGTGAATGAGATTTTTTCTTTTCTTCTTCTTCTTTCTTGTCACTCTATGCTTTTTTTCTCGGAATAATTGGACAATTAAACCTAATTTATTTAAGTGCATTGAGAACATGCATGCTTATCTTCTTCCTCTTTAATAAGCATGAAGACACTGTATCACAGTGATAGAAGAGAGGGACATTATCTGTTCAGAAGAGATAGTGGCGATGTGATATATGCTTATAATTGGTATTGGAATTAAGTATACAAATAACTAAGCACAAGAAAACCAAAGGCAACCTCCTTTTCTTATGGTCACTGACACAAATGGTCCATTAGGTCACTTTCCAACTTTATTTGAATCATTGAGCCCTTCTTCCGTATACCCAATTACCAAAACATCCTCTTCCATCTTACCCCTTTGCATGCACAAATCTTTTCTATCGGAGTGAGTTTGTTTTGATTTTTTTAATTTAAAAATATTTTTATAATTAAAAAATAATAGAAAATTAGAAAATTTAATCATTACTTTTGTTGATTCATTGTTTTTTGTAAAAGAAAAACAAGGAGTTCTCCTGACCTCACTGATTGCCCTTGGCAATGGTACATGGGTCCTTACGCTTGGTAAGCTTAGCCGCAGAGTGACGTTGATTGATAATGAATTGGGTTCTCGTGAATTAAAACTTGCAACTTTACCCATTTGTGCATGATTTCACGGCTAATTGGGTGGCTAATAACAGCAATGATAGTGATTCTTTACCATTACGAGCCAAGAAGAAAAACTTGTCCCTGGACATGATTTCCTAGTTTAGGTCCGGGTTGTTATTACCACTGGTGGCATAGGACAAGCAAGAATATGGAAGTGTTTGGATAATTAGAAAAAGGTTAGGTCTAGGGTCCTTGTCTTACCAATGTAAGTCAATGTTAATAACAAAGGGAGTTGAGCAGTTAATATTTCATGAATTCTAGTTGTCTCTTCACTTCCTTGTTTGGTTTTTTTGATTTTTTTTGGGTCCTAAGTTTCCAGGTGACATTGAAGTGTCCAAAATGAAAAATACCCAAATGCATAGGTCCTCAAGCATTTGACTTAGACGAGCTTAAGCTCATAGGGCAGCAAGTTGTGTTTAGCCTCAATCCTCAAAAGGGTACCTCTATCTGTGTAAGAAAGCTCCAACTGGGCTAGAATTTCTCAGAAATGGAAGGAAACCCTGGCTTGGAAGAATGCAGCTTTGAGTTCGGATTAAGGAATGACTTCTGAGTAAGAGTAACTCAACAATTTATGGGCAAGTAACATACAGGACTTCCTGCAACATGGATCAAGCCTATGATTTGATGGCTGGCAAAATGGAGAGTTTATTCTCCAATTTCTCAGTAAAATTAAGGGAAAAAGAAAAAAAAAAAAAAAGTCTACGCTTTGATCACTATAAGGAGCAAATGTTGGCTGAGAAAAAAAGAGGTGCTCGATACCACAACCTTTATAAATCATTTACATATACACAACTGTTCTTTAGACTAATTGCCACTAACCTATACACTCCATCTGGAATGAGATATCAGAGGAAAAAAAAACGTAAACGAACGTTGAGAAAAATTGTAACTTAAAGAAGGAACAAAAACAAAACTGAACAAAAAGCCTCGTGGTTGCTTGCAGACAAGAGTGTGAACTATTATCCTCAAATCACTTAGTTCATCTTTCCTTCTCTTTGCTGCTCTGTGGAACAGATTGTTCACAAGTTTATCAGTTTTGTTACCTATCTCCTGCAGATGCTTCGTTTACATTAATGCTAGGCATAGCAACCTCATCAGAGTATGTCCTCTGAAGACTGGAATTTTAATACTCTTATCTGGTTCCCTGTCCAAGTTTATTCTTCGTAACTGACAGGAGCTGAGATCAGAGAATTACTTCCCCTGTTTCCTACCTGCAATTTGGAAATCATGACTCATTAGTGACATCGGTTGTTCATTTTGTCATAATGCAATTAATTGGGTATGGTTCAAGAAGTTAGAAGTATGGTAGTTGTTGAAAGGATATAATGCTGATTTATAGAATCCGTATATAGCATGTGAACATATTACCCATCAAATTATAACTTCATGTTCATGTGTAGTTGAAAAAATATATGAATTCTTATCAGAAAATCCCTTCCATGGCTATGCCAATTTACACTTGTACTTCAGGTTCCATTAATGTCATCCCTTGCATTTCAAGAAAATCTCAGAAAGTTTTTTGTTAATCATTAACCTTTTTGATGTGTGTGACATGCACCAAAACAAAATGTTTCATGCATGTTCTTGACAAGGGAGAGGAAGATAAGATAATCAAAGTATCATTTTAAGTAAACAAAATGACAACTGCAAAATTTTTAATTTCTCTATAATTTAAAAGAAAAACAAGCTGTCAACAAACCAACAGTTAGATTTTTATACATGATCCTGATGCAATAAAAAATGCATGGTTCAAATTGAGACAATCATGAAAAGGGCAGAAGATGTTCTCATAAAACATGTTAGTACATTTTCTCTATAAATTGTTATTTTGTTATTAATCACTCCTGTCACCTACTAATTTTAAATTTATTACCTATGATATCAAGTATTTCATAAGTCCAGTGGAGTACAAGGACAACATGCCACATGAAATTGTGGAACCCAAGACTCAAAGCACAAGTACGGGGCCATATTTAAAAGAAAAAAGAAACAGTATACATAATTATAGTGGTATTACATCATATTACTATACCTCTTTGGAACCATGACTTTCGAGCTAACTGGCGGATCTGTCTCTCATGTCTTTCCAAGAGTTCATCAACTCTATGTGATTGAGACAACAGAGGTCCTGAGAATTCAACCTTGTCGCTTTGATCTTGATAACCCTGTCATAACACTAATATTAGCATACCTGAAGAAATTTGCTAATCAATCAAAAAGTTGAATTGAAATTGACATATACATAATTATAGTGGTATTACATCAGATTACCAATGTCTACGTTTTTGTGTTTCCATATAAGATATAAAGAGGCGTAGAAAGCAAAAGCATCGATCACTTGCTTAAGCCCTAGTTAATGAGGCACTCGCTTCATTCTTTTTCCTTCTATATACTATTTAGAGAAGCAAAAAGAAATTATGCTTCACAAGATCTTCAGGTTTTGAGGAAAATTTCCCTGGAATCTTGCACATCATTGGCAAGTTGTATTTACTACACCACCAAAAGTGCTAGCAAGATCACTGTAATGGTCCTACTGCCTTTACAGCCTCCACCACTACAGCCTCCATCATGCCCTACTTTAGGATCTAATTTGTTGTACCTATCCACTATCCAGCAGTGTTTTGAATGCTTTTCAACTTTGAAAGAGATTTGACAACCAACAAAATACTCTCCTCAGAAATATAGAAGAAGAAAAACACATCATAAATCTAGTTATGAAAGAGAGGAAAAATTGGCAAAAATGGTCTTCATCTTTTGCTATTATGCAATTTGAGCTCAGCGCCTAGGTTACAGCTAGTTACAAAGAGAAAATGTACATCGAATCTCAGCTGGTGGAACCTAGCTCATCTACATGGGAAATATAGGCCCAATTAGGTGTAAATAATTTTCCAAGTCTACGAAGTACAACATATCCAATGAACTTCTATGTTTGTTAGCTTTCTATTAGGTTTAGATCTTTTGCATAAAACTTTCAATTATTCTCCACATGGAACTTGCAAATTATAAATAAGATTCAATCGTTGTCAATAAGTTGAAATTTCTATATGATGAAAGCAAAATTCAGTGTTATTTTTGTAATTTCTATATTTATGAACATACCAATTTATCCCTCTTTGCTGCCATTTCTTCTCTTTGATAGAGTGCCAATGATAGTTCCTGTGAATGATACTCATCAGAAGCATCAAAAGAATCTGGACGCTCAAATTGGCTCCACTGTTTCAGCATAGCACGCTTAGCAATCTCATATGACTCGTGGCCTCTAGAATCAGTGTGGCCCCCACAAAAAGCTTCCCCATTCTCATGCCTTTTTGAATCAACATTATTTCTTGCATGCAATGCGCCAGAAGGTTCAAATGCATTATAGATGTGACTTCTTGAAGTAGACCTAGCGTGGGATCTTATGGATGCATCATCTTTTCGTCTTTTTGCCCATGCAAAGCCACTTGATGTAGAAACTTGGATTGGTCCAGAAAAGGGAATGTCCCCATGTGATGCATTCTTTACATGGGAACCCTCTTCTGGTTCATTAACTGACGTCTTTTGAACTTGCTCACCTAACCTGACATCATCTTCCTTCCGAATATGCACAGTATCAGCATTAAATTTTCGAGTACCTTGGTTCTGGACAGCTGCATCCTGCAAGCAGAAAGGATATCAGGTACAGCTAGCAACCCAGCCATATTTTCACATCTAGATACACAGATGGTGAAGGCAGGAGAGAGAGAGAGAGAGAGAGAGAGAGAGAGAGAGAGAGACCTCTACTGGTGCCAATTTACTTATTCCATGGTGTTTTCTTGTTGGCTTTCTTGCTTCAGGTCCACGAACTCTGCCACCGATCTTTTTCCTGGAAATGCCAGAAAAAACAAAGATTATAAGAAAGCTGGCAGTGCATATGATTAACATTTTGATAATTCCATCACACTGACAAGCTATGTTACAAATTCATCAGAGCTCCATTTCTTAAAATGGAACAAAAAATCAGTGAAGCATCTCAATGTCTCATGGTAACAGATAAATTTCTTGCACATTGCTTGGAGTTCATGAGTTCATTGTCACTCTCCATGCAAGAAAATCAGTATCTTCTTGAAAGACTACACCAGCATATTAACTTTCTTTTGCTTCATGATTGTGATGGTCCTATTTTTGTCTACTTCATGCAACCAAATCTGCAGTGCGAGCTAAAACACAGTGGACAGAGTCTTCATGGATATTCAGGAATAAGAAGAATATAAAGCCACAAAATCTCCATCAGGTATTCATATGTTACTAGACTCCCAGTGCCCTAATCAAACTGATGCATACCAAATCTAATTGGGACTCTTTGTTACAGAATATTTGGGAGATAAAAGTAGCAAACCAGCTCAAGGCTATCTAAATCCAAAGTTTTATGTTCCTTTCACATAGGAGAAGTAAAAAAATAATAATAATAAAAAATAAAAATTACTGCCTGTCTCATGCACTCAAGAAAGAGTGACTCACCTCTTTGCCTCTTCACGATTTTTAGCATCTATCTCCTTGCTAGGTGGGTATATTGGCAAGCTTGAAGGCTCACAAGGATAAGGTTTTGCAGTGAAATACTGAGAATTAAGCAAAGAATGATATGTTAGAATAACCTTAGGCATGTTAAAGAAGTTTAATACAGGTAGGTCACTTGCAATTGTATACAATTTTTATTAAGTGGAAACATTTATACGGCAAAAGTACTATTCCCCGCAACCAATTTGATGATGGTAAAAAGGAACGCAGAGAGGTGAGACAAAACGCATTTTGATGCATAAGGATAGAAAATGCATAACAAAAACGGACTGCTTGGCCACACAGTGATACAGTAAAATTGACCATACACTTTCACGCCCACCGATGGGTAGTCAGCTGTGACCAGCACATCAGCTTTTCAAATGAGACACTGTAACCACATCATTATACATGATTACCTCAGATGCAAGAGCAGATGAGGCAGTCCCCCGCTTGTATGGCTCTATAGAGAGAAGGGTTTCAATGAGGTTCGCAGCAGTCATAGGCAAATCTTTGAAGGTCTCCTGGAGGCAACTATCATAAGGTTGTTGTGGTTTGAATAGAGTTGCATGGGGGAGTTTGGATTTTTTCCAGTAATCATCAGGTGGAGACCCACAAAGCTTGAATATCTTGTGTAATTGTTCAACCTGTAATAGGAACAACAGGATTCCCATCAGAAACTCAGAAACCAAACATGTGTCTATTCATTCAAATTCATGATCGTTTTGCTGTTTTTCTATAACAATCATATGCTGCAAACAATTACAAAAGTGACAACAGATGCTTTCATAGCTTAGCCATATTGGCAAGAGTCAATAATGCAATATTAAATTAAGATTCAGGAAAGATTGCTTGGTGGAAATGGATAACTGGTGCCAGTTGATACTCTTCTTCGAAATCAGAATTCATCTTCTACTTTACAGTACACAGCCAACTTAAAAATGTCTTGATGATATAGAATTGAATAGAAAAAAGAAAAAGAAAAAGTTTAATGATTTTGGTTAAGCTATAGAATGATATCTGGGTATTCTAGAGTAGGATAGGAAATGTTCTTATCACAAAAAAGAAGGATAGGATATCTGTGACTTCTATCTTCTGCTAACTCGACTACCTGAATGAAAAGAAAGACGTCATTGAGATTTCAAGGGAGTAATAAAATCAACCTCTGCACAATCCCAACCAAAAGGGGGGGAAAAAAAAAGAACAAGAAGAAGAAGAGAACGAAGAGAATTTGAGTATTAATCCTATATCTCTCAGCCTCAAAGAGACACTTGAACTTCCAGTTTAACCTACTCTGAGTCCCGTTAAAGTCCCAGAACACAACTTTAAATCTCTATTTATCATACTAAAATCAATTATTTAATTTTTCCTAAAACTCCTTAAACATCTCAATAGACTTAACTTGTCAGATGCTAAAATGAATAGAAGAACAATGAAAAACCATGTCAATAATTTAAGGAGCTTACCTCTGTTCTCCCTTGAAGGATAGGCTTCCCAAGGAGAAGTTCTGCAAACACGCAACCGACACTCCAGAGATCAACAGCTGCTCCATAATCTGTAGATCCCAGCAAAAGTTCGGGAGGACGGTACCATAAAGTTACGACACGACTCGTCAGGGGTTGCCTTTGCCCAGAAGCACAGAAGTTTGCCAATCCAAAGTCAGCCACCTTTAAGATTCCTTCATTATTTACCAAAAGATTTGATCCTTTAATGTCCCGATGCATTACTCCCAGGGAGTGACAGTGGTCAAGCCCTGACAACAGCTGCTTCATATAGCATTTAATCTACAAAGCCATACATCGCCATAATCAATATATAAGCCAAAAAAAAAAAAAGCCTTAGCCTTACGTACCAAAAGATATAAATGAACCTGGAACTTAAATTCCTAAAATATTTTTCAAACTATTATGTATTGATGGAAGACAGAAATGATTTTCTTATGAACTAGTACAGAAACACACATGATTTTATAAGCTTAACATTTTACACCCTAAATTTTAGTTCAGATTGTACCAATGTTTTGGATTATCTATTATCAATCTCCTCATTCCAGTGACTCTGCAGTCCATGCCAAGCAATTAACTACTCATGCTCATTCAATGCTATAGGAAATGAAAACGAAACTGATCAGTTCAGGGTAGGACTTCAAACAACTCATCAAGTAACAGCAGAATATATCCATTGGGGCAAAGAAAACAAACCTGTGACTCACTGAATTTAATGTCAGGGCAAGACAAAAGTCCAGTAACATCGTGTTCCATGTACTCGAAGACAAGATATATATTACATGATAACCGGGAAGTAATCAACCCTTCCAATTTTATGATGTTTGGATGGTCAAGCCTCCGGAGAATCAATATCTCTCTGGCCATAAACCTAACGCTCTCAGGCTCAAAATTGTCAAACCGCACCTTCTTCAAAGCAACTATCCTCCCACTCTCAAGCTCACGTGCTCGAAACACACTGCTATATGTACCCTGTCCAATCTGTACAATCAAATCAGAGTAGAATAAGTTATTAGTCAGCTGAAGTGGCAAAAGCTTTAAATTCAGGGACATCAAATACATGATAGTGCTTAGAAATTCAAGGACAAAAAGGCCAAAAAAGAAAACTGCAATTATGAAGCCTAATGAAATAACAGCCTGAATTAGAAAAGTATTGTATAAATCTTTTTAGTCAGTGTCTTCTGGGTAGTTAAGTCTCCAGTCCATGATTTTGGGAGGGTACATGCCAGTGAAACTGCAGGCTTGAGGACTACAGGAGAATGAATCTGGATACTTTCTAATCAGCACAAAAACAAAAATGTTAATTTTCTGGGTAGTCTGGCAAACGAGATTTTAGTTAATATGGGGAGCGATACGAGAGCCAGAAGGTTCTAATCAAAGACCGTGCCGGCAAAAGGAGATCCAGCTTATATTCAAGGAAAGTACACTTAACAATTTAAAGTGAAAATTACAGTCCCTTGAACAGATATTTTTGTTCTTTTTTCTAAAGTCAGATAGGTTGCAAAAGTGGTATAAGATATGAACATGTGGATCAAAAAACACCATTTGCAGGCAGGTATTGATTTAACAGCAATTTCAAATTTCACCATTTTCATTCCCTTGTTAACAAGTAAAAAGGAAATTAGAAAAGCATATAGATCACAAAATCTCACTAAGCGTGAATGTGCAGCAAGATGTGCTTAACTGCTATCTTATACCAATCATAAGATTCAATAAGAGAACAGAAGAGGTAAAAAGTAAATGAAAAATAAAGAAAAAGGCTAAGGAGAAATATGAAAAAGAATTTACAGGTTTCTTTACAGAATTCCATACAAGCAAACACCTGGCAATTAAACCGAAGGCATACTGGCACCAAAAGTGAACAATTCTCTTCAAGATGTATATGCACCCCACAAAAAACAAGGAACAAAAGAAACTCACCAACTAAAACCAAAAAAAAAAAAAAAAGAAAGAAAGATCCAGATAAGAGCGTGAAACAGCAATAGAAAAAACCTTCTCCAATTTCTCGTAAGCGTCCGGCCGAAGAGGGACCCAACCTTGGATGGCCTCGCCGGCAACGGCGGTGAGCCAGGCCGGCCATCCGGCGGCCACCTGCTCCCCTTCCACGTACTTCTGCAGGTTCCCCAAGCGGAAGCTCAACGAATCGCTTCGGCAATTGGAGCTCGCCCGACCCGACTCCCCCAGTTCGCTCCCTCCACTAATGCCACCGCCCAACTCGCTATTCTTGCTGCTCTTCCTCCTACTCCTCCCGCTCCTGCTCCTACCCTTCTTTTCCAGCTCCTCGAAACCGGCGCGCAAGGCTCGACCAGACTCGTTCCCGCCAGACCCGGAACCCACGGCATTGTCACGGAAGGCGCCCGAGTGGTCGATCGCAGGCGTCACTGAGACAGCCTGCTTGGAGCTGACGCAACCCATCAATGGCCTCTGCGCATGTGATCAGGGTGTTGGACGGTTCCCGCCTCTCCGGCGCCAACCGAGGCCTACCCAAAACCTTGATCCAGACGTTAGTCAGGTGAATGAGCTGGGACCGAGTTAGGACGCCCAGGCCTCAGCAAGCAGGTCCCAGAAAACTCTCACGAGCTTCCCTAAGCAAGAACAGAAAACAGAGACTTAAAATGAGCTTTATACCAAAATAGAGCTAAATACAGAATGTCTTCTATCACTTTCTCTCTTTCTCTCTCTCTTTTGCGAGAATTACGGAAGATGATGATAGATGGAAGGATTTTAATGGGGGGTGGGGGAAGATAGACGGTTTTTTGCAGAAAATGAAACAATTGCGAGATCAACGGACAGATGAAAAAAAAAAATCGCCTTCTGTGTTTTTTCCCTTTTTTTTTAAAAAAAATAATTATTATTATAAGATTTCCTTCCTTTTTTATTCTCTTTTTTTGTTTTCATTTGCTGTTTTATTTTGTTTTCTTCTTTTTTAGAAAAATAATAAATAAACAAATCCATTAAAGATTTTGTACGTATCTAATGTGGGTGCATGGGAGGGAATACGCTGGTAATTAAGCGTGGGACCCGCTTCCACCAACCAATCGAAAAGCGAGTGCAACGCGTGGCATATCCTCTAAATTTTGAAAGTGTAAGGTGGTTGTTGGTTTATTAATGAGTTATTATTTTATTTTAAATTATTTTATTACAAATAATTTATAATTTTAAAATATATTTTGTGTGAAGCAATTTGTGAATCGATAAAAGAAGAGAAAGCTAAAAGAAAAGAAACGTTCGCTTTTTTACAGTGTTCACATTTCTGACAACTTTGTTTCCCGTTGATGTTTACATCACCACTCCTATGGGTCCACCTGACCCTGGTTGGATGATGATCATGATCATGATCATAGGTTCATAAGCCTAAATCAGGGATAAAGATACTTCATATTTGATGTGGACAAAGCATCTCTATGTTGGATTCTTTTCTCATTTTGCTAGCCACTCCATAATAAGAAAAAAAATAAAAATCAGATGCACTTTATTTTTAATATCTGTCAATTTCAATTTAATAATTATAAATTATTTGAAAAATTAAAGTTAAATAAATTTTAAATTTTATGTGATAGTTATTAAAAAGAAATATATTTAATTGTAATTTTAATTTTTATATTGTATGGTGACATTGACCCTTTAACTCTGTTTTCTTCAAAGAGGGACACTTTTTTTGGTATGTCTGCAATGGGTTTGTGTGATAATGAAGGGACTGTTTTGGGCACTTTTGGGCACTTTTTTGTTGCGACCATTTGGTGTCTCATGAAGCAATTAGCTACTAAAGTAAGATTAATTTGATTTTTAATTTTGAGATATTTTCAAACAAAATTTGCTTTTAAATCTTTAAATATTTTAAATTATTTTATATGAAATAATTTTTATTTTTTAAATTTATAAATGTGGTTTAAAATTATAAAAATTTCAAAACAATCTGTATTTATAGCATAAGATCCATGAAATTAATAATATCAACATTAAATTAAAATTTAATATGTTAATATTTGAAATATGGTCAAATTAATAGATCTAGATTTTTTTTTGTTAATTATCGATTTTGCTATAAAAATAAAGAATCTCAATTATAAAACATACCATTTTAAAAATAAAAAAAGAGTTTATTTCTCCCTCAGTTTGTTTATTTGTAATTTTTTTTTCACATTTTGTGTAAACTTATGCTTTAGTGAGTTTACAGGATAATTTAAGAAAATAGAATTAATTTTTTATTAAATACTAATTTTTTAAAATCACGATTAAAGTATGATCATGAGAACTTTATAGCTTGCGACATGAATAATGTAACATAGGTGTGACACGTGTTGTCGGGAGACAAAACTCATTACATCATATAGATCTGTCAAATTTATTAAATTACAAAATTAAGAGAAAAATTAGAAAAAAAAATTGGGTTTTTTTAATAGCTAATTGCTGTGAAGAGAGATGTGTGATTGTTTATGTTGGGAACTCTTGGGAAAATTGGATGTTTCGTTTTAGGACCAATATTTTATTAAATCTTGAATGGCCCATAGATATATGTAAATCATTATAATATGCATCCAATGACAAATGTTAATCTTATAATAAAAATAAAGATTATTATGTAATAAATAAATAAATATAAATATAAATATAAATAGCTAATCCCTTTTGCACCCTTTTAACATCTAAAGAAAGATAGAAAAGAGGAAAAGCACTCTATTTGCTTTTATAAGTGGCAAAGTGGATAATATATCAACTCAAAATTAAAATCAAGGAATGTAAAATTTTTAATATGAAAGTTCAAAGGTAAATATAAAAATAATATTAAATTAAATTTATTTTTTAGTTTAAATCATAATGTATATCAAATATATATTTATTTTTTATTTTAATCAATAATTTAGAGCTAATAGATGAAAATAACTTGAAAACTAACTTAACATTATTAAATTAATTGTTTTTAACATTTATTTTGTTGTACAGACTCTCATCTTTTTTTTTTTTTTGTTGTAAAGACTGTCATGCCCTCACTCACATGTGAGGATAGAAACCTCTTTTTTGGTGTGATAATACAGTACATATATTGGACTATATTGTCATTTAACAAGTGATCATCCCTCTCTCTCTTTTTCCCGTCAGTCCATGCAAATCAATTTTCTTCGTTACAAATTGCTTTTCCGTCAAGTTTAAGGGAGAACAACCTAATTTCCCATATCAGATTTTTTATTTTTTTATAAAATTGATTAGATTTTGATATTTTTGAAAGTGATTTGCATGCGTTGAGTGGAGAGATTTTTGTGGCTTTCATGTTTTAAACGATGGTATTCGATGGGAAAGAAGATTAACTTGGTAAAGAATGAGTAATGAAGCTAGATCGATTCCTCCAAATTTCTTTCCAAACGTATAATAGATAATTCATCAGTTTTTGTTCACTATTTTTTTTTTCATCGATGAGTTCATCGAGAGACAACCAAGTCAAAGATCTAATCTTATAATTTTTAAATTTATTTAAAGTTTATTTTATAGTAATGTTTTTGTTCATGTACAAAAGTGAAAACAAATGATACACTTTCTAGGTTTTTTTATGGTCGAATTCATTTTCTGTATGTGTTCATCTGAACCCTTTTGGATCATTTTCGGATTTATGTTGAACCCACATGGAAAACTTGTTTCACTATATCTATTTAACTTGGTCTAAGGTTCCATACGGAAATAAAATCAACTAAAATAAACATGAAAGTGTGACACATAAAATAGATATATTGTCAAACTTTTAATCTATTAAACTTTTATTGTAAATTCAAAATGTACTATCACTTTTGCAATAGTAGCAACTCAAGTATAACTCAATCAATAAGTAATGTAATTCAAGCAAATATAGTATATATATTGTGCAACAAATGATTATACTTGAAAAACCTCTCTAAAAACAAAATTCAATTTATCACAACTCAAGTGATGTTAACTGCGTTGGCATGTCTAGTAATAATGATACATTTTTAGATTTACTCAACGTTCGATGTAGTAAAAATTAATGATAGCCCTTCAATGATCAATTCAATAATAGAACCATGAAACCTGTATGCTATAGAATTCTTGTATGGATTATCTTTGTCATCTGTGAAAAAACGAATACTTTTTATTACTGTCATGCATGCATAAGTCAGTATTTACTATTACATTTCACTAATAAAAATCTATAAATTACTATCATATATTGATAAATAATTATTCTATATAAGTAAAAATTGAACATAAAAAATCCACCAACAAAATACATATGACACAGAACTCAATTTCTTTAACACCTAAACAATGTTCATGTGTCAATTTCTTTAACTATCCAAACAAGTTGTTTATGTATAAATCTCTAAACATGGTTACAAATCACTATTAAATTCTCGGCTCACTATCAAACTTTCAAAAATTATTACTGTACAAAATTCTTTAACCATCTCACTATGCATATAGTTTATACATATGTAAGCTATACAAACTACTATACTGTGCACATATTGCTATGGTCAAATAGACAAAAAATGTTAAAGTTAAAAAAAAACTAATAATTTATATTAAAAGTACAAAAGATAAAATTATGACATAATTAGTTTTATAAATAAAATTTAGCTTAAATCAACATAAAATAACAAAATAAATCTATACAAAATAATAAAATAAATTAATAAAAAATAAATCAGCACAAAAAATTAAATAAAATAAAAAAACAAATCAAAATAAAATAAGAAAACAAATCTACACAAAATAAAAAACATATTAATATAAAATATGAAAACAAATCAGTATCAAATAAAAAATCAAATCAAAACAAAATAAGAAATCAGATAATTATAAATTAAGATTATAAAATAAATCAAATAATTATAAAATAACAAATGTAAATATTTATTCATTTTAATTTCTCAACTAAATTCTTTAATATTCTTCTTATCTTCATCAAACATATCATATTCATTATCAACATATTCAAGTTAATAATTATTGCTACATTTAATAACATGACAGTAAAACATAACAACAAAAAAATTAGTGTCTATCAAGACATCTTGTGCTCAATATGACCAGAGAAAATACACATATTACTATGATCAAATAAATAAAATATTTTAAAATTAATAATTTATATGTAAAATAAAATCAATCCACTAATATAAAATTATAATACAATCATTTTTGTAAATAAAGTTTAACTTAAATCAGTATAAAATAAGGAGACAAATCTATACAAAATAAAAAAATAAATCACTGCAAAACAAGAAAAAAATCAATACAAAATAAAAAAATAAATCAGCACAAATTAAGAAATAAAATAATTATAAATTAAAATAAAAAATTAAGATAGTTACAAAATAACAAATATAAACATATCTTGATTTCTCAACTAAATTCCTTAATGTTTTTCTTTTTTTTATCAAACACATATCAATTTATCATTATTTTACCATTTAATTATTATCTATTCATTGATAAATTAAATTGTTGCATTATGATTTTTTTTTCTACGTCTTAAATTTTTTTAAAAAATTTTAAAATATATAAATTAATAATTAAAGTTACAAATCACTATCAACTACTTCCACTTACTATCAAACTTTCGAAAATTACTACTATACATAACTATCTCATTATGCAGATAGTTCATACATAATCTTACTATCTCAACACAACCCTAAAATCTCGCACTTTGCATGCAACCTAAATTCTTAACCAAATTCTTTAAAAAAACTATAAACTTTACAAATTTTAATCATATTTTACAATCAAATATCACTATGAATGACCAAAAATTAAGAAATCTAACACATTTTTCCAAAGTCATACTCATTTGATGCATTTTTCCGAAGTCACACTCATTTAATGCATGTAATGTTAAAAGTCTAAATATTTATATCATGCTTTTACCATACTTTCACATTGACAATGAAAAACATAGGTTTTGATGGTGGAATGCTCAGCATGAATTTTCGGTGGGCCTTTCATAAGACTTTTTTTGCACAAAACCATCCGACGTGATGAATAACTTTTCAAAATGGCCAACGAGAAAGTGAGAGTAACAAGGCAGGTGAGACCGATAAGGTGAAGGCGACAACGTGAATGAGACAGAGGAACAAAGAGAAGAGGTAAAGGAATAAGCGTCGGGCAAAAATAAGCTTTCGTCAAAAATGGATTTCACCAAAAATAAGTTTCAAAAATGGTTTAATGATTTAACTTTCACTATGGCTATGATCTAAAAAAATGAGTTTCACCCACAATGTAGCTTCGACAATGAAAAATAGAGAATCAAAAAGAGACAAGAAAATGAAGAAAAGAGGAGAAAAAAAAAAAGAAGCTCCAAATGATAAACAATGGAGATTTTAAAGGAAGTTTCAAAACTTTTAAAAATCATTATAATCTTCTAAATAAAACATTGTGTCTAGTTAATACCTACTTTTTTTAGTGCTACATAACTAAAAATATGCTTAGAATATAGAGAAAATTAAATTATTTATTTAAGAATTATTTGATATTATTTTATGTGTTTAGATTAAAAATGTATAAATTAATAATAGTAAAATATTTTCAAAAGTTATAATTAAAAAAAGGCTAAAAAAAGATTTTACCCCTTTGATGTAACAGAAGCATGAAGTGCTTTATGTTTTATAAAATTGCATGTGATAATGCATAAGCCATAATTGCTGCCCCGCATGGTACAATCAACATCTCCTTCACCCGTACACAAACCACTCAATTGCACTCATGCACATCATAAATCATTGCATGAGAAAAGAATCCTTAATCAACTACATAATAAATTTGTAATTTTCTCTAATGTTAAGAAGCATCTTGTTCAATAAAGCATCCACAATGCTAAAAAGGGCAAGTGTTAATCCTTTGATTCGAGAAACTTTCTTTTCTTTTCTTGGTTTGTTGGTGATTGTGTGTTTGGTTGAAGGGAAAATTTCAAAAGACAATCCACATGAAGAAACCATTAAAAGTAGATATTAAAAAGAAAAAGAAAAACCCATTAAAGACATTACTAATGTCTAATTTATCATTACAAATTTTTAGGAAAAGGTTCACCAAGATTAAAAATACCAAATTAAAAAGAAGAAAGAGACCAATCAAGTAGAGATAAAAGAAAGAGCCAAAGGGCAAGTCAAAGGTAGTTCTAGTGGTGCCATCACCCAAATCATTGCCCAACAACTTCACTCATTACTCTATTTTGGATTCACATAATACCTTACAAATTTATTTGGTGAAAGCATTTAAATCTACCCAACAAACCCATTTACACAATTTTTTTTTAAAAAGATTTTAAACATCAAGCAGGATATTTTTTTCATCTTATTTTTACAGATATTTTAAACAAATATTGATATTTTAAATTAATATTAATACATTATAATTTAATAAAATAAATAATTAAGATTTATTATTTATACGAATATAATTAACTATAAAAAATATTTAAAAATAAACAAAAATAAAATCAAAGAATGATATTGATTCTTTGAATATATAACTTGATATGCATTTGGTTAGATACTTATTTAATTGGATAATTAGGTATCTACCTTATAAATGAAGTGAGAATAATCTTCAAAAGGATATTTAAATTAGTAGATGGGTAAATTAGATTAAAATTGATGTAAAAATGCATGAAGATTCTTCCATACACACTAGTGTATGTTTAGGCAACTCTCTACCTAAGAAAATAAGCAGGAAATATTTATAATGTTGGATTCTTCCATCTGGCCTTTGTCTTCTTGCAACTCCATGATTTTGGTCAATCAACTCCACTTAAAAAGGAATAGCAAAACAGCCACATATGTTTGCCAGCTTAGGTTGCTATTATTCTCCATCATTGCCATGATTTCCTCAGCCCTTTTTGAATTTTAATTTTCATAAATTTATTCATCAAATTATGATTCACAACAAAAATGAATGTATAAGAAATATAATTGCATTTGTGAAATTATCAATTTTTTTAATTACCCATATGAAATTACCAAAGAGAAACTAAATAACAATGTTTTTTGTAAGTAAAATCATAAAAGTGCAATAAATGAGTGATGAGTAGGGTTAGGCCACCCCAAGAATGCTTAAAGTGTAGGCATGGGATAGTGTGGTTAGTTGAAGTGGGTAAGGGTCTAACTTACAATCAATAAGAAGGGAAGCTTTTTGGGAAGACACAAACTTCCAAAGAAAACAAGCCTTGTCAAACTGAGAGACACAGGCCCATTTTGTCGATCTGATTTGTAGGTGTTTCATAAATGTGCTGGAAGGCAAGCTTGAGACTTTTTGAAGCCCTCATGGAAGACAAATTGGTAGACAAAATTCCACTTTAAGTGGAAACTCTCAACCAAATTCTTGACATTTTTCTCTAAACTATCAAGTTTTCAGACAACATGTCATGTTATTGCTTGGTAATAACATGTGAACTCAAAACTGTGAGGAATCTGGTTCTTCCTTAGATGACTAAAAGAAAGGCACCCACAAGAACAAGTGCCTATCATTTTCAAGATTGACCAAGAACACAAATGAAGACTCCCAATGACTGAACCCAACAAGCAAAATAAGCAGGGACCGGCTGCAATCACTGAACCCAACAACCACGATAAGCAGGCGCCGACCACAATGTGAACCTTGCGGAGCTGAAAATGTGAACCAAGGTTCATATTGTGGCAAGTGTGTTAGTCATGCTAGCTCATTCCAATGTGGTAGTGGTGGTCAGCTAACAATGGCTGTTTTGCATGTTAAATCAAACTAATATGCATATTGGTATAAATGAAAGTCATGCACGGCAATAGCATACTTTGAACTAGTCCACCATGACCTCAACTGGCCTTTTCTTACCCTGGGTCAGACGAGTCAATTGCATTGAGTACTACTCTGACTATATTGTGGTCTTTACTCCAAGCAACTGAGTACTACTCTGACTATATTGTGGTCTTTACTCCAAAACCTGTATTCAACCAAAGGAAAATTGACTCTAGATATTAAAAAACTAAAATGGGTCTCATTTAACACAACATCAATGGGGCAGATCAGATTGTTCAGGTAACAAAGTGACAATCCGCACACATCAAGATGCATGCATTTCAGATGAGAGCTCAACAACTAAACACTTGTCAATATATGATCCACATGAAAATGAAAGAAGTATTATTCCTCAACTACAAAATAGATGAGTCCTAATTGACCCAGGGAGTCTGCAATGTTTTTTATAATCCTTGTTGCTATAATGAATCATTGCTATATGGCAACTTGCAAGCAGCCATGTGGTCTTTTGACTTGAACTGGCCAAGCATTTCAGCAACAGTTTTGCAACGGCATTGATTTCCAGGTCGAATCACATCTCCATAGACTGCCATTTCCACAATGTCAAGCTCCTTATCTGAACGTTGAGAAAAACAAACCTACTCTGAGAAAATACTCCAATTAAAAAAATAGTTAGCAGAAGACGGGTTAGAAACCCCAGTACATGAAAAGCATGACTCCTCAAGCTGACATGTTTTCACACTTAACAAGAAGATTGCATCACCTTAAACTTCGCTAGTGAAGCGCACTTTCGCTTATCCTTTTGAGGATTTCATCTCTAAAGGCAGTTAATAACACCTCAGAATCTGTTTAATATATTAATCATAGTACATTTAATTAAAACATTGAAATATTACTACGAAACAGGTTGTTGTCTAATACATCTTACAACAGTCAAAACAAAAGTACTTCCAACATGGGTGATATTTAAATTTAACATACACAAAAACAAAATCCATACTTATCATGCTGCAAGACTAGCTTGCACCAAGACTCCATTCTTCTTTAGGTCCATGACAAAGTGCCACAAAGGAACGGACACAAGAGCCTCCCTCCATTTCTCGCATACGAATACAATAATCAGGAGTTTCAGAAGTCATATCAACAATATCAAGAAACTTGTTCTGTTCGGAGACAAGGAAAACTGGGTGAATGATGGCGCTTAGATCAGAGTAATGAGATGGTGGGAGGGTACAGATCAAATCAGCAGTCTGATTGATAGCTCTGACCTCGTAGGTCCACCAGACACTTCCTGTCTTCACCCGAGGGTCAATGGCTGTACATGGAATACCAAGATCCTTTAGAGTTTGGACATAGCATTTGTACTGCACAAGCTGATTTTTAGCATTTTCACAACCTTCATTTACTGTACCTTCTGGGTAGGTGGGGCACATGGATGTAGTTGGTCAACATGCTATGGGTTTCAAAGCATCCAAAATCTTGAATCACTAAAGCGAAGGGGAGAGGCATCTCCAATTCTCTACCGTAGCAAGGAGCAGTAGTGTAACGGTTGAAATGTTTACCATAAGCTTTGTGAATTTTGTGCAGCTTAGCATAAAGTGCAGACATACACACATCACAAGTCAATGGAACGTTCTTATCTCAGCTTCAATTTCAGATGGGTGCATACCCGAGTATGAATGATATTTGACAAGTGCGGATCTCAAGCAGTTTTTAAGCGCAGTGCAGAACTCATTGACTCAAATTTCAGAAGTCTGCAATGATAACTTCTTCTTTCCAACGTAGCGACGGTAACCAAGTACTTTGCTATCCCCGAGTTGTTGGAGATAGAGGGGATTGTAACTTGGCGTTGTTCCGGTGCCTCTTGTACAGGATTGGGGGCAGCAGTTGTAACGAAAATAAGCTGCTTCACCGATCTTGTGCTACTTTGAAGATTGCTTGCCAATGGAAGTTGAGCTTGCCATTGTTGATTATCTGTCGAAACAGAACTTCCATATACTTTGTTGATTACCAAGAATTTAAAGAAATAAACAATGACAAAGTTCATTCCTACGGACGAGTTTTGAAAGATATTACTTAAGAAATGATCAAAAACTAGGTCAGAGCTCATAGAGGAAGAGGCAAACTCTAAATGTAAATGAAGAAGATCAGTCTTCGATTTGAATAATAGACATACCTAGGATTTCAAAAAGCAAAGTAGAAAATTACCCTCCAAACCCTCAGGCCAAGCAGACCCTATGTGGCAGCTATGCTATGGGACCTTCGAGAAGCACCAACAGATTGAGGAATATGTTGCGAGAGAAAAAGGCTGACCTGGTAGGACCCTTCTCCGACCGTTAGACTCAAGATACCTAGAAA
The DNA here is from genome assembly GCA_021397835.1 of Moringa oleifera. Classification (NCBI taxonomy): domain Eukaryota; kingdom Viridiplantae; phylum Streptophyta; class Magnoliopsida; order Brassicales; family Moringaceae; genus Moringa; species Moringa oleifera. The sequence continues at coordinate 5,223,545 of JAJFZO010000344.1, read as the reverse complement.
GTGGCGAGGGGATAAAGACAAACCTCTTAATCCCCAAAGAATTGGGTGGACTAGACAAATAATTACTTGGGCACGTTCCACGATTATATAGAATCCTAGGTCTATCAATTCCCAGATAGGATCAACCAATTGCAAGTAGAGCTCAGTAGACCGGGTATAAAGCTTGAAAGCCTTCAAATCCCTAGATTTTGTGACTCACCATAGGTACAACGATTAATCAAAACCCTCCCAAGATGCAAAGAAAAACTTCTATTTAAAGAAGGAGGGCTTAGTGAACAGAACGTGCTCATTCCTTGCCACTAAGTAATGCCACCATTTTTTAAGGGGAGCTTCCTTAAGAATATATAGATTAAAGAAGAGAGGATGGGGAAAAATTTGAAACCCTACTTTAATACCAACATTAACCCTCCTATAACATGCCAAGAACTCGATAATAGTTGGGTAAGGAACAAACCTATAGCTCTACAAACTTGCTTGAAAAATGGGTAGGTTCGATACCTAAAACCAGCAAAGAAGGTATCTCATGGAAACACAATGGTCTTTTCTAGGCAAGACATGCCCTATCATCACTCCAAGGATATATAAAGTCAGAGGATCAAGAATCCTATACCTTATTCTAAGGAAATAGCAGTGTACTACAATTAGAGATGAGGTATCTCAAGCATGGATACCATAAGGATTCTGCTCGAACAAACGACAAATTGACAAAAAGAATAATAGAGGAACAGAAAGGTAGGTTGTATTTAGCAAAAAGACAAAGGTACCGTGACAATCAATCGGTGAAAGCGCAACAGGAAACAAAGCGAGAAGGGAGCAACAAAGAAAAGGTGTAAAGGAAAGGAAAAAGGGCAAAACAAGGCAACAAGACATTTTACTACAAGATGTATAACACATGGTATGACACATCATGTGTTCCATGAACAGCTCAAATTTTTTGGTTCAAAACTTCAAAAGTTTGAAAGATTGGTTTTGGCCGATGTCCCCTTATTAAGAACCTCTCCAATAGCCAACCTCAAGCTCTCCCAAGACATTAACACAACAAAGCTCCAAATATCCTTCGAACTCACTCCTTCATTAAGAAAAAAAAAAAAAAAAAAAGGAAATGAGGGGGGGGGAGGGGGCGGGTGAGGGAAGAATTGTCGGACTAGGTCCATTGACCCAACATCACTACTCGACATTTGCTAACCCCATGGCAAACCAATTTGCTAACCCAAAGCTCCCTTTTACATCTTTTTGATGATGTGCAGCTCCCGTCTTTATCAATCACAAAGGAACGATGATGAAGCTATCGAAACCACACTATAATGAAAAAACACTTTACGCTATGAGCTGACAAGGGAGATTAATGCGACATGGTAGTTAATTGCAAAGTAGGAAAAAGAGATCCAATGGATGCTTACCCCTCAGCATCGTATACAAAACAAAGAAAAAGCCTTTAGATAAAGATTGGCACTTTGATGAAGTAAAAAATCTTGAGAAACTAGGTAAACCGAGAATCTTTCTCAAACATAAGTAAAGGTAAAATCATGTTTCCACACTTAAGAAGATCAACATATGTTGTTTTTTGACCTACGTATGCCCATCAAAGACAGGAGAAACTTGAGCAATCCGCAACATTAAGAGATTCTGTGTGTATGGTAGCACTCGATCCCATTTTGATCCTTAGTCAAAATAAATAACTTGTGTCCTAATTACCAGAGCTTCATGTTTCCATTGCTACAGCTACGACCGCCTCATTCACAATTTAGTGGCACTTGGTCATATTATTGAAGTTGTTCAAATTTGTGTGATTGAGGAACAAATGTTCAAGAAGCTTGGGATTCTTATTTGCCTTGGATCAATTATTTAGCCAAATCTAATGACAGTCCGGAATAGATTGAAGTCAAGCCCAACCTTAATATAAAACACTTTATGACAATTACTACAACAACTAATGGAATGACTACACCCACCAACAAACAATGCTCCAAAGAGTCTAAGTAACGAGACACGTACATATTCTTTTTAAACAGTATAATAGTCCAAGATAGTTATCATGCAATTTTGTATTAACATATATTTGAAGACAAGCACACATGGATTATGTGTATATACAACAATATTTTAGTATAGTCATATCTTCTTTAAGACAATCTTTGTGGAAAGAAATTTGAATGCATAAACCTTTCTGTTTGGAGAAAGATCATATATATATAATGATCCTCCAACAAGGTTTTCAAGAAATATCCTCATGAAAATTAAAACAAAAACAAATGGACAAGTTCAAATTCTAACTTATTGCAAATGATCATGCCTTGAAAAACTTGTACAATTAGTAATTTGTTTGTCTGCATAACAATGTTAGGCTCTTAGTTGCAAGGTAGAAGACTTGATCCCACATTGTTAGTAAGAGCTTCTTGTTTAGGAATTACAAGGCTTCGAGCTCTTTCACTTTAATAGTTAGTTTTTGGGATGTTTCCAATATTCTTATCGAATTGGCATCAGAGCATCCGTAATGTCTCTCAGTTGCAATCAGGCAACTCAGGTGGTGACGTCAATATTGTCGTGTTTGCATGAGACTAGTCTTTTGACTGGTGCATAGTTAAGATACATGGGCGCCAAGGCTGCGAAGCGTGGTGGAGTATTAAAGTCCCAATTGTAAAATATGAGACTCGATCCCACGTCGAAAGTATGGGGGTTATCAGGCTTTTAACTCTCCCCCTTCAACAGCTAGCTTTTGGGATGTAGTTGTCTCAAAGTTCGTATCAATTGGTATCACATATATATGGATAAAGAAAGTACAATAGGCACTAAGCTGGATACTTAGTTTGGGAAAGACTTTGAAAGTTATTTGGCCATTATGTGGGGACCGGGTATGAATCTAGAAAGAATAGAAAATTGAGTTTGTTATGGCCTTGTTGGATGCAAGGCTGCCAAGTATGCTTTCTGCTAGAGTTGATGATGGGAATAAAGGGGGAGTAATGAGAGAGGTAGATAGTATTATTATAGCGAGTGAGCTCAGTTTAAGAAGAATAATAGACTCTCAAATTCTGCTTAGTGTACCTCTTCAGGTTCTGTTTTTCTTTAAGTCTTTTCTCTGAAGAATTTTTTTTCCCTTCAAATCAATTTCCTTTGAGTTCATATCAAAATGGTATCAAAGTAGTCAATTTGACGGACCATGGTCACTGGCAAAAATGTAGAAACTCGAGCAGATGAGACAGAGGTAAAACTTGGAATTGTGCAAGAACAGATTCACAAGGAGTTGTGTCAGATTCGTTAAGATTTGAGTAGGCTAGATTCAAGGCAGGTTGGGGAGGAATTCTTAAGCATCTTGCACTAGATAAAATTGTGGCAACTCCCATCCAGCTATTGGATGTATTGATTCAGTGAAAAGAGGACACGGGATTGAAGATGCTGTCACAACAGTTGATTAATAGCATAAAGGGAGATGACTATGGATAATAATCCTTTCATTAGCCATAAGGAAAAAATAAAAAATAAATTAAAGACTTCAAGAACTGGTTTTGACATTGTTTTCCATAAATGAAGCACTCATTGTAGCTACAATAGTTTCACTGGATGAATGGATGCACAGGGACAGGTGAGAGTAGAAATCCAAAATCCTCCAATTCTGAAGGACCAATGTATTGCCTAACGATCTACAGGAAAAGTGGACTGACAAGCATAAATTAACCAACATCCATTATGATCCATAGACAGGGCTTTGCTTATATTAATGGTTAACTAATTCTTAAAACAATGTGCTCTAAACCTCAATGACAAGCTATAAGATGGGCTCAAAGACTCAGCAAGTCAATAAGCAAACAGCCTGGGAAGGTACAGAACAAACAAAGAGAACCGTATACTTCAAATAAAGGAAGAGAAAAGAATGTGGCAAAACATACCAGTAAACTGGACATCACAGGAATAACGTTTCAACTGAGTCGGTTCCACCTTTTCTTTATCTGATTTATACCTGTTCACTCTAGTTTGAAGAATCTGACAATTATCTGCTGTGGATTCACCACCTACAACCCAACCAAAAGAATGTAAAACAAGCTGAATACCAATTGACTAAAACTGGGATATTTTTCTTTTGGCAGGCAATGCAAAGTATCGAATTCTTCATTTCCAGCATGCTCTCTTTTCTCCATTGGCGGATGAAGAGGAGATTAAAACGACAGTTAAAAGCTCTCATACTAACAACTGAATAGAACGTCAAATTCTCAGTGACCTACTAAACTGATCAATTAACTTTATATGTACAAGCCTCTTGTTCGAAGCCCATTTCAAAATGAAGTTCAATGAGCTAATAACTAGCTGGTGAATTAACCGCCAAAATCACACACCCAACAAAAACTCAGTTCTTAAAACAATCATCGAAAACAAATAGTTCAGAGAAAAATGCAATAAAGAAAGAGAAGAAGGGAAGGGACCTCTGGAGAAGGGAACGATGTGGTCGTACTCGAAGCAGAGACAACCCTGGCAATTGCAGAAACGCTTACAGACAACGTTTCCAGCTACGTCTTTGCGCCACCTATCCGGGTGTCTACCCGGCACCGTATCAGCCTTTGCCCAGCACATGCTCTTCGCTTTGGAGTCAAAGAATCTTGGTCTGTCCTCCCCATTTCCACTACTGCCACTGCGAGGTCGATGAGGCGAAGACGAAGAACTCATCTCTCTCTCTCTCTCTCTCTCACTCCGCTGTTTCGAAATTGACTGGCTCCATAATCAAGAAGAGGAGAGAACAAAGTAAGAGAGATGAAATGCTTCGTCTCTCTAAATTTCCCCACAGAAGCTGCCTAGTTTGAATTTTGTTTCGCAACAAGCACGGGCCATCGGGCCGTAGCCCATTACAAAAGAAAGACATTCAACCAAGTTACAAGCAACATAATTAAATTTTTTTCTCACAAGGCCTTACAGAAAGCATAACTAATTTATCAATACCAGCTTCTTAACCAGAAAAAATATATATATTTATTTATTTTATAATTTAAAATAGTAATAAAAATAATTAAAATAAATCTTATTTACCCATTTTATTCTATTGTTATGTGTTCAGCTTAAATTAAGTCAATAGAAAATCAATTAAACTTCTGAGTAATTTAGGAAATATACCTTCAAATTGTGATCAAACAATTAAATTTTCTGATTGAGAATGTGAAACAGAACAAGATAATACAATAACACTTTCCTCCTTCACTGTTCAGCTATAAGTCTGGTATCAGATTTGCCATTAGTAGAGTACAACATTATCTGCTATATCTAAGCAATGAGAAATTAAACTGCGAATAAAGAGGTGAAAATCAAATTTGATCAAAATAGTTTGTAGAACAACAGATGGTAAGCCTCTTTCCTTCCAAAACTGAAACTCTACCAAAGAAAAGAGTAAAAAGAAAGAACACTAGATTGTTAGATTCTTCTATGACATTAATGAAGTTAAATTAACTTGCATCAACCCTTCTTTTTCTTGGAATTAAGCATCACGAGCCCGACAAATATGCATAGGAAGGATAGAAGCACCACACCAGCAAATACAGGTATGAGTATGGCATATTCTTGGGGTAGAAAATACTTGTGGATGAAGTGATCAGTGTCCACAAATGGCTGAAAGAAAAGAAATGCACAAGTTAACAACAGTATAATTCAAATTTGTGAGAATCGCTAGTTTTATATATTTCTTAGGCAAAAAGCAGCTGATACGAACCAGGATGATGACCCAAAAAGTATAATAGGTGAATATGGATAAGCTGATAACAGTAAGTAAAAACCCAACTGCTCGGTCTGCCAATTCCATTCTGATGTCCACAATTTCGATCCTCAATCAACCACAACTATACAGTAGAAACAAGTGTTAATTGGAATCAATATATCTGCTGAATGCTACATATGAAGCAAAACATCAATGAAATGAAAGTGATTAAGTCTGGTTTCAATCCACAACTGCAGATCAATTAATAGAAGATATAATTCACAGGAAATGGCTGGTTACAACCAGAATCACAACTCTCTTAGCTTCTAATGTCTCCCAACGACTACAATAGCCATCATAAAACCGCAGGGAAAGCACCAAAGTCAGTCTACCTTTTAAGGTGTTAATGAAATCATAAAGTGAGGCCTAAATTCCCAACCTTTCCCTTCCAATTGACATAAAGAGGACTCAATTGTTAGGAATTTGAATACCAAATCTCTAATTGATGGATTAAATATCAAATTCCTAAAATTCAAAAGCAATAATAATCGATGTAAAAAGAAATTAAGCTAATCACAAGAACACACGATTTATAATGGTTTATCCTCACCTAAGAATTATATCCACTTCGCAGTCAGTGCAAGAAACTTTTTCACTATGAAAATAGATTACAAGAAAGATTAATATTTTTCCTTAGCCCTCCCTTAATATAATAAAACCTTAGACTCTCACCCTCTCCCTTTATATATTTACATGGGTAAGAATCCTCCTTTTATATAATAAAGCTCAAAGCTGACAATACGTGTGTGAAAACCCTAAAGTACCCTTCTATGTAAATTTGTATGAAGATAGATGTATTTGAACAACTTGAAATGCCAGCCACTTGAAATGATTATTGAAAGAAACTACTGCACACTTCGAAAGATTTCACAATAGATCAACTTATAAAGCATATTCGAATAGAAGAGAAAACTCGCATTCACGAGAAAAGGTTTGCTTTAAATTCTGCTTCTAATGTGAACCACTTTGAGTCTAGCACTAGGAAAGATGGAAATAATTTTGAAAAGAAGAGAAAGCATGCTAAGGCTTCAAGTAATTCTGTCAACAAAAAGAAAAACAAATCTTATTATTTTTGTGGAAAGAACAAATATTTCCAAAGGAAGTGCATGTTTTACAAGAAGCTTAAAACAAATGCTTATCAAAAGAAAACAAATGTAGTTAAATGCCTATCAATTCCTGATATCATTGCCATGGCTACTACTCGTAATATCAACTTGATAACAAAATGTAATATGGCAATAATAGACAAGTCTACTGATTGGTGGTATGATTCTGGCGCTATTGTCCATGTTTGCAATGATAGAAGCATGCTCAAAAATTACAAAAAGGCTGGAAAGGATGACAAAGTCCTTGAAGCAAATTTTAATGAATGTATTTCATGTTCCGGATATGAGGAAAAATCTGATTTCTGCAAATTTATTGTGCAGGAAAGGCTTGAAGGTTGTATTAGAAGCAGAAAAACTTATACTGTCAAAGAATGGTGTATTTGAAAGACAAGGATATTCATATTAAGTATTAATAAAGTTTATGTTTCTACTCATGTGCTTGAATCTCCTTTAAATTTGAGGCATGCTTATTTATCATATGTTAATTTTAGATCAATTAAATTTATGTCTAAGCATGGTTTAATCTCATGTGCAAATGAAAATCATGAAAAATGTGAAATTTGCATACAAGTAAAAATGAAAAAAAAAAACCTTTTTTCAAAAAATGAAAGGACAACTGAATTGCTTAAACTGGTGCACTTTGACATATGTGAATTAAATGGTCATTTAGCTAGAGGAAGAAATAGGTACTTTATTACATTTATAGATAATCATTCCAGATTCACTCGTGTGTACTTGATGAGAACCAAAGATCAAGCATTCGAAAACTTTAAATGTTTCAAAGTCTTGGTTGAAAATTAATTAGAAAAGAAAATTAAGATCCTAAGAAGTGATAGGGGTAATGAATATTTTTCGATTGAATTTTCTAATTTTTGTTGGAAAAAATGGTTTGACCCATCAAAAAAGTCCCTATACAATCACACAACAAAATGATTTAGTTGAAAAAAAAAAAAATAGATCGTTGATAGATATGATTTATGTTATGTTTATGCATGCTAACTTACCAACAAATCTACAAGGAGAAGCCTTATTAACAATTTCTCATGTGCACAATCGAATACCATCATAGAAAACAAAGACATCTCCATATGAAGCATAGAAAGGAAGGAATGCTAACTTAAAACTATTTAAAGGTATGGGGTTGTATAGCTTATCATAGAGTTCCAAATCATATAAAAATGAAATTTAGACCAAGAGCTCTTAAAATTATCTTTTTTGGATATGCTAAGAATCCTAAAGCTTATAAATTGTTGGATTTAGACTCAAATGTTATTATAGAGTCTAAAGATGTCTAATTTTTTTGCAATTAGTTTTCATAAAGTTTCGAATGTGAATTCCGGTAATTAAAGAAATTATAGAAAGAGCAACACATGATACTATTATGAATACTGATTCTTCTACTTTGGTTAATAAAAAGAAAATAGTAGAACCTCCTAGTGAACCTAAGAGAAGTCAAAGAATACGAAAGGAGAAAAATGTAAGACCTAATTTTATTTCTTCACAATCCACAAGATTATTTTTGGTTGAAAAAAGTAGAGATATAGTGTTAAATAAGATACCCATTATTTTGAATTTGGAAGAAGATCCAAAACCATATAGTGAGGCAATGGGTTCAAGAGATCCTAATTTTTGCAAGGAAGCCATATATGATGAAATGGATTCTCCATTAGTTAATAAAACATGAGTATTGGTTGACTTATCCAAACCAATAGGATGTAAATAGGTATTTAAAAGAAAATTTAATATTGATGGTTCTCCACAAACTTTCAAAGCAAAGACTTGTGGTAAAAGGGTTTTTAACAAAAAAAAAGGTGTTGACTTCAATCAAGGTGTTGCTTGCTTTATCATCAATGTATGACTTGCATGTTCACCAAATGGATGTCAAAACAATATTTTTAAATGGTGAACTAGATGAAGAGGTCTATATGGAACAATTCGAAGGGTTTGTACTTCCTGGCAATGAAAATAAAGTTTGCAAATTGGTAAAATCCTTGTATGGTGGATTAATGCAAGCTCCTAACAGTGGCATGAAAAATTCAATAATGTGATTTTATCATATGGCTTTAGTCACAATGTAGTGGACAAATGTATTTATTCCAAATTTACTAAGGACTATGATGTAATAATATGTCGCTATGTTGATGACATGCTAATCATAAGGAACTAATATGCAAGAAGTGCATGACACTAAGAAGTTCCAGACTATTAAATTTAAAAGGAAACATTTAGAAGTTGATACTATCTTAAGAATCATAGTTAAGAAACATAGTGACAGTTTTGCTTTGTGTCAATCACATTATATAGATAAAGTGTTTCAAGTTTAATAACATAGGAATTAAAGGAGCTAATACCCCATTCGATGTCTCAAATAAACTGACAAAAAATTTGGGAAGGTCTATTAGTCAATTAGACTATACTAGTGCTATTGGTAGTTTAATGTATGCCACCCATTGTGCAAGACTCCATATTGCTTTTACTGTTTGCAAACTTTCTAGATTTACTCATAATCCTCGTACAAAACATTAGAGCGCTATTGGAAGAGTTCTCCAATATTTTGAAAAAACAAAGTCTTTTACCTTGTTTTACAACAAGTTTCCTTCCCTAGATGCAAGTTCAAATCACTAGTATCATTGATAATAAATCAACATCTTGTTGGATTTCTGCCTTAGAAGGAGGAGTTATATCATGGGCTTCCGAGGAATAGATGAGTATAACTCATTCCACTATGGAATCCGAGTTCATTGCATTAGCACCAACAAGCAAAGAGGCAGAATGGTTGAAAAAATTTATTATTAGATATAAAGTTGTGACCACAACAAATTCCAGCTATCTTTTTGCACTGTTACAGTCAAGCAACAATGTCTACGACATTCAATAAAATTTATAACGGTAAATCTAGACATATGCCTTGAGACATAAATATATTAGGCAACTCATTTTTGTTGGTACATAATGATACAATTGTCTATGTATAAGAACCTAGCCAACCCATTAATGAGGAAATCTCAAGAGCTATGCTAAAAAGCACTACAAGTACAATGGATCTAAAATCATTCTGATTTGTCACCCATAATGGGAACCTTATCTTTCCTATTGCTTAGCTATTTCAAAGGTTTAAAAGGCAATAACAAATTATTAGTCATAGTTAGCGAGTACTAGAATCTATATAGTACTTATGAAAAGAGGTTGAAAATAAATTATTCTTAATAAAGATACGTGATTGGATTATGAAAAAGGAAGTTTAGAATTATAACTTCATGGGATCTTCACCGATGTGAACATAAGAAATGATGGTGTTTCTATCAAAAGTTTAATAATTAAAAATCTTGTAAGTGTTCATGAATTTAGGAGGTAATACAATGCTAAAGCTCACAGTAAATTAAGTTAGAGAATTTAATAAGGTTTATGTGTATGATGTTTTTGATCTTGTCATACAAGAATTGTGGTTTAAATGACTATATAACTATTGATTTCAACAAGATCTTGAAATATTTATATTAATAGTACGTTTAAGTCAAAAGACACCTCTATGTGCATAAATGGTACATCACAACTAAGTGGGAGATTGTTGAAAATATAGTTAATGAGGAACTATTTTTGTATCCCACATGACTAAACAGAAGATTGCTACTTGGCTACTTGGTTATTATTATTATTTTTCAAATAATAATTACAAAAAAAGTAGTAAATGAACGTTAAAAATTAACTGTTAGAAGTGCCGATCCAAACCAAAAAGATATTTGTTCAAAGATGTCTCTTCAAAGAGTTACAAGGAGTTATAAATACGACAAATTATTTTTCTCTTCTCAATTAAAATCAAAACTGTTTCCCTAAATTAATCATTGGGAGATTTTTAAATTTTTAGTTTTTTTCTGAAAACTCTATTTGGCTTTCTTAAATCCCAAGCGGACTTTACATTTTAACCCAGTGGGGGCATAAGTTCCTTAGACAATGATCTCACCTTCAAAGTCTTCATTCTTATTCTATTTCTCTAACAGGTGAAAAAGTTAATTAATTTCTTTTCTGGTTTTTCTTTTCTAATGCTCTCAATGAGATTGGGTATTGATCATATGAATGATCAGTTGAGGAAGTATATTGACACTAATATGCTCTTGTACGTTGTCAAGAGAGAACTAGCAGATGCGTGAAAAGTATAGAGGAAAAGAGTTACCAATTAGCTCAAGAGGATTGTGCTGAAATAGGTCATGGGAACAAAAAAAAGAAAGAAAGAAAATGCAAATTGTAACCTTAAGCAACCAATACAAAATTTATCAGAAGGAAAAACCAAAACTTCAATTTTGCAAAAAAAATTTTTTCGACGCTTATATGAGAAAGTTCATTATTTTAGGAGGAAAAACAAAAAGGAGAATCAAGCGAAACAAACAGAGATCTACCTAACAGGGGCCGCCTTTGATCACGCCGCAATCGCTGGTAGTGCCAGGTTGTAGCGCGCAGAGGTGTTGGAGGATCTGGCCTCACTGGATTCGAAGTGGTATCCTCCTAGTCCGACATAGTTCACCGACAACGCCCAGATTCTACTCGCTCCGATTCACCGGTTGAAGAAACTTGGACAGAGAGAAAGAGAGAAGAGAAAGGGCTCTCTATATGAATGGTGCCTTTTACGTGATGGATGGTTTATTATTAATATTAACAGCTGACTAAAGTGTGCTCAAAATCAATCTCACTGTTTAAGTATTCGAATTCATTTGAAATACTAATCCCAAATTTGAGTCTGAATTTATATTAATTCTTAATATTTTTGTTTAAATTTGGCAGCACAGTTTTATTTTTTTAATAAAATTTAAATTATATAAAAAAATAATTTCTTTATTTTATTTCTAAAAGTTAAAAAATCTTCCCAGAATGGTATTGCCAGGGTAGCCTTCTAACAGCCAATTTGGAATGTAAATCACTAGCACAATACATTTCATACAATTAGCACAATTTGATATGGAACAGTTCTGATTAAGATCGCATTAATTTTTATAAAAAGAACGAAATTATCATGTTTATTTACAATTTTATAATTTTATTTTGTAAAAAATAAATAAATCACCATGATAATTGGGTTATCTTTTTTTAAAAAAAAAAAGATATGACACCTCAAAAAATGATAAAATGATTATAAAAATTTACCCTAACTTAACAAACTAATTAATATTACCTTATTGATTTCACGACCTTATGCCGAAGAAAGCTTCAATAGTTTAGCTCCAATGGAAAAAAGACTAACCGTCACAATGGAATGATGACTGTTAATTTAATATTTTAAGGTGTAGGATGTTTAAAAAAAAAAAAAAATCATTTGCATTTTTAGATAATTATTAAACAAATTCTAAATTACACTTATGGTTTAATTTGAATCTCAAAATATTAATAAATTCAATTGCATTTTTAATATTTTATTTTTATTTAATTTGAATTGTATGAATAATTTATAATATTTAAATTAAATATTTTATATGGTAAATTTTAAATATGTTTATCATTATAAAATTTTAAAATTTTTTAATAATTATTTTAAATCAAATCTTAATTTAAAAACATTTTTAAATAAATTAAAAATGATTGTAAAAAATTAATAATATATTTATTATTAAAATATTTAAAAATTATTTAAATATTTTATTTTAATTTCATCAAATTTAAATACTTTGTGAACAATTTTTTAAAAAATTAATAATATAATTTTTAAAAAATATTTTTATACTTACAAAATTAAAATTTTTACGAAAATAACTTAAATATTTTTTTTACATTTATAATTCTTATTTTTTTGATAAAGTTAATTTAACAATTGGAAAATAAAATTTAAAATTTTACCGTCATTCATAATTTTTTAATATTAAATACATTTTTTTTTCAAATTTACATTTCATATATCAAAAATTGTTGTTATTTTAAAATATTTTAATAATAAAAATACTTTCAATTTTTTATAATAATTTGAATGAAATTTCAAATTTAATCAAACTTTGACATTAATAATATAATTAAATTAATAAACATTCAAATTAAAAAATACGTTTAATCTAACATTTTTTTAATATTTATCCAATTTTCTTTCACTTAAAATAACAAAAAAATCTCTTTTCCTTAAAAAAATCAACATAAATCATATAAACTTCCATGATAATCCTCTTTCCAAGAGTCTTGATTCCCTAAGAATTAATCTGAAAAGAGTAACCTTGCATTACATACCCTGAGCTCAGAATATATTTGAATGTCTTAATTGCTGCCACAAATCTTTGGTTCATGGGTCAAAGAAGAGAAGCTCATGGATGAGAAGAAAAGTGAACAAACAAAGATAGATTTTGCCTAAGAAACAATAAGCAAATTTGCAATCTGCCGAACAAACCATTTTACATTGTAATTCTTGAGCACAACATCAAAATATTTTAATTTAGAAGAACAAAACAGAACAAAGCTAGATGGTCTCAATAAAGCATCAAATAGCACAACAAGAAGGTTACTCTTTTTATAAAGCAAGCTAATAATGTAAATCCCTCATCCATCAATAAGCAAACTACTTTGGGCCAATGTCCTTGAGAGCACAGATCTGCTCCTCTCCCATTGAAGACATCACAGACACAACAAGGTCCTTGCCGCTTTCAAAACCTTCCTTAATCTGCACTCACCACAATATCAACCAATACAAGCACAATCACAACAGACTGAACCAAAACCAAAGGCACATTAACATTCAAAGACTGGAAAAAAAAAATTGTGAATGAGCTAATCTGACGGATTGTCGAGAGAGTAAGATGCATAGAAAGCAAAAGTATTACTCTGAGTGAGAATCAAAGCACAACCTAAAATTGAAGCTACAAAGAAGGGATAACTGACCTGGGCCAGCAGGTTGTCATCAGTTGGAAGCCTCAGATCATCCTTGGTGTTTCCATTTTCTGTCAGCAGGCTCACCTGAAAAAACATATTGAGTTGTATGAGGAGCATACACCCAAAAAAGATACCGGAATCAAGTGTAAAGAACAAAGAGATTAACTTACAAAGCCATCCTCAGAAATATCAATCAACTGGTAGTCAGTACGGTTGACATGGGGAACCTGAAAATCAGAAACACAGCAAACATAACTCAACCATGTGGGAGATTTACATGAAAGATCACAAATAACCATAAACATGAGAGAATATTTGAGTAAAAATTTGGATACCATACATCACAATTGTGGGAAGAAGGGACAATATCTTCAAGCTTCTTGCCAGTGAAGATGTCAATGCCAACAAAGTGGCACTTAGCATGGCCATGCTTTCCAGTCTTGGAGGTGGAAACCTCAACAACCTGTCAGTCACAGATGTTTCTCTCAGTATGACCTTGGAAACCAAAATCAAGGACTGTTAAAGAACCAATCAAACTTCCATTTACATTTACTGCCTCAACATACACAGAAATAGCAGTCATTTGTCTTCAAGCCTCCTAGATATATAAACCATCAATAACGTACAATATACGCATATCTGTATGCAAATTCCAACTGCTGCACAAACATAACCTGACTGAAAAATATTTATCTAAAAGAGAGAGATAAATTGAGCCCCACCGAAAGTCAAGCAGGATCATAAATCTAATACAGAAGCATGAACCGACAGCCAACACTGTACATTTTTCAATGATCTAAAAAAACAAAATCCAATAAATATAGATAAGTCAAAGTAAAATACAACAAGAACGACCTACTAAGTCCATACTTACAAGAGGCTTTTTCTTGTGAAATGTTCTGTTCATCGGATAAAGAAAAACAACTGGCAGAACTTAAATAAGGAAATTAAAATATAATTAATAGAAAAAAAATCTCAAAAGAGGCCTTTGAAGAAAACAACAGTCTTTACACAAGAAAGGCTTATCAAACAAGGAGAATCGAGGGAAAAAAGAAGAGGGATCTACCTTGCAGGGGCGGCCTTTGATGACGATGTAACCGTTCTTACGGATGGTACCAGCCTGCTGGGGGTAGGTCTTGGAGGCTCCGGCGTCAGCCTTGGACTCAAAGTGGTGCTCCTCGTCCGACATGACTCACCGATTCGGGTAAGACTCCGATTCACCGCACGAAGAAAACTGGAGAGAGGGGTAGCAGATGCGTGTGCGTGAGAGAGAGAGAGAGAGAGAGAGAAAGAAGGAGAGAGTGGATAGTGCAGGAGTGGGACCTTATATATGTACAGGTGTTCGCATTAGTGTGTGCTTGTCTCAGTTCGTTTTTCTCTCTAGGGTTCCTATTTGGTTTATTCGTGCATATCTTCTTGGATATCTCTTGTGGGCCCTCGCTTCTTCTAAGCCGTTGATTTTTATGCGGCGGTGATTGTCCATTTCGAATATTTGATTTGGTTATGCGTTTGCCTCACGCCAGTTTTCTTTTTTAAATTTCGTGATTAACGCTTCCTAATCTCATGTAATTAAACCCAAGTTTTTTTCTTTATCGAAAAAGGATTATATTACAATCGGGTACAGGAGTTTGAAGCTAAAACATTAACTTGTCTGTCAGAGTTCCTAGCCATCACTACTAGCCTGGCGGAGCTGATAACCTGCTTGAAGGCAGTATCGACATTGACTTTGGTAATACTCGATGGAGGTAGTTGTCATTGCATTGGTGCTCCCATACAATCAAGACGAGATGCAGGTTCTCTGGTGTCGTCAACCATTTTGTTAGCATCTTGAACAAGCAGCTGTGGCATCTTGCACATCTGATAATGGAAAACCTTATTTTTATTGAACTACATGCTTTCACAGATGATTTTTTTTTAAAAAGAAACGTCCAGCTTGTCCAAGGTTATATGAGAGAATACCCGTGTCCATTCCTGATCATCCACAAGGTTATGAAATGTTGAGACAAGCCACAGTGCAGTTCTTCCCATACCTGAGTATTGCACTGGCACCCAAAGAGCATGTGGTGAAGGGCATCCAAGTCGTTACCAAAAACACAACAGATGGGATTGGTTTGTAGGCGATGTAGTCACAACTTGTCTATATAGGGAGAATCCCGTGTATCATACGCCAAGCGAAATGTTGAACCCTAGGTGGAACCTTCGCTTGCTACATGATCTGCTCGCTTCTTATTCCTGTGGTGAGGGCGAGGTACCACTTCGGCCATCATTTGTTTGGCGAGGTAGTAGCACGCTTTGACTATAGTGCTCCTTAGGGTTAGCATCCTAGATGAGCTTATCTTTCATGGGGTTGGCGCTTAATGGGAGAACCAGGACAGAAGCTGCTTCCGCTGGTATTTGCAGTTCATACGCTGATGGGCGCGCATTCTTGTTGGTTGAATCCCCGTTGGATGAGATGCCTGACTGTGGGGCGTGCTTGGGATCCAATGACCTTTCCACACATCCACTAAGAATCCGTCTCCTATACTCTACCAGGCTCCTGTGTTGATGACTGACCTTCCAACCAAAAGACTCTGCCAGGCATATGAACAACGTGTGTTGCGCTCAACTGTATGCTGTATCGGAAGTACTTCGCCTCAAGAACTGCGTAACAAAGCGACTCTTCATCCTGGATAATCCTCCACCATTGCTTCTCAAGTAAGGCCATATTAAAGGACTCAATGTCTCGAAATCTTACCCCTCCATTAAGCTTAGAAAGGCACAGCTAGTCCTAACTTTTCCAATGAATCTTCCGCTCCGAGCCCGTCTCCCCACCAGAAGCTAACTTCCATTATCTGAAAATCATAAATGAGTGACTTCGGTGATGCAAAACAACTCATTGCATACATAAGAATCGCCCGTGCTACAGCTTTCATTAGAATGCCCCTACCTGCCTGGGAAAGAAATTCGTTTTTCCAATTGTTTAGCCTAGCTTGTAACAGCTCCTTGAGTCCCGAGAATTCTCTTTTGTTCCATCTACCTATTAGTAAAGGTGTGCCCAGGTATCTGTCTTGTGTAAGGTTTGCTGATTCCCAGATAGCTCATCAGATCATTCTTGATTGCTGCCCTTACATTAGCACCAAAAAAGATACTAGACTTATCCAAGCTTATCTCTTGGCCGGAAGCTGACCCAAATAGCCGGAGAGCACCCAGAACAGAAGCACACTCTGCCCTCGAGGCCCGGAAGAACAAAATACCATCGTCCGTAAAAAATAAATGGGAAAGTTTAGGGCCTTGTCTTGCTGCTGCTACACCACCCTATTTTCTGATTCTGTTTGAGAGAGCAATACTGAAAGTCATTCAGCACAGAGGAAGACGTAGGGCGACATAGGGTCTCCCTTTCGAAACCTTCTGGTTGGAGTTATATAGCCATGTGGTTGGCCATTTATCATCACCCAATACGAAACTGATTGAACACATTCCATGGTTGTCAATATCCACTTTTCAGAAAAACCAATAGGCCGCATGACAACCTCTAATTAAGAAACCCCATTCCACTCAGATCGTAAGCCTTGCTCATATCGAGTTTCAAAGCTAGGTTTTCTTAGTTCTCTTGGCTCCTTCTCATAGCATGGAGTGTTTCGTAAGCCACCAAAGCATTATCAAATATCATTTAACCCTTTAAAAAAGCCGATTGATTTTTACTGATGATGTTGGGCAACACTTTTGGAGTCTATTTGCCTGCACTTTTGCCATGAGTTTATAGATGACACTAGAATCAAGCATATACATGTGTGTGATTAACCCTTCCTCCTTAATGCAACTGGGTGAAAGAACTTAGTATTTCGATCCCCTTCTTTGAATCAGGCAGACCTTGATCTCTGACGCCACATTATCTTCTTAGCTTTGAGAAGATAGTTGAGCTTCTGTCTTCACCCCTCCATATCCACCGTGACGAACCCCTGTTCCCCAGCAAGCATGAGTCCATGCAGTGTAGCTTGCTAGCGCTTGATCTGGCTGTGGGCATTGGCGAAGACATCCTTATTCCATCTGATTAGAGCTCATGAACTACCTAAGGGGCCCCAGACCTGGCAGCTCCAATTTATGTAAATCATAATTTTCAATGGCGCTGGTGGATGTTAGCCTCCTGCTATTCTGTCAATATTGTATCAAACACACAAGACTACTGTGGGCAAGCTTTTTTGGTGCAAGTACCCTGGGATTCATCCAGGTCGTCTGTACTGTCTCTGGATCTCTTCGTCTCTGAAAATCGAATAAATGGTTCAGTTTGATATTCCTTGTCGCGGAGTCAGTCTGTTCCATTTAGTGTCAGACTTTCTTGTTTTGGATGATGACTCAGCATTGGTCAAATTAAGGATTGGATAGTTGACAAAATTTGGTTCGACCCCATTCATTACAGTAGTGATTGCAGGCTAAGTGAGTTTCTTACCTAACATGTGGGAGCCACATCCATGCATATATGGAACGTGCCCCCATTTTCTCCATTAACGTTTCTGAAACCTCTGCATTTTGGACCTGGTCCTGGTCTTGCCCATGCAAGACGTGAGGCATAACTGGCTCCCCAAACTATGGGAGATGTAGAGGTTCTTCCTCAACATCGATCACTAGACAACCGTCCTCAATTGTCTCGAATTTGAAATCTATACTCCCAACAAAGATTTCGGCAGATTGGCAGAAGAGTGGCCACTAAGAGGGTTGTAATCTTTACCCGCCAGACTCATTGGTGTCCACGACGGATGTGGGTGTGTTATCCTCGAAATAGAGAGTAAAGTACGAAGGGTCATCAGCCCTTACCCAAGGGCCGTACTCCTGGTGCATTCGACCAGAAGTTTGTTTGGCCTGAATTGTCTCTCCACAGCCAAGGGTTGAATTCAAATTAATGTTTAATCTCTTGCTTAAACTTGACTCAATGAATTTGCTTAACATTTGGATTTCACGAGCTCCAATAAAGCCTCAATCCCATATTAGCCGGAGCTTGAATTAATTAACATGCTCAAAATTAATTAATAAAACAAAATATGTAATATTGTATATAATTACTTTTTATATAAATGTATGTAAAGTTCATAAAATACTTAAAAAATAAGAAATTAATTTTTACTTAAAACTATGGGCAAAGCTTTTGATTTAACTATATTATAAAAGAAAAAATATTAATACGATTATTTGAGTCTAATTTTGTGCTGAGGGAACTCTATTCAATTTAAAATTCATATAATCTGATCCAATCACAAAATTGATCATGAAATGTTTTTAAAAATATGAATTTTTGATATGAATAAACTCAAATCCAATAGAATTGAATTTGATTTACGTTTGATATAAGTTTAAATTTGAATAAGATGAGACTTTAAATTTTATTTTATAATTTTTGTCATAATATTTCATTTGTAATTATAAATTATTTATTATAAATAAAATCTTAATTCGTTGCAATATTATCTTTTATCTTCTCCTAAATGTTAGGTTTTTAGATTACATTATTTCACCAATGAAATATTAGAAAATCAAATTATTGAACACAAATAATGCATTATTTCAAAACGTTTGACCTTAATAATTCACAAAGAACTAATAATCAGTTACATATCAACTTAATGTGCAGAATTGCATTGAACTACCTATTGAGTATAGGAATTCTGTAGTATCTATGAAATATGGCAAATATATCAAACAAATATGATGCAGAAGCTGACAAATTAAGAGAAGTTTCAATAAAAGAATGGAATGTTCTATATAATAAGAATCAAGATCTTCTATTGATTTGATATTTGTGAATGAAACGATATATGACATGGACAGAAATGAATACACTAATGAATATGGTGATACACATTGTAGATAATACTAGAGGTGTTGAGAGAATCGACCTTAAAATTCGTCTACTTTGATGGCATCTCGGGGCACTTCATAGGCATCTTTGGCTCTTGATTTCTTCACACCCGCAGTGAACCACAGCTTATCAGACTTGTAGCTCTCAACAGCAATGCTCGTAACTTTAACCCACACGAGCACCTTTGTCTTCATTCCTTCAATGCCTGTGAGCTTTCCTCTTGACAGTGTCCCCTTGACACGAGTGGCATACCTTAGAACAGATGAGTCCTTGAAGCTCACCTCGCAGCAAGAGGGAAGATATACAATCAGCTTTGTTTTCGTTTCATCGAGTTCGTAACATATTATGTTCTGGGGAAAGAGGCCTGGAGGAAGGTTGTGCTCTCGAAGAAGATCTGGCAAGGATTTCTGTGTCTTGCCTGTTAAGAGAACAAGAAAGCAGACAAGAGTTTCAGCCACTGTTATGAAATGTATACACCATGAATAACCTAATTGCTGTGAATTTTACTTCAGATCTAAAAGTCTACACCATTAGAGAAGAAAAAACAAAAGGAACTCGTATATACTTCCAATCAATGAAGATGACTTCCATGCTCCAGCTACGAACCATATCACTATTAGTTCTTGATTAGTTTATAACGTTGATCTCTTATGACCTGCCATGTTAATGATCATTGAATCAAGTTACTCTGCCTCCTTAGTTTATGAATTGATCACTAGAGAAATCAATTTGAAGGAAGTTCTGTTTTCACAAATTGCAAAAACCAGATCGATTGAACTAAATTTAGATGGAGCAAGCAACAACTGAGATGATATTAACAATAACGTTAATGGTCTGGTAGACTAATCAATTTGAAGGAGCATATAGTTCTTAATCAGAATCAGGATTTGCTGACATGGCTGATGCTTTTGATTGGTGCAATGGAAAAGGAAGTTCTGTTTTTACAAATCGCAGAAACCAGAATGATAGAATTAAATCTAGATGGAGCAAGCAATAAACGAGATGACATTAACATTAACACTAATGTCCTGGATTGATTAATAGAAAAGCCAAATCAACCTCTGCTGTTTATTTAGTAAAAAGTGATCCAGTGGTATCACCATAAACGGACTTAGATTATAAGCATTGAAAAGCAATCAGCTTCGCGAAAGGACATGATCTCCCACTTGATTATCAAAAGAAACAAAAAGAGAGAAGGAAGCATAGCCATTAAAGCACAATACCTTTTAGCTTGTTGAATACCCATCTGGTCTTCTCTTCAACCGCGTTTGTCAAAGACTGAAGACAAGAACACACCAATGTTTAGCTAGGGGTTGAGATAGAAGCAAAAGCCACAAGTCCATTTCACATTAACATAAAAATTCTATCACACCTGTAAGTTGGTGTTAGATCTCTTCTTCATCTTTTGGAATTGAAAGATGCAAGTTTTCTCAAAGACTTAAGATCTACTCCTGATTTGATTTTTTCATCATATTTTAAATTATCGTAAAAGCTTTTTAATCTTTTTTTGAAAAAGATAGTAAAAATTAGATCAGCAAAGTATTCTGGTTCTCTCTCCAAGGACTCCGCTAAGCATCTCCTTTCCTTTCTCTCCCTATTAGTTAAAAGCGGCTACAAGCCAACGTGACATAAGAAGCTTCAACTACACTCTGTCTATTCATTTGCAGTGAAAACAAGTACATTTCAATTTTGTTGCCCAACTTGATCTCTCCTTCTATTTCCATCCAAAGTCATCCTAAGTTGATTAAATAATCATACCATTTGACAAGATTACAATAATAACAAGAACCATTAGACACAGAATCCAGGCATCAAGACACATCAGTAACGCACAATTCAAGGAGAAAGAAACGTCCAAAAGAATTCGAAGTGAAAACAATGTGTTTCGGCGAATAATCTCTTCAAGCATATAATAGTCCAAAAACACATCAATTTTCTCATCACATAAAGATATAAAGATACCAATCCAAGTCAAGACCGAGTAACCCAGGTAGATCTTGAGTAAAGCATTTCAAATTTAACACTCGGGTGTTCAAGCAAGAACTACAAAATCAAAGTGGAAAGCCCAAATGAAAGCAGCATTTACTCATATCAATGCCAGGAAACGAAGATTTGGGTTCAATGCAGTCAAGTACAAACAGGAACGCAGATGTATGTACAAGTTTGAATGTAAGAAAGAAGAGAGAAAAGAGATTCAGGAAAACATACAGTGAGGTCTCCAGTGATGTTGGAGAGTTCCTCCTTGGCTTTCTTTGAAATCCAGAAGCTGCCAACTTTGGTGAGCGCTTTCTCCATTTCTCCTCCTCTCACTCTCCCACTGTGCAAGAAAAGAAGAGAGAAGAAAGGATGAGGAGAATACCAACCAAACACCAAAAACTCAGAGAAATCTCTCTCTCACACACATCCATCACAACAAATTGTCTCATCATAATCCTTCACAAGATGCCATTGTGAGAAAATGAGACACCCGATGAAAATTTTAAAATAAAATAAAATAATGAAACTTCCATAATTTTATAATAAATAAAAACGACATCGTTGTAGCAGATTATTTGGGGTCTAGGTGTTTTGCAAGTTAAACTGGACAAAGACAGCTCACCCATTGTAATCATGCAAATCTTTAATAATTGAAGAATGGTAATTGCAATAAATACCCACATGTGACTCTTTCTTATTATTTATAAAAAAATAATAATTCAGCAACTTAAATTTGGTGATCCAGTTATATTTTATTAAATTATAATATAGATTTTATTTAATTATAAAATAGATTTTAAAATGTAAATCAAATAATATAAATAAATATTTAAAACTATATATCATTTCAATTGAAAAAATAAATAACATGAAATTGGATCTCTTTTATAAAATAGATTAATTTATTAAAAATTAATAAATTAAAAAAATGATATTAATTTTTTTTTAAATTAGCAACACACTAAAATTTAATAAATATTTAAAAAATCTAATTTTATATACATGATAGTGATATATTGCATCAATTTAATATTTAAGGTAAAATTTTGATAAAACAATATTAATAATTATATTATTAATTTTTGAAAAATAATTTTTTTATATTTACAAAATAAAATTTATTTTTAAATTTTTTAAAAAAATTAATCATTAAGTCATTTAACTCATTTAAATTTCATTGGTAATTTAATCTATTTAAGAATTTAAAGTCAGAATAATTTATTTTTTAAATAACCAAATATAATGATTTAATTATTAAACAAATCGATCTAACACTCATTGCATCAAACCATAAACCAACCAATCCACATGTCACAGACTCACTGATCATCTTAAGTTTTTAACTCATAAATTGTACAAAACCTTAGATATAATTGAATTATTTTAATAAAATTAAATTAAATCATAGTTAATATATGTATATATTTAACATAATATAAAATTAAATTAAATTTACTCTCGATATTTGTTTCAAAAAATTTAAAAATAAAATGAAAATTCAGTAAAACTTTATTGAGTTAATTGATAACAAAAATATAAAATTGTTTGAACTTTTTATTTGATTTTTTATCCACATTAATTTAATTTCACGTGCATTATTTCCATTTGATGAACAAATTAATTATTTTTTTTACAGTTCTGACAGACAAGTAAAAAAATATATTTTTAATAATCTCAATTTTATTAATATTTTTGTCATTTCATGAAAATCGATATTATCATTAAATTTAAATTTAAATTTAAAATACTTTTTATATAATTTTTAAATTTGAAATAAATCGACAATATATCAGTATCAATGTAATTGTAAAATTTAACATTCTAAAAATATTTAATTTTATTATTTTTTCAAAACTATATATATAATGTGTCAGAAAGGAAATTCAATGCTTTAAGGATAGCGGAGATGTCCTCTTGCATAAATCTTTTACATGAGAAAGGAAAAATGAACAAATTGTTTTCATCATAGCGAGAAATCAGTTTCTTGGTCGATCACTTCAAGGAAAGCTCAGTCATTGGTCTTTATCGCCAGACTCTGGACTCTTCGACTGTGACAAAGCTCACCCCATTGGTTTCTCCGACAAAACAAGGAGACCTAGACAAAGCAATCTTAGAGAATTATGTTTTCTTCCATTGACTTTCACTTTCGCCTCCTCAGTTCACATTTTCTCCGCATTTTCTCTCCGTTTCCTTGGAGAGTTGTTCTCTGCAAATTTCAGGTACGTCCACTTCTCTTATGGGCTGCCGGTTCTCTGTGTCATACACAGTAAATTAGTCCTTGATGGGTATGATTGGATATGATTTGATTCATTTGACAATCATACCAGTCAACTAGAACAGTAGAATTGTGTTGGATGGGTAAGATTGAAACTGATCTGATTCATTTGACAATTATGCGGCCAGCTAGAACCAAGTATCTTTGAGACTACGTGAACAGTTTTAAATTTGAGCACATATCCTTATGGCTAAGAATTTATTCTGATTAAAGTTGTGGCATATACATTGAGTTCATCACCTGTTTGTATTTATTACTGCGAGATGAGTAGCTTGTTGGTGGCATTTTACTCTTACATGCCCTGGTTTTTGTTACATATAGATGGTTTGTGTGAATTGAAATTCTTTTTTATGACATCAATGGAAGTTGTACAGGTGGGTTAACCAAGGTTTATTTGCGACATGTCTCCACTGTCTAATCATACCAAAGACATGTTACTGAATCACACAGTGGATAAATAGTATTGGCTTTGTATGAGTCATGCTAAAATTTTGATTAATCTACGTTGACATGTGTATTACTGTTCTGTTGATCTTGTGATCAATTTATGTGTAAATATGTCTTAATTTTGTGTTTACCTCTGCTTTTAGATTGCTTCTTGTGGCTGGTTCGTCCGGGTCCTTGTGGATATTCTTGATTCAGAAAGATGGGTGAGATTGATACCAAACCCATTGAACCAGTTCAAGTGGCTCTATCTTTGTTTGGTGAGAAAGGGGACCAGAAGAAGCACAGGCCTGGCAGCTGTGAAGTAAGATTTAATCTGGAACTGTCATAATTAATCAAGTTGGCCAGTAGATTCTGGAGTAATTGCAATTGCAGTTGTTCAGTGAAATTTTCTGTTTATCTTTTTCTTTTCTTGTTTAAACATGTTCATCTTATCACTACTCAGTTCTCTTTTGAATCCCTACAGCAGATCAAGTTGTCATGCGTTAATAATGAAGAATCACAACTTTGTTCTTGTTGGAATTTCAATCAGCATACACATGATGCATCTGTAAAAGTACGAGTATTTGTTTTGATATAATAGGTGGTTGCTTCCAAGGATATGATGATTATGTTGTTTCACGACAACATCCTTTTTCTTTTATCAGGCGGATGTTGACAAAGAGAGAGATATCGAATCCTTACAGAAGGATCTCGCCAACTACAGGCTGCAGTTGGAAGCGAAAGATTCTGCCTACATGCAAACCCTTCTTGAAGTAGAGAAGCATACGAAAGCAGCTGATGAACTTTCCACTCTGCTGAAGAACTCAGAGGTGGAGAGAGAGAAAT
The DNA here is from genome assembly GCA_021397835.1 of Moringa oleifera. Taxonomy (NCBI): domain Eukaryota; kingdom Viridiplantae; phylum Streptophyta; class Magnoliopsida; order Brassicales; family Moringaceae; genus Moringa; species Moringa oleifera. The sequence goes on along the minus strand of JAJFZO010000344.1, from coordinate 5,198,517 downwards.
ACAGAGAAGAATATCAGCAAGCCCGAATTCATGTTGAGGAGCTTGAATCCAAGATGAATGAGATGGCTGATCAGCTGGCAGAGACGGCGAAAGTCCGTGAGCAGCTTTCACATGCTTTGAATGAACTGAAAGTTGCACAAGCAGAGCTCCTTAGCATGGAGACAGAGCTTGCAGCTGCCAGAGATTTACAGCTCAAGGCAACAACACGAGCAGAACTGATGGAGATTGCTGCCAAAACTGAAAGGGAAGAGGTAGAAGAGCTTTTAAAGAATGTGATGGCGCTGAATGATTCAATTCTTATGGCAAAGCTGGTAGCTGCAGAAGCTGAAAAAGAGAAGTGCGCAGTATTATTGGAGAAAGATGCCGAGATAGAATCAGCAAGGTCATTAGTAGTTCAGGCACAAGAGCAGTTAGAAGATATGAGAAGTAAATTGGAAAAGATGCAAGAACTAGAGGATCAAAACTTGACCAAGACTACATTTATCAATGAACTTCAGGTGGAACTTGAACAAGCAAATCAGTTAATTAGTTCATCTAAGAAGGCCACTTCTGATACCATAAGTGATTTGAACAACCTAAAATCAGAGTTGGAAATCAAGGAAAGAGAGTACTCGGACCAAGCATTTTGCATAGAGGCATTAGAACTGGAGACGAAGGAGTTAAGACTAAAACTCAAGAATGCTGATGAAGAGGTAGACCAGTTGAAAAGTAATGTTGACATGCTCACAACTGAATTGGAAAAGAGAAGAACCGAATTGGTGGAGGTTAAGGAGAGAGAGAACGAAGCACAAGTAGAAATAGCACTGCTGAAATCTGAGCTTCACAAGGGTAAGTCTAAAATTGCAGCTGCAGAGGCAGCTGAAGCAAGAGCCCAGAGTGTGAGATCAGGACTATATCTTGCAGTTGAGCAGCTAGCAGTTGAAGCAGAAGAAGCCAGGAAGGAAAATGAACGACTAAAACAAGGAGCTGATAAGGTAGCAGAAGAAACTGAAATCTCTGTTGTAGTCGACCCTCCAGTGGAGAACTATTCTCAGGATCCAGAAGTTGACCTAATCGATGACTCAAAAGTTGATGCAGAAGAAAGAAGAGACTACAAAGATGCTCTTATAACAATTTCGTTGGAAGAATATGAGTCCTTAATCAGGAAAATGCAGAAGGCTGACAAAATTCCGGAGTCACCAGCAGAAAATGTTAATGGGTTACCCACCATGGCTGAAAACAAGCATGAAGTGGAATCCTTGAAGAAGGAGTTGGAGTCTGCGACTGTGAAGATTGGCGAGTTGAGGACTCGTGCAGAACAGGCTACTACCCGGGCTGCAGCAGCAGAGAAAGCTAAAGCAGCAGTAGAGGATCAGCTGAGGAAGTGGAGAGAGCAGAGGCAGAAAAGACAAGCTGCTATAGCTGCACTTCGTGAGGAATCTGCACCTAAACATTATGATTCTCCTGAATACAAGAAGGCTCCTAAAAGATATCAACCTTTGGGTAAAGTTCTCAACATGAAATTCTAGTCCTAGAAATTGTTATAAAGCATGATTTGAGTAAAATATCTTTAAAATGATGCTGTGGAGAGTGAGATTGACCCTCTTAGGGAACCTGTGTGAACTGTGAACCAGTCATGTTAATCAAAGTGTCAGAAATGAGCGTGTTAATGAAGGAGTTGCTGATGAACCTTCTTAACTCATCAAAGTGGCCCGGACTGGAGATCCTTTCCGTGAGATCCATTCTGTAAGTGTACCTTAACCTTGTCTATTGGGCCTGATTTTGCAATTAGGGCCCAATTGACAGATAAATCATGGGCCTCAACTGACTAATCTGTCAATTTTTTTTAAATAACAGGTAGAAGAAATAGTAATAGTGATAATAAAGCTTTCCTACACATCATTAAAGACAAGTCTCATCTCATGTGCTAGTATCTCCTATTGCTGATCCAACCTAATTGTGAAAACATGGCAAAACTTGCTTCAACTCAGATTATCAATTCAAGTTATTTCTCTTCTTCATAAACCTTAATTAGGCAAAGCCAGTCCTGCACGCTCTTTCCCTTGCTGATCTTCTTTGGTCTTTTCTTTTACTTTGAAAAGCAAAAGTGTGTAGTCTTAGCAAGCAAATGGGGAACATCTAGAAATGGTGAGGTGATTTTTCCAAAAGTGTGTGCCTTTGTCAAGTTTCTCAAAAGAAGCACCTCATTGAATCCCATAGGATTGCTTCTCCAAAAGTTTAATGCCATTGAAGTCTTTATTGCATCACATCAAGATTTTCCTTTTAGACCAACTTAGTCACCTTCCTCTATGTATATTTCTATCCACACATGCGTGTGCTGGTGCTCGTGCTCGTGCTCTAGCGGCCTTTAGTTGTATGTATGAATTGATATATAAATTTCTTTCGACAAAGAAAAACAAATTTGCGTCTTCTTTGGGCTACATATGTGACACTTTCCACTTAGTCATGCACCTTCAATTAAGAAGAAACAGTTGCCAAAGTGGGAGATACTTTACTTACCCTTTTTTTTTTCTTTTCATACCTAAGATTTTAATTACAAAGAATAATTAAATGCGACAAGATATTAGGGTATCATAGCTAACTATTTTGATGAAAAATTAAATTATTTTTTACTTCTTTAAATTTTTTAAAAAAAAACATTTCTGAATATCATATGTTTTTGTCTGATTTTGTTTAACGAAAATAATCATATTGTTGTTACATTTTACATATTATCATTTTATTGATTTGGATTATTTTTCATACATTTCAAATGCATTTATGAGGTGCTGAGTAGTTAATCTTCTATATATTATGATGTCAAATTTAAGAGATTTACCATTATCATATGCTTTTGTCTTAGAAATAATGCAATTTTAATGTTAAAAACGTAACAAATATTAGGTAAAGTGAAAAGTCCAGAATATTCATAACAAAAATGATTGATTGGATTCTTTTTTTTAAAGAAAATAATTAAATGATAAATCAAAGGAGAAAAAAAAAACATCAAACATAGATAAATGAAAATATTGGGAAATAATCAAAGGAGAAAAAATCAGAACTTGATTGGCTTCACCAAATTAAGAAATTGTTATCCTAAAAGCCAAATATGTGACTTCCACGGCAACATTTCCAATTAATACATAATATTAATCGTGCAAACAACAATTTTACTAATTTTAGCAACAATGTTACCGTAATTGAAATTATAGACATTTTCATGTTGATATGTGTCGAGTAAACTTTAGGTATGATGTTTAAGTATGTTAGAACGCATGTTTTTAACAGAGTTTATCAAAATTATATTATGAGTATATTTTTACCATATTATTAAATATAAAATTTTCAAATATTTATTAGACATATTTTAAATTTGTTTTAAAGATACAATTTAATTTAATATTTAATTTTATTTAATAAATACAGAGATTATGTTGTTCTTATCTTATAAATTTGTTAACAATGTGATTTAACAATATAAGATCTAAAATGTTTGACTCTTATATTGTTGATTTTTTTAATAATTTTTATTGCAAAAGTAATGTTGAAGTTAGTATTTTGTTATTTATTAACATTAAAACATACCTATACCTATGTTGTCTTATGTTATTATAATTTTAAGCAAAGTCTATTTATTTATCATTTAATTATTACTTATAAATATTGAAATAAAAATTAAATCGAATTAAAAAAATGAATGAGAGCATGCATTATCGTCTAAGAAAATTTATAATAGTTATTATTAATTATTAATTTAGTTGTTATGTTTTACACTTCATATTGTATCTTTTACGTTATATTATTATGTCATATTATTATATTATTACGTTAATGTCACGTTTCGCTTTTGTAATAAATAAAAATATTTTATCAATTAAAATATGTGTTTATAAATGAAGTCAAAGTCATCGATTCCCCATGTGAGAAGAAGGATAGCGAAGCTTATCTCTATCATGAGCTTCATATGTATTATCTTTCAAACACATTTGATTATTTACTCATTTTATGAAAAAAAATTTAAATTTCATTACAAGTTAATAAATTTGTTTAAGGAATATTTAAATTGAAAATTAATTAAATTAAAATTTAAATGAACAAATTATATTATAATTAAAAAACTCAACCCTAATACAAAAAAAGGTGCAAATCACATAGGGGTAGACGAGATTCCATTCTCATAAAATCGTGATGATGGACCTACTTCGGTTAGTTGTTCTAACTTGTCTTTGACTTAAACCGATATTTTTTAGTTTCGAATTCTAGAAATTTATTTATGTGGTCTCCTTTTGTATATTAATAATCTTTGAAGTCATTAAAAGTTTCAAAATAAATGTTTGGTGGATGGTGTGTCACCCATTATATCACAATGTATTGAAGAAAAATGTAGAAAAGAAATTAATTAAACTGTGGGCTTGTGATTTGGACCAAATCTTGATTATAGAGAAAAAGATTTTATAATGAAGGACAAGTGGGGTGCCATGCACATTGAGGGAATGCAAGGATTGAAATTTGCCCACTATTTTTTAATTATTATTATTTTGTTAAATTAATTATTGGTGGTGTGGGGATTTTTGTATAATCAATGTTTGGTGTATAATTGTTGTACTTGAAAGCATTGGGCAACCAATGAGAGGGAAAGAATATTTGGGAATGGGCATATCTGTTGTTTTGAAAGCAATCATGGATTTCATTGTTGAAAGCCAATGATTGAGCCAAAAAGTGAGGAGTCCTAGGAATAATTGGGGAACACTATTGCCAAAAAAATAAAAAAATTAATAAATAAATAAATTAATTAAAAAGATATTGGAATATTCTTGAGTTAGATTTTCTCATGTTCAGTTTTAAAACTTTTGATGACATATTGAGTATAAATGATAATTTTTAAAAGTAACGTATCTACTTAAATCTTTATATAAAGTAGATGGTTACATTAATGAAATCATGATTTTTTAATTTTAAGAGTTATTTATAATGCCTTTAAAATTAAATTGATTGCTAAATCGAAAAAGAAAGAAATTTTAGGGTCCAAAGTAAATTGAGATCCAATGAAAAGTTAATTGGTAATAATAATGTAATAAATAATTATAATATTTTAATACATGTTATTAAAATAAATAATATAAAAATAATTATTATTACTATTTTTAAAAAGAACAATAAAATTAGAAGAAATAATTTTTGAAGTTTTCTTCTTTGTGTGTGTGTATATATATATATATATTCAACTTTTTTCTTAAAATTATTGAAAATTTTGATAATAATTCCTATTAATGTGTATAATTTTCTTAAATGCATTATTATAGTATATGATTTGAACTTAAAATTTAGTTTTTTTTTTTAATTTTATCACATCATTAAACAAATTCCTAACAAATTATAGGTGTAAAAATATAGTCTAAGGTTAAAAAATGATGATAACAATCTATCTTTACGAAATTGTTTAAGCGGCAATGGATAGGATTGATAATGGACAAGGTCTTGAGTTGGGTGAATTTTGGGTATTAAAAAAATATGATGATAAAATTTTTAAAAAACATAACTTTTATTTTTAAATACAAACTAATATAAAAAAATTTAAATCACATAATTATATCAAAATATATATATCAAATTTATATGAATAAAAACATATAAAAATATAAAAAAACTTTATTATTGAAGATTTTTTTGGTTTTTGCTTTTTTTTTTTTTTATATATAGTGTCTAAATCATAAGCTACTTGGTTTGAAACCTTCATTACCTCTCTAAACTTCTATGAAGATTACCTCCTTAAATAGGATTATTTTTGTCATTAAGGCAGGAGCAATGATAACAACACCCCAACCACTACGAACCCTCGCTCACCCGTACAATCTGTGACATTACTCGAACATTTGACAAAAGGGGTACTCACTTTGACTTTGAAGTTAAAAATTTTTCTTAGTAACACAGATGATTGGTGCCCTCGAGTGTGACCCAACAGTTTCCTTGGCACTGAAGCCAAATCCCAACAGCGCAGTCTCCGGTCAACACGTGTCCCGCATTGTCTTGATCAACCGGGCGTCTGTCTATCGTGAAAGACAAGTCACAAAAGGAAAGAGAAAGAACCCAACGACTATTGAACAAACACTTATTTTGCTTTGACCACTTCACATCAAAAACAACCACTTCATGCTTATTATTCATTTGTTTTTTTTTTAATTTTTTAATAATAATATTTAAAATATAAATTATATAAAATTTTAATATTTAACTTTTATTACTAATAAAATTTTTATATTTAAAAATATAAAATTAAACTTTAATTTATTAATTTGATTTAAAGTATTTTTTATCTCATGATTATAAAAATTTAAAAATTTAATTTATATGTCATCATAAATAATGTATTGTACGTTTGTTAAATTAATGATTACTAATAGAAAATCAATATATCAATAACAAGCTTAGCTTAATGTAAATTTTTTATTTATTAATTTTGAATTTTGGGCACACTTTTAAATAAATTAGAAAAATATATTGACATGTGCAAGTAAATGTATGTAAGATTAATTAGTAATTACATAATTGATACATTGAATTTGAAGGCTACTAAATATTTGGGCATTTAGAATATTGACATTTAAGCCTACAAATTACTAATTCCAACACTATTCATAGGTTAGGCTTGTCACCACCCTAGTGTTGAATATTAATGCAACTTAATAATTATTCTTATGTTGAATTAATCCAAGCTTTGGCATTTCTACATGATATCTCGGAATAGTACTCGCTATGTCGGATTTTATATTTTATGGGTATCGATAAATTATGTTTCTCCAAAATTTCGAATGTAACATATTAAAAATCGGATCGTAATCTTATTTTATTTTTTTATGGAACATATGGATTCATCCGAAAAAGTTTTATAAAATTTGAATGTTTACTCTATATTATTATTCAAATTTTTATATTTAAAAAGTGACAAACCGAATATTGATATTTCATTTAAATTGAATTTTAAATCAAATAATTATGAAAAACTAAAGATATTTTTGATATTGAGATACCTTAAAAATAATTTAAATTACTTGATTTCAAGTTTATCTCTTAGATTTGAATAATTTTTTATATAAAATTTATATTTTATGATTTTTTTTAAATTTTAAGAGTATAAATTCTAAAATCTATATTTTTAGTAATCAAATTTTTTTTTTGTCACAGTAGCGCGAATATATTGTTAACATCTATGAAATATTTTAAATTCAAATTCGTTATATAATATCTTCAATTTGAATATTATAAAATTTTAAGTTAATTACATCAATGAGACATGTATTTTATTCATAACTTTAAATTGAGATTTGCAAACAAAAAAATTACATTTATTAGAGAGTTAATTTTTTATTAGTTATTGACATGAGATTTTTATCTTAAATTTTTATCAACATTGATAGTTTTGCATACACAGATGATATGCATATGACTTTTAGTTATATAATTATCTAAATACTTTTTAAAATATTATTAGAACATATTAATATATAAATATTTAAATAAAATAAAAAATATTTTTTTATTTTGATAGTGTTTAAAATGGTGTTAGAGTAATTACATAAATATCAGTCACATACATATTAAGTGTATATATAAAACTGTTAATATTAACAAAAATTATAAATGAAAGTCTTATATTAAAAATTTAACAAAAACATAAATTTTAAATATATGTAATTTTTTTATAGGTTTCGATTTGAGATTGTTAATAAAATATAAATCTTTCTCGCATAATTAATTCCAAAATTTTAAAATTTTTAATAAAATTTAATTTAAATCAAATTAATAATTAAATATTTTATTTATTATTTTTTAGACATAAAAATTTAATTAATAACATGATAAACGTTAAGGTTTTATAATATATATTTTAAAATTTTTAATTTTTATTGTGGAAACATGTGTACTTTTTTTTTTTTTGCCACATTAATTTATAATTTATATCCTTAAAAATTCTAGAAGCAAGATAAGACCATTGCATTATATGCAAGAGAATTTTAATAAAACCAACATATATTTTTTAATTTGGATGATGTAAGAGATAGTTGGTTAATCTTAATCATGAAAATTCCCATTATTTTTTTATTTTTAAAAAATTTAATTAAAATGATTTATGATATTGATTCGATCTATTTTTTAATGAAAAATATAATTTTATTATTTATTAAAAATATTTTATAATAAGACAAAAAGAAAAAAGAAAATTGAAGGGAAAGTGGCAAATGATAATGAGCATCTTGAATTGATAGCACCTAATGCAAAGACCAATGTCTGAAACCATGGGCACCTTTTGACCCTCAAAGCTAACCCTTTTGTCCTCTCTGAATGCTAAGGGATTTCTATTCCAGCCAAACAAAGCACAAATATTTATGCTCTTTTTTTAAAAAATAATAAATAATAAATATATAATTATTATAAATATATTTTAAATTAAATATAAAAATATTTTTAAAATTAAATTTATTTTTTAATTTAAATCATATTATTTTAATTGAATTTATTGTGCATATTTATTCTTTGAATCTGATTTAAATTATACTTTAACTTAAATGATAATAAAAAATTAAAAATATTTTTATTATTAAAATATTTAAAAATAAATCAAATAAATTTCGTATTTTAGTTTAAGTTTATATTTTAAATTTAAATATTTTTAACTTATAACTTATTTTGAGATTTTAAATTTTAAACTATGTAAATTATTAAAAAAATTTATGAGTTTTTTTATAATGATTTAAACATTTTTTTGCATTTATTAAAAAATTCAAGGAGATATTTGTTGTTTAAAATTTTAATTTGAATTTTTTTGATTTTGGATAAAATTTAATTGAATCAAATTAATACACCGTGCATATAATTAATTAAATCAAAATTTGAAAGTAAAAAATGGGAAATATTTAATATTTTTTGTATTTGTTTTTATTTTTTAATAATTCATAAATATGTTTGAAAATTACAAAAGAATTTAGAATAAAAGTATTTTTAAATTAAAAAATGTTTATATCATAAAGAAATATTAGAGGTTCCCAGGACCTCTGAGTCAAACATCTCGAGCCAATTTGCCTGAACCGGTCAACATGGGCGGCTCAACCGTCCTCTAGCCTCTACAGCCGATCTTCCCACCAAAGAACACGAACGTTAAAAGCAACAGAGACGAAACTACTACCTGATTAAGAATTCAATTAAGATTTAACTCTGTTAAAGAAACATTTTAATCACTGATTTCCTTGTTTTCTTTGTCCAAAAAGGCCACAGTCAAAATTTTCTGTATTAAAAAAAGAAAAGTAAAACAAACAGTGGTTACCATTTCTTCCAAGTTTGGTTTGGTCTATGTGCAGGCGCTGGTGCTTCGACGACACTCGAATGCTTTCTGCTTTTGCATATAATTGACCCTCTATGTTCAATATTCGTTTTCTTTCTTTCGATTCTTCTGGGTTTTCTGTTTCGTTGATGGGGTTTTAGAGGAGATAATCACGGTTGTGAATTAGCAGAGGAGAAGAAAACCCGTTCGTGAACATGTCAGACGACGAGATAGATTCATGGAGCTTTGCTTTGTTCATATTCTTAATCTTGATTACAGGTACTAACCGTGTTATCATCTGTTTTGATTCTATTTTCTGTTCCTGCTGCGACTGAAAGGCTACCATGTTCTGGAAACTGGTATAGGTTTCAGAGCTTAATTTGGTCGCCTTTATCGAGGTTGAAGTGTCATTGATTGGGAAAACCTTGATGTTAAGCTCCAAATATCTCTATATTTTCTACAATTTTTTATGGGTATTTTCTCTTTCTCTGTTTTGTTTTTGTTTGTGTCAGTAAATTTTCTCATTCTTCAAGAATGATTCTGCTGCTAGAATCTTCGTCAGCATTTCCACTATAACTGGATGTCACTCTGTTCGAGGAGGGCAATTTCCTTTTACGTTTTTAGTTTATTTTTATTTTAATGGAGGTGGATGATGATGAATTGATCATTCTCTTAACTGGAATCTTGTTTTTTCTTTTTAATCATAGGTAGGATGGTTGCCGGAGATTCCCTGGAAACTGACAAGGAAGCTCTGTTGAACCTGAAATCCTTCCTTAAATCTCGCAACCGTGTAAACCAAGGAAGATACTCAGAGTGGAATCAACAGAGCTCCAATCCATGCTTTTGGCCTGGAATTATGTGCACTCCTGATGGAACAAGAGTCAGTGGCATCAACCTCATTGACAGCAACATTGCCGGTGAGCTCTTCAGCAACTTCTCTGCCTTAACAGAACTGTCCTACCTTGATCTTTCCAGGAACACCATCAATGGACCAATCCCCAATGACTTAAACCATTGCCACAAGTTGACACACCTTAATCTCTCGCATAATATCCTCCAGGGGGAGCTCAACTTGACAGGGCTGACTAATCTTCAGACGCTTGATTTGTCCCTCAACAGGCTTCGTGGGGAGATTCAGCTGACTCTCCCAGCAAATTGTGGTAAAATGGTTGTTGCTAACATTTCAGCCAATAATTTCACGGGAAGGATTGATAACTACTTTGAAGCGTGCCGGAATCTAAAGTATCTTGATCTGAGCTCGAACGATTTTACTGGGGAGATATGGACTGGTTTTGCAAGGCTAGTGGAGTTTTCAGTGTCTGAAAATAATCTCAGTGGGGCTGTAACAGGTTCAGTTTTTCCTCAGAATTGTAGTCTGCAATTGCTGGACTTGTCAGAGAACAGTTTCGATGGAGAGGTTCCCAGGGAAATTTCAAACTGCAGGAATTTGATTATTTTGATTCTCTCGGGAAACAATTTCACTGGGCAGATTCCATCAGAGATAGGTTCAATTTCCACTCTTGAAGGTTTATTCTTGGGGAAAAACCATTTTTCCAGAGATATTCCTGAATCTCTTCTGAACTTGAGCAATTTGGACTTCTTGGATTTGAGCAAGAACAACTTTGGTGGAGAGATACAGGCGATTTTTGGGAGATTCACCCAGGTGAAGTTTCTTGTGTTGCATGGAAATTCATATACAGGAGGGATGTATTCTTCAGGTATTCTTAGATTACCAAACATTTCCCGATTAGACCTGAGCTACAACAACTTCTCTGGTCCATTACCTGTTGAAATCTCGCAAATGCTAAGTTTAAATTTTCTAATCCTTGCCTACAATCAGTTTACTGATCATATACCACCAGAATATGGAAACTTGCCACGGCTTCAAGCCTTGGATCTCTCCTTCAACAAGCTGAGTGGATCTATCCCTCCTTCCTTTGGGAATTTGAGCTCTCTTTTGTGGTTAATGCTGGCAAACAATTCACTCTCCGGTGAAATTCCTCATGAGCTTGGGAATTGCAGCAGCCTGTTATGGCTGAACCTGGCCAACAACCAGCTTTCAGGGAAATTCCCACCTGAATTGGCTAATATAGGGAGGAATGCAACCCCAACATTTCAGTCGAATCAGAGAAATGACAGGATAATTGCTGGTTCTGGTGAGTGCTTGGCTATGCAGAGATGGATTCCAGCAAACTACCCTCCATTCAGTTTTGCCTACAACCTCCTTACCAGGAAGAGTTGTAGAAGCATATGGGACAGGTTACTTAGAGGCATTGGCCTTTTCCCAGTTTGTTCTTCAGGTTCCGTGGTACGGACATATCAAATCTCTGGCTATCTTCAGCTCAGTGGGAATAAGCTTTCAGGTGAGGTCCCTCCAGATATTGGTAAGATGAATAATTTCAGTATGTTGCATTTGGGTTGCAACGGTTTCTATGGGAAGCTGCCTCCAGAAATTGCAGCGTTGCCACTTGTAGTCTTGAACATCACTCGAAACAAGTTTTCGGGGGAAATTCCAACAGAAATTGGGAGCATTAGGTGCCTGCAGAATCTTGATTTGTCCTACAACAATTTTTCTGGCAGCTACCCGGCAAGCTTGAACAACTTGTCTGAGCTCAGCAAGTTCAACATCTCATACAATCCACTCATTTCCGGTGTAATTCCATCAACCGGACAATTGTCTACCTTTGAGAAAGAGTCTTACCTGGGGAATCCACACTTGCTTCTTCCAATGTTCATCAACAATTCTGTAGATCCACCCAAAAATGCACAATTAAATACCAAGCAAAACTCAACAAAGTTTTCCACATCTTTGTTGTTCCTATGTTTAACCCTGGTTTCCTTTGTTTTCGGAGTTCTGTCACTTGTAGTCTGCGTATGGTTGAGGACCCCAACAGACTCACTAGGATATCTCTTGGAGGATACGAAATACAGGCATGACATTGCATCAAGCTCTAACGGGTCATCACCATGGGTTTCAGGCGCTGTAAAGGTCATCCGTCTGGACAAGACAGCATTTACACATGCTGATATTTTGAAGGCTACAGGCAATTTTTCAGAGAAGAGAATCATTGGGAAGGGAGGATTCGGAACAGTGTACAGAGGAGTATTACCTGATGGAAGAGAAGTTGCAGTGAAGAAGCTACAAAGAGAAGGAATTGAAGGGGAAAGAGAGTTCAGAGCAGAAATGGAGGTTCTGAGTGGAAATGGCTTTGGTTGGCCACATCCAAACCTCGTCACTCTTTACGGGTGGTGCCTTGACGGATCAGAGAAGATACTGGTCTATGAGTACATGGAAGGTGGAAGCCTGGAGGAACTTATATCAGACAGAATAAGACTAACATGGAGAAGACGAATAGATATAGCAATTGATGTAGCACGAGCATTAGTATTCCTACATCATGAATGCTTCCCTGCCATTGTACACCGTGATGTTAAAGCCAGCAATGTATTGCTGGATAAAGACGGCAAGGCCAGGGTTACAGATTTTGGTCTTGCTAGAGTTGTTGATGCCGGAGATAGCCATGTGAGCACAATGGTTGCTGGAACAATTGGTTATGTAGCACCTGAATACGGGCAAACTTGGCAGGCGACAACAAAAGGAGATGTGTATAGTTATGGAGTACTGGCAATGGAACTGGCCACAGGAAGAAGAGCCATTGATGGAGGGGAAGAATGTCTGGTTGAATGGGCTAGAAGGGTCATGGGACATGGAAGGTATGGATTGCGAAGAGCTGTTATACCAGTGGCGCTTTTGGGGTCTGGACTGGCAGAGGGTGCAGAAGAGATGTTTGAATTGCTTCAAATTGGGATAAAATGCACTGCAGAAGCACCGCAAGCTAGACCAAACATGAAAGAGGTGCTCGCAATGCTGATCAAGATACGTGGTGTTAAGGTGGACTTCTTCAATGGATCAGCTGCTCCTGTCTGAGGGTTGGATCGATCAAGATCTGAAAAAAGTGTCAATACCAAGTTGTTATACTCTTAGATGTAAGAATTTTGTTGCTTTTGATTCTTCTTGTACACAAATACTCACCATTCATTACGTCAAAAGAAAGAAAGTTACTCAATTTTGTCTCATGAAGTCCATCTGCAAGGCTCTTGGAGAAATTTTACCAGTACTTGTTAATATGTGCTGAAGATATCCTGCTTTTCTTGTCTTTTTCTTTTCACATTTCTCTCTTTACTTGTAAAGAACTTAAGAAAATAATATAGAAATCTAAACAGCCTTCTTTTAAACGAATATGTACAAGTTGGGAACTTACTTCAGCAGGCCACCATGGCCATGCTCCATTTGTCTCCAACCTTTTGGTTTCACGTCTTGGATGGAGACCGTTCGGGTTAAGTTGAGTTACCTGAAAGGATTTAGCTATGGCCATATAATTACTCTTGGCACTGGACAATCTATTGGCATAATTGCATTGCTAATACAAATTAAGAACTCTGTTTTCAGATTACCCATTTCAAAGTTAACTAAATGAAATTGCATTGGAGATGCCAATCTTTAAAAAACCATATCATCTGTAAACTTTATGAACACAAAAGTTTGTCAGTTTGATGTTTAATCCAGTGATGGTGCAATTCAATTGAAAGGAATTTTTTGTTATACATATGTTATAAAAAGCTAAGAAGACCCATCATTAGAACAATCCTGTGAAACATCACATCATGACCTGCAGAACAGTATCCCGTGATCTGCAAGTGCAGCATCTACACCCTTGCAGCTATCTTCTGTTTTACACCTTTTCTTCCATGTTCTACCCAAACCATTTAGAATTCACATATTGTTTTTCTATGTTTCTTTCTCCTTCCAATTCTACTGAGATTTGCTTCAAGCAGAACAAGCATAGATTAACCATTTTCCTGAAGAATGTTTCTGGGTTGCATCTACTTTGCCCTTTTACCTATGGTACAGTTTTTGCAATTCATACTAGTATTCCAGAAGTCATATTAGTGATTGCTGGAGCATTTATTCAAGCAGTTCTTGTATTACGTCAAGCAAACCGAGAAACAGAAATAAGGAATTTCAAATTGTTAATAGAAAAGATTGATTTCTTAATGAGTATGGATTATAAAAGGCTTGAATCTGCTATTTCTTGCTGTTTAAGCATAAATTAATATTTTAAACTTAGCACCTTGTCAAAAGGTGAAATCCTCTTAGTACAGTTCTTTCTGCACAGGTTAGCGATGTTTTTGCTATCAGTTTCCTGCATTTATGCCTAATGATCCTTTTCTAATTAGTATAAGACGATCAAGCTGAGGACACAGAGCCGCTGCTTGCCAAAATGGCAGAAAGGAGGCAGCTGGACAGCTAGTAACTCCAACCAAAGCTTCATAAAGGAAAGGATCTCATGTCCTTCCAGGTTAAGATTCATTCTGATTGACATGCCAAGATTGTGGTTCTTAATCATTTGTGGTCACTGCCTTCCTGCTAATTGTTTTGATCCATGTTCTGCTGTCTGCCTTCGTCTTCTCCTGTTGACAACCTAAGCATGAAGCAAGTCACTTCTTGCTCTCATTAATTGTAAAGTTAACATTTCAGTCTCACAGTTCAGGTAATCCTGAAACATGCTTGAAACTTGTCTATATGCTGCTAGGCTAATCACTGTTTGATAATATGCAGAAGTGGAATTCCATTGAAGAGCCCTTAGGTCAGGTTACCATCCCTGCCTGAATTGTTTCTGTTTTTGGTTGAGTACTGTTGATGAATTCAAAATATTATTTAAAGGATTCATTATAGGACTGCGTCTTCCTCCACTAGGAGAAGATTCAGCCACCAACGAACAAACCCTATCCCATGATTCATCACCCCTTATCTCTTTAGTGTACACATGGCACACATGCATCACTTCTCTCCCATGGAATCCTCACCTATCTCCATTATAAATAGCCCCCCTCCCTAGCTCCTAAATCATTCATTCAAGCTTCAAGCTTTCCTCTCCTTTCCTCTCTTCTCCTATCTCCTCATATATTTCCCTAATTTAGGGTTTTTCTAATTTAAGATTTTATCCCTTTCTTAAATTAGGGTTTTACTTTTCCCTAATTTAGGGTTTTACCATTTCTTATCTTTAGGGTTTTATCTTTTCCTTCAAAAAGGAAAAATAAAATCCTAATTTATTTGTTCTATCCGGATTCCGAGCATATCGAAAGGAGGTGTAGTATTACCGGATTCCTACTGTGCATAGGAGATCCGAGACAGAAATTTCTAGGCTGTTTTATCCTGGGGACGACGGGGCTATAGACTGCTGCACACCGAAGGCAGAGCCGCGAAACGTCTTAAAGAAAGCGACTTAGTCCGCGACTCAGCCTACTGGAATTTTGGTAATATCTTTCCTGTTTATTATTTATTTCAGCTGATACAGTTTGCATCTACAACAATTTTAAGACGGTTCGATTGCCATGTCTGCTGTTATATCTACTGCTGAAATAATATCTGCTAGCACCGATCTAAATAAACCATTTCTCTTTGAAGGGGCTCATTTCAAAAGATGGAGACAAAAAATGTTGTTTTTCTTAACCATGAAAAAGGTGGCTTATGTAATTCATACAAATAAGCCTGTTTTGTCTGATGAATCCACAGATGCTGATAAGAATAGTCTTGAATCATGGGTAGAAAATGATTTTTTGTGCAAGAATTTTATCTTGAATGGATTATCTGATGATCTTTATGACTATTATAATTTTGATAAATCTACTAAAGAGATTTGGGAAATACTTCAGAAGAAGTATGATACTGAGGAAGCTGGAGCTAAGAAATTTGCAGTAAGTAGATATATGAGATTCATGATGATTGATGATAAGTCCGTGGAGACTCAGTCACATGAACTACAAAAAATAGTGCATGAGATCATCTCAGAAGGTATGCCTTTGCCTGAGCAATTTCAAGTAGCAGTTATGATAGATAAATTGCCCCATAGTTGGAAAGATTTTAAGAATATCCTTATGCACAAGAGTAAAGAGCTTTCTCTGGAAGGGCTCATTACTCGCCTTAGGATTGAGGAAGAAGCCCGAAAGCAAGATCAGAGAGAAGAAGTGCTCGTTGTCTCCAACAACGTGGCAAATAGAAGGTCTTCTGTGATTCTAAAACCAATAGGAAAGAACATGAAGAATCAGAATCGCAACATCAACCAGAACCGGAAGAATCAGAATAGGAACACCTCACGAAACAGATCCAAACCACCCCAGAAAAATAACACATTCATGTGTTATAGTTGTAACAAGCCTGGTCATATGGCCAGAAATTGCCGGAATAGGCCTCGTCCTGCTCCACAGGCGAACCTAACCGAAGAGCAATTGATTGCTATGATCTCCGAGGTTAATCTTGCTGGAGGATCTGAGGGGTGATGGGTGGATACTGGCGCTTCTCGCCACGTCTGTTTTGACAGAGATCTGTTTAAGTCCTATTATGTATCTGAGGATAAGAAAGTGTTGCTGGGAGACTCCCATTCCACTATTGTCGCTGGTATTGGTGAGGTGGAATTAAAGTTTACCTCTGGAAAGATTGTCATACTGAAGGATGTTCTGCACACTCCAGAGATGAGAAAGAACCTAGTCTCAGGCTATCTTCTCAATAAGGCTGGGTTTACCCAAACCATAGGAGCTGATCTTTACACAATAACAAAGAATAATGTCTTTGTTGGGAAGGGTTATGCTACTGATGGCATGTTTAAATTAAACATTGACATGAATAAAGTATCATCTTCTGCCTACATGTTGTGCACTTTTAATACTTGGCATGCTAGGCTTTGTCGTGTGAATAAGCGATTAATTCAAAACATGAGTAACTTAGGACTCATCCCTAAACTATCTGTAGATGATTTTGAGAAATGTGAATACTGTAGCCAAGCTAAGATTACAAAAACCCCACATAGGTCAGTGCTTAGAGAGACTAAACAGCTTGAATTAATTCATTCTGACATTTGTGAATTTGATGGTGTTTTAACAAGAAATGAAAAAAGATATTTTATAACATTCATAGATGATTGCTCTGATTACACTTATGTATATCTCATGAAAAATAAAAGTGAAGCACTTGACATGTTTAAGCTATTCTTAACTGAAATAGAAACTCAATACAATAGAAAAGTAAAAAGACTACGAAGTGATAGAGGTACTGAGTATGATTCTGGTCCCTTTATTGAATTTTACAAGACCAAAGGAATAATACATGAAAGAACTGCACCCTATTCTCCTGAGATGAATGGAAAAGCTGAAAGAAAAAATAAGACTCTTGCTGAATTAATAGTAGCCACTCTATTAAATTCTGGTGCAACTTCTCATTGGTGGGGAGAAATTTTGCTGACTGTATGCTATGTGCTTAATAGAATCCCTAAGAGTAGAAGTAAAGTATCTCCCTATGAGATCTTAAAGAACAAAACACCTAACTTGTCATACTTAAGAACATGGGGGTGCTTAGCTTATGTTCTAATTCCTGATCCCAAAAGAAATAAGTTTGCTAGTAAAGCATATGAATGTGTTTTCATAGGATATGCTATAAATAGTAAAGCTTATAGATTTTTGGATTTAAAAAGGCAAGTTGTCATTGAATCTAACGATGTAGACTTCTATGAATATAGATTTCCTTTCAAATCGAGGAATAGTGGGGGCTCTATTTCTAGTAATCAGCCAAATGATAGAAGTGGTCAACCAATTGAAGAAGAAGAGCTTAGGCGGAGCAAACGAATTAGAACTCTTAAGGACTATGGAGCCGAATTTTATGCATACACCTTAGAGGAAGATCCCCACACATTCAAAGAAGCTTTGTCTTCTCTAGATGCTAACTTATGGGAAGAAGCAGTAAATGATGAAATGGACTCTCTTGAGTCCAATAAAACTTGGCATCTAACAGACTTACCTCCAGGGTGCAAAGCTATAGGTTGCAAATGGGTATTGAAGAAAAAATTAAAACCCGATGGTACAGTTGAGAAATACAAGGCTCACTTAGTAACCAAAGGGTATAGACAAAGGGAGAATGTGGATTTCTTTGATACTTTTTCTCCAGTTTCTAGAATAACCTCCATACGGGTGTTAATAGCACTAGCTGCTATACATGACTTAGTTATACATCAAATGAATGTAAAAACAGCATTTCTAAATGGAGAATTAGAAGAAGAAATTTACATGAAACAACCTGACGGTTTTGTGATTTCAGGCCAAGAAAACAAAGTTTGTAAATTGGACAAATCATTGTATGGTCTGAAACAAGCGCCTAAGCAATGGCACGAAAAATTTGATAATCTTGTCATCTCACATGGATTTAAAGTGAATGAAAGTGATAAGTGCATTTATTATAAGATTAAAAATAATCTTTGCACTATCATTTGTCTTTATGTGGATGACCTACTTATCTTCGGCTCCAACATTCATGTCATAGATAAAGTAAAGTCCTTACTATATGCTAATTTTCGACATGAAAGACTTAGGAGAAGCGAATGTAATTCTTGAAATAAAAATTACTAGGTCAACAAAGGGACTTTCTTTGGATCAATCACACTATATTGAAAAGATCTTAAAGAAATATAATTACTTTGACTGTAAACCTGCTTGTACTCCATATGATCCTAGTGTTAAATTGCTCAAGAACACTGGAGACAGTGTTAGACAAACTGAGTATGCGAGCATTATAGGTAGCTTACGTTATACTACTGACTGCACTAGGCCTGATATAGCTTATGCTGTAGGGTTACTCTGTAGGTTTACCAGTAGACCTGGTATCGAACATTGGCATGCTATTGAAAGGGTCATGAGGTATCTTAAGAGAACCATGAACCTTGGATTACATTATCAAAAGTTTCCCGCTGTTTTAGAAGGATACAGCGATGCTGATTGGAACACCCTTTTAGAAGACTCCAAGGCAACAAGTGGTTATATTTTCAGTATTGCCGGTGGAGCTGTTTCATGGAAGTCCAAAAAACAAACTATTTTGGCTCAATCCACGATGGAGTCTGAATTGATAGCACTAGCTACAGCTAGTGAAGAAGCAAGCTGGTTAAGAAGTCTGCTAGCTGAGATCCCGTTATGGGAAAGACCAATACCAGCCATTTTGATCCACTGTGATAGTACCGCGGCTATTGCAAAAGTTCAGAACCGTTATTATAACGGTAAGAGACGACAGATACGTCGTAAACATAGTACTGTTAGAGAGTTCCTCTCTACAGGAACTGTTAGAGTGGATCATGTACGGTCTGATGAGAATTTAGCTGATCCTTTGACAAAAGGACTAGCTAGAGGGAAGGTTTTTAAAACCTCGAAAGAAATGGGACTAATGCCCTTACAGTGATGAGTCACTCATGATGGTACCCCAACCTATGGACTGGAGATCCCAAGAAATAGGTTCAAAGGGTAATAACAAGTCATGAAGTGATAGAAAAAGAAACATACTATTTGGAGTCTCATTCTACTAGAAGTATGGAATCCTGAAGCGAATGAAAAATGCTGAATTAAATTCTTAATGAGCTCTATACTCTATATAGAGTGGAGTATCCAACTACAGGAATACTCTTGATAGGCTCACCTATGTGAATGTGAAAGTTTGGCCGCTTTCTATGGAATTTTTGGGCAAATTCTCTAGAGCATTCACTATACTGGGATATACGTGCATGGCCAAAAAGGCACGGGCTTTTCTCGAACTACACCTCAGAAAGATTGTGTGTGGGATGCTGTTGGAGATAGAGTTCAAAACTACGAGTTACTCTAGTATAATCTAAAGCATCATCACTATGCAAAGGTTCAAGTCAAGAGACACTTCTGCTTGCGCATAATCTTATAATCTTGATAATGCTCGATGAAAAAAATGGGGGGCGTTTTTTAATTTTAAATTCAAGTGGGGGATTGTTGATGAATTCAAAATATTGTTTAAAGGATTCATTATAGGACTGAGTCTTCCTCCACTAGGAGAAGATTCAGCCACCAACGAACAAACCCTATCCCATGATTCATCACCCCTTATCTCTTTAGTGTACACATGGCACACATGCATCACTTCTCTCCCATGGAATCCTCACCTATCTCCACTGTAAATAGCCCCCCTCCCTAGCTCCTAAATCATTCATTCAAGCTTCAAGCTTTCCTTTCCTCTCCTTTCTTCTCCTATCTCCTCATATATTTCCCTAATTTAGGGTTTTTTTAATTTAGGGTTTTATCCCTTTCTTAAATTAGGGTTTTACTTTTCCCTAATTTAGGGTTTTACCATTTCTTATCTTTAGGGTTTTATCTTTTCCTTCAAAAAGGAAAAATAAAATCCTAATTTATTTGTTCTATCCGGATTCCGAGCATATCGAAAGGATGTGTAGTATTACCGGATTCCTACTGTGCATAGGAGATCCGAGACAGAAATTTTTGGGCTGTTTTATCCTGGGGACGACGGGGCTATAGACTGCTGCACACCGAAGGCAGAGCCGCGAAACGTCTTAAAGAAAGCGACTTAGTCCACGACTCAGCCTACTGGAATTTTGGTAATATCTTTCCTGTTTATTATTTATTTCAGCTGATACAGTTTGCATCTACAACAAGGCATGATATGTATGCAACCCTTCTGTGGCATTCATTTTCTCTGTAGTTATCTCTCTTTTCTGCAAGTCCAAGTCCAATGCCAAGTTCAAGTTCAACTCATTGGTACTCGGGAGTAAAACGGAAGGCACCAAAAAACAGTCTTGAAGTATTGCCTATTCCATAGCTGCCATGACTTGGTACATTCAGGTGAGCCTGAGCATTCAGCAGGCAACCTGTTCTGTAAATTCTGCAACTATAAGCAGCAAGAAAACTCAGAGACTTAAAAGGCTGTTTGGAAAGATGTTGACTTACCAGGCCAGCATCAATGGTGTGGCTTATGTAACATTTGGTGTATGAATGAGGCTTTGCTGAGGCAGCACCTGAATGGGAAAAAGCACAAGGCTCAACCAGGAAAGTTGCAATGCATTAGCAGAAATGGTGAAGCAACGAAAATGCAGCATAGGTGGCGGGAGCTGTGTAATGTTTGCTGCACAGTTCAGGATTTGTTTCGGAGTGACCTAAATGGCAAAAGCAAGCCATAAACTTCTTGTGGTTCAGGAGAAAAAGGAGGGACAAGGAGGGAGATGTTGCAATATCAGGGCTGGACTAGAAAACTAGAAGATGATCTCTTTACAGAGAGGGAAGACAGACATATTTGCAGCAACCCCAGTCTCTCCTTAGATCGACTTTGGTTATGTAAAGACTAGCCAGAAGGGCAATTTCCCAAGTGCTTGAAACACAAGCAGCACTTTAATTGTCAAGGGCATCCTGTGAGCCTAGAGGAGTCAGCAACTAGTGGGATAGATACAGGCAGGAAGCCAATCTATGGCAGTGGTGTCAATAGTGTGAAGTTTCACTTATATGAGGATCTTCTCATGCAGCACTTCAGAAGGTAAAAAGCACGGAGGATAAAATTCAGGGCTGCTTGGATCAGGACAATATCAAGCTTCTGCCTGGAAGGGAAAAAGTGTTAACATTAGACTACCCACTATACAAAAAAGAGATCTGAAGCAGTGGAAAAGCACAAAGTGCCGAGATTGATCGCTTTCACTATATCGAGCAAGAGAGAAAGCAGATAACCTGCCTGGTCCAACATAGCGGGTGCAAAACCAGCTCAGAATCACTCCTCAGTTCTGTGCTATTCCATCTTGTAGAGTATGATTTGTCTTGTAACAGGTTCACTCCTCAGCTCAAGTCCACATCTAAGGTCAAGTTGAAGTGCAAGCACCAGCTTTCAGGGGAATAAATGCGCTGGTACCCACAAGCTGAGCCTTCAACTCCTGGCAACCCAAATTCTGGAGCTATATTTCTGAGGTCATGCCCTAAAGAATCAGATTGATAACACCAGATGCAAGGTATCCCAAGTGCCCTGCAGCAGAGATATAACATGCAAGCAGCAAGTATAATCTGATAAGCACAAAACCAAACTAAGGGAGTTGAATCAGTGGAAAAGGTGGTCTTGAGGACTGCGAGGAAAGCCACCAAATGGAGGTGCAAATTCTGTAATATTTGGTGCTGCAATGCAGCACTCGGGAGGCCTAACTAAAGCACATGGTTGGAGTACAAAAGTTGGAGCTTACTAGGAAAGGTGGTCGGGAAGTAGCAAGAAAGCAAAAGTAGGCGTGGCTTGTATAGTGCTTGGTGTCCAGATGAGAATGCACTCAAGAAGCACCTTGAGGAGAAAAAGAAAAGCCATTTCCTTGAATTCCATGCTCTCCGAAAGGGTTGAATGGAGAAAAGCTGCATTTAAAATGATTTCTTGAAGCATGGCAAAGCAACTTAGTAGCTTTATTTGGTTTCTAATTCCTTGTCAGGTGCTTATGCACTCAAAGATACACAGAGAGACTACAAGGTAACTGAAGTCAGGTGCTCCTTTGCTTAACTTTTTATTACGTTTCTTTCTTTGCTTTTTTTGCTCGGTAACAACAATTACTCTGCAGGGCATATCCACCACAAATATTTTCCCAGAAGAATGGGGCATGATAGAATTTACTATTGTCTGCAAATTTATGATTGGGCTTAGCAATTTTCCGCATCATAAGAAATAGAATAGGCAGCATTACAAGACAAATAAGCCTGTGCTTATGGATATGGTGACAGAAGATTTGATTGTGAATGGTCCAGATTGGAATCGCAATTCCTGGGTCAGAAAAAGAAGTGAGTAAACAATGATACTCTTATGTCCTTGTTGGACATCTGAAGAAAAAGAAGGCAGAGACTTTCAAGGCTTTTCCTAGTACAACACACCTTGAAAGTATTCACCTTTCACCAACTTGTAAAAGGATGAATCCAAGTTGCCAAGGAAATAAAGGTAGATAAGATTCTGCAGACAAGGACAAAAGATGTACAAATGAGCAATCAAAAGGGCTATTCTATCATGAGTTTTATAGCCCATTTTAGGCTATGATCCTTGTAATGAATTTGCAGGTGGAAGGGCGTGTTAAGTGACATCAAGTCATGGATGGAAAGATGGAGACATCTTTGCCATACCTCACATGATTAATGGTTTGAGACAATACCAATTGCCTCTCCACTATGCCCACACCGCAAATTGTTGAGAGAAAAGAAAAAGAAAAGTTGGATCTCTTTCTTATCTCTCCATCTCCCTCCCTCTCTCTCTCCAGCTCTGATTGATTGTCTTTAAATTTGGATATGCATGGGCAAAGGTGAACCATAACTTGTTAGGAGGACAAGGACATGGAGAGTGAGCGTTGCAGGAAAGCTAATAAGGATGTCTCCCTTCAAGAACTCAGAGACAGGCTTGCAGAGTTTGCTGAAGTAAGAGGATGGGATCAGTACCACAGTCCCAGGAATCTCCTTCTAGCCTTAGTAAGCTTTGCTCTGCAAACCACATTACCTTTAAAACATCACATAAACATGTCATTTCTTAAGCCTTTTTGATGAACTTTTGCAGGTGGGAGAGGTCGGGGAGCTGTCGGAGATTTTCCAGTGGAAGGGAGAAGTAGCAAAAGGCCTACCCAATTGGACTTCAGATGACAAGGAGCACTTAGAGGAGGAGCTGTCTGATGTTCTGCTGTACCTTGTTCGACTTGCTGATGTATGTGGGCTTGATCTTGGGCAAGCAGCACTTACAAAGATAATCAAGAATGCTCGGAAATACCCAATTGTTAATCAAACAAAATAATCTTCCTGCAACCAGGAAACTGTCTCGCCACTGCTATTTTATATGTTTATCCATGTTAATCTGTTGGAACTGCTGAGAGATTTAAGTTTGTCAGATAAATTTTGGCTACCAACCAATTAATTTCCATGAGCTAATTTGCTTTTCTGAGTTGTGTCAAAAGACTTACTCTTTACACATCAAATCAACAAGTTAGAATATCTTCATGATTCAGTTTGCCATATACTTCCCTGGGCAATCAGCGTTTAAAATTCATCCACTTAATTTTATTTAGTCTTACATGTTCTTTAAAGTAACATTTTACGTCAAAATGACGTACATTTTAATTTATCATATCAAATCAAGTTTTATGAAAAAAAAAAAATTATATCTATTTAAGATATGTATTTTTATAAATTTTTAATGTGAAAATTTTATTTATATTTGTATTAATATTATTAATTTTATACATTAATATACATGTGATTTTTACTTATGTAATTATTTTAATATTTTTAAAATATTATAAAAATAAAATATTATTTTTTAGTAAATTTAATAAAAACATTTAAAATATCAATATGTTAAAAAAATAAAAATAAAAATATTTAATTGGTTTTGATAATATTTTAAATAGATATTATGATAATTAAATAAATAAAAATCACATACGCATTGTGTGTATTTAAAACTATTAATATTAATAAAAATTATACATTAAAAATTTAATAAAAATATAAATACTAAATAAATATAATTTTTTATAAATTTTAATTTAAAATAGAAATAAAAAATATATATTTTTTTCGTATAAGTAACCCTAAAATATTTTCACAAGTTATCACAAATGATAACTGATAGTACTAAGTCACTAAATTTTCTAGGTAGAACTTCAATGGAGTGTGATGTGGAGCATAAGTGGATCAATATAGTTGTCATTTCACATGAACCTTCTTTGGCTAAAAGAGAGTTGCAGCATCTACTTCCAAATTTGATTGATTTAAGTGTCCTTGTGGACACTAAGACACTAATGCACCTATAATAATTGCCCAATAGCAAGCTATGAATGAATTTCAATTTCATATTGCTTGGAGAACAACTTTTATCCATACAAAATGGAATGTCGTTTTAATTGATTGGTACTCCGATTGATTCCGAGTTTTAACCTAAAGTAGTCAAATTTGATTTAACTTTTTATGATTTATATTTTAAAAAGCACCATCCGTACTTAAATTTCATATCCTAAAAAATTTATTTCATAAATACCATATCTTCTAGTTAATGGGTATCTATCGTTAGATCAAATTAATCTTAATCGTTTGTTAAAAAATATTTTTTTATAAATATTATTTGAGTTATTTATATAAATCAATCGAAAAATAATATAATTAAAAATAAAACTTACTTAACAACTTAATAGACAAGTTATATTAATGTAATAAACTATAATGTATATATACATATGTGACCAATCTTATATGATAATATTATTATCGTGCTTTATTTATAGCACGAAGGATCTTGTCATCCGCTTTTTGAGCACCTATTGTAGGATGTGCATTTGAAAATGAGGATTTTCACCATTTTTAATTAATGAAATTAATTTGTCTATTATAATTTAAATCTTTGTTACTCTTGAAAAAGTAATTAAGAAAGAAAAAGAGATTATTATGCTTTACCATGTAATGAGCTCCGAAAGCAAACACATTAATCAAGAAAATATAATTATTATATAACGAGAGGTTTATCTAAATGGATAGAATCCTAGTTTGATTTATGTTAGTTTTTTAATAGATATTAAATAATTAATTAAATAAAATAAATATATATATAAATGTTTACTCGAAAAACTTAAAATTTAGGTGGTTAATTTAAGTTAATTTTGATTTAATTTAATTTAATTTAATTTTTTATTACAAAAAATTTAAGAGTAAATATTTTAAAAAAACACACAAACTTAACCATTTTTTAGTTTAAACTTTGAATTTTAATTTGACTTAATTTTAATCTCAAAAATCAATTTAAACTAAGTTGGACTTTGCTCAAATTTATTATGAAAAATTAAATATATTTTTATGATTAAAATATCTAAAAATGACTCAAATGAATTTCATATTTTGTTTAAAATCAACAGTTTAATATGGTTAAAATAATTTTGATCTCACAAATCGGACTTTTCGTAATATAAATTTTTTAAAAATATATTTTCAATACTTAAAAATTTTTAAAAAAATTTTCAATGATTGTTTGAATGATTCTTTGCATTTATGCAAAACTTTAATCCAAATTTTATTTTATACATCTCATTTTTTAACTATATAATTAGATCAAAATTATTTCTTTCACTTTTTTTTTCTCTCATCTTTTTTCAATTCATCAAACCTACAAACTTACCATTTCTTGTTAAACTACAATTTTTTTTTAAACCCACATACTTTTTCGATTTATTTTAGGGTTTTTAGAATTTATATATCAAGATTCACAATTTTGAATTGAAGCACTTGGTAGTACCTTTTTTTTAATAAAATAGATATAAATTCTAGTTCATCAAATTAAGGTGTTTTGCTAACTTTGATTTTTACTTATTCTTATATTTATTTTGTTGTTCTAGTACTTAGTTAAAATCTTAGAATTGGTATTAAAATACTTTTTGTCTATCTTAATAATTATTTTTTATTATAGGTTTTAAATGCATTAATTTATTTTAAATATATTTGTTAATTACTAATATATTAATCGTTAACATATCGATCACATATTTTTTTTAATTTATATCTCAACTATTTTAAAAGAACTAAAAATTGATATGCTTAAAATAAATAATTGATATGTTATCTATCAGCTTTACTTATATATTAATCATTCTTCTATGGATCTTTTTTTTTTAATCCATCATTCATCTATTAACTATTTATATATCAACTTTTTATTTATCAATCATTCATTTATCTGTCATCTACTTATCGATTTTTCATTTATCCATCATTTATCTATCTATTAACCGTCAATGCTTTTAAATAGTTTGAATTCATTGTTGTTGATTGTTTGCAAACACATTAGTTGCATTTATTTATGCTCAATATGAAAAATATATGAATAATCAATAAATAGATGATAAATAAATAAACGATAGATAAATAAAAAGTTGATAGAAAAATGATATGTAGATAACTCATCGTTATATGGATGGTTGATAGGTAAATAGTTGATTGATTGATAAATGGATAATCAATAGATAAATGGTCAATAAGTAAATTATTGATAAATTAATGGTCGATAAATAGATAAATGATATAAGTAAAATCGATAAATAAAAGATTGATAAATAATTAAAAAGTCGATGAATAATATATTTTATCATTTAATTATTTCAAATACATCAATCCCTAATTCTTATAAAAATTAAGTGATCAATATGTTAATGGTCGATATATTGGTGATTGATGAATATAATTGGTCAATGGATGCATTTAAAACTCATAATCAAAATTAATAGTTAAGATAGACTAAAACATCTCAATACCAATTACAAAGCTTCACCTAAACACTAAAACAACCAAAATAAATATAGGAATTTTTATTCATTTTATTAGAAAATAAGTACCACCAATTAATTAAATTCAAAATTTTAGATCTTGATACATGATTGCTAGAAGCATTAAATTAAATCCCAAAAGTGATGTATTAAAAAAAAATCTATAATTTAATAAGATATATTAAATTTGTAGATTTGATGAATAGAAGAGAAGTGAGAGAGAAAGGAAGAAAAAATAGAAGATATAAAGTGATTTTGACCTAATATGATAAGAAAAATTAAGTTTTTTCATAATCAAAAAGGTTAAAAATAAATTAATCAAAAATTAAGACCAAATTTTAATTAATTACCTAAATTTTAGGTTTTTTTTTAATAAATTACCCATTTATAAAAATTGATCATTTTCTTTTATTGTCGATATATCAATATAGAATAGATTAGCAAATCATCTTAATTCTAACTAGTTAAGTCCTTGATTAACAAATCAAAGTAAACTAAGGATTGTTAATATATATTTTAAATTTTTTAACTATACATTAAATTGTGAAAGAAAACAGAAAAAAATAAAAAGATAAACAAACTCAAAACATTTATTAATTGATATTTCTTTTTTGTTTTACAAAAAAAAAATCTTTTAATGAAATGCAAGAAATAAAATAAAATGGGTTTGATGAATTAAGAAATTATCTTTTCTTGAATATCTATTTTCTCTGCTCTACAATTTTATTTTATTTTTAAATATAGTATTACAAATCACTAACCTCTACTACTAATTATAAGCATTAGTTATCTTAATAGACTTAAGATATGTTTACTTATCTGTAATTAAAATAAGAATAATTTAGAGTAATAAAAATTAAAATGGATAAAAATCAAAATAAAAAATTAGATTCAGATCAAGTTAGTTACTTAGGTTCCAAAAATCGAAATCAAAATCAATGTAACTTTCATTCATACATTTACTTAAATCCGATATCGAAATGAACAGTTACCTATTTACATTATAACTTCAAAATAAATTTTTATATTTTTAAAATTCTATTTTTATGTAATTTTTAAAAAAATAAATATTAATTTTTATGAATAAAAACAGTTTTTTCATAAAATTAATGACAAATTTATATCACTCATCAATTATACATATAAAATAAAAGTATCTCTAAGTTTTTTTTATTTTTCTTATTTTATTTATAAATTTAAAAATAAATAAAATAATAATTTAATAAATAAAAAAATGTGACGGTCGTTCTAGTTTTTCACTCTAATTCTAAAATCTGGATTAATATTCCATTTTTTCAAGAGAATATTTATAAATAGAAAACAAAAATCAATTACAACATGATTCTATTTCTAAGTTGGATGGGCCCTCCGTTTCTTGGGTTACTAAAAGATTCTTTAGGCTCGATAAGTGGGGGCCCGCAGGTGCAGGTCGATGGGGCACTTCTAGAAAAGCGAGGCCCAAGGAGCGCCTTCACGTGAGGACGAAGAGGTCATTTCATACGCATGTGGCATTTTCGTTATTTTATTTGAGGGAGATGTCCAGTTTAGTCAAAACGGATCCTGTCAGCCCGACATCGGGATTTGTATTTGATAGAGAATAAAACCAGAAAAGAAGGGCGCAGGAGGAATTTACGCCGCAATGCGTACCGGTTTTAGTAAAGAAAAAAGTCCTCAAAAAAAAAAAAAAGTTGCATTGAGGTCCTTAATGTTATTCTTATTTTTTGGACATAAAATATTTTATTATTAAAAAATATTTCAAATTATCAAACAAATTTTAAACTTTAAAAATCATCAAATGAATTTTAAAGCATCAATTTAATTTCAAATAAATTTTTTATTTGTCTAAAAAAATAAAAAATTTGAAAGGTTATGCAAAGGTAAATGACAATCAAAGCTCGTGTTTGCCTAAAATCAATTACCCTCTCCGGAATGAATTCAATATAACAATTAAATATACAATTTTTTATTAAATTAATTTATATTCCTTTTATAAATATTATTAAACAAAATAAAAGGAATAAAAATATTTTAATTATTTATTATGTTTTACTAAAAATAAATCGATATAAACCATCTCCTCATGATCCTAAAATTAACAATAAATTATGAAAAAAGACCCTGATCACTCAACTGTGAGTGTCACATTGCTGACTAGATTACATTATAGTCGTAAATTATTATCACTAAGAAAAATTTCAAAAATTGAAATGTGGACCACACCAAATAAATAATAAGAAAAACAAAAAGGTTGTAAGAATAATTTATATATTAAAATAATAAAAATTAAAAAATAAAAAATATATGTATTAGCTATGCAACATGTCAATATAATTTAATAGTGTTTTAGTTGTTAAAATGCATAAAAATTGACTCAAATAAATCTTAAATTTTATTTTAAATTCATCTTTTAAATTTAATAATTATTTTTATGAATTTTAAAAATTTTGGTTGTATAAAATTATAAATATATATATATTTTAGTATTAAAAAATATATTTTTTATGATGATAACTGAAACTATTTTTTTTAAAGTTCGCGTATAAATTATCTAATCTAAATATTTTTAATTTTTAAAATTTTTAATAAAATATAAATTAATTTAAATTAACATATTAATACTACAGTTATATGAATCAACATTTTAAAATTCAAATTAAAAAATATACAATTGAAATCTTTTTAATATCTACCTAGAAATTTTCTTTCAAATTTTATTATTAAAATTTAATATACATTTTAAATCCAACCTCATCAACTTTTACAAAATAAAAAATAAAAAATTACATAAACTAGGCAACACGGAGCATATAAAACATTTGTCGTTTAGATATTAAAATTTATAATACATTTAAAATTTAAATCTCTTCTCTCAAAAGATTCCAAAAAATGAGAAAAATAAAATAAAGTATTTTTCATAATAAAAAAAAAATAATAATTGAAAGGCCATTATACCCTATCGACAACTTCTGAAATGATTGAAGGGCTCTGCTTCAAAATTGTATGCAGAAGCTGCCAATAGGATTTAAGACAACAAAAATATTTATAGTTACTTGTTTTGGATGTACAGATGGTACCAGAAGGGAAGACAACACTCAGCATTTGCTTGTCTTAAAAACTCAACCCAATTAAATAATTATAAAATAATTAATTAATTATTTATTTATTTATTATTGTATGACATAGGAAAGAAAAGACAACAATGTCAGCCCCAACATCTTATTCTCTTCATAGTTTGAATTTCTAAACCTTGATTTTTTTAAAAAATTTAATCGCCAATTCAGTTTTTAAAATATTACATATAATGATTAATAAAATTTATATTTTTTATTGATTATTATATTTTATATTTCATTTTAATTCTTATTATCAGTAATGTGAATAAAAATCTTATATTAATTTAAAAAAAATTGACACATAATCATTTAATATAATAAAAAATTTAGTTTTTTATCTATTTTTTATTAAAAAAACTCAATACGGCATCTTATTAACATAAAATTCTTATCTATATAATGCATTATGATTTATCATCATGACAAGATAAATATTAATTTCATAACAAGCATAATTATAATATGATTTTATTGAAATATAGAAGAAATTAAATTTATATGATGAATATCATAATTATTAGGTTAAAAGTGAGTTTGACTGAGTTATTACTCTTTCTAATTAGTTTAAAGCATAGCATGGCTTGAAATTGATTTTTTTGACTAACAATAATTTGTTTTCATTTCAAAGGTAGATTGGAGGGTAGTTGACAATGGAGCTCAATCTTTAAAACTTTCTTTCTATAATCATTTGAACCCACAAAAAAGAAAATTTAACAATTAACCCATGATTTATTTGCCAACATTATTAACATTAAAGTTAAATTATAATTAAATATTAATAAAAAGATAACTCAATCGTGCCAGTAAATTTTGTTGATATATGCCTTTTGACAAATAATCATAAATATCGTGTTACATTTACTCGCTTTATATTACTGATATTATTTGTTTAAAAATATTAATAATTATAAATTTTATTATTTGAGATTGTGTTTTATAATTTTAAAATGAGTTTCAAATGTTGTTTAATAGTTTAATTTTTAAATAAAGTGAAATTTAAAGATTTTACTCCAGATGAAGTCAAGTTAATCATATCTAATTTTTGTTAAAATTTAGATTATTTGATTTTTTGTCATATCAATCTCTATGATATCGACGAAAAAAATTATATCGAGTATCTCTCTTCAAAAACTTTTTATTATATCAATAAAATGTAAGAAAATATAGATTAGAAGATATATTTAATATAAAGCTTATGTTATATTATATGAAATAAAAAATTATTGGTTCCTTTGACTTAATAATAAAATGAATCTTTATTGCAAAGTTCTTGCATTAGACTTTACAAAGGGTTTTAGCATCTCACACTAATTAATAAATTGAATTAATAGATGATTTTCCACTAAAATACTAATATTAAGAATTGTTTAATTTTGTGAGAATGAGACTAATTGACTATTCTTGCCATGGCCAAAAGAAAAAAAGAAAAAAAGAGAGAATTTTCTTGGTAATATGATTGGAAAGGAATGGTTACTTAATGGACTTAAAAAGCGACATTTCACAAAATCTTGCATGCCAGTTACTTTGAGAAAATGATAGAAATGGCCCACTGCTGACTAATGCTATAAACTAATTAAAAAAATCATTAAAGTAATGGCAAAGTCTGATTAGAATATGAAATTGGAGAAATCAAGGTAGTATAAGAGATTGGATGTGTCTATTGCTGCAGTGAAAGGCAGGTGTCTCTGTGTGTGTGCCCTGTGCTAATGTCTGATTTGCCATTTTGTTTGCTGTTCCAATAAAAATGAGAAATGAAAAGTTCTCGTTTTTCTTTTCAGATTAATAAAGTTTGCAACTTTGTACCAAAAAACAAAAATGGTGGAGAGAATCTATATCTCTCCAAAAACATACCTATTTTCTTAAACTTCCTGAAAAAATCCAAAGACAAAAGATTACATGGGAAAGAAATCAGGAATGAGAGAGAGAGAGAGAGAGAAATGGTTTCTTTGACAACTTTCATGTCTCTTCTCATGTAAGTTTCGTTTGTTTCTGTGGATTTCTGTTCTAGAGTTTCTCTCTCTTCTATCTCTCTCTCTCAAATCTTCCTAGAGAGAATGGCCCAGCAGATCCAAAATCTCCATGTTATCTGCTTTTCATGGCGTTTCAAAAATACCCACTTTGATGTTTTTGTTTTTTGAGGTCTTTCTGTTCTGCTTTTTGATTCATTTTGCTTTTGGAAGATGCCCACTCCGATGGTTCTGCTTCTTCAGAGTTTTCAGAGCAACAAGCAAAACAGTGCTTGAATGAGTGAATCCTTGGTTGGTTTTTGGAGCGGAAGTGATGAGAGGATGCGATTCTGAGGTAGGATTAGGCCATTGAAGATCAAAACTTTGATGGGTCTGCTTGATTTCTTTTTCTTTTACATTTTTGGTAAATTTTCATGAAGCTGCCTAGTTTATATCTTTGTTGGTGCCATGGATTTGTTTTTTTTTTTTAGTGATTTTGATGATTGATTCTTTCCAAGTTTTCTTTGTTCTAAATTCTTTCACTTTTAAATCAAGTTTTGCTCTGTCTTGGTGACTGATCTCTTTTTTTTTTTTTTTACCTTTTTTGATCATCTTTTTATGTGAAGGGAAGTACTTGCCTTCTATTTCTTCTTGGGGCTAAGAAAAGCC
This sequence comes from Moringa oleifera, assembly GCA_021397835.1. Lineage (NCBI taxonomy): Eukaryota > Viridiplantae > Streptophyta > Magnoliopsida > Brassicales > Moringaceae > Moringa > Moringa oleifera. Next base: position 5,165,351 of record JAJFZO010000344.1, on the reverse strand, counting down.
TAAAAATCCATCTTTGTCTTCGTCACACTCTCCAGCATGTGAATGTACTTACTTGTTCTTAATCTCTGTAGCTTTTTTTGGTAAAATAGTAAATGCGGTACAATGTTCTTCTTAGTACTGGGATTAACTTTGCAGGGCATCTGGTTCTGATTTCACTAAGACAATTCTTTAGTTCAGTCTGGTTGAATTCTTTCCATGTGTCCTTGTTTTGGCTGCTGAGATATCTTCACTTTCTCCTGATTTCTCCATCATCTGCGGATAAATCTGAATTTGCATTTTATCTGTTCATGGATTGGGAAAACTGTACAGCATCACAAAACCCCATTGTACTTGGAGTTCTCTGAACTTATTTTCGGGACATAATTCCAATATCTCTCAAGTGATTTTTGTTTTGAAAAAATACCCAATTGTAATTGTTTTCTTCCATGAAGTCCACTTTCAGACAGTGCATCTTGTTGATTTTGTTCCAGGCTTCATTACTCTTCATGGTACAGTGGATGCTTAAGCCTATTGTCCTTTCCATTGAAACTTCAAGTTTATGGCGCCACTAGGAATTTAAGCAGAAATGCAGTGTCAAAATTACTTCCTGGGGTACTGTTCCAGCAGGGATCAGAACTTAGAAGCTAATGGCAGCATATTTCCTTTGAACAATCCCGATACAATCTTAAGTAATGGAGGCCACCGCCATGGTAACTCTTCGTCATCATCTCCAGATCTGCATTTGGGGTACAACAAGGAAGTGTTAAAGCAGACAATGCTTGAGCATGAAGCCATTTTCAGGGATCAGGTACTTTCTTCCTTCTCAATTTTGCTTATTTTTTCCCATTCAGCCAAGTATTGTAGTGAAGGAATGGGATTGGACTCTGTCATGCTTGTGATATCTAAGCATTAGCCCCTTAATGAACAATTTGTGGTTGAGCCAGTCTCTGAAACATATGTAAAGTTGTTAAAAATGAAACTTTTTTGGACTTTTAAAAATGATCCTGTATTATCCTGGATTAGGCTCTTTTCGCTGCTGTGAGGATAATGAACCTCTTTTTGAGCCTTTAGAATCATTCTAATGATCCTCTCTCCAGAAGGGTCTGAAATAACCTCGACAGTATTTATTTAATCTTTTTTTTCCGCCAATTTCTGCGCAATTCTACATTTTCCTTTTCTTATTCTTATGTGAGTGACTTGATGTTATTGGGCACGGCTACAGTTCTTAAACAATTGATGGCATCTGAAGTGTGTTTTCGTTGTCCAGATCCATGAACTCCACCGGATTTACTGGAGACAGAAGGAATTAATGGATGAAGCGAGGAGGACTGAGCTATATCATCTACAGGTTGAGACCTTGCATTCAAACCCTGTTCTGTCCAAGAACACTACTGAGCATGTACTGAAGACATCTCATTCCACCAGCTTTCCCTGGGTAAACCCATCATGCAGTATGTCATCTATTTCAGAATCTAAAAGAAGTTTATTGCCTTGGAGTTGCGCTGATGGAAAGAGAGTCACCCCAACTGGTCCTGAGCATGCTCAAAATGAAGCCTCTGCTAAAGACGCTGAGTGCAAGAAGTTGGGTAAAAGGATTTTGGATCTTGAGCTTCCAGCTTGTGAGTATGTTGATAGTGAAGAAGAAGATTCTTCGGAAGAAGAGAAGGTCTCTGAAGTTCTGCAGATGCCAACAGGGAGAGTGATAGGGAACGATAAGAGAACTTTTGAGGTCATAAGTAAGAGTGATAGGGAATCATCCCTTGGCAACTCAGATTTCCAACAGAATAATTCGGCTTCTTCTGTTTCTTTGAAACTTAAGTGTCTGGTTGACTTGAATGAACCTATTGATGCTGAGGAAAAGGCGGATCCTGAGTCTAGTGGTTTTCTGGATCCTGTCAGTGGCCAGAGGAAGATCCAATGCCAGGATCTATCTGGGAAAGCATATCCTGACTTCCAAGTTTCTTGCAATGAAATAAATGGAGATGCACAGACAAGAGATGATCTTGAACCTTGCTCTAAGGATGAATCTGGTCAGAAATGAATCACAATTCTTCATCTATTTTTGGTTTGGTCATTTGAAGCAAGTTTGTCTTTGTCTCCCTTATTGACATAGAGACTAATTTATTCAATCTATTTGTTGTTACAGCTGATGATTTCACTTGATTGATGCCTTTTATATATTTATTTTTTTCCAGGGAGAAGTGGAATCGACTTGAATTCATTTCCTGGAGGATCTTGTGCAGAGAAATCATCTGTATTTGAGCTGAATCAGTTCAAGCAAACTCGTGAACTTACAACATCTAATGTTTCCACTCAGAGTAATAGAAAATCATGCAATGAGAGTTTACAAAATTTTGGAAGAGATCTTTCTGCCAGCAGAGATCCTGAACCAGCTGCCATCTCATCTATGCACACCTCCTGTAAGCTTGTTCCTCGCATTGACATGGAACATATTGAGTCATCCTCAGTCTTATCTTGGAGAAAACCTGACCTAGAGCAGGTGCCTATGGCGGTTGAAGCACTCCAATGTCTCAAAAGTGCTGTAAGTTCTAATTTATTGATTAGAAGTCCTGAGCTTGCTGGAGACAAGTTTCTTGAGAATAACAAATCGACGTCTGGCCGAAAGGAAGGTAATGCAGACTTCTCTTGGAGCAGATTCTGCAATGGCTCCCAGGTACACTCCGATACCTTGGAGATTCATAAGTTACCCAGTAATTTTGGTTGTCTGAAGAATTGCCATGCGGATAATGATTCTGCATCTGAGGGGCATAATCCTACAAAATTCATCAAGATCTCCATGGATGCAAGGCCTGGAAGGGATGTTAACCTGAATTCCGTGTCCCTTGGTTGTTCTTTAGATGTATCTGTTTCCCAGAATAATTTAAATGGAGGCAAGAAACTTGAGAATTCAATCCGGAGAGAGCCTTGGCTTGGAGGAAAGCCAGTGAGGAAGCCTGATAATGCAAGTGAGCATCTGACAAGCGTTCCTGGTATCTCAAATTGCCTGTTTTCCTCTTATGCCTCCCTTGTCAAAATCAATCATAATTTGTCTGAAGGCAAAGATTATCAGAGGAATGAGAAAGAGGGGATTCTTGATGTAAACTTGGATTGTGATCCACTCTCTGACTCTGAAGAAAAGCGTAGTGCAAGTGAGCCAGTTGTGGAAAAGGGACTTGATAAAAAAATTTCTGGTTTCAAAGTTTGCATTGACTTAAACTCATGCATATCCAGGGATGAGGATTCAGTGACACCGTCTCTTTCAACTGAAATAGATTTGGAAGCTCCTGTAAGTCCAGAGAACAAGGAGAGCAATCGACCCAGAGGGGAACCTGATGAAAATCAAGCAAGTCCAGGAAATAAGGTGAGGTCGTTGCTCAGTGGGGAGTCTGATGAAAACAAAAGAAGTCCCGAAAAGGACGGTACTCCTGTAGGGGATCATGATGAAAACCGTTCCTCAGTAGATAAAGAGTGTTCTGCGCACAGAGCAGGATCTGATGAGAACATATCCACTCAAGAAAGCAAGGAGAGCTCTCCACTGAGAGAGGACTCCTATGAAGGTCAATCAAGTCTTGTGAACAAAAAGAGTTCTCCCCCTGAAAGGGAACATTATGAAAACCAATTGAAGGTGCCCTTTCTGTCATCAGAACAGGAAGATGAAGATCTGCTTGAGGACTTAGTAAGGATAGCAGCAGAGGCAATGGTTACTATTTCATCATCTGGGCTACAAACTTGGCCAGAAAGCCACACATCTTGGCCCACTAGAGGTTCTCAGAGTGGCTACCTTGACTGGTTTGCCAGGGTAGCTTCTTCAGTGAAAGATGATTCTAACAGTGAATTTGGATTAGTTCTGAATGGCAAGGATGGTGGTGATCTGGAGGATTATCTACCTGATGGGTTGGACTACTTCGAGGCCATGACATTGCAGCTAACAGAGACAAATATGGAAGAGTACTGGTGTAAACCCTGTAGCCCAAAACTAGAGGAAACAATAGACACCTTGTTGCCTAGTAAACCAAGGAGGGGACGGACCAGGAGGGGAAGGCAGCAGCGGAAGGACTTCCAGAGTGAAATCCTCCCTAGTCTAGCCTCACTTTCGAGGTATGAAGTGACTGAGGATCTTCAGACAATAGGAGGGTTAATGGAGGCTGCTGGTACTCGTTGGGAAACCAGCTCTAACAGAAACACAGTTAGAAATGGATTCTTCAGAGGGAGGAGAAGGTCCTGCACTTCAACTTTTACAGTAATAGAACCTACTGCAAGCTCACTGCTTAAAGAGCGATCCAACACTACAGAAATCCACACTGAAGAGAGAAAACCAATCGATTGGGGGAAGATAACAAGGAGGCGCAGGGGTCCCAGATGTCCAACTAGTAATCCTCGGCTTATTTTAGGCCAAGTGTAGTAACAAGTCTCTATCAAGAGTCTCTTGGTTTTTGCCATCTGAGGGAATACAGTAAAAACCAACAGAACATTGTCTGTACATGTTTACTATAAAACATGGTCTATTGGATGGTTCCCGCAACTTGGATTTTGGATTTCAAAGTGCTCTATTTTGTAAATACTATAGAAAAGCTTTGTGTGAAGATATCTATATGACAGATTCTTCTTCCATGTCTTCAGATTTGGTGGCATTTTGTTTGCAGAAGGATTGATTACCCAGATCAAGTAGATATACAAGGCTTACACAGTTGATTAGTTGGTTTTTGAGGTTTTGTCATTAAAAAGGAGTGACTTCATGGCAATGTAAAGAAGTTAAGTGGTTGTCAACAATGATTAAACTAATTAATATGATTAAGCATAATATAGGACCTGCTTGTTGGTGGGTGAATATCTATAAAGACATGCTGACCATTATATCTGCTCTTAATGCTTTCCTTTTGTTTGGTAAATAGTCAGACAGGAAGGAACCTCTTTTGGCAAATTCTGAAATATGACATGTTGCTTCTATTGGAAAAACAAAATAAAAAATAATTTGACAAATTTTATAGTTATTAAAAGATACCCATTAGGGTTTTCAATTTGAAGAAACTCTGAGAAAGAGAAAGAGGAAAAGATAGATTGGAAGTTGCTCAGCCAATATAGAGAAATATATTATGGGTACCAATATAATATTTGGGACTAATTTTCTTGGTACTAAAACTTCACTGTACCAAGAAAATTAAGTGCAATCAACAAAGATTCTTATCAACTCTATTTAATGGAAAAATGATTAAGAATCAAATAAAAAAATCTCTCAACATTATGTCTCTCACATCCTATATATATATATATATATAGAGAGAGAGAGAGAGAGAGAGTAGCAATCCTTCCCATTTGCTTCTGTTCTTCCTGATGAATATGAAAAAATCTTGTGACCAAAAACTGTGATGCAAGTGAAACCCAATGCTGGAACTTTACAGGGTAAAAGCTTCTTCCCCAATTTGAGTGAAATGGGGACTTTGAAGAGCCTCCTGAAGCAGCTCATGATCATCCCATGAATCCCTGTAAGTCTCTAGGTTTGCATCAGCATTTACCAAGGCTGACAGGCAGAGCTCCTTCCTCCACTCCTCCAAGTATGGAAACCCAACATGATCTGCATACTTGTCACAGTACTGCAACAAAAAAGTAAGTCAGGTTTATTCGGTTACATTGTAGATATTGCTTGGTCTAAAATTAATTTTTGAAATAAAATTGTTCAGTACAGATTAATTTATATATTTTTAAAGATTTTAAACATTTTTGAAGAAAAGTTATTTACCTCGAAATTTGCAATATCATGAGTGTTATGCTTTGGAATGCCAGCAAGATCCCTTGAGTGATAAAACTCTTTGATGGAGTGCATCATGTCGTCCCATGATGGCAATGATCTTTTCCCTGAAAGCAGTTGAGCTATCCATTTTGCTTGTGACTCAAAGAAAGGGAACCCTATGAGCTGCACCACAATCAGCAAGAAGTGCCCCCACAAAGGAAAAAGAAACGTCAGTCAATCAAGAAAAAGTTGATAAATCAGTGATCTGATTAAGTAAGAGTTACCCATTAAAGCAAATTAATTAAATGAAAGAGACATCACAGATTGGAGAGAGAGAGAGAGAGGTAGAAGAAGAGTGTGAAGAGGGCTTTACCTTTCTAGGGATCCCTACAAATGAGAGGGAAGGAGCAAGAGAGGGAGGGAAGGTATGCTCATATAAAGGCCCCACTCTGTCATCATCAACAACTACTATTCCTTTGGTGTCAAGAAATGGAAACGTATAAGAATACCTACACACACATGATTCACCCATTTGTTATAATAATCACTACTCTTCTTTACCATTTTCTTTCCTTCAAAATCTCCAAGAAAATAGAGAAGAAAAAAGAAAAGGCCTGCTCTTCAAGTTTCATGATCATCCAATCAAGCAATCTAATTAATCTTTTTCTTGATTAAGATAATAATACTCTTGTCACTTACCCTGTGCAATATAAGATAGTGTCTGCCATGATCCAAGACCCATCTACGAATGTAACACGTCCATCTTCTTGAAGAGATTCAATCTTAATTAATCAAATACAACGAAGTTACTAGCCTAGAAAATTATAATTATCAATAACAATATGTACTTACGAGGTATGTGTATATGCCAATATATATACATACCTGTGGATGAAGGTGAAAGTTGTCATGCTTGGAGATGACCTTCGATAAACCCTCAGAGATGTCCAGGGATTTGGCACTAAGGTGGACTTCCTTTGCAACTTCCACAAGCTCCATTGATATGTCTTGTCCACTTAGTGAATTTCCAACCACCACCACCACCTGGGATATTATACATTCAAAGCTCCATTAATGTCAGATAGAGAAGCATGGACTAATTAAGGTATTATCATATGTGAACATGTAATGTCTTTTATTATTGCTTACCTCGTTACGAAATGGCTCAGGAACTCTGTAAATGTGACTGTGAAGTTGCTTTCTCTTCCAAGAATCTGCTCCTGATGATTATGAACAGCAAGAAAAGCACAAAAAAGCATGAGAACAGATACGTAATCTAATGTATGATGGCCATGAATACACAGGCTTTTGGTTTCATCTTTCAATGTACTTCCACATGAACATGGCGAGAGAATCCCATTAATAGAGAGAAAGAGAGAGATTGCATGTTAAGTTTAATTACCTTTAATGAAAGGCAACCTGGGCTTTGAGTAATGGCCAGTGGCGACGACAACAGCATCAAAGACCTCTTCGACAACCTTATCGTTGTTGTTCTCTTTGCTCCTGACAACCCATTTCAAGTCTTTGCCAAACTCACCGTAATCCAACATACCCACGTACTCCACTCTCGTGTTAAACCTTATCAGTTCCCTTAACCCAAACCACTCACAGAAGTCCCTGAGGTACAACCAGAGCTCCCTGTGCCCGGGGAACCTCCTCATGTCCCTCCCTTTCTTCACCAAAAACGGGAAGTCAGTGAACCCCATGATCTCTCTCGGTGAAGTGAGCCTCAAAGAAGCGTATATGCTGCTATGCACCTTCAAGAACTGGTTCCTCCCAAGAGGATCCTCTCCTTCCACATTAGCATCGTATAGCCACTGCCCGCCTACGTCATGGTTTTGCTCGATAACCACAACCGTGTGGCCCTCCTTTCTTATCTCTCTCGCCGCCACCAGTCCCGACGGCCCGGCGCCGATCACGCACACGTTCTTTGACTTGCTCCTTTCCGATACCATGGCGGTTCAGCCGAATTATTAATCTTTAGGGGTTGTGGTGGCAGACTTGCAGGCTTGGAGGCAATGCTTTGTGTGACAAGTGAAATGTTTGGTTCATGCGGTATGGCCTCTACGATCGAGGGTATTTATAGGAGAGATTAGAATCATGCAGTGGAAAGATGGAAAACAATAAAAGAAAAAGGAGCTAATAATGCAGAAATGGCGATGGTTTGCTGGCTGGGAGACACACGTGATGAATTAAATCATGATTTCGGCTTTCTCTGCTTTGAATCAAATGGGTTTCTGTATTGAAACATCTTTTACTTAAAGAAGGTGCAACAATGATCGTTCTTGCTTGTAAAAAACACACCTCCAAGCCAGTTGTACGGTGAATAACAAGAAACCTCACGCTCTCTCTTCTTGTTGCAGAATGTGTCGTGTTGCTGACCTGCAACTCTGATCCAATCGACTGATCGATCTGTCTGCATGCATGAAGTGGGACCCTGGTTGATGCCTGTAGGACCCGACCGGTGGGCCAGAAGAAACCAGCGGACTAGGACCAGTTGGTGGAGCCATCGACCATGGCCGTCTCGGACTAGACTGGCTTGACTTGACCTCCAGGACTCCTGAATTCAAGGCGTGAACTTGTCTGACACGTGGCATTTGCCCAGTTGCTCGTTATGGACGTTAACAACATCATTAATTGATGGAATTTTCTTATTTATTTTTATATTAATATAATAAATTATAAAATATTATATTATGTTTTAAAAAACTCAACATGAATTTAAATTAATACAACATTTAAATAAACAAATAATTAAGTTAATCAAAGGTTAAATACAATTACGATTTTTATAAATTAACATGCAAATTAATCCTTCTAGAGAAGTATATCAATTATCATAAATTGTAGGGTAATAGGTTTAACAGCAAGAAGAAAAGAAAGGATGATGATTTGTGGGCAGTGGTATGCCCCTTCTTCAAGTCAAGGGAACATCGACAATCATGGATTAATAGTGATCATATTCAATAATAATTATTATATACATAAAGAAAGACAATTTTAGAAAATATTCCCACTTGTTTTCCGATTTCGATTAATCGGATTAATTCCTTACTTTGGAAACAAGGCATTTATTTTTTGTTATATATACTAGTGTATAATTCTTTGTATAATCACCACGTGGATTCATTTGGAGAGATGGAAAACTTGCACTACAACTTACATCGATCATGATCATAACCCTAAAAGGGGTTCGAGAATTTTCTAAGTTTGCTTAGATACGTCTAACTCTTAATTAATTAATTATTTAGTCATATACATATAAGGTATGACTCGAGGATATAATATATATTAGTACAACTGAAAGTATGACTATAGTCATCAAGGGTTTGGTATATAATATAGTTTTAAATCTTATATTATGTGCATAATTAATTAGAAATCACGTAGCACTATAGAGTATATCTAATTATGGGTGTTTATGCTTAAACGGGTGAAACACGTTTCTTTTTTCTTTTTTTTTTTCTTATCCTATCGTGTATTTAGTCAAAAGTGTGTCCAAACATTAATTTCCCTAGGGACAAAGTGACGTAAGATTGAAGTTTATAGGAAAAAAAGATCATTAATAACTAAGAATCTTGCAACTGCCCTACTTAAAATATTCGAAAGCTCTCCGCTATAATATATATTAATCATGTTTAATGTATCCAAATCTGATTAACTTGCTTTTTGTTTCATACACATGGACCGGCTTTTTGTAGAAATTAATTATAAAGTATCGAAATCAAAGATTGTTGATTTATTTAATTACTTGATAGAGTTATCATGATAATGCAAATTAACATCCATGATGCAAATGAAATTAATTCAGTTTTACGTGTAAGTATGTAAATTAATGATGGTGTGCTATATATGTTTATTTAATTATTATTAAGATTATTAAACTAACCCTAAGTTGCCAACTTACTAATATGATTTGAGAGAAAGCTTCATCCATAAGGATTTTGACCTCAATTAATCTTGATGGCTTGTAATAATTAATTGTACATCAAATTTAATAATTTTTATACATACCTGATACAATATTTAAGATATATATATATAAATAATTTAATTTGTTTAATTTATGAAAATGTGAAATATTGATTTTAGGAGGAATATATATATATGGGGCTGTGAAGGAATTGGAGTGCAAACAGGGAAAAATCCTTCTTAAAAGGAAAGTGTGTTGGCATGGAAGGAAGGGACTGTTTGGTGAAAGAGAAAGAGAAAAAGAGAAAAGAAAGTTGATGGAAAATGAGAAGCAAACAAGTCTAAATCAAGCAATGACTTGGCCAGGATGGCTGCGGTTTAGATGTTACAATCTGATCCACTTGTGCATGATCATGATCATGATCATGGAAGATTGATTTGACACCCATCAACTACCTAACTTATATAATATGTACAAAAATAAATAAATATATAATTCAATTTCATGCTGGGCATTTGAAAATATTTGCAAGATTATGAAACTTTATATTATAAAAGTATTTCATATAGTTATTGATATATTTTCATATTTCTAGAATTGTAATAGACCAATGAGTTTCACATTTGTTATAAATTCATCATATGTTTAATTTATATTTTTTTCTTATAAAATATATTTTAAAATAATTCAAAATCAACTTTATAATACCATAAAAAATTGTGCAATTTTTTTTTGTTAACTTCAATAATAATATAATTCATGTTGTTCGAAATAGATAATATTTTATGTAAACATAAGAGATGAAAAATTTTAAACATAAAAATTATAAGTTCAATTTCATACTTTTTTTTTTTTATTGTTTTTGAAAACTTAATTGGGTATATGCGATTTAGTAATTAGTAATTATTAATTTATTAATTATCTTTTTATGATGAAGACATTTTAATAATGTGGTCAAACTATAGTTATTATAATAAAAATAAAGTTAGATTTACCACGAGCTTACTTGATTAAGTGGAATTGGTTCTTTTATAAAGCTTAAAGATTTGGATTTGATAGCATATACTCAACTTTTTTATCCCATTTAATCTTTATTCAGTAAAAAATTTTTAAAAAATGATGATTTAACATTTAATCTAATCTTATCAACAACTTTGACCAAATTACCCAAAATTAGAAGTGACATCGCCGCCATCATGTTATCAATGGCGACATTTTATTTCACCATATTATTGTGTAAAAATAAATAAGGTAAATATTTTATATTTTTGAAATAAAGTTTTTAATAAATTTAAAATATATTTACAAAATATGATAAATTAAAATATAATATATTAATCATTAATATCAATGTTTCAATAAAAAAGTAAATAAGAAATCAGATAAATTTAAAAAGAATAAAACTTGATTAATTTTTTTAGAATTAGAAAGTAAGGTTTATTGATGATATTTTCTTTCTCTTCATAGTGATGAAATTAATAAGTTATTTATTAATAAAAGAAAGGTGAATATTTGGATAGATACTTAAATTAGATTTGTCTAACATAAATTTTTTATATTGGGTATAATTTAATATTTAAAATTTTGCTTCTTTAATAATTTATAACAAAAAATTAAATTAAATTAAAAGGTAGCTTGGGTTGCGACAAAAAGGTGCAAATACATATCGTATACAAGCCGTAATTGTTTTAAACACACTGCATCGTAACGTATTCTTAAGGTCAAGAGAGAAATACTTTGTTTGTTACTTTACGATAGCTAGATTGATACATTATCCAAATCCAACTAGGCATTGCTTGTTTGTTTGCTTAGAAAATATGTTAAGTTGGTAAGAAAATTCATCACTTTTTTTTTCCTCACCAAGAAATTAATTACACCCATCAAGCTTGATTTTTTCCTATGTATCTTTCATTTGTGGATAATAATTTTAATCTTTATTCTAATCATGTGTATTAAAGCGATATCATTGGAAAATTGTTTTCTTAAGATAATATTTGGGTATATTAAAAAATTATATATTCAATCAATTATTATTTTTAATTTTTTTAAAAAATTAATGAATAATTTAAGATGATTTTAAAAAATTATTCTCCATAATATTTTTTTAGTTTAAAAAATTAAACTAATCACTATAATAATTTTAAGAGTAAAATTTATTTAAACCTTTGAATTATGTTTTCGTGTATCAAATCGAATTTTGATATTTAAAAAATAATAAATTAAATTAAAATTCATAAATTTGATTTAAAATCAATTTTGATTTAAAAAATTATAAAAAATTAAAAACATTTATATTATTTGAATATCTCAAATAAATTATTTACTTTATTTGAATGCATCATTTAAATTTGAATAATTTTTAATTCAAAAATTATTTTATATGAATTTTTCAAAATTTTGACAATATATATTTAAAATATATATTTAATATATGTTTTTTGTGATGATATTTTTTTAAATATTTATATATATGAAAATTTAAGTTTAAATATTTTAAAATTTTAATTAAATTCAATTTGGTTTAAGTTGATATATCAAAATTGATAATTTTTTGAGTATGAATATTTATTTGATAGCACCTGATAAAAATTATGATTTTATACAATTTTCTGTTGTTATTTTAAATATTTTATTAATAAATTATTTATAAATAAAAAATGAAATCATTATAAGATAAACTTCTCTAATTAAAATGATTTGACATTGAATTCCTTGAAAAACAATCGATTTTGGTGGAAAAGAGAGCCTCGCCCGGCACGTGCAATTTCAACGACACTCGTGACTTAACCACGGGCTTTGTGCTTGTTTATGTGGTTTTATGTATGGGCTCAGTTGAAGCATAGTTTTACCATTTTGGCCTCTCGAAGATAATGGGTTTAGTCTTACTCCATAGTTTAGCCTAACATTTTTTGTTTGGCAACATTCACATTATAATTATATAGGTCACTTTATGATTTAAAAATATATAAATAAAATTTTACATATTAATTAATTAATAAATTTTATTAATAAATTATTTCAAATTTAACAAATGTAATATTTATATAATAATATAAGAGCCAGAGAGATTGAAGTTGAGATTTATGGGGTTGATTAAAGGAAATATTTTTAGCAAATAATTTATCGAGACAACCAATAAATATGAGTTAAATTATTATTGAGTAAATATAAAAAAAATTCTAAATTTAATTAGTTTTTTATTTGAATCCTAAATTTAATTTGGATTTGGTTTAATTTTATTCTGAAAATATTAATTTGATTTAAATTGAATATTTTGTTTTTAATCAATAACTCAAATTTGAATAATTTTAAATCTATAAGTTATTTTTTTTATAAAATTTTTAAAATTTTCAATTTCTTTAAAAAATATTCTTAAAATTTAAAAAATTAAAATTTTTTTATTATAGTAGCTTGAATTTTTTACATTTATAAAAAATTTTAAATCAAAATATATTATACAAAACTCTAATTTGAATTTTTAATGTAAATTAGATCAAATTAAAAGACTTAATATAAAATTAATTAAAATCGAAGTTCAAAATTGAATTAAAAATAAATAATATGTAAATTTTTATACATTTATTATTATTATTATTTTTATACTTCTGAAGATAATATATATTTCATTTTTTATAATTGTTATTTCAAAGGCTAATGTAAAGAGGAAAAGCCCTTGCTAGGAATATTCTTTTATACCGCATTGGGGAGAAACGATGTCGTAAGATGTTGTATTTATGTGGATATTGGAGATTTGTACACGTGTATATTTGCAGCTGCCCAGAAAAGACACTTCATCCCTACTCGCACTGAATCTGCATACTTTCTCCTGAATCTGCACACTTTCTCTGCTTTGTTCCTAGATCAGCACACAGGGAGAGAGAGAGAGATCTCTGTTATTCGCTTCCGGTAAGTTAAGCTTTGTTTATTTACTTTCTGGATTTGACAGTCTTCTTGTTTGTTTCTGGGTAAGGTGGGGGAAAGGGTGAGAAAATGCCAGCGATTTAAAGAAAATCAACTGAATTGGCTAGTTTGGATTTTATTTCTTTTAAATATTTTGGCTAGCCGATGTGTTGTTTAGGAAAGCTTTGATTAGTATGAGATTGTTGACATTTATGCTGTCGATTGTGCTCCGTTGCTTCTTATTGTACATGTGGTGTTCTATGCAGCAATTTTTTGGTTTTGTCATCAGATTCTAGTAGGTTTTTTCCTTTTTGGTGTTTTTGGAGTAAATTAGCTATTTTTAGCTGGATTCTGTTTGCATATTTGTTGATGTTGTTTAATATGTTTCCTGTTCGTGTCAGCTTTGTTTTTCATTTGGAATATATTCTTGTGGTTCTCTTAAGATAGAGAATTTGGTCACAGGAACAGGGATCATTTCTAGGTATTAAATAGGAAGCAAATTGCTCTGAATCTGATACTCTATCAGATATTTCAAGAAACAAATGCAATAAATATTAGATGTAGTGAGGATTGGGTGATGTAAATGGAGGCCTAAACAAATGAAATTGACAGACTTAGTTGACTAATGATGACATCCCCCTAAAGCAGAACAAAGACACAATATGTTTGCTCCTCTTATGGTGGCATAAAATGCTGTGTGATAATTAGACTTTTACCAGTTAAAACTTAAAAAATAAAAATAAAAATTCAGTTAGTAAACTTCCTTGAAACAAGCGGTGCCTGTCACTTCCTTTTTTGTTTTCACATGAATGAAAGTCTATGTTGTGATTACGAAAAAGGAACAATGTCAAAATAATTACCATTCTTTCTGAATGCTTCACATTATTCCTGATCTTAGTGGTCCTTGACATCGGGTAACAAGATTTGGTGATATAAGTTTGTGGGATGCGCTGCTCAGACTTCTCTTTTACTTTTGTTTTTCTTTTTCATGTTGAAGGGATATTTTAATTGTATGTAATGTATCTTGGATTCAGTTGTTTAGATTACATTGTTCTGTCCCTTGCTAGTGGTTTATAACTGTATGTTCTAAGTTCGTACTAAATGCAGTATTTTAGGATTAATGAATGTGTTGATACTATAGGATATCTTCTGGTTTTTAGTTTCTTTTACATGGAGGACCTTGTTATATGCTTGAATGCAACATACTTAATGTAGAAGTTATGTAGGAAACACATTTGTGGCGTGATGTATCTTTAAGCCACATTTACTCCTTAATTTAAAACCTTGACGAGTTGCCTGAAGCTTCATATTGTCCTACTTCCCGGCCTAAGCTAATTACTTCTTGCTATAAAATTTGGTTTGTCAGAATATTACTGACCAACTAACTGCATTATCCACAGATCCTGTTGACCGTTACACTTAGGAAGAGCAATCTTCAAATCCTTTCATGGCTAAGCTCATCTAAACAAGTGCCCTTGCATTGAGTTAACTGTTGTCATATTCACCATGTGGAGTGTTGCTTCCAAGGCCATTGCTGGGGCCATTGGACTGAAGAGTGATTTACTGAAAGCAGCTCGAGCTCCGTCAGAATGCTCAGATGACGAAACTTCTTTAAACAATGACAGAGGAGAGGGACTGGAGTGCCCTATATGTTGGGAATCCTTCAACATTGTTGAGAATGTGCCCCTTGTTCTATGGTGTGGCCACACACTCTGCAAGAATTGTGTCTTGGGGTTGCAACGTGCTGTTGTCAAATTGCCCACGCTAACTTGCCAGCTCCCATTCTTTATCTCTTGTCCTTGGTGTAATTTACTGTCCTTGAGGTTCATCTACAAGGGGACTGTCAAGTTCCCCTCGAAGAACTACTTCCTCCTCTGGATGGTTGAGAGCATGAATGGTGACAGGTCAAAGTCTCGTTCTTCATTCTGTGGAGATCATCTTCCAGTGTGTTCTGCGAACAGAAATTTAGCTGTAGAAGGTCAAGTTGTCCATAGAAGCAACAGGCAGGACCAATGTACTCCCCACCTGGAACCATTGGGGTCTAGCCACGATGAAAGGCATTCCACTACTAGCTACTTGAATGCCGAAAGACTCCACTTATCTCTTCGTAAGTCCTTTGCTTTCTTTGTCCACTTGACAGCTAAGTTCCCTTTGATTCTTGTGTTTCTCCTGATGGTCTTGTACGCTATACCTGCCAGTGCCGCCATCTTAGCGCTATACATCCTGATCACTTGTTTGTTTGCTGTCCCTTCTTTTCTTGTGCTCTACTTTGCCTTGCCCAGTTTGGATTGGTTGGTTAGAGAAATTGTTTCGTAAGTTGTGACTAGCCTTCTTGTCCTTTAATCCTCATAGCATCCCTCCCAATGCAAACTCACTTTTGCTGCAATTTGTCGACTCTTCCATGAATATCCCATCAGATCATGGCCGTAAGTTCTGATACCAAAATCAAACCAAAGATCAGAACTGGTCAATATCAGTACATTGCTGATGAGATGCTCACATTGCTGCAGAGTAAGGAATATTGTGACACGATCTAAACTTTTAGACAGCAGCTGCTGGAATCTTTCTTCTTGTTTTTTTCTTTTTGCTTTAGTGTATGCAAGCAGGGTTCTTGCTAGAAGATGGGTAGTTTTTGTTTCTTTTTTTTTTTTTTCTTTCTTATTCAGTGACAAGAAGAGATGAAGTGAAGATCTCCTTGTGTATCATGTAAACAATAATGGTCTTGTTGGACCCTTTTTCAGTGTTCTGGAGCTTCATTCTCTATCAATTTACATTAGATCGTCCATTGCTTGCAATCTAATATGCCTTGAAATACTGCCAGATTATTGATGGCCTGATCCTTTTATCTTATGGTGTATAGAGCTCGAAATGTTTTGTCTATTTGTTGCTAGGACATTTAGAATGTTTAGTCCCTAACTTTGGCTTTGTTCCATCAGCTTCCTACAGCTGCCAAGAAAATCTTGTGCACATTATGTGTGATTAGTACATGAATTTTGTAAATCTGAAATAATGTTATTCTTAATTAATTTGCATGGACTGAGATTTATAAATGTTAAATTGAAGCAGGTGGGGAATACTTCTTTTACTAGTATAATAAATTGTAGAAATATTTGTTTTAAAAAATTTTACAAAATAAAATTAATATTTTCATGATATAAGTACTTTCATTTTGATTTTAGAAAAAAGATACATGTGATGGATATTCGAACTTGGGTGACTTTTTGTTCTTTATGAAAAAAAAAATAAGAAGATGCTTTTATAACTTATCATATAAAAATTAAAAAAAAATTAACTATTAATTTTTTTAAATTATCATATACCATCAATTTTTGAAAAGTGGAACACAATTCAAAGCAGCATCACATAAATATGTGATCATCTTGTATTGGATATTTTATTATACATTATATGATATTTGATTAAATTTAATATAAATGAATTAAAATTCATTAAAACTCATTAACATAAAAGGTCACTTTTCTCATGGTCTTTCCCCCTTCCCCCTCCAATGTAAATATTACCTAAATTTATCAACAATAATGAAAATTTTGTTAAAATGGTAAGAAAGCTAGCTGATTTCTTTTATGCTTTCAACAGAAGGAAACCTATAACACCAGTTTTGAGTCACAGACGTGTGACTCAAGCAACCCGTGGCCGTTTCGGGACGGGACCGGTATCTGACTATCTCTGGAACTGTTTCTTCGCCGTTGTCAAGCCTGGCTACCTATTGAGGCTTCAACAAACGCGTAAATGTGTATGGTTTACATTTATCCAGTTACATGACATGCATTAACAGCTAAAACGAAATAAACATTTAAGTTTTCTCTTACCCAAATCAAGTTATTGGTCTTTTTGTTCTTTCTTTTGGGGGCATAGTTCATGTCCCTGTCTTTTCTTTCTTCTGCTGTGCTGTTAACAAGTTATTCAGACAAAGGTATATTCTTGCCTTTTTCCCTTCTCCCTGTCTCTCTGTGCTTTTTCTTCTTTTCTGCTTTTGTTATGTATTTTTTTCAATCATTTCTTTGGGTCTTGTTTTTAATGTCACATTGAGGCTTTCCCTGGTATAATGGCAAATGGGTTTCTCTGGTTAGCCTGTGATTATGGTAGGTGCTAATCGGTTTCTTTCATTTGCTATGAATGGGGTAGTGGGTCAGGAGCAGGACCTGGGTGCCTATCAAAATGCGCTTTTGATTTTGGTGGGGTAGGGATTGCTAATAGGATGCTCTTTGTTCTGTTCATACTGGATCATGAGAAAATAAGATATCAATGTGGTCTTTTTTCCTTTTTTTAGTCAATTGTAATGTGAAATTGCAAATTGTTTCTGTATTTGCCTTTTATGATTAAATTGACAAAAATGATATTGCTTGTGTAAATTGTTACATTGTTCTATCTTCCTCCCCTTCCTAAAGGGGAAAAGAAAATAAAACCAAATCTTATCCATAATCCCATGATTTATTCTCTTGTTACACAGAAATGCGAATGTTTTAACTCTATTTTGCATAGCTTTTGAAGTTACACATTTTGGGTGCAACCATCATGTCATTTTGAAGCCACTGTCAAAATGACTTCAAAATGACAATGGAAAATCATCTACATACTTGGACCAGATGTGATATCTTCAAACTTTAGGCAGAATTGTCTTCATAATTGTCATTTTTTTGGCTTTTCAATTAAAAAACAAAGCATAATTAAGCCTAAAATTTTCTATTGCACTAATGATTTGTGAAGATAATGAGTTCTATGGGTGTAAACATCTAAAAAACACGAATACTTATTTTGGTTTCCATGTGCTATTTTTCTACTTGCCTCTTTTGGTGAAAATAAGCAGGCTTGAATGTTATTGCTTTCAACTCTTGGAATAAAGAATGTAAACATGCAGTTTCAGAATCCCTTTTCTGAGCTTGAAATTGAGGTTTGCTTGACCACCACAATGGTTGGATATACCAGAAAAAATTGGAATAAGCTGGTTGTGATAAGATGCAAACAGGCTCTAGTTTACTTAGAATTCTAGGCTTTCTCATGTTTATAATTGAGATCAGGAGCTGTGTGTCTAGCACAACCGAGGTGTTATTAGGATTTAGATAGTTAGGTATAGCAGGTTGTGTATATTACTTGGTAGCATTTTTATTTATTGCCATGGAAATTTAGAGATATTCTCGTTACTTCAGAATTTTTCAACAACCTTTACAATAGTTTCATTAAAATGGACTGGTCTGCCAGTTTTTGTTAGCAATTCATTGAGAGATTTATCATATAGCACGGATATGAGTGTATAATTCAAACTTTATTTATCAGGATATTTTTGTAACTAACATATGAAATGAAGATGTTGATTCAAATAACATGAATTTGCATGGCTTTGCTAGAGGTATCATCAGATTCTTCTCTTTTCAGGCTGACAAACTTGGAAAATTTCCAGAGCTCAAGATGATTTCTCCATTTTTCCTTCGGGTTCTTGGTGAGCACGTTGCTTCAGCCTCTTCTCGTTCCTTCTTCCGTCTTCCTCTCCACCTTTCTGTCTTAAAAACATTATCATCTGCTGCTGCCTGCAGGTTTGTGAGTTTGCTTGTTTTTTGGCTCAACAATGGCTGAAGAGAGTGTGGATATCCCAGAGATTGCTGAGATAATTAAGCCTGAAGTTGTTAATTTTAGAAGAAACTCCACTGGCAGGATAGAAATGTCAGATGGTAGAGTATCTGTTCCCTCTCGATATCTCAGAGGTTCAATAGGTTCCTGCCACGACCTTTGCAAATATGGGAAGAAACATGCTTTGGCAGAAAAGCCGTGGAGGTCCATGCGTATAAGGACTGGAAAGGTACAATGTTATGAAGGCAAGGATCTAGCAGAGATGGAAATCTTCGCCGAGAGAAAGAGAAAATCGGAAGTTAGCCTCAAACCTATTCCTGGTTCAAAAACTGTGCAACCTGACAAATCAGCTGCTGAAAAAATGGATGCTTCATCATCAATCAAGAAAGAAATTGTCTCATCAAAACAAGTTTCACCGACTTCAAGGGAAATAGGAGTTTCTGTGAAATCTGGTAGCTGTCAACAGCCAAAGCATGTTCAATTAAAGTCTTCTTCTCTCCTGACACAGGGTGGTGCAATTAGTAAAGGGAACACTGAAATAAGGAAAAGCAAGGAAATAAAGGCTGTGCCAATTAATTCACTTGAAGCTTCAAGCAGCACAAGTAGAGGAGAAATCAGAAACAAGCAAGGAACTGTGGCCTCCATGAGGGCTGAGAAAAAGGGCTTGGTGCCGTCATTGCTTTCTTTGTCCCCGAAGCAGCTTGTCAAGAGAGTTTCATTTACAAAAAGTAAAATATCCGAGAACAAGAAACGACTTTCTCCTTTGAGGAATCAAAAGAATGTACAGAAGACCAAACTTGACCACCAAAGCAGTGAGGATGTGCCAGAGAAGATTCTATATGTCATTGAATCAAGTGATGAGAACAGAACTGTGACACCTCCGGGAGATGGTGTACACTCCAGTGACCTGTCTCCATCTTCTCTAGACAAAAGCCTGAAACATGCCCAAAGTGAGATATATACGGGTCAATTGCCTCCATCCTCTCCGAAGAAAACCATGAGATGCACTAAAAAAGGAGTTCACATCTGTCAGCTGCCACAATCCTTGCCAGCATC
Source organism: Moringa oleifera (assembly GCA_021397835.1). Lineage (NCBI taxonomy): Eukaryota > Viridiplantae > Streptophyta > Magnoliopsida > Brassicales > Moringaceae > Moringa > Moringa oleifera. The sequence goes on along the minus strand of JAJFZO010000344.1, from coordinate 5,145,189 downwards.
TCCTGATGCCAAAGGCTTGAGACTTGCAAGACTTGGAACTCATTCTACTTTATCATCTTTGTGTTCATCCCCATCAAGGTCTTCATTGTCATCAAGGCCTTCGTCCAAGTCTGGCCGTAGAAGTGCTGATGAAACTGATTTAGGAAACCACACATCAAACTCGAAAACAGAAAAAAAGAGCAGAGCTAACAAGGGTGGAATAATCAGCCCAAAGCACAAGCATTTCCCAGACCAGAAGTTAAAATTTAGGAGAGGAAATATGGTTGACCTTCAGCCTGAGAATTGTACCCCAAGGCGACTCAAATTCAGGCGAAGAGTTATTTTTGACAAGCCATTTTTTAAAGTTGATACCGGAAGGGAAAAACTTAGGAAGAAAGAAGCTCACCATGGCCAAGCCAATTCCAATCTGAGCAGATCAGAGACAGTTGTTCTGAGACACCATATAATGGAAGCAAAGGAAGAAAATCAGAAGTTGTTCAATAAAATTATTGAACAGACTGCAAGTAAGCTTGCCCAGTCCAGGAAGAGTAAGGTCAAGGCTTTGGTTGGTGCTTTTGAAACTGTGATTTCTCTTCAGGATTCCAAATCATCAGCAGCCTCTAGTAGACAGTGAGCTGCCAGAGGTTTGTCTCATATGTTGGAGTGGCTGTTGTGTACATAATTATTAAGCATAAAAAATGGGATTGAACTTGCAAACTTTTAAAAATAGAAATGGCATTTAATAGAGGGAATATAATGGAGAAATCCCCTTGAAAGAACAAAAGGTTTGATTGTTGTGTATTGTTTTTCTTGTTGGTTTTATGAAGAGAAACTTTGCTCCTCCCGACTTTGTATTGACAATGTTGATTTATGTGCAGTGAAACATATCCATTGCCTTATTTTGTACATAACTTATTCTCGAATAATATTATTGATCCTTTATCTGTGTGTTAATTTCTGCTCCTCCTATTGTTGCTATTTCCATTTGCAGAAAAGCTAACATACAAATCTTTAGTGGTTCAATTCCTATTTCACTTATAAAGTGACTATCATCTAGCACCAGGTGGTTTAATGATGTTTGTTGCATTAATCAGACATACATGAAGGACTCCAGATCTGTGCTGCGTTCTATTTGCATATTTGTGTGTAGCTCAGCTACTATGTATGCTAGATAAATTAAGATTAAAAACATTAGGCTTTCTGCTAAGATTCAAAAGAAGGTTTTAAAACCGAGATCCTATTATTCAGAACTATTCAACATAACGGAAAGATAAAGCAAGATATTTTTTGTTGCCTTGAAATTTGAGATGATACAAGATACAGGTAAAGCTTAGACAGATCTTCTTTGATTATGTTACACTGACCCACTTCTCAATCTTTTGGATATGCATGTAAAAGAGCAACTATTTCTGTTGTATTATCTATTTCTTGTGGAATTCGAGATGACTGTGACATGCTAGAAGTGAAGGGGTAAGCTAGGGTGGACTCAGTGGACTGGTTCAGATTAAGACCATCTTGCCATCTAATGAGATCTGCAGAGCCTAAACGCATCTGGTCTCCTGTTTCCAGCCTGTGACGGAGAAGCAATTGGTTCTCACTGCTTACTTTTCTGGAAGCTAATGCAGAAATATGTGAGGTAACCCTCTGCTCCAGATATGCATGGCACTCACTGTATTGAATGGTCCTTCTTGTTGATTTCTAGATGTTAAGGAGTTTGGTAGATCTAATCAAGCCCAGATTTGGGTACCATTATGTGGAGTAGAACTGATACTGCTAGTGGAACCCAGATGAAGATGCCATGTCCAGTGGGATGATCTCATGGTCCCCTTGCAGGTATGGGTGGTGGAGATCCTTGCAATTAGAGTCAAAGAACATCAACTGAATTCTGCATGTGTATGTACATATGAATACATGGATTCCTGAATCTTGTATGCATCTGTGTTCAATGTCTCAGAGGTGGGGTGTGATATGCAGGATGTTTCCAGGCCCATGCAGCAGTCAACATGCACATGTGGAGAAAGATGAATGTGTAACAGATTTTGGTAAAATGCAAAAGAAAGTAGAGGACATGTGTGATGTAGATTTTGCCAAAATGAAAAAAATTAATTATGTGAGCCCAGGAGGTGAGTAGATGAGAGGCATGCCTGCCTCTATGGTAGAGCCCTGTTGGTGCATGCTTAGAGGTAGCTGTATAGAATGCATGCATGCTTCCCTTTGACAATCACTTCCTACCAACCTGTTTCCTTGGCTCTTAATTGATGCAATCCTGTTTTTAAAATTTAAAAAATATTTTTGATAATTCACATAAATAATATAAAAAATAAAAAAATTAATCACAGTACAGTTTAAATCAATAAAAAATACATAACACTTCTGATTCACTTTTTAAAAAATTTTACTAATATGTATTAAAACAATTTAAATTTATAATTAAAAAACAATTAAATTCACATCATTATCTTCACATTAGCATATATTATTAAAAATCAAATTAAACTTCATACACTTATACCCAAGAGAGAGCATCACTAATTTATTATACACATTTTACTATCAACTAATGCTCCTTTCGACATTAGGAATCCGTTTTCCTCGCTTCTTCATTTCAACTTAATCTCCATGAACACGGCTAGACTGCGAGGCATTGCTTGTTGCCTGTGTGCTTTGATGAACTTGTTGCCGGTAGAGTGCTGCCATCTTGTTGAAGAAATCCGCATTCATTGACTACAAAACAAATCATCAACCCTCCATTAATGATTAAGTTTCTATTTACAAGTATACATATTGGAAAAAAGAAGAAGAAGCATATACTTAATGTTTAAAATGGTAAATAAAAATTCAAAATTTTATAAAGTAGTATTATTTTTGTTATTGTAATAGTATAATTTTTTATCTTTTTTAGATTATAATTATGATTTTATATTTTTTAAGAAGCATATTTTAATTTGTATTTAAAAAATATGTCTTGTAAAATTAGGACATGTTTAATCAAATTAATAAATTTATATTCAATGTAAAATTGAAAGTGAAATCTAGCAATCAATTAGTTTCTTTATATCATCTAATGAAGGAGTCTTGTATATTATAATTATAAATAAATATTGAATTTAACTACAAATTTTTAATTATACTTTAATTGAGACATTCAAGTTTCAATTAGTTTAATTTTACATTTAACATCTGAGTTCAATTTTAATTATATTAAAAAATTAAGATATTTTTAAAATAACAAATTTTAATTTAAAATTTTTTATTGGTATAAAAAGATGATCAATCCACTATATAAAAAAATTGGTACTCTTTCAAGTATTAAAAAATATTATTTATTTTATATTATCAAAATTTTAAATAATTTATTAAAAATAAATCATGATAAAAAAATATTATAAAAAAACAAAATTAAGTGTAAAATTTATTTGATTTATTTTTTTAAGTATTTTAATAACAAAAATATCTTTAATTTAACAAAATTATTGGACTAAAATTTAGTTTAAATCAAATTAAATGAATTAAAAAATTTATATTTAAATTAAAATGCACTTAAAGTTTAAAGTTAATTGTGATATTTATCCTATAATTATAAAAATTTAGTGTGCATGAAATATACCATTAAGCTTTAAGTTGATTTAACATACTTGTGCAAGGAACGACCAATATGGATCAACCAAGGGCCCGGTGCCAGCATCTTGACTGCCTGAACCAGCGGGACACCTTGCCACCATGGAAGGCACCATGAAGGGAGGTGCCGGCGGAACAACAAATGCGGTGGTTGCGGCAGGAGGAATCGAATGGGACGCAGCAGCAGCAGCGCAGGCCATAGGTTTGATATCTAACATTCCCATTCGAGCTAGCTGCACCGACATTTGAAGGTGCTGCTGCATTCCTAGCGCCGGCATCATCATCATCATCCGCGGCATGCTTGTCCCGCTGCTCATCATCTGAACTTGCGCTTGCAGTTGTTTCAAGTACTCGATCACCTCGTCGAGCATCGACGCTTTATCCGTCTGAAATCACATACCGAGAATCAACATTCATGTTTCAGAATCAATCACCTTAAGCTTTAATTTTTACTTGGTTTCCTCTGACGCATAAATATGGTTAACTATGTCACCTTGCTTGCGTTAGGAACCAGCTTCTGGAGAGTTTTCATCTTTTGATTAATCCGATCTCTTCGTCTCTAAGGCAATCAAGAGATTACGATGCATAATATTATACGACTGATGTGTATTTAGGGATTCAATTTTAGTCGGTTGTGTTATCTTTACCCTCTCCGATTGATTATGAACGGCAGCAGCTCGGGTTCGTCTAGTCGGGTGGGAGCGTCCAGTATCTGCCTTGGTCTCTGCATCTTCATCTCGATTTTGCTACAGTTAAGTGAAATTTGTCAAGGCATTTGCAGTTAAATACATGCAGATAGATATGAGTGATTGGAAGTTCAAATTTATGAAAATTTGCTTTGATTGTTTAGATTTTACCGATCCGCCGCGACAAGCGGAGTCTTCGTCCATGGTTTTCGTCTTTAAGCTGGGCGGAGATTCATATGACGACCAAGTAATCCTAGTACTATCGTTTTTACTCCCGAATGTGGCGCTTGCATCACTAGCACATGGACTACGATCGGTTCGTTGATAATCTTCCTGAACAATGTTGGTAAAATTCTTCACCATGCATCGGCCGGGATCCGCCCTGGTTCGCTTCTTCACCACCGACGGCACCACCAACACTTGGCCGGATCTCTCCTCCCGCTGTCCGCCGGAAGAGGCAGCCGCGGAAGTCTCGTTGGGCGGAGTGACAGCATGGCGTGTGGCCTGGTGGACTATGGCCTCTAGTGTGCCATTGGACCTACCCCATGTGGGCTTTGTCGGGGCCGGCGTAGGGTGGAGCCCACCGAGCCCATGCATAGCGACCTGGCCGTTCTCCCATGTTAGCTCCGCAACTTCATGATTGGACCCGAATTTCAAACCAGGCAAGTTCCTTCACATTTATACCAAAAAATGAGTCAAAGAAAGACAGCATTAAAGAATGATTTGATTGGAACATAAACTCATTGGTTCACTGGTCCAAATCATTTGTTAATTACACAGAAATCATTTCAGCATTTAGTAAGAAAAAGATTGGAAACTAAATTAGGTAAGAATTAAATAAGGATGGAGAAATGATCGATAGATGACAGTATTCTTGAACACATGAAGAAGATGAAACCGATCATGGAGGCTCGAGGAAGAAACAAACCCATTTTGAATGAAGCAGAGAAAAGAGAAACCAATAAACAAAAGAGAAAGTGAGTGGGTTTTCTGCATATTATCACAGTTTTTGATTTCAGAAGCTTGAAGGAGAGAAAAAACTAGAGGAGAATAAGAAATTATGGAAGCCATGATCAAAGAAGAGCTAAAGAGAGCTTCATTGCTGAAACTGGGCAACATGGTAAGAAAGAAATTGAAGTCATGTTAGTGTACAGTTCAATCTGTTGTAATGGGGATGACTGATCACAAGAAAGAAGAAAAGGAAGTTGAAGCTCCATATACGAACAGATTTAAAGAAAACTAGAAAGAGAGAAATAGATGAAGATTGACAGATGATATTCAGAGAAAAGGAAAAGTGAAGGAGGCGGGCGGCGTACATGGGGACAAGGTAAGGAGTAGTGGTATCAGGGGTGCGGCCGGGGTGCACGTGAGGAGATCTGTTGCCGTCTTCTCCTTCGATTTGCTCTTGTCTTTGGTGGCCTGATAGGTTCCAATTTGGTACCATACACTGACTCATCATCTCTTTCTCTCTCTGCTGTCTCTCGGAGGCTGGAGTTTTAGCTTCAACTCTCTGTCTGCCTCTCTCTGTGGTCGTTTTTGTGAGTGGCACGTTCGGCTGATGACAGAGATTTAACACCCAACATGTGGTTGCTAAAAGCGGCCCGGGGAACAGGATCGAATATGCCTTAACGCAGAGCTCTCTTCCACTCTAAATCCAGGTCATTTATGTCATTTTACATACGGGTATTCAGATTTGAAAGTTTATGGGCAACCATCATTTAAATCTCCAGTTTTATTTTTCTTTCTGATTAATATTGAATTTTAAATATTAATTTATTTAAATTAAAATTGGATGAAAATAATTGTGAAAAATTAATTGTCAAAATATTTAAAAATAATTTAAATAAATTTTACTTTTCAAATTTAAATAATTTTTGAATTTTTTATGAATTTTTTAAAGTATTTTATAATGTAATTTTTTAAAAAATACATTTTAAATATGATTACTTAAATATATATAATTTTAAATTAAAATTATTTTTAATTTAAATATATTTAATTTTTTAATAAAAATTAATTTAATTAAAATTAATATATCAAAATTTGTTTAAAAATATTATAAAATTTAATTTAAAAGAGAATAAAACTCAAAATTTTTAATGAAATTTGTTTGACGTTTATTTAACCTATTTCAATTAATTACTTACCTTAGCATTTATATATATAATTTATTTTTTACTTTACTTATTAAATTTGATTATAGAAATAAATTGAAGTGGAGTAACTAAATAGTAATCACATATATTTATATGATTCGGCTTAAATCTACTCCAACTGAGTCTAACAAAATCGAATTTATTAATTTTTTAAAAAACAATAATATATCTTATACAAAACAATTAATAATAAAACTTTCTTTTATTTAGATTGATGAATCCTAAATTAATATTTTCAAAATAAAATTTAAAATTTGAATTAAAAATATATTAAATTTAATTTTTTAGATAAATATCATTCAAAACTCATGTTTTACTCTCTTTTCAATCTAATATTTTAATTTTTAAAATTTCTTCGAACAAACTTGCATCTATCAACTTGAATAAAATTGAATTATATTAAGAAAATTAAAAATACTGAAATTGAAGATATTTTATAATAAATTAACTTAAAATTTTCATAAATGTATCATAATATAAAAAAATTTAAATTTTTTTAAGTATATAAGATATATTTTTTAAAAAATTTAAGTATTAAAATTTTTAAAAAAATTATGAAAAATAATTCGTTAGTAAAAAATTATTTAAATTTTAAAAATATAATCGAAGTAAAATTTAAATTTGAGTAATTTTTAAAGTATTTAAATAATAAAAATATCACTAATTTATTATTTTTATTTTTATTAAAATTTAATTTAGATAAAATTAATAAATAAATATTTTAAAAATTAAATTTTAATAAAAAAGAGAACTTAAAACTTAAAATTTAAAGTAATATTTATTTTAATTTATTTTATATATTTATTTTTTTTTAACAAAATCATCTTGAAATTACAATAAAAAAAATAACACCTAATATTCTGGAAAGTTTATTTTTATGAGGGTTTATCCCATTCCAATTATTTAGGGTGTCAAATCCATCCACACGCCACAATGTCAATCCTTCGCAGCCAGGCACTCAGGTCAACTAGAGGAGACTTGCAAGAAGCATGTGAACGCAGCAGTGTGTTACCACGTGGACACATCCCGTTGAGCTGTCTGTGGTCCTCCGTGACCACCATGTTTCATACCAATCGTCTTACTCGAATGGGGACTATGAAAAAAGAGAAAACCAAATGCTCATTCACATTTAGTATATGAGTAGAAGGAAAAGAAACTGATAGCTTCGGAATTAATTTTGTTTGCCGACGCGTTATTTAATAAAAATAATTTATTTAATTTAAAGCATTATTTATAAATTTTAATTTTACCATAATAGCGATATTTTCTAAAAATGGAAAAGAAAAAGTTAGTTCAAATACTTAATTCAGTGAATAAATCAGCAGCAAGATGTAAAATTTTAAGTAATATTAATAAAATATCAGTCTAAATAAATAAATAAAAGATTATTTAAAAATAAAATAAACAGAAAGTTACTTAAAAATAAATAAATAAAAAGCTCCTAGAGACCAGATCCTATGTTGCCCTTCAAAACAAGCAAACACAAATGACAAAGCCCTTTCTGATACACTGCAAATCAAAGTGTTGGACTCAGTTTCTCTTAATTCCTCCTACAGCTAGCTAGTTCACACATTTACAAGTGGGGAGCCACCATGAAGAACGATGTTTCCAGCCAGTTCGCAACCTGTTTGACGGATAGTTAACAATTCAAAACTTTGAATTCCTACCTCAGTTCATCACAAGAAATCGTATCACTTAGTAATATAAAACATTATGATTCTTCATATTCCATTAAAGCTGCCAAGTATTCTGCCAAAAAAATGATTTCCAAGTAAAAATTTACAATGTGACATGATCAAGACAATGTCATTTCCATTTATATGAAATCGAATATCATTAATCAACTGTTAATCAAGAATGTACTACACAATTTGATACGGAGGAGCCAAATATGCAGAGACGTTCAATATATTGAGATTCAGGAAGCACTTATTTTCCAGCTGAAATTAACAACAACTAGTGTTTACAGAGACGTAATACTTGTTATACACAATTATTGTTATCTCTAAATGGCTTGCTGGTTGAAGGGTTCTTGGGTCCAGTTTGAGTCTCCTTTAAGCACATTGAAAGCAGAAACAGGAGACAGGAACCTGGCCTGTTGTGCTGATCTTTCTGGCCTTTTCTTTGACATAAGCTTCTTCATTTCTTCTCTTCTCCTCTACCTGCGCTCTCGCTCCTCCAGCAATCTTATCGATTCTTGCTATCTTCATTTGGTAACGTTGACGGTATCTTTCCCTTCTCTCCTCCAATTCTTTCTGCAGTTCCAACACCAGGACAATGTGTTTATTCCCTGATGCCCAGTTACTTAGAAACGGAAGTTGAATGAATACCTGTTTTCTTTCCATTTGTAGTCTGGCTTCCCTCTTCTTATTATTCTCCCAAGCAAGAATGTCAGCTCTCATTTTCTGGTACCTGAGATTATGTGCTTATATTATGACAAACACAAGTACTAATACCAGCTAGATATATTTAGGGGGCCTGTTAAACAAGTACGTACCACTTCCTGATCTTTTCCATTTGAGCTCTCTCCCAAGCACCAGCTTTAGTTTCTGCTAAAGAACCCTCTTGACCTCTACGAACCTGACCTGATGGTTTTCTTGTGGAGGTTTCACCTGGTAATTCATAAGCACCTTGCTATCATCCAGCAACAAATCATCTTGATCAACTATATTTCATAAGTAGGATGATTACCTGCATTTTCCACTTCCTTGCCAGAGCCTCGCCGGGTTAGTAGCCTGGTTGCAGTATCATCTTTTCTGCTTTTGATCTTGGTCCTTGACCTTTCAAGCTCTTCTCGCAGCTTTCCTATGTGTTCTGCCTCAGCTTCTTCATACGAGTAGATTGCAAACGCAGCAGCTGCGACTGCAACTGCAAACTCACTTTCTCGAGGATTATAGTATTGATTCATCAGCCAAATAAACTCGCTCTCCAACCACTTCACCACCTTCAACTGCCTCTCCAACCGCTTCACCACCTTCTTATCTACAAAATCCAGCCGAATCAGAGTCCTACTTACAGCTCACTATACTCTCCCATTTGATTTTTCATCAAGGAATGCACTACATCAGAATCTGCTTAAAACTCAAGCCATAAACCCAAAGATGTTATTCCTCAAGTTGGAACTAATGCATAATTCTACTTGCAAAGAAATCAAGCAATTTTGCACATGGCAAGAAAAGAATAAGGAAATTAGCAAGAAGCATCAAATAGGATGTAGGTTTCTTCTCCATGTTAGATCTAAACCGTTTATGTTCTCCATATTTAACCATGGAAACAGTATATAAAATACTTAAAATATGTCCATACTCGCTAAAGAAGAGGTCTTCTAAGTTTTGAATCCCCAGTTAACATGCATACGTGTATGCCCTTTTGAGGATTGAAATAACATTTACCTCCTGTAAAGGATTCTGTCATCCAAGATCGTATCGTTACTCCTCCAATATTGCTCAAAAACTCCTGCTTCGGACCAAAAAATCTCACTCTGAAACACAATATGGTTAATGATGCAATGACCCAAAGCAAGAAGCAGATCAAGAACATACTCTGAAATTGAATTGAATGAACGGTGTTCATGTTGCTTCTTATATCTCCTGTTCTGTTCATGTTCTAGTGGTATATGAATTTTCACAACAGTTTATATGATTCATGAGAATAATTTACATCGACCGTTGAAAAGAAGAATTGGAATAGGAAAAAGATCAAACACTTTGAGCTCGGAATATTTCGTACCTCTTTTGCTTGATTAAATTCTCCAGCCTTGAGAACCTTTTGATGAGATCGTTGTCTGCTTCTTTATTCCAAGTATTTGATTGTAAAGAAGGCTAAAAGAATCAGCTGTTGATTGAAACCAAGCCTAGAAAGGATACGTAAGTCCTGCAATGGCCTGCACAGATGAACAGAAGACTCAAAGAAGCAAAGTTATACACTCGTATATAAGCTTCCAATGCAGCTTTAGAAGAAAGCAAAGGATCTCTCTTTCTATATCCTTCTCTGATACACAAATAACTTTCTTTTTTTCCATTTTCAAACTCCTTGATTGGCATTGCTTTTGCTTTCTCCCCATTAAAGGTCATCTTGGTGTAAAGTCACCTTTGCTGGAAAACATCAATGCGATCCCCCTGCAAGGATGCTCCAGATTCCCCATTCTCAAGCTGTTGTTATTCATTGTTTTCTTTGAGCGGGAGAGGAAGGCATAACCTCACATGCACAGGCAGGTTGTGGAAGAAACAAAAATGGATTCTTTGGGCTTCCCTAAGCAGATCATATATCCTTAAAAGCCATAGTTGCCCATAGAGAGTTCCTTCTCATCCAGGGTAATGAAGTAGAAGTGGCTTGACATTATTTTGATGGGAAAGAAAATGACCATTTAAATTAAATTTAGCGTAAGTATTAATTTTTTTTGGATTTTGTAATTTTTTTTTCAATTTATTATCTTTTATTATATATTTAAAATTTTAATTTTAATTAATTTTTAACTTTTTTATAAAATTTAAGAATTAAAGATTTAAAAATATATTAAATAAATTTTGATTTAAAATTTTATAGAGACATTAACAAATATTGAAATTTTTATCATAAAAATTTAAAATTTTTAATGCTAAAAATATTTTATTTTAATTTTATACCATTTAAAATTTAAAAAAATATAAAAATTCATAAATTAAAAATTATTTATATTTTAAATTTGAAGTAAAAATAAAATTATTCAAATTTATATTTTAAAGTATAATAAAAATAGCATTGGGTTTATATACTTATTTAAATTTAATTTTTTAAAAATTAAATTAAATTAAGACTTTATATATTATTGAAAAAAATTAAAACTAAAAGATTTAAATTAAAAAACAAATAAAATTTAATTTTTTTATATTTATCTTAAAATCTAAAAAATTATAGTTTAGTACACGATGCGCATAAACTCGACACGTGTGCAACTTACCCGCTCTTCCTGCCTCGGCTTTCAAAATCTGTGTCCCGCTCTGGAAACCCTGAGTTGGTCAATCAATGGAGGTGACGGAAGAGCAAAGAAAAAGAGCCGAAGGGAACAGGTTAGCAGCCATGGCAAAGAGAAGGGCATTTATGGAGTCCGCGAGCTATCAACAAGAGCAACATCGGGATACTTGGAGGCTCTTTAAGTGTGAAAAACTTACCTCCAATGGCACTGCCCATTTCACAAAAGAATCTCGAAATGCGATGCACTCGCCCGATGTTAAGGCCCATTTACCGGAAAAGTTCCTGGCAAGACTCGAAATCTGCTCGCCCGACTCCTTTTCTGTCACCCCAGTCGCGATGCAGGGGTTTGCCTACCCAGGAGAGAAGGAGTCTTTGCAGAGATTGAGCGATATTTTGTCGAGTGTATGTAGTTTTACTTCACAATTTTTGAGGGGTGAAAGTAGGATGAAAATTTTATGTTCTGTTTACTGCCTGTTGTTTTTTTTTTTTTTTTTGTTTTCCACCTTATATTTTTCAGTGAGGTGGAAACTGGAACATTTCAGGGGATTCTTGTTAGGTTGTGGACTTTGGATTCTGGTAGTCAAGAACTTGGTTTTCGATCACAGATGATAGACATTGAGGTTTATTGAGTTGATAGATAGTGAAGACAGTATGACGATATAGTGCTTTTAGACACGGAACAAAATTTGGCCTTTGTGTGGTTCTTGTCCTTTTCTAAAAAACAGTTTTGTAGTATACTTGGAGAATCTCTCTTAGTCCTGATAAATGTTTTTGTCTTCAGCATTGAATGTAATAAATCAGTCTTGTTCACACAGTTGAGTACTCTTTCTAAGTGCTTGTTCAATTTTTTATTTTTTTTTTCCATTGGATGGTAAAAGAATGGGCGTAGTAGATTACTTATGCTATACTCAATAAGGTTTAGTTTCATATTAAAAGTTCTGAAGGTTACTTATTTTTTCCAGTTAAGAATACAAAATCGTTCAGCAAATGATTATATTTTGTGGTTAATGTTCTTTTTATTTTGTTATTGCTTTCCGTTTAGGTAATGCCTTCTCACTATACACAAAATCATGGTGGTGGACAGGCCTGTGTTTATAAGCTCTGGGACTATAGTGAAGTTTTGGTGTGTTTAAAGAAATCTAAGGGCATAGATATTGAAGAGGTGCCTTGGGTAACATTCACTGTTGTTGAAAAACTATCACATTCCTTTGTTTCTGGGTCATGGGAACCATGTAGGCCAGAACATCTTTCTGATGAAGAGGTGGGTCATCTGATTGGGAAGCTACCAAAAACATTACTGGATACACTTTTGCCTTTCCAACTTGATGGATTAAAATTTGCTTTACAAAGGGGTGGACGGTGTCTAATTGCAGATGAAATGGGGCTTGGGAAGACACTCCAGGTAATTATTTAAGATAGCATATTCTATGTTCTTTTATCAAACAGATTATAATTTGCTTCATGCTTGCACTGTATGCTTGGTTGATATCTGTTCTATTGTCATTGCTTTAATTCTCTGGTAATGAATGTTTTTTTACGTTACTAGTAAATGTTGATGTCTAAGAGCCTTGAGGAGTTTTTGGAATTTTTTTCTAATATTACATTGTAATGATATTCTGTAAGGGACATTTAAAATGGTAAAACTGCAGGGAATATCGGTTAGCATTTTAGAAAAAGGACAAGCCTTAGATATCCTAGATTGTGGGTAGCCACATGGATCAGCCTTAGGATGAAAGACACTTTAGATGATATCCTAGATTGTTGGTAGCCATTACCCTTTGTACCTCTGTAGCTGGAATGCAGTCTAAGCAACCTGATAACTTCAATAAAAGAATGTAATAAATGCACACAGAAGTCAAGAGAGGAAGTAGAAAAAGTAGGAGGTGATTCTGGCAGTAGCCAACATCCATGAGACACAAAGTTCAAAAGGGATGTGTCTTCCCTATTTGTTTTATCTTTTGTTTGTTTTCATGAGTCAGCTTTTGTTTACATTTATATGAAAGATGAGAGATAAGTCTGGGATTACAAATTAAGTGGTAGAAGTTATGTGAATCATCCTCTAGATCACCACTTTAACTATTTTTCAATCCGTCGATTTGTCAATCCAATGAATCGCTCTATTTTGATTTGAGATAGCTATTGGCTCCACAGTTTGGAGCCCAGTTCGGTGGAGAAAACTAAAAGGGATAGGTAGTGTAGAGTATAGTTAAGAAAAGATGAATTGGCTTTGAGAAAGCACCATAACTAATATTTTAATATTTCATCTATAAATTTTGTTCTTGTATAACGTTTTCAATTTTTTTTAACCATAAAAATAGTGTATTTGTGACAAAAAAGTCCTCTCCCAAAGGTTCTAGTTAAAGTTGACTTTTGATTTCATTGGGCCACCTTGTTGTAATGACCTTTCAACTTGCTTTATTTATTTTCAGGCTATTGCTATTGCTAGCTGTTTCATGAATGAAGGTTCTATACTTGTTGTTTGCCCAGCTATATTGCGTTTTTCATGGGCAGAAGAATTAGAGCGATGGCTGCCCTTTTGTTTACCTTCTGATATCCATCTCGGTAATATTATCTCAGTTATATTTTTTGCTCTTCATAAAGATTAGACTTTATTTTCTCCATATCTGAGGGCTTAAAGCTACAAAAGCCACTTGTCTAAGACTTTTTTTTTTTTCTATTTCTGTGGGTTCACATTATCAATTGTTGGTTGTGATAAGATATTTACATATGATAATAAACTAAAACACGTAGGCTGGATTTATTATAGATATATCACATGTGAGTGTTAGTGTATATCTAATATTGTGTTGTTTCAGTGAATAAGATGGAATGAAAGGAAATATTCACAATCCATATGTGCTGCTGTCATTATTCTTGGATCAACCCTTAGTTGCCGGTCCTTTATTAGCTATATCTATTGGTTGCATACATAAACAGTAATGAATCATTTAATCCGACTCTATTGTTCTCTGAACTGGTTTATTTGCATTATACATGATTGGGAGTTCTCCTTCTAGGAGAAGTAGAGAGGAATAGCACAATGTATTCATAGATACATGGAAGCTGTTACACAAGTTATGTGATTGTTTTATTGCAAAAGAAAAAAAGGAGCTGTCAATTTTATGTCAGTTACGCTTTTCTCAAAGAAATCTCCAAACAGCTACGATGTGGCATGCGAGTCAATTTGTGTTGATATGGGGCTTAAAAGAAGCTAAGGAAGCAAGTGTGTGGAAGTCCAATTTTGTCTGCTTCTCTCTGTTGTGAAATTTGCAATTTATCTATGTTCTTATTGACACTCAAATTCATGTCTACAGAATGGTAATCTCTTATATGGCACAATTAAGTTTTGATATTTTATACATGTCATGCTACAAGAGAAGACATTTTCTTTGTCAAAATGTAAAATATTCTTTGTTACTGTACTTTGTAGTTCTGGCTGATTATGGTCAAGAAATTGCTGCAGCATTGGCACTCCGCACTTTATATATGAATTCAGAGTCCAAAACTTTGTGCGTTCAGTTTCAATATGAATGATTTCTTACATATCTATTCCTTTTGAGTTCAGTGTTTGGTCATCGAAACAATCCTACCTATTTAACAAGATGGCCTAGAGTTGTGGTTATTTCTTATACAATGCTTCACCACTTGCGTAAGAGCATGCTTGAGCAAGAATGGGCTCTCTTGATAGTTGATGAATCTCACCATTTACGGTGTTCAAAGAAAAAATCAGAGCCAGAAGAGGTATAAATTATCTCTAATATGTTTGTAAGAAATGAAATGTTAATTTATTGATAGATGTACATTCCTTTCTTCATTTTTGAAAAAAAAAAAAATGAAAATGATGAGGATGCCTTTTATTTGATTATCTAAAAAGAGATTTCTTTTGGTGCATGCTGTGAAATTCTTTTGATATTATGAACGTCTTTCTTTGTTTTGGTAAATTATATATGAACAATGAATTACAACCCAGCTCAACTGGTGTGGCTAACTAAAGCATGTTGGAGAAGATATTGAAGAAAATGACAAATTTCATGCTATACTAATCATAAAAGCTCTAATCTGCTGACCATAATGAATATGTAATCTTGTGAAATGCATATGAAATGCCAAATCCTCTTTTTTTTCTTTTTTTTTTTTTTTCTTGAAGGTTTGACTTGGATGGGTTGACACAGTAGGCATTGAGGGTAATGTGGGTCAGAGTGCCTCATTCTGCGTCATTTAGATTTTCTTTAATCTTCAATATTCTTTGCAATGAGGCCAGTTTATTCTAGCTTCATTTGTTGAAAGCCTTTTAAAACACTTTTCCATTTCTTTGACAGGTAAAGGCTCTCCTTGATGTGGCTGAGAAGATCAAGAGAATAGTTTTGTTATCTGGCACACCTTCTTTGTCAAGGTTGTACCATTACTCTGAAGCAAACAAAGTATTGTTTCCAGTTTGTATTACTCATTGGTGAACGATACTGTGGATTTATTCTTAGCTTTAAAGTCTCTGGATCTATTTTCATTTTGTTTCAACTGCAGTCTAATGTCTTTATATAATTTCCTAGGTGCTCATAGGCCTTATGACATTTTTCATCAGATAAATATGTTATGGCAAGTTTCCTCACCTTTATGTCTTCTGTTCTGGGTTTGAACTAGATGGTATTTTTCTTGATGATAATTCTGTTGTTAGGCCTGGTCTTCTGGGAAAGGACAAGCATGAATTTGCAAAAACCTATTGCAATGTCAAATATGTCAGAGGTCCACAAGGCAAACTTTTCCAGGTAAGTTTTGGAGCAATGTTGGGGCTGGACCTGGTGCCTTAGTGAAATACTGAAGCATGTAAACTCTTTCTACTTTGCTTCGTACTCAAGTTGGTGCTCTTCAACTAAAAGGATGCTGAAGCACTTGTGTCATGAAGACGATGAAAGACCTTTGCTTCTTGGCCAACTCTACTAGCTGTTTTGTAGGATTGTGTTCCCCCTCAAACATGTTCTAGTTAGTCTCTTAAAAATGTTGTTATCAGATTTTTTTGATGGTTGGTTGATGGAGTATACTTTAACCTTTTAATTTTATCATATAAGTCCAGGAAAAGAAGAGTTGCATGCTTTATCAGCTTTTTCTAGCAATTTGATAGTAAATGTAGAAGGTTTTTAAGACATCTCTGGATCATTGCTGCAGGATTTCTCAAAGGGTGTTCGTTTGCAGGAGCTGAACGTGTTACTTAAACAATCTGTGATGGTGCAGCCTTGTTCTCATTGTGCTTAAGCTTAATGCTGCGCAGACTAGTATAAGTAGATAATGTAGCATGCTTTTTACAATAATTTCTCTGTTAGGAAAGGGTGGGTGCAGAAAGCACCCCTAGTGTTTTATTTTTTGGACACTAACTTGGTATAGTGTATAAAATCAACATTAGGACACTAATTGCACATGAACATTTACAAAATGAGTATAATGTCATTTTGTTAAAGTAAGCATTACAACGTATACATTGTCCCCTGTTACTATTCTGAGTAGTGAGATCTTATTCACTGGTATAGGTATCATTTTTGATCTAGCAACAAGCTTATGTATGTTAATAGGTTTTTCGAGTATGAAATTTCAATTCCCTCTCATTTTCATTAAACATTATTGTTGAAGAAGGAATATTTGCAGCATATGCCTTCTGGAGTTCACAGCAATTCTTGATTTTCTTAATTATTTCAGACCAAGGGATTAAGTTGTAATAATTTTTCGACTTTTATTGTTTATTTTTTTCGTTGAACTTTCTTGAAAGGTTGTCTAACACTAGTATGCTTCTTTGTCCATTGTAGATAAGACGTTTGAAAGAGCACGTGCTGATGCAGTTACCACCCAAGCGTCGACAAATTATAAGATTGGTATTGAAGAGCTCAGACATGGTTTCTGCAAAGGCTGCTGTTGGTGATGTCAATGATAATGCTGCTGAACAGAATGCTGCTGAAGAGACAAGTTCGGAGGATTCAGATGAACTTGATAGTATGTCTCAGACTTTAGCATCTCCTCCAGTAATTAGGAGTTCATATGTGGATCAATCTTCCATGCTGTCTTTTTCCGTTCATGGCACTTTTATACACTTTTATATTATATACTAATTACCTCCAACAAAATTAATGTATTGAATCTCAGACTGTGGTGCATATTCAAACCACTTGAAGTTATTCCGGTTTTTGAATTGCATTTTTGACTGCATGCTGCATAGTTGGATCAATTTTGACCAAGTATTCTAGCTGATTGATTATTTATATAAACATATTCTACTTATATCAAATGTAATTCAATTATTTGTACTTTGGTTTATTGATTCTATGTACGTATATTATAAAGAATGTAAAGAGGTTCTTGAACTTGACTTAGGAGGTGGCTCTACATGAAGTCTTTGTTTAATTGAATTGAACTGTCATGATAACTTGTTGGTTTTTGATATGATTTTGTTGGGTTTTTGATAGGAGAGAAAAAATAATATAGAACACAAGCTTGGAATTGATTGTAGCCTTCGATGGCTTGTAATGGTTTGCATTGACTTGCTTTGTTGCGTTGATGGAGATGATAAATAACTAAAATCTAATATTATACTTATCCCGATATCTGAAAATCTGAATTCAAAATTCAAACTAAAAAATTATTCTTATCCAAAATTCAAATTACTTGATAAGTTAGAAGAATAGGTCTTCTTTGGATACGCAGCAAATAAAGCATCTTGCTAAAACTCCTCTTTATTGTTTTTGCTGCATACATCAACTTGTTTTTTTTTTAGGAATTTAATCTCTGAAAATTTTTTGTTGGGATGTCATCATTTTTGATTTTGTATTTCTTCTTTTGTTTGTACATCTCTTTGGAGTTTGAACTTGAAGTATTTTAACATTTTACTTCTTTGATTTATAGCCATATTCAAATAGAGTTCTTTATTGCAAAGCTTTTGTTGGTATTCTCATTGATCCTTTGATATCTTTATGAACTAGCTGCAGTTTATGTTTAGCCCTCCAAGCTTTGTTTTGTTGAAAAAGAAGTTTGATTTGCTTCCCGTATTGAAAACTAGCATCTTTAGGAAGCTCTTCTTTTAACTTAGGTAAGTCTTCTCTAAGATTATTCTTCTATATAAAAAGTAGGGCCTTATGATGAAAGTGCCTGCATTATTATTTTTTTTTGTATATTGCAGCTTGCTCCTCTTTTATCATATTTACGATAAACTTTTTACCCTTCATTTGAATTTTAAATATTTCTTTGCCTTGTGCATCAGTAATCAAGCAATGATTGTCTACAAATAATATTTTATATTTTTTTTTCAGGAGCTTACCAATACTTAAAAAGATTTTGATTAATTTTAAGAATATATAAAACATTGAAAATTAATTTCAAATCTGTGCGACCTTTGATTGCCACTATTCCTTTGCCTTTTACTACAAGAAATGCTTCATTCCTAATTCTGACTTTAGAAATGGTAGTTTTATCAAGTTCTTTGAAGAGCTTTTGATCATAAGCCATATGGTTTGTACAATAATTATTTATAAGCTAACTTTTTGGGGAGTTACTGGTAGCAAAGTATGATGCTATAAACAGTTCTTGGCTTCTCTTTGTTTTTGTTGGGATTTGCATATTTTTTTCACGTGCTCCAACTTACCACACTTATGACATCTTGTATTTAGCCTCCACCAACACTTGTTTTTGGCATGATTGATTTTTTTTTGCAATGGGAATAAGGTGGAAAGACTTGACTATTTTTGTTTTTGCTTGGAGAACTTCTAAACTTGTTTTTATTTGTCAATTTTTGTTGTTTTGCCACAATTATTATTATATGATTTGGCTTGAAAAGCATCTTCTACAAATCTTTTTTGCCTCGTAAACCTCATTTATTCTTGTGCCTATAATGCATTTAATAGTTCTGCGAAAGTATACTTGATAAATCTTTATTGTTCTCCAAAGATGAAATTGTAATCTCAAATTTTTCAAGAATTGTCGTTAGGATCTTTTAAACAATTCCAAAATCAAAAAAATTAATACCAAGAAGTCTTACTTTGTTAACTATATCGAGAAGTTTATCGAAATATTCCTTGATTGTTTTTGATTTCTTCATTTTTTGCATTTCAAATTCTCGGATCAAATTTAGTACTTGCATTTCTTTGATCCTTTCATTCTCTTCCTATTCTTGTTTCAAAAAACTTCAAATTTCTTTGTTTGTTTTCAGTATCATTATTCTAGTTAATATGGTGGATGAGACAACTAAAAATAATGTGCTCTTGCTTTTGATTTTTTTCGCTTCCTTTCTTTTTGGTTTTTGATTTGTGCAAAAGTTGGATAGTCTAAAATTCTGAAACTTCATACACTTGTTCAATAGCTTCTCACATATCATTTGCATCAAGGTAGACTTCCATTCTAGCAAGCAACATTTGATAGTTTGCTCTATCAAACACCAAGGGTGCAATTGTTATGAATGAATTTCCTGAATTCATTTTGTGTATTGGTTTTTGTCTTTGGGATATAGGTAGAAAGTGTTTAGGGATTGTTCTTGGACTTTTTCAATCTCACAAGTCCCTTAAAATAATTGCTCGGTACTATTTTGTTGGCTTTTGATATGATTTTGTTAGGTTTTTGATAGGAGAGGAAGAATAATATAGGACACAAATTTGAAATTGATTGTAGTCTTCAATGGCGCAATTGCTTTATTATATTGATGGAGGTCTTATCTGTAGGAGAAAATAAAAAATTAAAATCAATGATTGCACTTATTTAGATATCTTAAAATCTGAATTCAAAATTCAAACTAAAAGATTATTCTTATCCAAAATTTATAAAGTAGAAGGATAGGTCTTGTTTGGATATGCAGCAAATAAGGCATCTTGCTAACATAACTAAATAGGTTGAACAGTGAGATTTGTGGTTTAATCCTTGTCTAAAACTTATGGTGGGAAGAGTACTTGTGAGTCCCTTTCACGTGCTAAGGTTCTGTGGATGAGCCTTGCATAAAAATGTTAAATCTCAATCATGTTGATTAGAGATGTAAAGATGATTTAATCTCTGCTGTACTAATAAAAAGCTGATTTATGAGTCAAAATGCAATTAAAGCTGGTAAACTTGGAATGCGATGTTATACTATATTGTTTGAGAAGTAGCTATTCATAATTAGGTCCATTCTTTTTGTTAAAAAAAAGAAAAAGGGGGGGGGGGGGGGTGGTCCACTCTTGATTATACTTTTTGTGTAAAACAGCAATCTTCTGTGCAGTCTTATACTACAATTATTGTTCTTTGCTTTCAGCTGGTGGAGGCCACGGTAGATCTGGCAAGCTCTCCCAGGAAGAACTTGGTATTGCAAAGCTCTCTGGGTTTCGTGAATGGCTTTCCATACATCCACTTGTAGCTGAGTCAGGTGGTAAAGCAGAACAGGATTCAAATCCTGACATTCATAAGATGATAATATTTGCTCATCACCATAAAGTTCTTGATGGAATACAGGTCAGTCTTTTTCTCAGAGAGTGCTTCTTGTTAGTTGGTTGAATATCCTATAATTATGTCGACCCTTAATCTTGAAACTGTTATATGATTTCTCCATGAAAGAACTGGAGTTTAAATTAAATTTGAGTGCTTAGAAACAATTTTTTTTTTTTTTTTGAGTGAAAAATCCATTCAAAGCAATAAGAAGTCTAATCTGCACACCATTCACTAGAAGACATGGTTGCTAGCGAGGGCATGCTTCTGGACGTGGAACATTTACTTTTCACCTTAACTAGGAAAGCTGATGAGATCATAAGAACCTCTAACGTGACAGAAACATGTCATAAATTTTTGCATCATCATCAATCATTTATCTCGATACTGCCTACCAAACTAATTGAATTAAATTCAATGTTTGTTACCTAGCCTTATTGTAGTTCTTGCCCAAGCAATTTTATTTGATTTTGAACAGGTCTATATTAGTGTTGACAACCAACTATTTTGTTATTATGGCTTTGAAAAGCCTACTAAAGTTTGTGCTATTCTAAGATTGCTTAGGTATTGTTTTTCCTGCTCAACTTGGATGCAGTGCGTCTGATGTTTTATATTCATCCTTGCATATGATTGCCCTAATATTTTTGGTGTTCTCTTGATGTTTTACTATGATTTTTTTGTAAAGTTTGTTGCTTTGGACTATTAGGAATTCATATGTGAGAAAGGGATCGGTTTTGTTCGTATTGATGGAAGAACACTTGCCAGGGATAGACAGTCAGCTGTTTTGTCGTTTAAGTCATCAAATGAGGTTTGTACTATGTTCTTGTTTGGTTTAAGAACAGTAACTTCTGTTGTGTCTTATTTCCCCCTTCTCACTTTGAGTTGATACACAAAATTTTTGCTTTTCAAAATGTATGCGGCATGTGAAGCATGATAATTGTATTCTCATGGTGATTTTTTTTTTTTTTAAAAGAATTGGTCGATTGGAGTTTCTTCCACTATATACAAATTTTGAGATTATGGGGAAAAAAACCTTTTATGTTGATTAGGGTTCACCTTTGAAATTCTGATATGGTATAATTCTTTTTGTTTGTTTGTTTGGTTGTTGTTGTTATTATTATTTTGAGTGGTGTTTTAACCTCTATGATTCTATATTTTGATAGAGTGAAGTGGAGGAATATATTTTGTGTTTCCTGGTTGCTATAGCATTTGCTGCATCTTTTACTAACAAATGACATGGCTGTTTTCCGAGGAAACATTTTGTATTGCTAATTTTTTATGTCTACATTCCATCCATTCTTCCTTTCACTAATACCGAGAGCAGTTAGTAAAAGGTCCAGCTTAAGTAAATGATCATAAAGGAGAACAAGTATGTTATGTCTTTCTGTTGGGAAAATTGTTGCCAAGTTATTTATTTTTCATCATTTAACTCTCTGCTACACCTAAATGCTATACTGAGCCCTTGCACCATAGTTTAAAGAGTTGTGTGCTTCCTCTCTGTTTGTGTTGCAGGTAACATTGGGGTTCATCTTTATGTATCTTGATCTGTTTCATTCTTTTGCTTATATGTTAACAATACATGTTTTGGTCATCAGATCAAGATTGCAATAATCGGTATAACTGCTGGGGGTGTTGGACTTGATTTCTCATCAGCGCAATATGTTGTGTTCTTGGAGCTGCCTCAAACGCCAGCAATTATGCTTCAGGTCTAATCACATATGACCTTGGTTTAATTTTGCTGAATTTTAACTCTCTCTGTTTGAGTGGAGATACTGTTTACTTTTAGAAGAAATTTGCTGGAGTAGATATTACTGGTAGAGAAAGGTGGTGAATTTAATTTTGAGGTTGGGTTTAGTATCTTCTGTTCACCAATTTGTATTTGAGAGGTTATACTATAAGATAATCATTTTTTTGTATGTTATAAACTGGTGGTTTTCTGATTTTAGTACAGCTCAAGAAAAGGTTTAAACGCATGGCAAACCATAAGCACCTATGATGACCTGATAAAAAAGGCAAGTGTGCATATAAAATCAGAGGCATGGACTTAGATATGGACATTTGATGTTGAAAGTTTCTTGAACTTATATAGGAAAATGTGTGTTTGTACCAAAATGAGTGATGAATTCTGTTGAAGTTATAACGGATGACATATTTCCTTTACTGATATATTTGTAGTGATAGGGGGATCATCATGTTCTTCAATGTTTTCTTCCATTTCCTCCCTTTCTCTAGAGGACTATGGTCTTCTGTCATTGTTTGGGGCTGTTAGGTTCTGAACTGTAGTTCTTTAACCATTAAGTGCCATGCTGATTTGAGCTTTCACCTTTAGGAGTTCAATATGCAGAATATGTTTCAGTTTTTTTGATTTATTTTTTTAAATTTTAACAGGACTTTTCTATTGCAATTTTGTTTAGTAGCATGCTTAGGCATTTCACCTTATCTTCTTATTTCAGAAGGAAAATGTGTTCTTGAGCCTTCATATACTCTGTGTTCCATTTGTTTTTGAAGACTCTGCGGTTCTTTCTCGTTTCATATTTGTGATTCTTTGATTCATATACCTAACTTAAATAATGTACGAAAGGCTGAGGATAGAGCTCACAGGCGAGGGCAAACAAGTTCGGTCAACATATATATGTTCTGTGCAAAGGTGCTCTTTTCTTTAGTCATCTACTTTTGCCCATTAGGCGTATCTTTCTTTTTTACACATGAATGACTGGTTCTTTGATTTGCAGGATACAGTGGATGACTCACATTGGCAAAATTTGAACAAGAGTCTGCACCATGTTTCATCCACAACAAATGGAAAATATGATGCTATACATGAAATAGCAGTACATTTCTGGCCCTTTTTCTGTTTTTCTTGAATTTGGGATATAGCATTGGTGCTTTTTGTTGAAGTACTCTCTTTTAGATTGAAGGTTTCTAATACCTCTTTACTTTATCAATATTACACAATAAACTTAAAATAAAGTTAAAGTCACTAGGTCTTTTGCTTCAATCCTTTCTGGAAATCGGAAATCTTGTCATTCATTAGTTAATTTATCATGTTCACATCTGCTCTGTTTCTCTGTTTAGTTGTATGTGATATACACAGTATGTTTTAGAATTTTGATGAAAGAAGAATGGGAGAGCATGAACTGAAATGTTGGAAGCATTTCTTTGTTGCACATGCAATTCTGTTCCTTTACTTGTGTTGATAGGCCATCATGATTCCACGAAAAGGTATTTGATGAGAATCTGCAGTCTTTCAAATGGGATGATTGGTAGTGAAAAATTTGCTTCTGAAAGGAACTCCTGGGTGGCGATAACCCTTTATGTGTAAATTCAGGTGTCGATATGTAGTAGTTGTTAGTTATTTCCTGTTTGATTACATGCAATACCAGATTGACACTTTAGAGGGAGAACTCAATATGAGCTCAATCTTGTGGATCACGTCCTCTTTTTTCTCTGTGGAGTTAAGATCCCCGAGGGAACTCAAATAGGTGCATGTAGGTAGAAAAAGATTGGGGCTTTGGTATCTATGGATCTTAGGTAAAAGAGGAGCAGGCCTTTGGTCCCTATAGGATCTTGAATTTTCTATGTATCTATTTACTTATTCTGGACAATAGCTGAAAGTTTTTGTTTAAGGGTCTTATACAGGAGCTAAACCTTCTGTGCCTGTTTAACAGTGCATGATACAACAGTATGACTTCTTTTGATAATTCTCTTATTTTTTATCTTATTTTTTGTTTTAATATGTGGTTGTCTTCTCTCAATTTTTTCTATATGGTTGAATTTCACAATTGTGGGAGTTTCAGGTAGAAAGTGTTTCTTATTTAGAAAAACGTAATGAAAGTTGTGAAAACCAAGTCTTTGAGAGAGCAGAATCAGGTGGGCTCTCTGCAGAACTGATGAAGTTGCAAGACTCTGGCTCTGCTTCGGATAGGCAATCTTCCCAAGCATATTATGAATTAGCTGCTGAAATGAATGACAGATGTCTTGAAAAGAGCGAATCTGCTGACCACACAGATAATCTTCGTGACAAGGCATAACATTGCTTTGGAGTTTTAAGAATTTTCTTATTTTATATTGAGTTTCAGATGTTCTTATCTCAAATCCTTCCGCTTCTGATACGGATTTTCTTCTTATCTGGCTGAGTGGCTTGAGCAGACTGATATGATTCCTGAGTTAGATATTACAAAAGTTGATTCTTTAATAGAAGTGGTTCCTGATGCTGAAATTAGACCACCAGGAATAGGTTCTGCCAATAATCTGGATAAAGGACGTGAAGAGATGTATCAACCTGAAAAGGTAAAAGTTCAATAATTTTTGTCTCGTGACAGAAAGATGATTACCCCTTTTTCCTGATGTGAGAGGGACTCCTATAATCAATTTGTAAGTACAGGAACATGTCTTCCATTCTGAACCAATCCAAGTAGGTGCTCGACTGATTCAACCTATTGAAGCTGCCTGTGACACTAGTCACATAGATTCTTTGCGATTTGAGGTACAATAACTAACTATAGTATTGTTTGATAAGGCAAATTCATAAGTTGTAAGTTTAATTAGTCATATCTATGATGTTTGAAAGGTCCTGGTTGATTTATTAGTTCTGTTGGGACGAAGGTAAAGTTGCCAAAAAGTTGGTATCTTGTTCATTTGTTGTTTTCATACGTTTGTGGTAGATCTGGAAAACAATGAACCTTAATGATATCAATATTTTGTATGATATGGTGATATATTTTGCATGAAAGTCCAAAATGTTGCAGTATTTGCAGAGCCAGTCCTAGGGATTAGAATATAGTGTTGTATGACTGATCGAGGATATAGATATAACATCCCAAGTCAATTTAAGAAGTGGACCCAGAGATTGAACTGATCTGGCATTGGTTCATTGATACTGCTGGTATTTCAATGGCTGAAGTAATTGGTTCATAAAAAGTAATTGAAGAACCCTTAGCATTATAAAATTTAAATAGCATTTTACAATTTTGATAATATGGTGTTCGATTTGGAGGGAAAACCCCAAATTCCCAAATTTGGTTTTGTGTGCTTAAAATGACAAGTGTCTTGGACAGTTTATCACATTCCCGATGTTTCATATTTCTAGTTCAAATTGATATTTCATTTGTACTGGCTTGAGTTAAGTGGCATTTATTTGGTTGATAAACCAGCCAGTTTTGCAGGTTCAAATTAATTCACCGAAGACTGGCTGCTTCTACCGGTTCTTATCTGTTATATATCATGTTTGATGTTTTGTTTGGACTGCACTTACCTGGCTTGCGGCTCATGGTTTACTAGTTGGACCTGCTAGCCTGGTCTGGTTTTGACAATTATGATCCGAGTCACTTCAACTTTATTGAAATGAGAACACAGAATGCATGTTGTGGGCAGCTGTGCTTCTGTTTGTAGTTGGAGGATATCGTGACCTAACTTTAGGTGTTAGGAGATCCATTAAGATGATGAAGACCAATGAGTTACATGTTGACTGAAGAGTTTGAAGGGCTTTGGCATTGCTTCAACCTTACCTCTGTGGCTGATGAAGAAGAACATACAAAGCAGAGCCCACACTGTAGATAAGCCACAATTGCATCGGAGAAAAACACATCTAGTTTTGTTTGTACCTGACCTTAGGTTATGTTGATGCTTAAGTGACGTTCAAGGAATCAAAACTTAGTGAATTTTGTAGTTTGCTTTGCAGAACTTTATTTGGTCCTGAATGTTTGCTCTTTCTTTCCCTAGTCTACGTTTGTCATGATGAAATTTTAGACTTACTGATGTGCTGCAGACTAGGGATTTGTTGATTTCGTGCCTCTTTAGATTTTTTTCTGGAAAGGCCTGACATGAATATGGTACACGAAGAACTGGTCATATGACTTATAATGGTATGGCTCAGATGTTGTTCATCTAAAATCTTGAATAAGATCTGACTAACCAAAAGATTTCTGATTACTCGATGGTTGTTTGTTCACTTTAGTTGAGTTGCTCTCTATGGAACATAAGAAAGGGATGTCTTGGGATTGATTCAATCTTTGCTGGATTTACATGCTTTCAGGTGAGTCAGTGTACTGGCAGGATCCACTTATATTCCTGTCTTCCTGGGACAGATTCAAGACCAAGACCTCTTTTTGAGAATTTCCGTCCAGAGGAACTTGATTCACGAGATTTACCTCCGGCCATTGATGAAAAGAAAACAGTTTACAAATATCTCAAGGACAGCCCTGTCTATAGGCATGCTCTCTTGGCATTTGTCGATGAATGGAATAAACTAAGGCCCATTGAACAAAAGAAACTACTTGGAAAGCCTTTGCAACTGCCTTTATCTGTTGAGTTGTGCTACTTGAGCGAAACAATTAGCCACAACAGACGGGTAATAGAACTTGTGGTCTGATTCTGCAATGATTTACGCCATTACCTGCTCATCTTATCATGTTGATATATTCTTAATTCATATTTTGCTTTTTCCTCTATATCTTGCATAATATATTAGGAAAAGTTTGATTTTGATAATACTTCATGATTCTCAACAAACAGGGACTGCTGAAGGGTGGAAGCAAGAGACGAACTACACCCTTGTATGAGATTAGCCTTCCTTTACCATCAAATGCATTGTGGAAAAAGGTCTGTCTTAGAAATGGCTACACCAAAAAGGAGAAAGAATACACTCAGGGTTGGACCCTAACTGATGAACCACTCTGCAAGCTGTGCCAACAAACCTGCAAGTAAAGTCTAAATTAATGTTCTCTTTCTCTAACAATTCCTGGTAGATTTTTAATTGCTTCTTTTGATTTCAGGGGCAGAAGCGCCAAGGAACCTGAATATTTTGAGGATCTCTTTTGTAATCTTAGCTGCTTTGAAGAATACCGCTTAAGAACAAGCAACAGATTCCTCCGCCAGGTTAGGATATTGATCGACTAAGTTAGACCTCTAGTAGTCTCTACTACAGGTTTTAGACTGGAACTTAGTTCCTTACAATTTGCTTGCTTAGTTTTTCCATGCATAATTACTTAACATGATCCTTTTTGAGATTTCTAGGAACTTTTCCAAATAGAACATGGCATCTGCACAAATTGCCAATTAGACTGCCATCAACTTGTGAAGCATTTAAAGCCTTTATCTCTGGAGAGGCGGCGGGAGTATATTGAGAAAGTAGCTCCAAGATTGGCAAGTCGAAAGAACTTGTGAGTCATTGAAAAAAAAAAAAAATACTGGTGCTTTCCTTGATGCATACCATCCACTTAATTGTACAATGTTACTTGCAATTATAAAGTTTGTTTCTGTTTACCTTTGCACTAATTACTGATTATTATTAGGACATGAGATCTTTTAAATGAAAATACTTTTCTGATCTTAATGCTCTAGAAGTTGCACTGGTTAATGCCTTCCAGATGTCAATATTTTCTTGAAGCCTTACTGTTCTGTTTGATGTCCTGTAGGCTTGAAAAGCTTGTTGATGATCCTGCTGAGGGGAATGCATGGCATGCTGATCACATTATTCCTGTATATCGAGGTGGAGGTATGATAAATTCTGTTTCTTTTATTCGCATTCAAGGACCTGTTCTCTGTGGATGATTATTTGTGAAGTTGATAGATTTAGCAAATTTATCTTCAAACTCAATATGTGCATCTCCAAATTATCCAACTCTTCTTGAGTTCTAAACCAAGTGACCATTGATTTTGCAATAGTTTCAATAAATAATGATAATAATATATCTGAGGGTGACTTTGGTCATTGTTGTGACTTGATATGATGTTGCACCCTGCAAACACAACGTATAAAGGTCCAAATTAAAGATCAGTAAGAACCAGAAATAGGTAGACTTGTTCACATGAGAATGAGTGGATATGGTGCCCTAGGTAGCTATCAGATACTGCACTGGAAATGAATATACAGGGCTGAACCTGAAGTTCTCCCTTGTATTATGGAAATGTGAACCTTGTTTTCTTTCTCACAATTCCTTCTGACTTTTTGTAAACCAGCTTATGTGGTGAGTAAAGGTAAAAGTACACTTTATGGACAATGATTTCTTAGTTTTGATGGACGTATAAGTTTCTCTGCCTGCTAGTGTACGTGCTTTGCACTTGGCTAGACTATGTGAATCCTTCTTGTTTTTACACTCAATGCAGTCAAGTTGAATTCGAGTTTCTCCTAAGTACTTCCATTCAAAATTTCCGTAGGTGAGTGCAGGCTAGAAAACATGAGGACTCTTTGCGTGGCGTGCCACTCTGATGTGACTGCAGCACAACGAGCTGAACGACAGTCAACAAGGGTCAAAGCTAGGAAACGACTCAAAGTGGTCTTGAATAACCTCAAAAATATTGAGAATATGAAAGAGACTGTTAGTCATGTGAAGGTATACATCTCAGAGTACATATCTCATCTGGCATACTATCTCTGACTTTGTTATTCATTACATGCATTTTGGTGCTTTTCATGCCCTGTATGCATTTTGTTCAACGCCTTCCACTGAAAAACTAATAGCAGATGCACCATTTGGATGACAAGCTTCAATTAAAATAATATTGATCAAATAGTTTTGAGTCCACGGTTCCCAGAAGTACTGTTGTTTTAGCTACTTGCCTTGTATGGAACCTTGATTTTTTTTTTTTTTTTGTACTGTGTGAATATCACATTTATATAGATCATGAGACATTGGTATGAAAGCTATCTCATTTGCATGCTCGAAGGCTTTGACTGTATTTCTTCTGTACTTGCAAGCTTTGGCCTATACAAGTACTAATTACTGAAGCCTGAAGTGGATGACAGTTATTGTGTAAGTCAACACTTAATTGGGTTCTGGTTTTTTTCATGCTGATGTCCAATAAAGTTAGATTTGAGTTCTGAACTTCTCATGTTGATGTCAAAGAAAGCATTACTTCAAGTCTGAAAATGCTAGAGCTGAGTATGTTAATTGCATGGAGCTTCTTCTGTTTTGTCTTAAGCAAATTAAGAAGATTTGTTTCTCTACTTTTGAGATGTTATTTGAAGAGTAGAAGCAAGCAGGGCTTATTTTCTAAAGAGCTGCACCTTCTTTGCTTCATCGTAATGCTACTTGAAATTACATTTCATTGATCAGTCGTTGCTTCTTGAAAATACTAGAGATTTAAATGATGTAATTAGAATTCCTCATTCAATTTCAGGAGAAGGACTGCTCAGAAGGGCTAGAGGACTTTGCAGAGCATGAGCTTTTAGTAGTAGTTCCTGGAAGTGCTTATTCTGGAATAAGTGTTGTCACTGATGATGTGGACGTGTCCTCCAAAGCTGAATAATACCAGACAGGGAGTCAAGATACATCAACATGTCATTATCTTGGTAATACGCGGTTTTAACTCTAAATCTCTATGTTGTACAAATCCTTTTAATCAATGCACTGATTTTTTGTCAAAATGTACATAGATGGGTCTTGTTGCCTATGGTTTTGGAAGGGCATTGTTTTCAGTCTTGTATGGTGTTTGGCCTTCCCCTTCTCCTTTATGCAGGTACATGCAGGAGACTTACACTGGTTTTGAGATATCTGTATCTGTCAGAGAATTTGATGATTCTCATCTATGGCCATGTATGTTTCTGCACTAGTAGACTGGAGTTCCTTCAAATGTATCTTAATGCTGATCACTGATTCTTCAAGCTTTGTGCAGAGAGAGCAAAAGAAGAAATGAAAACATTTATCTTGGCTTTATTTGCTTATCCCAGGATTAATGAATTTGGTTCAGTAAATTTTTAAACTTAAGGCTGGCTGGAAAAACAACCAACACCATTTGTAAATGAAATGCTTAACCAGAATAGCTGGAAAAACAAAATTGGAAATAGTATTTTTCAGATCTCTTCATGGCCAATGGATAATGGTATAAAGATGCATACATGTAAATTTACCTATATTTAAAATTTCAGATTAGAACCTCATCAGAAAACCAAAAATGAGTCACCACTCCACTGTTGCATGGCTACTTCCAACACTCAAATTTTGGGCAAAGATGCCAGCGTGCCATGCTATTGGGAACTGAATGGGCTGAAATGTGATGTATTAGATTTTCACCTAGCTTTTGTAAAAGTAACTCCCGAACCCAACCTTCTGTGGGGTCAATTAACAGTCTGCAACATCGGTTTACAACCTCCTTACAAAATTCAGCTCCTCAAGATCACAAAGTAAGAATGTCCACCAAAGCCCATGTTTATACATTGGCAGGTTGAGAAGAGCTCCACTGCAGTTTATTCATTACTTCTTCACCCACATCGGGGATTTCTGTTGAAAAAAATTGCTCTGCTCTGTCAATGAAGCTGCTAGGAAATCTGCAGTGCAACATTACTGATGCTTCAAATGCAGGCAAACTATGCTTTATAATTGTCTCTTCACAAGGCTTTGTTGCTCTGTTATCTCTTTGATTTCTTGTCTTGCCAACTCTAAAGCTGCTTCCAGAAGCAGCACTCTTTCCCAGAGAAACCCTCGTGCTCCTCCCATTGTAACGGCTAGATCTTGAGGGAACATCACTTTGCCATTTCTTACATTCAGGACCCTGCTGATTAGATTCACTAGAATTTTCAGCTGGCAAATCTTCTAGGATTGAATTTGATCGTACTGCTGGCAGAGCATTTCTGCACGACTTTAGCAAGGAGAGTAGCATATCCAAACTGAGTTCTTGCTGGACCACAGCCTTGTTCTGCTCGCACCCATAACAGGCAGTAACTAGTGTGCCAGCCAAAATAGGCATCAGATCAGGGTCGCTAAAAAACACAAAGGGCAGATCGCATACCTGTATCATTCAAACTCAAAAGTTATGTTTTGTTGATAACATCTGGACATGAGTGATTTCATCGTTCTATATGGTCTTGTATGTTCTTGGAATAAAAAAGCTTGGGTATGCAATAATTTGGCAAGACAAACTAGAGTTGTGGCATAGGAGGTGAGTTCAGGAGGGAGGCACAAGATTGAGAGGTAGAAATTTTTGGGAAGTTTTCTAGGCGTATTTATGCATCTAAACCTGATATGGATAATAACAATTCAATTGTTTGGAGAAGAGACCAAACCAAAGAATTGTCAATCAAATGGATTTATGGTGACTGAAGATTTTCAGCAGGTACAGGAGGTACAGAGGATACCACAAAAGTTAATTTGGAAGGTCAGATTTCCTTTCAAAATGATTTTGTTTTTCAGCTTGGGAAGTAACTTGGGTAAACCTCTTACCATAGATAATCGTCAACATAAGGGTAGGGCCATGGTTAACAAGTGCTTTCTTATATAATGCACACAAATAGTCTGTTAATCATCATTCTCATTCTATGCAGATGATCCAACAAATTTGAGAGAGTGCCTTGTCTGGTTATACACATGGATGTTTTCTGAGTCAATGTCTAACAAGTTGAAGGCGTGGGCAGGGCTCCAAATCCCAAAGGTTAATAGAAAATCATGGCCATGGTTATGTTATTATTTTTTGAATTGATTAAGGGAGATGAACAGGAGAACTTTTGAACGGGAAAAGAGCCCTATACAGTTTGGTTGAGGATAGGTGGCCTAAGGTCTTGAAACTGTGCAAAACAGGGAACTTCCTTGTAAATGAGGAAGAATGTATAGAGTTTGGGGAAATCCTGACATCTAGTTAGCTAACTACATCTTTACTTGGGAGACACCCCCTTGGTGTTACTTGTATTTAATCTAAATATATAGAATTATTTCTGATTTAAAAAAAGGGGATGGGGGAGAATTCTTGTTAAATATTCACCAACCTTGTGAAGTATGGTAGGACTTTTTCCCCAGCGAAGAACAGCTTGATTCCCAGAGTGAAACAAGGCAAAGTAACCAAGAAGCAGCAAAGCTTCAAGCAAAAGCAAACCAACCTGCAAGACATTGCACAAACTATGGAATATAAGATCTGCCTTTATTTTTCAATGCTGTCAAGACTACCTAGTTCAATTCTGGCCACATAACGATGCTACCAAAATATTTTGTTCTTTGTAATAAAAGAATCAAATTTTTGAAAAGAATCTAGATACATCATATTATTCTCTTTGCTTGAAAGATTGTAAAACAAGACAAATTATGAAGGTCTGACGAAGTTAAAAACCAACATGCATTTGAGATGAGAAACATTAAGAGGTCCCCAAAGACATTGGCCAAATTTTCTATCACCACCACATGTCCGTGATATTAGCAAACACTTAAGAGTGTTGGACATGAGTTGGGAATATAAAAGTGAAAGAAGCTCCAACTATCTAAATTTCTTGAAAGTTATAATACATTTTCCATTTCAGACACAAACTCTGAGTGAGATTTGCAAGGGATATAGTGGCAGTACTAAAGGACCCTTGCAGTTCAAATATAAGCACTGAGAAAATATTATAGTGCCAAACAGATTGTCAATACCCTGCATCACTTTCCAAGGTGGAGTAACCACATGAAAGCAATTGAATGGAAGATATTAGATCAGACCCCATATGGATAGATACAGAAAACAATACAGTACATGTACAAGCGAGAGAGAGTGTGTGTGTTCATCCAAGTACTATAGCACAGTAATAAGCTGTGCACCGGCCTCATCGTGCTCGAAGACACCACACTTGTTTTAAATTGTCAGCGTGTCATGCAAATGAATGACTCTCTCATTCAACCCCATTCATTCACATAAGGGTCACCTATTAAAAGCATAATATGCAAGAGGAACAATATTGTAGCCACTGACACATACAATGAAGCCCAAACAACTCCCTCAATTTGCAAACTATCAACTGCATTCTTATTGTAGTACAGCTGTAAAAAACTGGCTGATGCATCAAAGTAGTTCTAAATGTGTCATTCTATGGGTTAGATTGGTGCAGGTTACATGCTAGAGTGGTCGTCTATGCATTGAAAAACAGAAGCACGCATAAATCACCTGATCAGTAGCTGCTCTCCATTTGCTAGTGCAGTGTGAAAGAAGGAAACTCATCAGGTGGAAGAACTCCATCTTCAGGTCTGGCCTAGCCTGCAAGCATTCATGGTATTCACAAGGGACCAACTTACTTAAAAGATTTTAGAGATCCATTGGTGTAAATGCTGATAAAAATCATAGCCCTTGGGAAGCCACAAACAGTACAGATAGCCATTATACGGGAAATGAAATTAATTTACCAGCATGTTCTGCATAAATGTGATATCCAAAAGAGCCAAGTTGTTCAACACCTTCAGCACTCCAGTTGCCACCTCTTCAAAATTAGAAGGAAGAGCATATGAAGCCTGAAACACCATAAATGTTATCTCAACTTCAAACTTCACCAAAATAAGAATGATATCTTCTGCTTTAGCAACTTATGATATCTAAGAAGAGGGCCTTCCGCCAAAATAAGCATATGTGCTTTAAGAAACAAAAGCAACCAACTTATCTGAAGTACAAAACTGATAAAAGAAAACTCTAGATGATGGCAGACTAGGAGCAAAATTGGTGCTCATCATGTCTGCCATGTATTGTTACAGATAGTTGTTTCTTTTCTTGCTAGCAACTCTGACAGGAAACTTGCACCTTATAATGTGTTATATTTCATATTTTTCATCAATTATATACATTTCTTCCTAATTGAGGATAGGTCTTTCCAAGAGTCTACAGAATATGGTTTATCCTTTTGTGTATAGTAATTTGTTCGTTTTGAATTCTTGTTTGCATGACTAATCTTGGGGGTAGCCAGAACAAACATGTGCTAAGATGTTTAGTTAAATCTTTCTTTTGGGTAATGGAAGACTTTCAGTGAATCTTGAGAGGTTCAGCCCACTAGTAAGCAGGCCAAGTCCAAGGTTTGAATTATTCCTGATCGTTAAATTCAGAGCCCCGAGGAGGATGGGTCCCCCATCCATTAGTCGGATTCCCCAACCTGGACACCTCAATTATCAAAAGAGAAAAAAAAAAAGAAAAAAAGTTGAGGACTGTCAGCAGGGAGGAAGACAACCATTACCATAAAAACTAACATTGAAAGTTAAAGTCCCTTCCAAAGTGGCATTTTTTGCTTGGGAAATGTCGCGAAGCAAGCCTCTTGATATCAGCAACTTTCAGAGAAAGGGCAAGGATATGGTGAATGGATGCTTCCTACGTAGAAGTAGGTGGAATCAGTCAATCACATTCTCCTTAGGTGTAACTGGCTCAAAAGATTTGGGAGAGTGCTTTATTTATGGTTGGTTTTTTGAGTCAGTGATCGCTGAGTTGAAAGCAAGGATGGATCTCTGGATTTCCAAGGCCCAAAGGAAATTTATCGCAATAATTCCTTTACTTACTTTTTGGATGGTGTACAGAGGGACAGAAACTTGAGAGCTTTTGAAGGGATTGAGATCCCTTTCTTTGATCAAAGATAGATGGATTAAGCTTTTGAAATTGGATTGAACTTCTGAAATTTTGGGTGAGGAAAGATTCCCTTCTGTAATGAGGAGGAACATTGTGGAGTTTATGGAACTTCTAACCTCTAACTAGCTAACTATACATGTATATGGTGGCACTCCCTTGGTGCTAATTGTACTTAATATAAATATAAAATACTTTGTTCCTGATACATACATATATATATAAGATGGCAGGATATATACTATATAAAACAACATTGTTCAATGAAGAATTAAGCAAACTACTGCTCAGCACGAAATTAATATATTCATTTATTTATTTATTATGTACAGGGGTTGCCAGAACTCAGTAGTAATCACGCACATTCTATGACTTCACTTCAACCATAAGTTCTGATCATAACAGGCCATCCTCTTCATATACCTCCACTTCATTAGTAATCCAAGCTTTTGCAGGCCACTTTTGGCTCCTTAAGTTTGATTTTGCTACGAATTTTACAGAGGTAACTTTCTATATGTCCTGGTTATACCCAACAACAAATCTCTGCATTAGAACTAATTACCCAAATTTGGAACATAGCATGCTTTCCTGCAAACATATATATGGGGCACCTCTTGTGAATTGTCCCTGGAAAGTCTATTCATAACTATATGCATAAAGATAAGGGCCAGCCCCCAAAAATGGTTTTCAAAAAGAACTCAAGATCGGATCAACAATGATCCTTGTTCTACACCTCCTAAGACCGATTTCCCATTGGCTGCTTTTCCAATCACATACATTGTCACCACTGCTCAAAATTTTGAGTCATTGAATAGATCATATATCCAATGGATTTCCTTCCTGTCCTAGACACCATATCAAATGGGAATTAGACATAGGAAACATGTGATGATCTTAAACTTCAACATCTTTCAACCATATCTAGGAGTACTGAAGCAAAATGTAACTTTGCATTTCATTGTCCTCATATAAACTACATTGAGGTTTTGCAATTCTGTGTCACTCAGAGCTGTGTTTTAATGCTGCAGCATACTTAGAAACAGCACAAAAGAAAACAAGGGAAATCTGTGGCAAAATTAGAAATTTAGACACATGAACTTCTAGCAAATAACCAGAGATGCATTCAAATTGAATGAGAGCCCAAAATACCATAATTTCCATGGTCATAGAACAATGCTTACATGTATACACTTATAATAAACAAATTTGGTCCTCTGCAAAAAGCAAGTTAACACAAAGATTACTTTGCAGAAGGAAATTAACATAGAACAACAAAAACATATAATCAAGAATCAATGAATTACAACCTCATGAGTGTTACCGCATTCAAAATGTGATTGAGAACAAAAAAGCACATGAGTAATGAGTGTACAGGTTCTCAGATGCCAAATATGCACTTTAATTGACAGACACATCTGCTGAAATAAAAGAAAAAAAAAAATCCTTCTGGAGGATTCAATGCTATAAAGCTAAACCCAGCACCCCATATAGATGTTTTCAAAAAGATGAAGTGTTACCTGCTCAGAAGATGATTTGTTGTTTGCCTGCAGTAGCACACTTGTCAACAGAGAAGGAAGACTGACTAGACCGGTCTCAGATATGGCCGAAAGAAGAAATGCCAACTGTTGTTTCACGCTTAATAGGTCTTCATTTTTTGACTCAGCACCAATATCCACTAAAG
This sequence comes from Moringa oleifera, assembly GCA_021397835.1. Lineage (NCBI taxonomy): Eukaryota > Viridiplantae > Streptophyta > Magnoliopsida > Brassicales > Moringaceae > Moringa > Moringa oleifera. The sequence continues at coordinate 5,108,422 of JAJFZO010000344.1, read as the reverse complement.
TTCTCTCATCCTTCTTCTGAAACAGAATCCTCTGTGATTCATCTGAAACTTCTGCATCATCCATGCTAGCATTATTCAACTCAACTGGATTACCAGCCAGCTTTTTTTCATTATCTTTGTCAGTAGATACCAACTCACCATTTTCATTTGTTCTACATGAATTATCAGACAGCCTATCGTCTGGTACATCTGGTGGAGGTATGACTGAGGTACCATTGATTACGGATAATGGAGGTCTATGATCTACAAAGGCGTCATTTACATAGAAATATCCAGAATCAGCAGGTTCTGCAAATTTTTCTTGTTGACTTTCATTTCCTGGCAACATATTTTTGGCCAAAGATTGCCAATCAATGAAAGCACATGCTCCAGGTCTGGATGTTAAAACCACCAACATATGTATACTTAAAAGAATGGTTGAAGGAAATGGTGACCCTTCCACCTGGGGCCTATCATAAAGTGCAAAAAGATCTCGCAACCGGTGGATAACCTGATATGCTATCAATAGCTCTAGCAAGCCATCTCGCATCTGGAGTTGTCGGTCATCAGAGGTAATATGACCAATGATTGTAGTCACAGTCCATAAAAAACCATCTAGTACCTCAGAAATTGATTCAAAATTTTCAACAGATGTCTTGCTTAAAGGTAAGTTAGCACTCCCAGGGACATTTAAAGATGCAGCAATCTTTATGTAGTTCTCAAGGGCTGCTGACAGCATGGGAATAAGTGGAGGTAGCAGATTTTGAGCAAGAAAATAACTTCTGTTTGCAGGTGCAGATAAAACCACCCTCAAAAGTTTCAAAAGGTGTATTGTCACCTGGCAAGCTTCTGGTTTTGATGTATGAGAAGCAGGCAGAGCAGAAGCGATAAAATCAAGCAGGCCAGCTTGGCGAGACGCCTGCAACTCAGCTTCTTTTCCTTCCAAAAACTATACCAGAATGAAATTTCAAGAGCAAATAAATTAGAAATCCAACAATATCTACCCAACCCCTCCAACAGAGTAAGAAAACAAAAGAAACAAAATGATTTCAAATGAAAAGGATTACTTGTTTCAAATTCACGCAAAATGTTCAGACAAGAGAAATGATCCTACTAGCACAGATAAGCTCTATGCATACAAAAATGGTGCATGACTGAATAAGACATGATGCAAGAAAAAGAATTCCATCTGCTGGTCAAAGAAAAAGAAACTGAAAGATAGTCTTTGAGAATTTCACCACCACAGTCACTTTGAAATGGCATGAAGACCATCCATAATATCCTTCCCACAAATTTTGTAACTTTAAAATGTTATAATCATCAGTTTTCCAATAATACAGCACATATCATTATTCCACATCTCCTTAGTACAAAGGTCTAGAGGAAGTACCTTGATCATTTCAGCACTTATTAACCCAATGCTTGCAGCCCCTTCTTTCCTTGCTTGCCGGAGTCTTTTAAGTTCTTGAACCCACCTAGCTATTTTTTCTCTTGCAGTTCCTACAGCTGTTCTAAACCCAATACCTACATTCTCAAAACCAGCTGGAGGCTCAGAAAATTCATATTTCATAGCCATAAGCCTTTGCCGAATCCTTTTGATCCTTCGCTTCACTGAATGTTGCAATGTCCCATCACCTGTTGCAAGAGTGGATCTGCCTGAGCATGCAACGCCATTTGCTTGATCATCATCGCCACTATTGGGTGGTGTAGTTCTGCCTTGACCCTCTTTATTGATAGCTCGGCGCAGTAAAGGTGAAGATTGATCTCTAAAATCCATAGAAGCTCTCTCCCGTATCTGCTCCAGGTAGAACTTGCGACGTTGTTCACTTTCACTAAGCCTTTCAGCCAATTTCTGGGCCAGAAGTTCAGCTTCCTCTTGCTGGGCTTTTGCTCTTTCCTCCTTCCTCCGAAGCTGTTCAATGGCCCTCGCCTCACGAGCTGCACTTGATGCTTTGCGTTCCTCTTCTCTTCTAACTTGAGCTTCTTCCTTTTTCCGCTGCGTCTCAGCAAGACGCTGCAACTTTTCAGCTTCAATAAGTCTTCTGCGTTCTAGAACAGCTTCCTCTCTAGCCATTTCTTCTTTCTGTTTAATTTTCATCACTTGAAGCTTTTCAGCTCTCCTCAACTCTGAATCATGAAGCTTCTGGCGCAACATAAGCTTTTTATTCTCTTCATTTAAAGATGTAATAAAACGAACCTCATTCACTTTACTGCTTTCATCACCAGCTCGTCTTACAACTTGAGCTAGATAAGCTTCATGTCGAGATTCACTACGCTGATGACGAGCATACATTCCTTCTCGCAACTTCATACTGCGTACAGCCTGCCATTCATTAACACGATTTAATTTCTCTGAGGTACGTTGAAGCTTTTGAACTCTTTCATTCTCCAATTGACTTCTGATCCTCATTGCCCGTGCATGCTTTTCCTCCGCTTCTTTCTTCAAATCCAGAGCATTTTTCTTCTTTTTCTCGGGAGACATTAGTTTTTGATGCAAAATTCGGGCACGCTCAGCACTTTTCCTGCTCATGCCTGGTGAATGTGAGATGCGGGAAGAGGCACGGAAAGGAGATGAAAGTACATCCTCCCAGTTTCTCTTCTCCTTCCAAGCATCCATTGTTTTCCACGAAGTAACATTTCTCTTCTCCTTATCTTTTTCAGAAACAGGACCTTGCTTCTTCAAGTGATCTATAGATTTGAGGTTTTTCTCAATGCTTTCTGTCAACATTTTGTCTTTCTTAAGAACTAGCTTCTCGGTATCAGATCCAAGATGTTCTCTCTTGTTTTTGGCAACACCAGATGGCAGACAATTGTTCTCCAGAGGTGGCCCAGCTGAGTTGACATCAGAACTGGATGAGTTCTTTGGAAGGTCACGACCAACTTCTGGGATGTTTACTTCAGCAGACATGCCTAATTCAATCTTCTGCTTTGTTCTAGTCAAGCTTTCATGAGAGAGATTTGAACTTCCACTCAGTTTTCTTGACTTCATCCCTAAATTGTTACTATCACTTTTTATGGCCGACTGCCTCAGATTATCACCAGATAAATGATGGCTAGTAAACTCAAGCCCCAGGATTTTCGCGTTGTTATCTGTTCGCAAACTAGCTCTTTCTTGTTGAATTTTCCTAAATGCCTCCAAGGATGAAGCCAGTATCTCGGCTCTGTGAGGTGAAGTTGTCATTCTACGAACCTGCACTCAGCATGAAGTAACTAACGTTTTTCATATTAGAACAGCTAAATGAACATATAAACAAACAACTCTCTTCACATCATTTATCACACATAAGAAGATCTTCTTAAACATATCGTTCAAAAACAGGGGCAGATCTAAACAGGAAGCTGTAAACAGTGACTCCTTCTTAGAGGTCAAAACAGGAAGAACAGGTGCTTCTTCAAGATGGTTTGGCTATATCTCTATCAAGCAAAGTGTCTAAGACTTGCTCACATTAGATTAACAGGAAAGCCAAGTCATAGTCATTTCAACCCACTAAATCTAATGGCCTCTAACATTTCGACTGCTGGTGTCATTGCAACAGAAGCATCTTACTAAAAGTCTGTTTCCCATTTACACGCAATCAGAGGGTAAAAAAGCCACCTTAGTGTCAAAAGTTCATCTTTTGCAACCTACTAGTAAAAATTTTGCCTTTCTCCAGTTTCTTTGACATTCAAAGAAATGCCTTCAAGAAACATAGAAAGCAGATCATATACTTCACCAAAAAGTTTTCACTTCTAACATTGGACAAAACGAAGAAGAATGTCTGGGAATATATAATGCAACACCCACATACACTCTAAATCATTCTGATCAAAAGTGATGGTGCTTTCTATCAGCTTGAACATTATGATCAGTGACTTTATGAAAACAAGCAAGCATCCTTACCTCCCATGAGAGTGCATGTGGCCGGCGGTGGTCAGTCTTCAAAGTGATTGGTGCCCCATCAATTGATTGAGAAGAGAACTTCTTGCTGTTCTCAAACTCCTTTACTCTACTAGACAATTCTTTAAAATCAGATGCAGCCTCTTCAAGGACAAGAATGGCCTCTTTCATCTGCTCTAAATCACATTCCAATTCGCAAAGAAGATAAAGCTCGTCGATTGCCCTATTAAGATTCTCAAATAGGAAGCACCAAAGCCGTTGTCTAAACCGTTCTTTGCTTTCAGCTGTCTCACCATCTCCAAGAGCACTCATAATCTGGGGTTTCGACAGAAGATTATGAATGGTTCCATCCTGTGGATCTCCAAAGTCTCCTACAAAGGATGTCACTGCTGACTTTCCAGAAACTTCAAGTCCACTCTTTTTAGCTGTCTCAGCTTCTCCAAGGGCCCTTATACTCTGGGATTGTATCAGATCACCATGTATCACTCCATCCTGCGGATCTCTCAAGTCTCCAACAGAAGCTGTCACAGTTGACCCTCCAAAGACTTCTGGTCCACTCTTTTCTGGTATCTCACCTTCTTGAAGGGCAATCTCAACATGGGATTCCAACAAGTCATTACAAACTGTTCCATCTCGTAGATTTCGAGAGCTCCCAACAGAAGCTGTGCTGATCAACCCTCCAAAAACTTCATGTCCACACTTTTCAGGTGTAAGTGACTCAGTGCACTGGCTACTGACCTCCATGTTTGGAACCCCATAAGTAAGTGGTACTTCAGAGATTCTGGAGCCTTCTACTTCAGAAACAACAATGGGTGTCTCCAGTTTTGCCACCATATCAGTAACTTCACCAGCATAGCAAGAACTTGAATAATTATCATTCATTTCTTTAAGGTCCTCATTACACATTTCCTTGCAGTCTGATACACCATCATTCTGTTCGATTATTTTTTCATCCACATCTTTACAGGTTTCTCCAATAATTTTGTCCTTATGAGTTGACACAATGGAATTTACACCTAAATCTACTTTTGTTGCTACCAACAGGGTCTGCTGGATGTTAGAAGCAGAAGAAGAAGAAGAGGAATAATGATAACAAGAAGAAGTAGAAGAACGACATGAAATAATATCTGAATTATTCTCAAGCTTCTTACAAGCCAACAAATTGCCATCTCCAATATCACCGAACCTAATTTCAGCTCCATGGTTGTTTTGATGATGCAATACCAAATCATCATCATCTAGAGCTCCCCATTTAAATTTATGAACCAAATGAAGCTTACTCTTTGATTGGAGTTCTGGATTATTACCAGACTCACCATTACAGTCATTACCAAATGAAGGAGGCATCTTCGTGCGTTTAGCATCTAGCTTATCTACACATCTATCACGGTGATATACAGCCTTTTCATCTTTACTTGAAACAGCAGCGGAATTTGCACTACTACCTTGGTCATGTATAGAAATGTCTCCTCTAGCCTTTTGAAGATTGGATCTGAACTTGCCATGTGAACTCCCACCCTTGTCATTCAATGGAAGTGGACTGTTAAGTAAATTAGAAGAACTTTTCGCTGTGAATCCCCCAACCCAACTTTGAATGGAAAATCTTCTATGCCTCTGTAGAAGAAGATAAAATAACAAAGGCTTAAAGCACGCGCCCATATGACTATATACTAAGGAATCAAGGAAGTAAAGTGACCTTAATTGATTTCAAAAGAAAAATGAAGCATTTTATTTGAGGTGAGAGGTTTTGAAGAAATAAGAGGAAGTGATATCTATAGCAGTTACTATATGAGAACAAAAGATTATGCAGTAATCTACCTGGCATGATTGTAAATATGTGACAAGATTTCACATAAGCGCTGATTCAACTTCTACATGTGAAGCACCCTCTTAAAGAACTAGATATACAAATTGTGAAGCAAAAGCCCAGAGTTCTTCTTCTATAAGCCATGCTGGCAATCTAGTAGAGGACTCCAGTTTTAAAAAATTCAGGTCAAGACTATGTTCTTAAATGAACAGAATCAAATCTGGATATGCAAATGAAACACACTTCATAGTGAAATTGGAAATGGCTTCAGAAGCAGTTATGACCTTAGTTTCCAGAGCAATTATACAAATCTGAGATATAGGCTTGATTAACAACTGTAGAACTAAAAGGCTTCAAAGTGATAGAAACACTATCAATATATAGTTAACTTTTTAACAGTCAAGCTTTTTTGTTTAATTTCACAGGAAAGAGATTTAAAAACAACAATCTTGCAACATATTTTGCTTGATAACAACAGGCTAAATAGCTAATACAGCTATTTGGCTCGACTGACTAAGTCTTTCAACGCAAGGAGGTAAAAACTACCAATAAGGCTTCCTAAGCAACCAAACAGAGTCTAAAAATCAACCAGTGAAATGAATCACGAAATTAAGGGAAATGCGAAAATAAAATTCAATCAATATGAGAAATATATTAAAAAAACACCTTTTTCACTTGAAACCATCCAGAGCTCTGATCATCCACGTCTTCCTCAGTATTCTCCATAACTTACCAATCAAAACCTGAATTTCTTCTCCAAAACGAAGAGTAATTTACAGCAACCAAACAACAGTTGTATCATAAAATACCAGAAATTAACAAAACAGACAGAGCACCAAAGCTCCTTCAACTGTACAACAGAATGCGGATATTGTTAATCGTACGCGATGACGATGATCAGAAATCGAATGGGTAATGACTAAAACCTATGATCATTTTTTTTTCCCACATCGCATGCTGATAAGGAAGAAAATGGAGAAAAGTTTTAGAATTTATTTCTCCAGGAAATGAATGAAAAATTGGGTCCACATTTTAAGGGAAATGACAGCTCAAAATTGGAATTGATTTTCTGTTAAAGGGAATTCCAGATAGTTACGAGGAAACTTGAAGAATTTTCAACCCAAAATAAATTATCAATTTAGAAATTCAGGTTTCCGTAGGGTTTTCCCAATTTGGAGGGAGGAAAATGAAGGAGAGAAAGAAAGCGAAGGAGAGATTTTTATTAGTAGTGAAAAGGAAGATGGTAAGAATCCAATCCTACGCCCCTCTGTCCTTAACGCGTTAATTAATCGGCGGACAAAAGAGGGCAACATGTGGCGGGTAGGGGTGTAAAGATCTTAAAGAGTTAATTTTAATTAAATCAAGGTGAAAAACATGAAAGTAAATGTAAAAAAATAAATTAAACTTGTTTTATAATTTACATTTATTTTATATTTAATTTTTTAAATTTAGTTTCAATTAGATATTAACGCCAATTTTAATTTTTTTATTTAAATGTTTTTAAAATAACTTAAATAATTTTTAACAAATTAACAATAAAATTTAAATTAAATCAAATTAAAACACCATAAATACATTTGATCTAATTTGCATATTTTAATATATAAATTAAAAAAATATAACTTATTTTCTTATTTAATTAAAAAATAATTAATATCATAATTAACATGTCATTTACTATTATCCTACAATTATAATATAGACAAACTTAATACGTATTATGGTTTAGGTTTACCATCCGGTACATGTGGATAGTAACATCCATGATCGTAAGCATATAAATTGTGGTTATGGAGAAGATGAGCTCGGTTTTATGCATTTTGAGATTTATCTTATAATTAAAACAATTATTTATATAATTAAAAAAATAAAATTAATTAAAATTAATCAACCAATTTCTTAAGAGTATAATGGGTATACAAGAGGAATGACTTTAACCTTCAAATCGATTGGTCATGATAGTAAATATCGAACATCACATCTAAGTGAATTATTTGATCTATTATAATTAAATCATTAGATCATTCAATTAATATGCAATGAATGAAGATTTAAAAATGAAATCAATCAATTGATCCAACTAATAAATGGAGTGATTCTCTAATAAAAAGAACAAGATTTAATAAAAAAATTTGATGGGATTTGAAAAAAAAAAAAAATGCATGAGGGTACAAAATCATTATTGAGATTGAAAAGTTAAGTATTTTATTAAAAAAAAAAAAGGTTTCAAAATGAGAATGATATTTTGTGGATTTAAACTAAAATAATTTGGAGAAAAAAGTGATTTTATTGAAGTTAATTAATAAAAAGCAAAGAAGAAGAATCAGTTTTAAAAATAATTAAAAATAAATTTAAAAAAGTTTTAAAAAATAAAAAATTGATAAATTTATCTTTCCATTTTTCTAAAAAAGCTAAAGTTAATGATTTTTAAAACAAGAAGATATTTTTTAAATCAGAATTTTCTAGATAGTTTAAAAATTAGATTTATAATTTATAAATATCAATCAAAAATAAAAAATAAAAGTTCATAAACCCTAAATGTTTATTCATGATTAATAATTAAATTTTTATGTTTAAAAAATAATAAATCAAACTCCTATTTATTTATTTGAATTAAATTAAATCTTATAAAAAAATTTAAAAATTAAAAATATTTAAATTAAAATCTTATACAATAAATTTTGATTTAAAAATTTTCACAGATGTAATAAAATATTTAAATTATTATCATAAAAAATTTTAAAATTTTAAACTGCTAAAAATATATTTCTAAAAAATTTACACCATCAAAATTTTAAAAAATTTTACGTAAAAAATTGTTTAAAATTTAAAAAATAAATTCAAAATAAAGTAAAGACTTTATTTAAATTATTTTTAAATATTTTAGTAATAAAATATTTTATTTTTTGTAATCATATGAATTAAAATTTAATATAAATTTAATTAATAGATCAAATTTTGATTTTTTAAATATAAAAATTTAAAATTTAATTAATAATATAAAATAAGTATTAAAATTTTATATAAATTTTACCAAAAATAAGTCAAATTATATTTACCAATTTAAGTAATTATTAACATTAAAATCTATCTATACATATGTATATCAAATTGAGAGAACATCTCATGTTTCTTACATCAACTCCAAACCAAATCATCCTCTAAACTTACCCACTAAATCTCATGGCTAACAATTTACATTAAAAAAATAAAAAAAAAAAAAAACAATGAAGATTGCTTGCGTCAGCTTGAAGAAAAGAACACAAGCAAACAACATTCTTCACGCGAAAATTAAAAAATTTAACTTTTGGTTCTAGCCATGTTGGATTTGGTGAAAGGCATAACTTCTACTTAAAGCCAACTTCATCACAAAACCCTAGATTCTTGTTAATTACAATTTGCAATAAAAAAGGAAATAACCTGTAATTGATAGTATAATGAAACAGTAGTAAAGTTTATAGTTTTTCATCCATAAATTTATAAAATTTAATAAAGAAAGAAAAGGTGATGAGTCCACCGACTGAAAGCTTGACTGATAATGATATGGACTTGAGTATGTCCTTTCATGGTATTTCATTACATTATTTGTTAATGTTACATTTTTAAGTATTGTAATCTTAATCTTTCCTTAAAACGATGCTTAGCCGTTCGTATGCCAACCGACTCCCAACACAGAAAGTTATGTGCATATTGGTTACTAGTATCTTTTTAGCTGAATTCAGAGTAATTTCAAGCCAAACTCTACGAATCTGAGACCTACCCATTTGACACGAGAGTGGGTTACCTGCTCTTGGTAGCTACAGGCGTATCGTTAACGCCAAGATGGGGAGAGATAAGAGCCTCCATTTTCCCCGCTAAAAGACACATTACTGTTCAGTAAAAGAAATATAAGGCAACTAATAATTGGTGGCTGCTTTAGCTGAGGAGACTTCACTCGGGATTTGAACTTATTTGCTGGCATTGGCGGTGAAGTTTTTTTTGCTTTGAGGTCAGTTTGTATCCGGGTTATCCTTGTTTTGGTTGAATTGTATAGGGGTAGCTTTAGATGCGGTTCTTCTCATATCCCAGTCGCTGATTGTGTATGAATTTGATAAGAAATTATTTGAAAATCGTCATTATTAATGTTAAGAATTGATTTTTGTTAGTTGAAGATTTACTTACCTTATTCCATTTACTTCTTGACTTGTGTTTGATAGCTTTAGATCCGGTTGCAGTCATTAGAAGCTAAACAGTATGATAGGTGAGCTCTTGTTCCATTTTTATACATGTCGTATACATATATACATATATGTATATATTCGAACGCTAAAGATATTTTCGTTTCCTGAGATCTAGTTTGTTATTTTATTCTGTTTCTCTTCAACTACCGCGCCGTTGGTTTCACTAGTAGTATGTGTTGCAGATTGGAAGAAATTCATCTTCCCCTTCATTGTTTTCTTCTTTTCAGATATGTAAATTCTTGTGTACCTTAGTTCTTTATTTTACAGCTTCTTATTGTGTTTTCTGGTTCTTCTTCTTGTTTGGAGTGAGCTCCTTCAAAGTTAAGTTACATTAATTATCTATTCCTTAGGAGCCAACTACAGAACTTTTCACATTAGTGAAATGACCAAAAATCTGTCTCCTGTTTGCATTCTTTTATAGTCACCTATGCCTTTGTCTTTGATGCTCTAATTGTAATAACTAAATGTTGAGATTTGATGAGTTTGAAGTTTTGAGTAAGCTGAAAAGAATGACAACGAACTTTGCAGTTTGGAGAAGTGTTAATTGTGTGAAAATTCTTTGTAGCTCTGCTAGTTCTTTCTTTTACTTCCCTTTCATTTGAATAAATTAATCTGGTGGTGAGGCAGAAGTGATCAATCTACCAATGGGATTTCGCCTCTGCTTGATATTCTTTCTGGCTTCTCTTCCTGCAATTTGGGCTCAAGAGGTTGGGCTTGCCACAATAATTGTCAATGGGACTACAGCAGTTGCCAAAACTGATGATAACTTCATCTGTGCTACTATTGACTGGTGGCCTCATGACAAATGCAACTACAATCAATGTCCTTGGGGATATTCATCTGCAATAAATTTGGTGAGTTCTTGAAGACTATGCCTTTCCTTAAGAATTCATTAATATCTTTATGATTAAATGGTGTTAAACTACTTGAATAAGTGTCACGTGTGTGATGTTTTCAGGACTTGTCTCATCCTCTTTTAGCCAAAGCTATCCAAGGTTTGTATGCTTGCACAATAAACTTTGGATTCTTCTGAAAAGGTAGCTGTTCTCTTGACATTGAAGTATAATTTAAGCTTGAAGAATGACAATCTCTTTCTTATGATAACACTTCCTTAGAATGTTTTAACTCACAACATGATATTACTCTTTCAATATTGTTGGCTTGATAGCTTTCAAGAGATTGAGGATAAGAATTGGAGGTTCTCTGCAAGACCGAGTAATATACGATGTAGGAACGTTGAAGTCTCCTTGTCGTCCATTTGCAAAGATGAAAGATGGGTTGTTTGGGTTCTCAAAGGGGTGTTTACATATGAACAGATGGGATGAGCTGAATCATTTTTTGAGTAGAACAGGGTATGAGTTCAACATGTGAACTTCTTTATACCTCTCTTCTACTGATGGTTACCTACTTACCAATTCGCAAGGTGTTCTCTTCTCAAAATTTCCCGGATTTTCTAATGCACAGCAAAGTTCTTTTATTGAGCTCGACCTAAATGCGTCTGTTGTGAAAAAATATATAGATTCAAGAAGCTTTCTTATCATTTCTGATACCCTTTACATTTGATATTTACTTAAATCTTCAATTATCCTAGTCAATCCATTAACTTTTATGAAGTTCACAACTCTCTTTTGGATGGTCTCTTTCTTCTGAGTTTTGATAGTTTCAGTTCGATGGATTCTACTGTTTCAAGCCTTTCCATTTCTCAATAATTATCAGATTTAACCTGTACATTTCAGTTGAAAGTTCTCCCTACCATGATTTATGGTTCACATGCCATTTTGACTTTTACAAATATTTCCAATTTGAGGTTGAGTTTTTAACTCAGTCATCATTCCAAGACTTGGAGAGAGAGGACGAAGGGATGCCTTTTGTCCCAGATGTAACTAGTGCTTTCATATTTGCAGGGCAATTGTGACGTTTGGCTTGAATGCACTCCATGGAAGGCACCAAATCAGGAAGCATGCATGGGGAGGAGCTTGGGACTCCAGTAATGCTTATGATTTTGTAAACTATACTGTTTCAAAGGGATACCAGATAGACTCATGGGAATTTGGTACACAACTTCAGGCAAATCTCTTTGTTTTCCCTGTTTCTTCTGTTTTGCCTGACACCCTTTCTCTCCATTGGTAGGCAATGAATTGAGTGGAAGTGGCATTGGTGCAAGTGTCAGTGCTGAACTTTATGGAAGAGACTTGATCAAATTGAAAGATATTATCAACACTTTGTACAAAAAATCTCCCTGGAAGCCTTCACTTGTAGCACCTGGAGGATTCTTTCAGCAGGAGTGGTATGCTAAGCTTCTTCAGGTTTCAGGTCCAGGTGTCCTCAATATTGTGACTCATCACATATACAATCTGGGTGCAGGTAGATTCTTGCATTATTAATTTTCTCTTGTGGTTATTATATGCGAAAATAATGCTATAGCCAATATAGAAGGTTTTATCTGATTATCTATCTGTGAGGACACAGTAACATGATCATGTTAACATGGTCTTTTCTTCATGAATGTTACTGAAACACTCTACTTTGAAAAGAATGCTTCTTCTAAAGAAATATACTCTCTTCATTATATATATATATATATATATATATTTTTTTTTTTTTTTCTTTACATCGCTTGCTAACTGGAAAAGCTTTTACAATGCCTACCTCCATTTCAGGTGATGATCCCCGACTTGTGAATAAAATATTGGATCCCAATTACCTGAGCAGGGTATCGAGAACTTTCAGCAATCTCAATCAAACTATTCAAAGGCATGGTCCCTGGGCTTCTGCCTGGGTTGGGGAATCTGGTGGAGCATATAACAGTGGTGGTCGTCATGTCTCTGATACATTTGTGAACAGCTTTTGGTAAGATGGATTTTCCAGCTGCTTCTATCTAATGCAGGTTGTCATTGAAGAAAGAGGAATTTGCTATCTACCCATAATTGTCTTTTTGTATAACTCTATATTTTGCCTTTTATATGTTAATATTAGGTACCTAGATCAGCTGGGGATGTCGTCCAAGTACAACACTAAAGTATACTGCAGGCAGACTTTGGTCGGTGGGAACTATGGTCTCCTCAACACAACTACCTTTGCCCCTAACCCTGATTACTACAGGTACGAGCAGGAAACCTGAAGTTATGTTAGAAAGAAGTTTGTCTCTTCTACTAGGGTGTCCTAATCCAGAAACCTTGTTTTCCTTGTTTTTTTGGTTATGAATAGTGCTCTTTTATGGCATCGACTCATGGGGAAAGGTGTTCTTGCTGTGGATAGCGATGCTTGGCCATTTCTACGCTCCTATGCCCATTGCTCAAAAGGAAGAGTAAGTTTCTACCTCTTATCATATTTTCATTTCATATGAGTTTATTACGAGAAAAGAGTGTGAAAGCAGTTTGAGCCCTTGAAATGAATTGAGATTTTCAATTAATTTTTTTTATTAATTTTTTAATTTATTATGATATTATGTTAAATTATTACGTGTCAATATTTTTTTAAAATATCAATAAAAAAGATTTTGATCCATTTAATATTTGTTAGGTTATAATTTTGTTAACTTAAACTTAAGAGGCTAATTCCTCCAAATCCAACATGGCATGAGTTCACACATCTTAGCTGCTTATTGACGAGTTGATCTTATCCAGTTCATTCCAAAATTATCAACTCTCTTGTTTATGCTTTGTTAGTGTTCTGACTTCCTCACTACTGTCATCGTACTGTCACAGGCGGGTATAACCTTACTTCTAATCAATTTGAGCAATCAGACTGATTATATAATCCATGTTCAGAATAGTGTGAACATCAATTTGCGAGCGGAAAATAAAAGCTCTGACAATAGGGTTTCTTTCATGGATGGTCTGAAGAACACAGTTGCATGGATTGGAAACAAAGCTTCAGATGGTCCATCCTACAGGGAAGAGTACCATTTAACACCAAAAGATGGGAAACTTCGAAGCCAAACCATGATTCTGAATGGAGATCCGCTGGAGCTCCTGGATGATGGTGGCATTCCAGAACTGGAACCTGTGCGTCTTGACGTGCATTCTCCAGTTTACGTCGCTCCTCTGTCCATTGCATTCATTGTTTTCCCCAACTTCGAAGCTGCTGCTTGTAGATGATATTTTACACAACCATCTACTTAAAAGTTTTAACTGTATTATCTTCTATATGGTATTTGCATATTCGTAAATTTATGGTAATTGTAATTATTAGTTCCAATAATGTGGGGAAAGCAAGATACAATCTTTTCTAAAGAATTTCCTATAAGAATTGTCCAATCATTGGACCATGAGATTTAGTAGCCAGCCTACATAAGTTACAATTTTCACAGCTGGAACAAATTAAGTTTCTTAAATACAAGACTCCATCTTTGCTATAGAGTGCTATATTATAAATAAGGGTACCTATAATACAATGGCTAAGGGGCTAACATCAGAACTTATTTGCTAATTCGTTACTTTAGAATACTTAAATACAGTAAGACAGTAGAACACTTAGCTCTATGTATTGTGGATCATCCAGATTTTGAGGGCATCTGGCCTCTGGCATTTTGATTAAACCACAAAGTCTGCATCAGAAGCTTCGAGAGCCTTGTGGAGGCCTATAGGGTTCACGCCTGGCTTGAAGGTGGTGCCTTCGATGTACCTGCAACCCAGAGTAAGTAAATGTTCTTTGTATGTGCTGAATTTGTATATCAGTGATGGAAGGTAACTCACATTTCTTTCAAGAAAGGATGCTTATAGAATGTGGCAGGGATCCTCCCTGTAAACAGGTTATGATCCAAGTACCTGATATCATAAAGGTTTAACTAGAAGTTAACACACACATAGAAGCACATGTTTGTACACGGCAACACACACAGACAACATAGAAGGAGACAGAGTCAGCTGTCATCGGCCTAGCACATGAGAATACGTTTCTAAAACATGTTTTCATGGTTAAGACAAATTCAGTAACATACTGTATGGCAAGCTATTTAACAGAAGGAGATTTACATCACTGTCAGATTTCATAAAATGAAACGATGATCATAAGAGAAAAGAAAGAATCAGGAAACTCAACTAAACTATGGTTTACAAACAGATGAATTTTCATGTGAGAAGGTCCAGCAAGAAAACAAATTCAGACTTTTCAATGATTCTAAATTTTGGTATTCAAACTCACAGGTATGTCAATCTAGGAATATGGACCAGTGCATATGGAATTGCTCCGGACATCTTGTTGCAGGATAGATACCTATAACCAAGGGAATAATAAGTTAGAGAACCATGATCTGCTAACTGATGAATCGAACAATGGCTACAATATAACTTAAGATTATTAAATACTTACAGAATCTCTAAATTTGTCAAGTTCGCCAGCTGCGCTGGAATCCCTCCAGTCAAATAATTATTATTCAGATACCTATGCCATGATAAAGATGATGAAAAAAGAAAAGTTTCATATTCAACTCTGAAGAATACCATGCAAGTAATTGCACATAAATTAAGGAGATCTTTCGTTTGTTAAGAGCCTACAAATTGCGTAAAGCTGGAAAGCTTCCTTCAAAACGGATGAGTTCCCTAATGGTACCAACCAAATGGTTATTCCCAACATCCCTGTAAACAAATAGTATATATGATCAGACCAAAGAAAGGAAAGCAAGCTATAGAAAATACTGCTCTCCTGAAGGATAAATTCTCAGATAAAAGTTCAAAATTTCCCATTAAGAATGAGAAAAAAGAGAAGGCTGAATGCTTACAGGTGACGGAGTTTTTGCAAGGACCCCAATTCCGCTGGAATTCGCCCACTAAAACGGTTTTCTTGAAGGCAGAGGTATTGCAGCTCAGGTAGATTTGCAAGCTCCATAGGAATTTGACCCTTGAAGTTATTAAAGCTTAAGTATCTACAAAACACAGAAATTGCAATAAGCTATTTCCATGATTCACACAGAGATGCACACACCTGCACGAATAGACACGCACCATAAATGGTTCATGAGAACTCTAAACACTCACAGATGTGTTAGTCTTTTCAGCTCGCTAATCTCAGGAGGAATTACGTCTTGGAGTTTATTCCACCTTAAATTTCTGGAAAGAAGCTCCAACGTCCCAGGTCAAGCAAAAACATCCGAACAGTGATAAAT
This sequence comes from Moringa oleifera, assembly GCA_021397835.1. Classification (NCBI taxonomy): domain Eukaryota; kingdom Viridiplantae; phylum Streptophyta; class Magnoliopsida; order Brassicales; family Moringaceae; genus Moringa; species Moringa oleifera. Next base: position 5,092,433 of record JAJFZO010000344.1, on the reverse strand, counting down.
TATCAGACGTTGTAAACAACTCAAACATTTATGTCTAAATCTCTTTGGGTTACATGATATTGTAATTCTGGATATTAGCAAAATAATGAGCACAATTACCCAGTTTCATATTGCAAAAAGCTAAATATTAATGGATAGAGCCTGGTCTTGCAGAAGATAGTGCCAACAAATATGATATATTTCTAATATACAATGGACTGAAGCACTGGCACTATACTCTCTGCCCAAAACCAAAACAAATAGGATACTGCAGCCAGCACTGGCGCATTTTTTATGTCTCCATAGAAATTTCCGGAGTTAGTGTTGAAAAAAAAAGAACTAATACTGTAGAATTTCAGAAAGTAGAAACTTGCAAATTCGCACAGGTGGATGAGTGTCAGTTAACAAAAACAAAAAGGAGTTCTGTGAAGGGCTATTACCATAACCTAATGTACAAAAGTTTCATAAAAGTGAGACAGAGTTGTAACATCACAAAAGCTCTTTTGACAATTTTAAGTCTCTGATCTCCTTTGTAGCACATATTAACATATTAGAATAAAAAGCACAAGCAAATGTGCTGATAAATATGGAGAAAAGGAATGCAGACTTCGCAAATGCGTCACTATCAACTTATCCATGTTTACAGTTGTCCATTAAAGGGAGTAAACACAGTAAGAGAAGTAGTAAATTTTTTCTTTATTTTTTCTTTGGTGAGTATATGGAGTTTTAGAAACAAGCACTTTAAGAAATCGACAAATAAACTGTCTGCCATAATGGCATTAAATATGAGGCATCCACGGTAAGCTTCCTCAATGGAAGCACTGCCAGGAAAGGTTACTCTGCAACATTAGTCTTACGACACTAAGACGGCGAAGAAAAATGGAAATAAAATAGTTTGCATAAGAATAAAACATACAATATCCTGAGCCGTCTCAGCCGTCCAATTTGGGGAGGAATTGGGCCAGTCAACTTGTTGTTGTGCAGATCCCTGCCATATTAGTACAGTTAAAAAAAAAAAAAAAATCTATCTTATTACCACAAAATCAAATGGCCACTCAAATAAATCAAAAAGTCATCTTTGTATACGTAATATCTTTTGCATATATATAGAACTTTTTCCTGCAGTACCTTAAAAACAAATGTTCTCACAATATGATGATGTTTTCAGCTACTTCTCACACTGATTATTTCATATGTTAATGAGAAATAATAGCAACCAAACACTACTTATAAGGCTCTTTAGTATTTTCAACAGATCAATGCGGTTAGTTCTGCTCATCAGGTCACCAGAAAACAGACGCATGCATGCTGCATCAATTCAGAAACAGACCCTGCGATTTTCTTCCTTCTTCCTTTTTCCTCTTTCCTTGCTAGATAGATGAGGTCAGTCAAATACCTCATTTTATTTTGATCAAGTCAAGTCTACTAAATAAGATTAATTGACATCGTATAGACTGCAAAGAGATCTAAAGCTGTATACAACTGTCATACATATAGGGGACACAGGCATGCACATCACTCATCATACATGATGGAAATGAATACAAGAATGTATGACATGGAAATATGTCACAGGTTTTCTAAACATTGTGAAATTGATATAATGGATTTAATAACTGTTCTGAACAATAATGTTACACAAACAACACAGTAATAACAAATGATATATATATATATATATATATATATATATATATATATATATATCATATCTTAGCAGATCAAGAGGATTAGAACTTACAGCCTCGTTAAATCCAACAAATTGGTTACAGCAATTGGAAAAGGACCAACAATTGAAACCGCATATACTTCCCTGCAAGAGAAAATGGCCATAATAAGGATAAAGGTCAAAGTCAATTCTTCTTCTCAATTTAAGTTTTACTAATAAAGTCACAGAAATTTTTATGAATCTTTCTTCGGAAAAAAAAAGAAAAAAAAAAGAGAAAAGAAGTAACAGATTTGAACTGTACAAAAGTGAAAAATAGTGACTGAATACAAGCTTCCACTTCTCAAAGAGGATGTGTTGAGTATATTACCATCAAAATATTAATTCAACTTTATCTAAAATGAAACTACTTAGCAATTTCTTAAACATGATATAAAATGGGAATGAATCATCTAAATTTTAAATCTTTAAAATGCACAAATTTGCAAATATCATGACCATCCGTGTTATTATGGCACATGTTCTAGCCAAGACCATAAACTTAGCAACAGAATGGAATCCAACTGGAGAAATCATTCACTTCAATGAAAAGAATCAGATCTCCATTACATGTTGAGTAGAATTGCTAGTGGTGGGCCCTACAATCTACAACATGGAGAGCTTGTCAAAGTTTTTTATATGAAACTACAGTGATAAAGAAAACTTGACATAACTGCATGGTCAAGTCATGTTATTGACTCAATGCAAGTTGAGCATTCATGCTCTAATTCAACAAGTTCATTCTACAGACTGGAGCAGAACTTGAGTCAGGGCAGGAGTGGGACAGTTAAAATTAATCTATTTCCCTTTTGAATGAATAAAGTCAGCCTAACTTGATTAACCACATAGCCTAAAGATAAAAATTACAGCATCCCCAGGCACAGTATTATTTAAGGATTAACAATCATATTATGGGCAGAATAAACAAAAGGATGAAAAAGAAAGAAAAGATAAAAGAGAACAAAAAAGGGAATAAAACTTCACATAAGAGGAATCGACGAGAATTAGTAGCACAGAGTGTCAATGGATTATACTTACAATTCCGTGACAACCCTATAATCTCCCTGAGTGGAGCATGTGACACCAGACCAAGGTGGTAGATCACCACCTCCACAAGGATCATCTCCAACCCATGCATAAACAACCCTCCATCCAAGTGATGCTTTAATCTCATTTAAGGCTTTCACTGCAATGAAAGAACATTGGTAACCTACTCCATGGGAGTCCTTCAAAGGCATCTTTTCATTTTGCCATTATTCCAGTCCAATTCAGTCATCTAATCTCACCAGATCTGTCGGAATAAAAATTATTTGAACCCAACCACTTAATGGGTCTTGCTCGGTAGATGTTTCTTATGTAAAAAGCAAGCAGCAACCATGAATCACGTGTTGGTTTGGTGCAGTTGGACTAGGGAGATTTGGAAGAGTGCTGGTTTGATGGGCCAAGTTTGGGTGATGTCGGGGTTGGTGGTAAGGGCTTGGGAGGCTTGAGGACTGCTGCGGATAGAAAGAAAGTTGTTGCATTAATCCCACTTCTTATTTTGTGGCTAGTGTGGGAAGAGAAGAATGGGAGGGATTTCTTTCTAAACACCCATTAGTGTGGTTAGAAGTAGATGGCTTCATGCCCTAAAAATATGGGCAACAAAGAACCTTTCAAAACTAAGGAGGACCTCCTAGACTTCATAGATGTAGTCACTTTTAGATAGAAATTGCAGCTAATATATACTCTTGTGTTTCTAATTAAAGAAAAAAGGTCATGCTCAGAACAGTATCTAAACTAACATGCAACTCGTACAAACTTTAACCGACAATCTGCACAAAATTTTTGCAATTTAACTAAATGATTCCTACAAAGTTGAAACCAGTACAATTTGATAGGACTGGAATAGATTAAAATCATGATAGCATGATAAGTTGTGATCAATTGCTCAACCATTTGGCGTTGGAATAATGTGTATTGTCCTTGACACAGGGGTACTCTAACTTCAGCTAAAGGGAGAGACATTCAGCTGGTTTCATTAGCTTCCTCCAGCATCATGAAACACATCATATTAAGAAAAATGAGAAGCTAACTAGACATCAAAATGCAGGTCCTTAGTAACAGCTAAACATGCAAAATTGACGGCCTTAATAAATAAGATGAGGAAAAAAAAACGGAAGAGAGAGAGAGAGAGAGAGAGAGAGAGAACGCAATAAAAGCTAAACAGCAACATTTTAGAAGTGAATAGAACAACTTCCCAAAGTTTTACTTTCTCTAATCCTCTCCTAATTTGAACTCTAGTAAGAACATTCATCTTACTATGGTCAAGAACAGAAAAATATTCAGAGATTCCACGCTTACCTTTCCTCCCATTTTTCCCACATTTTCATACAAACCAAACGGAGCATCTAAGTAAAATCCACGAAAGGAACAAACTTACCATCTCTCTTTACGGTTTTGGGGTGAGCAGAAGCGAGAATAACAAGGAGAAAGAAAATGCAAATAACTGCGTGTCTCCACTCAGAAGCCATGTTTGCCAGCCACAGAGAGAGAGAGACACAGAGAGAGAGAGAGGGTAACCTTAACGGGCCAAAGAGTAGAAAGGAAACTGGAGATCCGAGTGAGTCATCCGGATCTATCGCATTTTTTCCCGGCCCGATTTAATCATTCTCGGATCTTGGCAAATTTTATGAACCAAAAGTGAATAAACAAACGGTTCGTTTAGCAGCGCGGGTGATGTGGCGCCTGTCCATCAATCTACTTAACAGCTTCGGTTGAAAAAAGAAAAAAATAATAAAAAAAAGAGCAACAGAAAAGTCAAAAAGCTGACAAAGAAACGGTGTCACTTTATACCCAAGCCCAACCCACCAGCGAACCCATCATGTACTATCAGAGAGCTCCCCAGGGGCAAGCAACGCGCTGAGGATCATTAGGACACGGGTTTGCTCTCTCCCTTCTCCATAAAAATGGCAACACCAACCAGAACCGAGATCCTCTCGCTGTATCGGTTCCTGCTCCGCGCGGCGCGTGGGTTCTCTGACTATAACATAAGGGAGTACTCTAAGCGCCGCATCATCGACAGGTTCCGAGAAGACCGGAATCTCACCGACCCATCGGAGGTCTCTGCAGCTTTCGCGGAAGGGAAAAGGCTGCTGGAGGTAGCGAAAAGACAGGCCGTCGTATACTCTCTCTACGCCCCCAAAACCAAGAGCGTCATGGATCTCAAACCCTGTTAGAACAGTCCGGGTACTCTTGTTTCTTCTGTTTCCTGTAGGTTTCCGTGACGGTGGTAATCTATTAGTCATTAGGTTTCGTTAATTTTTTTATTTGGATATATATTTGTAAGTTTATTTGCGGGAAAGGAGAGACGGAATAGGAGATTTTGTGAAATGTTAATTAATCATAGTCTTTTGAGCCTTTGATGAAGGCATATGTTGGCGAATTCTAGAGGTGTTGAATGGATAATAGATGAGGACTTATCATGGTTTTCTTTTTCTGTTTGATGTCTCTCTCCTCTGATTGATAAGGAAATATTTTATTCACTAGACCACTTGTGATATTTGAGGGTTGCCAAGAACAAAGCAGTCCAGATCACCCACTCAAATAGTTGATCCAACTAGCCTCCTTTGCAGCATAACTCACCGTCAAGATCATGCTATATATCCTTAACAACTCAATCTGTCACCACACTGGGCATATGGATATTGAGATAGCCATATCCCAAAGGGAAATTTATTTTACCTGTGATAATGGGTTTGCTTAGTGACCTAAAGCCTTTAGTGTGCCTAGTAAATAGGTCAATTAACTTTGTCAACTATCCATGGTTTGTGAATGTGCTGGTCAAGATAGTTGCAGAACAGTGCTGTGAACTAGTCTGAAACCAAGAATTTCATATAGCTAATTTGTGATGTTCTGATGTCAATGCCGATAGAAATCATTGTTATAGTCTTACTGAACCTCTTTCTAAAAGGCATATCAGAAACCTTTTTGGTGGTGAAGATGACCCTAAATTATGTGTAAAGCCATAAAGGTGTTGGCTTATGGATGCTTGTTGAAAAGCTCAAGTCTTACATAAGTATGTGAACAACTAGGCCAAGATTTTCATTAGTTGTATCGACATATTACCCATCTCTAAAGGTCCGATATACTGCTGCTTATGTAATCAAGATGATTTCAAGATCGTCCGAATGCTTGATGAATTAAGTCAATAAGGTAGGATAAAAACTAGTTGTCTGTGGGCTGTAAAAATTGTGGTCTCTTTGAAGTCCTCACAATCGAACATGCTCTCTTCTCTTTACTTCGGTAATATTAGGTTTGTGTGGCCGCATCAAAATTTTTGCATAATCTGATTAAAATTATATTTGGTTTTGGAATACACCAAAAAAGTGGTGTCTTATTAACTGAGAAACTTCATAGTATATTCCAATAATAAGGAGTCTTCAATTTGAGCTACCTTTAGATATCTTGTTAAATAAATCTTGTGATGGCTCTGGGTTATCCATGGGTTTCCCACCAATTAAGAGACGGATGCTTCCCATGTCTTTGTCTTCCATGTCATCTACATTTTTTATTTGATATCAAACAAGGAATGTGGGACTTCTGTTATCGTGTATCATGATGACTAAAGTTTTTGCTGCCGGTTCCATCATTCAAGGTTTTTTATCAAACTTGTATCTTAATTCTTTTAGCTAATGTTCTGACATTTTTGTCTGGGATTCTTCATCGATTATGTTCATATTTGTTTTAGAAGAAGCATATACCACGCCGAAGTGACAGCACACATCACTTATAGACAGGGCTATATAGCATGTGAACCTCTAACTTACCAATTCATATTTATGACTTCTGTTGAGTGAATGATAGGGTGTGATCAAGATTCTTCATTTTATGGGGATGTTTTATTTTATGGTCTTGAATTGGTTGTTTGTTTTTACATCTTCTTACTTATTTTTGCCACCAATTGTCATTCTGCAAGGCACTTCTATGATGGAGTCCTTTGTTTGACAAGATTCATAATTGTATGTCCTGTATATTCGTGTTCGAACTTAACTGATCTGCAAAGGAAAGGATGGAAAAAACTAGGGTATAACAATTATTGGAAGAAGGATGCCATGCTTGCTTACTGTTGCAAAGCTTTGGTTAAAGATTTGATGCAAGACTTCATTCGATGGGAGCAGCTATTGAGAAAACATCCCTTGTTGTATTTGCCAACGAAAGTGAAGATAGAATTAGATGAAAAGAGTAATTCTGTTCAGGGAATGGATACTGAATGCTCTATATATGGATCTCCTCTGGGGTCAAAGTGGACTATTGCTGAAGAACCCAACCCTTGTTTTTGAGGAGACCTGCCTTGGAAGCTGTAAGGTTGCATGAATTAAAACAGGCATTTGCTAATTAACATTGAAGTGCGTATGCCCACCTAGTTTAGTGTTTTGGTTCCAATGACATTTTGTCCTAGAAGATGGCTACATAGTTTGAGAAAATATTTGGAACTGTACTTTATGAGGTAGAGTGGATGAATTCAATGATATTATACCAAAAGACTGTCTCACTCTTGCAATCATAAGACTAAAAAAAAAGAAAAAAGAAAACAAAGCAGATCTGGGAGATGTAAAAGTGGAACCTCAGCAATTGGTAGTAATGGCTCCTAAGAACCAACACATACTAACACCGTAAAGAATTGGAAATGAGAAATTTATCCAAAATACATGTAAAAGATTCTGAATACAGATCAAAAACATGCATTATGATGAAACTAGAAAAGAAAATTGAAGTAGAAGAAATGGTGAGGGAAGAATTAGCAGGACAGCCACGGCCTATACTCTACTTTCCAAGTAGACGACGAGCACGTTGATTTGCACCTTCGACGCGGATATTTAGCACATCCACGTCATCTTGGAGAAGATCCATACCTTTGTTCTGCCTGCAATATCACAAGAGTAAGTGTGGAATTAGATTTGATTATAAATGCTTAGACTTCATTTATCGAATTAACAAAGCAAACCTGTCAATTTCAGTCCCCATGTCAACAGCCATATCCTTCAGCTCACCCAATAGATTACTCAAATCAGAGAATGCATCATCTTGCTTTGCTTTCTCAAACTGTTCAGGAAAAATAAAAGATAAAAAGTGATTAAGAGACCAAAAGATGGAGGAAAAGGAAATTTGGAAACCTAAGACAATGTAATCACCACGAAGAATGGTAACTCAAAGAGAAAATAAGTGCTATGAATGAAATGTTCATCACCATGAAGAATGGTAACTCGAAGAGAAAAATAAGTGCTACGAAAGAAATGTTAAAATAAACTAAGAAATGCTGGATGTCCTAAAGGCTTCAAGCTCAGAGAGAGAGAGAGAGAGAGAGAGAGAGAGAGATGCATATAGATTTGATAGGAAAAAACCAAAAGAATGTTCAAGTTTAGAACTCACATCTGTATTATACTATTAGCAGTTTCACAGCAGGAACAATGATCCATATTCCAAGCAAAACCAAATTATGTGTTTCATATCCTATTTGGTTTTTGTGACACTGATTGTTCTATACTCAATTTAAGAAAAGCAAATATACAAACCTCAACTTTCTGGAGTGCATTCGTTGGTTCAGGCAATGGTGTTTGCGTGCTTTTGCGTTCTCTGGATCCAGAATTCAATCCCAACTTCTCCCTCTGCTCCAAGTGGTTACCCCTTCTTTTGGGTGAATCATCTACAGAACCAAGCAAATCAACCATAAACATTGAGAAAAATGAAAAACTGGAAAGATTTACACCCACAGGTTACGAGGTTAAGGTTAAGTCACCACCATTCATTCTTATTGCTGTTAATAAACATATACAACACTGATTTAGAAATTAGAACAATTGAAAGAGTCATGGAAAGTGTAATTAGAAAATAACCTCTTGTCACAACAGGGCCCGTTATTGGACGAGTCTTCTTTGGCTTCCAAGTCTTAGAGAATATGCCTCCAAGGCTTCCCAGCAGCTTCTCACCCTGAACAAGGACAAAAAATGATATCCAGATTACCAATTTCTTCCTTGCATTTCTTAAGAGAAACAAAAATAATCATTTTACTTCTTCCAGTTCAGGTTAAATATTTGATCAGATACAGGGAGTTCAGAAAACTTTGTCACCACTTCAAATAAACTACACAACCTGATGGGGTACAAACCAAAGCATTATTGAGAGGTGAAGAGGGAATGGAGGTGGTATTGCAGGTAGAACTGGATTTTGGATTTGACAAAACGAACATAGTTTAGTTATGGATAGCTCCTTGTTAATAGTTATAGCCGAAGTGTGTAGGGAAGTGACAGTAATCATCTGAATAGGTTTTCTGAGATATTTTAATCTCCCAGCCTACCCACGATGCAAAACCCAAAAAAGAAAGGGGAAAAACAAAAGCATACTGGAATGAGAAGCTAGATAAACAACAATTATGTTTGGCATTGGTCTCTAGCTGCTATACATTCAAAAAGTACTTGTTTGGCATTTGAAGAAGTTAAACAAGAACTCACAAAGGATAAGCATGGCAGGATCCATGAACTTTGAACAAAAACAAACCTAAATACTACATTTCATAAGCTAGGCACAGAGAAAAAGTGAGACAAGATCACTTCTCAGAGCACATACATTCTCAGATAGACTCTTAAACATAAGAAAGGAGAGAGAAGATCACTTCTCAGAGCATATACATCCTCAGCCAGCTTCTTAACATGAGCAATTAAAATTTTGGAACTGCTTATTTAGTATCTGTATCACATTGAAACCAATCCAGAGATAATTAAAGTGATTGAAGAACTAGCTCTGAACAGAGATTCAACTTACCATGTAACAGGGAACTTCTTATGCCATCCCAAAGCTAATGAAATTCAAAATGTTCACAACACCATAAATTTCAAGAGAATTAATAGCATTGGTGCATACCAAAAGATAAGACAACCATGTGGAAAATGTCAAATAGAATTTAACTATTTTCTTTTAGCTTATGTACCTATCATATAAATCATTATGCTAGTAGATGGTTTGACTTCCAAAAGGCATACCCGACTGAGATCATGATCAATGTTAGCAGCACTCTGGTGAGTCCTGCTAATTTGCTCGCCCTGCTGATGCAATGTGATCAAAGTTTTCGTAGCATCCTCTCTGATTTCTTCTGCAATCTTCAGGCAGCCATGCACTGCCTTTGTAGTCTCCTCGGCCTTGTATACAGCATAGTTCTCTAGTTCCTGCACCGACTGGTTCTCTAATCCTCCTGAATCACGGAAATCATTCTTATAGTTTTTTCTTGCAGCTGATGTAAGTGAATGCATGGAAGAAGAATCCACTTTATCGACTTCATCATCAAAAGGATTTGCACCAAAATTTTGTGCATTCGCCATGGGTTCAGAAGAAGTCCTCCTGGAAGGTTTAAGTGTTTGCTTATTGTCCACCTCATCATCAGAATCAAAAGGGTTGGAGCGGGAAGAAACAGGATATCCTGGGTCAACTGAGTTATGCTTAGCAACCTTTAGAGGCGATTTCTTTAAACCAAACATTCTTCAACCAATGGAAAAGTGGAACTTCTTTAGGCTGTTAAGAGACGGAACCTGAATATGATTGAATCTGGATTTTATCAATCAATGTTTTACAGTAGAAGGACAAAAGAAGATGCAGTTTTACATTAGCATTAACAGTAGGGACAAAGGAGAAAAAAAAAAGTAAAACCGATTAGGAAGTGCATCAAACAAAGATGAAGACTCAGAAGGCAGCAGAACTTTATACCACAGAACAGGTACCATTTCAAGGCTCTAAAACAGGACAGGAAGGAAACAAAAGAAAATCAAAAAGGGTATCAATAATTCCTAAAGCTAACGGTGATGTAGCCAAAGCAATAAGGGAAAGTAGATTGAAGGTGGACTAGTTTCTCCCTTTTAACAAGGTAACTGAGTCACCGGATACTCACAAAGTCAAAAGTAACCAAACGAAAAATAAAAAAAAATAAAATAAAATGAAGGGAAAAACATCATCAATTACATATGAACAAGAAAAAAACACAAACAGAATCACCATGGCCCATTCCCAGCTCCTCCAAGAGATTGCCCGTCAAATGTGGCCAAAGACAAGTGAGCAACATATCAATAGTACACTAATCATCAATTGAAATGATCAAGGTAGGACTAACAGGCTTAATTGACTTGTTTCTCCTTTAGATTACTTGATTGGAAACCCAGTTAACAGGGGGAAAAAAATAAATTCCGTCAGCCTTTTCTCGACAACCAAACAGAGGGCTCAAGGAAACTCCCTTGGAAGCCAAAAGCAAGAAGGGTTTATTCCAGAAGGTGGAGGATTGGAGGCATAAACCCATGAAGGTATCCATAGAGGGTAGCAAGCAACAGAACAAATGGAGAAACATGGTTATTGTTCTCCTAACCCGGAAGTGAAGAATAATAAATGAAGAAAAAACTGAGAAACCATGAAATGCCCATACAATCAAAAACAAGAAACAGCATCAAAACCAAAAGCAAGAAAAGCAGGCGTACCTGAGAACGTAGAGTAGAGTTTATCACAAAGCTTCAAAGAATCAGTTTTAGGAATTTACAGAGAGAAAAAGAGTTTTATAAGACTGACGGAGATAAAGAGAAAGATCAAACGCGTCAAAGACTCAAGAGTGAGCCTTCTCCCAGAGTGGAAACCGGTAAGAAACTGCCAATACGCAGATTAGTAGTAGAACAGATCAAAGCCATACCCCAATGGAGGGTTTTATTATTATTTTTTTTTAATTTGAATTTCATTTTCTCTTTCAATATTTAAATTTTTTAATTATTATTTTTCTTAATTTTTTGGTCCACATATGTGCATTTTGGGCCCAATGATTATGACATTAATCCCCATATACTTGATAGCCTTAATTTTCTAATTGACCCAATCATACTCACATTCATTTTTCTTAAAAATTTTAAATACAAACGCATTTTATGAAAATATTTCAAAACTCATCATTTAATGAAAATTTGATCCTATATTAATAGAGAATTTTTTTTTGTAATTTATCATGTTAATATGATACAAAACATATATATAATTTTAATCATTAATTTTATTAAATTATATTTTCTTAATGTCTGATTTTTATTAATAATATAAACCATGATGGATGTATCATTTTTTCAAAAAATCCTTTTTTAAAAACTAATTTCACTCTAAAAAATAGTTTACTAAGATATGATGGGATTAATTTTATGATTCTAGTCTTTGAATTTATCTAATCTAATAAAATAATTAAATTCATAATTTATGGGCAAATCTTGATGGGGACAAGAGGGGCTTTCAACAAGTCAAGGATGTGACAACAAAGAAGAAATGTCAAATGATCTAATTCTTCTCTCTTTTTTTTTTTCTTGGAGCATTAAACGTAGACAGGCATGACTTGTAAGACCAATTCAACAAATGAGTTTTGACAATTTCTTCTTCCTTTTTTAAAAGTTTCTCCTTCAAGAACAATATCAATCTCATTGACCTTGATATGTTCTTTGTGTATTATTTATAGGGCAAGTAGGCATGGTGCTCGCGGAACACCAAGGCCATTACTTTGATCAATGAATTTGCTCAACTACCCATTAGAGCTTCCTCTCTGCCCACACCAAAAACAAAAGAAAGGGAGAAGGTTTTCTGTTCTTAGGGCACCCACGATTGAAATTCAGGATTCTCAACAAAAATAGATAATAAAATCTCAAGTCAATAATTGATTTGCTATCCGGTTTCTTGTGGTACTTCAAAAGTTTTTGTTGAAGTTTTAATATTAAAATTACATAAGATATTATTATTACACATAATTTGATAACTTTGTTCTTTTATTTAAGTTTTAAAATCAACCATTCTTAACCAATAAAAAAAAGAATCTTTTCCACATAAATCGTTAAAGTGAAATTTTTTTAAATTAAAAAAGAAAAGAACAAATTTCCCACCTAAGCTATCGGTGTAAAATTTTTTCATAGCATCTTCACACTTGAATAATTTGGGTGATGGATTAGGCACATGGGTCTCCATCAACAATGAAATGGCCACTGACTAGGCACTTTCTGTTACCATCAAGCTGCAGGATTTGCCCCTAAATGCCATATTACAATCAACCCTCAGATGAAACTTCCGGGAAGATCAGTCATTGGACAGAAATGTTACTCATCCCCTGTGAAGAAACTCAAACCTCTGGCTGCCTGCTGTGCGATTTAAACGCTTACTTGCCTACATGAGCCACTGACCGCTTTCTAGAGCACTTCTTGTAGCAGAAATCGTAAGCAGCCCCAAGAGTAGGAGAAATATAATAAGAGAACTGTACCAAATTTGAACAAATGCACTGGCGATTGCCATTTAATCCAAGTATGTTCTGCTTTTTACAAGAGAACCAACAAATATCTTTCCACACAAAGCTTGGGATTTCCGAAGATGGGAACAGAATGAAAATTTTCCGTTCATCTTCAGGATGGTATACTTTATTGACAATGTTGTAAAATACAAACACCTTGCTACACTATATAAACAGGCAACTGACTAACTTAGTTGCTCTACTACACAGGAAATTAATGGTGAAAGATCAAGACACACCACACTCATAACAATGTGCACCTGCAAGTTCCATTTGAATGCACTGCAAAGGCTCAACCTTCAAGCACGGATCATTTAACTGGAAAGATCCAGTGTTAATCAGAATAGCCATGTGCGCAGCGAAGAACAGAGTAATGTAGCACATCCATCAAAGATGTATTAATTAACTGCAGTTCTACCTTCGTGAATTTGGCTGCCCCATCCAGTACAGTTCATTTTCTGGTTTAACAAAATGGCATCCGGAGGTTCTCTGACAATGTGAATGAATTGGTGAACTTAGGAGGCAAAATAGGAATATTGCCATAGAACAGAGAACGGCAGTCATATGTTAAACAATTTGCTGGAAGCAGATTGTGGCTCCCCTCGATGATGATATTGATCCTACAAACAGGATTGTAAAAGCCAGCATGAATATCAAGAGTTAAAAAGAAAAACAGCTAGAAAACAACACTGATGTGCCAAAAGTATGAACCAGAGCCTTCAAATGTGTGAACAAAAGCATCATTCATTGTTCAGAGCTTTGCATAAAACTAAAACAAATCCACAAGTCGAGGAAAAAGCGCCAATAAGAAGAATACAAACCGCTTCTAAAAGTTCCAGTAATGAAATTCCGGAGTTAATGTTGAAGCCAATTCCTATGCTTCAGAGAGATGCCGACAAGTCGAAAAGGATGTTCTCCGTTCACCTTTAATCTTGTTTTGAGAAAATGAAAAAGATTAAACCCCTTCTTGCTCTAACCAAACATCTTTTTTGGATTAAGAAAAGATTGCATGTCATAATGGTGTTACCTGTGCCTCTAACTCAGCTATTCTCTGTAATGATGCTTGTTCTACACAAGCACGGCGATTACGCTCTTCTTCAAGCAAATTTGTAATTTGGTACCTCAGCTCTGCCATTTCTTGTGCTAGGTCCTCTGCTTCTTCCTTTGCCTTCAATTTTTCCTTTCTTAGTTCGTCCTAGGCACCAGTTACATGACAATTACCAGTTAAGGGCAACCTATGAAATCACAAAAACTCAACTGCAGGAGTGTGAAGTCGTATTTGAAATTGAAACAAGAAGGTAACTATCATTCACCACTTGTAGTAATACCTTAAGCTGCTTGACAATAAGTTCATATTCATATATTTGATGTGACATACTCTTCAGCTTCTCCTCCGAGTCTATATCTGGTACCAGTGCTAATGCTAGTTTTGAAAGGATTGCATTAAAAACTTCGCTGCTACTGCTTCTGAAAAATTATTAAAATTTTCCAAAGATGAAATATAGGACCCTGCAAAACCATCTCAGCCTTTGCAGGTACTTAGAGAAAATATATGCACATAAATAAGTCAGGGCTCCTTTTATATAGGAAATAAAAAATTCAAGCAGGGCACTTCACTCAAAATGCAACTTTCGCAAGGATTCCTCAAAGTGTTCAGGGCCTGTTTCTTTGACCATTAAGGTGAAGACATAAAGATATGTAGAACCCATGTTCAACTTCCCCCCGCCCCCACCCCCGCCCCTGCCCCCCTCCCCGCGGCTCTTCTTTTCAAGGACTCAGTAACCATATGAATTAAATACATCTATAACTTGCAGCAGACAGTCTTTAAAATAATTTCCATTTCCACATAGGAGAGAGCATCCTCTTGATGCCATTTTTAGTAAAACTTTTTTCTCATTATTTAAAAGAAACAAAAAACTTAAAAACGTATATCTTCTCAAATGGTAGCCTTGTCAGTCAGTGGTGCTTTTCTAATATGGGAATTCTCGTATTTCACATCTACCCTCCTCTATTCTCTCCTTATATTGTCCTGTTTTCTAAATTATTTACTTATTATTTATTTAGGTGGTCATAATGTCAATTTCATTTTTTACATTATATCATAAAATGTCATTTTCCTCAACCATTTTGCAGTGAGATGTGCATTCAAAAAACTAAAACTTGCTTCCAAAATCTTCTCAATCAACCAATAGAATATAGCTCTTACTAAATCTTGTTATTATTAAATACATTTTTTTAATCTATAACTTGTTAAGAGGCAGCTTAGATAGACAATGAAGCACACCAATGAGAGAAAATCAAACAGAAATATTGATTCCAAGTAGAGGCAGCTATGCTCCAATAGAAAACACATTCTGTTCCATAGATTATATCATTAATACTTTACAGATCAGAAGCCAATGAGTACAGATAACTAAGAGATAGAGTCTGCAGAATACATGCCAATGACTATAATGACTAAATCACTGAATTTCCAAAGAAAAACATATAGTCAAGTGAGAATCAACTGAGTGTCAAACTTATAAAAAGGGCAAACTTTACAGTCCAGCAAGAGACCAAAGAAAAGCTTCAATTCATCACAAGAATCAAACAAGATTGATCAGGTTAATAACTAATTGACTAGATCCCAAAAACAATAAGAAATTTTAGGTTGTAAGTTACCTCATTTCTCCTGATATAGTACGCTTGCTCTCTACTTCATCCAAGTAAGACTCAGCTCTGAATGGTGTTTTATCATTGTTGTCCAGCCATATTCCAATTTTGTGACAAAATGCTTTTGTATTCATTTCGGATCTTGCAAGCTTCTCTTTCAGCTCCTTGTTCTCCCTATCTAAACATCTGATATTTTCTTGCGCATGCTGAAACTGAACTTGAAGTTTGTCAATTAGCTCACTCATCTGAGCTTTTTCTTGGATGTCGTCCTTTTGGGTTTTCTTAGCTTCAAGGCAAGTCTGTTCCAAAGCCATTATATCAAGCTTCATGCTCTCTATTTCACATTGGGACTCTAGTGATAAAGATGAGATAGACTCTTCCAGTTTCTCCACAAACAATGTTGAGTTATGCAGCTCTTTTTCTTTGCTCTCCAGTTCTTGCATCAAAAGTAACCGCTCAGAAATTGAACTCTTTAATTCATCCTTCAAGTGAGCTACCTGCTCCTGTAAGTCTTCCATGTTTGCTAACTTCAACTCAAGGCTATGTACGTGCTTACTTAAACAGTTTACCTCGGTGTTCCTTGCATGTAGCTGATCTTGCAGGTAATCTATGATAGATATTATTGTAAGTTTTAAGTCAAACAAATAGCCATTAAACCTTGGGTTGAGATCAGCAGGCAGCACTGCTATCAGTCATGACTATAAACATTTTAGTTATTTGCTGGTGGAGCAAATACATAAAACACATGCAATTGTACTTTCAGCAGTTCTTAACATTTGCCACAATACTCTATCACCACACGGGAAAAGAACTATAATTTATTAAGAGACAAACAGAACAATTTGTTTGACAAACTCCCCCAAGAAAGTTTAATCTCTTGTCCATTTATTTATTTAAATTTAAAAGGTCCGTGTAACTACCAATAGGAGCAGCTGAAATTCCAATCATTAATTCTCTAAGCAAAAGAGTAAAGGTTCCTCTGAAATAAACAAATTAGTATGAGAAGGATGAGTTTCCTGTCATTTTAGCCATGAAAGTAGTTTCTCGTAGCCTGGTATAA
The DNA here is from genome assembly GCA_021397835.1 of Moringa oleifera. Lineage (NCBI taxonomy): Eukaryota > Viridiplantae > Streptophyta > Magnoliopsida > Brassicales > Moringaceae > Moringa > Moringa oleifera. The sequence goes on along the minus strand of JAJFZO010000344.1, from coordinate 5,075,723 downwards.
TCAATAAAGGGATGGCAGCTGCAGCTAAAATACCAGTCAGTAATTAAAGGGCAAAGTCAAGGTTCTCTTGAAATAAACAAACCATGATGACAAGAGTGTCCTGACATTTTAGCCATGAAATCAGTCTATGCATGCCTGGTAAAATCAAAATAAAGATGTAACTTTGTACTAAAAAACTTTTTGGCATACAGTACATGCCAAACATATAAACACAATAATATATGATATGTAACAAACAAGTCAACATTCATCAAACACTAATTGGCTGCTTCCAAATTGCAGCAAATTCCATTAGACTGAGTCACTACACCCGACCATAAATTAAAAAATTAGAACATCAAAATTTAAAGTTTAAATGAGAGAATCATTACCTATTTCTTGAGAACAGTTCATGAGCTCTCTCTCTAAGTTCCGAATGTGTTTCTTGTCTTCTGCACGAGCTTCTGATAATGACTTTACATGTAGTTCTAGTCTCTGCACAAAAAAAAAAAAAAAAACCAAAATCAAATGGTCTGCCCAATAGATTGAATAGCATATAGCATCATTGATCTTCCAAGACTGTAAAATCACTTCAAGCAAACATTACCCTGATCAGTTCAAAGCTCTCAGACTGTGATTCTCTCAACATGTCCTTCTCTTTCCGTAGCTGCATTATGAAATAACAATGAGAATTTAAGGAAGCAAAAGCAAGAAGAATTTAAGGAAACAACCAATTGAACATCTTATAACAAAGAAAAGACAGTGCAGCCAGCAATTCCAAATAAATAATGAATCATTTCATTAAAACTGCTGCTACATAGCTCACATGAGCGCACAGAAAATACACACAAACATTTTGTATATGCACTCCATGCGTTAAGTAGTTCAAAAAGATTATCATGGAAAATCAATACGACACAGACAGATATTACAATATTAAAGAAAAGATTTAGAAAGTCAAAAGGCTTGAAAGGAAATTCGGCAACATAGGACAATATCCATGCCATCCTTTATCAACCAAAATTATCCTCATAAGTGCAGAAAAAAACAGAGGTATTTACCTCTCTGCATCTTGCCCCAATTTCTAAGAGTTCCTCCACATGAACAGAGTTCTCGCTATCGCTCTTGGAGCTACTCCTGGAGCTACTCGACATTTAGTAAGAAAACCCACGCACATCTAACAGCACTATTCACCTGTATTTACATAATGAAATAGTAACCAGTCAGATTATATAAGGTAGATACCATGGTTCAGCTTAGAAAAAGATCTACATCAGAAATATCAAAAAAATGAACATAAAATACAGAAGACAAATTTTCTGCATTCTTACGTGCAAGAAAGAGGATCAATGCCTATTAAAGCCAACACTGAAGATGGCAATGGAAAGTATTCAAATTCCCCTTTCTTACTTGGAAAAGGGAAAAAAAGATGCTCATGCAGGTTACAAAAACAAAAAAAAGAAAGGGCCATAAAACTTCATAGTGTATATCAAGGTTATGGGTTGCAAACAAACTAAATATACACTACTGACTAACTGGTATCACACTTTTCATAGAACACAGATACATAGAAAGCTGAGTACCACGACTCACCATCTATCAAAGAATAAGAAAAGTAGCGCCAAGGATGGAAGAAAAAATGTATAAAAAGGTAACACAGAGTTTAATTCATTTGATAACACAACGAAACCTATCACAGGAACAAGGAAACAGAGAGACGGAAAGGGAAAGTAACTGTTGAAACCCAAGTTTATCAGATACAGTTTGCAACTTTTGCAGGTTATTGAAAAAAAAAAAAAAAGTCCAGCAACTAACAAATAAAGGCAAGTATCCACAACAATGCAACTGAACGAAGCCAACTTACATAAAAGAAAGGAACTCCGAGCTGTTCTTCACTTTCTTCTAAAGGAACTGAATTAAGAAATAGCAAAAAAGTTCGGTACAGAGTGAATTCTTCGCACCAGCACAACTACAAAGTTATACGTATATATGTGCAGACACGTCGATCACTATGGAGACGGTGTAGAAGATTTTACCTTCGGATTACAATGGGAATGTGCTACTTGCAACTTTGATTTTGATCGAAGAGAGCTATGTAAGTTTTATGAATTTAATCGAGAAAATTTTGAATGTTGCGGACAGCTATAACCAGTTCACCTCATTTTAGGGGGAAAATGGGTCCAGGTCGGGTCGGATCGAAAACAGGCGGATATGCAGAAGAATACCGACGCTTGTTTTTTAAATTATTATTTTTTATACATTGAACCATCCAGTCAATTTCATCAGGTCCAATAGAAAATTAATTTTCTTTAAAAAGAAAAAATAAATATTAAAAATATTAATTATATTTATTTTTATATTTTAATATACAATTAAATTAATTATACATTGAGTTTTTTAGTTAAATTTAAATTTAAATTTAATATAATAATTATAAAAATTTAAAAATAATTTTGTCATTGAAATACTTAAAAATGATTTGATTAAATTTTATGCTCTTTTCTATCTTATTCAAATTATTTTTATTCATGAATTATTTTTATAAATCTTTTTAAATTTTATAATTTTAAAATATATTAGTATTCAAAATTTTTATTTTTTATAATGATAATTTGATTATTTTTTCAAATCAAAATTATTATACAAAAATTTTAATTGAAATAATTTAATTTTTAATTTTTTTATAATATTTAAATTAATTTAATTTAAAACACCATATGTATAATTACTACTTTGAATTGTAAAATAAAAATAAATATAATTAAAAAAATTTATATTTATCCCAAAAAAATATGACCTTATTCATTATTTAAACAGTAGAATGGACAGACTAAAAAAAGTTTTGCATTCAAGTTGCTGGAAAATATATTTTTAGGAATATAAGATCCCTTGTTATTTTTAAAAATTATATTTAAAATTTAAAATAATTATCATTTTAAATTTTTTAAAAAATTATTTTTTTAATTTTTAAAAGATATTTTTGACATTTTAAAATTTTTTATGATGATAATTTAAATATTTTTTTCATCTATATTAAATCAAAATTTGTAGTATAAAAATTTGAATTTAAATATCTTTAATTTTAAAATTTTTTGATAATATTTAATTTGATTACATATTTTTTTAAAATTTAAAATAATATTTTTCTAAAAATTTATTTATAATCATGGCTCAAAATTTATCATACCAAAATATATGTGATAAATAAATCACTTTAGATGAGTTTTTATTTTAAAAAAAAATAAACAGAAAATGGATCAACTTGATGCATATAAGTTAATCTGGGGAGACGCTGATTGATTCCAAACTTTTTCAAATGTGTTGCTTTCATAATTATAGTGTCATAATTCCATTTATCCATCCATAAATCAATTATATCAATATAGCTATCTGGGTTTTTCCTGAATTGAATATTGGCAAATAAAACTGGAATTTTCTTGTATAGAAATTGACTAATACTTGTCTTGATGTTCACAAGATGGCTTTTGTCCTTTGAAAATCTTTATTTTCAATGGAGAAAGCATAAAGAATGGTAGGTTGGGGGTAGAGGGAGACTCCATAATGCATATATCCATATACCCTAATGCAATTAATATCATCCTTTTTCTCCAACTTTCATTTACAGTCAAATTTACTGAAACTTACTTGAATGGATAGACTGCGACCATGGACATCTCAAATGAATATCTTTGGCCTTTCCTTCTTTCTCCTTCAGCTATCTATCTTTATGCACCAATGACCATCAGCGGAGCTGGAATGGCAGCATTATCTTCTCCCTGTTTTTTCACTATGGCAGCTTTATCTTCTGCCACCCAGATGAGAATTCAAGACAGTCTGGCGTGTGCACTGTTGCACACGACATTGCATTACCTTCTGTTTCTTTGTCTCCAAATCCTCTTGTGGAGCCAGTGACAAGGTTTCCCTCTTGCCCTTGTTAGGGTTTCCCATTGGTTCAATAATTGCTTGTGTCATAGATGCTGCAGTGGCTGAGGCATGGAGAAGCAGCATTGCCATTCTTAGACTCTTCGATCTTCTCAAGGTTCTCGTGATGTTTTCCTCAGCCAGTTTTTGGTATAGACACGGCTACTGTTGCAGTTAATTTAGCAAACTTCACACCGTGCGCATTGAACAAACTTGTTTTTCTTCAGCCATTGTCTCCGAGTGCCGACATGAGCTCTGACTGGAGCAACACATGGCCCTATGCCACTGAAAGCTACTGAGCCAGCCTACATCATGAACAGGATAAAAGTCATTCCTCTCTGTAATAACATGAGAAGACATACAGAAGTAGTAATCATTACCAAAAGAATCCACTAGAAATTTAGAAAGATGGCACAGAAAAAACAAGATAGATTTTCATATCTGCCAATTCAAATCACCCCCAAAAGAGAAGACTAAAATTGGTAAAGCAGGAGACAATTATTCAGGAAAGAGTGCAGAAGACAAACATTTTGGCAAAAGGCCAGAAAGTCGCACCATTTAATTCATCCTTGCGGCATGCTTTTTCGCAGCAAGGTGTTTACTGAAAACTTCCTAGCTATTGCAAGCAACACTGTATATTGAGCATACCCTGACAACCTCACTTACTACACCACCACTTAAAAGCTTCTGCCACTTCAGATCCAAGTCCTGACCACCCACACCATTAGCCCTGGACATTCTTTGTTCACCTATACCACCCATACGCAAGCTTATGTTATTGGGTGTACTGAAAGTTTTTGGTAATGTAGCCGCAGTGAGACTATTTTTACTTTGCAAATGTATCTGGTGATTCTTTGCTAATACATATTTCTCCAAAACATCTGGGCTATTACATTCAATGTTGCAAACCTCACACCAGATAGGCTGGACAATATATTTTTTGCTCTGTTGGATCATTTGGCAAAGGCTGATTTGTCCAATAGTAATGATGCCTGAAAAACACAAACTACAGGATAAGTAACAACTACTCAATACGATGTATTATAAACAGCAAATGCTATGCAAGATGATCCACAAAATATATAGATGGTTGTAAAACCAAAAACAGAACAGATAGAAGAAAAGGAGATAGACGGGTGGAACATTTTCAACCACAAACAAATACACAAGTGAAGGCATATCACATCATATATGCACATGCACCAAGTACCTGTATGTTGAAAATGCATTTGCAATGATAAAATACAAAAACAATATTCAGCACACTTTTACCTGAAAGCTCAAGTCTATACGCAGCCAGAATGAAAATCTTGGCTGGAGGCCCCATTCTTGCTCCTGACAAGGAGAAAAACATTTAGTGAGAAATGTTTTGAAGAAACATAGATATAAATAGAAAGAACCTTACTGGTCCTTTAACCCCGAAGCATGAGTCACTCACATAAATAATAACTAGAATACTAATAAGCTTCAGCAGTCAGATACATCTGTTTTATATTTGGAGCCAAAACTTCATAAAAGCTCCTTGGGAATGTCATATCAAACAGAGAAGAGCAACAGCTATAATATTAAGTTCCCTTTCTAGGCTTTAAATGAAGATGACAACATGTAGACAACACGCACATTCATGGGGTCCCTAAGTACAAGTTGGAATTTAGTACAGAACAAGAACATGACTGCTTGACTTCAAATTCTTCTAACATATTGACACACAACTGTTTCTTCAATTATTTAACACAAAAGAAAACTTCAGAGACAAATATAATGTATGCTATGAATAAATAAACTAAAATAAGCAGATTAACACATTGAGCTATAGTTCACAGACATTGAAGTCAATGAACCAACAAATCGAAATTAAAACAACAAGAAACTCTTGGTAGGTTTCCTTTCAAATCGAACAAACGCACTGTTCACTTCAAACAAACCAACGGGAAAAAAAAATCACAAACTCGCATGAAGATGATAGATGACACCAAAACCACAAAATGTCATAAATATGAAAAAGAAGAAAACAAAAGCTAAAAAGGCTTACTGAATCATATCTAATCGCGTCAGGCTGCCTAACGACCCAACTCCGAGAACCCACATTTGGGTCCCCATGATGTTGGGTCTGGACCTCAAATGCAACATGAGGCAACGCGTAAGGATACTGACTAGCATACGTCTCAATTGCGGGTGGACGTAGGGCAAACTCAGCCGAGGCAATAATTTGCTCGAGGAAGCACTATGTGAGACTAGAGTTAGCGATAGGATGTATCTGGTGACAGTAATATGTAGACGAGGCTCGTTGCCGCTGCTCTGCAGTTGATGGAACATTTTTAAGTTTGTTGATATGAAGAAAGTCAGGGTTCAACCGTTAGAGTTTAATGCGTTCCCTTGCAGGGAAGAAATACAGCGAGATTGATATTAATCAAACAAGGAAAGAGACAGAGAGAGGTAATTTGAAGCAGAAAGAAAAGACAGGATCCTATTGAGAGAGATGGCGTGATCGGGACTGGGACTTGGGTGGTTTTTGGGCTTGGGCTTCGAATTGAGTTTATAGATGAAGCTATTATTATTATTAAAAAGATTTTTAAAAAAATTACGAATTAAAATTTTTTACTATTCAAACTTGATTGAATTTTTAAAAAAAATTATCATCCATGATAATTTAATAAAATAAATAAGTAAAATTTTTTATTATATTTAATATATTAATATATAAAATTATGAAAATATTTTTTATTTTTTATAAAAAGTTTAACACAAATAAAAAAAGTTGATGATATTAATTTAAATCTCATTTATTATAAGTCAATTATGTACGGACACATAGATGGATACTCAACATTTTCCTAAAAGATCCATGAAAAAATACACTCATATAAGCTTTCATGTCAAATTAATTGGGGTTAGGCCTAATTAAAACCAAAGCTTAGTTAGCAAGAGATTAATGAGGGTAAAATTAGGCATTTGGTTCCCGTGACAACTTGTGTCATGTTAGATCTAAGCAAGCTTATCTAATCTTTGCTAAACAATACTAATTAAACATTGGGCATAATTAATTACCTATCTATAACGAAATTAATTTCATACCATCACGATGAACTATTTCATGTAAAATTAGGTATTCGGCCCGTGACAATTTGTCGCATATTAGATCCGAACTAAGCTTCTCATTAATTAGTGTACTTTAGTATGGTGACCATGACCATTTAGGTCACGGATGTACACATGCTTTGAACTAATTCATCTTAATCAACTTTCCAATTGAAATTGAAGATAAGATCTACCCAATTTGTGTAACCTAACTTTAATCACATTTTACTTAATATTTTAACTTTCTATTTGGTTTACATTATACACATTTTTTACAGCAAAATTCTTATGTAGAATCATTAAAGATTTGACTTCAAATCTTGGAACCATTTAAATGACTTAACTTTAACACATTTTTGTTAGGAATCATGAAGTATCTAATCACTTCAAGAATTTTATTCCAAATTTGTTCAAGAGAATTTTTTATTTTTTTATCAATATAAAAAAAAACCATCCATCATGTTTAAATTGTTAAATTTTATAAATAATATCAAATATTTTAATTATTATTAATCCTTAAAATCGTTTAACATAATTTTTTATTTAGATGATAATTATTATTATGACGAGATAAAATCACATAGATTATAATTAAAACTGATAATACATTGTGAGGTCTCGATAATTTTAAATATAGATCATCGATTATATCTTATCATATATATTTAATATTCATAATAATTTTTTCATAAAAATTATTCTAGATAAGTTAATTCAATTGGATTAAAGTTTTGATTATGAAATACAAAGGTTTCCAATTTGAATGGACAATTGAAAAGAGTGGTCCAATCACTGAAAAATTATAATCAAAATTCTATCTTACCAAGTTTAAATTTTTGCATTAAAGATATAAATATTAACACTAAGGTGGTGTAGTGAGTCCGAGAACGAAAGGAGAAGCTAAGATTGGTTGTCATGTTTTCATGGTGGGTGACTAAACAACCACCTTCAGCTCACATGCTATCCTTGTGTACATTATAAAATTTCCTGTTATCTGCTCATGACTTCACAAGCCAGTCCAAAATTTCAACACCTCACTCGATTTCTCTGTGGTGCCAAGAAAAAATAATGACAGAAGAACAGATTGCTTCTCTCATACCAAAAAGTACAGATGAGTAAAGAAACATGAAGTTCTGAAATTTCTAGTGGTAACAGGTTGATGAGCTTGAGTTCTGCATAAATGGAGGTTTTTTTCTGATGACCCCAGAAAGCAAAATGAGATCAGATAGGGAATTAAGCAAATGGGTATTGAATAAAGTTTTGAAATTTCTACTCGTCACAGATTAATCAGCTTGAATTCTAGCATCAATGGAGGCTTTTTCGGGTGACCCAGAAAGCAAAATGAGATCAGATGGGAAAATAACCAAATGGATATTGAAGGAAAGGCCACTACCTAGGTGAATTGTTGAATCTGTAAAGAAAGAATGAAAAAATATGCAGAAAACTTTGGCTATACACTCTTGAAACACTTTAATGGAAACAATGGCAAGGACTACAAAGAAACTCAGTTTCGGATCAAACCCACAATCCCTTCTTGCTTGTGGCTGCTACCGACCCACCATGGCTTGAAGCCCACACGAGTGTTTGTGTCTTCTTCAACTGGAGCAGGGAGGTTCAGATCAAGGAGGTCTCTGATTTCAAGTATCGGTTTCTCAGTCACCATAGCTTGACTGGTTTTACTCTCAGAAGTAGTACTTCCAGCTACTAAATGAGACCTCTTATGCCCTCCTAAGGCCTGTCCTGATGGGAAGATCTTCAGGCAAATTGGGCACTCGTGAGCTTTGGTCTTCTTCATCTGAGGCTTGTCGTCCAATTGATCAGTGTGGACTTCATTGTTGCTGGATTTGATGAGCTTACTGTCAGCTGTTAGATCAGGAGAGAGTTCAGTTTCTATGCTGTTTTCGCTGCTTTCAACTCTGGAAGCAAAGCAGCCTTTGATCTTCTTATGGCTAGCTCTGTGACCTCCCAGAGCTTGGTAAGAGTTGAAGATCTTGTTGCAAGTAGTGCACTCAAATTTACTTCTCTTCTGAGAATCCTTGCAGAATTCAGAACCTGAAACACTGTTAGGATCACGAAGACTCTTCTTGCTTGAATTGAACTTACTGGAACAGGACGGAGCTTGATCAAATCCATTATCCTTGGTCAAGTTCTTCCACAATTCAGCCCCGAATTTGTCAAACCCAAGTTGATTTTCAAGTGGAGGCTTGCTTCTGTTATCATTCATGAATAACCCATCAGAGGAAACTTGATTTTTATCAAGTTTAGACTCAGTTCTTGAGATCCTAGAAGCAGAATCCACTGTACTGGACTCCAATTTCTCCTTCAGCTTCTTGGACTTCTGGGTATCATCACCATTACTTTTGACCTCAAACTTAGCTCCCAGCAGCACAGAATTGTTATCAGAAGATTCAGCGATGGAATTCAAGCCTCCCCTGTTGGTCACATCTCTCGAGAGCATCATCAAGCACATGGCAAGCTCTTCTTGCTCTTGCTCCGTCTCTGACACAGAAGAGGAGCCATTGTTGGGTAAAGAGAAAGAGCAAGAATTTGCAGTGCCTATGAATCTCGTTCTCCTCTTCGATCTCCTTCTCCGATTCGGTTGAGCAGTTTCGTTGTCAGATTGGCTGTCCATGACTGGCTTCTGGTTAGCAGAAGCCCAAGAATCCTGCTCCTCCAAGCTCGGGTTAGATACTCTTTCTTTCTCTGAATGACACTTCATGTGACCAAACAATGCTTTCCAAGACAGGAAGCCTTTGCCGCACTCTTTGCATAGCTTGTCGTGAAGCGAAGTGTCTTCACTGGACACTGCAAGTCTCCAGGTCTTCTTGGGATTCTCTCTGAGGACATAAACAGACTGAGCCCCAGCTTCCGAGCACGTCACCGAGCTGGTGTTGTTGTTATTGTTGTCGTTGCCGCCATTGCTGACGAACGAGAGCTTCCTCTTGGCGACTGCATCTTCTGTTTCTGGCGAATTGTTGTTGGTCAGATGAGACCTCATGTGACCACCCAAAGACCTTCCACAAGGGAAGCTCTTGCTGCAGAACTTGCAGGCATGCTTGAATTCTTGATCTTCTTTCATTTGAAGAGAGAAGAATCACACAAAAGCAGATCAAAGAAAAGAAATAAACGAAAAAACAACTTAACTCCTAAATCTTGATCAAAGAACCCGAAACATTGCTGCAATTCTTGATCTCTGAAAAGAAAAACCAGAAGCAGAAGCCAAGTGGTAATGAAACAGAGGACACCCAGATCAGAAAACGGAGGAACAAGCTGAAACTCGAGAAGAAAACTGAATCAAGTCATGGTTTTTCTTCGGTTTCAAGGTGAAAAGACAAGAACCCATGTTGAGATTTCAGAGAATTCTTGGAGCAAGAACAAGATCTGATTGCACCAGAGAACAGAGAGGTCTCTAGTAAGTCTGCACTCAGCTAAGCTCAGCTAAGCTTTTTCTTTTTCTTTTTTTTCTCTCTCTCAATACAGCTTCATGGGTAGTTGAAATTTGATGGGCTAAAAATGTATATAAAAGAAAGAAAGAAAGAAAAATCAAAATTTGAAGAGGCACCTTTGTTGCTAATGATGGCGATGAACAAAGCCAAGGAAGAAAAACTAAAGGGAAGAGAGAGAAAGAAACTCTCTTTCTCAAGTTTTTAGTATTAATTTTTAATTTTTATTTTTATTGGTTGCTTTTTGAGCTTTCTCTCTCCGCAAACTTTATATTTGGAGGAGAAATCCATGCATGGAAGCAAAGATAAAAAGAAGCAAAGGGGAGAGAGAGAGAGAGAGAGAGAGAGAGAGAGAGAGGGAGAGGGAGGAGCACGTGTAGTGAACCGAGGATGAAAGATCGGACGGCTGTGATTTGTCCAGTTGAGTATCCCTATGGCTGTGGAAGGCCTACTTGTAAACTAACTGCCCCCAACTATTCCTTCCTTTGTCTTGCTATTGAGGAATACTCTTTCCCTCTCGCTCTCTCTCTCTCTCTCTCTCACCCACACACACACACACAACTCTCCCGCTGTTATTCTTTTATACTTCTCTTTCTTTTCTCTTTAATTGTTTCAAATTTTTATCTATAGTTAATTAAGTCACTATAATCTAGCTATGCAAGGAGTTAATTATATATTATTTAATTTTGATTTTTTACATATTTGAAGTTATGAAATATTTAAAATATTTTTAAAATTGACAATATTTGCATTTTTTAATCGACAAAAAATGAATTATAGTATGATGATCAAACGAAAAAAAATGAAAAATTGATTCTTGGCATATTTATTGAGGATAAAAATTTCTTATTTAAGTATATGCTAAGCCTTTTGGTAAAAGTTTAGGGTACTTTATTATTTAATAATAATATAAAAAATATATAAGCAAAAATTATTTAAAATCTAAAAATTTGAATATTAATAAAATTTGGTATATAAAAGTGATAAATTAAATTATGATGTATTAATTTAAATTAAATTATATTTTCATAAGTAATTTAAAATTTTAGTAAAGATCTTATACTATAAATTTTGATTTAAATTTTTTTATATATGTAAAGATATATTGAAGTTATAATTAAAAAAAATTTTAAAATTTTGAAGATATTAAAAATATTTTTTTTGAAAAATTATACTCTCAAAATTTTGAATTACTCGTAAAAAAATAGCTCAAAGAGTCAAAAATATTCAAAATTAAGGAATGAGTTCTAAATGAATAATAAAATTTTGTTGAGCCACTTTATAGGCATTTCATTAATGAAAATATATTTAATTTCTTATAATCATTTAAGTTTAAAATAGCTTTTAAATATTAAGATTTGATTTAATTAACACACAAACTATAGGTTAGGATTTTAAATAACTTTTATCTAAAATATAAATATAAATAAAAAATTTTAATCATCAATTAATATTATTAATTAAGTTACTACATATCATAATTTTTTTAAAAAATACTTTAATCAATTAAAAATAACAAAAAAATTTACCCAATTACAGGTATATATTAGCGAAATTTTTTTATCAAAATAATTTTTTTAAAATTAAGTAATATAATTATTATCAAATAAAAAATTTCATATAATCCTAATAAAAATTTGAAATTTTGGTTTTTTCTTATTTTTAAATTTTTATTAGAGAAAATTTGAATTTTTATTTTTAAATTCTTAAAATTTAAATAATTCATAAGAAAATTCAATGATTGAAAATTATTTAAATTTGAGAGATGAATTCAAAATATAAACTAAAATTTATTCGAATCACTTCAAAAATATTTTAATAATAAAAATATTCATAATTTTTATAATTATTTAAGTTAAGATCTCATTAAAATTTAATTTATTATTTTTTAAGTGTTAAGATTGGATTTGAAAGTGTATTTCGGAATTTTAAATAACATTTTTATAAAAGAAAAAAATATACTGTAAATGTAGGGTTGAGGGCAAAAGAGTAATTTGGGGGAGATACACTAGCAGTTGTGGTGAGGTATGTTCGGGTGGGGTTTAGTTAAGTGAGGGAGAGAGAGAAGTGTTTCCAATGAGTGGGAAAGCTGCAAAATTGAAGCTGCTTTTGTACTGTTGCAGCTATTAAGCAAAAAGATTGAAGCTTCTCTTTACTGAATTTGGGGCCCACTTGGCTTGTTCCTTAGTGTACCTATTGGTTTTTTTGTCTTTTTGGCATGTTAGCCTTCTGTTATGTCTTTGTTGTCACCCAAGAAATTACCAAGAAACCATACAACCTTTATACATATTTCTCTTTTCACTAACATCTTATGGCAACCAATAATCGCCCGAAAACAACCAAATTAGTCGGCTCCGTGATTATCCACGTGCCCTGTCAAATTACGGTTTTGTACTAAATACCCTGACATAGTTTATTTTTTAAAAAAATTTTTATAAAAAATCAAACATGATATCATTTGCCTATAAAAATTTAAAAGTAAATGTTATTTAAAATTTCTAATTATATTCATATGTCAAATCAAAATTTGATATTTAAACAATAATAAATTAATTTATTAAATTTAGTTAAATTAAATTTTATTAAAAATTATAAATATTTAAATTAAAGATTTTGAATAATAAATTTTGATTTAAAATTTTTTACTTGTTAAAAAATTCAAATACAATTATAAAAAATTTAAATTTTTTAGTATTATATATATATTTGGGATATATATAATCAAAAAATTTAAAAAATTTCATTAAAAGATAAATCATGATTTAAAATTCATTCAAATTTAAGAAATGAATTTAAAATAAAGTATAGAATTTATTTAAATAAATTTTTAAACATTTCAACGATGAAAACATTCTCAATTTTTTATAATTATTTCAAATTAAAATTTTAATTTTAAAAAATTAATAAATCAAAATTTTTCTGCAAATATTTTTAAAATCATGATCTTTTTTTTTTTTTAAAAAAAAGATAAACTTCAAGATTTTTTATGTACTTAACTTGTAATTACTTAATTTTATAAAAATAATAAAAATTTTACGTGTTTAAATATTTTTTATTTTAATTAAAAAGTCAAATTATAAAATAGGTAGAATAATTAATTTAATTAATGTCTTTCATCGACTTAGATGTGCAACAGTGTGCCTCAGGACTCTTCACTACATTTCCCTGTTATTATTTGGAATCATAAGTCATTATATATAATTAAGGTATCACATACTCTTCCTCATAAAGAAATCACATGTACAAGTTGGGAGTCGGGTTAATCATTACTAAATCGAAAACATCTTCTTAGCTTAGTTTAAACTAGGGATCATCAACACTATGACACAACTCACATTAAATTATATTAATTAGTACAACCTGTCTAATCTTTCAAAACCTTATGTTATAATTTAATTAAATACAAAAGGATGATTTATCGAAATTAGCTCATCATCTTTGTCTCGAGATTGACCGGCATGACGGACCGATGAATGCCAATGCCGGCCTTCGATCGTGGTAGAAATAATTTTTTTTTTTTTTTGCACTAAGCTAACCCTAACCCTAAGGTGAATGTCGTATTATTAGTAACCACTAAATCACAACTTATTTAGGGATTAAATTTCTCCTTTTGTGCCCGCTTTGCCGGCACTTTAGTACAATATCTAGCTGTTGATGGCTTTAATCTTCTTTGTTGTTTATGTGTTGGCTACTTAAGAAGCGGTGTCGAAAACAAAGTGATCATAAAAAAAAAATAATTAATTAAATTGTGAAGATCATGTGCATGCACATTAAGTGTATAATGTGTAACCCGTCGTGCTATGTTTAATTATTCCTCAACAGCTTCGAATATTATATATAATCCCTTTTAGATTAGATTCTAGCTATATTACTTTAATTTATTTTTTAAAAATTAAGAAATATTGTTATGCAACCATTTATAAAATAATTTATTACTATTTTTTTATTTTTATTATTTTTAAAATTAAGATAATAAATTATAGTAAATTATTTTATTTTTTAAAAAAGATTTACATAGTTAAAATTAATAAAAAATCAAGATCTTTATGAATTCAGACTATAAATCTTACATTATTAAAAAAACAAACTAATATAAAAAATTTTAAATTTTTTATTTTTTTGAATATATTTTTAAATGATCATGTCCTTCTACTGATTTAAAGAGACTATTATACTTGATAATTTAATAAAATAAATGGTTAAATTTATTTTTTTATTTATTTAATTTTTGTACTAATATTATTTATAACTTCTTACCAAAAAACTCAACATATCATATCAATAAAAAATATTGAACTTCAAAAAATAAGTTGAAAGCCATAAAAACTTCAAAATAAATAATATTTATGATTTGATGTGAATTAAGAAAATATGATATCTGTACTTATCATAATAAAAAATGGTACGTTAACAATTTTTAAAATTATGACAATTATTTATAAATCGTTCAATTTTTACACATTTTTTTTTTTAATATGACAAGAAGAGGGAAGGGGGAAGGGTGAAGAAGAAGGAATATAGTAGATAGTGGTTGGTACTAGTAGCAGTACTCACAGAAACTTGACTTGAGAGTAAAGAGTGTGTAGGCAGTGATGCTAAGATTGAAAAGCAAAAGACCTTGCAAGTAAAGCTTTTGGGATCATATGAGCCATATATGCCTTGCCTTGGTAATATTAGTAGTAGGGGCAACACTAACATCTCACCACCACACATAACAAGATGCCTTCCACTTACTCTCTTTATATATGCTTTCCTCAACCATCCACTCCTCTCTTTTTTCCAATTAACATTCTATTTTTTAACTTATTTTTAAAAATATATTCATTTTTTATTATCTAATAGACCCATGTTTTTTATTATACATTATGTATATATGTATGCATTCTTCTTTTTAAATCTCCAAGCTATCTTTGTTGATGCACCACCCACCTTGTCGCTTTGTAAAAGTCTCTTTTCGCCCCAATATGTCATCTCTTATTTGAGCTTATTAGTGTAGCTTTCGTATATTGCGTGTATAACTTTGATCCATAGAAATTGATCAAATTAGGGTTATTGTAGTTTGACAATGTGATGAAATTTTTAGGGTTAGGCTCCTTTGATGGTAATAATTTAGTTGGTGAAAAATGTTTCAATGTTTTAGTGGCAAATTGATCAATTTTATACAAAAAATAAATGATATCAGTAACTTATTTTGGATGTTTATGACGTTAGATGTTAAATTTTGTCTAATGATAATATAGTTTTGATTTTAAATTACGAATCAATACTTTTCATTTTAATTTAAAAAATAATTTTTATAATTTTAAAATCATATTTACAAATGCATATAAAATTAAAATTTTTATACCTATCAAATAAAAGAATTAATGATAGTAATCTATTTGAAAATATCAGCATGATGTTAAATTTTGTTCGATGATGATACAACTTCAAATTTAAATTGCAAATTAATGTAGTTTAATTTATATAAAAAAAATTCTTCCTGATTTCAAATCATATTTATAAATATATTGAAAGCCAAAATTTAATGTAAATTAATAAATTAATTTTTAAATAAAATAAGATTTAAAATAAATATTATATTATTATATCTTGTATATCATAAAATAAAATAAATTTTAAAAATTTTATTTATGAACTGAAATAAAATAAATTCAATTTAAAATTAATTTGATATATGTCTCTATAATTCTACCGAACACAAATAAATCTTAGAATCTACCAACTTGAAAAAAATTTGCGGTTGTGATACCCACTTAATTTAAAATTGTCTTTAAACATGATCACCACTCAAATTTTATTTATATTATATATACAAGAGAGTCAACAATACCCAAACTACTAGTGAGACCATAATCTACTCCTTAATTTCTTTATACGTATTGAAGAAAGCAAGATTTATTTCAACAACAAGAACTTGACAAATAAATTACTAAAAGATGTTAGTTGAAGATGTAAATCAAAGATTAGCGATCATGCCGACTTTTCTTCGTTTCATCAACCGAAAGCTTGATATTGTTTAATTAATCCAAGGGTTAGTCGACATAAGCTTGCAATTGATTAGAATTTTAAAATGATTAGAAAATTACGTTGCATTGATTATAAGCATATCAAGCTTTAATCAAGTGGTAGTTAATAGACTTGGAAGTTGGAGGCTCTGAGTACTCTTAAGTGCTTTAGTAGCAACTCAACTTGCTACTTATCTTCACCGCCACACTAAAAGTTGCGTATGTTTGATTTGAATTTTATTAAATATTTTATATTTATTTTAAAAATTAAATTATACAAAATTTAATTTTATTATAATATGTAAACATATAAATTTATTAATAAAAAATAAATTAACTTAAAATCAATGTAAATTTATGAATTTAATTTAAATTAAATTAAAATACAAATTAATTTCAAACTTGATTCAAGAAATTTTAATGCATACTCACTCAAAATCGACCTGACTTAAACTTATATATATTGACACTATGATCGAAAATAGTTAATTTCATCAGTTTTGTTAAGTTTTTAAACTAAATCTAACTCATAAATTGTAATAATGTGTATATATAATGAGATTATATACATAATTGATGGTTATGGCAACTAAGCAAGAAGGGTGAAGTATGCCCTCATCATAGAAGGGCATGTGTGCCTCCATAAGGGTAATAATGTTGCATGTGTTAGTGGACAAAGGCCTCCTCACTCACCAGCAATGCTTAGGGGTACTCAAATGAGTTTTAACCAAAAGCCTTAAGGCATTGAAAAACATATAAAATTGGTATTGTAGGTCCCCATTTGCTTACCCATATGGTAGTATTTTTGTTTAACTAAGCAATAGCTTCTTTACCTTTCATAATGATATTATTATTATTATTATTATTATTATTATAATTTCTTATCCAAAGCCATGCCAATGTGGGTGTTGCAGAGTTCATAGAGTGACAAATTAGCTTCACTTTCCACTTAATAACCCTTAATTTGTCACCAAACAACCTCACTTGGATCCTACTAAACACCTACAACTTAGTTCTTTTTCAACTTTTTTTTCCAATTTAGTTACCAACTTTTAAAACTATTTTAAAATTATTTATAATTTTATTAATTATAAATAATATACTTACTTATGATTTAAGTTTATGAATTAAATAAAAATTATTTGAATCAAAAATTAATTTTAAAATATATATTAACATTTTGGATCGACAAAACAAACTAACAAACTAAATAAAAAATCATATTACTAAATAAAAGTTACTTTAACTTAAAAGGTTAAAAGAGATAAAAAAAAAATCTAACTAGAAAGCAATCCGTTTGTTGACTATTATGAAGAGATAAAATGATCAACAAGATTGCAAACGTTGATGATACAATCAAGATATCTAAGTACAGCAGTGCGTCAAAGACAATCAAATTTATCGAGTAACAGCTTTTTATATCGAAATAACATGATAGTAATCATCTTTATGCTTACGATAATTTAAATTAAAAAAATAAAAATAGATGCAAGTAATTCTTAAAAATCACGAGCAAATAAAGTAATTAACATTATTTTTTAAATATTTTTACTTTATCTCACCTTAAGTTGATTTAAAAGACGTTTTGATTATCCAACAATACCTCTTTTTAACTTTTTATTTTTATAAATTTTTACTTTTTTAACTAAAATCTTTAAAAATTTTATCAATTTAAACTTTCGATCAGGTTTATAAAATATTTATATACATTAAGAGTTTATTATATATTGACAAAGTTCTTTTTGAAAAATATTAATTCAAGCAAAATTTTTATTTGTGTGATTATTCTTTAGATTATATGAGTGTAATATCTCTATCGATGCCAATGAATCAATCAATAAATTCTTTTAAATTTTTTTATGCCATTTTACCCAAAAGTATGCTTAAATGGGTGTTCTTTTTCTTTTCTCTCCAATTATATCTATTTGCATGGATTTACAAAGTCAACCTTGAATTAGCGTAAGTATCTCACGAGGGCAACTGGTCAAGTTAGTGTAATTGACGTCAATTGGCTGCATTTCTCATCACTAGAATATACTAACTTCAAAGATGCCCACTGTCTTGTTGGGACCTAACATATTTAATTGGTGGCACTAAACGCTGCTTTGGGCTTTTGAATTACTGATAGAATCTTAGTTTAGAAAGAAGGGTAATAACATTTCCTACTATTAATTTGAAAATCTTGGGACGTCAATCCGCTTTCGAAAATGATAAGCAAAATACAAGAAAATTTGGTATTTTAGCTAATCAAGGGAGTTTTGACTAATTCACTTCTGCATATGTTGTTTCAGATTTCCCGAAATACTCTGAAAAATAGCAAATTAGCTATTTATCAAATAAGGGATAAAATTAGCTTCAAAATTACGTATAGGGTTGACTTAACCAATAAAAGATTAACATATATTTTGAAAAATCTTTTTTCTTTATAAAGCTCGAGTTTGTTCTGCATATTTATTGTGAAATATCTTGAAAAATCATCTCAATAACATTCTTTGTATTGACAAAAAAATAACTTTCAAGAACTTCAATTAATTTTGCTGGTTGATTTATTACTAAAAGAAATTTGTGCAGCCTTTCAGCAACCTATTTTTTTTTTCAAAGGTAGACAGTCAGCTAAACAGCCACCCATTAAAGAGCATATTCTTGTAATAAAATTTCACAGGTTACCTATATTAGTGCTTTAGGGAACTTCTATGAAGTTTTTTAATTATTATAAATACATCTATATTCAAGAAGTGCAATTTTTTTTTAAAAAAAAAACAATGAAGTTGTACTACACAACTGAAAAAGGGAATTTTAGGGAAATTTTGCTTGCATCTACTAATACTAATTAAATTTAATTTACATACAATTTTGAATTACTAATGCTCATTGACATTAACTCCTCTACATAGAATTTTGAAGTACCCATGCTCGGTGACATAACTCCTGTTTAATAAGCAAAACTTGAAATGAAGACTACTTGGTCAGCGGAGGACAAGATATTAATAACATATATAATTGCTATAAATTTGATCGAAGAGGAAGAGGAGGCTTGGTTGAAATATGAGAAAAGACTTGGTATTCATCTGGGTGCACTAATTAATGTCAAGTTGCTAGAAAGTTTCCTTCCTAGTTATAAAAATGATAGAGCAAAGCATCTTCCTATTCCTATTCATGACAAAGCATGAGAGTGAGATGTTTGGTTCCATATGAAAATGATACGAAGTAAAGAATTTGGCCTCCTAAAAAGACATATTCCATGATGCAATACTCTTAATGCTTCAGCCGATCAAAAGGGTCTGATTCCACATCACTCAATTTCTAATGTTCACTTTGTGATATTGCTCCGCAGGCTTCCAAGCATAAATCAAGAGTGGAGAGATGTCTAAAATGATTCCAGGATTTAAGATTCAGCCGAAGAATCATGAAGGGAAGCCTCTTCTGCTAACCTATGTGGCAATAATGCTGACAAATTGCAGCATGGACAATGAAACAGTACAAGAAGAGCACAAATCCACAGGAATAATCAACTCCTGATTCCCTAACTCAACAAATGAAATGAAAGATTAGTTTCACAAGATTTGGATTCAAAATGATAAGTCACACAAATACTAACTATCCTGACAATTGAAAGAATCTTCTGCTGACTCCAACGGAAAGAGAGAAAAGTAGAAATACATTTAACGCAGCTTTGAGAATGGAATTAAATAGATGTAGTATTGGACGAGAATACATCAGCATCTAAACAAATGAATACTAATCAGGTATACAACTAAACTGTGAAAACAGGGGTTCCCTCATATATGCATATGTACAGAGGAGAGTTTTACTCTTCTTCCCTTCAATCAGAAGAGTGAGCTTTCATACTCTTTACAAGAGGAAAAGCTACCTGATGATTAATGTTAGATATAAATATTAAAGATCTGATACTTGGCTCAAAGCTCTGACCATCTCTTGTAATTTCATGGTTCGTCTCCAAATACCTCTTCAATCATGCTGTGAGTGGATAAGAAGTCCACTTTATTCTTATGGCAAGTTATGTAGCCGGCATCCCAAGACTTAGCATCAGAAGGCCCCAAATGGTGTTGGTGGCCACCACCACTCCCATTTGGCTCATTAAAGCAATCCCACCAGCTTTGACCATTATCAGTCCCCAGCTGGGTCCCTTCGGATGGAGCCCCTCCATCAGAAGATGTGAATGAGTCATTTCGAGCTACATGGTCTCCTCTTTCACCCATCAGAATTTTATCCTGAAGATGAGGTAGCACCTTTCCAGAATATGTTTCTGAAATATTTCTGATGCCCCTACCAGAACTGAAATATCTGTTTCCCTCATTGGGGCAAGCTTCATCTGTGACATCAACACGCAGATCATTTTCCATATTCTGATGATAACCTAGACCATCCTCAAATCTACATGACTCAATAACAGGATCTTCATCTTCATCTGACATTCCAGCTTCACAGTCAGCAGAATCATCAGTCTCATGCCACTCATCATCATCGCTATTGACGTTCATTATGTCACATCGGTTCTGTTCAGTTCGTCGTCGAAGCATAAAGACATTAAAGTAATAACTCACAATCTCCTTCTTGGTTTGGGAAGGGAAGACAACTGCAAGAGTGTCCCAAAAGTTCTTACCCATTGATACTGGGTTAGAGAAGACAATCTTGTGGAATAATTTTTCCTCCTCTTCACTCCATTGCTCAGCCACAAACTCACCCATTTCGTAAAAGCCAAGTTCCATAAATCTTTCCTTCCCAATAGATTTTTTAAGTTCCTTTCTTGCTTCCATGATGTGCTGTCTGACACATCTGACAGAACCCTCATCCTCACAGCTGCAATCACTTCTACCTTTTCCAACTTCATCAAAATCATAAGCAGACAGTCCCAAATCAGGCAATGGAATGACACAAGTTCCCATCAGTACTTTCTCGTGTTCCTCCATGTCAACATGTTCTGTGCCTAAAACTGCCTCAGAAGAACTTAAATGATTAGAACAATTCTTGGTTTCATGTGATCCCCATGCTGGCACATCAACTTGATGATTTTCTCCAACAGGAATAGATTTTCGTGGAGGACACTCCAAAAGTAAACAATAGATATCCTCACAATGAGCTAATGTCCTTATCGGATGTTCAGGATTAAAATATTCTGAGAACAAAGATATATGAAAGGGTGGCTGCAGTCCGGTATCATCTTCCTTGGTACTGCTAGTGGACCAAGAAGTGATGGAAATGCCCTCAGGATGGTTGGTCTCGTTATCCTTAGTGCTTTGTGGATGTTGAATAACAATGCCACTGGCATGCTTTTCATTGTCTAGAATGTCAACAGATTCATCCTCACCTTTACAAGTACATGAGATCAAAGTCAGGACTAACTGAAGATTCTAAAAAATGAGAAATTTCACAATCACCTTAACAAAGAGAACGAGGTACCAATTCAAAACAATAAATGTTGAGGACACATGGGAAATTGGTCCAGACCAATTTTAAAAACTGAAGCCTGTAAAGGCAGACGAAAATGGTGCCTAGAGACATATTCTAAACAAAAACAATCAACAGCCACAAAAAAGAAAAGACAAACACATGCAAATTAAGTTCAAGAGTATTAGAAGTGCACAACAAAAATGGAGAAACAATAATCGGCAGGCTAGAAAACCATTGCAATTTGCAAGGATATCAGAACTATCTCGATTATCTGGTGATAAAAAAATGATTCCTTCAGGGAAGTTAAAGGATAAAGATAACAGACACGTAGAACTAATTAGAAGGTAGATTAAACAGCTCCGACTACAAAGTCACAGATAATTAAAAAATATAATAGTTTAGTTAGTTATAGCATGTGTAAAACAAACATGCATAAGATCCCTCCTTAAGAATTCCACATACATCAGAACAGATGAAGTAACCCCTCTCACCTAAAGAGTGAGGTATTAAGGAAGTATTTTGAGGAAAAATAGTTTCTGCAAATGAAACTAGCTGATTTGGCTTATCCACTTGTCTGGGGTGCTTGGAAGAAACATCAGATGCTTTCTCATCATCAAAATGTCGCTTATGTACCATGCTTAACTGCAAGACAGAAAAACTGGAATATTAGTTTGACTTTCACATGTTCTTAAAATCAACAACAAGGAGACACGAAGCATAACCAAAATACTCCCAGATATGAGCACCACTTAGACCAGAATAAGAATGAGTATCCATGCTTACTTATATGAAGACAAAAGCCCCATGTAAACTATGTGTTCTTAGCAGCCAAGTGAAAAGTTGGCTAAGAATGGCACTTCCAATTCGAAGTCAAACGTCTTTACTCAAATATTTGGGGAATGTGGAAAGAGCCTCACTTGACTCTATAAGTCAACTAATCCAAATTGTTGGTTTCTTTCCAGTTTCTTTTGTCTTAATTCCTATATATGAGAGTTCAGCATATTTAGGCCTTACATAATTAAATGGATAATCACATTCAATATCCACTCACCAGATGACAATGGCATATAAATCTTTGAAAGTATCTCTTAGCATTAGCTTTAAAGTAACAGTAAAATTGCAGTAGAGACAAATCAACATCCCATATATAACATTTAACCAACAAAATTTCTAACCTTCATACATAAAACACTTACTGTAAAAATAAAGAAGTTTAAAATGGCAAACTACAACTAGTAAATACTATCATATGATGAAAAAGTTATTCAAACGATGTTCCCAATACCAAAAAATATCACATGCTAAAACGAAAAATTTCTATGAGACTTTCGTTCATTTGGAATAATACCTAAATGTGCTTCCTCTGTTAAATAACCAATTATGTATCCAAACAATATGATAATTTTGAACAGTAAACTATACTCAAAGCATTTAGATGATGTTACAGTCCAATCATGAAGAAACAACTTAAGTGCATTGAGACCCCTTTTGGCTTTGGATAAAACTTTAGATTAAAATAAAATTGTTAAGGACTGATTGCATTCTCATCTGGTTTTTTGTTTATATGCTTTCAGATAGCAAAACCAGAAACAAACCAAAAAGAGAAAACAAATCACAAGCATATACTTGACATGCCATGTACCCTTCTGGAAAAATAAAATAAAATTAAGGAAGCAAGTTTTCAATTCTGTAAAATGATGATTATAACTATTTAATCAATTAATTTTATTTGTTATTGAAAATGCAGGTGGTGCCAGTGGGCACTCCTTTAAGCAGAGCAATATTTCCACTAGGAGGACAATTTGGTAATATTTCACTTAGGCCCACAGTTTCACATAATTTCATCAATCCTTAACCTTATCTGTGTACTACATGTATCAAAAACAGTGGGTGCCCATATCCATATCCAAACTAAAGTAACAGTGAGATACAATGTTTAAGTTGGCAAATTACAGATAAGTAGCCAATGATTGAAGAAATTAAGAGGGATAAACACAAAGGGCAGCTTTGTACCTCAATAATAGTCTTCCTTCAAATGATCAGCAGATGGATTAATTGTCAAATGGACAAGTAATAATGGGAGAAAAACAAATTACTTGGAGGGCTTGAACTCTTTCGCAATTTATTGAACCAAATAAACAAATCCCCAATGTTGGGCAAACAAGAGCCGTACAGCTTCAAACTTGGAACGAAATGCACAAAATTACACTTGACCCGCAAGCAAATTGAACAATGTCTGAAAATCAAGCAGATCAATACATGAATAATCCCGCGAAGAATCGAACGCTAGGAGCACGACAGATCACGAAGAATCGACACGACTACCAAAATCAAAACAAATTTAAAAAGAGAACGAAAACCACGATCGCAAAATTGCTTAATTTACAGACGTGTATAACAGATCTAAGATCGAAACTACAGACAAAAACGTCGTCAAACCCTAACCCTAGAAATGAATTCAACAAAAGACCCGAGCAAAAACTAGGATCGATCGATAGAGAAGACCGAGGAGAATCCAAATCCGAGTTTGCCCCTAGAGTCTGGCCAAAAAATCCAGATCGAATAGAGCGAGAAAAGATCAAGATCGAAAAGAGGGTGTCAATGACGAAAGTGGGCAAAAATCTAGGGTTACTTTTTTTTCTTTTTTTCTTTTTTTTCGGAAATCGAGTACTCGGAGAAACTAAGAATCTAAAAACGGCACATATTTAGAAATAATTACAGGGAGTGCCCTTTCGTTTATGGGAATTGTAAGACGTACATGTGAATGCTCTATAAGGGGGTATATAAAGAGTGCCCAATCCAATTTGAGTTACCAAGTGGATGGTGCCACGTGGCCGCTGATGGTGGAAGTGGCCAGCTAAGAATTTAGCTTTGACTTCTCTGGACCCCAGCCTGTCATATCGCATTCTATTAATTCAGACAATTGGATCTTTCCGAGAGAGATTTTTGTCTTGTAAAAGTTGATGCCTAACACTAACAGTATTTCAAATTTGCAACCTAAAATTAGAGGGAAGTTTCATTGTTTCAGTAAGTATTTTAGACCCACAAAATTGGCTGTTCCTTATTCTTGTGAACTAACTAAGAAGTCTATACAGCCCAGAAACTAGATCACAAGCCCAACATTCACATTGTTATCATAGCAACTCTAATGTAAAACCCTAGCCTTATAAACCTGCCTGAGAAGATGGGTTTATGCAGGTTGTGAATGTCAAAGTAGAATGCAAGCTTCTCTCATTGGAAGCACTAACCAAGGAAGGAATGACAGTCCAAGTGCAAGGGCAATATACAAGCCTCTGCTTGACAGGCAGATGAGATAACAATCACCGATCGAGCTATCATTTACAATGATATACAACTTGAGTTGCGAACACACTTCCATTCACAATAGGTAGGATACTCTTAAATAGAGGTAATATGTATCCCATGCTGTAACGAGAGAAAGTCAAAATTTACAGCCATCAAAGGTACAAAACAGCTTCCTCGCATTGGAATAGCATCACTGATAAACACCTGCCATCCAATATGTTCAACATAAGTCACAATAAATTTGATCATGGGTAAAATCTAACATAAATAGGCATAGAGAAAGAAAATTGGAGACTGTAAAATTTGTTTCATCAGACACATCTTTTTGCAGCCAATAAACTCTCTTATAGATATATGCAGTATTTGAAGGACCCATATATGAGCATATCATTTATAAAGGACCAGATTGCATCCTCAATCCTTAAATGCCGCAAACTAGTGTCAATATCAGGGCAAACAATACATCAAGAAAAATTGCAACTCAATTACTCTATAAGATTTGAGTGCTAAATCTTGCATTGATGCAGCAAATTTGTTTTTCTGGGTTGCTTTTAACAAAAGCTTTTTATTATCTCAAAATGATTTAGTTCACAGGACCTAAGAAGGGCGGTATAGAGCAACTTCAACAACATGAAAAAGCTTTTATTATTAACCAAAAAGCCAGGATGAGAGGACCAGTTGCAAGCACTCAACATGAAAAAGGAAAAAAGAACATGTCAAAAAAACTTCATAAGTGACTTTACTTGAGGCACTATCACAAGTTCATTGAGTTTTGCTATTGAACTTACTCTTATGTGTACCATTGATGTAATACTATCGTATATCAACACCCTCATCAAGGCCTTTCGAACTGATCATCACATTAGAATCAATTTGTTTGTCAAACTTCTTCTTCCTCCTTGCCTCAAAATCATTGAATCCTTCCATCTAAAATTTGTGCACAGGTCAGCCATAATGAAGCAACCATAATTTTGATGATTTGGCTAATTTCCAAAAACATATCAGGAACTGCATTTCAGAGATATGACTTACCTGCTGAAATTGATCCATTGATATGGGATTATTATGGAGGGAAATATTCTGCAGAGCTTTGCAGTCTTTCAATAGGTTGGCAGGTATCTATGAAACCATGTGAAGATATAGTATCAATACATACCTATCCAGCATAGAGAACTTCAAAACAAATTGAATGAATAACTCCAATTAAAATTATTTATGCTGAGGAACATATCAAACTGTGAAGATGATCTAGGTACTATTTGTAATTGACCAATTGTGTGAATTGTTGTTTTACAAAAAAGCCATTTTTATGCTACCAGATCATGAATTAAAAATTGATGATCAATCTATCGAATGAAATCCAAAATCTTAAATGATCACTGATGTGCTATTCTACTAAAATTTGTATATCAATGTAACACCTAACTGGTAGATTGCAGATTCAGGTCTAGACCAGATCCAATGTGGACAATCAAAATGAATTAGTTAGCCACATATGTTATCTATCTTTCCTATTAAATGTTTTGATTCAGGTCTCAATCACCTTATCATTGTTATGCTAATTGTTGTTGGTTCCCATTTCAGTGATATCTTTGCACTTAGAAGGCAGCCTTCATAACAGAGGAGAAAACCTCCAGAATAATCGGAAGTAGATCAGTCCACAAAAAACTGATCACATTCGCAAAAGACTTCTTTCCATTTATACTACCTAAGCCAATCTAGTAATCTACTTCAAGTCTTTTCATTCCCGCTTGCCGTTTCCTTATCAGTGCAGCTGGTATTTATAACCTGTTGATGTTGGTCATTATTGATGACATCAGATAAGCATCAGTCTCGAGTCCCTAAAGGCCTTTTATGGGAATCTGTAGTGTCTGACGAGATGGTACTATCGGAGATACCAGGTTTCTTTTTACAAAAGACATACAGGTAAACTATACTTTAGTAACATCTGACTTAAAGCAGTAACATAGGAAAGTGTTTGGACATAAATGCAGCTCGATTCCAGTTCGATTAACAAGAGAATGATAGCTAATTAAATCTTCTAATAAACCACATAGACAGACACATATGTATAAATCAAATCTACCATCATTTATGTAATCAAAGCAGATAACATTTGGACTTGGTAGTTACCTGGCTCATGTGATTATTGTCAAGGCAAAGTGATTTTAAGTGGATGAGATTACAAACTGACACAGGAAGATCTTCAACAAGATTATCTGCAAAGTTACCAGAACCATGAAATTAGCTAACAGTAGAAATAAGAATGTAAAACTTTCTGCAATGTGACCAAAAACATAAATAACATTCAGGAATAGAGAATAATACGAAAGAAAAAGTACACAATACAGACTATCTCAACAACTCTTACAGCTTTGTTTAACCAAAATGACACTCTAAATTTACAGGAACCAGACAAATGTTCCCAAACAAAGTCTGTCTTCAAGCATGTTACCAGACTACACTGCTATATACCCAAAAGGATTAGTCAAGCCTACACTGAACAACAAAACAAGAATGCCTTCAAATAAATGGGACACTTCAGTTACATCTAGGAAGATGCTCAAAATTAATTGGGACGCCACAGAATCAGCAAATAAACAAACGTATCTGGTGCAGAATGCTACAAGTTTTTGCAGGATTAATTTGGAATATATAAAAATCATCACAAAACATATAAGAAGTTAAACCTTACATATCTTTCTAATTTGCAAATCCATGTATAATGTCTGGTTCTTTAAAAACAAAGCGTAACAATTGGAAAGTAAAATCTAGGCATTAATTAGACAGAACATCAACATGTAATTGAACATACCATTTGCTTGTAGTTCTTCTAAAGAGAAGCAGCTCCCAATTGATTCTGGAAGAGACTTTAACTTGTTATTTGACACATTTAAAAGCAATAACTGCATGTCAAACAATCAAGATTATCGTTTAGAGTTTAACAACATAAGATAAAGGTATCATATCCCACATCAAAGATATGAAAAGTGAAATAACAAAACTCGAGAAAGCATTTTCAGTCAATTCCCAATCACATTCAACAAACATGCATAATAACAGCAGTAATTCTGACATTTTAAAGCATGAAAAAGTGCAGCCCTCCCGTCGGCCCATAAGGCTAAGCCAACATAAAGTAGTAACTAGATTTTTAAGGAAGAATTGTCGCTCTATGAATTTTACAGTATTAACTATGATAACCCAATTACAATTCTACCATATAGTGATTTGGATATGACTCGATTCTTCAGCAATTTTTGCATAAAATGGCCACTCTCAGGACTTGACTGAGGACCTCCTACACTTGAGGCCCAAAACTTTTACCATTGCACCAAATAATACCGCCATAATTCCAGTCAATGGTACAAGAGTGAAATAACACAATGAAAAAAGATGTTCGAAAGTACACATCAGCCTTTGATTTGCATATCAGAGCTCTCATTTAGATGCAAAGTGAAGTTTAATTTCAGCTGTCTCATTTTCATATTGGTTAAATCTAACAAAATCATGAAGAACATACATCACTTGCTTTCTCAAGGCCAGGAGGAAAATAACAGAGAAGTTTTCCCTCTAAGGTAGATTGTATTTGAGGGTGATATCTTTGCCATCATACGCTAAGTTAAGTCAGGTTGTGTTGAACGAATGATTTTATAGCAAATTTCCAAGCTCCTTATTAATGTTCAAAACCTCATGATACATGGAAACAATGCACTAAATCAGTAAGTATAGCAGTTATATCTGAATCACTGTTCAACAAATGGAGTTACTTACATTACGCAAGCTGCCAATAGTCTCAGGCAAGCTTGTAAGCATATTTCCTGAGATAGATAACTGTTCAAGCCTCACCAGCTGGCCCACTAAACGAAGAACATCAAGATCCAGTCAAAAACAAGTGACACAATCTAGACCAATTGTGCAAGAAAATATGACTCCATGAAATCCTTAGATGGAAAATTCTGCAAACCATAGAGGCAATGAAACTGCACTGATCATCACAATTCTTCCTTAAGTCATAGGTTAGAAAACATTACATTCATCAGGCAGAGAAGTAATTCGGTTCCCATCAAGATTCATAACTTTGAGAGACTGAAGCTTCCCCAGATTCATCGGTAACCGCTCGATAAGATTATCAGATAAGATCTGAAAAACAAGGAACCATGCGATATTAAGGTGTTGCGAACCAATTTGAAATAGGAGGTTGAGGATCAGAACATTAGGTAGTCAACAGCATACATCAACCACCATGACCAATATGTCAGAAAGAATTAAAAGATAAGCCTTTTCTCATGGTCACAGCTCCAGGACACATCCCAAAAAGTAGTGTATCAAACCAGTAAAGAAGTTCTCTATCAACAAAGAAGGTTCAGAAATGATTATGACTCCTTTTCTTTCTCTAGTCTAGTTCTTTTCTTTTCCTTTTTTTTTTTTTTTCTATTTATGTAGTTAAAGAGTTACACAAAAAAAAAAAGCACACTTGATTAGATTGAGATCAACAGTAAACTCATTGGCAAACATAATGCTGCTGATGAGCAGCTATAAACAGACACGATCGTGCAGCACTTACAAGTCGCTGCATGTTCATTAATTTGCTGATCTCCATAGGAATATCAACTGCAGAGAACAAACATGAACTTCGGATAAAAAATAGATGTGACCGGAAAATTGACCGTCATTGAAATAAAAAAGACTAAAAAGGAAAGTTCAATTTGCATGCTCAGAAAGAAGAGGGGAAGAATTACCTAATTTATTGCGCGTTAAATCAAGAGTGCGCACAGATCTCTCCAGCTCAAAAACTTCATCAGGAAATGTCTGTTAAAAAAAAGAGCATAATATACTAGAATTACATACATAAATAAGGTAGATATACATAAGATAGGCAGATGAGAGATGGAAAGCAAGAGAGAGAAAGATTGCCTTCAATTTGACGTCACGTAAAGCAACAATGCCAGTAGATCGCCACCGAGAAACCCTACTGGCCTTGGAGTCTGCGCTTTGGCTCTGACAACACCCCATTCTTGCTCTTTTTCTTGTTCCTTCCCTCCTGGACTGCGCTGATCACAAAGAAAACAGATAATCGCAGATTGAGTTTTACAATAACTAAAAGGAAAATCTCATCGGACACTTAGACGTTTGATGAAACGGGGCATGGAGGTTGCAGACAGAGAGAGGAAGGCTTAGGGGAGGGTCAAGGACGCAGGTTTTGAACAGTCGTCATCTCCTCGTTTTCTGATGACCCCAAAAACCGCGTTGGCTTTTTTGGATTTTTGGTGCATTATTATAGAGACCTGTAGCTAGGTGCTCCTTTATTCGGTTTCTCTTTGGCTTCTGCTCGTCAGCTTGTTAAATTTTTCCTTTTTAATCCCCTCCTTTTCAAAACATTTTTCACTTATAAATTAAAAAAACATTTTAAAGCAAAATAAATATAAACATAAATATTAAAAACCTAAATTTAAAATGGTTTTTAATTTTAATTATGAATTTCACTCAATTCAATGTTTTTTTTAAAATATTAATTTAATTTAATTTTAATTTTAAATAATTGTAAACTATTAATGATATTTTTATAATTAAAATATTTCAACAATGATTCAAATAAATTTTATATTTTATTTTAAATTAATAACTTAAATTTAGAAAATTTTAAATTAATAATTTATTTTTATAATTTTTAAATTTTTATAATATAAAACCTTTTTAAAATATTTTTTAGTATTTAAAAAGTCTAATTTTTTTTTATAATAACAGTTGGAATGTTTGCATATCTTTAAAATTTAAAAAAAAAAATTGAACAAAACAAAGGCAAATGATGTGTTGCAAGCACAATTTCTCTTCTCAAAAATCAAAATTCTTTGACATCATGTAAAAGAGAACACAAAAAAAAAAAAGTTGAAACAAGCCTTATCTTAGTTGCGAAATGACTTAAAAAAAGAGGATAAAGACTTAACAGAAAGTACTTCCTCCTTCAAAATGAACCTTGATGGAGGACATAAGACATAAGACCTATTTGAATTTTGATAAAAGGAGCTCAAAAGACAAACATGAACAAAAGTAAACTAGCTCAAAAAGACAAACAATAATGATAACTCAAGCTAATTAACTCAAAAGAAAAGATTCCTGCAATAATGAAGAAATTGACAAAAACAATAGGACTAGCCCAAAAGATAAAGCAGACAATAAAAGAAAAGTAAATGATGATTTAAAACTAAATACTCAAGATCAAGCCTACACAAAATAAGTGAATGAAAAAGCAAAAGTAAAAGATTCTTAAAATCATTTATTTCCTTATTTACTTGCTTCGCCAACTATAAATAGCATTAGAAAGAAAAGGAGGGTAGAGTTCTCTATCCCCTTTCTAAAGTATTCTCTTGAAAAATCTTTATCTGAGTAAATATTCCTCTTTTATAAGTTTGAGAATGAATATTGGCAATCATTTTGTGAGTATCCAATATCAATACAACTCTATTTTCTTTCAATAGTTGTTACCATATTTACTTTATAAGTTTAAAGTTATTTTATTATTATAATTGTATTCAGTTCTTTTATAATTTTTGTATTTAAATCCTTTATGTTATAATCTTTTATATTTTAATACCTGAGAATCCAATTTGATATCAGAGCATAATATCAATCCTACTTGGTTTATAATATTAGTTATTTCTTCATAAAAAATACAATCGTAAGGGTTTATATCTCCTCATACATCTTTGAGTTTTTGCCTAACTTTCTGTACAAATAATTTTGATAATCATGTTACAAATCTTTCTTTCTATGGTGTATGATTGTTATCTGTTCTAGTATATAATTTAGTTAAAAACATATCCTTGTATTACATAAAATGTGATAATTTTGGGCATGTAAGATTTAGTAATACTTTTGATATTGTATCTTGGAATGTAGTTGGATCTCTTATAAAATGTTTGGTTATTAACAGTATTAATGTTTCTACTACGTTTTTCACATGCCTTTCTTTTATTCCCTCTTCTTAGCTTGAATCGAGTTGGACTATCTCCCTTTTGATTATAGCTAATACTTTCATTCTATTAACTTGTATTAAATAATTATCTCATCATCTTTTTAATTATCCTGTGAATCTTGAAATTAATACTTTTGTAATCATTTGATCTATATTTTTAGACCCAAATTTATAGGCAATTGTTGTCATAGTCATTTCTTATAGCACGTTAAGGATTTGTGTTCTATTAACTCATCTATATTCCATTTTATATATTACATCTGCATCGTATCTAAGTTGGGTATGTATTAATCCACCCTCCATTCTTATATTTGATAATGATGGTCTGAGCTAATATATCCTAATTTTTGATCTAGGATTGTTACGTATCTTATTTACCATGGATTCTTTTATAATTCTTAATTCTTCAAATTATTTTTCTAAGTTTTTTATTTTTCTTACTTCTTTTTCTATTTCTAATTCAAATTCAATATACCCCATTGTATTTATTTGTCATTTTTCAAAATTTTTGCTTATTGTTAATGAACTTAGTTTTCTTTCTATTTCCTCTAGAAGGCATCATCATGTTTCCTAAGTGTTGGAAAACTACTCCTTAAAGATATCATACAACTTAAATATTGATTTTGTAAGATAAATCATGCTTAATGTTCTTATTCTTGAACCTTTATAAGTGTTTTCGGGTGCTTATCCTTATGATTTTTTTTAATCTATTTAATTGCCTAGCTATTGTATATAAAATTTGCTTGGTATAGTTGTTTTGTTGGTATACTGAGACTACATCCCTATAGATTATTGATCCATTTTGGCTCATTTGATTATTTGGTTGCTTAAAAGCATAAGCTATTATATTGATACCATGGTATTGTAGTTCTACTTATTCCAATGGAGGATGCACTACTACTATCTCTGTATTCCTAGTAACATGCCACTTATGAGTTACTTCTTCTAATGCATCAAGTTGTTTTTTGAATGGATAACTAATATTATTTTTTTATGCATATTTTCAAATCAGATGAAAAACTTAATATTGTTTTATTATATTTATTTTATTATAATAAATATTCTTAATTATATATTTATCATATTTGGAGAAACTACTCATAAATTATTTCCCTTTTTGTTTATTCTCTTTTGAGTTAAAATCTTTTTTTTTAATAATTTTTTGTCTATGCTAAAGTTTTCTATGATTATATTTAATTGAGACTCATAATCTTTCATTTTTGAGTAAGTAGGTGATATAAGAGAAATATTATTGACATATGTTATTAAGATAATATGATCTCAATTTACTCTTGTATTTGATGGATGATGGATTGATCTTTCTTCTAATGGGTCTAGGTTTAATGCAATCTTTTTAGATCTAATGTTGGATGTAAATGATCTTACAAGCATGATTTCTTATATCCTAATTTTTAGTTCTCTAACAAATGAGAAAGTTAAAAGTACATTTCCATTTGGATGCTCTACTATTCGAGAAACCTTAGCTGTCTTGATTTCTTTTAGAGGGTTTATGTTTATCACTATTCAATTATTTGAGAATGTTAATTCTGACCACTTTATCAATTTTAGTACTATTGTGTCTGTATGTTGGGTATTGGCTTCTAGTATTAAAGTTTCTCCTGGTTTAGAGGATTTCTTAGCTCTAAGATTTAGTATTACTATATATGAGAGTTATTCTTTTTATTTTGTTTTTGATTTATAAATTTTTTATTTGAATATTAAGAGTAAGGACATTTAAAATACAAGAGCTTTGAAGATCTACTGAAAAAGTTTAGATAATAATTAAAATACACAGGACTATTAACTAAATTAGACTGTAACGTTACTAGTAATGAATTTAAAAATTTTATGTCTTACGTTTCTCGGACATAAAAATATTGGAATATCCAATCCTAGTCTGTATAACGATTTTATGGCTATCTAAACTAATCCTACATGTAAATACCTACAGTTCAATATGTATTAAGTTATTGTATTTCTATTGAACAACTGAGGTTTTTTAGTTCTCATTATTAATTGATATAGTTTGGTCTACTATTTTTATTGATTAATCCTGTTTAAGTTCAAACAATCCTATTTGATAAATAGTATTAATATGTTGTTTTTATATTAATCAATTTTGTAAATCCTGCTCTATACGTACAATATTAATGTTTTGACTATTGATTAAATATTGAGTTTTTTTTTTGTGTCTTTAAATCATATTTTTGATTGCTACATGAGGGTAGCTCCGTTGATTTAGGCTTGGCTGATCCTAAAACTTTCCTAACTAAGTTTGACATGCTGAAACTATAACATTTTACTTTTCTTAACCCTTCACGCTAATGGGATCACCTTACTGGGACCACTTCTCTCTCGGACTAGCTAATAGAGTATCACAGGCTGATCAAGGTTAGTTTTCAGGACTAAGTTTAGTAATAGTATTATGTCTTCTTAATATCTTACTTGATTTAGAATTGGCCTAGCACTACCTTGGTTTTGATACCAAATTGAGACTTTTTAAAAATATTTTTAGTATTTAAAAAATTTACTTATTTTTGTAATGATAGTTTGGTAGTTTTTTTTTTTTTTTTTTTGCATATCTTCAAATTTTAAAATTAAAATTTATTGGATAAAATTTTTAATTTAAATTTATTTAATTTTTAATTTTTTGATAAAATTTAATTTAAATTAAATTAAAAATTTACATGTAAATTTAAAGGATTCAAATTAAAAAATAAAATAATTTAATTTTTTATATTTATCTTAAAATAAAAATATAAAAATCACTTTTTAAGTTAAAAATTATATTAGTCATGTATCTGACTTTAAGAGATAGTTATAAATTTGATTATTTTATATATAAAATATTAAAAATTTTATGAAGTTAAAAATTGATAAATAATTTGAAAAAAAATTAGATATACAAACAAGGACCATTTTGTACTTGTGCACAAAACACATTTAAATTTTTGCACAGGACTTCACAAAAAAAAAAAAAAAATCAAAGACAACTCTATTCAACAAAATGAATTATAAAATTATGGTACATTAAAATGAAATTTTAAAAATTATTTATTTATTTAGGTAAAAATAAAATTAAAGCTTCATTCCAAATTTATTAATAAATAAAAAGCATATAGAATTTTAATATGAACTGTATTTTACTTATCAAATCTTCATAAAAAATGATAAATCAAATATTAATTTATTAATTTTATTTAAATTAAATTTTTTCTCAAATAGTTGTAAAAAATTAAAGATGTTTTTGTTTTGCAATGCTATAAAAACAAATCAAATGAAATTTTCAAATCATTTTAAATTTATTTTTCAAATTTAAATAATTTAAGTAAATATCTTTTATGAATTTCCAAAAATTTGATAATATAAAATTTTAATATATATATTTAATACTTAAAATTTTTTAAAACTTTATGTGATGATAGTTTGAATATTTTTTATATATGTAAAAAATTTTAAATCAAAATTTATTATATAAATTTTTATTTTTTAAATAAAATTTAATTAATTTAAATTAATAGATCTATATTTAATTTGTTATTTAAAAAAAGGTTTGGTTAATAACATAAGATAAGTATCAAAATTTTATGGGACTTTTATTTTTTATTAATTATAATAATATATGTTTTTAAAATTTATACATAATTATATATATAATTTATACTTAAAATTAAAAATTATTTTATCACTTATTTTTAATGTCTAACCCTAGTTTTTTAGAAGGAAAATTACTTTAAAATTTTAAATTAATGAAAATTAATTTTTTATTTTTAATAATCTAATTAAATAGAACAGATACTTAGTAACATGTGTAGTAATTAATTTTAATTAGATAAATTTAAAACATAACTTATTTCCATTTTACTTTATACTTACCAATAATAGATTGCAAATTACATTATACATGAATGTTATAAAATAATAAAATATAAATAAATATATATTATGTAAATCTAAATTCTTAAATGTGCAATCTAATATAAAATGTCATATATTAACACTTTTTAAAATTATTTTATTAATTCAATTGTTAAAAGAATCTTGTGAAATTTGAAATTAATATGAAAATAATATAATCTACAAACTTAAATAGTGTTGATTATATTTAAAAATTAAAATATTTAAATTCATCACAACATATAATAATATATTAATAATAGTACAGATAAAATATGTAAATAAATGATTCACATAAATAATTAATTATTTTATAGTTACGTTACAATTTCTCTTTATTTTAACTTGAGGAGTAATAATTAAGAGAATTATTAAATAAAAATATAATTTAAATTTAAAATATATATCTTTAACTTTTATTTAAAATTTTAAAATATTTTTAACAAAAATATTGAACAATAAACAATAATTAAATTAAATTTGATTAAAAAATTAAAAATTAAAAATATTTAAATAAAAATTTTATATTATAAATTTTGATTTTAACTTTTTTATAAATATAAATATTTAAATTATTAAAAAAATTTTAAAAGTATAAATATTAAAATAATTTTAAAAATTTGTATTGTTAAAAATTTTAAAAATTTATAATAAATAATTTATTTGTAAAAAAGTATTTTAAATTGAAAATTTATTCAAAATAAAGAAAATTCTTAGCTATTTATTAAATATTTTAATAAATAATATATTTATTTTATAATAATTTAAATTAAAATTAATTTAAATATTAAATATTAAATAAAAATTGTGTAAATAATCTTTAAAGTTTAAAATAACAATTAAAAAAATGTTTTCTTAAAGTAAAAAATAATGTTTTTAAAAAAATTATTCAAATTAATCAATGGTGTTCGGTTGATGAGACCGCCTCCCTCTTCTCAAGGAGACGGCGTCGCTTTCAGGAGCCACTTGCGAATTTGCCCCTGCAAAATACAGCCTTCTTTCTCTACCGGACTCTGCAATAGCCTGCCATTACAGC
Source organism: Moringa oleifera (assembly GCA_021397835.1). Classification (NCBI taxonomy): domain Eukaryota; kingdom Viridiplantae; phylum Streptophyta; class Magnoliopsida; order Brassicales; family Moringaceae; genus Moringa; species Moringa oleifera. The sequence goes on along the minus strand of JAJFZO010000344.1, from coordinate 5,038,670 downwards.
TGGTGCGGCCATCAGGCGGTCATCCCGGTACCCTCAGCAGAGTCACAAAATACGCGACTAACGTGTCTTGCTGCTCATTTGATCTCAAAATAGGCCAAACCCTGATAGTGTTCGTTGGTAAGTTGTCCTCTATCTTAAAACCTAATTGCATGTATGCACGCGCACATGAAATAGATAAGTGGTGTAATAATTCGGGTGTTGAAATTTTGATAAAATAAGTTAATTGAGTACATGAAGATTTATTTTGAAGTACAGTGGATATTTGTTTTGGCTTTGTTGAGTGATAAGCGTGATACGAATATTAATTTTTCTCGTCTTCTTATGCTCAACTGTAAAGGCTAAGGTTTGCAAATATAAGTTGGTTTTAGTTCCCTCAGCCCGGGTGGCGAGGGAGCAACACATGAGAATAAAAGCTTTAGTTGACTTGTCTATATTCTCCTCCTTAACTTACATGTATTTTGAGCTTCAGTCCTTATATACATATACCCAAATAGCAGATTGTTGACTTGATTCAAATTGTTTGGTACATTACCCAAAGGTAGCAAAAAATGGGGAGTGATGGTAATCTGCAGACGTGGGTATCTGATAAGTTGATGTCACTTTTGGGTTATTCTCAGACCACGGTTGTGCAATACATCATCGGATTGTGTAAGTGACTATTGTCTTTCCTTTGTATCAGTTTTATCCCTTTTAATATGTATGTCTGGCGTAGTATATATGCATGCTTTGTTTGATAAGGACTTGCCCTATTCTTACAGCTAAGCGAGCAAAATCACCCGCTGAAATTCTGAGTGAGCTAGAGAATGTTGGACTAACTTCATCAAGTGATACCCGAGCATTTGCTGAGGAGATATTTGCTAGAATTCCACGTAAAACACCTGGTGTTAATGTGAGTTGTTATTTGGGATTTTGTGGATGTATAAACTTACTAGCTTGGCAAATATATGCTAATTTTCTGTTATTATACCTCTCTTTGGGAACATTTTTAGGGTGCATTTGGTCGAGAAGATTGGTAGGAGGATAGGATGAGATAGGGTTAGTCAGAGAATAGGATGAAATTATTTTTTATTGTGTCATGTATGATTAGGAGATAGGATGATATCTATCTCGTGTTTGGTTCGATACATACATGACCAAGAGATATATAGAACAATGCTTTCAGTACTTTCTACCTGCAGATTTTATAAGTATGAATTTTGGTTCTTGATCTGTAGCAATATAGTTCTACCTTTTATTAATTATTTAATGTTAGGTTTTTTGTCATTTTCTTCCTAGACTCATTGAATATATTCTTGTTCAAAAATGTAATAAAGTACTCCCTCTGATTTTTCTCTTTAATGAGGAAAAATTAGTAATTAGGTGCTTATATTATCCTTTATCTTTTTCAAGAGGTAGTCTTTGCTCAGTCATCCTATGTGGACAGTATAATAAGAATCCCAAGTCCCCTGGCTGGATTATTAGTCCAGTCAGTGGAGGGTAATACATCTGGCCCTCTCTGTGTCATTTGAAGGGGCATCAAATGCTGAACCAGACAAAATCCATTCTGTCTATTTTCTTATCTACCTTATCAAATATGCTTTTGAATCTTAGTGTTTGCTGCCTGATCTTCCTTGTGATCTGTAACAGCTTTACCAGCAACGAGAAATGGAAGCTGCCTTACTGGCGAGGAGGCAGAGAGCTTATACTCTTTTAGATGCTGATGATGATGACAACGAAGGTGGTAGCGGCAGCATTGACAACCGATCAGCCCCTGCTGTCTCTTCCAATCCTAAAAAAGCAGACGCAAAGAAGAAAAGGTTCAGAAAGAAGATTGAAAGTCAAGAAGATGAAGATGATGAGGCATAGTGTTTACACCCTTACTGCTAGAATTCATTTTTTGCTTGTCATGGTAAGATGCCGGTCGGTGCTTCTTCCAATGATTTGTTGCTTTGTTTTGACTGAATGCTATAGTCCAGGTGATTGCACAAGGGGACGAAGACAGACGAGTTAAAAGTCGGACTTCCCAGGAGGAGGATGATGGTTCAGAGGTAAGTTGTACTGAAATTGGCATCTAGTCAATCAGACAAATCAATCAACAAAGTTTCATTCTGTTTGCTGATGTTGCTAATCATATGAGTCTGACTCTTTGGATATAATTTCATCTGTCTGGGTTTTGAACCTCTTTCTTTTAGGAGTTTGGGTGGAGGGAGGACTGGGTAGGTAGGAAGGTGGTTAGGGAAGAGGAAGAGGTGGTTTGTTTTATTGCATTGCTATGTCAAGGTAGAAATGTTCTGGTGAATTTTTGGGTGCCTTATATCGTATCTTTTGCAGACCTTTAGGCTGTCAGTATTCATTTTAATCTTATGTGCCTAAAAGGTTCCTAGCCTTTTGAATCATGTCTCAGTTGTCATTTCTCACAGCTGGCTGTATCAGGAGATCTCCAGACTTACACTTTCTTTTTAAGTTATTTATTTTGTTGTTTTCTAATCATGTTGCCATGTCTCTTGCGTACCTTTTGATATGCAGTCAGACGAAGACAGATTGCATGATCAAAGAGAGAAGGAGGAATTAGAGCGGCATATAAGAGAACGTGATGCTGCACGGACACGAAAGGTATAAAAATGCATCTAAGCTGTTATTTTGGTCATTTGTATACAGCTAAATGGTTGTGTCTGCTTGGACATGCAATCTGTCATGTTTTTTGTCTTAAAGCATCACGTCTGATGCAACTTTTGCATCCTTGCATCATTTTTCACACCTGTATGCATTACTGGGTCAGTGAAATAGTGCCTGCTTGACCTTCCTGATGTCAATGGGTTGGTTTGGGTAACCTGGATCTTGGAATGTGCTTGAGCCTGTTAGCTGTGGCAAGTAATGCAGGCATATCCAAATATCATGTATACTTTGGATCTACTACCATTTAATTATGAATATGCATGTAATAGAGGCGCGATCTTGGATGGGCCTAAGTCACATGTAAGATGCTCAAAAATCTATTATCAAGTTTGTTGCAAACTTGTGTATGGTCACATCTACATGTAACATGTATATACAATTGCACTCTAAACATGAAGACTTTGTATATTATTACATTTCAGTTTCTCAACTATGACTTTCTATATGGGCCAAGGTTAGGACATGCACTCTTCAGTGTTTGATTTACTAATCACTAATTTCTTCTTTTCTTTGATTTTGCTGTGAGCAGTTGACAGAACCAAAGCTAACTAAGAAGGAGGAAGGTATATAAATTTAAATTCTATCCATGAACTTGCGAAGAAAAATGTATTTCTAACATATACGGTATATTCTGTTTCATATGTGATTTATTTTGTCTAATTTTGATTTATTCATTGGTAAAACAGAGGAGGCTATTGTGAGATTGAATGCTTTGGAGCGTGATGACATGGAATCTTTAAGGTTTGTCTCTGTGTACTTGATTTTATTAATTCCTGTCTGTTTGTCTGCATGTTTTTAGCCATGTGTTGTGCTTGCTGAAATTGTACTTTTCAATAACTAAAATAACATATATTCCGATAAAAAAATAACTAAGATATAGAGACAAAAGAATTGTTTGGAATATCTGAAGTCATCCCTTTTTCCAATATTAAAATACTCTGCGAACAAAAAGCTTATCTACCATTCCCCTTCCTCTGTCCCTTTGGGGTTCTCTTGCTGCTGGTTGTTGTCTTAGTCATTATTGATGGCCTTGACTGAGAATTGCTGACATTTAGAAAAGAAAAGCATTGAATTACTGTGAAATTGCCCATTGTGATGAGAGGTATGACAGATAGAACATCAAGGAAGATGTACAATATGGGATTTATGTGATGCTTGTTTGTTTTTGCTGTGTCTTGTTGAATAATTTTTGTCGTAGGATTGTCTGTACCACATCTTGTATCAACAAGAGTGGATGTCACCATTGTTGTATTTTGGAAGAGGAGGAAGAAAAGGAAAACAAAATATTCTTCCCTGGGAGGGTCCACCTGCAGCATTCTCTAAAATCAAATAGACATTTTGTAGGGTTTCTATAATTCTCTTTTGATTTATTGTTCTCTTCATAATGATAATGTGATGGTTGCTAAATACTGACTAAATAATCCTTATTTTCTTTTCCTGATCTTGTTCAGGAAAGTTTCAAGGCAAGAGTATTTGAAGAAAAGGGAGCAAAAGAAACTGGAGGAAATCAGGTATTGTTGGATGTTATGTTGCCATTATTGTACTTTAGTTTTACTGCTGTTGGATTATTTCTGTCCTGAATGAAAGGACCTGTCAAAATTTTGGCTACATATCTTCTTTATCATGTTCGCTTTTTCTTCCTTGCCCTTATTTTTTGCAATCAACCTGTGTCAGGGATGAGATAGAGGATGAACAGTATCTGTTTGAAGGTGTAAAGCTTACTGAAGCAGAATACCGTGAATTTAGGTAATTACTTCATTTTGTTGGCTACGTGTTTTTACTTCTTTTGTCTTCAATGTATATGCCATCCAGTCTATGAGACATTTTCCTGTGATTTCAATGGTGTATAAGGATATTAAGCTTAGAGTTTATAAGCCATGGTCATTGTGTCATGGATAAAATATATAAGTTGTTAATGTCTTTTGAAGATTATTCATTGGAATGTCATAGATTGATTCAAGCATTATGGGTTTTATATTGGCAGATACAAGAAAGAAATATATGAGCTGGTGAAGAAGAGGTCCGAAGAGGCAGATAATGCAGATGAGGTAATTAAAAAATTTATGTTTCATATGTTTTTTTGGGTTTTATTCAGAATCATTTATCTAACACAGAAGTGTAAGAACCGTTGGTACCCCAAGTTGAAGAGACCAACCGAGTTAAGAAAAATATGACTGTTGCTAAGGCTTAAAATCGTCTCTTCATTAAATGAGTGGTCTAGTGGTAATTTTTAAACTATTTTAATTTTTATATTTTGTAGCCAGGGCCTTGTTTCTTTCGCTAATTTCACGCTCTCTCTCCCATTTTCTTAAATTTATTCTCTCCTCTAACTGCACATGTATCCCTCTCTCTCTCTCTCTCTCTCTCTCTCTCTAAAATTGATAACTTAAATGATTAACAACTAATTGTTTATGCACTCTGTCCCACTTTCTTGCTGGAGTGCAGTACAGGATGCCTGATGCTTATGATGAGGAAGGGGGTGTTAACCAGGAGAAGAGATTTGCCGTGGCTTTGCAGCGTTATAGGTGAGTTTTTAAAGAAAGTGTTCTACATGGGCACAATCAGTGAGTTAGGAGCAGAAAGCATTCTTCCTCATCAACTTTTGCCCATAAAGTAGCAAATAACCATATATCTTCAAGAACTCTTATTAGCATAACTACATTACTGTTTCTATGTCTTGGCAGCTAAAATTTCTATCTTATTGTTTTTGTAATGTTGTTCCTTTTAGGGACCCGAGTGCGGGGGACAAAATGAACCCATTTGCCGAGCAAGAGGCTTGGGAGGAGCATCAAATTGGTACATTCTTGTTAAAACTATTAGCCTCTAAGCTAGACTATAATTTCGGTATAAGCTGATTCCAGAGGCATCTTCTTGCAGGGAAGGCAACCTTGAAGTTTGGTTCAAAAAATAAAAAGCAAGCGACTGATGACTATCAGTAAGTTTAGATAATCTGATTTTGCTTGCCCTGTTTGTATAGTATCTAACTTTTTTTTATAAAAAAAATAGAGTATCCATCCTTTTGTCTTATTTTATCTGCTTATTATTTTTTTCCTCCTCTGTTGTAGTTGATGAAATAATTAGGAATAATTGTTGTCATAGCTTTGCTTTTGCATGACAAAACACCTGACTTGAAGATTCTGAATATATTCCTGTTTAGGTTTGTGTTTGAGGACCAGATTGAGTTTATCAAGGCATCAGTAATGGATGGTGACAATGTATGTCCATAATATTCATTTGACTTTAGGAAGGTGCTTATCTGCTTTACTGTTAAAATGTCCATCTCATTGTGTCTTGTTTATTTGCAGTTTGAAGATGAGTTGCCCTCTGAGTCATTGGACAGTTTAAGGGCAAAGTCAGCCTTAGAGAAACTTCAGGTCTGTGTTTCATATCAAAATTTGGTGTTCATTCTTTTCTTTTCGCCCTCCAATATTATTGGAAGCAAAGTCTAACAGTGCACCATATGGCAAAGCAGAGTGCGAGGTATTAAAATGATTTACATGAGGTAAATTAGAAAGGAAAATATTCTATATAATGGGAAGTCGGATGGAGAATAAACTGACTTTTCTGCTACAAAAAAATAGAACACCTTACATTATATTCGCCTATATGTGGGACATATTCCTTTTTTTTTTTTGGGATAGAAACACATAATTATATTACTATTGTGACACCAAGGGGGTGCCACTCATTTATAAGTATAAGAAACTATCTGGAGATAAGAAATTCGATGAAAGTCCACTAGGTCTTCCTCATTTACAATATTCACCCCTTTAACCCAAGTTTCCAATAGTTTAACTCATCTATCTCTAAACGAAAAAAAGATGAGTTTCTCTTCCCCCAAAAGCCCTTCTATTTCTTGCATTCAATAGTAGCCAAAAAACCAATAAAGGTATTTTTGCATCCATTTCCTTTTCCTTTTTACCATTTGCAGCTCTCTCCATGCACATATCTCAATTGCCATCGACCTAACCACCACCAAATTATGACCCAACGACTCTAGAACGGTTTCCATATCCACCTTGGCTATTTACACCAAAGCATTACATGGTTGATAGATTCTGCACATTCTTTACATAGAAAGCACTTGTTAACCAAGATCAAACCTTGCTTTTGCAAATTGTCGATTAGTATTATCCATTGTGTCCATTTTGGCCAGCATATATTTTTTCATAGAAATGCCCTATAGTGCTTATCTCCCAATCTTGCGTGTCTTTTTTGAAACCAACATCCCAGGTAATGTCATCATCTCGCATTATCATATAATCATTGACCTTTGCAAATTTGTTAGAAGCCAAGTTATATATAGATGGGAACTCATCCTTTAGTGAGCATTTGCCACACCATCCATCGTGCCAAAAACTGATATAGTGACCACGTTCTACCTGGAATCCCACCTAAGATACAAGCTACTCCTACCTTTCCTAATAGTCCTCCAAACTCTTATCTTATAACTATCTCTCCTTGACATTGTCATCCAACCCCTGCCTCCTCCTTAAACTTACGCTTTATGACTCTCCCCCTCAAATTGCCTCACTCCCTTGTAAACCTCCATAGCCATTTTCCCAAAAGTGTCGTATTGAACGATCGAATTGGTTTAATGCTAATCCCTTGCCTCTAAAGGATTTTGTGCTAACTTTCCAACTTGCCAAGTGATATTTACTGGTATTACTTCCACTCCATAAGAACTATCTCCGCTGCAGCTGTTTCAATTGTTCCAATCTCAATGCCACGTCCTTAAGAATTGAGAAGAGAGATAGAAAGTAGACTGGTATGCTAGATAAAGAGCTTTTTATCGGTATCAATCTCCCATCTTTAGATAAGTATCCCCTCTTCCACCTTGCTATATATATATATATATTTAAACTCTTTCCACCACGTTTATTCCATATTGCTTTCTTCTTATGCTTTGCCCCTAAAGGTAAACCTAAGTATTGCATTGGAAGTGACCTTGCCTTGCAACCATAGAACCTCGCCAAGTGCTTTCCATCCACTCCCTCTCCCAATAGAAGTAACTCTCTTTTTCCCAAGTTAACTCTTAATCCTGTGACTACCTCAAAACATAATAGGACACATTTCACATTCACCATTTGCTCTTCCTTTGCCCCACAAAACAGAATAATGTTATCTACAAGGAATGAGTGAGATATTTCCCTTCTCTCTCCCCTCCCTTCCCACCCTAAACTCTTCAACTTGATTATCTCTCACTATTGCACTCATCATGCGATTAAGAGCCTTTATGACAAGAATGAAAAAAAGAGGAGAGAACAGATCACCTTGCGTCTTGGATGCCTTAAAGAATTGGTGCTTGCCCTCCATTCATTAAGATTGAAAATGATGTAGTAGTTATACACCTCATTATCCACTGAAACAATTTCTCTGCACACCCCATGCTCCTCAACACATAAGCCACAAAACCCCATGATACATGATCATAAACTTTCTCTATGTCCAATTTGTAGAGAACCCCTTTCCTCCCTGACTTTAATTGATGGTCCATTACCTTGTTGGCTATCAAACTAGCATCCAAGATCTGTCTATCGTTTACAAAAGTGTTATGATTAACACTGATCACTTTGTTAACCATTATTTTGAGTCTAATAGCTAGTACATTAGCAATAAGTTTGTACACACTGCCAGTCAAGCTAATTGGGCAAAAAATCCTTGATGCTGTGAGCACCATTTTTCTTTGGATAAGCACTGCAAATGTTGAGTTTAGTGAAGCAACAAACTTACTTGTCTCATGGAATTCTTTAAACTTCCTCATGATCTCACCTCTAACAGTATTCGACTGAATTTTGAAATAGGTCAAAGAGAAACCATGCAGTTCGAGTGCTTTATCTCCATCATAGTCATCCAAAGTCACCTTTACCTTTTTCTCCTCAAACTATCTTTCAATCTATCCTTGAAATTCACTATCAATCTAATCAAAATGCAAACCATCAAGTGTCAGTCTCCATTTACATTCCTCCTTGTACAGATCTCAATAGTAGTCTCTGACATTTGTTTTAAGTTCTGTTTGCTCCTCAACCTTAACACCATGAATTTACAATTGCCATTCTATGAAAAAATTTTGTATTTCTATCATCTTCCTTTAACCACAAAACTCTAGATATTTGTCTCCATGATATCTTCTCCATTTTCCTGAGGACCGTCAATTTGTTAGAGACTTCACCCCTTTTATTAACCATTTCTTCGCTATTATCCCTATTCATCTCTTTACTTTTTATCTTTGCCAACTCTTACCACAAGGTTTCTTTTCTTCGATTCAAATTGCCAATCTCTTCTTTATTCTATTCTTTGAGTTGTTACTTTAGATTCTTCAATTTTGTTGCCACCACATAATTAGCATGCCTTGTCCCCCTATCACCTTCCCACTGATCTTGTACTGGTCAGTTGAAACCATCCATCTTGAGCCACATGTTTTAAAACGAAAAGGAATGGGTCCTATTGCATTCTCTCCATTTTTAATTGTATAGGGCAATGGTCAGATACTGGTATTGGTAAGATCCTTTGACACCCACCTGGGTATGCCTAATTTAAAAATTATCAATCTTTGGTAGTGCAGGATTGTCGTGCATATTAAACCAAGTGAAGTCACCTCCACCAAGGGGTAGATCAATTAATTTGAGTTTCACAACCACCTCTTTGAAGGCACTCTTGCTAGTCCCTCCACTATTGCTCTCTATTCTCTCATATTCATAAAAAACCTCATTGAAGTCTCCACTTATCTACCATGGTAAAGATCCATTTTCTCTTACATTCCCTTAATTCCTCCCAAAGTCGTGCACGACTCTCTCCCTTCACATGCCTTTGTACATCGGTGAATACCCATTTTAACCTGTTAGCTTCCATCTTCAGAACACATGATAAAGTCTCTTTCTCTTTCCATTCCTCAACACAACTTTACACCCTCCTATTCCGCATAATCAAGACCCCTTCAAAACTCCCGTTATGTGGCAGAGCCCTTTAATAAACTTCTCTATTTCCCCACCAACTCCTCACAACTCGATCATTTGTACATTCAATGTTTGTCTTGTGTAGGCATATTACACCTGCTTTTTATTTACATAACGTATGTTTGGTAACCACTTCCTTTTCTATATTACTGGGCCCCCGCAAATTCCATGAAATGATTTTAAACATGTAAAGCATCCTTAAACCCTAGACATTTCTTCCTTTTAATATCTCTTAGGATTGTAAAAGCTTGTTCATCTTTGCTACCATAAGTGAAACCCACACTACTTTTAATTCTGCCCACATTCTTTGCTACCCTCCTTAATATCACTGGCTACCACCTAATCTCCTCTGGAGTGTTGTCCTCTTGCTTCTTCTGCTTGTGTCACTAATGGTATTGTTTGCCTGTGAGTTTCAGTCTGTGCCACAGTTGATATTGCCAGCCTTTACCCATTCTGTTTGTAGCCACTGACTCCATTGTGTCAACAATGTGTCCAACCCTTTCATCAACCAAGAATTTGCTACATTCCTCACTAAAGAAACACCTTGCAACCTCTGCTTTGTTTCTAGCTTCCATCATTTTGGACTTTTGCTTATTAAACCACTTATTCATTTTTTCGCATCTAAAATGAACATCCATTACCTTTTCTTGCCTTAGTTCCTTTACTTTGCTTGTAATTGTCCCTGCTTTCACCGCTTTTGTGATTATATCTTTGTGCCTTCTGATACTCATAAATAGTCTCTGAGCACCGATCCTCATTGTATCCTTAACCTGAAGATTGCCTAATTACAGGTAGAGAGAGTGATTTGGTTCCCTTACACCTAGTTTTAGCCCTATCCAATAGTGAGCATCTCTTTTCCACTTATAGCCCACACCTCTGCATTTCTCCAAAATTCTTGTTTGCTATTGTGATCGACATCAAATCAACCTTGTTTGGCATCAAAACATGTCTTTTCTTCGTTGAACCAGCACTGACAAAACTCAATTCAACCACTGGATCAAAAGGACCCAATATCCTACCACTCAAACTTATTGTATTTCCACTACATGACCACATCTGACCTCAATTGGTGTGTCTTTAAAGATGAAAGGTGAACTCGAGTCTTTCTATCATCTCGAATGTCAGCTTTCTTGTCGGGGTGAGGCAATTTCGCTGGAAAATAGTGATCATATCAGATTGATCCAATTGCCTACAAGTCGGGTCAAGTTGCTCAAAAACCTGTGATGATGGTTGCAATTGACCCCTTCCATAAAGCTGATTAAATGACCTTTTGGAGCACAAAGTCATGGGTATTTCTAATATTTGGGCCCTAAATCTACCTGAACCCAATGAGCTTTGAGTTGGTCCACTCCTTGACTAACTTGCCTCGAATCATAAACACTGGGCCTAGGTCCATCAACTTGATTCGACCAAAAACTATCGAGTGTCTTTTTCTTCGCCTGATTGATGACCCTAGACCCATTTCTTTGTGAAAACCTAGATCCTCTTTTAACTTCATCGCTCGTTAAGATATCCTTGAATGAATTCTGAGTGTTGCTCTCACATCCTTATTCATCCCTCGATCAGCTATGTTAATTGAACCCCACAATTTGGACACAATCTGGATAGACAACGTCTATTGATCTGTGATTGGCCTCCTTGCCTTGCATTATACCATTTTCCCTATGATCTTGTGTCATTGTATTGTCAATAATACCTGCCCAGATCTTTAAAGCCCTCATCTCATCCAACCATCCACAACGATAAACCCCTTTTGGGAAAAACATCAACCTCACACCTGTGAAATGTATTTCAGACAAACGTAGAAATTCACTCATCGCGTGAGGTTAATTTCCATAAGTATGACCTTCTCTCCCTTCCTCCATTTCATCCATTATTTAGAACGATTTCTTGTGTTCACTAAGATATCCATCGCTTTTGTGATCCATATCATTTCTTCCTTATTAGAAATTCTCTTGCCCTTGCTTTGCTCCACTATCTTGAGCCAATGCTCAATTTCACCAATGGTATGAAGCTCAAGAGCTTCTATTCGACCTTGATGGAGAAAACCTCCATGGACTCTCTCTCTCTAACTCGTCTGCCAATGAAATCAGTATTTGATTGAGAAAGCACATGGGACTCATTCAATGCCTTGATATTAACTTGTCATACTGTGTTGCTTCTATTTGATGGCTTAGGTATTTGAAAATGTGAGTAATATAGTCAGTGGGATAGCCTTGTTTGCATGAAAAAAATGGAGTTTAAAACTAGAAATTTTATGGGTTGTAAAATTGCATCTCACTCAGTTGTGCTTCAGGATTTATAGTTTAGGTTCTGAATGAAATACATTCTATTGACATCTCCGAACAGAAAATTGAAGTAGTTTTCAGGATTTTCCACATTAAAAGAAAGAAAGAAAGACAGAGTAAAGTTAAGGAGACATAATGGATAAGTATTATGTGCATGGTGGGCCATCAGTTTATGTCTATGTCAGATTCAAAGTGATACAAGAATTTTTAGTTATCTTATTGTGAATTTACTTACCAATGTTATATTTCATCTTCAGGAGGACAGAAAAACTCTGCCAATCTACCCATATCGGGATGAGCTACTTCAAGCTGTTAATGATCACCAGGTTTTACAGTTTTCTGCTTATAATTTCAAATTTCAGTTTGCCACTCATGAAATGTAATATGCCTGTGCCTAAAATGCTCTTAACAAATGTGCTTGTTGCATGGACTCGTTAGATGAGTCTAGTGCACCCCTCTATTGATAACGAAGAGGCTGGGTATGGTTTGGGATGTACCTGGCTGTCCATGTCATATCTTAATCTAATTGGAACTAGGATGAGGTGAAAATAAAGCAAAAGTACTAATCTGTTTGCTAGATCTGCTGTGTTGGAAGCCTTGTCAGACCAGTGTTCTTAAGGCAAAATGTTTGCTAGAGGTAAAGAACCAAGTGATGTTACTGCATCATTTCATTTCAGAAGATGATGGCCCCTATACATAATGGTATACAGTGGGAACACTGGAACAGGGAAGAAAGAGAGGGGAAAGAAGAAGATAACATGGACCACTGAGCAAATTAGAGATATTTGTAGTTTTACTTTAACTTGCTGTCACCTAACTTTCTGGCTTTTCTAACAAGCTTGTCATGTTGTTTATAATTCCCTCCATTCATTAGAGGTTGCACAGTTGTGCATGATTCTCTTACTGCACCTAACTTTCTGTATCTCCTAACGAGTTCAGCATCATCTTATTAACTTCTTTGGTTTTCAGTTATGTGATTCTCTTATTGTCAACTAACTTTTGATCTTCCAACAAGCTCATCATCATCATTATAGTTACATTAATTAGAGGGTTATTCACAGAAGCATGATGCTTGCACTTGAGACTATATAACTGTGCATGTAATTGTACATACATGGATGTATCTGTTCAAGGAGTGGATTGGTTTTAATGATCCTGATCCATTTCTTTCTGTAGGTTCTTGTTATCGTAGGGGAAACTGGCTCTGGGAAGACCACACAGATCCCACAATATCTTCATGAAGCTGGTTACACAAAGCGTGGAAAGGTATACGCTTTTTCTTCTCAGTTTTTTGTAGTTGATTTATAATGGGTATTTTTAGGTGATTATCTAGTGCTGCTATGTTATCTTCTGTTCCTGGAACCGTTTTTCATATGCGAATGGATTTAAGTGGGGTGATTAACAGTCATGTTAAACTGCCATGCTTGTAGACAAAGAGATGAAACAGAAGCACTAGAGATAAGCTGCCTATGTACTTTCAGCATCTGTGCACGCAGACATACAAAATCTGCTCATAATTTTGTTTGTGTGTTGCTTACAATGGGAAAATGGAGCAATTGGGAAATGAAAGCTATGGTGGATGCTGTTTTTACGGAGTTTAGGTTGCTTGCTTGGGTCCCTGAATCATAGAAAAATTACTGGCACCCTCTGCAAAACCTAGTAATGTTCCCTGTTGACCTAGCTGAATCCTCATTTATAAGCTTTCAAGATCAGTGATGCTTGTTCTTACCAGATAAAAAGGAAAAGAAAGTAAAAGATCACTGAGGCGGGTTGACTGTCTTCCCCACTAGATCTTATGACAGTAAACTCATCTATTTATCTGATCAGAAAAAAAAGTAAACTAATGTATTTAGAAAAGCCACTTTGAAGCTGACAAGTTCAGTTAATGATGTGAAGTACCTTGTTCTTAGACATATTGTTGTACTTAATAGATGGTTCATCTGAAAGTATAGAAAGAACTGGGGAATGAAAGGAAGAGTCCTGCGAAGGCAACTTTATGTTACATGTTTAACATTCTCGCAGGTTGGGTGTACACAGCCAAGGAGAGTTGCTGCTATGAGTGTGGCTGCTCGAGTTTCACAGGAAATGGGTGTCAAACTTGGGCATGAGGTATGTGGCTTTATTTCATTTGATGTGATTTGCTCTCTCTCTCTCTCTCTCTCCCTCTCCCCCTCTGAGTCTCTCTCATATACACATGATGCACACAGGAACAAAGGCAATTACTTTTTCATCATTATCTAACAAGTGGTAGAAAATATTGCATATTTTTATTTTGGGATTGTTAATGCGTTATGCAGTGGTGTAGTGGAAGGTTTGCTTCAAAAAAGAAGTAAAATAATATTAAAGAACAAACTCAAGTTCACAATAGGATCTTAAACTTTAAAAGAATAATTTGGTAAATTATATTGAACTACTTCTAACCATTACAATTAGTCTTTAAATAGTGCAAGAAAGGAAACTAGGAATAGAAAATGTAAGAAAAACAGTAAACTGACTTAAACTAGGAATGAAAAACTTAAGAAAAATAAGAAATTGACTTGGATTAGGAAACTAAGTTATAATAGATAACTAATATAAATAGTACACTAATGTTGGTGTGTACTGTATCATGCAGTAATTCTTTGCATATAACACGATGTAGACTTATCACTGCTGACGCTCAAGATTGAGGGCTCATTGTGGCTAACTTTTATAGCAATTTTGATTTAGCTAATTTTTCTTTACTGATTAAACAAAATCATCCTGGATGGTTTTGAACACTGACATTCATTCTAATGGCAGGATTGTTTTTCCATGATTGTCCAATATTTATGTTTATATTTCTGTGGCTTATTGGATATCCGTTGCGTTTGGATTTTACAGGTTACTAATTGTTTGATATTGATTTGAAAACATTGTTTATTTTTGGTCATTTACAGGTGGGTTATTCGATTCGTTTTGAAGATTGCACATCAGAAAAAACTGTTCTAAAATATATGACAGATGGAATGTTGTTGCGGGAGTTACTTGGTGAACCAGATCTGGCTTCCTACAGGTTAGCTATGTTTATACTGTCAGATGAGTGATTCTGTTGAACCTGTTTTATTTATTGTCTGCTAAACTTTTCAGTGTGGTGATGGTCGATGAGGCACATGAAAGGACTCTGTCTACTGACATTCTGTTTGGATTAGTTAAGGCAAGTAAAACCCTTGCAACTTATGCACTGTCAGGGGCTAGATTGTGCTGTTGGATATTTAGATTCTTTTCGTTTATCTTTGACAGGATATAGCCCGGTTTCGTCCAGATCTAAAGTTACTTATTTCAAGCGCAACACTTGATGCAGAGAAGTTCAGTGATTATTTTGATTCTGCTCCCATTTTTAAAATTCCAGGGAGGAGATATCCTGTTGAGATACACTACACAAAAGCACCTGAAGCTGATTACTTAGACGCTGCAATTGTTACTGCACTTCAAATCCATGTGACTCAGCCAGCAGGTGATATCTTGATTTTTCTCACTGGTCAGGAGGAAATTGAGACAGCAGAAGAAATTTTAAAGCACAGGACAAGAGGTCTGGGGACAAAAATTGCAGAACTTATAATTTGCCCTATATATGCAAACCTTCCAACTGAACTCCAGGCAAAAATATTTGAACCCACACCTGAAGGGGCACGCAAAGTTGTCCTTGCAACAAATATTGCCGAAACATCGTTGACTATTGATGGGATCAAGTATGTCATTGATCCAGGGTTTTGCAAAATGAAGTCATATAATCCAAGGACTGGCATGGAGTCTTTGCTGATAACTCCTATCTCCAAAGCTTCAGCTAATCAACGCGCTGGTCGGTCCGGACGAACAGGTCCAGGAAAGTGTTTTCGCTTGTACACTGCTTACAACTATCACAATGACTTGGAAGACAACACAGTGCCGGAAATACAGCGGACGAATCTTGCTAATGTTGTTCTTACTTTGAAGAGTCTTGGAATTCATGACTTGTTAAATTTTGATTTTATGGATCCACCGCCAGCTGAAGCTCTGCTGAAAGCTTTGGAATTGCTCTTTGCCTTAAGTGCATTAAATAAACTTGGTGAATTGACCAAGGTTGGCAGACGGATGGCAGAGTTCCCCCTTGATCCCATGCTATCGAAGATGATAGTTGCTTCTGACAAGTACAAGTGTTCTGATGAAATAATTTCCATTGCTGCTATGCTTTCTGTTGGAAATTCTATCTTTTACCGGCCAAAGGACAAGCAAGTTCATGCTGACAATGCAAGGATGAATTTTCACACTGGGAACGTGGGTGATCACATTGCTTTGCTTAAGGTTTGTTTCTTCAAGAATGAAATGTCTTTTGTTGATCCATTTAAGAAATCTTTCATACAGTTTGGCTGCTTATTATCATTAGCTTGTTAATGCCTAATGAAGTATTCTTCTTCTCATTGCTATTTTGAAAGTAAAAACTATGATCACAAATGGAAGAGTGAGTGTTAGCGAAATCCATATGGTCGTGTAATTCAGTTTGTATGTTTGTTACCTATCTTATTAAAAGCATTAATTGAAATTCTAAATTCTACTTCATGAATTGAGTTATCAAGAAAACTTCATTGATCATCCTTGGTAATGGTATCTTTTAGGTTTTCAGTTCTTGGAAGGAAACAAACTACTCGACTCAGTGGTGCTATGAGAATTATATTCAGGTAAGACATCATATTTTCATATTCTCCAACTCAAGTCTTGATCTCTTTGTCATTTTGCTAAACGCATGCCCAACAGCTGCATGTTTGTTGTTGTGTTTTCGTGTCTGCTTGGAGCTAGGGTCCTGAGGTGAATTAGATTTTGTATTTCATTATGATATATTTTCCATGCAACTGTAGCTCGTGATATATTTTTTGCTGGACAACGTTCTTGTTTACAGCTTCTACTGGGGTTCTGATTTTGTAAATTATGATCACCACCTGGATTGTTAGTGCTTAAAGATTTCATTTTATTTTGGTATTCTTATACTTATTTTTTGTTACTGATGATTTTAAGTGAATGTTGTGAACTTCTGCACTAATTGATATTATCTTCGACTTTTAGTTTTTTTTTTTTTTTTAATGTTATGTTGCTGTTTTTTGACAAGTGCTTGATCTGAATGTTCTTTTCACTTTTGATCCAACTTCTTTCAGGTCAGAAGTATGAAACGTGCTAGAGACATACGAGACCAGCTGGAGGGGCTTCTTGAGAGGGTTGAGATTGAACTTACATCCAATCTAAATGATTTAGAGTCTATTAAGAAGGCCATTACAGCTGGTATATTTCTACCTATCCTTTGCTTGTAATGACTCATAGTTGGAGTATTCCTGGTGTTCCATTGTTAAAATTTTAATTGGTTTTCTTCAGGTTTTTTCCCTAATTCTGCTAGGCTGCAGAAAGGTGGATCTTACCGTACCGTGAAACATCCCCAGACTGTTCATATACATCCTAACTCAGGGCTGGCCCAGGTAAGCTGTGTAATTGTTGTTTGATGAGTTGATTGAGAGTTGTGACCTCTGGATATGGACTATAATATTAACAGATTGCTACTGCATCTTCAGAATATTATGATATCACGTTTACTTTTTGTACTATCTCAGCAATGCACAGAAACTGTTTTATCTTGCTTAGTCCTTCAAGTGGTGCAAGAGAAGATTCTGGTATTTGTCTTGCTCTCTTGCCGCCACCATATCAGGACCAGTTGATTTTATCAAATGATATGTTGCCTGCAATAGCTTACAAACCACGGATGTAGATCAGAATGTACTTAAGATACCATTTTTTCAATAACTTGTGGCAGAGGTGCTAATATGAGTAGGACCCTTATTTCAACTTGTGTGAAAGATTGAGTTGCTAATATGCAAGTCCAAGTCATAGTTTAAACTGTGCTTATGTTTTTTTTTTTTTTGTTTGTTTGTCATTTTAGGTGTTACCAAGATGGGTTGTATACCATGAGCTGGTACTGACAACCAAGGAGTATATGAGGCAGGTAAGAATATTCTTCCTTATACGACTTTAATTGGCTTTTTCTAGTGTTGGTGGGCTCTACTTTGCATATTTTTGTTGTGATTGCTAAGTTTTGGCGTTTAAATTGCAGGTGACTGAACTAAAGCCAGAGTGGTTGGTAGAAATAGCTCCTCACTATTACCAACTGAAGGATGTTGAAGATCGTATGCTCTCTTGTCTCCTCTTTCTCATTATTTATGCTGAAGTACAATGCAGCTGTATTCTCATTATTGACATTCCTGGAAGCCATTAAACTATTGACTCAAATCTTCTAGGGGGACTTGGGGAGGGGGGGAAAAAAAAGGAACGATAGTATAAACTGAGATCTAAATGCAGATGAGGTTCTGGGTGGTTTTGTGTGATAGTTTTATTTAATTTCATTGTTTATTTATCTTCTGCCATAGGGGCACTGGTGCTATATGGAGAGTGTGGGTAATTTCTGGCTCAGTGGAAATGTGAATAATGAGGTGGATATTTGGTAAAAGGAAAAAGAGTAGACTGAATTCTTTTGCCAGGAGGTGGAACTGTTATGTTAGGTGTTATACAATAGGAGTGTCCAAATAAAGGCTTGACTATAGTTCAGGCATACAAATAGACATACATACACAACATATGTTCAGATGAGAAATGCTCTACAACGGATTTTTTGTTAGATGCTATGAATTAATCTGCAGTGAAAATGAACTAACAATGTAATGCACCTACTAATATCAAGAATACGTCATTTGTTGTATGAAAATTTTGACTCTGATTATTATGCGGTATCTACATGATGATTGATTGTGGATTACTGTGTTATCCGTGGCAGCTGGGTCCAAGAAAATGCCAAAGAAAGAGGGACGTGCATCATTGTTAGCAACATAGTTGGGGAAAAGAATGCTGTTGATGCTTCTATGGTGATAGACTAATTTGCAACTGGATGCTTCTTCAGGGTTAGGGGAGACCGGATACCTACGGAAGGATATGAAGAATGTATATACGGTTTTGTTAATTGAGGCACCTTTTCGGTGCAGAACGTCTCCTGTTCTTGCCTGGTCTCTTGAAGAATGGGGAATAGGGGCAGCTATATGATACTAGGATCAACAAAGGAAGACCACTTTTGTTGTAGCTTTGTGTGTACAAAATTCATACTTAAGTTCAGATGTGAATTTGAGCTGACAGAGTCTGTATGATCTATTTTATCATAAACTTGACATAGGTCCTTATTCCTTGCCCTGCTTTCTAGACAGTGGGAGGGAGATGAAGAGATGTTGCATAAAGACTTCATTAACAACGAAAAACCATTTTGTTGGTGTTTTTTGTAATTGTTCATAAAATTTAGAGAGTTTCTGTCGAACTCTTCCTGTAAATTTTGTATGATTAGATAACAACAGTAATGAATTTCTTCTTTTGGTTTGCTGTTATTATCCTTTCTTTTTCCTTTCGTCAGGGAATGCATTCTAAATGTTGTTCATTATTCAACTCCAGAGAATTTGTATCACAGTAATGAGCTTCTAGGCTGTTTTAACTTTTGCTGTATTATTCTTTCTTTTTCATATTATTAACTTTTTCCATCTGTTAATAACAGAAGATGGACTCTCTAATGTTCATTAGCAATAGTGGTCATCATTCTTAGAAGATGTGGTGATTGCCTCAGTTATCGTATCTGTATTCGGTTCATTATCATTTTGATCCGATCTGAGTTAAACCTGCTTGTTTACAGTTTTCATGTCCGCCAGAACCCACTTTTTCTTTTTCCTTTTTTCATTTTTCAGAAAGGCTTCAGGTAGCATAGAAATGGCGTACCATTTTATAAACCATGCTTATTCTTGCAATAGGAAATTAGTAGGCAGTGGTATTACAACAGAGCCTCAGAGCAAAAATTACTATCTAGTGATGTTCAGGTAATGAGAATGGCCTCAAGATAGAAGTACAGATTTATTAGGAACTGGGAATTCTATAAGACCTAATAGATTTAAAGAATGAAGCTTCATCCACCAAACTTCTCGGGATCTCACTCCTTAAGCTACTGCAGGCATGTCCTTCAGCCAGGGATCCAATGGCTTCCCGATGGAGTAGACGATGAATCCAATCTCCCTCAGCTCCTGGGCATCCACAACGTTTCTTCCATCGAACACAAATGCAGGCTTCTGCATGTTATCAAAAATCTTTTGGTAGTCAAGTGTCCTGAATTCGTCCCATTCCGTGAGAATGCAGAGCCCATGAGCATCCTTTGTGGCCTCATAAGCATCCCAGACAACTTTCAGTTCCTTCACAGTGTTGGGGCTCAATGGCTGCTGAAGATGAACAGGATGGTCCCAGTCATACTTCTCCATTAACAGGTCCCTCTGGATCTGATCTTCAGTGACTTGGGGATCGTATATGCTCAGCCTCGCTCTTTCCCCCAAAAGCTTTTTGCAAACATCAATGGCTGGAGTTTCTCTGGTGTCGCCTGTATCTTTCTTGAAGGCAAATCCCAGGATGGCAATCTTCTTCGTAGAAACTGTATTGAACATGGAAGAGACTATCCTGTTCACAAAACGAATCTTCTGGTAATCGTTGATCTTGATGACTTGTTTCCAGTAGTTAGCAACTTCAGTTAATCCATTGCACTCGCAGATATAGACCAAGTTTAGAATGTCCTTCTGAAAGCAAGATCCACCGAAACCAACACTGGAATTCAGGAACTTGGATCCGATTCTGGAGTCTTTACCGACGGAGAAAGAAACCTGTGAAACATCTGCGCCCGTTGCTTCACAGAGAGCTGACATAGCATTAACAGAAGAAATCCTCTGAGCCAAGAAGGCATTAGCGGCCAGTTTGGATAGCTCAGCTGACCAGAGATTGGTGGTGATGATCCTGTCTTCAGGCACCCAATGAGCATAAACATCTTTCAGGGCTTTAATGGCTTCTTGCCCTTCAGGTGTTTCTCTCCCTCCAATGAGGACCCTGTCTGGGTTAAACAGGTCCTGGATTGCAGTCCCCTCTGCAAGAAATTCCGGGTTCGACAGAATCTGATACGTTATGCCTTTGCTGTTATGGGTCAGGATCCTTTCGATGGCCTCAGCTGTTTTCACAGGAACTGTTGATTTCTCAACCACGATCTTGTTCGATTTCGATACGTCCGCGATCATCCTGGCTGCACTTTCCCAGTAGGTAAGGTCCGCAGCCTTGCCGGCACCCAGCCCTCTTGTTTTCGTGGGAGTGTTAACAGAGACAAAGACGATATCTGCCTCTGCAACATGTGTTTCCACGTCAGTGCTGAAGAAGAGGTTCCTTCCTTTGCATTCCCTGACCACCTGATCGAGCCCTGGTTCGTAAATGGGAAGCTGGTCGCTGTTCCAGGCGGCGATCCGCGCAGCGGAGATGTCGACGACAGCTACTTCAATGGATGGGCACTTGAGTGCAATGACCGCCATTGTTGGACCTCCAACATAGCCAGCACCAATGCAACAGATCTTCACCATTGTTATTCGGTTTCTAAAAACCTAAAAGAAGCAAATGTTCATAAAGAATTACCAAAGATCTTCTTCTGCAGAAGTTCTGATTCATATTATGAAAGAAAGAGGAAAAATGTTGACGCATTATTGCAATCAAAACAAGAATCCTGAAACAATCAAACCAGCTCGAAATAGAAAATTTTTGCTTTTACCATTAATGGAACTAGTGACTGTGATAGCAGATCTCTGTTACATTCTTCTTTGGCTTAACCGCCATAGCTACTTAATAAACCATATAACAAGAACTGAAATCTTGAGTGGATGTGATGCATGAACTACAATCTCATTTTTGGGTTTTGCGTGAAATTCTTGTAATAGTATTTAAGTCTCAGAAATCAAGAGATGATATCAACAATAAATCGAAATGATCGATGTGGGTCAGCAAGAACATGCACTAAAGAAAGAAAATCTCACGTTGAATCGTTTCAAAGAAGAGAGAAACCCAACAATCACTCAGAGATCAAATTATACCAGACACAAGACAAGAAGTACTGGATTCATGTCCAGATTTTGCAAGAACAAGAGAACTCGCAAGAATCAAAAGTCACCTCCGAAAGAAGCAAACAAAACAGAGCACAACACTATAGTGAACAAGTTTCACAGCAACAATACCTTTATATATCTTGATCCGCCAAGTTCTCCAAAACAAGAAACGAGAAACTGCAAGAAAAACTATAAATAAGCAAGTCTGTACTGGTTCTACAGAATCACAGAGAGAGAGAGAGAGAGAGAGAGAGAGAGAGAGAGAGAGAGAGAGAGAGAGAGAGAAAGTTCTCTGATGAAAACAAAAGAGACCGAAAGACCTCCTTAAATACCCAAAACTCAAACGATAAATTAGTGATTCCCGCGTAAAAGTTTGACATATGAAAGCAAGTCAGATTGGAAAGATGAACATGGAGCATTCAACTTGTGTCCTAAACAGTACCTTTCAGTAACAAACAAGGGAAATTTCGTTTTCTTTTTCTTTTTGTTTCAAGTCTCTTTTTTATATTACTTGTAAAATAACTGAAGAGACACGCAAATGAATCAGTGGCAGAGGAGGATTTATGAGTGTTCTGACAAAGTCCATTGATGGATGCAGAAATGGGTGACTCCACGCATTTTCAGTTGAAGCACCAATACATACCGCCATATTTTTAGAAGAAAAAGAATTACTATTTCTTTTCTGTGGTTTTAACTGAATATTAGTGGAAGGCATATGCAAGTATATCGCAAACTTGCAATAAACTTTTCTTTTTTCCTCTTTTTCCTCTTTGGAATAAACTTATCCTTTACAGTACTGTGATGATATCAAATTTTATCTGATGATGAGAATTATATTATCTTGACTTCAGATTAAGAAAGATCATTTTGAAAATTCTAACTATTTTCAGATATATCATTTATAGTTTATATGCCAATTGATGAAATATTTTTTGAACTACATTAAAATTGAATTGTATGTTACTATGTTTTACAGAAAGAAACTTATATGTAATTAATGACCCTTATAAGAAAATATTGAATGGTATTCTTGAACCATATTAAAGTATTTTGAACCACAGGAAGCTTGAATTGTACACTATTATGTTTTATGAAAAGAAATAATTAATTATCCACATAAAAAAATAGAGTTTTGAACAAGAATAATCCTCTGAATCATTCGAACAAAATCTATATTTATAATAAACCCAATTAGCAAGATACTTAAAAAAAATTGGGAAAAAAGGCAACCATTTGATGTGGTAATAATAAATCGTTAATCAATCAAACAAGGAAAAACGATGGCTTAAGAGTGGAGGAAGAACATGATTTGGTGGGTTGAGTAAGAGCAAAGGCATGTGATGACTAGTGGCAAGAATAATGTGTGAGAAAGAGTAGAGACCTATAAAGAGGACAATCAACCAGAATTGTAAAGGAAAACATGCTAATACCTGAAAAAGTGCCCACAAATCAGCCCCAGAAAAAGTTGCTGGGAAAAGCTTCAACTACACTGCAAATGGATCACATGTTACACAGAGAGGGAGAGGGATTCTTTGTTAGTTACTTATGAGCAGAAGGGTCCCTTGTGTTGGGTTTCATGTCATTGTATCATTTGTACTTTTTGTTTGCATACCTTGACTGTCTGTTTTTCTTTACTCAGAATCTTCAAAAATGAAAGTGATGTTATATATGCATCTGTTTGATTCACATTACTGATGGGATGAGAAAAAGAAATTAATTTATAGTTTTATCTAATTATCATTTGTATCATCTTCTTTTAAAATATCAATAAAAAATTGTATTTGTGACACTGCTAGAGTTGTACACATACATCTTCTTTATGTAAATAGCAGAGCTTTGAGCTCGTCGTAGGGATATGTTCTTACAGTCTTTGCAACCATAAAGAAGTACTAAAAGAAAACAAGTGGAGAATGTGCAGAAACAAGTTATGGCAAATTGGCAATACAATTGTGGTATATTATTGCAACCTAGAAAGGCAATTCTGTGAGTATTACTGGGTACCTAAGACTAGGCTTTAAGTCATGGAAATCAAATAATAAACACTTCTATAAGCTGCCTTTTAATGTGAACTAAAATGAGTTTCATGTCACAAGTAAAAGGTTATAATATTCTCTTCTCTAGGTAAGATTATTATACTATTAGAAACTTAAAGAGTATCCAATTAGGCTTAGGCTTTTCGTTTCTTTCTTTTTGTCCAAATCGGACAGCTCCAACCATAACATTGCAGGCCACAAACCTAGTGATTCCAAGGATAATCTGCAAAACAAAAGTGAAAGGCATGTGAAATGCTGTCATGGTTTTACTTTTTCTTCCTAATTTTGGTGCAGAGATGGCGAACAATTGCAGTCTGGTGTATTGCTCTGAAGAAAAGACAGAGCACTCTGATGTTTTAAAAGCTTGGCCTCCTTTTTTCTTTTTCTTCTCCCTTCCTCACTTTTCTTATTGGAAATAAATCCTGCAGGGGAACTAGGAATAGTAAACAACCTAACAGGTTAGAGGTCTCAAATTGGGATTGAAAATAATGGAGTTATAGCTTCAGCTATTGATTTCATTTCCAATTGAATGAGTCAGGCTATGACTTCGTAGCTTAATCTTAGATAATTTTCCCAGGGCTGCTCTTAATATCATGCACAGACAGGGCAATCATTTTCTCGAGACGAGAACACCTGGAGACCAAAAATCAGCGGAGCAACTTTGGGCGAGATCACAGACTGTTAATGTTACCATCATCAGCAGCAAAGTCTTTGGTCTACCGTCCACTCAACCTGGTGAGAATTTTCTATGAGAGGAGCTGTTTAGTCCATTGGTACCAACCAAGTTGGTTGACCCTGTCCCTTTACTCATGGGAAGAGACTATGAAGATCTGGTGAAGAGAATCCTGTCAAGAAATTCCAATGAAGAAAAGTTGCAGTGGCAAATATTGTCAACGTTAGGGAGCACTTTAAAATCCAACCTAGGAGTGCCAAGAAAACATGATCGTTCTCTTTTAAGTATAAATCAAGTAAAGGAACAAACTAAGTAATAAAGAAGAAGAAGAAAAAGAAACCCCAGAATATTTCAATTAACCAGAATTTCTCTATTATCTTGATGGGGAAGGAGGCTTCACAGATCAAGAAATCCTGCACATCAAACAATCTCAGTAAATTGTGTCGTTTGCTAGTTAACCAACTTGGTGACACCCTAAAATCCATGTGAGAACATGCTAAAGACGTAGAGAACAATGTAGTTTTCTTGTTGAGCATCGCCGCAACCTCCGATGTTTACCAGGAAACAGTCCCTGGATAAACACATCCAACTTAAACGCCCGAACCAGAACATCATCCACATTGAGATGTGAGGTTGCAGAAAAGCATGATGTCAACTTCGGAAGAAAGTGTGAAAGCAAAACAGTCACGGATGAACCATCCAGCACAGACACCGAATCGAATCTTGTGCCTCAGCCCTCGCTACAATGGCAGCATCATTTACGACACATATGAACTCCAAGCGGTGATCCATCAACTCAACAAGGCCATGCAAGGCTCTGGTGGCTCCTCGCCTAATCTTAGGGGTTACCTGCAATCCCCCTTCTACAGACAACATCTTGATCGCATTTATAAAGAAAACACAAAGACGTCAAAGAAGATATTGGGCTCACAGGTCACTTCTGGAACTCTCGCCAGAAGGGCAAGCACAAGGCGTGCAAGGGGATTTGTGGCAGGGCTGTGGAAAAGAGTGAAACAAGGACTCCTGAGGTATTAAACATTCTGGTGATTGTTGGCTATATCATCATACAGTTAGCTGTCTGCAGTGCAGGAATAAACTGTACATAAGATGCTTCCATGAATGTCCACTTGCCAAGTATCTCCAGATTTGTCATCTGGACAAAACATAAATGCATCTTCGCACTGCTGCAATTAACTTTACATGCACATAACATGTTTCAATGCGCAACTTCTTGTTAAGCATCTCCAGATTCTACATCTGCAGAAGAAATAAACGCAGATTCACTTACCAACCACGTCTGTTCTCCTCATCATGGATATTTGGCAGCCCTGTATTTTCCAGCGCAAACTACTTCAAGCAATTAGCTCCTAATGTATCAGGTCTCAAATTATTTCAGAAGGTTAGTTTACTACAACTAGACCTTCAACTTGAAGACCTTGAATTAACTTACAATTTATAAGGGACTCCAACATTGATAATTTGAGAGACATCTTCAATTAAACGAAGGATGGTATTCAAATACAAGATCTCAAGTCCAGAAGAAACCAAAAGCACAGAAAAATAAAAGTGAACTTGCTGTTTGCTAATAATTCAACATATTTTTACAAAATTTTTAAAATCTTCTTAAATAAACATTAAACAAGGTCCATGTACAAATACGCAGAAGAAGACGAAGAAGAAGAAGAAGATAACATGCTCTATAAAACATATATAGAAGCCAACATCGAGAAGCCTAAACAAAACTTATTTTAAGTGTGGGCAGCAGCAGCAGCAGCAGAAGAAGAGCTGACATGCGATATAAAAACATGTATAGAAGCCAACATCGAATAGGCTAAGCAAACCTCTAAGTGAGCCTGAGCGCCATTTCTTGAAGAAGAGCTCGTTTCTGTGAAGCATTTATCACGTGACTGGTTTCAGCATTCTCAAGCACATCAGTGATTATTGCAGCTGCATGACCAAGAGGTTCCTCAGCTGCCCTCTTCAGCATGAAGGCCTGTCCAAGCCAGAGGAATCAGTTAATGATACAATAATTCAGAGCTGTGTGTAGAATAATTAACTCTGGTTTCAGGTATCTAGAGACAACTTGGAGTTAGAAGGAAAAGACATGAGTCAAAGAAGCTAGAAACAAAAATCAATAGAATTAGGAAATCGGTTCAGAAAATGAGAGCCAAAGACAAAAACAAGAACAGTATCTCAGGAAAGACATATAATGTAATAAGCAAATTTCTTGGTGACTCTCAGCACATTTCCACTTGACATGACAAAAGAGCTCACAGGTGAACATGTCTAAATGCAATATGATTCTTGGTAAGCCCTCTATATCCTTATGCTCTGAGGGCTCAGCAAGAAAAGAAATTAGCGCTTAATGTACCCAAGTGCTATTTAGGCTGAAAGAATGATGAATGGAGACACCAATCAAAATCCATTACGTTAAGACTCAAGGACCCAGCCGAACCATTCAATGCCACAAGTGAAAGTTTCATGCTTCTGAATATCTAAATGAGCATTATATCTATGTGTTTCTTCTTTTCTATTGAGTTAATTGCCAAAATTGGAATAACAAAGACAGGCAAGCAAACACTTCAGAGAGAGAGAGAGAGAGAGAGAGAGAACCTGGCCATGATGCGTTATGGCTAACATACATGGTTGCTGAAACCAAGGTTCTCCATCAATTTGAACAGGTAATGCAGCAAAAAGTTGTATCTTTATTGACTGTCCCTGTGCAAGCCTTTGAGCACGAGAAAGGCCTACCTGTTTCTCATGCAAAACAGCAGCTAAATGAGATTTCGAATTTGAAGAATCCAAAGAATTAAGACTGAAAAGAACTATATACTAAAGAAAGTTAATAAAGAGTGCTTTTATCTTGTCAAGTGTCAAGTATGAAGAAACTACTGCTAATATCAATATCAAAATACTGGCTGAAATTCTACATTTACCAAGTCCCAGGACATGGTTCTGTCTACCAACTAAAATAACTGAAAACAAATGTTCTCTTTATTTGTTCCTGGCTTTCAGGCGCAAGATCAAATTCCTCAAAACATGCTTCTGCGCATCCTCTCTCAAACTCCTAACTTCTATGCTAAAGAATCGACTAGGTCAGAAAAAGAATTTCACAAGTTCACCAATGTTCAGAAATGGATTTCCAAGACTTACACAACAATAGTTCAGATATATCTAATGAGAAAATACATAGCACCAAAGAATACCTTAATACATTACCTGAAGCTTTCCAAGATGCCATGTTCCTGATATGCTCACAACCTCTAGTATCTTATCATGCATGGATTGTGGATCAAAATTATCATATGTTTCGTCCTCGTTCTGCCACAGGTCTACACCACCCATGTAGCTTCCTATGTTTGCCACAAGCACTCCTTCTGCATCCTGCAGAATTTGTGAGAAGAGCATCACACGAATAGAAACTTTAACATGCAATAATCAAATTGAAGATTCAGGATAGATACTCTTTAAAGGTTAAATAACCCAAATTCATTCCGTAACATGAAGAACTTCAAGGGGAAAAGGGACTGGAATATACCAATATTGTACAATCTAAGCTATAAAAAAGCACTAATCTAATGCTCCAAACCACAAATAAGGAACACTCACCTCAGGAACCTCTATTTCAACACCATCAACCTCCACTCTGACTTGCCATGGAAAATCTGCAAATGTTCTATCCATTATACTCTTAGCACCTTCCCTAGCATAAAGAACTTTGTTCATAAACTGCAACCACATTAAGAGAGTTTCAGAAAGCAATTGGACAGAACAAATAATACAAGATCACTTGGAAGACAAACAACAATAATAACAATATGACATATTACAGGAAAAAAGAAAAGAAAAGAAAAGACAATAACAGTAAGAGCCAGACCTGGAACCTAACAATAGAAATTTCCCGATCACATTCTTTTGTGTGCGTGGCATGTGCATATTCTTCACAAACTAATAGAAAGTAATTTTTTATTTTACCTCAATATTTTGCATGATCTACATTTCCCTGACCCTATCTGATGCAAAGAGCAATATGACCATTTAGATTCAATACAAGAGAATTAAATGCAAGTGGACATACAAGGTTAGCTTCACCACACGTCATTAGTTAACATGCTGAACACAAAAGAGTTTCCATACTGCTTCCCATATAGTTACATACAATGAACACATACACTTTTTCAAGCATCACATTTATTTCAAATGGTATGATTAGATCTTGATAGCGAATCCATTGTCCTCCCTGCCTTTGTCACATCAGCTATGCCAAAGGACCCCAAATAATACATACTAAAGGCTCATAACTATATGAAATCTATGTGATAAGTCATGAAATCTAAATTTAGATATCTCTTCTAAGTTTTAATTGAACATGAATATCCTTTTATCCAGACAACCGGTACCATTAGATTATTTTAAATCCCTTATCACGGCACTTCTAACACCACATGCAAAATCCATTGCAGATTCTAGTTTTCACTGCAAGAAATAAAATTTTAATAACTTCACTGTCTTAGATTTAATTGTAGTTTTCTTTCTCCTCCTTGAATATATTGTTTAGAGTTTCAGATTTAACAGCCTAGCTGGCTCTATCTGATTTAAAAAAATTACCACTCAAGGTTGTATATTGTTGTCTGGTTTGGACAAATAGGAAAAAGATGTCAAGCTTTGGAAAGTAGTTAAAAATTTCTTCAAACCAATGTTGGTGATTACCTGGTTATAAAATTTCTCGGGATTCTCTTCACGTAGATTGTGGATGTCTAGAGCAACCTTTGCATCACATCCAACCCCTGCAAACAAACCTTGCAAAGTTCATGGCCATAACGCAAGAAAAATCATGGTAGACAACAGGATTTATGCTTAAGAATCAAATGCAAAAACACAAATGTACACATAAACCATGCAGGTTATATTTGTGATAATATATCTCACACGGGTGTCTAAATACCAAAACCTATCCATCGGCCCTCCAAAGAACATCTGGCTTTGTAATCTTTAAAATGTCAATGAAGAAATATTCACTGGAAAGTGTAAGAACCGACCAACCTATATAGTTATTCATAAATTTTGGTGGCTGGATTTGCTTTCCCTGTTGATTCATGATGGCTACTTTCCATCGGTCAAGAATGGTAACTGCAGCATGCTCTATGTGCTGCAGGACAGTGCAAAGCCCTCCTTGTCTCTCCACTGAGCCCAAACCACCACCCCAGGATAGTACTCTGGCTAGATCATTTCCCGTGCCAGCTGGAAGAATAGCAACCGGAGGAGGTGAAACAAAATTTTGCTTCTCTATAGCATTCAGAACCCAACCAACAGTACCATCTCCTCCACATACGAGAACTCTGAAGTGGGGCACCTTCCTGAATAGGAAGAGTCCCACTTCTGGCCCCTGTGTTGAGCTCAGCTCAAACACCTGTAGGAAATATTAACAAGGACAATCATCATAAACATCAAAGTGTAGAAACATATCTCTGTACAAGTCACAAACAATGGTAAATCAAGTATTTGCTGGCTTTTAGCTAGATACAAATGTGCTAATGAGTTAAGAGAAAGCAGGATGGTGAGGACTTGCACACAGCATTATGAGTATGCCATACCAAGGAAGATGAAGTAGACAGGTTTGCCAAAAGAACAATTTTCAACCTTTAAATATCAAGCTAACATTGGTTACAAACTTATTCTTGCCTGGATACATGCATGCCACGAGACATACAAGCAAGCACACAATCACTCTGATTCGACATGACAGGAGATAGCATGTTTCTAGAAAGCTAATTCATCATTAGCCAATTGAGAGCAAGACCAACCTACAGATACCTGATATATGTTATGAAGTGTGAACTTCGATACGAAAAGACAAGCTAGGAATCCATGAAATATTTTCACAACCTTAACAGCAGCATCTAGTATCCCTTTCACATATAATTAAGAGTACAGTTCCACAACCCTACTACTATTCTAACATAAGCTTCATCAAACGAGCTAAATGGATTCAATATTTCAAATATATAAGGAGAAGACGATATTAGATACATTTATTGTCTTCACCGTCTTACATTTAGTTTGTGCTCAATTTTCATTTAATCAGAAATCTCAAGTACTTCTGAAAAACATACTAACATGGTCGCTTATCCAAGTTAAAACACAAATAGATTACTAAATTTCATCAGTGCACCAAATGGGACCAATTCGTACCAAGATCCCCAGGCAGGCTGGTCATAGGTTGATAGTGTATGTCACATAAAGGCAGAAAAACATAACCTATTAAGAATTTAATTTGCATAACAATCAAACCTGGACAGGATTCAAAAGAAGGTTAAGGCGTTGCCGGAGGGAATCTCCACGCTGTGCCCCACTCTTTTTGTTAATGAAAACTAGCAGGGGTCTTGCATCTGCAGGCAACTCAATCAACTCATATTTCTGTTTTGACCTTAATATTTGAGATTCATCCTTCTGATTAATTGATCCACTTCTCTTAAAACTAGGCTTCGACTCAAACCTTTTATCAGCGTCAACATCTTCATGTGAACCCTCTACTATAATATTACCATTACAGCCTTCCTCCATTGCATGAGAACCATTTACAAGTTGATTGGTGTCAGCTGTGCTTTCTGTTGATGTGTCGCAGGTATTATCAGTGTTACCTGTGTCAACTGATGGTTCATTAGCATGCTTGTACTTCTTGCTTTGACTCCTAATACTTGCACGAACAGATGATGCAATTTCATTTGCTCCATGTGTGATTGAGCTCAAAAATCCTCCTGAAGAATTGCTGTTCAATTCCTTAACATAGAGTGGTGATAGAATCAGTCTTCTAAATGGGCCTAAGTCACAAATATCCCCTGTTTCATTTGACATGCTAGTATGACAGTCCACATGCACAAGTCGTTGACACCACAAGCAGCACCATATAGGAGATCCACCAAGAAAGGATCCACTACATGGCTCTTCACAGTAGCTACAGAAAGAAGCTTCATCAGGTTGGTCTGCAATCTCTGTCCACCGAACAGCCCACTGGTGCATCACATGCTCATATCCAATCATAGACACACATTTGCAATCCTTGTGTGCACCCGAAGAACAGCTTAAGTGGGCTGCTGCACCACAGATGCTACATTGGTGAATGAAACTATCTGATGCCACCATAGTTTGAGAAGGTGACACCGACTTTAAGCATACACAACAATTTAAATTCTTCCCACGGGATACAGATTCCAGAACCCAACTATGAGGAGCAACTGGAACTTTATGCCTAGCCTTGGGATTTTTCTTTGACCTGGCTATGGCTTTCATCCAACTTAAGTTAATGTTTCTTCTCCACTGGAAAGCTGTGTAAGCTATAGTCAAAATACCAACTAAGGCAGCAATAAAGCCAGAGATAATGAAGACACGAGACTCTGCCGTATCAGTTGGACTCTTGCTGTTCCAACTGGTAAAAAACATATCTATTTCTCTATCGTCATCCATTCTTTAAAAGATAATTTTCCACATTCTACAAAAACTAATGTATATTGGATTACTTAATAGCTGTTGAATAATCTCCTCCTGAACAGCTATTAGAGATTAAATACATGCACTGAAAGCATGCTAGTCAAATAAACACCCCAATTGTAAACTCATTATCATCCAAAACCCACTTTCCGATTCATGTTCAGACCTCATCATCTAATCATCCCACATCTAGTCATCATTGATTTTGAAATATGCTATAGAACCAGAGCTCCTGTCTATTCAGTGTGAGGAAATGTGCAGATATTAAGAAACACTGCAAGCATTCACTTATCCATGACCCATGAAAAGTGTCTATCCTGGTAACCAAACACTCCCCAGCGCTAGTCTGGGCCAAAGAGTACTTAGTACCTGATCAAACAGCAACAGTTAGATGCAGGCAATGTGCACTCTGAGAGAGAGAGAGAGAGAGATTAACACAAATGGAATTATTCTGTCAGTTTCACATTAATTGAAGTATGATACATATGAAAGCTGCAATGCTCTAGTTGGTTGCTTACAAAATATTGCCAAACTACAAATCTCCAAATAATTTCATAATTTAGCTCATGAAAGCACATAACCTCCATAAGGAAGTGAGATTAACACAAACTGCAGCATAATTGATCCATATTCTCCATAAACAAGGACAAAATCCAAACCTGTCCCTTTCCTCAAGTTTCCTCCATTTGCTCAGCAACAAACAGAGACTTATAACCAATCTTAATTTTGTAAAATTGAACTAGTTTCCAAAGAAAAAACAAGAAAGAAAAAAGAAACTTACTCGAACCAACCGCGGATGAGCCAACAAGTGAGAGAGAGTAAGCGATCGATAAATCAGGGCAAACCCTAGGGGTTGATCAAGAGAGAAAGACAGCGTCCAAAATCTGAGAAAAGATTCTCCTCACCAAAACAGAGAATCAATGCAAACCCCAAGGACCAAGCATCCAGATATTCATAACAAGGAAACAAGAGCTTTTTCCTTTTACGAATAATCATGAAAAAGGAAAAAGAAAAACACTTAATTACTGTAACAAAATTTCTCAATCCTTCTTTAAGAAATTCGTTATATTTATACTTACAGAGAAATAATCGGAAGATTCTCCGGTTTGAGCCTTTAGCCGTGTCTAGAGAGCGCGACGGTGTGTAGATTCTGAATCCAGTTCACACATGCCACGTGGCAAAAAGATGTGTAAACTGGACCCCACTTTCTTGTAAGCTGGACCCACTTTCTTGCTTATGTCCTCGGTGGCGTGCCGACATCTAGACAGTCCATTTGGTAAAGCCACGTAGAGTCAGGAGGTGTGAGCTCGCAGGCAGCGACAACGATGCATGCTGCTAGGCCGTCCTCCTCGTCCCATCATGTTTAACACCGTTATCACGGCAGCATTTTATAGTAATATTACTGAATATCGAGACTTTAAAAATTACTTACTTTTTTGTTCTCCAGAATTAAATTCTATTTCAGAATAATATGAACCCAGAAGATTATTTAATAAATGTTGTGCCCCAATATCATTAAATTTATATTTATTCTCAGATCTACACAAAGTCGTATAAAGTAATTTGGTATGAGATGCTGAGAAATTTAAATGTATTTTAAATTATTTGTAAGCATAAAAGAAAAAGCAAGTGAAAGGTGTAAAGTATGGGTTTATTCTGTGCTTGTGAACTTTTAGAAAGCCAATAACATTAATTTTTTTATTTATGTAAATTAATTATGTATATTTAATTTTAAAATATTATAATTTTTATATTAAAATAATTAATTAAAAAATTTATCTTGATTTATGAGAATAATTTTTTGATAGTTGAAAAAGCTTAAATTCTCTCTCTTATTTTTTGGATATTATTTTTAATAAAAAATAACATTTATAACAGATGAAGATATGATTAAAGTCATAAGTTCTTTTTTATTCATCTTTCATCAAGATGAATTTAATTTAAACAATATTTTTTTCAATGACCTAATTAATAAGATATAAATTTTTAATATATTAATCATAATTATTTTTATAATTATTATCAAGCCATGTGGACCACATTATAAAATATCTAATTTTTTTTTCTTTAGCCCATGTGAATTATCTTTATGGGTTAAAAGCCACATTTTTCTTAGGTGGATCACATTAGCAATCATCATTAAATAAAAGCTAATAAGAATCAAAGTGATCGTGCGTCATTAATTCAATATAATCCCTTCTATATATCATGTTAGTAGATTTAAAGTCAAGTAATTCATTCATATATATACCAATAATAAAAAGTAAAATATTTAACAATAAAAAAAATATTTAAATGAACTCAAAGTGTCAAATACATAAAAATATAAAGTGATAACAAAATATAAATAATGACATCCAATGGTACCTATTCTTTCAATATGTTTTTTATATGTCTTTAGCAGCAATCTTTTTGTTAATAGATTTATAACCATAAGATTAGTGTTATTGTGCTTGATTGATACTTTTTATTTCTAAATTTCTCCTTTAACGCCGAAGTTTTTTAAACTCTTCTATTTAATCTCCTTCATACTTGTTGTTTTTTAAAAAAAAAAAAAAAACTACCACATATTTATCACAATAAATTCTCAACGATTCAATAATTTCAAGTTTTGAAATAAAGTTTCGTGTCATACTCCATGGATAATAGCCTCAAAGCATGATACAAAGTCTCAATATATACATATATATATATATTTTGTAGCCTTCTAATGTTCTAGATTACTTTTATATCTGTCTAACATTATGACAGCAAAATTGATGTTTAGTTTGGTACAAATTTGAGCATAAATTAGGTTTTCAACAATAGATTTATATGAATTTCTTTCAATTTCTGTACATTCCAATTCATTCTTTGGGCATTACATCATATTAATAATCCCTTTGAATTAGAACAACACTTGTGAAGCACTTTTTCATCTTAATCCTCATCAAATAATTATTAGAAATAGCATATCTTTTTTTTACTTATGAGACCTTCTTAATGCTACTTCATGTGATTTATCTACTATATATTCATTTACAATAAGTTCATTATAAATTTTGATCATTCAGTTGCTGTTCTTCCATGTTGTTAAACAGTTCAATAACTGGAAGAACAATTGGAGAAAAAGTTATAAGTAAAGAAACTTACATTTTAACTTCGAATTACCACTTTCATTACATGGTTCGATGCTTTTAATCATGTTACCATTTTCTATGAACCTAATATTTTCAATTTCAACCATTCCCAAACTATAACCAAGACAATAAAATGTATATCCTTTAAAGTTTTATGGATAATCAATGAAGAAGCCATTGGTTATCTTTTGGTCCAGTCTTTTCATGTGGATTGTAAATTCTTATTTCTATAAGCAATCCTAAACATGCAAGTACCTTAAACTGGGTTTTCTTCCTATTCACAATTTAAAAGAGACTGTTGGAATTACCTTTCTAAAAACTTTATTTAACAAATACATTAAGGATTTTAAAGTATGCATCTAGAAAGATAATGGTAGAAGAATAACCTAACATAATTCTAACCGGGTCTATTAGTATATGGTTATACCTTTCTGTAACCCTATTTTGACATAGTGTATTGAGCATATATGCCACATTTTTCAAGCAATTTAATGAATGAAACATGGCACTATCTAATTTCATCATATTTTTCATAATATTCATCACCTCTATTAGACCTGAAAATTTTGTGTCTCTTAACCTTATTAACGAACACCTCTTAAAATATCTATTTATTGATATTTTCATGCAATAAATGGACATAGCCATAATGTAAAAAATCATCAATAAAAGTGACTAAAAAATGGAATATCGAAAGGTCCACATATTTCAATGTATATAAGTTTCAAAGTTATGTGCTTCTTGTAACTGATTTCTTACTTCTATGTTTGTGTGTTTTTCTTTAATACAACACACGTATATGCCAAGATCAACAAAATATAATTTGAGAATGATTTCATTTTTTTAAACTAATCTTATGATTTTTTCTTTGAATATGTAATTCAAATGCTTATACCACATGTAATTGAACTTTCATCAAATGAACAATGTTTAGTACCAATACTATGGAACAAGTTTAATAAAGTCTCAGCAAAAAAGTTGTCAAGCTTCAATTTATACAAACCATCACATAGCACACCAGAACCAATGAAATGATTATACTTAAACAAATAAAAACATGAATTTTCAAATTTGAAAGGATACCTAACTAAATCAGATTTAGACATAAAAACTAAATTTCTAAAACACAAGAAACATACAAAGTTTGAAAAAAATCTAAATGATGTTTAGTATCTAAAATTAAGCAATAGGTTCAAATGGTTGTAGTTTTGATTTTATTCTTTTTTATTTAGATTTATAGTTTGGGTTGGAAGGAATCCTTGCATCATATTTGAAACATCAATGGTGCAACCAGAATCAATCTGCCAAGCATTAGACGGAATTTTTGTCAAATTTGATTTGAAAGTACATATAAAAGCACTAGACTTACCTTTCTTTTCAAACCACACCTTACATTTCAAACAATCTTTCCAATAGTGTTCAAACTTTTTTCAAAAATGACACTTATTCTTCTTGTATTCCTTTTTGTGAATTGGGATAGATGATATATTAATTTTATGTAGTCTTTATTTGTTCTTTTCATTATTTTTATTAGTGTTCTATCTAACTCCATGTTGACCCATGAGATTAATTATATAAATTCTTGATTGCTTTAGCTTGCTTTCCTCTTGAATGAGGATATTATGTAGTTCATACATATTTCATTTATCCTTAATAGTATTATAGCACATTTGGAATGGGAAATACTCATAAGGCAAGGAATTTATTTGTTACTACATTTATCATTCTAGTTAGGTGTTGATGCATAGTGCATGAACCATTAAAATTTATGATGGTTAATGCAGTCATCAATGTTCAAACTAATAATTATCGATAATGCTAAATTAGAACCATTCTTATATAAATTTCATAAATTCTTTTGCATTTTCAATTTTAAGAATTGTGGACTTGAAGTTTTTTATTATTGTTATTCACATAACAAGAGGTTCAGTTTGTTTCCTTTTTCCTAAACTTTATGGAAAAACTTTATTGAATCAATGATAACAACGGGCTTATCAATTAAGAATGTCAAATCAAGATTCATAGCAATTAAATAACATTGTATTTGTTCACACCACTAGAGAAAGTTCATTATATTTCAAAATAAACAAAGCTTGCGCATTAAGAGAAATAGGAACAAATGTTGTTAATACATAACTACTCATGCATCAATTCTTTGAATTTGAGCATATAATATAGATTCACATACAAACAATCAATGCACATTGAAGTTTTTCTTTGGATGATCTAACAATGTACAAAGTCACTCTGATTAATACTTATTGTTATTTCACATAATTGGCAATCAAATACAATACAATTAAACATGTCTACTATTTTTAGGTATGCGAAACATATAAATTAAGTATATTATCTTACCACGACTATGTTTATGACTATAAAAATATTTTATAATCAATAAATTTTAATATCCTCATGACAAATAAAATTATAAATATTATTATGTCATCTCATACCTAACATCACATAATCATGAGTAATTGATTTTTTTAAAAAATAATTAATTTGATATTTATAAAAACTTTCTAATTTGGTCACTAAAGTGACTAACATATTATTCATCCTATAAAAATATCAAATTAAATAATCACAAAAATTTAGTTAATTATATCATACAATTTAATAAACATAAAGCTTTAGATCTAATCACTTAATTTGTTAACTAACAATACTTTTATAATATTTATTGAATTAAATGTTATAAACATACATACGAATAATAACCTAATATTTAGAATTAGCATATACATCATAAAAGAATTCTAGTATTAAAATACAATGAATATCTCAAATTTATAGACCTAAAATATATATTAATATAGCAAATAAACTCAAAAAATTTCTCACTATATATACAAACTTATAGGACGCAAAGATAAAGCACTTCATGCAAGAAAAATATGTGATGAGATATGCATATATATCAAAAACTAATTATTTAATAGTCTTATGGTCACATTGATTCTAGCATCCAGAACTCTAATCCTTCCATATACACAATATGAACATAAACACAAATTTGAAAAAATGTAATAGATGAACTAGTTTTTTCATCAATAAAATGAATAACATGAGAGTAAGGAAAAGAAAAAAAATTAGAAAAAAAAATCACAATCTCCTAAACCTAATACTACATGCTTTTTTTTAAAAAAAAAAAACTATGCAAATTAATCATACATAATCTCAATCCTTAAATCTTGAAGTATGGTGATTTTCACCTATAAAGTAATTGATTAAGAAAGCTTGCCTTAATCCATAGAAAAAAATTCAAAAGTTTTCCTATAAAGAATGATAGTTGAAGAAGTTTGGTTTTTCTCCATTGATCATTCTTCTCTTCGTACCATTCGTGATGGAAAAAATGAAATTTATAATGGGTGAAGGGATGACCAAAATTATAAGAAGTCATTTTTTATTCATCTTCCATCAAGATGAATTTAAATTAAACAATATCTATTCATTTAAACTCTGATAATATTATATTAATTATAATTATTTTCATAATTATCTTTTATAACCCTTAACAAACCATGTGAACTATGTTATCCAATATCTAACAAATAATGCTTAATTTGGTTAGTTTTGTGTTGTTTTTTGAAAAAAAAAATTCAAAGTACAAGATTTATTTTTATTTTTATTTCTAAAATAAGATAACATTTATTTTTTTGAATAAAATTTATATTATTTATATTATCTTTGAGGATAAGATCTATCTTATTTTGATAAAGTTTGTATTTATTACATTATCTTTGAAGATGAAATTTATCTTTATTATATCTGAAAGATATAATTATTATTTTAAGCTAAAATTTTATTTCATTTATTCCTTAAAACTCTTCTTTCCTTTTAAAGTTTTTCTTCTTTCTTTTTAAAGTTATATTTTAAGAATGTACTTATTTAGAATCTTAGAAGTTATACTTACTTTGCATCAAGAAATACTCTTGGAGGAGCACATCTATGCTTAAATTTTTACCTAAGTACTCACAATAATCCCTTTTCAAGTATGGATTGTGTCATTTTTAGTTGCTCTGTTTAAAAAAGTTGCCTTTAAAAAATACCATTGTGTTCTGCCAATTAATCTGAGAGTATTTTAGAAGTAATATGCTGTTTTGAGGCTAGCTAAGTGATCATGATCCTAATCCCCTTTCAACAATAGTTTTAAGGATATATTTTCTTTTTTTTTTTTACACCATGGCTTCTGCTTTAATTGCTGCAAAATTCCTTCTTGATACTTCCAAGATTGAACCATTTAACAGAGTTCATATCAAGTGTTAGTAAGATAAGGTTCATGATACTTTAGATGTCTTGATTTTGGCAAAATAGGAAAATATTTTAGATTTTAAGATGCTTGATAATAAGAAAAATTCTTCACAAATTCATAAGTACACATGTTGATTAATGATCTTAAAAATGAAGATATAGTACTGCAAGATGAGTTTATTTATGTGTTAGTTTAAAATAGGCCAAGTCCTTGGATGGATTGCAAAAATAGCATAAAACACATAAAAAAAAACAAGTTTAAAACGATTATCCATGTTAGGATTAAGAAGAAAAATAAACATAAAATTGAAAAGGTTAAGGAGTTGATGTTTAAGACAAATTTTATTGAGGATATATAAATCTCATCAATTTATGAAGAGGTAAAACATCAAACCTAATATAAAGCAAATTTTCAAAGGTAAGAATCTCATTTTTAAGGAAAAAAAAAAAAGAACTTGTTTTATTTGTGAAAATAAAGGCACCT
This sequence comes from Moringa oleifera, assembly GCA_021397835.1. Lineage (NCBI taxonomy): Eukaryota > Viridiplantae > Streptophyta > Magnoliopsida > Brassicales > Moringaceae > Moringa > Moringa oleifera. The sequence goes on along the minus strand of JAJFZO010000344.1, from coordinate 4,998,755 downwards.
CATTAATCAATGCAGATATAGACATCATAAGGGTGTTGAAAGTTCTCTCAAAATCAAGCTAAAAGAAAATGATGAAATGATAGTTGTTATTGTGATCTTCCAAATAAATGAAAATTATAGAGACAACATTGGGTAATAGACTCTGAAGCTATCAAGCACATATGTGCCGATAATTTTTTTTTTTTTATGAGTACCCAAAAGAGAAAAAGAACATATTTATCTTGTTGATTCCCATTTTACACTAAAAAAAACAAAAAAATTTCTCAAGTTGACTTTTGGAAAACTTTTCATTGAGTAATATAATTCAAGTAATTTTTATTGATGATTATTCAAGATATGTTAAGTCATATCTTTTGAGGAATAAAGATGAAGTTTTTCACATGCTGTTAATTTATAGAAAAGATGAAAAAGATTAACTTCATGGAAAAAAAATTAAAAAATGATAAAAAGAAGTGAGTATGAATCAAATAAAATAAATTCATTTTGTGAAGAATATGGATTAGTCCATGAGATTGCTTCAATTTACTTACATGAGACAAGATGGGATTGCTTCAAAGGAAAAATAAAACCTTAAAAGAAATTATGAATGCCATAATTATAAGTTCTAAAACACCATTAAATTTGTAGAGAAAGCTATAGTTTTAATTTATCATATATAAAAATAGATTATCCCATAAAAGAACAAATAAGACATCATATGAGTTATGAAAAGGTCATACATCTAATTTTTATATCTTAAAGTGTGGGAGTGTCTTGCTAATATCTTAATATTTCAATAAATAAAAAAAGATATGATGAGTCTTAAAACTGTTTATGTATGTTTATCGGTTATACTCAAAATATTGTGACATATAGATTCTTGGTCTTCAAAATGAACTTGTTTTAAACAAATACAATCATTGAATCCAAGAAATCTTTGGGCTTGGTTGGTTCATAACAATGCACTAGCATAGTAATTTTAAATTCTTTTAATTAGTTACTTCATAACAATGCACTAGTATAGTAATTTTAAATTCTTTTAATTGGTTAGTTCCTTTGTATATGATATCTAATACATCCATACCAAATGTTATGTGCAGTTGCACATGCACAAATTTTATTCAATTTTCCCTTATTTAAAGAGCAATGGAAGATATTTATAGCTTTAGCATTTATGGCATCTTTCTTTTTATATCACCATTATATTCACTTTTGTTCTTAGCTACTTCTCTACCATTCACCATTTTGGTAAAGACATAAGGTCGTTTCTCAATTACTTTCCTAAGATCAAAATCAATTGATGTAAGATATATTTTTATCCTAGCTTTCTATTAACTCCATCAGAGAATAAAGGCTAAGATATAGAAGGACTCATAAGTGATCTTTAGTTCTAAACATTTAAATTTAATTAAATCTAAGCACCACTATTCATCCTAGCCATGCAACCAAAGTAAGAGTTGAATTGGGTATTTAAAAGTTTTTTACTGAGCAAGATTGTTAAATCTAAATGCTAATTCAACCAAGCACAAATACATAACAAAATATGATAACTGAAATTAACCACAAGTTTTACGTGGTTTAGTAGTCCCTGCCTACATTCACACCTCAAAGCAACTTGTTTGATGATTTTTCACTATGCGTTCAACCGAATACACACTTGGTTATCCTAATCAAGATTTTTACATGAGATAAATCTTTTTATTTTAGACTCAATCTCACAAGGATCAATACACTTAGTGCTTCTCACTAAAATTTTCTCTAATTAGGTGATTCCTCCACCTCACAAAAACCTCTCAATAAATGTTTTAAAAAATAACGTCTAAAGAGTAGACTTTCTTAGAAAATAAAATAATACAATAAAAGTTTCAAATCTTTCACACACTTGCTCAAGATGATTTGATGATAATAAAGTATGAGTCCAAGCTTTTAATCTAGAGAGAAAAAAAGATATTGAAGCTCTTTATGCATAAATGATTTCAAGCACAAGTGTTTTCAAAGACCTTTTTGTATTTTCTAAGTTAGCTTTTTAAAACTTAAACTTTCTTTATTGAAAACAGATGCATCTATCATTTTCAAAGAATCTCTTTAAATTAAAAAGTTTCATAAAATATGATTAAATTTAAGATTTTTTATCATGCATGAGAAAAGAATGAATTTTGAGTAAATGAAAGGAGATTTACAAAAGTTTTGAAATGTCCTAGTATACTTACTTGATCTCTGAGATTCTTTATCATAACATAACTTCAGGCCTTCGTATTTGCTTTTCATGACCTTAACTGATTTCATGATCAAGCTAAGCTACTCATCTCATTTAACTTAGTTTACAAGATATTTATTATCAAAACATGTCATCACATTATAACCATATGAGATCCTAGAGCTGGCTGGGATTCTATGTAATAGGTTGATAGGGAAAATAACAAGCCAGTTGTTGTCTTAATAACACACCTCAAATTTAAAAATATGTGAGATGACCTATTGTTATGACGAAATAATATTGAATGAAGTGAGTAAAATTGAACAATAACTCTTAATGAGCTCCATAATCAAATAATATGGCGGCGTATCAAACTACAAGATATATTTGATAGACGTTCACCGCACTTATATAAGTGTCGAAATTGGGTCAATTCTTATGAAAGCTCATACAAATATCTTTAGAGCACTCATGAATTTCAAGTAGGCACGGGACTGTTAATGTGTCAAATAACTAAAATTGAAATATAAAGAGAATTCAACATGATTACATATTCTCTAACTAAAATAAAAAAATATTGGTTCATACAAAATTTTATTTTCCCAAACTCTTGTAAAACATGGTTAGTTAATTAACGATTGGTTAATAGTTTAAAAATCACCCGTTCATATTTTACAAAAATCTATTTCTTTTATAATATTTATCATGTATTTTGATATAAATATATATATATATTATTGCCTTTTTAAAAAAAATTCAAAATATAAGATTTTTTTTTAAATATGATAACATCTTGTTTGAATAAAGTTTTGCACTGATTATGTGTAAAACCTTTCTTGTTTAGATAATTTTTATACTGATTATATTATCTTTGAAGATTAAATCTATCTTTATTATATCTATTTTATATTGATTATATTATATTTGAAAATAAAATGTATCTTTATTATATGCATAGGTATGACTGTTATTTTAAACTTATCTATCAACGATTTTATTGTGATCTAACATCTATCCATATCCTGTGTTCATTTCATTCATTCCTCCCTATTCTCTCCAAGAATTTTTACAAAAGTCCGAGGCATAATTTTCTAAATTGTCCAAAACATCTATCTGAACTCTTACAAAAATGATCAGTAAGAACCATAAAAGTTAAAATATCCTTGTACATGCTTTGCATGATGAGATACTCCAAAAATATACTCCTAACAGGATGCATTTATTATTAAGGTCAATGCTTTGGACATGCCTTGACTATTTGTTCTGTCTGAAAAATTAATTTTTTAAAAAGACTTATATTCTATCAATTGATTTAAAGACATTCTAAAAATAAAATGTTACTTTCAAAACTCTTCTAATGTTGCCTTAGTTTCCCTTGAAATATAACTTGGAGGGAAAAAAAAAAAAAAAAGTACCACCTCCCTTTCATCCATACTTCATGTTACTAACGAAGGGGTGGTACTCCAACCAGCTGAGCAACTACATTGCACTTGTTAACACGACATAAAACGCTGCATTTCAGAGCAACAGATAGTACTCCTCGGATCTCTATGCTTCAGCTGAGATAACTGGTAACCATACATGCACCAGCTAATGGACCAATAGTGAGGTAGATTTACCAAGCAGACAGTGCAGAAATCGTGGGCTTTGAATTGGTTTCTCCCAAGCAAAGGAAATCGGAGAAAAGAAGTGAAATCAGCTAGTCACATTTTCCTAGGTGTTTCCTTTGTGTATCTATGAATACTTTGTTGAAGAAGAGGAATTTTGCCAATGCCTGAACTTTAAAGGTGTTTGAAGCCTTACATTGAATGAGCATGGAAGCAGGTAAACTAGACTTCATAATTAAAGACCAAAAACACAACAAGAACAATGGATAAGAAGCAAAATCATGTTCATTGAGAAGTACCAAACAGATAGGGTGAATATTGACTGATAGTGCAGTGTATCTACTCTCACTCCTTTCATTGATCTCAAAATTTCTAAGAATTTTTATCCATAGTGCAGCAGGAGTTAATCCCTCAATGGGCAACCACAATCCTTCCTGCAACTTGGTCAAGATCCCGTCGGCCACTGGATGTAATTTTCCTTCCACTAGAACACCAGAATGAAACAGTTTGGTAAATACCCAAGTTTGTGGGACATAATTAATATTTTATAAAGCTACTGTACTATAAAACATTCTTATGAAACTACTTCCTAAACCCAGTAATTATGGAAAAGGGACTCACCCCTTCTGGTCAAGGTCAATGATGTTCATATTCTGCAATTGCTGAAGAATGTGACGAGCAATTGAACCACTGCTCTTGCAGAAATGAGATGGGCGACTGCCATTCCTCTTACTTCCTCCATAGATCCTTCGGAAGGCACCAACACCAAGACCCCCCCTCAAGTAGATTTTCCTTGCCATGGAAGCTACAATGAAGCTTGAGTCAAGGACAGATTAATATAATAGAGAGTTCATACATCTGCATGCATATCACCATTGAGCATTTGTATCTCCAGGTGTGTGCATTCGTGTCTGAGACAGAGAGAGCTAGGGTAAGTGGGAAAACAGTGGGGGATAGATTCTACATACCAGCTCTTATGTAGTACCAGTCAGGGTCGTAAGGAGCAAGCTCCTTCAAGGTCCCTGTCTTGACAATATCAGTCCACGGAGGTAGCTCAATCTAGCCAAAAAAGATGATAGGAAAGAATGAGAACAAAACTACCACATAAAACCGTTAAAATTGAGTTAGCAAGAAGCCCCATTAAGCCGTTCCTCAGTTTATTTATATATAATCAAACCTAAATTTATAGCACTGACAAGCATAACAAGAAACTATCATACGGTAATAATGATATTCGCAACAAAAGCAACAGCAGTTCTTCTAGTTGTTGCTGGATCACCTTTTCATGTTACAAGACATTATTGATTCATAATCATGATTTTGGTTCCTACGAACTGCATAAAAGTTTCATGAAATCAACTTCCACATAAACACTGCAAAGGTTCCGATAAACATTTCTGATGCATAATATGCACAAATTTTGTCTACCGTACAATGGAAACATTTGAGAAATTTCAACAAATTGCACCGGAGAAAAGAACAAATGACTATGTTGCATAATGGCGAAAAACACAATGAAACTTCTTGGAAAACAGTTGTATTTATAAACAACCATTTTGAATGCACTTTAACTTAATGGCAGCACCCAGTACATGAGAAGTTATTTAACAACAGAGTACTTAAATGTAACAGGATTTGAAAGAGAAGCACTATTAAAACAAGAAGTGCAGACAATAAACAATAGGATCAGTGCCCAGCATGAAACTCAATGCATACTCTCTGTTCTCACAAGCATATTGAAGAGGAGGAGGCGAAAGAAATAAGCGTTTTGTAGGGTGTTCCACAAGACCATCATCAGGACCAAGTCCAACAGCCCCTTAGCTTCTGATACCTTCTTCTTTACAAAATTACATAAACATCAAGCAGTTCAGAGAGCAAACAAGCACGGTACCACAGAGAATTATTCAATGAACCATAGAAACCCAAAAAGACCCTACACCAAATAATACCAGAAACAAGAAAAAGAGAAACCAACCGAAACCACAAGCCCCACATTAACACAATCAAATCTAACTACCAAAGCAATTCACATAACTTAAGGTTCAAAAGCTTCACTACCTATACAAGTGCGATGCGCTAACAAGGCAAAAACGAAGTAATAGATCTACACACAGATGAATAGAGTATGCATTATACTGATAGCTACAAGTATATACTTCTACTACCTTGCCGGAGCGTTTGAGATGAGCAGCATAGGCCTTGACGAACTCGTGGGGGGACACGTCCTTCACTGTTCTCGCCGCCTCCATATCTCTGGTTCTGGTTCTGGTTCTGCGCCGTGACACTAACCACAGTATGCGAGAGAAAAGAGGCAAGAAGGAACCAAACTAGGGTTTTAAACTTAAAATTTAAGCTGCTTGTAAATTACAGGGATACCCCCATTTACTTCCTTGTGTCTTTGTGTCCCATTATACTCTATTTTAATATACACAATCAATCAAAAGACAAAAGATAAGAAATTTTTTGGAAAAATTTAAGTTTTTTTATTTTTTAATTGAATTAGAATATATATAAAAAATATTTTTTACATGTAAAATATTAAATATATTCTGATCGATTGATATTTTTAATTTTTTTAAAAAATTATTTAAATAAAAAATTTTGTACAACAAATTTAAATTTAAATTTTTTTAAAATTAAATAAATATTTAAATTACCATTACAAGAAGTTTTAAAATTTTTTTAATATGAGAATATTTTTAAAAATTTTAAATTATTAAATTAATAAATAATTCATATTTAAAAAATTGATTTTTTTTATGATGATAACTTAATATTTTTTTATATCCATAAAAAATTTCAAATCAAAATTTATTTATACAATTTATAATTTAAATAATTTTTTTCAAAAATTAAAGATAAAATTCAATTATGATCAAATTAATAGATAAAATTGATCTAATCGAAATTATAGAGTTTCCAATGAAAAACACCAATAGTTTAGACTTTTTATTTTTATATTGACTTAGTAAATTATCAAAAATTAATTTTGTAATTAGTTTGATAATAATAATTATGAAAAAAATAAAAGTAAAACAAAATCTCTCTCAATCATATGCATTGTATACTCTAAGGTATTAATTTGTTTCTCTGGTCAATCATCTTAAACTTTCCCTTACTATATTGGTTAACCTTATCTTAATTATATTGTCAATAATTTTCTTGGATAAATAATTAAGTGATCACTTCTAAAATCTTATAATAAAAGCAAGTGATTTTTGTTTGCTTACGTGATTAGATGAAAAGATGGCTTTTCTCTGGTCATATGCTAAGGAGACTTGAATATGAACGAGATCGTTCAAAGATGCATGATTTTTCTGTATTTCAAGTCGTGAAGTTTCTGATCGATCGTGAGTGGAAGATCTAATAGGTGTGCCATTTAAGGAAGCTAAATGTCACCAACCAAGTGAGGCTTAAAAAAAATAGTGGCTCTAGTCAAAATAACTTGACAGGGCTTTTTAATATTTTTACAAAATATAATATAGTATTTTAAATTTATTTTATTTTAAATAATTAAATAATATTTATTAATTTTAAAATTATTAAATTTTTAATAAAAATTAAAAGAATCAAATATAAAAACTAGAAGGGTCGCTTTAGTGATTTAACCTTAGAATAGCCCTTGTCACCAACATGTAGTTTGAGGAAAAGCAACGAGGATTTTCTGAGTATAATCCTTGTTGCTTTAATTTAAGTATAATTAATTTTTAAATTCGTTGCTAAAAACTAAAATTTTATCTTTTTCTTATTTTATTTATTTATTTCACTTTTCTATAATTAGGTGTTAAATTTTTATCACTTTTTTACTTTTAAATTTTAAGAAAAAATCAAGTTAAGGTTAATTTCTTTTATGTTTACTTTATATATAAAAAAATGAAGTGATTGAGATTAAGTAAAAAAGGGATCTAAATGATATTGAGATAAAAAAAAATTAATTGTAAATTTGAGTGATTTTCTGTATAAAAAAAAGAGATTTTATGATGCCAAAAAATTGAATTTAAATTTAATTTTTTTCTATTTTTAAGGATTATTAGATCACATTTTTTAAAAAAATAATATTTTTTTTTAAAAAAATTAATATGATGCATATCTACTTTCTATGTTTAATCAAAAGTAAATTTCACTATTAAATTTTTATCTTTTTAAGGACTATTTGGTGAAATATGACGACATTATCATGCTAATGTTTTGTGTGGTGTACATATATATAAAACATACAGGTAAAATGAAAACTTAGAAAATGAAAGAGAAATTTAAAGGGAGGAAAGCTCACCAATTGGTGGATCTTGACTTAAATGATTTTTAATTTAATTTAATTTGGATCTTGATTTATATGATTTTTTAAAATTAATAATATTTTTATTATTAAAATACCTAAAAATAACTTAACTTAATTGCGCACTCAATGCAAGTTTATCTTTTAAATTTGAATAGTTTTTAATTCATGTAAAATTTTTAAATTTTTTTGAAAAATTTTGATAATATAAAATTAATATATATATTCAATACTCAAAATTTTTGAAATTTTTAAATGATAATTTTTAAAAATTAAAAAATATATTTTCAAAAAAATCAAATACTTTACTTTTAATAAAGCTAAAACTGCCACAAATTGTGCCAAACTCCTTAAAAGTTGACCAAATTTGGATTCACCAAATCAATTACAATTTTATTAGTCGATTTAATCGAATGCACGCCATTATTAGTATAATGTCAAACTGGAACATCATCCGCTTAAACTTTACATAATCTAAGTACTCCCAAACTCGAACCTTGCTGCCATCATATGTTTTTCACCTAACTCCTTTCTTTACAATTTTTTAAGAACTCTAAATAGTTCTTTAAATAAAGCTAGGATTCTTTAAATTAAATTTGAAAATATCATTTAAAAAAAAAAAAAACATTTGGGCTTACAAACCTTAAACATAATAATGTCTAGATCAGATATAAACCTCCAACCATACTTCCTAAGTAAATCAAGATTGAAGTAGTGAAAAAATTGGAAACCTAGCCCCCATCCTTTTTCCTCCCACAAATCTTCTCCTGCCTTAATCAATTCACACTCTTACCTATATTACTCTTCGATCCCACCAAAATGAATTCAAAATACGTTGGAGCTCTTTAATACTAAAAATAAGTAATAAAAATAAACTCATATAGTATGATGGTATAGCTTGTGCCATCACTTTAATCAAAATCTCCATATTATACTTCATCATTAATTTACTTATCTAAGTCTGATCATTCGCTACGTATATGATCTCGTTAGTAACTAAAAATCACTTTTTTTCTACGATCAATAATGATCTTAAAATTTTGATACAAATTTATTAAGTTATGATAAACTTTAAGACATTAAGTATTAACATATTTGATGTATAAGTATTCTTAATATTTTTTGAATATACAATAATAGTTCACTCAACAATGATCTTATTATCTTAATACACGTTTATTAAATTATATTATAAATTCTAGACGTTAAGTGTTAGCATGTATGATGTATAAACATTTTGAATATTTTTTTTGAATATATAATAATTGTTCATTTAATAATGATCTTATTATCTTAATACATTTCTATTAAGTTATATTAAATTATAAAATATTATTTAAAAACATATTTTGTATATAACCAATCGATTTTTTTTTGAATATATAATAAGAATTCTACTTAATCGAGATTTTATTATCCTAGTACACATTTAATAAATTATATGCAATTATAAGACATCAATTATTAACATATTTGATGTATAAGTATTTCAAATATCACTTTTAATATACAATAAGAATTTTGTTAAATTGTGATTTGATTATATTAATACATATTTGTACAACTATTTTGATATCTTTTTGAATATACAATAATAATTCAATAGTGATCACATTATCTTAATTAATACACACTTATTAAGCTATATTAAATTCTAAAACATTAATTAATATTAACATATTTGATATTCAAGCATTCAAAAAATATTTTCTAATATATTATGATTATTCTAATTAACAATGATCTTATTATTTTAATACACATTTATCGAGTTATATTAAAATATATGACACTAATTATTAAGCATTATAAAAAAATTTTAATATACAAAAAACGTTCTACTCAACCGTGATTTGATTATCTTAATAATATTTATTAAGTTATATTAAGTTACAAGATATTAATTATTAACATATTTGATGTATAAGCACTATTAAGATTTTAAAAGTAAAAAAATCTTAATAAAGAGATTTTAATACCTTTTGATATAAAAATTATTTTTTATAATGAAAAAATATCAAGAAAAAATATATGTATTTCTTAAAATATTTTTAAAAAAATAAATTAAAAAATATTTTATTTATATTGTTTCAAATTTATTTTTTCATTTTAATTAATAAAAATTATGAAATTTAAATTCAAAGCTTAAATTTAGACACTAAATATTAATCCTTTACTCTTGTTAGAGTTGTGAGACATTGAAGTTATTTATATGCTTTACCTTTTAATATAATATTGTTATATATTTTACTTTAATATTAACAGTAACTGAATTTGCATAAATTATAAAAAAATATTTTAAAAATTAATAGTTGAATAAATTAAAGTAAGATCTTTACATTTTATATCATAAAAAATATTTTAAAAAATTAAAAATTAAGAATTAAGCAAAAGTGAGACTTTTACCCCCTCTGTCCAAAAAAAAAAAAAAAATCAAGTGTGAGTTAGAGTTGAATCTTCACGTTTTCCAACTGTGTAAAATTCACTTTTTTTTATACATATTCAAAATTTTTTTTAGACAAATTTATTTGAAATTAATTTAAAAAATTAAATGAATTTTAAAATTAAAAATAATTATGACCATATTAGTATCAATCTCCCTGTGTCACGGGAGTGCTAAACTGTCCCATATGTAATCAGCTTTTGAATATGTGGTTTTGATTTGAAAATATAAATTACCTTATTTAATTTTTTTAATTAATATAAAAAATATTTTTAAAAAAATAAATAAAATTTGATATCCTATCACATTATAAAAAGATTAATAACAACTTCTTCTACGTTCGCTTTTATTTTTTTAAAAAAAATTATTCAAAAATATTTTTAAAATCGTTGTGAAGATTCGATCCCAATCAAAAGTCCGTAATGACAATGATGATACTATTATTTTTAATCTAAGAATTAAGCAAATTTAGATCTAAACCTTTTAGCTTAATTATGGATTGATTGATAAAGGCTATTTTATTCTTCACTAAAAAAGCAATCAACATGGTTCTATTCTAGGAAGCATAATTGTCTTCAATAAGTGGTTGTGAAACCAAAACAAGATCAGTTGGGATTGTTTAAGTGACATAAGAAAAACATATCTGAAGATTCATCAATGGTAGATGTACCATTCAAAAATCTAATAGATCTATTATTGATAAATTGAGACAATTCCATTGGATTCAACCCTGTCATTGAAAAGCAAGCAGAAATTGAAGGAAAAGTAGACAATTCTATCAGAGTCTTCAAACTGATGTGAAATTGAAGTTTTTAACATCGATTCATAAGCCAACTGATGTTAAAATTAATGCAATTCAAGTTGTTAATGTCGGTTCACTTATGAACCGACATTAAAATGAATGCAATTCACATGGACGTGAATGCATGTCTTTCACATTGATTCATGTATGAACCCAACATTATACATCGGTTCACATGTGTCTTTCACGTTGGTTAACAACTCTTATCTTATACAACCCATGCTACATAACAGTTTTACTTAAAACCATTATCTAATGTTGAATTTTATTACATAACAATCTTTATGAAGCGTGTAACAACAACCATTAAAAGTTATATTAGATGACAACTTTTACAACCATCATTTATTTTGTAATTTTTTTTGTCGTTTACATAAATGATATTTTTGCAACTGTCATCTTTAACTTTTTTTTAACGGTCATTAAAAGTATATTTTGTTGTTATGTTTGATGGTTAGGTTTGGCGTTAAACTTTGGGTAAAAGACTCAGGAGAGCAAGAAGAATAAAGAAAACAGAGAAAAGGATTTTAAATGTAAAAAGTGTTAAGAACTCTCGGCTCCTTTTCCAAGCATGCATTAGCCATAGAAAATAAAATTTCATAAAAAGGAAATTTTTTTTTTCTTGTTAAAATAAGCAATGAATTATCTAACAGAAAAATGGGACTGGTTCTACAGAGACACAGAGAAGTAGGATATGCTAGTGACAAGACAATGAAGGAGAGGTAGGAAGAGCAGAAGCTTTTTAAGGAAAAGTGCATGGCCCCAAAAATTTGAGCTGGATCATAGAAGAAAAAAGAAAATGATTTTATCAAATGTCAAATTACACTGTAATCAACAGGTTCTTTGGGTTTCCGTCCATAAGAATAGACAATCCACATTTTCTTCAAGTTCCTTAAATATATCAAGTTTTGGTTATAGTTGTGGGATACATGTCACTTAAATTTATATATAATATTTTGAAATTTACATTCTTTTTCAATTTAAATATTTACAATTTTATTTTTTTCAATTATACATTTGATATTTTAATTTGAATTAATTGAAATTCTAACTTGAATGATTTTTTAAAATTAATCATATTTTTTATTATTAAAATACTTTAAAAAATGATTCAAATAAATTTTTGCACTCAATTCAAGTTTACAACCTATTTTTGAATTTTTTAATTTTTCGTAGTATAAAGTTTAAAAATATATATGTATTTAATATGAATTTTTTTATGATAACTTAAATATTTTGTCACATCCATGTCAAATTTGAAATAAAAATTCGCTATATAAAGTCTTTAATTCAAGTATCATTCATTTTAAATTGGTTGCCCAAGAACTAGAATTTTATTTTTTTTCTTATTTATTTGTTTATTATTATTTTCACTTTTCTTTAATTAGGTGTTAAATTTTTTTTCACTTTTTTACTTTTAAATTTTATGAAAAAAAATTACGTCAAGGTTAATTTCTTTTATGTTTACTTTATAAATAAAAAACATGAAGGCATTGAGATTAAGAAAAAAAAAGGGGATCTAAATGATATTGATATAAAAACTAATAGTAAATTTGAGAGATTTTATGAAAAAAAAGATTTTATGATGTTAAAAAATTGGATTTAAATTTAATTTTTTTCTATTTTAAAGGATTACTAGATCACATTTTTTAAAAAAATAATAATTTTTTAAAAAATTTTATATGATACATATCTACATTTTATGTTTAATCAAAAGTAAATTTCACTATTAATTTTTTTTTTATCTTTTTAGGGACTATTTGGTAAAATATGAGACATTATCATGCTAATGTCATGTGTGGTGGTACATGTATATAAAACATAGTACGGAGAAAATGAAAACTTAGAAAATTAATGAGAAAATTGAAGGGAGGAAAGCTCATTAATTAGCCGAAGAACTCTCTCACACTTCTGCTTTTGTGCCAACGTGTCGGTCTTAGGTACTACTTCCAAGTAGGCACGCAAAACAGATACACCTGATTAGGCGACTGCTAAGTTCTCCAGTAGGTTCATACTTCAGGACGTTTAGATCCCAAAAACTTCTTAACGAACCTTCATTCTTCTTCTTTCCTAACATGGAGCAATCATATATACATAGTTCCTGGGAGCAGCTTTCAGTTTCTGGTTCTTCGAGACTGCAGAAGAGAACTTGGTTGAGACGCCATTGTATATATATTTCCTCGTACCAGCTTTAAGTTTGTGGTGCTCGGTGACTGCAGAAGAGAACTTGGTTGAGATGCGGACGCGTACTTACATTAATAAGACTAAGTTTCCAGTTGGGTATCGTTTCTTACCCACAGATGAAGAGTTGGTGACCCGTTACTTGATGAACAAGGTCCTGAACGACGAAATCCAAGATGAACACATACTAGACATTGATGTCAAAGAGTTATACAGCAAGTCTCCTGAAAAGCTACGTATGCTTTCTATTATGGTTATTTCTGTGGACCCTCTTCTTTACCTTACTCGTTCTCCTTTTTATATATGATGATTCTATTCTATTTGTTTATTTTAAATTAATCACGTTAAGATGCACAAGTTTGAGACTGCTAAGAAAAGAAAAGTGATGGTGTCATCGTTACACGTACAGAGACAAAATCATCCGGCAACAATCAGAGCAAACAATACTTTATAGAAACGAGAGTCGATGATGTTGAGTATCAACAAGATTTAAAAAATGAGAATTTTGGAAGAACACAGGATTATTGGACCAAGAATGCCAACGGACAAGGTACACATTTGATTGCCTATCACTCTGATTCTACTAAAACCATTCAGTCTTATGCTTTCTAATCACTTTTAATTAAGGAATGGATATGTTTTGTTGACGAATGTGTCCATCATGAATTGGATCTTTGTTTGAGTTCTCCACCGTGGACCTTTGAGTGCCTCTTTTTGGTCTTACTTGAGTGACCAAGTTCGACTCAAATTTATTCACATCACTTAGGAAGAGCAATAAAATGTAGCTATCTATTTTGTATATATTACTGCACATGAATGTATATCTTGACATTTGTTGATCATTTCATGTCACTAATTTCTTGAAACAGTACAGGAATTACCAGGGCAAGACAAGTGGTTCTTCTTCAAGTACAAAGGTGAAGAACTTAGTGGAGAGAAGGGAAAGCTTCGACTTGTTGGACGGGAAGAAGGGTTTTGGAAATTGAAGGGAAAGGAAAAGCCAATTTATGACTCAGATAGAAATATATGTGCCTTCAAGATTAGGTTGGATTATTTCTCCGGAAATGGCTTGGAAGCAACAAAAACACTTTGGAGAATGTTCAAGTATCATCTATATTGCGAGAAAAGTCCCAAGGTGATGATGATGATATGATCATGTTATGATATTTAGGTCACTAATAGCAAGTTTTGATCTTATTTTGCACATATCAAACATATGTAAATGATCTTTTTTTGGGCATAAATAAAGAAACAATTTTAATTTGATAGATCATCGAAATTGGAAGGCTTTGAATGCAAGAAAATTGGATGAGTTACCCATGAAAAAGTAGTTGGACTTACTTTACAAGCTTTGCTTCAACATTACAGGGAAACAAATGGATGCTGGCAAGAATCACGAGAAGAAAAAAGAATGCAAGCTGTTACTAGTGGTGTTGCTCCTTTAATATTTTGGAGCTAGTCATTTTGGGTATTGAGAATAAACAGTCATTCTTTATATTCTTTTATTTTCATAAATGACATTTCATATTCTTTTTTCTTTCATGAATTAGCTTCCACCAATCACTTCTCCATTGTTAAGGTAAGGAATTGTCTCTACCAATGACTGCGAACCCCCCTCCCTTTCCTCTCTTTTTTCCATTTATACTCGCAAGTTTAGGCTTTTTCTCGCGTGCTTGTAGAGAGAAAGCTCTATTAAGATTTTATGCTGTGTACATATTGAGGAAAGTTTATACGTCATAAAAGAAAATATTTTTTATTTTTATTAGCAATCAAGTTTCTGAATTAGATGTCTCTATCTGTGATATTTTGTATTATAATTTATCATGCAATATTTGAATTAGGGGTATTTTTACCAATGAAAAGTGGAGAATCAAAATAAATTCATATTTTTTTATTTACTTTTATATCATGAAATAAAAGTAAAATTACATGCATACTACGGTAATTTGAGATTAAAAAAGTGAGCACTTCTATTTTTGAATGTTAAGTTAAATTATTATTCTACTTTTTATTTCTTTTAAAATATTTTAAATAAAATAAAAAATTAAAGGTGTTTTAATTTCTTCACATTGATTATTAATTATTTTGAATCTGATCCCTTATTTTGATTCTTATTCATTCAAATTTCTATTTTTTTGGTTTACCCATTTTTATTATGAGTAAATAACAGATATCGGTCTTAAATATGTAACAAAAAATACATAAGATCTCAAATTGCATCAAGAGCTCAAATTGCAGAAAGAGTGCACTAATAATTTTGATGAAAGAGAATGTTCCATGGATAACTTTTCAAGAAATTCAACGCATAGAGACATTTGAATTTGTCAAGTGAAGTAATTCATCCACCCAACCAATGTTTACCAATAACAATGACATGGCCCTTCGGATTTGGTTGAATTGATTGAGATCTCATTGTATAGAGAAAATATAGTTAGCTACAATACATATAAAAAATGTATGATTAGTAAGACCAACACTCCTTATGTTTTTTTTTTTTTTTTAAAAGAAGAAAGAAAAAGTTTAAAATTTGCAAGGCAAAGGCAGCCATGAAAGGCCAGTTGATTCTTTTGTAGTGCCTCGCAAGCCATTAGATGCTATAACTGTCATAGAAGCAATGTGTTATTTCATGCTTTTATGAAAATAAAATTGAGTGGGGAAAAGAGTTGGATATATGGCTCTGTCACCGAAGATGTGGTTACTGGTTATAGAATACAAAAGAGGATGAAGCTTAATATACTATCACCAAAAGAGATTAATATATAGATAAACTCCATCAAGTCCTTTGATAGGAAATTGGCTCAATTGAGCACCCTGTTACCTAACATTTGCAAAAAAAAAAAAAAAAAGATTTTAATGCAATTATAGATACAAAAAGGGTGGATAAATCACGAGTTACAGTAACAGCGAGAATTTAAAAAAAAAAAAGTTATTATTATCTTGTTACCATGTTAAAACGTCAAAATCTTGCTGCTTCCTTTCTATTGAGATTATTTCATCTTTAAAGAAATTATAGTATTGGCAAGTTAAATACATAGTTAATTCATTTCTAAATGAATCACTATATTCACAGATAAAAGTACCAAAACTTTTTATATATATTTTTAGCGTAGTTTATAAATTGTATCTCAATTTCTCTAGAATAGAAAAGTTAATTTGTCTTGGTAGAGGACTTGCAATTTTTTTTAGAGATTTTTAATGTTTTTACTGCCGCTATATCTACATCAGATTTTATGTTTATACAAAATTCTTTTCAATATAAATACATTCCATTCAACTAAATCTTAGAATTCATTGCTTTAGCTAACAAATATAAAGTCTAGATAGGAAGTTTTAGGTTTAATGGAATCTAGCATACGAAACATATAAAAGAATTGCATATAAGCACTTAATTTTCAATACAAGTCTTCGATCTTTGGTGTTTCAGAATGGTTATATTCCATGTGCTGCCATTTCTTTTGTGGCCACTGCTAATTGAAGACTGCAATGTGCAACCTTCCGTCCAAATAACACAAGTTGGGGGTTATCTCCCGCAATATAATTTTGTTCCCATGGTCTTTCTAATTCTTTGGCAGTGATCAGCTTGACATCTTGGGATTGTCCATTTGACATGTCCACTTAATTTATTAGGATTATACTGAAATGAGATTTGGAGGAAAAAAACATTAAGTTGTTTTATTTCTCCTGTTTCTCATTTAGGAGCAAACCCAATTAGTCTCTAATTGATTTTTCATGTGTGCTTGATCATGCTAGGTGTCAAGACATAATTATAATATTGTGTGGTACAAGATCCTTGATATCATGTGCTAGATATTGAATTAGATGATAATATTAAGTCGTATTTTGCAGGATCTAATTTGAGAACTTCCATATCAAAATGTATGGGATGAACACAAATTTGATGGACCCATTTACTAACTCTAGCTCCAACCAATAAAAATTTTGAGTGCAAACAAATTTGCAAACCATTTCTATGTAACCTAATAAAATATTTTTGCAACAGGATAGAGCAAGAGGCTGCAATTTTGCAATGATATTAATGGCGACTGAAAAATGCCATTGCACAGAAGCAGGCATACTTGTATCATGTAGATACATGGGAAGAACAAATGTCATGCACAAGCATAGTTTCCCATTTAAAAGCACCCTTTGCATTTGAAGAGTACATGCAGACACACCATTCTCACAAAGAAAGCCTGGATGCATTTGCTTATCTAAGATGCATACCCAGATGTGTACACCAGTGGCCTCCATTAGAGTCATACAGTTTACAGACTCTTTAATTTCACACTGTTTGGTGAATGCAGTAGTCCATTCATCAGAGTTACTAATTTAAGTCCAGAATTTCTTCAGAATATTGGCTTGGAGTTGTGCAAGCTGCAACTCTTTGACTTGCAACTCTGAACTAAACAAGGGTAAGCAAAGATGAAAAGAGCTACTCATTGCCAGATTCAAAGGGTGAAAATAGAATTTCATTATTAAAGGTACATATTAGCGTTCCACTTCATAACATCAACTATCAACGACAGCCCAGCATCCAACTAAAATGAAGTAACTCCAGCCTTACCATCAAATGAAAATAATGCTACGCCCTCTCAGAGTTTATCCTAACCTCATGATCTGAAATATCTTAACTTTGTGATGCTGGTCGAGCAGGACCCAGGTAATTCGTGACCAAACCCATGATAGCAAACCTGTTTTGAGACAAAAGCTGAAATTAATACTAATGGTAACAATGGCAAAAACAAATCCAATATGCCATCAAACCAATACATCCAATACATATATACTCACCAACTTGCATATCTGTGAACATCAAAGGATAGCAAACACATTTAGGGTCAACATTCATCTAGTGATTAGCTTACCCATTAACAGCAGAACATAGGGCAACATATCAGATTTCCATGAAGAGACTCTATGACTATTTCTGTGACGGTTAAATCTAAGGATAACTAAACATCCTTGTAACTTAAATCTGTTTCAGTTTCCTATTTTTACCGACCAGACTTGATGTTCGCAATCCCAATGTCTACCTGTTCCCAAGAATAAAACGGAAAACTTTGCAGACATGATTAAATTTTATATCATCACTATACAGGTAACAAACGCCATCTTATAAGCAGCCCTCATTCTTTTTTGCAAGGGAGAAAGGAATTATGTATCTAAAACAAAGCCTCTTGTAAGACTATCCCAAAACGATTCTAGCAAAATCATGCTGCATCTTGATCAAATAGGGGAACTATGCACGCAAAATACTAATGATGAAAATAGTGGGAAAAAAAAAAAAAGATAATCCTTTGCTTCACAAATAAAACTAATTTTTTCTTTTTTGATCAGACTTGCACAAATTAAAATTTTTTGTAGGTATAACATGTCCTAAGCAAGAGATATTGAAGAAATATTGACTGAGAACCAAGCAAGAAATACCATGTAATCTTTAAAGGGAAAGGGGGAAAAAAAAAAAGCCAAACAATTTTCACATGTAAATTTTTCCCTCTCAAAGTCTAGACTTCAAACAACAAATAAAAACATAACACTCATTCAAGGTTTTGCATCAGTTTAGGGCCTACAGGTTGCATCACATTTACATTCAGAATTACTAGCTGATGTTAACGTCTAGGATACCTAAGAGAGGACCATAGAGCACTCCTTTGGCACATTTAGAGATTTGAAGATCTCCAGGCTTTTGGAAACTACAAGCTTATTGAATTATAAATGTACACCAATAACAAAGGCAGTTATGATGCTTGCTTAGACAATGAAGCTAGGTGGTTAAACAAAAGATGTACCTCAGTTGCAGCTAAAAAGCACCTTATAACTGTAAAATTAGCAAGGAAGATTCGCTTATAATGTCAAACCAATGTGGCAATTTCCATTTTCAGAAAGTGTCAAAGATTAAAAAATAAATAAATCCTCTGCAAGGTCCAAGTCACCCTAGACTGAAGATAAAGCCATTAATTTGGAAAACCTATGAGATCATTTTCCTGGACAATAACTTTGCATAAGAAAGTCTGAAACGACCAAAACTGAGCAACTACAACTTTTTCTTTTAGGATAAACAAATAGTGACACGGTTTGGTATTGTCATAAGACCATAAAGAAAACAATCAAAATTAATGAGATCAAACAACTGTAGAAGCACAAATCTCTAGCTCCACTTGCAGAGAAAATAACATCAAGCTGCTGTTAGAGGATTGATGTACTTGTTACTCAAATCAAAAACACCTAGTCAATGAACTATGTCAACTAAATGGATCCCTTTGTCCTTAGGTTGCACTTTTTATTAAAGCAACAGCCACAATTTTTCATGCCACTGCCTTGGCCTTATTCCTTTGTGCTTCCTTCTTTCCAAACAATGCAATCATTACCAATCAAATCACTCATTACCAATCAAATCACTCATTACCAATGCAAATTATGGATTTAGTTGAACATAGTTGTTTTGCCAACACTTCATATGACTTGTTTCCTATGCTATTTTTGTATGTTTCCAAGGGTTCATCTGATCATCCGTATTTCCACAACAGCTACTACAAGGCGTTTACTAATGATTCGGTGAACCACGCCATGAAGCCCCTGTAGAATTAACCACATCACCGTTACCAATCACTGACATTTATCAAAGTCTAATTTCACCAGTCATGTCCCCTTGAACCTCCGCATCCTTAAGGACCATCGACCAAATACAACAAGAACTATTATCTGTCCAATGAATCAATAATAAAGAATTCCTTTCAACTTTTAGCACTTAAATGTCCATTCTCAGTTTCAGTAACATCACATTCAATACTCCATCACAGTAACAACCCATCTGAGAACTTTAAATTTAAGGCGCATCTAAGCATTTAGACATCTATAATCATCATAATACTGTGTAGCTCTAAAGAAATTTGTTTCTCTATTTAAGGCGTCACACTTTCAAAGATAAAATAGAAAAAGGCAAGAATTAGCTCAATAACAAGATGGAATACATGCATCAAGCAGCCACACTATGTACAATAATGACATCAAATACACACAAAGAATACTAAAGATAAGAGGCGAGAAATACATCATAGCCATGGAAATCTGTTTGAGATCGTTCTCCACGTTCCTCATGTTCGCTAATGACTGAGCACAGAATATAATAGCAAGCCACGAGCTCAGCTTGTACTGCATTATTTCCCCAAAACAAAACAAGAATTTTAGAAAAAAAAAACAAAAAATTAAATTAGAAATTTTCTTCTCTGTAAGATTTTACTGGAAATCTGAAAAATCCATTAAAAAAATTAAAAAGGAAAAGAATTCAGGGAATTCAGCAATTATTACCCTGAACATCACGCCAGCGATGCCGAAAACGACAGCAATGAAACCGGAATAGTCAACGGGCAGATCCTGCGGAGCCACAACTGGCGCAGAGTACGGCTTCGCCGCAGACGGCTGTCGCGGATCGTTCGCCACGGATGCGTTGCTGTGGGACATTCTCTCTGTCTCTCTTTCCCTCTCTCTCTCTAGACTCTTGCTGGGTAGTCTATGTTGTGATGGGATCTCCAATTCAACGAAACGTTTCGTTTAGAGGAGAACGGTGACGTCGTGGCTCCCACAGAAGCTAGAATTTCTGCTTCCTATTGATATCCCGCCACGTCATCACTAACCCAAGCTAACCAAAACGACAGCGCCTCAAGAAACTCTGCTACGTCCGCGCATAAACAAGACACAGAACAAAACCCTCCGTCTTTGAAGTGTCAATGGCGGATCAGGATGCAACCCAGAAATCCCCGAAGATGGAAACCCTAGGTCCACATCCCCACTCTTCTCCTTCAGTAACGAAATCTAATAGTTTGATGAGTAATTCCCCAATGTCAGCACCGGCATCCGTGACGAGGTTATGGAGACCAGCTGCCCAACGAAACCTGAGAAACCAGTGGTCCAAGTTGGCATCTTTGAGGCAACAGTGGCTCTCTGCTGCTACTAGCGGAAGAGCTCACGCTACTTCTCTCGTCAATGCTTACTTATCTCAAAGGTACTCTACCGCTAGCACTGTTACTTCTGCTTTATTTTCTCCTTATTTTGGTGGTACGTATGTTCTGTATTCTTTTTTTTTTTTTTATGCTGTTTTTCTTTTTAGTTGTAGACTGTTTCGGGAGCTGTCAAATTTTTATTGCTCTGCTACTTAGTTTGGTTGCTGAGACACCAGGATTTTGTGTTTTCTTTGTTGTCCAGTACTTCCTTTTATTTTTTGGGAGAGGAAGAGGATTAGGTATCATTGAAAATCAATCTTATGCTTTGTTTTTCTGTTAAAAATGAAAGGGAGGGAACCAAATAATTGGATTATTTGTTTTTTTGAGGGATTGCTGTCTGAAAGGGGTGATCCTCTAGAGGATGAGGACTTCCTTGTAACAAAGCCTGGTATAAGTGCTACCCTTAGTTGAAGTGCTCTGTTTATGTAAATCAGGTCAAATTGATCCTTTTTTTTCTGTTTAGTTTCTTCACTTTACCTTTCTTCAGCAACAAAACAAATTGTTGTGATCATGTTGGTTCATTCCTTTCAAAAGCTTAACTATCATGAACTTGAAGCAGTTTTGCTTTCCTCTTGAATAAATTAACCTGATGAGTATTTCTATATGCAACTCTTAGTGAGTTCTTAACAGTTATGAATTGCAGTGTTACATGGGTCATTCCTTGATCAGGTACATGCCTTCAATGGAGCTGGGTGTTCTAAGTGACATGCCAGATATCAGAAAGAAAGCTTCATCAAAATTGTTTAAGCAGCAGGTAATATTATCTAAATTAACTTTTCCCTGTCCCTGTCAGAGCCTAAGCTTTGCATCTTGCAAAAGTATGTGCCAAACGTTATGCGTTGAGACTTTGGATATGCTTTATTTATCAAGGTTGACTAGATTGGCTGCATGTAATCATGGTGCAGAAGTAGTAAGAAGATTGAGTGGGCCTCTGCTCTGCATGACCTTGGCTCTCAGTTCTAAAGAAAAAAAAGAAAAAAAAAGCCTGATTCTTGATACCTACTTTACTATTACTTTTGGTTAAATTAAATTACATTTACAGAAGCTTTGTTTCAGGAGCTTCATAGGAGCAACCTCTTATCATCTTACAAAGATCTGGTATGTACACTGAACAAATATCTTTACATCCATCATAATTCTAAAGTCATCTTACCTGTAGTTGAGCAAAAGAATTTACTTGTAAAGAACTTCCTAATATCTCTTATATGTTCTTTTTTTTTATATAAGAAACAAATAAATATATTCATATTAAATATAATAGCAGCAAAAGGGATGCTTCCCATGTGCACATATGGTTACCTATTTAGAGGTTAGGATTTTTATAAACTCTACATAAGCTACCTAATTAATGAAACTGTCTCCATCTCACATAGCTTCAAAACCTTAGCAATATGTATTATATGTTCAGCTGCTAAACTAAAAAAGAAAAATACACTTCTTGGTTACTTGTACATTCCTAATTCTTACCTTATGGTAAATAAATAGCTTATATAAGGGAAGTTACATTGGCCTCGTTAAGATATAGACAAATTGACACTTAGCTCTTAATCTGGGAAATTATTCTTACTCTTATTTTTTTAAAATTTCATTACATTTACATTTTTCCTTATCTTCATTTTTCACCGGTTGCTAAATTGGTCAGAACGTACTTCACATTAGGAAGAAGCAGAGATGAGGAGAAAAAATGTTATAAGAAAATTAAAAAATAATAATATGCAACTGGCATTATTTTTACTTTTTGTATTTGATTTTCTTTTAAGCTAACAGAGGAGAAAAAATAATAATATTGCCAGTTTTTACATTAACCAAGTTATGTTAGTATCTAACAGGTTTAGTTTGACTAAAGATGGTCAAAAGAGAAAGTATAACCTCTGTCAAAATAAGAGGTAAGTGTTATTTTTCCTAACCTTAAAAAAGTTAGCAGAGCTTTTTGTTATCTTTGATTATTTTTGTAGAGCAAAGGGTTACAGTGTTGATGAAGAATTGATCAAGTTCAATGCCAAGATCAAATTTCCCCAGCTTCAATTATGAAAATTCACTAAAAGGGCCCTAGTAATGAAGTTTGTCTGAAAAACTCTGCTAACCATCACTTTCCATGATATGTAATTGCATCTTCAATATTGTTATATTCATCTGTAATTTTCTGAACAAATTCGTAGAAATACAGGTGACTGTAGTAACTCACATGATCAACACCAGTAGAGCTATGAGATGTTTTCTCAAAGGGACAAGCGATTGTCCACTTATACAATTTTCTAGCTCTTCCGATGATGGCAATGATCCTGGTGATGGTGGTGGCATTCCAGTCTTCACATTTTGGTCAATCTCATCATTTGGTATGCTATTCTCTACAAAATTTTGGCACTTCATCTATACTTTTTGTGTTTTGCCAGAGGGCCATGTGATTGGTATGATAGTATCAGTTTGTCACCCTATTCTACTTTTTCTATATTTCATCAAGTTATACTTTCAATTAGTTTTAAATGAAAGTTCTTTTTTTTTTTTTGGTTTTTTTTTTCGGGGGAAGGGGGGGGGTGTGGGGGGGGGGTTGATAGAAGTTTTAAATGAAAGTTATTCATTCATTATTTGAAAATTTCAGCAAATTTATGTCTCCTTTTCTCGATAATATGAATGACATTCTTATTAAACTGGAATTAATCACTTCTTTCTGCTTCTTTTGGTTGTTGGTCATCTCTAGTTGCGAGATTATTAAATAAAATTCCTGAGCACACATTCAGTTAAATTTACCTTTAATCTATCAGAAGCTCAAGAAGCATAGGATCAATAAGACACTTTTGTGGAGCAAGACCCATCATAACCAGAATTCAGGATATGGACTATATGGTGCAAAACTTAACATTATTCTAGTTCAAGTTTAGATAGAGCTCCACATTTTGCAATAAAAGTTGCTCAAAGCTCTATCAATTTACTTCTATCTATCTTCATTTCATAATGTACTCTCTGAAATGTCTCAGAGGAACTAGCAGTGGAGTTTGTTCAGATGTTTGAACTGGAACTGAATTTGAAGGTAGAATGCTTTTTTTCTCTCTCCAGCCACTACGAAATTCATAAATAGTTTGAAGAATGGATTTTCTCTTATTCTTTGTGGTACTAATTTATTCTTCTTGGTCTTTGTTGGGCTGGATAGCGATTGCTTGTAACAGAGTTGCTTTCTATCAATTGTGGGGTTCCAGAAGTTCACAATCTCTGTTGGACAAATGAGCTTTATCCCGGAGAGTTTGATGATTTGAGTATATGCAGCTTGTATTCTATGGAAACCTGTGAGCCAGTCCTTCCTGGATTGAGAGGCAAAAAATGTGATATGCCTGTAGTACTGGGTAATTGTGAACCCAACGAGGCTATTCTGCAGGTATCAGTTTCTTCACTACGGCTACTTGGTAATTTTTTTAAATATATAGTTGCGCTTATGCTTACAGAAAAGCATCTGTTTGATCATACATAATCTTCCATATGCCTTAAGTAACAGCATCCATTATGCATGAAGCATGCTAAGCAGGTATGAAATTTTTTATGTTGCACTTGTTATTCTTTAAAATTCATACTGATTGTACGGCAGACGCAATTGGAACATCATGCCTTATAAGATATCCTTGGCAATTAGATCTTATACTTGATATACGGACAACAGAATGCTTTCTTTTCAGTGGAAGATATTTGACATCTATATTCATGGGAACTGCATTAGGAAAGCAATCACCCACCATTGGGGTCCTAAGAGGTCATGCAGAGCTGGAATTTAACAACAGAATTTCAGTGTTAATTCTCCAAATTTTTGTTTGAACTGTTGGATGTCTGAGGTCTCTCTTTGATATATTCGATATTGTCTGAATGAGATCCAAAAAATGCCATTTTTCTTCCTCTCTTGTCTGCTAGGCAAGCCAACAAGCTGATTGGTACCTTATTCAATTATGGATTTGAAATGATTAGTAACTAGTATCTTGTTTGTGGCGTAAGAAATTTCAATTAAAGGAGTAGTGCAGTTCTCTTTGCGTATAAAATGTTTTTTTTTTTTTTCAAAAAAGGGTAATACATCCTTTCACAAGCTTTATCTGAATTACTTGATGTTTTGAATGGCAGGTTTATTTGACTACTTGGCTTGCAGAGGTGAACATAGATACTCATAGGTAACTCATAGTGCAACTCAAAGCTTAATCTGCTTCTAGGAATGTGAGAAATCACCCAGGAAAAAGAAAGAAAAAAGAAAAAGGGATTATAGCAGGTAGGGGTGAGCAAAAGCGAGAGAAAGCTACTGTGTGCATATTTGTCTTCCACTTAGATGTCTTCCTTAAAAACCCATAAGTTTTTGTCAATTGCCTCAGATGTTCTGATTGAGGTTTTTCCTTAACAGGATGGATGAAATATTTGCAATAGTTGGAGAAGAAATGCATGTTACCCTTTCATAGCTGCCTGCATTTGGAAGAAAATGCATTGAAGATTTCCTAAGGCCATCAAGACCAAAATTTTGCAGAGCTTGAACTTTACACGGGGAGTCAGATCACTCGAGGAATAATGTTTGGTTAGCAGGGCATAATCATTCAGAGACCAGAGATCTGAGGTTATATGGCAAACAAAATGTTTGGTTAGCAGACTGTATTCGCACTGGCAATGGCAAGAGAGTTTGTCACTGAAATAAAGGAGGAATTGTAAGTTTTGCTGTTAGATCACGTGTTTAAGGCAGGGTTGTCAGAAAACTAGTTTGTGTTTCCTTACCAAATGCATTAAGTCAGCTACATGGGTCATCCAGCAATTCAGTGTCATCATAAGCCCATTGTTATCATGGGGCCCCAGAGAGCAATGTAAGGGTGCAACTTGCTGAAAACCAATCAATCAGCATAAAGCTGTTCTATGCTCTTCACTTTAGTTCCAACTGATATATTTTAGCTTTGTAAATTTGATGCTTTACCTACTTGCAAAAGCTAGCATACATGTATGCGTATGTCTACAAATACAATGTCTGATCAAGTAACCTAATAAGTTGGGTTCTTATTAATGAAAAAGATGTTGACTGTAAATTCTCTTATTTTCTACTGATTTGGGATTATTTTCAGGTGGTGAGGTAATCTGGAGGAAGCAGCCCTTATATGGATTTGACAACATGTCATAGTTAATTGATTGCTTTGGTTTAGCTTTTAATCAATGCAATCATAGGCAGTTTTGTTCGTCAGGCAAATCCTGGTTGCAGTGCCTGGACGCTTTGCACTCATTCAGTTATCAAATACTGGAATCAATTCAATAAGAACACAGCTTCCCTCAAACACGTTGATCCAGAAGTACATGCAACCTTAATAAATTAGAGAGAGCTACCAGTGCGCTTGATAGGAAGGGCATCTAGTTCCATCTTTCCCAGGTCCTTCAATCTTTTTTTCCTAAATTTTCCTCCACTCCAACACTCAGTGCACCAAGTTTCTGATGTTGAGATACCAAACAAATCATTTATGTAGTTCAATGGAAAAACATAATCGAGATTTGAGAAAATTCAAACAGTGGACACGGAGGCTAGTTGGAACACCTTGTCAAAAGAAAATTCCCATTAATCATATGAAAAGTAATAGATCAAACAAAAGCAGAGCACTGTCTGTTTCAAATCTACCTTAGATATCCCAATTGCTAAACATAACTACAGATACTTTTGCAAGTATTCGATTTTGTGGCTTTTACAAATAAGTGATACAAAAAATTAAATGTGACCCAAAAGAAAAACCAATGATCAAATGAAAAAGTACCCATGACTGACAATAGAATAATTACAGAATATTCCCAGCATTTTTCACAAGTGCATGAAAGTCTCAGGTCATACTCATACAGACCACCAAAGGATTCAAGAACAGGTTTCTGAATCCTTTGGAACACCTTCCCAAGCACTATGAGAAGGCACAACATGGCACCATACAATCATTATTCTGTCTCCACACGCCTTATGGAGTCAATATAAGAAGCAGCTAATCAAGATTAGTGAGGGAGCTCGAACCAAATTAGAATTAGATTACAACTGGTAAAAATAACGCCCAACTATACATAGGGATAACTGCCTAAACAGTAAATATTTCATTAAATTTTGGAACACTAAAAGTTCAAGAACGTGATTATAACATAATTATGAAAATGGAGTAACATTAAATTCCCTATTTCTTGCAGTAAAATTGGCCACTCAAGAATTTGGGCCATGAAATGAAACCACCCTCCCAACCAGCCCCAAAAGAACAAAAGATAAATGCGAGAAAATAAACCCTTATTCATGTATAGACCCCGTGATCCAAAGCCTTCAAAAGGGAATTTGCATAATTAACTGGAACTTTAGCTATGTACGAGCATCTCTAGAAAACCAGAATGAGCTTCTGTTCCCCCCTTTTGCTGAAAAAATTATGGGGCAACCAGTTTCTCTCTAGATTCTCAAAGTATACAAAACCAACTTATATTTCTCAGGAATGACAACAATGGCCTAGAATGAAAATATATAATAGGCTGCATCCCTTTCAAGTTGATATTCTACTCCTACATTCCCCAATTGCATGGTTCGTTTATGGTCAGGTGCCAATATATAAGTAGGAAGAAAATGGGCAGAAAATCATGAGGAATGTGGAGACAATTGACCAAGAATGAGAGACAGATCAATTAATTAATGATCAAAGTGAAAGACATTGTACCCTATCAGGGAGATTCCTAGGCATTGGAAGTGCAGTAACATATCTTTGGAGACAGGACTTCTGAGCATTTGCAGATGCATCGAAGGACGATGAGGTCTCGGCCCCATCAGCTTGCCCCCTGCCATGGAACTTGGCAAATCGATTTATAACGGAAAATTTCTCTAGATCCTGCCATTCCACTCTCAGGTCTAAGATTGAGGCTCTCTTGTCCAGTCTGCATGATAAGGAGAAAGCATTAGAATTTTTTTTTTTTTCCTGTGGGCGTGGCAGAGAGTAGACAGAGAAGGAGAGTGCAATATGTTACACTCAGGGCAATAGCAACTACTTAAAAATAATAGCAGCAACAGCAAGTAATTAAACAGGTAGGGTGTCTGAAACATGTGTGATGGGGAAGACCACAGACAAGAAAATGTTAACTTAAACCAAGTAAACAAATTATGACTTGGCAATCAAATAACTAGTATTTAAAAAACAAACAAATCAACATTTGGTACCTCAATAGATCGCTTTCAAGCTTCTTTGCTCTAGCAATAAAGTCTTCCATAGCTTTTGAGATGTATTCATAACCAATTCTCTCAGACGCTTTGAGGTTCTCAGACAAGCTAAAGAACATATTTAGAAAAAGTTGTTATTAGTATGGCAGCAATCACTAATTCTAAATTACATGTCATGATGCAAAAGCATGCTTGAATAGTTAGATATGATTTTAACAGATTCTCTTACAGGTTTCCATCCTCAGGAAGCACAAGAGTATCACTTTTGGAGGAAGACAATGTGCAACATGCATCTCCTGCAACTGCTCTAGCAACAAAATATGCCACAGTCTCATAGTGTGAACTAGCATCTAAAGAAAGAACTACTGCCGGAGGTGGATGTAGCACTTGCTGCATAAGCTGCATAGTCAAGATAAGCCTTCTCTTTGATTTCAGTACCGGTGAACCATCTTCACTCAGTTCAGTTTCATCTTCCAACTGTCATCAAAGAAATGAAGTCATTAGCAAAACAAGAACTCTAGAGATCCTATGAAAAACCACGAGTATTACTATAGCTGCCGATCCCTAAGAAACTATAAACACACCTTCTCAGGCAGATGATTGACTGCTTGGGCCCATTCTGCTTCTGCCACACTGCAACATAAAGTATTTTGAGTACATCTAATAAAAGCATCTAGAAAAAAGAAAAGAAAAAACAGGTACAACATCAATTGAGCAACTTGGTGTCACCTAGCAATTAAAAATCAGGTTCTTTGTTTCAGTAGCACAAGAATAAACTAACGAAAGCATGGTGCATGTGTTGGTTAAAAACAAATGTGCCATCTCGCCTAACTACCTGATACTATGAAGCCTGCGTGAATCTTGCATTACTTCTTTGCACCATGGTAGAAGGTCAGTTGTAGCACTTTTACGCTTCTTTGGTCTCACAACAGCCAAACTTTGATCAGTGGTCTCAGGAAGCAACAATTGAGGGGAAGAGAAAGGCTCACTTGCCATTGTCATGGGGCTTGAGATTTGTCGAAGCTGACTAGCATCAGCAGCAGTTACTTGCTCCATAGAGCAACGGCTATGCAAATTATCAGAAGGCTTGCCCACATTGAGAGGCTGTTCTGTAGTCTTTGCAGTTGCAATTTTCTGTGCATCATACATTGGCAGCACATGCCCATTTTTGAAAGTCCCATACTGATCAAACCAGGATGGTGCCATCTGTGGACTTATCTGAGAATGATCACCTCTAACAGCAGCTGGACTATTATTACTGGAGAGACTCTGAGAATCATTTTGATTATATCTAAGCATGTCATGAGCAGATGCATTTGTATCACGATCATCCCACGGCTTTGATGAAAAGCTTAGCATCTTGGGATCTCCAGATGCAGCTAATTTCTGATCTGCTGCTGTATCTCTTACCAAAGCACTGGACCCATATGGTAACTGCTGTCCTCTAGCAGCTACATGCTGAGAATCTGCACTATTGTCTGGACCTTTAAGTCTCTTCATACTCCTATTACTCGGATCAATCTCCACATTTCTCATGGCCTGCACTTGATGAAGTAAGGAGTAATTTTGATTCAAAACAATATTTGGTCTTAAAGATCGCCCAAAAGCTTCAATGTCTCTTTGGGTGGTTGTAGGGCTCGAAAGAAATGTGTCAGATGGACAATTCACAGCAGCTCCTTTCCCCTGCATACGTAATGTATTGACTGTGCTATGGCCAGCAGTAGTTTCAGGCAACAGTTGCTGCTCTTTTGCTGGCTGCTCTTTCTCAACTAACCCTTGTGAGTCTGACAAGAGGACACCAATTTCACCTGAACCATCCCCTCCTTTTTGGAAAATTTGACCTGGATTCTGTTGATCAGACAAACTCGTTTCCACATTGTTACTTGACTGAAGATGGGGCTTTAGCAAGTTCGGATAAGCTTTACATGGCTGTGTAACTAACGGACGTCGCTGATTTGATATATTGGCCCAAGTGTTAGGTGAAACTTTTGGAAACACTCCCTGCTGTGACATCACAGATGTAACAGAATGCTGAGATGCGGGCATGGCCTCCAACACAGGAAACCGTTGAGCTGGATCTCTTGCCTGGTTTGGGTTGCTCGAATTCAGCTGGGATGTCTCTGCGGAAGATGCATGATCATGTTTAGACATCTCAGGCAATGAAAGCTGTTCCACCTGACCACTTTGAGCTCTCGTGCCAGAGTCATCCACCTGTCTTAATTGGGAAGCAAACCTATCAAAAGGAGGATTGACAGACTGACTAGTCGGCATTTGTCCACCAGAACCAATTATGTGCTGGTTTTGAAGATTTTTTCTTGAATTAGAAAAACCAGGGGTAAAAGCAACAGAAGAATTCCCCTGGATGTTCAACTGTGAGGCATTATTGCTGGTTTGTCCTGAAACACTGGTAACACTATTTCTAAATATTCCTTGTGATGATTCATGAGAAGGTGGCAAAGACTGAGTGGAGCACGTGGGAGCCAACCATGTATGATTCATTCCTCTTATGTCAGAATTAAAATGAGCTGAATTGAAAGAATTAACTCCATGTGAGGAGCCATGAGAAGATGAGGAATGGTCTGGAATGGACAACCGCTGAGATGGAGGGGCAAGCTGCAGACCAAAACCTTGAGAAGCAGAAGGTTGTTTTTGTGGAAGATGACCAACAGATCCATCTGAAGTTTCTGCTTCTGGAATCTCAGAAGATCGGTTGCGTTCAGAAGAGCTGAAATGTGTTGCAACACCATGTTCCCTTGATTGATCCACCTTATGAAGAAGCTCAAGCATATTCTGACTGGAATAAATTGAAAAACCATAGCACACAACTTAATGCAACTCACAAATTAAAGCAGAAAGCAAATCGGGAAGGAGTAATGCTTAAGTGAAATCATGCAGCAAAATTATTTGTTAGCTATTGAACACTAATATAAATGGTGTGCAAGTTTTCACTACTAAGCCAATAATTTACCATCTACATAGTATTTAATCAGCATAATTATCAAACAGTAAAGCAGGATAAAATTTACATGGGAAGATACATTGGGAAGAGAATATATAATCATAAATATTTAACTACCTCAATGGAG
The DNA here is from genome assembly GCA_021397835.1 of Moringa oleifera. Taxonomy (NCBI): domain Eukaryota; kingdom Viridiplantae; phylum Streptophyta; class Magnoliopsida; order Brassicales; family Moringaceae; genus Moringa; species Moringa oleifera. Next base: position 4,967,025 of record JAJFZO010000344.1, on the reverse strand, counting down.
CGGTCTTGTTTGGGCCATAATTACCAACAGATCTGTCAAAGGAAGCAGACGTACCAGGTACGTGACCTGGATGCATGCTTTTTGAAGGTACCTCATCCATGCGTTTTAAGTCTCCTTGAAGACCAGAAAAACGACCCTGTAAAAATATGTTCCAGCTGTTCCTCAGGCTCTAGAACCTTAAAAAAAAAAATCACAATCACTCTCACCAATGATAAAGCTCAATAAATTACCTTATCAATATCCATAGAATTCCTCGCCATATGACCAACAGATTTTGACTGTCCAGCAAAAGCTTGGTCTCCCTGAGGCACCTGCTGGGACAGAGCCTGTGATTGTGCAGTGTGTTTTGTTCCATAAGATGGTTCCTCATCAACATCAAGATCCCCCATAGGATGATACTGAAATTTGCGAGTTATAGAAGGTTTACGACCAACAGGACCAGATGACACTTGTTTCACACCAGGCAAAGTACGAGAATCACTTGCATCCAACCAAACATTTTCTCTATGACCACTGGCTGTAGTATGTTGGGATGCATTAGAACGAAAACTATCACCAGAGTTTTCTCTTATAGATGTCTCTATCTCATTTGTCTCAACCACTCCCTTGTCCAAGCTATTATTTCCTAATGACTCAAAATTTTGAGGGCTTTTCTCAAGATGATGCTGATACTTTCCTGGAACCCCAATACCCCTAGAGTTAATTAAGGAATCAGAATTTTTCACGAAATCTAGATTATGATTATTCAGAAACTGTTGTTTGCTTTCTTGGTTGCCCCTGGTAGTGACTGAAGCTGTTAAGTCACGGCCTTCCCTATTAAGCACTGGACTTCCTAAAGCAGATTTAGCATGCTCCATCTCAACAGCTGCATTAGAAAAAGAATCAGCCTTCCACGTGCCAGCACCCCGACCCATTCCTTCGCGTACAATATTTTTGTGCTCACAACCCTGAGAAGCTGGCAATGCCCTGTCATTTCCATGATTTTTCAAAGTGGCACCCCCACCAGGTGAGACAGACTCGACTAAGTTCCAACCGTTTGGTCTCATGCCTGGCTGGACACCAGAGTTAAATGCAAATGCGCTTTGCTGATGATTCCAAGAACCTGAAATGCTTTTCAAAAAGTCGGTACTTGAAAAATGAGAAACATTTTCTTGTGATTGAGTGCCTTCAGCCACTGACTTCTGTAAAGGGCTTTGATCTAACCATTTGCTTCCTTCATCTGGAAACTGCTGAACCAATCTCTGTGAAGGCTCAGTCTGCAATCGCTCACTTCCCTCGTGAGATGTCTTGAGCCCTGACTGCTGAGTACCCAGAACATTGCAATAGTTGACAGCTGTAGTTGTGTTACCAGATGCGGGAAAAGGCCTAGAGTTCAGTGTAGAGCCTGTCTGCAAGTTGTAATTAGCCCAGACAGACTGCTGGGTGCCACCATCATGGACAGATGAAGGTTGCTGACTCCCACTGGCAGCTTCATTGTTCCGGATGCTCAAACCACTCCATTCTTCCTGTAGCCCAATGTCACTAGATGTTTCTGCCACAGCAGATTGCATAAGAGCACTCCAACTTCCACTTTGCACAGAGGGAGATGCACCAAAAATGTCTGAACCATCCAACATATTGTAGCTTCCTGACCCCATATTAGTGCCCCGGCCAAAGGCATCCCACAAACTGTCATCTGAACCAAACAAAATCCTTTCTTCTGTTGGATCCAGTGTAGCCACATTCTGTGATGGAGTCACCTGAGTCGATGTTTTTTCCTGTGATGTTTCTGACAGACTAGCAGCATCTTGGCCCACACTAAATTCCTGCCCGGATGCATTTTGTTGCTGGGAATTCATTGGCCGCATGTTTTCCAGATTAAGTCCACCATTTGAACCTCCACCAGCAATGGTGCCAAAGATATTTTTACCACGAGAACCCTGTCTAGAAAGCAGAGAATTACCCTGCATGCTAAGTTGATCCAGAAAAGTAGAAGGCTGATTAGGTGCAAAGGAATCAGTGCTTGCTGACATCTGCAGCATTGCAGGCTTATCCATTTGCATGGAAGGATACTGATTCGACGTGCCTCTTGTACTCGAGATGGGGACTCCATAAAGTGATTGTTCAAACTGCTGAGGAACCAAACCCATTAAACGTGTCTGCCCTTGCTCGGGGGAAAACATAAGTCCACTAGATGATCCTGGCATGACCGGAGAAGCCACGCGCTGCATCCAGTTTGTATTGGCTGCTACAAGGTCAGACTGCCATGAAAGGTTAGATGTGTCATGAACAGGAATCCCATTGATTAGACCTGGTAAGTGATTGCCAATTGCCTGTTTTACCATCGGCGCAACCTGATTTAAAGAACTCAGTTGCCTTGCTTCTTGTTGACTCAATTGTTGCTTCTGAAGTTGCTGCTGCCGCTGAAATTCTTGCATTTGCTTGAGCATAACTTGTTGCTGTAGTAGCTGCATTTCACTTAACCCTGCCGGCTGCCTTGGCAAAGGTTGCAGCATGCCAGGATGTTGGCTACCCATTTGTTGCTGGCTTCCGAAAAAATCATAATTAACAGGAGATTCAGTTGATTCCAACCTCATTGGATTTTTCTTCGGGAGGTCTGGACCATTCCCTAACTGTGAGTCAAGAACTGATATGCCTCTTGATGTTACACTAGGCCTATCAGATTCCACATCCACTCCCAAAAAGTTTGCCTCATTCTGCCTTGTCTGAAAAGCCTGATTCCCATGTATATAGCCATTTAATGTCGGCTGATGGTTTTGTGACTGATTTCTCAGAAATTCAGACCTCGAAATGGATTGTGTAAGGTTTACACCATGCTGCACACTCGAAGACTGCCCTTTCTCAGAATCAGCTGGTTGCAAAAGAAAAAAGATGTTTAATAGCAGAGAATAGCTTCAATCTACATGAAAAATATCATATGTTAAAATCATGTGATCCACTGTCAGATATCAAAAACAAAAAGATATACCAACCAAAAGATATTCAACTGCAATGAGATGCTCCACGAAGGAAATGCCAGCTGAACCATTTACGATGGAAATATGCATACCTGTCTGCTGTATATTATAATTCTTCAAATTCGAAATTAGAGGTGCGCCAATTTGTCGCTGGCTGCCAACCCACAGACTGCTACCACCAGGCCAGGTCCCATCGACAACCTGCGCATGATGCTGACCATGGGACAGGTTCTCTTGGCCAAAGAAATTGTGGATCCTGTCTCCAACTTCGTTGCCAGGCATAGATAATGTACCCAAAAAATTTCCAGCAGCTAATTCATGTGAAGAAGAAAAATGAATACAGTTAAAAATCCCACATTCTCATATTCCACCAAACAACATAAAATTGTGAGGAATATCTTAGAAAGAAATGCACCTTTTTACCATACATTTAAGAGCACACTACAACACAGTGTTTCAGAGACTCAAGAACTCATCCTGTATACAAACATCTCAGTTTGTCAATATGCAAACTATCCCATAATGGGATAACTTGTGGACAAAATGTCCATCATTGGTATAAATGATACAATAAAGACACCTGTCCAGATTGAGAAGCATATCAAACATGAATTCTTACTAGATAGGCTCCCTTTAAAAGATATTACTTGAAGTATACACATTTGGATACCAAAATTTTAAATTCTGATCTGTATTTCTAACTTTTTGGATACTTGTAAACATGTATAGCATGTAACTCCAACAGTGCATAGAACCAACTATAAGAAGAATCAAAAGATAATTGTAACCACAAGGACAAGCTCAAATGTGCTTATGACACACACTTTGATCCACATGGTCTGGTGATGCAATTTATTGTTATGTATCATCAGATGGCTGCATTTTCAGAATAATAAGCTAAAACTAAAGTATTTCCTTTACATTGTACGCATGGCAGGAAGGGAAGAATAGCAGAAAATCTTGCATATTGAATTCACAAGTAGGACAGTGATAGTCCAGAATATAAATTACTTTATGCTAACAAGGCATGAAGGTGAAGGTGAAGAATACCGAAGTTCTTGGATATTCACAAACTTCAAAAAAAATCTCCCCATCCAAATACTGAAGCAAAAGCAGGGAGACATAAACAACGTGACATTTTCCACCATATTATAGAAAATGTACATGCATAATAATTATGTTTATGCAACCGCTCAAAAGAAGCTCTTCGTTCAGCAACGTCCAGAGTATTATTTCTAGTTAATATAATTTTAGAATGATTTCAGTCACATCTGAACATTAATTTTGAGAAATCTATTTCTGATTCCCCAAAACAATTCATTTTCCATGCTCCAAAACCATTGCCGAGAGCACAAAACTAAATTCCCTTGCTGTTTCCCTCTTCTCCTAGACATGTCTTCAACTAAAGAAAAAGACACGCAACATGAATCAAAATGCATATAATTTAATCACTGTTAGAAGTAATCGGAGAGGAAAATCTCATTCACTAAATTGAAGCCAACAGCGAAGCCACGTCAAAATCTCTGTCAAAATCAACAAGAAAAAGGCTTATAAAAGCAATCAGTGGCAATGGCTACCAGAAGAAATCCCCATTCCCCATTCCAAATTTCCCTCTTGACTAAGAGACAACCATTAAACCAGACTCATGGCACTTAAAATTTCATCTTGAATATACATTTCCATATTTCACAGCCCTGGGACCTCAAAACACTCATGAAATATCATAGAATAAATTTCACTTACGACCCTCCATTCCTACGGGAGGTTCCACTTGCTAAAACAAAAGCATTACACAGGACTAGTTTCAGAAACAAACGAACCCAAGGAAAAAAACAAATTATGATCATACCAAAGACAAAATCAGCATCCAACACTCCAACAAAATATCTAACCACAAAGAAGCAAAAACAACAAATACACACACACACACACACACACACACACATATATATATCAAGAATTGCTCATTTACACTTCTCCAAAGAGAACATTCATAAGCATGTGTGCACATAGATGTAGTTGCACATATACGCATGCATGTACTTGCGCATGCATGCAAGTACTTGCTCATGTATGCATGCAAGTACTTGCTCATGTATGCATGCATGTACTTGCGCATGTATGCATGCATGTACTTGTGATATATCCATGCATAACGATGCATTATAATCTGCCAAACTTCACAAATATCTTCTACAAGTGTTAGGAATAAATATGCACTATATCCACCAAGATCTAGTCCCTAAGAGGGACAATTTATTCTTTTTCTCCATTTCTTTGATACTGGGAACTGTAAAAGGGGCAAACTTAGTAACTGCTAGAGTAATGATTTTCATAGGAAGAAAGGAAAACTGCAGAGATTTATGAGTTACATCCTTGAAAAAGTTCATCTAAAACAATTGTGATACCAATTGGTCACCTTAGAGCCCGCTTGTATCTGACTCTTCCAAAGAAGCATCTTAAAATTCAAAATTTTTCTCACCTCAGTGGCATATAGAAGGAACCCCCCCCCCCCCCCCCCCCCCCCCCCCCACACCCAACAAAAAAAACCCTCCCTTCCCCTCCCACCTCATTCATTTGCCAACCAGGCATAAAATTATCACAGTTTACTGCAATTATGAAGCTCCTTTAACATTCATTATATTCCAAGACCATTCCCGAATATAAAAATAAAGACATGACATTGACACAGATATCCTATAGCACAAAATTCCCTGTAAATCCACATCTTACAAAGCGGCACCAAAGAGGTCCATAGTCATCCTAAACATAGCCCTATGACCTGCAACAATGTTCTCCTCCCTTCATCAATTTATAATCTGTAACTCCGTCAATAAAACCACCGAAAGAGAATGGCCTGAGTTCTCCGATCAGCATAGACATTACAAGCATGATGCATTCCACAGTGGTTTAGAAGTTCATCATGTGACAAGCTACATTGCCACCAAAGGATCATCATCAGGTCACTTCCTTCAGTATCAGCACATACTGTGAGCCATTAGATCATTTCCCTTTATATTCTCAACACAAAACAAACACCATCCGCCTCAATTGAAATAAAACATCTATTTGAACACTAATATAAGAGCTTCAATCCCATATCTGAGTATAAACCATTTGATGAATCATATGCAAATGATATATAAAAAGAACATAGTTCTTGACACAGTTCCCCAGCAATTTGATGGCTAGGTATCCAAAACTTTACTTCCTTTCTTTTACAAACGTGTACTGGCTCATCCAGATAGGTCTCCACATGAAATCAAACAGATAGACTTCCAAGACCCTTTTCTTCCTCTTCTGCGCTAACCTATCCCAACCTTAAGGTACTAAAACTGACAAACAAGATTCTGATGTACTTGCATGCATAAAAAGTTCTCTTCATGACAACATAGAATTAAAGGTGCAGGCACAAGTACATCCAAAAAGATACAAACCTACTCCTACAAGGACCAAAAAAAATGAACAAGAAATGGCACCAATCACCTCAAAGCAACTGTTTAACTCCAGGAGCATTTCATCAAAAAGGTACATTGGTTAATTTAGCAAGAATTCAGGATTATCAGATACAGAGATCCAATCAGTAAAAATTTAAAGGCAACGAAAACTACAAAATCACCGATCACACAAAAGTGAAGAGGTCACACTATGCACCAGAAAATTAAAACGCCCATAAGTGAGGCCAAAGATAAAAACCAAAAAATCACGAACATACACACGCACAAATCAAAGGCCAGACCCTTTAGAACTGTTTATCTGCTAAAAATACAAGAATTAAAAAAGTATCAAGTTCCAAGTAACAAATTACACTGTGTCTATGAACCTCTACACCATAGAGCAAGAAGCGTCACTAAATGCTTATCTCACTTGAAATATCCAACCCATTTTAGCAAGAACAGGGAATGCACCAGACTCAAATTCTAACCTCCACCTTCCCAGGGACAAAACACAGCTCAAACCAGCAAATTATCTCGAAAATCTCTCTTTTATAGCCGAAACCACATAAGATCGAAAACACAAGGCCACAATCCACCCGTAAAACAACGCTTATATCACACATACGCATCAATAAAACGGAAAAAGACAATCTAGGATAGAACTGTGTGGACCCCTAGCGCCAAAAACTTCGCAGAGATTCAGTCTATAAAAATACAAATGACATTTTAGAGAGAGAAAAATTAGGGTTTTCTGGAGAATAAAACAGGGGCAGTGGACTCACAGTGTAGTAGATTGACCTCCTACGAAGCTGGAAAGCGATCCTCTGAGACTGCCAAAATTGAGAAGCGTTAGGGTTTGAATCAAAGAGAGATGAAGAGAGATGGGCGTTTTTTGAGGAGAGAGAGAGAGAGAGAAGGGAGAGAGAGAGAGAAATAAAGTGATCAAAATAGTGCGAAATTTTCAACGAACGAGGGGCAAAAATGAGGTTCGGGTCCGAATCTGAGACTCGTATCACGAGGCTGTTGGTTTGGATTGGAAGCTGACGGAATTTGTTAGGGAAACGTTTTTTTGGGAGAGAACAGAGAGGGCATGCAAAGAGTGGTTGAGGGTAGTAGGACAAGTAACTCATTTTGCAAATTGAAATACGACACGTGGCAAATATTTTGGTGGTTCCAAACTTTGATAATAGAATTCATGTGAAAATGAGCTTATGATTAATTTAATCTCGACCGTTGCTTTCACATTTCTTCCTAGCCGTTCGATCTATTCACTGTTGGTATACTTGCAACTGCGTGGTGACGGTGATGCCGTTGCCACCAAGGTCATCTCACTGCCATTTATTGCTCCTTTGTCCAAGTTTACTATTATTTTTTGTTCTCTTTTAAACTTCATTTTTATGTTAACTATTTGGCATAATAATATAATTTTAAGATAAACTCAAAAGTTATAAAAAATATTTATTAAATTATTTTATTATTTTACTACAATAAAACAACAAAAAGTTTGAGACAATGACTAATTCATGATGTCATAAATTTAATATCAACAACAAACTTAATAAATATGAAAAATTTTAAAATATATATATATGTAGATTATATGAAACCCAAAATACCATCATTTTTAAAAAATTCAGAATTAAAAACAAATTTGAATATTTCTGGAGATATATTGTCATAATATTATATTTTAAAATAAAATCAAATTTTATATATAATAATTGTTAAAAAAATTTCTCATATTTTGTTAAGATAAATCAATGAAAAGTGTGAAATCCCTAGTAATTTATGACGTCATACATTGAACATCAAGAACAAATTTATTGACTTTAAAAATATTTGAAAAAATTTATACATTATATTTATATAAAATATACATAATATGATTCTTAAAATTTTTTGTATTCAAAATAAAATTTAATTTTTTGTTACATATACATTCTTAAATCTTATATTTCATATATTTACAATATAAAATTTTTTTTAAAAAAACTTAAGTATCATATTAAAAGGTATGAATAACCAAAGCTTTATATTAAAAGGTGTAGATAGTTGATAACCAAAGTTTTAAATTTTTTATAAAATTAAATATTTCCTTCATATAATTTTATCTTACTCAATTACTTTGATTATTGTAAATAATATGCAATATAGTAAATTATCTACATAAAGGTTTATGGGCCAAAGATAATTGTTTGCTGCAATCAATTACTAATTTTATTTTTCATTTATTAGATTAATTACAATAAAAAGACTTATTTTGTGAACATGATATCAAATGCAAGTTATATTTTTTTATTAAAAAAAAAACTTTACATCAATTGTAAACTTATATTTGGTTTGTAATGTGAAACTTTTATTTATTATAATTATTAAATATAAAAATTATTAAATATAAAAGTAATGCACACGTGACAAGCGTGCAAAAATGATCACATGGGCATGATTTATATTAATCTTAAAATACTTTTGATAACCCATGATCACCCACACTCAGTAATGAATTCTAAAAACCATGATTCGTCACGCAATTACTCAAACCCATGGTGATAAATAGATCAAAGGATGGATTATCTAATGCCAAATCATTGTTCAATTGGACAGTGATATCTAACATCAAGGGAGATAGAGCCTTCATTTGTAATTTGACAGTAGAGTGATGTGCTTAACTCTTAGGAAGCTTTAAATTTGCAAACCTGACAATAATCGCTTGGATCTCATGGGGTGTCACTGATCATCCACTAACGATATTTGGCAATTTGTCGAGAAAATTAAACTTAGCAGAGCAACCTCACAAGCAAAAGATCCGCATCGAATGCATACGTAACGTCGTGGAATCCTAACCAAATTCACTCTGCACTATTGGGTAGTTTTCTGTTACCCATTTACTTTTATACACCCTTTGAACTTTGAGTCTCTTTTGTTCATTAGTCTTTCTATAATATATTTTACCATCTTACCTATTCTTCCTTTTTTTTTTTTTTCTTGTTCTTTTTCCTTAAGAAAGCAACAAGTTTGTTACTTTTTTTTTTCACGTTCTCCTCATGTTTGATGATTTTTTTAGTGATCTTTATGCACCATCGATGTTTAATGATCTTTTTGCACCATCATGCTTGGTGAACACCGATTGAAGTAAATGAATGCGTAATTTTTTTATTAAGTTAAAATTTATAAAAAAAATTGGATAAGTTTATAGTAAAGTTGGTGATTATGAGTGGAGTATTAAGTGGGTGTAAGTGATTTGTAGCTTAGTAAGGGTGTTTTAAAATTTATACCATTCATGCATAGGTTATCATCTTCACACATGTATCAGGTGTGCATTATTGTTATATTTAACATGTATAATAAATGAAAATCCTATATTATAAATGAAGCACAATGTGAATCAACGATTGATGTAATTTTTTACGTTAAGTTGTAATTTGATACTACGTCTAAATTGTAGGTCTCATTGAAGTAATTAATTTTTATTTATTTTTTAATATTATGATGAATTGAAATTGCTTAAATATTATTTACTAATAATTTTTTAAGACTAAAAAATACAAAAAAAAAAAGCATGAAAATCTTAAGAAAGTTATTGATCAAGAGCCATTATATCTTCAGCTTCTCCCATTATTTTTGAAAATATAATCCAATTTAGTCTAAAAACATTTGAGCTTATTTTCTCAAAATACTATCAAATATGTTCTTTGATTTAAGCATCACTCAAATCTTTCGTGTCCTAATTTTTTATTTTGCAAGTTTTTAGAGTTGAATTGTTATCAACCTTTTGCCATCTTCTCATCATGTAATTTTAAGTGACATTTTGTGCTTCAAAAACTAATATAAGATATGTTGTATTTATATGAATGCCAATTTATATAAAACATTTGAATATATATATATATATGTATAATGCAATAGAAGCACATTGCATACAAAGGATTAATCGCTTTAATTTACTATTTTTAACAAAACTATCCTCCAAAATAAATAAAAGGTTATTATTGGTAGAATTATAATTTTTGTATAATTTGTCCACGTTTAATCATAATTAATTATGAAATTAAGTGATTTAATTACTTATCAAATTAAATGTACTTGTACAAAAATGTAATAAATAACTTTATAAATCAAAATTTGACAAACTAGTAAAATCTTGTGAAAATAAAGGATATGACATTTGATTATGTGTGGAGTTTTATGTTAACATTTAAAAATCTTATTAAAATGATTTACAAAACTAAAGTGTTCTAAGTTAATTATAGCATTTTTAAAATATTAAATATTATGATTCATTCAAATAGAATGCAACTATATAAAATTCAAAATTATGATTGTTATAAAAAAAATTATTTATTAGACATGGTCCTTTATCGATCTATGGTCACTGTTTTCTTACCAACACAAATTCTCATTTTGGATCACTACATATTTTTAGTATTTTTATTTTTACATAAAAATTATTCTTTATTGCTTAATCATTTATTTAATTTTTTAAAAAATAATATAACACCAAAATAAATAAAAAATTTCTTGTAGAATTCTTTTTTTATATAAAAAATTATTAATTATCATATGCTATAAGAAAATTGATGTTGAAAATATCATTATTAACATCAATTTTTTATTAAAAATAATTAGAGGTGTCAGAAAAAACTAATTAAGCCAAGTGATGTGAAAATTGATCTCCAATAAAAAAAGAATAATAACATCTAATTACATGTGAAGTTAAAAATAAAGAAACCTTTGCTTTTAAGCAAAGAAGAGAATTATATTTATTATCTTGCTTTTATTCTCAGTTGAGTTATATTTCATTTTTTTTAAATAAATTTTATAAAAAATAAATACTATTTAAAATTTTAAAAAATATTTTCTTTTTTAATCTTTGTTCTGAATTAACTGCTTTAACCTAATTAACCCTGCTTAATGAAAAATAATTAAATTAAACTATTTGTTACCCCAAATTTGATGACATTATCGGAAACCTAAGATTTCATAAATGGTTCATTCGCAAAACAACAACTAAATTTCTTTTAGATTTTCATTCTTCTTTTGAAATCCTAGCAAAACGTCTTCTTCGAAATTAAGAGAAATTATTAAGTAAATCGGTGTGGAATCTTAATTAAGTATATTAATACCGATTTTTACTACTAATGCAATCAATTTTTTAAGTCGAATCTTGTTGGTTGCCTCTCATTTTATTCTTTAATACTGTCAAAAAGTGTTACTTGAAAAGTAAATAGGTGGTCATCTTTGATTTTATTGGCTTTTAACTGGTAAGATCTCATTTTATCTTTCACTTTATGTTCGTACTAGAATTAGATGGGGTCATTAATATACGAGCTTTACTTGATACAGTTGGTGTTTGCATGCATTATCAGGTGAACCAATTTTTAATGCTGGTAGTTGGATTTTACTTTGTTTTAGTTTAAGATTCTTTAATGCATTAGATATTATATTACTTTTATTTTAATTCATGCATATTCATAATGAGTGAGAGTGAGTGTGAGTATCTACACGCTTAGTAAGGTTCTAATTCATTTTCATATTTGGTTTATCAATGATATATATATTGTATATAATATCACTCAATCAAATTTGTTACCTATCTTAAAGTAGATACATCTTCTTTTCATTTCACATGTCACATACACTATAGTGGACAAATGGACTCAATATATATCTATTTTTGATGATGTGGATAATGACTATTTTTTTTTTTTATATTGGAGATAATAGGATGTTAAAAGAAGGTTAAGGCTTAGCATGGGTCTGCCAAGTCTTTTCCTTTAATACTTGGAAAGACCATGAATAATAGTCTCAATGAACTTCAAAACAATGTAGCTATTTTGTAATTAAGGACAGAATGCAAAAGACTAAAGGGTTGTTGTATCCTAAGATGTAAAGTTTTTCACAATATGTGAAGGTTAAAATTAGAAAATGTGTGCTCATATGATTAGAGACAAATTACCAAGTAAAGGCCACTGATAAGCAATATCTTATACACTTGGCTACATATAGATGTAGTTATAACAAATGGAAGTTAACAGCTATACCATGTATGCATGTTATTTTTTTACAATTTATTACTAAAAAAAGTTACATGAAAATTTATATGAAAATTTATATGAATTCTTATTATCATAGAAAGACATAAATTCAATGCTACTCCCACTTGATTAACCTTTGGAATGACACAAATTTGTGGTTAGAAACAAATTTGGGCTCAATATTCAGAGCTAAAGATCAAAAAAGCAGAGGAGAAAGGATGTGGATGAATGTAGTTATAATTTTAACAAGTTTTCAAGAAAAAAAATTCTAGTATCATGCAATAAATATAAAAAGGTAACTACAATCTCTTTTTCAATGTGCAATAAATATAAAAAGGTAAAAATTTAGAATTGACTTTAGTTTTTTTCACTACAATCTCTTTTTCAATGTGCATTAGTGTAATCACACCTAGCTCTAACTTCATGGCAATAGTATACCAATCGGTTAGTAAGCCAAATAGCAGTGTAGGTGTTTTCATAAAATTCAATTCTAATTGACTTTGTAGTAATTGTTTATATAAGGTAAATGCTTCATAATATTGTTTTCATTTTTTAACTTTAATTACTAATATTATCAAACTATCTAAAGTTTCACAGTTTGATGGTATAACAACCATTCTAATTAATCAAATCCAAGAAATTGAAGCCTTTCAACTTTAATAACTTATTTAAGTACATTAGTAAGACAACAAACAACACAAAAAATATTATAATTCATTTAAATAGGATGCAACTATATAAAATTCAAACTTTTGATTGTTATAAAAAATTATTTATTAGACATGGTTCTTTATAAACTTATGGTCATTTTTTTACTAACATAAATTCTCATTTTGCATCACTATATATTTTTAGTATTTTTATTTCTATATAGAAATTATACTTTGATTGCTTGATCATTTATTCAATTTTTTTTAAAAGATAACTTAATTTTAAAATAAAAAATTCTTGTAGAATTCTATTTTTAAAAACTTTTTCATTAATTATTGAATGACATATAAAAAATCGATGCTAAAAATATCATTAGTAGGTATCAATTTTTTTTACTAAAAATAGTTAAAGGTGTAAGAAAAAACTAATTAAGCTAAGTAATATAAAAATTGATTTCCAACGGAAAAAGAATAGTAACATCTAATTGCATATGAAGTCAAAAATAAAGAAACCTTTACTCTGAAACAAAAAAGAGAGTTATATTTATTGTCTTGCTTATATTCTCTTTTGATTTATGTTTCATTTAATTTTTAAAAATAATTTTTATATTAAAATCAATATTAAAATTTTGAAGAATACTCTATTTCTTAATTAATTTTTATCTTGAACTAACAATTATAATCAAAAAAATCTTGATTAATAAGAAATAGCGAAACTAAATTAGCCATTAGCCTAAATTTGATGACGTTATTCGAAAATGAGGGATTTTACAAAGAAAATCTGGGATTTCATAAAAAGCTTCATACACAAAATGAAAACACCTAAGTTTCTTTCAAATTTTCATTCTTCCTTCAATTACTAGGTTTCTTCCAAATTTTCATTCTTCCTTCGAAACCCTAGTAAAGTGTTTTTTCTAAAATCAAGCGAAATCATTAACGGAACTAGTGTACAATTTCGATTAGGTATGTTAATACCATTTTTTACTACTTGTACAACTAATTTTTTAAGTTGAATCTCATCTGTTATTTTTCATTTTATTCTTTGATGTTGTTAAAAAGTGTTATTTGAAAAGGAAACATGTGATTTTTTTTTTATTGTATTGGCTTTTAATTTATAAAATCTTGTTTTACCTTTCATTTTACGGATGTGCTAGAATTGGATGAAGTCAAAATATTACGGATTTATTTATTCAATGTTTGAACTTTACTTAATATAGTTAGTATTTGTATGCAATGTTAGGTGAGCCAATTTTTGATGTTGGTAGTTGGATTTTACTTTCTTTAGTTTAAGATGCCTTGATACATTATGTATTGTATTACTTGATATTTAATCCACCACATTTACAATGAGTGAGTATGAGTATCTACATTCTTGATAAGGTTCTAATTCATTTTTATATTTGGTTTGTCAATGATACCTACGAATGTTGTGTATAATATCACTTAATCAAATTCTAAAATTAGGTTGTCTTTATTGCCTATCTAAGAGGATATATGTTTTCTTTTCATTTCATGTGTCATATATATTATAGTGGATAAATTGTGAACTCAAGATATAGTTCAAATTATGTATCTTTTTTGATAATATGAATGGTGACTATTTTTCTATAGCAGAGATAATAGGATATTAAAGGATGTTGAGGTTTGGCATGGGCTTGTCAAGTCTTTTTATTTAACACTTTAAAAAGATCGTGAATAATGATCTTGGGAACTTTAGAACGATGTATTTTTTTTAATGAGGATAGACCACAAAGGACTGAAGGGTTATGTCCTAAAATTTAAAGTTTTCTACAAAATGTGAAGGTTAGAAGAAAAATGTGCATGCCCATATAGGTTGAAAAGCCAAGTACTAAGTGAGGGTCATTAATAAGTAATACGTTGTAGACTTGACTACACGTAGATGTAGTTATAATATATGGCAACTAACTGATATGCTATGTATGCATGTGATTTCTATAATTTATTACCAAAAAGAGTTACTTGAAAATTATGTGAACTCTTATTACTACATATTCGATGCTACTCTCACTTGATTAATCTTTCTAATAGCATAAATTTGTGGTCAGAAACAAACTTGAACTCAACATTACTATAATACTCAGAAAGGCACATAGGAGATTAAGAAAGCAAAAGTGAAAGGATGGAGATGAAAAATTTCAAAGTTTTCAAGGAGAAATATCATAGTATTATGTAATAAATACAAGAAAATGGGCCATAATGATCGATCTTGCTGTGGTTAAGTTAGAAAAGTGAAACTAAACACTATATTTCATTATTTGTGTAATACTGACTATGTATACTAAATATACACTTATTTTGCAGAAAAAATATAAGAGTGATAGGACATAAAGGAGGCTTTGAGGTTCCAACTAATATACTAGGACATACATTAAATTAACGACTACAGTGTAATCATTTTGATAAATTTCGAAATTGGCTTTATTTCTTTTCGCTATAATTTTTTTTCCAACGTGGGTCAGTGTCATCACACCTGGTTCTTACTTTATGGCAACTGGATGCCAATTAGTTAGTAAGCCAAATAACGGTGTAACTGTTTCCATGAAATACAATTTTAATTGACTTTGTAGTAATTGCTTATATAAGTTGGATTCTTCATATTATTGTTTCTATTTTTGATATTGACTATTAATATTATTAAACTATCTAAAAGCTTTACAATTTGATGGTATGACAATCTTTTCAATGAATCAAATCCAAACAACTTAAACCTTTCAGCTTTAGTAACTTATTCAAGCACATTAATAGGACAACAAATATCATAAACAACATGCACTTCAAGTCAATGCCATTAAATTTTGTTATTTCGTGTTTTTAATTTACTATAGTTTATTTATATTCATTAGCATGCATTAACAGCTTTACCATCCATTTAAGTGGTTGTTTCAAGTTATGTCATTCCTACAACATGTGGATACACAAATATGTTTAATGATGTAACTTTAAGAACACTTACAATAGTTGTCACAGAGCCAGTATCATTTGTTTTAAGGCCACTTGCTCCAATTGCCTTATCACAGAGACCTTATATTCAACTATAACACTAAAGGTATTTCATGAGATCAGTAGCTGATGGAGGACATAAGTTTAAGATAGTTTCTATGAGTAGGAGTAGATAGATATTACCATAAGGGAACCACATGGATGTTTAGTTTTTAATTGATGCATGTTTTTAATAATTTTTAACTGAGTTATGAATAGATATTTAGTTAATGTATTTGAATTATGATTTATAGATGGTAGTTACTATTTTATAGGTTGATATATTGGAATTATAATTGATATATAGTAATTGTTACTTTTGTTGGTTGGTGTATTTAAATTATAAGTGTCAAATTTAGGTTATAGTTTATGGTATGAAATAGATTGACTTAATTTTAAGGCTACAACTGATTTGTTTGTTATATGATGAATATTTTCTTTTATAATTGATTGAAGTACATATGGATTACCATATGAAATGGATTCAATTCATGCTTAGTTTATGGGCATATAAATATTTGATAAATAATCGACAAGTAAATATTTAATGAAAAACTAATTGATAAATAAATAGTTAATAGATAAACGATTAATAAATAAATAATCGATATATAAATAGTCAATAAATTAACGATTAGCAGATAAACCATTAAAATATAATATATCATTCGTTTATTTCAAGTATATTTTATTTTAAGCATATCAACCTCTAAATTGTGAAATAGTTAAGATATAAAATTGAAGTTGAAAGTTGCAATAAAAATGTATCTTAATATATATTTTAGGGTTTCAATTAAGCATTATAATTACCAAAACAAATATAAAAAACAAGTTAAAATCAAAGTAAATTACATAAATTTGATGAATTTGGGTCTCTATTCATTTATTATAAAGAAAGCATCACCAATTACTTCAAATCAAAATTTTGGATCTTGATATATATAAATGTTTGAAATTCTAAATAAAATAATAATTCTGTGTTGAATGGAAGAAAATAAGAAGGAAAAAAATAAAGAAATAATTTTGATTAAATAAAATAAAAAATAAAAGGCAATTAAATTTTTTCATAACTAAAAAAAATAAATATAAGTTAGGGCAAAAGTTCAACAAAAACCTTGACATATAATCGAAGTTATAATTTAAATCCTATTATTCAAAAGTTGACATAATGATTTTAATTTTTCATCGATTATCGAAACAAATTTCAAATTCTAACGACGTTCAAAATTATAGTTAAGTTAAAAATAACATTATCTTTTTTGCATTTTTTTTCTAAATGAGACAAGAAAATTGAATTTTTATTGCCTCTTTCATATGGCAGTAATATTATTTTTAAAATTATTTTTTATTTTTTATTTTTTTTCAAATGAATGATAAAGAATAAGTGTATACGTTACTTTCAATAATCAATTATTTAAACGGGTTTGACCAAGAAGAATGTAAAAAAAAAGAAAAACATTATTAGAGATTTAAGAAAAAAAAGAAAAGAATTTGGTTTTCATTACTTAAAAAAAACTTTTTTAAGAAATTAAAAAAAAAAGAATTAAAAGAACTTTTGATTTTTCTTTTAATTTTTTTTATCTTTATTATTGTAAGAGTTCATATCCAATAACTCAATTTTTAAATTAAAAATAAAAAATACTTGATTTATAATAAAAATTATAATGAATTTGAGATTTTATACGAAGAAGGTGAATAAAAGGGATAAGAAGAAATTGGGCAAAAAAAGAAGAGAGAGAATAAAGAAATGAAGAAAAGGAGAAGAATTTTTTTTTTTTGAAATCTCAATCTCTAGCGAAATTATATAATCATCACTAATAAAGAAAATATTTTGTTAACAAAAATTAATATTAGCTCGATATAAGATTTTAACATTTATTTAAAGATTGAGATATGTCCGATACTGAAAATGTATTTCAAAATTTTTAAAAATATTTATTCAATAAATTAATTTAAAATTAATCTTAAATTTTATTAATTACCTAAAATTTAGATGACTTAACCGATGACGTGTCAAGATTCTGAGAGATATTAACGCTTACGGGGGGAAGGGCTCGCAGATCTCCCACTGCTTACACCACGAACCATCTTTTGCTATATCAATTCATCCTCCCAGTAGGAAACCGCCAGCGTACTCTCTGGCAGAGGAGGGCAGTAGAGACAGGGACAGAAGGGGACATAGAAAGAGCGAGCATCGGGCTTTGGAAACTTTAGGCAAACACATAACAGGCCCTCCGTTGTCACCGAGGAGAAAGCGCCAGGGGGAGGAAGAGAGATGGGGGAAGAGAAGAGGCACCAGATGATGCAGAACCTGTTCGGCGATCAGTCCGAAGAGGAAGAAGAGGTTGATTCCGAGCACGAATCCAACCCTCAACCCAATTACGCCTCCGTAATTTTCTTCCTTTCTTTCGCTTTTATCCCTTTTATATGTCTATATATTTATGCGCCTGTGTTTATGGAGCTGCGAATTTCTTACTGACAAGTACAAGGTTTTCCTCTCCCTGCTAGGGTTTAGGCGCATGGGCAATTGTGAGTGGTGGATTGCATGCGTCCTTAAAGCCTTAGTTTGCTATTCTGTTTATCCCTATCATATTTTTCTTTAAAATAATTTTCCTTTTTTGCTGTATATTGATGTAAGTATTGAGGTTTATCTTGCCTGTTGTTGGAATTGCAGAAAAGAGAGGACACTGAACTTCTTAAATGGGTGCTTTGGAACTGTTTGATTTCGGCTAAACACGAATTTTGGTTAGGTTAAGCATAACTAGTGGCTATCACCTGCCTTTCTTTAGAACTTGTAGAGGTCTAATGGAGAGAAATTGAAAAAAAAAAAAAAAGTAAAAATGAATAGGGAAAACGGTGACCACTTTTTTGAGTCAGGCCTCCAATAATCAGGTAAGCCTCCTCTAGCTACTAGAATTTGTATTGCTTGAATTCGAAAGCCATAGAGCATCTCTAATCGACAATATTCGAAGTAGCGTGTAACCCTTCACAGAAAAGTGCTAGTTAAAGTCCTGTTATAAGCCATAAGATTTAAAGGACTACATAGATAAAAGAGAATTTCAATTTTTTTTAAACAACTTTAATCAACTGATTAAAAAAACGTAAAAAAACCTTTAGTCTAACCAGGATGCTACAATTTATTTATTTACTTATTTATATGTGTAGGTTAAATGAAAATATAAGCATCTGAAAGCTCTCAAAGCTGTTTCTGATCAAAAAATAGTTCTCAAAGCTGTTAGTAGTTGTTAAATATTTTTCATGGTTGCCCATATAATTTAATAGTTTCATCAATTAACGTGCAATTTGAATATAATCAGTATTTGAATGATATTACACTGAATTATTTTTACATTACACATTCTGATCAAAAAATTTTTTTTACATTACACAATGGTTATGGTGACTCCAGGTTTATAAAAACTTGCATGTATAATAAATTGATTCTATATTATTGGTAATTTTACATTTATTTCTTGACTAACAACAAACTCAGTATTATTTTTTCTGGTTACACCTTGTGTAAGTACATGATTGTTGAGGGTTTGCATAGCTAAACAGTGAATTTCTGATACTAAGCTTACTCTCCCTTTGCTCAAATAAAAGGGGCGGCCGTTGGAAATGTGAAAGGAACTTATTGAGGTGAATAAATGCAATATTATTGTTAAGCATCGGGTACAAACTTGTTTCTCTGACAGTGAGGTTAAGGGTCTCATTTCTTTGATGTTTCTAGAAACTTCTATTTGTTGATATCATTACCATTTGAAAATTGTCAAATAGTTGTCTCACAATAAGCAGATGTTGTTTTCAGCGTAATGTTCTGATATTCCTGTATATAGGACGAAGCAGAGGGAGGAATAGAACCTGAGGGTGAAGGTGAAGTAGAGGGGCATGGGGAGGCAGAGGTGGAGAGCGAAGGTGAACTTCATGATGTAGATCCTGATCCTGGTGAAAGTGAGGGTGAGCGGGAGCAAACTTCACAGGAAGTAGATATTGGCGATCAAAGGGAAGAAAGTGATGGAAGAGACACAGACAGTGATGAGAAAGAAGGATATGATCAAAGAGTAGTAACAAGCAGGAGACGAGAAGTAATTGAAAGTGGGTCTGAGAGGTCTGAGGAAAACCATTATCCTGAAAATGAAGATGAGGAGGTTGATCAGGCCAGAAGTCCAAGGTAATATGCATTTCTCTCTCTCCCTTCCCCTCCCCCATCTCCTTCTTGTCTGTGTGCATATCTTTGAATTCTTTGCTTGGAAAGTCTTCTCAAGATGTTTCTTTTTTCTTTTTTTGTATTAATGAATGAGGACCTCTAATTTTTACGTGGTTTGTTTCTGGGTGAGGGCGGAAAATCTTCCATCATTATTCTGAAGATTATCTTAATTCCATTGCTGATAAATTTCTTTACAACGAACTTGATTGATTATTACTGGAAACTTGACTTGATGGGATTAGATCACTCGGTGAAGTGAAGGATCAAACCCACATTTCACAATCAGCTGCTGAAATTCGTGATGTATTTGGTGATTCTGATGATGATGAAGCGGCAGAATATGCAGTTCGAAATGAAATGGAGCAAGATTTGCGTGTGAGTATCATATGTCAGAGCGAAATGGAACTTTTTTTTTTTTGGGTGTTTTCCAGTTCCACCAAGCGGGAATATACTCATGGATACAAGGATGATATAATATAATATTTTTTTCAGAGATCCTCTATGGAAGATGAGGAAGGCTATGAAAAGAGTCCAAGGCTTGAAGATATGGTGCCTGATGAAGATGCTCAGTATGAGTCAGAAGAGGAGCATGCTGAGGCTAAACAGAGGGAGAAGCCACTTGGTCCACCCTTGGAGCTGGATATTCCTCTGCGTCCACCTCCAGCTGATCCAACAAAGGTTAACCTTTACATGTAGCTTTAATGTCATCTAAATAATTACTATTTCTCTTGATTCATGTGATGCTTGGAAGCTGCTCTATAAAAAAAAAATCAGTTATTTTATGATGCAGTATGACATGAAGGTTCGATCGTCTGAATATAACTTTTTTGTTTGTTAGGAACCAATAATTCACTTGATGGTGGATAGAATGTACTTATAGGCTTTGAATGGTAGAAGATTCTATTTTTATGCATAATATTTAATGTTTAAACTTATTAACAGATCTACAGAATCCAAGGCATGAAGGGAGAAGTGGTCATATCAGCTCCCTCTGTATCCATCCTTTTGTTTGGTGAAACAAATTTTTAAGTGGTGCCAATTGGTGCTACTCTGTGAATTAATCTCTGTTTTGGTTGCTTCCTGGGAAAATTTGTATTTATTCTGGTTTCTCATGCCATAACTGGCTAGTTATGCATGTCACAATCATCTCATGTTCTGGAAACCTTTTTGTTGCATCTTGTTGTTTGATGGTTATTATACTCTTGATAGTGATGTGTGATCTAGAGACAAAGTTTCAGCATTCTGTTCTCATCTTTTGGCAGATGAACATGATTAAAGTTTCTAATATAATGGGCATTGACCCAAAGCCATTCGATCCAAAGACGTATGTGGAAGAGGATACCTTTGTGACAGATGAGTCTGGCTCAAAGAAACGTATACGCTTGGAGAACAATATTGTCCGATGGAGGACTGTTAAAAACCCAGATGGCACTACTTCTGTGAGTGAGAATTCTTTTTTCTTTTTCCTTACTTTACCTGCTAGAGTAAACATTCATGTGGTTGTGTGTGTGTCTGTGTTTATATTTTTCAGCTGCGGGTTATTTCTCTGTGGATTAGATGCAGTGATATTCTGCTCTTGTAGACATCACTGATGATTCTCTCTTGGATCCAATATATTTGGGATTAATAACATAGATAAATTGCTTAGGTTTTTGCAACTTATGGTTTGCACATGCTTGATTGAGATTGGATGCGCACCCATACAAGTATACATGATGTGCTGTGAAAGGCATGTAACGGCACAATGACACGTTGGTGATTGTTGAACTTGTTCTTTTAGATAGACTGATTTTAAATATATGGTGTGAAAGACATTTTTGGGATCATGTTATTCCTCGTTGTCTTCAGATATTATCATCCAGTTAACCTTAATTTTTTCCCCTTTTTTTGGCTATTCATCAATTCCCTGGAAGCAAATGATTCTTCA
Source organism: Moringa oleifera (assembly GCA_021397835.1). NCBI lineage: Eukaryota > Viridiplantae > Streptophyta > Magnoliopsida > Brassicales > Moringaceae > Moringa > Moringa oleifera. The sequence continues at coordinate 4,944,812 of JAJFZO010000344.1, read as the reverse complement.
CAGCTTAAGTTGGAATATTTAGAGCAGAGCATATTCTTGGAAGCTAATGAGCCAGTGAGGCAGCCACACAACAATTTACATGTTGGTCCACCTATAGCATGTCTATTTGGAAAATCCAGAATGTACTAGTACCAGAAATTGATTTGGTAGTCTTGATGTGAGACAATGGCAGTGATTATCTGTGATGAGAGTTGGAGAAGTGGAAGGCTATGAGTTATTACTAAAATTGGGTAGCTATAGTTCTTACCAACAAAAGAGTAGGAGATGCTGTTGGTGGCATCAATTAATCATCAAACTGAAGTGATTATCATTTTTATGGATAAATTATGTGTTGCTAGATTTCTCAAATGTGCGCTCTTCAATTCTGGATGCCAAAACTGGTTTATTCTGCTGTGCATGCTAGAAAATGTTCTTCATTATTCTCTCTTTCTCTGTGTGTGTGTGTGTTTTTTTTTTTTTTCTCATTCCTACCCCCTTCTCATCATAGCAATCTTGTAACATTTCTATTTCTTGATATGCAGTATGAAAGCAATGCTCGCTTTGTGAGATGGTCAGATGGTAGTTTACAGCTATTAATTGGAAATGAAGTTCTTGACATCACTGTTCAAGATGCAAAGCATGATCAAGCTCACCTTTTTCTCAGACATGGAAAGGTATTTTTTTGCTTACGATAAGCATGTTTATTTATGTCTGATATGTCAACGCTTTTTTCTTTTTCAAAGTCAATAATGCATCAAAAAACCTTATTAAGATGTGCGGTATTTTTGGAGGTTATTGATCTAATTCTTTCTGATGAATCATGAGCTTCTATCAATCAAAAGTTATGTCTGAGATAATCAAGGCTGATTCTTCTGTTGCTGCCACATTTTTGTGCACTTGTGATCCATCTTATCAGGGCTGTCAATGTTGTTGTATAGGTTAGCTCTTCCATGACTGGGTGTCTTTTAGTTTTGCATGTAATTGGTTCTTCATTGTAATAGGTCATTTATCTTGTGATCTTTGTTCGAAAAGTCGTTCAGGATGGTAGTAGACTAATGTTTATTGGTCCATTTGAAATGTTTAAAAACAGAGGACAATAAAATGTTCCTCATTGAAGGCTTGGTATTCTGGCATATTGTTTATCTCTGCTTTCTTCTTATTTGAATCATGGATCTTTGATGATAGTCCCAGAAAGACAGCATCAGAACTTGCATTGTTCAGTGTTGGTAGTTTTATGAGAAGCTTTGTTCAACTGGGTTCAAGAGGCTTGTTCAATGGTCTTCATCCCATTTGTTATTTCAGGATATATAGTTGCCACTTTTGGTTTCACCTGGTTTTTTTGCTTTCAAGGGCAAAATACAGTAGAATATGGGAAGCTAGAAATTTATCATTCCTTTCCTGTGTTTATGATGCTAGCATGTTGAGGAGGATATGGAGAATTTGTAGGCTGAATAGCTACTAAATTCGCGAGTTCACCTTGTGCTGGCTGAATAGAACATTGATCCATTCTTGAAAATATTGACATGCTGCAGAGGGTTTTAATCTTGTTGTGATAGCATTGGTAATAGGATTTAATGTGGAAACTCTTTTTTTTCCTACCAGAAACAAGTTTATTTTTATGTTACTATAAATGACACTAAGGGGATGTCTCCCATTTACAAGTATAAAAAACTATCTAGAGATAAAAGGAGCTCTATAAACTTTGCAAATTCCTTCTCATTTACAGAATCTACTCTGTCACCCAAACTTTCAATAATCTAATTCATCTATCTCTAATAAAAAAGGAAGGAGTTTCCACTGTCTCAAAAGCCCTGCTATTCCTCTGAAACTGTCCAAAATCATCAATGGAGTCCTTACTGCCACTCTTCTCTTGACTTTAGTCATGTGTAGCTCTCCCATGCGCATAGTTCAGCTGCCACCCAGCTACAACCTGGAGCCTAGATATAACTTTTCCAAACTCACTAAATATAAACCTACCTCTCTTGGTTTTGGTTTTCAATTTCACAGCTAAATTTCCCCTATGAGCTGGGCCATTGTAATTACGGAATCTCATATGAAAATTTGAGGATCATTATTGTTGTCTCTTCTATTCCAAAAAATGCATCTTGAACTGCATCGTTTATTTTTTTAAGGGACTGGAATTTCAACGGCATTATTGCAGGGAATCCTTCAATCACAAGGAAGAATTTTGAGGAAGATGAGGTTTATTCCATCATCTCTATCATCAAATTCTCATCGACTATTGACTGCTCTTGTTGACTCACGGCATAAAAAGGTGTACAAGGTTAAGAATTGCATCACTGACATTGATCCTGAGAGGGAAAAGGAGGAAAAGGAGAAGGTATTCATTTACTTATGCTTTCAATGTTTGTTACGATGCTTGATATTTCATGTATGGGTTACCGATTTTCATTATTCTTATTGTTTTGAAGGCTGAAAATCAAACAATCAGAGCTAATGTACTTCTTAACCGGAAGAGGGAGAAAGTGAACCGCAAATATACTCAAACTGTTGAAAGGAGGCAACTTTCAACTGGGTACTTGGAAGGAGCTCTTGATGAGGTATGCTTTTGTTATGTTTTATATAGTGGATATTCATTTTCTTTGAGAACAAATTCAAATAGTCAAACTGTTATTTTACAGCTTATTGATACTGTTTAATATTATAAACATTTTACTTATGGCTATACTAACCCATAGACTTTAATACAGCAATATTTTGATTTTCTTTCAGACCAGGGTCAAATATTCCAACTCTCTTTTGTCTGCTTATTTATACTGTCGAACAATATATTTTGGATGAATATAAATTCTGCAACACGTGGTGCTGTTTTTTGTATTTCCTGTCTATTTGGCGCCGAGTTAAACATTGTGGTTTCTATCAGGATGATGAGACAGACTATTACGAGGCTCGTCGTTCTCGCCGTCGCTTTGAGGAAGACCTTGAAGCAGAGGCTCGAGCAGAGAAGCGTATTATTAATGCTAAGAAGGTCTTTTAACTAAAATTCTATGCATAATTCACTTCTTAAGAGGCAAATATACTTGCTGCTGATTTCTTTCTCCCTCTTTTGATTACCAGCCTCAGGGACATAGGGACATCCCTCGCAAATCATCTGTGCCTGTTAAATCATCCCGGCGACCAGTGGATTTCTCTGACAGTGAGAGAGAGGAGTCAGAGTACGAAACTGATGGGGAGGAAGATGAAATATCTCACCCACGTAAGAGGGTTGAGGAGCCGGAGCAAGATTATGATGAAGAAGATGAGGATGAAGAGGAAGAAGAAGACCATGGGGAAGAGGTAGATGTGAATAGAGCATCAGAGGAGGAGGAAGAGGAAGAGGAGCAAGAGGTATGCAAATTTTTAACGGATTATTCAAGCTATAAGTTCCAGCATGGGCTGTATCTAGTTTATGTAGTGGGTACAAATGGTTCGGGTGAGCCCTTATACTCCCATTTTGGATGACAAATTTTGAGACTTAAGCCCCCTAAGATTGGCAGTCATCAGACCTTATCTTTATTGCTTAGCTTCCATAAGATAATCTGAGAATCTATGATCTCTCATTTTGTTTAGAATCCTAGTTATTCTAGCAGCTGCTAACAGTTTGGATCACTCATAAATGATGTTGTGGACTGAATATTCCAAGCATCGTCATTATGTTGCTTCAAGCTAACATTTTCTGGTACTTCTTGTGATTAAAAAATGATTGCGCCCATGCTCATTGTCTTCTGGATGTACATTCGGCAAGCCTTTTAGTTTGTTGCCTGATGATGCAGTAGTCACCGTGTAGGTTATTTCATTTTTGCCTGAAAATCATTGGCATTTGTCTGAATATGACATGAAACTATTGCCCTTACAAGTTTTGTCCCTGCAATAAATTCATTATGCATATTCATTTATATGTGGCTGAAAGGCTCTACCTTCTTGCAGTATCTAAAGTACTGCTGTAAAGATCTACTTGTTAGGATGATGTTTAAACATTCAAAATCAGGTGAAAGAATGAGACCACTGCTGGTGATATGACTACGGTCACTTGAAAAGGAAGTTCTCTGTGTCAGATAATTTTTTTTTTGAACAGAAAAAAAATCAAGTTCTATGTGTAAAAATCTTTTCTTTTTTAAACAGATAATTAAATGGGTTGGTTCCTGTTTTTGTAAATAACTGTAGGGCCTTCCATAGTTGAGATTTACTGTCAGATTTCTAGTTCCTTCACGTTTTATTTTTATGGCGAATCCTTTGTCACATGATCATGTCTTTTCTTCTTGTATTATCTTTTTGATAGCAGTTCTTCTTTGTTTGCATTATTATAATGTTAAGGATTACATAATAATATGTTTTTCATTTCCTGTCACTTCTTGCAGGAACCTAAGCAGGAGGAGTACAGAAGCAGTCACAAACGCAAGGGAATTGAGTCAGATGATGATTCTCCTCCCAGAAAGATTCCAACCCATCGTCGAATGGCAGTTGTTTATGATAGTGATGAAGAATGAAAATTTCTAGAGATGAGCATGATGTGAGTAGCTCGTTTGCATCTTTGAATATTTATTATATATATTGTCTGATAAATGTTACTAACTTCTTATTAAGCATATATGGTGTTGCTTGCAAAAGTGTTTTGAAGCATGGTAAGGGAAGCTACAGGATTACCTTTTATCCCCTTTTCACTTGTCTGAGTATCTTGTATACATTCATTTTCTTTCTGTTACTAACAAGGTTCATGTTTGGCATCTTACTGCTTTATGAAGACTGTACGGTGTTGGCTTCAACTCCATTGTTTTATTGAGTAAAAGTCACATTGTGGAATGGTTTATACTTCCATGACTGACAATATCTCCAACAACCAGGCTTCATTTGAGGACTCATGCATTGCCTCAAACTAAGGCACAATGTTGAAGTTTCTTGATGTGGGCAACAGCAATTACACCAAAAGCTGAAAGGTCGGTCAAGGCTTTTCATTTTTTCAAGTCTGGGAGAGTTAATAGGTAGTACTACTCTTCTTTGTTTGCCTAAACAGAGAGGACCTGTGATTTGTCTTAAACTAAATAGTAGAGAAAGGATGTAATGGAGAAATGAACTTTTCTCATACCATTTCTTTTCCTAAATGTGATAAATATGTTTCAGTTCTCCATTTGAACAATAATTGATTAGATTCAGCAAGGACCTATGAGGGTTAGGATGCCATCAGATTTGATTGCTGTTTTGTGTGTGAGGGAGAACTTATATGACAGGGAGAAGCAAAACTCTTGGCATGAAGCAAATCTCTTTGCTTGAAGCAAATCATATGATCAACAATTAGAATGAGGGCTTCTGCACTTCTCCCATTTATAATTGAAGGCCGTTATTGGTAATTCAAGCCCTAAGCAGTTGTTACAGTGACACACATGCATGCACACAGTGTTTAAGATTAGAGAAGTCCAACGCACTGGCTTGGCTAGTTGGTGCTGAGGCGTCTTCTGAGGACATTGTATTTCGACTGGACTGGAGTTTAGGTTTTATCATTTTTTAAAAAAAATATTAAAAGAAAGAGAAATGATAAGTAAAATCTTATTTGTTATCTTTGACTTTTACAGAAATTTGCTTTAATTGTCTGAATTAATGAATTTAAGCTTCGTAATCTTAAATAACAAATTAATTCTATGGGGCATACTTAAATGCTTCCCTTGAATCACAAATAAACGTATGATAACTACTTAAATTGTAAATATTATAAAAGAGATGGATAATTGCAGACAACACTCTGATTAACTAACTCACAGGGGGCTGCACACAATTATTTAGGTAGGCCCCACGTATCTGAGGTGGCACAAAATTCTCGTCTAGTCGGGGAGGTTCCACGCACGTGACCATTGTAATTGTTTAATTAACCAGTTAATATAATTTCCCCAAACAAACCCAAACCTCTTCATTTTCCCTTTTCTTCTTTTTTTTTTAGGTTTTTTATTCTCTCACTCTTGGTCCTTCTGGTAGCTTCTAGGCTTCCACCCACCGAATACCATTCCTTCCAGATGGATCGCTTGGCTCATCAAAAGGACTGTCACCCTCTCCACTCTTGCTCTCGACAGGCAAGCGTAAACGAAGATAGCTCTCATTTTTCTCATAAAGGGGGAAACTCCACAACGCATATCTCTAGGCTAAACAAGAGACAATTCGTTTTAGCAAAACCAAGTTTCAGATTGCTCTTCTCACAAGGTAACCCAATCTCTCTCTCTTTCTCTCTCTCTCTCTCGCTCTCTCTTTGTTTGAGCTCACTGGTATGTATATGCAATTCTACTTGTATATAGATGCGTTGTGTTTCCAAAAGATAGAATGTGCTGATATAATTAGGTTGCATATGATCATGCCAACTGAACCATTGAAAATCTGGTCTCTGTTTTTCTTTGTTTTTTCAAGTTATTCTTTCATTTCAAGTGTCTGTAATGTGCGGTTATCGTTTGCAAGATTTCTGTGCTATTGGCTTTTGTTATTTGGTGATATATTTTTATTTTTATTTTTTGCCATTTTAGGTAAGTCTTTTGTTCCTTTTGCGAAGTAGTTGCCTTTCGTTTTCGATGGTGTTAAGTTTTGTAAGGTGTTGATTACTGTTTATTTCATTTGGATCATTACCTTATTTTAATGTGCAAATGTATGTTGATATGCCAAATTATTGTGTTGTAGTAGATGATAAAAGGACATTCCTTAGTTATTCCTCTTCTGTTTCTTTGCTCTAAGAATGTAGAGACAGAAAGGAACTGTAGAAGACTTAAAGCTCGAACACTTTCTTGTCTTTGTTTCTCTCTTTTGGGCATGGTTTAAAAAAGAGAAGGGGGAGGGGGGGGGGGGCGCAGGGGGGCCTGTGGTTCAGATGCCGGCCAAATTCATTTTCTTTTACTGCTTTTCTATTTCTTTTGAATTTTTAAGACATCAGATTGTGTGGCGTAAGCTTCTTGGTGTTTTGTGATCTAGAGATATCATTTGACTAATTTATGCACTTATATCTATAATGTTTAAGTTTAGAAGACAAAGAATTCTCTTTCGTCAGGGCAACTTAGGAGCATCCAAAAGATGCTCTCTTATTGATTTATATGCTTTTTTATGTCATAATGTAATTATCTTGTATTTCTACCTATGCATGATCTGAATCAGACTGCGATGTCATATAACAGCTTTTGTAGGTGTTTAAGTAATTTAGAGCAATGAATCCTGACAAGTTCACCCACAAGACAAATGAGGCTCTTGCTGGAGCTCATGAAATGGCAATGAGTGCTGGTCATGCACAGTTCACCCCTTTGCATCTCGCAGTTGCTTTAATGTCAGACGCCAATGGCATTTTTACTCAAGCAATCTCTAGTTCTGGTGGTGAAAATGCTGCACAGTCCGTGGAGAGGGTGCTTAAACAGGCACTGAAGAAACTTCCGTCACAAACTCCTCCTCCTGATGAAATTCCAGCAAGTACAACTCTTATCAAAGTGATTCGCCGTGCCCAAGCTGCGCAAAAAGCACGTGGGGACACTCATTTGGCAGTTGATCAGTTAATTCTGGGCCTTCTTGATGATTCCCAGGTTGCGGACTTGTTGAGAGAAGCTGGTGTTGCTGCAACAAAAGTAAAATCAGAGGTGGAAAAGCTTCGTGGAAAGGAAGGGAAAAAAGTGGAAAGTGCTTCTGGGGATACTACATTCCAAGCTTTGAAGACCTACGGGAGAGATCTGGTTGAGCAGGCAGGGAAGCTAGATCCAGTTATTGGACGAGATGAAGAGATCAGAAGAGTTGTTAGGATACTATCAAGGAGAACCAAGAACAATCCTGTTCTTATTGGAGAACCTGGGGTTGGTAAAACCGCTGTGGTAGAAGGATTGGCTCAAAGAATTGTTAGAGGAGATGTCCCAAGCAATCTTGCTGATGTGAGGCTCATTGCATTGGATATGGGTGCATTGGTTGCTGGAGCAAAGTATAGGGGAGAGTTTGAAGAGAGGTTAAAGGCTGTTCTGAAAGAAGTGGAAGAAGCTGAAGGGAAGGTGATCCTGTTTATAGATGAGATTCACTTGGTTCTTGGTGCTGGCCGAACAGAGGGATCGATGGATGCTGCTAACCTCTTCAAACCTATGCTTGCTAGAGGTCAGCTTCGATGTATTGGTGCTACTACACTTGAGGAATACAGGAAGTATGTGGAGAAAGATGCGGCTTTTGAAAGAAGGTTTCAGCAGGTGTATGTGGCTGAGCCCAGCGTGGCTGACACAGTCAGTATTCTTCGAGGGCTGAAGGAGAGGTATGAGGGTCACCATGGTGTTCGCATTCAGGATCGGGCCCTTGTTGTTGCTGCGCAGCTGTCAAGCCGATACATAACTGGTATTTAAAATTTTTTACTCTGTGTTGTCTATTAGATCTGTGAAAACTTGTATTGTTCATCATATGATCTTTATGTTCACGTGTTCTATTTTCTGTATGTAGGGCGTCATCTACCTGATAAGGCTATTGATTTAGTTGATGAAGCCTGTGCAAATGTCAGAGTCCAGCTTGACAGTCAGCCTGAAGAAATTGATGTGCTTGAAAGGAAGAGAATACAATTAGAAATTGAACTTCATGCTCTTGAAAAGGAGAAGGACAAAGCTAGCAAAGCTCGACTTGTTGAGGTAAGTACAAGGTACCAAATAAAAGAGATTTCTTTTCCTACTTGGCTCTTTTTTGTGATGATACAGTAGCTAAGTTCTTGTCTACTTTAGGTTTCACGCGAACTTGATGATTTGAGGGACAGGCTTCAACCTCTTATGATGAAATATAGGAAGGAGAAAGAACGGATTGATGAGATTCGGCGACTTAAACAGAAGAGAGAAGAGCTCTTGTTTGCTTTGCAAGAAGCAGAAAGAAGATATGATTTAGCCAGAGCTGCAGATTTGCGATATGGAGCAATTCAGGAAGTAGAATCTGCCATCTCTCAGCTTGAAGGAAACACTGAGGAGAACCTAATGTTGACGGAAACTGTTGGACCAGAACATATTGCTGAGGTTGTTAGCCGTTGGACTGGGATTCCTGTCACAAGACTTGGTCAAAATGAGAAGGAAAGATTAATTGGGCTTGCTGATAGGTTACACAACAGAGTGGTGGGACAAGAGCAAGCCGTAAATTCTGTTGCAGAGGCAGTCTTGAGGTCAAGGGCAGGGCTAGGAAGGCCACAGCAGCCGACTGGTTCATTCCTTTTTTTGGGTCCTACTGGTGTTGGTAAGACGGAGCTTGCTAAGGCTCTTGCTGAGCAACTTTTTGATGATGAAAATTTGCTAGTAAGAATCGACATGTCTGAGTATATGGAGCAACACTCAGTTTCACGGCTGATTGGTGCTCCTCCTGGGTAAGTACTCTGACATTTTTATTCTGTTGTTCATGGATAATCTTTGGATTGTGATTGATATCTCATTCATCCTTTTACATCTTAGGTATGTTGGACATGAGGAGGGTGGCCAGCTTACAGAAGCAGTGAGGAGAAGGCCATACAGTGTCGTGCTGTTTGATGAAGTGGAGAAGGCACATATTGCAGTTTTCAACACTCTGCTTCAAGTGCTGGATGATGGAAGATTAACAGATGGTCAAGGCCGAACTGTTGATTTTAGAAATACAGTAATCATCATGACTTCAAATCTTGGAGCAGAGCACCTCCTATCAGGACTTATGGGCAAGTGCTCCATGCAAGTTGCTCGTGATCGAGTGATGCAAGAGGTAGATGCCTAACGGACAAATTTCCGATGTCCTGTTTTTCTTTCAGTACTTAATTTTTGTAACCTTTCTGTTGACTTAATGTTGGGTACTTGTGACAGGTGAGGAAGCACTTCCGGCCAGAGTTGCTAAATCGGCTTGATGAGATCGTGGTCTTTGATCCTCTATCCCATGAGCAACTGAGGAAGGTTGCTAGATTGCAAATGAAGGATGTGGCTAGTCGACTTGCTGAGCGGGGTATTGCTTTGGCTGTTACTGATTCGGCACTGGATTATATATTGGCAGAGAGTTATGATCCAGTGAGTATTATTCTTTTTAAAGCTGTTCATTTCTCTGAAGTAAATTTAATTAGAGAGTAACATTCTTGTTCATGCCGCTTCTATTGTAGGTTTATGGTGCCAGACCTATCAGAAGATGGCTAGAGAGAAAGGTGGTAACTGAGCTCTCAAGAATGCTGGTGCGGGAAGAGATTGATGAGAATTCGACTGTCTACATAGATGCTTCATCCAGTGGAGACGAGTTGTCATATCGGGTTGAAAAGAATGGAGGACTAGTGGATGCCACAACTGGACAAAAATCTGACGTATTAATTCAGATCCCTAATGGTGTAAGAAATGATGCTGCTCAGGCGGTGAAGAGGATGAAGATCGAGGAGATTGAGGATGATGATGAGATGGATCAGTAAACTATTTGGTCTGAAACTGGTCGTGGGTACAATAAAATGTTTGATCAGCGGGGAAACCCAAGTGGGTTTTCTCCTGTTGTTACATCTAATGTTTCTCCTAAATTGCTCATGATGTGGGCTTGGGTGGGGAACGTTCCCAAGTGTTTTGTCTATCTTTAAATGTACCAAGAAGTAGTAACTTATTTCCTTTCATGTAAATTGTGAAGGCTGCCTTTTTCTTTTCGTCCATTTGTTATGTATCCACTGGGTGTATTTAGTTAAAATTGGGAGTGTTTGATTATCTTTTTCAAGAATATTATCTGATGGTGCATTTATTTGGAAGGGGTTACAAAATTTTTAGGGAATGGGAGAAGAGCTTTTTTTTTTTTTTTTGGGGCATACTTTTTACATTTATGAGTTTCTTTTTATTATTCATATTTTGAAATTTCATAGAAAGTGTAGTGCCAGATTGAGAAAGAATCATAAACATTTGTAGCACCTAAAAATTGATTAAATCATTTTTATTCACTATTTCAACATCATCTGATTAATGTTCAAATTAATTGTCACCATTTTAACTATTGAAGGACTCAACTGTTGTGTAAATAATCATGCATATATTGTTTTGGAACAGTGAACAATTTTTTTCAATTGGTTCAAGGTTGCTGTCATGAACAATTTCGTTCCTTTTTTTTTTTTTTTCTAAATTGTCCAATATATTGTAGCACACCCTTTTAAATTATACTTTGTCTTAAGGCCACAGTGTACATATTTATCTATTCAACAGATTTTAAAACACCAGATTGTATTATATCATATTCCTGAGTTGAATGATCTCCACACTTCTATTGTAATGTCACATCTTTCCAAATTATGATTTAAATGTTTTTAAAAATTATTGACGATCAAATTTTCTTTTAAGTGGGATGACCAATCAACAAATTTGTTATGAAAAATTATTTTCTTTATCAGTAAATCAAATGGTATTTTTTTCTTATTGAATAAATACCATTAGAATGTAAATGCTATACCATAACATTTTGGGCTCCGATTTTGTTAAAAGGCATATGACTTATAGCGGTCGCCATATCAATAAAAAAAAATTTACAGTATTGAATCTCACATCCACTATCTTGATTGCTAATCAGTTTGTGTAAATATTTTGTCACCTTCACTCCCATTTTTTCTAATTTTTTTGAGACTTGTGATCTGGTGTAAATGGCAGCAATCTGTCTTTACATATGCTCCTTGATTCTCATTACTAATCTTTCATCCAAAGCCCTCATTAAGATCATTTTTAAAATCTCATATGCGGCGCCAGGTAAGTAAAGGTCTTTGTCTCGTATCAGTTATGGCAAAGCTAAAATTTTGTGGCTAATTTTCTATACCATGAAATTTATATTAATTAAATTAAGAATTTTTTTAATATAAATAATTATCTAATTAATAAAAAATTATTTTTTTATTATAAAAAGATTTTTTGAAAAGTTTCATAATTGAAATAACTCTTTTTGTTGATGTCGTAAAAATTTAAAAAGTTAACATTAAATAAATTAATTTATAAATTAAAATATAATGTTTCCATTTTTTTGTTTCAACGAAATTTAAAAAAATTAATATTATGAAATTTTAAACAATTGAGTATATTAAATTAATAATAGTTCAATTGTTTTTTCAGATTTTAATTTTATTTTTATTAAAATTTAGATAATAATAATTATTAATTAAAGTAATTATATTATCAATATTAAATTATTTATAATCATTCACAAGACTCAAAGTCATATTGAAAGTTGAAAGTTTTATTGTTTTATTTAAAAATTTATTATCTAACTCTTTCAATTGAAAATCTATCAAAATATTAAAAATATTAAGGTTAATCATATAAGAGGAATTTATATTTTAAGCGTAGTATCAAATTAAGATCTATGTAAAAAATTGAATCAAATTAAGATTCACATAATGTATAGTTTACAATGCGAGATCTCTATTAATAAAATTCGTTAAAATTAACTGTATGATTTACGCACGTGAATTAAGTGAAATGACTATAAATTCATATAAATTAAATAATGAAAATGAGAAAATTTTATTTTTTAGGATTTTTAAATTGAAAAATTTTTGCTTTTGAAATTCACTATTTGAACCCGATGCATATGATATTCATGAATTGAGTGACAGGGTTTTTGAAACCTGTCATAACATATAAAAAATAATAAAAATTAATTAAATCAAATTAATACTTAAAAATTTAAGATTACTTCAACATTGATCTTTAATCTCGATATGTGAATTCGTTAAGGGCATTTAGAAAACACCTTGATCCTTGGTGTAAATCTTCAATTGCTTAAATAGAAATATAAAAAAAATTGAGAAAAAATTATTAGGGCGATGGTGAGCGTGAGCGAAGTTTATGGAGTGTGAATGACTAAGGGCAATAAGTGGTTTGCAAAAATAAGATACATGTGATTATGTTTAAACACGAATTGAGCGAGTTATGGAGTTAATTTTAACGGGTTTTATTGACGAAAGTCTCACATTATAAATTGCATGTTATGTGAGTCTTAATTTGATATAATTTTTTATGTAGGTTTCAATTTGATACTATAGCTAAAATATAGATCTTTTTGCTATAATTAACCCAAAATATTAAAAGTAATAGTAATGCTCAATTATAATATTATTTTTTTGCTAACAAGTACGTCTTATACCTTTCATATGATGTGGAGCTATATCAAGTATATTTATATGATGCTTAATACAAAATAACATTACACTTACAAAGAAATTATGACATCCATCTCTCATCTCTTGAGGAAGCTTTCTTGTAATTAAAATTAAATTCAAAGCATTTAGAATATCTTGATATTTGAATTGTAAGATTTGATAAGGTAAATCAAAGATTTCTAAGACTTTGTGCATCAACAACAATAAAAATACAAATTCAAAATATATCAAATCATTGCATGTAGCTCTAGCTTTCCCATATATGTTACTATTTGGTCCACTTTTAATCAACTTCTTAAGAAGAATAGATGTTGAATCATATAAATCAATTAACTTTCTAATAAAAGTAAAATAAGAACTCTATCGAGTAATTACAGGTCATTGCAATGTGTAAACTTGATTATCTTTATACTAATATCAAACTCTTCTAAAGCAATCAAATCTTTGATATCTTTTTATTGAATAGATTTTAAATCTGAACGTTTTTTAAAAGAAGTACTCACAAAGTTCACAATATAATTCAATTTTGAGAAAAATAATCATACATCATGCAGTTTTTCATCACTGCAACTAAAGCAAGTTAAAGTCGATGCGTAAAATAATATACATAATAAACACATAAATAATCTTCAAGAAACAAAGTTTGAAAACCATTTCATTTACTTTGCATATTGCTAGCATCATTATATCTTTGACTTCACAAGTCTTTAACTAATAAGTTGTATTTATTGAGGATATGACATATTTATTTCTTAAGACTTTTGGCTCTTATGCCTTAATACTTGTAACTTTACAAAAGCATTCATAAATTAATCCATTAACATTAACATACTTCAAGATAACTGTCATTTACTCTTTATTAGACTCATCAATAGCTTTATCAATACGAATACAAAATTTACCATCATCAATGTCATCATGGGTCTTTGACTTTACTTGATTAGCAAAAAATTTTAGTAACTCTTTTTGAATATCAAATGATGTGTTTTTGGCATTTGTTGGAGAATTTTTTAGTACAATTGTAATAATTTCTTTATTTACTAGTGCTTGCAACTTTTTACTACTTCGAGAATATTTTTGTGATTAGTAAAATTGATGGACTAAATATAAATCTTGAAAGTACATCCTTGCAATGCCAACCATTTCACAACCTTTAATGAAGTTTTGAGCCATAATCTATTCTACCAAGTTTTTTTTTTTTTTAAGGAAAGAGTACTTTTAGCTTTGTAGATGTGTTTAGATGAATTTTTTAAGTTCATTTAACTCTTCATGGAAAAGTGACCTCTTTCATGTTGCATAAATAGAAATCTTTTACCTCTCATTTTTCTTCCAACTTTAAAAACCTTCAATTGTAAAAGTATGATATTTTGGCAGATAACTTTTAAAAAGATACTACAAAAAACAAAAAACAAAATACTTTATCTTTTTCTATTGAATATTCAAGCCATTCAAATTTATCATACTAAGAAATTTGAAATCATCGAGTTTGTTTTTCATCTTGAGTTTGAGGATATTTAACTAAGATAAGTTGATATGGTCCCATTTAAATATATGTTTTTCAAATACTATTACGTTTCTTGACAGAATACATCTCAATTAAAAAATGTAATTTAAGATCACGCTTATAATATTGAGTATTAATATTCGATGGAGTATCAACATTTTCACTATCACTTTTTTCATAAAAACATGATGAACTTAAGATACTAATATGTTGTAAAGCGTGAGAACTTGAACCTCTTAATACTTTATCATATATTTTTGCACTAGAATGTGAACAAAAAGTTTGTCTTAGCTTGAATGAGTGATAGGTTGACATTATTAATTTACAATAATAATTGATCAAAATTCAAAAGTTAAAACACAAACTAACAAAATGATATAAGAATATTATTAATTGCAAATGTCACCTATATTAAAAAAAGCAAACTACCTAATAATCTCACTCTAAGTCTTTAATGTCATCATATAACGTGTAATTATACAATGGAAAGAGTCAAATAACCAACTTAACTTTCCTCTTGGAATTTGTGAATTTATCTAAAAATAACATAACGTAAAAAATTAAAAAATTTGTCAATAATCAATTCAAATAACGTATAACCCAAATATCAAAAACTTCCCTATCGACGTGTCTTCAATTCGGAATTTGATAATATTTCATAAAATAAATAAAATTAAGAAGAAATAAGGGAAAAAAAAGAAAAAAAATACCTGCCAATAGTAGAAAATGTAGCTGGCGCTGTGGCGGTGAAAGGCTGAAGCCAAGAGGCAATCGTGATTGGACGTTACTGAAGTGCAGTGGCATTCGGCACAAAGAAAGGTTAATGGTTAGTGTTATGCATTAATCTCCATCCTTCTTTTCCTAGTAAAGCAAGGTTAAACATATGCATATCTTTAAAGCCTAATCCTCCTTAAAAAAAAATAATAAATTTGCTACAAATTTTCCTTCATTTCATTCAATGTATTCCTTTGCTTGTAGGATTTAGTAATATCATAACCTATTGATTTTGGTAATAAGGAGCACATTGAATATGTATGGATGGATTGAAGAACAACCTCAATCGTGATTTCTTTTACCCCCTACGAACATTAATTTCCTACTCTAATTAGCAACCAATCTTCTTTTAATGTTTATGAAAGCATTTCATTTATTTCTATCAATCACGATTAGCAAACCTAGTAATCTCTTAATATTTGGAGAAACTTGAACGTTGAACAGGCTTCCAATCTCATTTTTTGTTTTCATTTCATTATTTCCACTAAAAGATGGAGAAGATTTTTCAAAGATCACCTTCTGACTTAAGTAATATTCATATGAGAATAGTATACTTATTGACTTCTTACTTTCTTGTCTATTTGCTCTTGCAAATAGAACATATCATCATCAACAAAAAATAAATGAGTTACTCTAGGCCTTATTATGCTTGCTTGAGTGCCATGAATGTGTTCATCTGCCTGTAGATTTGCAAGTGCATGCACCCAAGAATTCTTTTGAAAGAATCATGGACAAATATGGCTATAAAAGGAACGCTGGTGTAATCCTCCAGTTGGTCTGAGAGTTTGAGAAACTGAATTAAGGACATTTCATCATCGGAGTAATCCATTTTTCATGAAAATCAAGCTTTCTAGTCATTTGAGTTAAAAAATGTCCCTCTACACGATCATAAGCCTTGCTCATGTTAAGTTTAATGGCAAATACATTATTCTTTCCTCTCTTCTTCAAACTATGCAGGACTTTGTCTCATTTGTATAAATTGGAAGAACCCTTGAACCTATTTGCAAGTACTTTAGCAATGATCATGTGAACATTGCAAAGGCTTATAAGCTTAAACTGAATGATATATTTTAGCTCTTTAACTAATATTGGTGTGATTAATCCCAGCCAAAGATGGCATCGATACTCACACTAGACCAAAATTGCTGATAAAACAATGCTGGAGTCCATGAGAGCCTAGAATGCTAAAAATCTTTTAATCCATTAGAAACACCTTGAGATTTGAAAATATCCTTAAAATGCTTGATGGATATGCTATGCACATCTGCTTCGTGCTCACACCGTATGCTATTTTAAAATGTAAAATATAAAAAATGATAATTTTATAAATTATTGAACCGAAATAGTTTTTGAATATAATAAAATTTAAATTCTAATAATTTAAATAACAGAAGTTCAAGATTTTAGGTAAAGTGTTGTTGTTTCCCCTTGAAATTTGATCACTGTGATCTGCTTGTCCGATTGTAGGCCACACAACATGCTTATCCAATAATCTCATCTTTTATCCACAAAACCCCAAAAAAAAAAGCCAGCCGTAAGCAGGATCACACGTCGCGCTCTGAGTTTCAACTCCTCAATCAGCACTTTTTGTCCTTTTCTCGAAAAGCCAGTTTCATCTTTTTTGTTTTTTAAAATGTTCTAAGATCATTTTTTTGAATTTTTAGTTTATTACATTAAATTAATTTTTATAATATTTTTAATTACTATTAAATAATTGTTATAATATTAAATAATATCTATAAATATATATATATATAATATATTAGATATTAATTTATTTTAAAATTTTTAAGAAAATATGTTTGAAAATATAATTTTCATGATAAATTAAATTATATATTTAATTATTTAATTCTAATAAAAATATAAAATAGAAAATTGATATTTTAAATGACACAACATTGTATGAAGCGATTTCACCATTGTATGCATGTCTTGCTTCGGTGAGGCTAAAGATCTTTTATAAAAATTAATTTCTTGTGATAAAATATCGTTTTTTTGAAATATTTAATTTTATTTTTTACCAAATTAGTTATTCATGTATTAATTGAAATATTTATTATCAATAGATAAAAAATAAAATCACAGCAGCCAGCTAACGGTTCCCTTTTAGCAAGTAGGTACACGAGGTCATTAGTTGCTCACGTGACCGAAGACTGACACCGAGCTACCATTTTCGAAACGTCTGGCTATATTTACGTGGACGACGCTAACCAAAAAGGATAGTGCAGTAGGGAAGCCCACTTAGCCATGTTAGTGCTCGTGTTATGCTCTCTACTTTTAGCTCTATTCTTGTGCGGCCTCTTTAGCCGTAACCGTCACCGGCTTCCTCCAGGACCTAAACCATGGCCGGTTATCGGCAACCTGCCTCACATGGGCCGCATGCCGCACCAGAAGCTGGCCGACATGGCCAAAACCTACGGCCCGATGTTGCACCTGCGGCTCGGCTTTGTTGACGTGGTCGTGGCGACGTCGGCGTCGGTGGCGGAGCAGTTCCTCAAGGTCCACGACGCGAATTTCTCGAGCCGGCCACCGAACTCCGGCGCTAAGCATATCGCGTATAATTATCAAGACCTCGTGTTTGCACCGTACGGCCCGCGGTGGCGCATGCTGCGCAAGATAAGCTCGGTGCACCTCTTCTCCGGCAAGGCTCTCGATGACTTTAGATATGTCCGCCAGGTGAAAGCTCTCTCCTAATCATCAGGCGTTAGCACTGAGGGTGCTCGCTCTGATTTGACATATTTTCCAAATTTGATTTTTGTTTGAAATATTGTTTTTGATGTTTCTAAAAAAATGTTTTGTTACTTCGAAAATGTAAAAAATAATTTTTAATAAGTAGATAATTTCAAAAAGAAAATATGTTTTACACTTTTTTTTTCCTGATCCTCCCTCGATTTAACCTGGCATTCATTTTCTGTTTAATTTTCTCTTTCAATTCTCTCAGATAGAAAGAAAAAAAAAGATTCATGATAATACGAAAAGAGAAATCCTATTTTCTCCTCTATTTTCTGCCTCTCATCAATACGACAACTGTTTTTCCTATTCTTTTCCTTTCTTTTCTCCTGTCCCAAGCAAAAAACTAGCAACTATCTTCCCGTAGCTGTTCCACTTAAGTCGGTAATTAACCAATAGAAACTGATTTCCACTTCCCAGTTTCCCACAAAAGCCAAAACAAATGATACTCCAAGGACCTCATGTCCGTACGGACAACCAAATTTTAAAATTATGAGTAGGAATTTCTAGTAATATAAAAATTACGGCTAATCAACAGGCAACATTCCCCTTAAAAGGTAAAAAAATTAGATTTAATTAAAAAAAAGTGCAAAAGGACAAGCCAGGTCGTCAACGTAAACAATAATTAATTGCTAAGACTTTCCTTTCATTAAGAAATAAACTGTTAACTTAAGATGCTCTAATATGTCATGTATTCAGTCAGTACCATTTAATGTCCTGTCATCCAGTAAATAAATAACTATTTCTGGTTTTCATAAATAGTGGAAATGCAGTGCTTAATTTTTACTACTATTGTGAATTATTGTGTGGTTTTAAATGATTGAACCATACAGGAGGAGGTGGCGGTGCTCACGCGCGCCTTGGCTACGGCGGGAAAGGATTCTGTGAATTTGGGCCAGCTGCTTAATGTTTGTACGGTAAACGCGCTGGGGCGCGTGATGATAGGGAGGCGCGTGTTCGGCGATGGTAGCCGCGGTGGTGACGAAAAGGCAGACGAGTTTAAATCAATGGTAGTGGAGGTGATGGTGTTGGCCGGAGTGTTCAACATCGGTGACTTTATCCCTGCTCTGGACTGGCTAGACTTACAGGGCGTAGCAGCTAAGATGAAGAAGCTCCATAGGAGGTTTGACGCGTTCTTGACTGCCATCGTTGAGGAGCACAAGATGGAGGGTGGGGAGCACAGAGACATGTTGAGCACTTTGATTTCGTTGAAGGAAGATGGTGACAGTGAGGGAGGCAAGCTCACCGACACAGAAATCAAAGCCTTGCTTCTGGTATCCTTTCTCCTCCTCCTCTCTCTCTCTCTCTCTCTCTCTCTCTCGCTCTCGCTCTCTCTTTCTCTCTGTTCCAACTTTAACACGACTTCACCGGTTGCAGAACATGTTCACGGCAGGGACTGACACGTCATCAAGCACTGTGGAATGGGCCATAGCAGAGCTCATTCGGCATCCGCACATCCTGGGTCGAGTACAGAAAGAGCTGGACTCAGTTGTCGGCCATGGGCGGCTCGTCACAGAATTGGACCTCGCTCACCTGACCTACTTCCAAGCCGTCATCAAAGAAACCTTCCGGCTCCACCCCTCGACGCCGCTCTCCCTCCCGCGGATAGCGGCCGAGAGCTGCGAGATCAACGGCTACCACATCCCAAAAGGGTCGACCTTACTGGTAAACGTATGGGCAATAGCGCGCGACCCAAACCAATGGACGGACCCGCTGGAATTCCGACCCGAAAGGTTCCTTCCCGGCGGGGAGAAACCCGACGTTGATGTTAGAGGCACCGATTTCGAGGTCATCCCGTTTGGCGCCGGACGTAGAATATGTGCCGGCATGAACCTGGGGCTACGCATGGTTCAGCTCCTAACAGCGACGCTGGTGCACGCGTTTGACTGGGAGCTCGCTGGTGGGTTAGCGCCGGAGAAGCTAAACATGGACGAAGCTTACGGCTTGACCCTCCAACGAGGGGTGCCCTTGATGGTGCACCCAAGGCCCAGACTCGCCCAACACGCCTATCAACCATCTTCTTAAGCATATTATGAGGCATGCATGCCCATTATCGTTCATGATGTTCTGTTGCTCTGCTGTGTATTTGCTAAAGGAATAAAAGGCCTGTGGTAGTGCCCCCATGAATGGCTGAGATTGTTCATTAATTAAAAACCCTTTGTGTTATTTCTTCATCTTCAACTTAGCCCTAAGTAGCTAGCGAGATAGTTACCCTCTGATAGGAAGATCATTTAATGAAGACTTGAAAAAGGAAGTAAGTTGTGACAGCGATCAGACCCCACTTGACAGGGACCGATCAAATGTTTTAGACCATTCACATGCTTAGCAAGCAAAAACCTTTAAGAGAGTTATCATAAAAGAGGTTATCAACTAAAACAATTAATCGTAGAATTATTTTTAAAAAAAGTGCCGTACATTTATCTTTTCTCCGTTAACGTATGTTTTAATACTCTTATCTTTTATGATTGGAGAATAAATAATAATCTTCCCATTCCGTGTACGCATTAGTTATGTTTTTTTAATAAAAAAAAGAAGAATTTTGGCCTACCCTTGGTGTGAAGCAGATTTGTTTGATATAAAAAATATATAAATGTGTGGAACTTAAAGTTCAAGATTTGTAAGTATCACGTGTAAAAGTCATATAGTTTTTAAGCTCACCTGACAACCTGTAGAGAATTGTCATCCGCAAAAGTCAGTTGTTACATTTTTTTGCTTTAAACTTATCATGCTTCAAAACGACGTCACTTACTGGTTTAAGCGGGGAATTGTCGTTTTGCTTGATTTATCCAAACACGTTGTTAGATTTGAATTTCATCTTTATGACCTTTACATTCTGGTTGCCACATGTCATGCATCCACTGATGGGGTCTGTCAAGATAGCAGAGTCTGTCGAAGCTATTATGCTAGTTCGTCTTTCTCTCCACAAGGTTTTTATCGTGGGTTTTAGTGTTTTTGTTTTCTCCCTTGGGTTAATTTGATTTCTTGTCTTCCTTTATTGCTCTCTACGTGCCTAACCTATTATTGATTGCCCCACTAAACACTTTCGTGATGCTTTTGTTCGGTCTCTGTAACTTGGATGACTTGTTTTTGGTCTCCTTTTTTTTTAATCATTTTTATCTGTCATACCCTTCTTTTTTTTTTTTTAACCCTTGGGTTTTAGGATTTCATAGCGAAAACCAGGCCTTCGTGGTTCGAAGGTTAATAGTAGATATCTAATTTTATTGAAATTAATTTTAATAAATTATATAAATTTTTATTTTAAAATAAAAATAAAAAATTTAAATAAAAAATAAAGTAAATATAAAAACAATAAAATTATCAAAAGTACAAAGAATAACTTAAATTTTTTATCTTTTTTTTAAAAAATTATTTTAAGTTTTTTTAATTGAATTTATATCTTCTTTTTGACGGAGGTTAGATTTAATAAACATATAAATGCTACACATGTTCTTTTTTTTTTTTTTGGGAGACATCTGCTTTAGTTTTCTTTACTGGCACATCCGTGCTGGTCTCTCCCTCCTAGAACAAGATGCATGGATTAATTCTATTCTCCTCGAGGGATTCCAAATCCCGCCCTGACGATCGAGAAGCTCACGAACTGCACTTTGACACAATCTCGGCAACCCAACTTTCCGGTCTTCTTGAAGCTATTATCAAATAAACATGCAAACATGAACCCAGCAAGCCTTATTAACAAACTCAGAAGCAGCTGGAAATGACCGAGTGAATCTCATTAGCACCCACGCTGAAGGGAGTCAAAGTGGACATGATGACTGCAAGATGATGGCACGAAAAGCGTGCAAAAAATCCAGAGATTGTGGGGATAAGAAGCATGAACATGACAAGGTAGAGCTTGATTAATGCGAGTTCCAGTAAAAATAAAATAAAAAGTCCAACACCCCACAGCCACCTGCCCGCCTTTCTCAGGAATTCGTTTGACAGCCAAAACCAAACCCCATTCTGATGATTATAAAAGGATACGGAGCACAAGACGGGAGGCGATTCCTTTTCCACGCTCTAGATCCTCATTTTTTTCTTCACCCGCTCACAACGAAGAAGCTCAAGAATTTGGATACTAGTCGCTTTTTGAGAGAAAGCCCTCTCCATTTCATCAGGGGGACAGCCTCATCTTCATCTCCATTTCTCCTTCGATTCAGCTAGCCTTTTCACACGGAAACACACATTTTCTTCCCGCTCAAAGAACCTACCGGAAAACAGAGAGAACGCACCGATTTCTTCCCTCGCCGGAGATACACTAGATGAATCTTTCTTCTCTAACTTAAGAACCCGAAAGAGACGGATTTTCTCACTCTTTTCGATCACCGAAAGCACAGATTCTTTCGGAAACAGAGAACTTCTTCTTAGCTTCTCTCTTCGTTTCCTCACGCTGTTCTGCAAGAGATCTTTCGGTTCTCCTCCCGCCTTTCTCCGGTAAGTTGCAAGATCATAACGTGAAGAAATCTTTTCTCATTCTGCTTCTCAACTCCGATTGGTTATTGTTTATCTCCAAGTGT
The DNA here is from genome assembly GCA_021397835.1 of Moringa oleifera. Classification (NCBI taxonomy): domain Eukaryota; kingdom Viridiplantae; phylum Streptophyta; class Magnoliopsida; order Brassicales; family Moringaceae; genus Moringa; species Moringa oleifera. Next base: position 4,922,239 of record JAJFZO010000344.1, on the reverse strand, counting down.
TCTCGGCTGTATTGAGAACCTTGAATGAAACAGGAGATTTGGATGTATAGCTATGCGGATTCTTGATTCTTTATTCAAGACTAAATGATATTTGGCTGCCTTGGTAAACCGTTGATTATTAATTCTTTCCTTTATTCTTTTGCTAGTTAATGGTAGAGGCAATTGGAAACGAAATACAATGCATCATCTAGTCTCAAGATGGGTTAGCATCTGAAGCAGTGAGATTGATAGTTTTTGTGATGAATGAGAAAGTCTTTCCTGTGTTAGATCAATAGTAGGGAAATATAGGGAAAGAAAGATAGGATACAGAATTTTGTTTGCTACAATAGACATATCCTTGGAAGATAAAAATAGTATTTGTGTGAAGGCACGATGTGAAGAAAAAAAAGAAGGATAATTTATTGTTTCCTTCACATTTCTGTAGATTTTGAAATTTGGAGCTGTAGATGGTGTCCCGTAATTAATTCAATTTCTTGGTATTTTGATAAATATTATATTATCTTTTTAAGTATATTTATAATTTGCATTTTTCTTGATTTGACAACAAAAAATCAGGTGAGGACAACCTTTTTTTTTTTTCAATTTTTAAAAAAATATTTTTCAATGAAACGTCGATGACAGAATAGTGAAGTTTCTGCATCTTTGCATCTTCTCTTCGTTTTGAGAGGAAAATGTTTTCAATAATGCCGTAGAAGGAATGACATCCTTGTATAGGTAAATAAAAATTTTGTTTTTAAACCTTAATTGATTTTAAACATTCGAAAATATTTCATTTAATCAGGTATCACTTCTAAGTATTGCAAAAGTTCTAATCTTTTTTTACATGTAATTAATTCTCGATCTCAATTACTTAAAAAATAAGATTAGTTTATTTTTTTTGAATTTTTTTAAAAAATAGTGACCAATCACATTATATAAAAGATTGGTAACGATTTTAATTTTATTTTTAAGATTTTCAAAATAATAAGTTTATGTCTCCATTTTCACATTGAAAGTTTTTTCACATTGAAACCTCGATTATGACAATTTAGAGTCTTGCTCACGAATCTTCTATGATGAGTTCAAGTTACACTTCGGAATAGGCTAATCAATGTAATCTCCATGGAGATAAGATTTGTTGATTTTTGATGTTTAGAATAATGTTGAGAAGATGAGTTTTTCTTATTTGAAAACATCATGGTTTTTCCACCAAAAGAATTTGATTTTTTTACCTTTCACATTAAAGGGAGGCCAACCCTAAATAGGACTTCAGACAAAACTAAAAAGTCTCACTTTATGCTTAGGTTTTTCACCTGGTTTTTGGCGCAATCGATCTTAGTTGTTCTCACAATAATGAAGAGTCCAACAATCATGTTTGCTAACACCCTAAAAACAATTGGGAAGAGGCACTTGAGTAACAAACAAAAGTCCAAAACAATGTCCAAAACGATGTTCAAATTCTAACGTATTAGACTTTTAGTCTACAAGTGAAGCGCGGGAGCTTGGACGTGGTTCTTGAGCCCTCACCACTTACCCATGTTCAAATTGATGACTATGTGTTTGTTTCTCTTATCAAGTATACTCTTTCTTGTTAAATGATCTTAAAGATGAATCGAGAGCAAATAAAGGACAATAACCATAACAAAATGGTTTAGGATGCTTTTGTTTGTCTTTCCTAAGCTCTCTTTTAAAGTTTACTTTACTTCATGTTGTCATTTGTTCTTATTAAAAATTAATGTTAATGAATTTTAAAATGCTTTTGAGAGACGCCTAAGAGATACCTTCCTATAAACTATCCCACATCTTAAAAAACACATCTTTAAGTTGTATATGAGGTCCAAGATTTTTATTGGGTTTGTGTCCTAGGGGGTATTCCATTTTTATTGGAAAAAGGAGGAGATAGACGCATAAAGGCTCATCACGTACTTGCGTTGCAGCCAATTAATTGATTGTGCTATGTCGAGTCGAGCCAAACCCAAGTCTGAGTCCAATAGCACCATAATTTTCTTTTGAAATATAATAATAACAACAACAACAACAATCGTAATATATTTTTATTTTTAAATAAGATAAAAAAAAAGACTCAAACAACCTTCCCCGAGTATTTCTCCTACCCATCAGCCCCCCTGTCCACCTCGCCAGCTCGTCGGTCCACACAGGCCAACTCATTAGAGTGAGTCTACAGGCCACATCATCATCCCACCAAAGCAATGTGCACAACAAAAGGTTATTTCTAGTCATGTGGCATGTTTGATGGCCTCCATGTGACAAGCATGCAACTAGTTTCCCAATTTACTTTCACTTAACTCCCTTATATAAAGCCTTCTTCACATCTCTTACAAATCATCAAGCAAACGAGCTCTCTCTTCCTCTTTCTTCTCTTAAGTGAGCTACCTATCCTAAATTCTCTTCCAAGTGAGCTACCAATCTCTCTTGAGAATCCACCACTTGCTTATGGATTTATTTTTAAATAATTATTTAGATTTTAAGCAGCACTTTAAAAGGTGTAGTATTTAGGTTCCTTATCGTGCATAAGTGATCTGAAATAGAGTTTCTAGGTTGTTTTATCCTAGGACAACAAGGTTATAGAGTACTGAACATCGAGGGCAAAGTTGCAAAATGTCTTAAGATGTTCTGTTGCCATGTCTATTGTCATGTCTACTATTGAAATCATTTTTGCTAGCATCGACCTAAATAGATTGTTTCATTTTAAGAGTGCTCATTTCAAAAGATGAAGATAAAAAATATTGTTTTTCTTAATCATGAAGAAAGTAGCTCACGTAATTGATATAGATAAATCTATTTTATCTATTGAATCTATAGATATTGAAAAAAAAAAGCTTTTGAATGATAACATAGAAAATGATTTTTTATGTAAAAATTTTATCTTTAATAAACTATCTAATGATCTTTATGACTATAATTATGATAAGTATGCTAAGAAAATATTAGAGGCACTTCAGAAGAAATATGATGTTGATGAGGTTAGAACTAAGAAGTTTGTAGTGAATAGGTGCATGAGGTTCATGATGACTGATGATAAGTCAGTGGAAGCTTAATCACATGAACTACAAAAGATAGTGCATGAGATCTTCAAAGGTATGACTTTGCCAAAATAATTTCAAGTGACGATCAGGATAGATAAGTTACCTTTTGGCTAGAAGGGTTTTAAGAATTCCCTTATAAATGTAAGAAACTTTCCACAGAATGCCTGATTACTCACCTTCATATTGATGAGGAAGCTCGAAAGCAAGATCAAAGAGGTGAAGTGCTCATTGTGGCTAACAGCGTAGCGAATAGAAGTCTTCTGTGATTCTAAGACCAAAAAAGAAAAACATAAAGATTCTAAATTGAAACACTAACCAAAACTAAAATAATTAGAATAAGGATTCCCCGCATAATAGATCAAATTACCTAGGAAAATAATATCTTCATGTGTTATAATTATGACTAACCCTTTCACATGGTCAAAAATTGCTAGAATAGGCCTCATCTTGCTCAATAAGCGAGCCTAACGTAAGAGCAAATAATTATTATAATCTCTGAGGTCAATCTCGTTGGTGGATCTGAGGGGTGCTGGGTAGACATTAGTGCTTCTCGCATATTTGCTATGATCGAGATCTGTTCATGTCCTATTTAATAGCTGTTGAGGGATTCCTACATTGCTATAGCTATTGATACTAGTGAGAGGTGAAATTAAGGTGTACCTCTAAAAAGGCTATCGTATTGAATAATGTTTTGTGTACTCTAAGGAAGAGAAAAAATTAGTCTTAAGATATCTTTTTTAAAAGGGCTGGGTTTACACAGACCATAAAGGTTGATTTATACACAATAATAAAGAATAATATCTTTATTGGGAAGGGATATGCTATTGAGGTTTTGTTTAAATTAAACATCAATATGAATAAACCATCATTTTCTACTTGTATGTTGTGTACATTTAACACTTGGCATGCTAAACTTTATCATGTAAATAAACGGATAATTAAGAACATAAATAGCGTAGGACTCATCCCAAAACTTTTTGTAGATGACTTTGAAAATTGTGAATACTCTAGCCAAGCTAAGATTACGAAAATCTCAGATCTTAGAGAAATTGAACCCTTTGAATTAATTCACTATGATATTTGTGAATTTAATGGTGTTTTAACAAGAAATAAAAAATATTTTATAATATTTATTGATGATTGTTCTGATTATACTTATGTATTTTTCAGTTATTTATTGAATGATAAATCATTACAAATGATGGAGACACACGATTTAAATAAAGGAAGATCCAATATTTTAAAATTATAACTAGAATAACTAGAAATATGAAAACAAGACCAGATATAATTTGATCGTTATGAGCAAATCTAAAATCTTTGTAAATATAACCAATCATTAGTTCCTAATCGTGAGGCGAATGGAATCCGATACATAAACCAGTTAATAAAAGAACGAAAAAAGCCTTGATTGTGTCGCTTAAATTATATAGGAATTCTTGAACCCAAGAGTTAAGAATAAGAAGTTTTTCATTACTCACAATAGAATAACCACTTAAAATAACAAAACAAAGTATATTTGTCGAGAATTGCAAAATTGTATGAATAGGATCCTCATTGTGCATCTTGATGAATTGGATCGTTTCTTTATGGATATCTTATGAAAAATAAAAGTGAAACATTTGACATGTTTAATATATTTTGAATTGAAGTTGAAACTCAATACAATAGGAATGTAAAGAGATTACATAGTGATAGAGGCACTGAGTATGATTCTAATCTTTTCATTAAATTGTATATGACCAATGGGAAAATACATGAAAGAATTACACCTTACTCTTCTGAAATGAATGGCAAAGTTGAAAGGAAAAATATTATCCTCATTGAATTAATAAGTTACCATTTTACTAAACTTAAGGTGCAACTTCTTTTTAGTGGAAAAATTTTTTACTAGTTGTGTTATGTATTTAATAGGGTCCTCAAATGTAGAAGTAAGATAACTCCCTATAAAATCCTAAAGAATAAATAACCCAACTTATCCAATTTAAAAACTTGGGGCTTCTTGGCTCATGTTTGAATTCTTGATTTTAAAAGGAGTAAACTTACTAGTAGAACACATGAATGTCTTTTTATAGAATGTGTTATAAATAGTAAGGCATATAGGTTGTTTGACTTGAAAGAACATGTAATCATTGAATTTAATGACGTAGACTTCTATAGGTTTTTCTTCAAATTAAGGAATAGTGGGGACTTGAATTTTAGTAGTTAACCGAATATTAGAATTAATGAACTAATTAAGGAAGAAAATGAGCTTAGATGTAGTAAACGAAGTAGAACCTCTAAAGATTATGGAGTCAACTTTTACGCATATACCTTAGAGAAAGCCCCCCAAAATCTTTAACAAGCTTTCTTTTTATAATGCCAACCAGTGGGAAGAAGTAATCAATGATGAAATAGACTCTCTCAAGTCCAATAGACAGTATGTAGTTGACTTACCTCCAAGATGCAAAGCAATAACTTGTAAATGGGTACTAAAGAAGAAATTAAAACCTAATGGTACTGTTAAAAAGTATGAGCCTTACCTTATAACTAAAAGGTATAGATGAAGGAAGAATGTAGATTTTTTTGATATATTTTCTTTTGTTTCTAAAATAACATCTAACGGGTGCTAATAGTTTTAGCAGCTATACATGATTTTATAATACATCAAATGAATGTTAAAATCGTATTTTTAAATGAAAAATTAAAAGAAAGGTTTACATGGATTGATGTGAAGGCTTTGCTGTACTTGTCCAAGAAAATAAAGTTTGCAAGATACGCAAATCGCCATACGGTTTGAAACAAACCCTAAGGCAATGGCATGAAAAATTCAATAATTTCATCATCTCATATGAATTTAAAGTAAATAAAAGTAATAAATACATTTATTATAAAGCTGAAAATAATCTTTGCATTATCATATGTCTTAATATGAATGACCTAGTTATCTTTGGCTATAACATTCATATTGTAAACAATATAAAATTCTTGTTTAATGCTAACTTTAATATAAAAAACTTGGGGGAAGCAAATATAATCCTTGGAATAAAAATAAATAGGTTAGGAAATGGATTTTCTTTAGATCGATCATATTATATTGAAACGATCCTAAAAAATATATAATTACATTGATTGTAAACCTACCTTATGATCCTAGTGTAAAGTTGCTCAAGAACACTGAAGGTGGTATTAGACAAATTGAGTATACAAGCATCATAGGTGGCTTACGTTATGTTACTAAGTACACTAGGCCTACACAGCTTATGCTATGGGATTACTATGTAGGTTTAACAAACCTAATATCAAGCATTAGCATGTTGTTGAAAGGGCCACAGGTCCTCAAATATACAATAAACGTAGGATTACATTATCAAAAGTTTTTCATTGTTCTAGAAGGGTGAAGTGATACTGATGGCAACCCCTTTTTAGAAGATTACAAAGAAACTAGTGATTATATCATTAGTGTAGTTGGTGGAGCTGTTTCATAGAAATTTAAGAAACAAACTATTATAGCCCAATTTATAATGGAGATTGAAATGGGAACATTAGCTACTGCTAGTGAGAAAGTAGACTACTTAAAAAATTTGCTAGCTGAGATCCTGTTACAAAAAAGACCAATATTAATTGCCTTGATCTATTGTGATTGTGTTACGATTATTACAAAAATTTAGAACCATTACTATAATGACAGGAATGACAGATACGTTACAAGTATAGCACTATTAGAGAGTTTTTCTCCAAAAAAAAACTGTTAAAGTAGATTATATATGATCTGATAATAATTTAGCTAATCATTTGGAGAAAGGACTAGTTAGAAAGAAATTTTCTAAAATCTTGAGAGGAATAAGAGTGATGCTTTTACAGTGATGAGTCACTCTTGATGGTAACACAACCAATAGACTGGACATCCCATGAAATAGGTTCAAAGGATAATAACAAGTTATAAGGTGATATAAGATGAAACATACTATTGTGAGTTCCATTCCCTTAGAACTTTGAAATCCTAAAGCGAAAAAAAAAAGATTAATTAAAATTTTCAACTCTTAATAAGCTCTACACTCTATAGAGAATAGAGTACCTAGCTATATCAATACTCTTAATAGGTTCACTTATGGGAACATTGAAGTGTGGTCACTTTATATAAAATTTTGGGCAAATTCTTTAGAGCATTTATTATATATCGTGATACACATGTGTAATTGTAAAACACTGGCTTTTTTAAACTACACCTCATAAAAATTATGTATGGAATGTCATTAGAGATAAAATTCATAACAATTAATTACTTTAGGATATTCTAAGGCATCACTATGTAAAGGTTGAAGTCGAAAGACACCCTTCTTATGCATAGTCTTATAATTTTTTATAGTTACTTGATGAAAACCATTTTTAAATTTAAGTGAGGTTAAGATGTGTCTAAGAGATACCTCCCTTAATGTATTCCACATCTAAAAGAAATACCTCTTTTGAGTTACATATAAGGTGCAAGGTTTTAAGGGGGTTTAATTTCCAAGAGATGCCTACTTTTGTTGAAAAGGGAAAAAAATAGACGCATGAAGGTCCATCATGCATGCGTGCGCGTCATCGCCATCTATTTGATTTGTCGATTGTGTCGTGTTGAGCCAAGCTTGAGTAGAATTTCACACTTTATATACAACTCGAAGTAGGTGTTTCTTTTAGATGTAGGATTCATTAAGGGAAGCTATCTCTTAGGCACCTCTTAAAAATCTTTTAAAATATGTTTATTTTCAATAATCCCTCACTTGAATTTAAAAATAGTTTTCATCAAGCAACTATCAAGAATCATAAGATTATACATAAGTAAATGTATTATTTAACTTCAACCTTGGCATAGCGATAATGAATTAGGATATACTAAATAATTGATAATTTTGAATTGCATCTCTAACAATATCCAACATATACTTTTTATGAGGTATAGTTCAAAGAAATTCATACTTTACAACCTTGTATACATATTTTGGTCTAGTGAATACTTTAGAAAATTTGCCTAAAATTTTATAGGAAGTGGCCACACTTTAATATTCACATAGGTAAGCCTATTAAGAGTACTCCTGTATTAGGTATTCCACTCTATATAGAGTATAAAGCTCATTAAAAGTTAAAAAATTTAACTCAATATATTTTTCTCGCTTTAAGATTTCATGCTTCTAATGGAATGGAACTCATAATAACATATTTCATCTCATATAATTTTATGACTTGTTATTACCCTTTGAACATATTTCTTGAGATCTCCAATTTATAGGTTGGGTTACCATCACGAATGACTTATCACTACAAAGGCATAAGTCTAATTCCTCTTAAGGTTTTGAAAACCTTCTCTCTAGCTAGTTCTTTCATCAAAAGATCAACTAAATTATCATCAGATTGTAAATGATCCATTCTAACAGCTCTTGTGGAGAAAAACTCTCTTAACGGTACTATACTTACGATTAATCTTTTGTGTCTTACCATTATAGTAACAATTTTAAATTTTAGTTATAATCGCGATATTATCGCAATGGATCAAGATTACTGGTATCTATTTTTTTTCATAATGAGACCTCAACTAGCAAACTTTTTAACCAGCCTACTTCCTTACTGGTAATTGCTAGTACTATCATCTTAGACTCTATTGCAGAATAAGCTAAAACAGTTTATTTGTTAGATTTCCATGAAAAAGCTCTACTAGCAATACTAAAGATATAACTACTAGTCACTTTGGAGTCTTTTGAAATGGTGTTCTAATTAGCATCACTGTATCTTTTTAGAACACCAAAAAACTTCTGATAATATAATCCAAAGTTCATAATCATTTTGAGGTATCTCATGATCCTTTCAACAGTATGCTAATGCTCGATACTAGGTCTACTTGTAAATATACAAAGTAATCTCATAGTATAAGCTATATAAAGCTTAGTGCAATCAATAACAAAGCGTAAGCTACCAATGATGCTTGCATACTCAGTTTGTCTAACACTATATTTTGAGCAACTTTATAGTGGGATCATAAGGAGTACAAGTAGGTTTACAGTCAAAGTAATTGTATTTCTTTAAGATCTTCTCAATATAATATAATTGATTCAAAGAAAGTTCCTTTTCTAACTTAGTTATTTTTATTTCAAGGATTACATTGGCTTCTCTTAAGTCTTTCATGTTAAAGTTAGCTATAAGTAAGGATTTTACATTGTTTACGATATGAATATTATAGTAAAAAATAAGTAGGTCATCCACATAAAGACACATGATAGTGTAAAGATTATTTTTAACTTTATAATAGATACACTTATCACTTTGATTTATTTTCGATCCATGTGAAATGATGAGATTATCAAATGTTTTCTACCATTTCTTAGGTGCTTATTTCAAACCGTACAACGATTTGTCTAATTTGTAAACTTTATTTTCTTGAATAGGTACTATGATGCCTTTAGGTTGGTCCATGTAAATCTCTTCTTCTTATTAACCATTTTAGAAATGCGATTTTAACATTTATTTGATCTATTACTAAATCATATATAATTGCTAAAGTTATTAACACTCGTATGGATGTCATTCTAGAAATAAGAGAAAAAGTATCAAAGAAATCTACATTCTCTCTTTGTCTGTACATTTTGGCTACAATATGAGCTTTAAAGATTTTAACTGTACCATTAAATTTTAATTTTTTCTCTAGTATCCATTTATAACCTATTGCTTTGCATCCTAGAGTAAGTCAACTAAATGTCAAGTTCTATTGACTCCTTCTTCCCATAGGTTGGCATCTAGAGAAGAAAAAGCTTGTTGAAGAGTTAGGTCTTCTTCTAAGGTGTATGCATGAAAGGCGGCTCTATAATCCTTAGAAGTTATAATTTGTTTGCTTTGTCTAAGCTCATGTTCTTCCTCAATTGGTTCATTAATTCTAACATTTAGTTGACTACTAGAAGTCAAGTCCCAACTATTATTCAATTTAAAAGGAAATATATATTCATAAAAGTTTGTGACAATATATTCAATGATTACATATTTTTTCAAATCAAAGAACCTATATGCCTTACTATTTACTATATATTATATGAATACACATTCATATGCTCTACTAGCAACTTTATTCCTTTTAGGATCAAGAATTCAAACATAAGTTAAGCAGCCTTAAATTCTTAAATAAAACAAGTTGGATTGTTTATTCTTCATAATTTCATAGGGGAATATCTTACTTCTACCCTTAAAGACCCTATTAAGCACATAACATAATCAGTAAAATTATTTCCCATTAAAGAGAAGTTGCACTTGAGTTTAGTAAAATGAAAACTGCTAATTCAGCAAAGGTTATATTTTTTCTTTCAACTCTGCCATTCATTTCAAGAAAGTAAGGTATAATTCTTTCATGTATTATTTCATTGATCCTACAAAATTCAATAAAAAGATAAGAATCATACTCGGTGCCTCTATCACTATGTAATCTCTTTATATTCCTATTGTACTGAGTTTCAACTTTAGTTAAAAATTTGTTAAACACGTTAAAGGCTTCACTATTATTTTTCATAAGATATACATAAGTGTAATCAGAACAATCATCAGTAAATGTTATCATATATCTTTTTTTATTTGTTAGTAAAACATATCAAATTCATAAATATCAAAGTAAATTAATTCAAGGGGTTCAGTTTCTCTAAGTATTGATTTATGTAAGATTTTTGTAATCTCAGCTTGGTTAGAGTGTTCACATTTTTTAAAGTCATCTAGAGACAGCTTTAGGATGAGTCCCAAGCTACCTATGTTTTTAATTATTTGTTTATTTGTATAACAAAGCTTAGCATGTCAAGTTTTAATTGTACATAACATATAGATAAAAGATGATGTTTTATTCATATTAATATTCAATTTAAACATACTGTTAGTGGCATATCCCTTCCCAACAAAGTCATTATTTTTTATTATTATGTATAAATCAACCCATATGACTTAAGTAAACCCAGCCTTATCAATAAGATATCTTGAGACTAAGTTTTTTCTCATGTTTGGAGTATGCAGAGCATTCCTCAATACGATAATGTTTCTAGAGGTGAACCTTAATTCCACCTCACCAGTACCAGCAATTACAGTGGAATGAAAATCTCTCAGCAACACTTTCTTATCCTCAGCTGCGAAATAAGACTTAAACAGATCTCGATTATAACAACCATGACGAGAAGCACCAGTGTTTACCCATCATTCCTCATATCCACTAGCAAGATTGACCTCGAAGATCACAACAATTAATTGCTCTTTTGTTAGGTTCGCTTGTTGAGCAAGATGAGGCTTACTCCAGTAATTCCTAGCCATGTGACCAAGCTTGTTAAAACTAATAACACATGAAGGTGTTATTTTCATGAGGTGGTTTGATTCTATTTTGTGAGGGATTCCTATTTTGATTCTTGTGTTTCTAGTTGGTGTTTCAATTTTGATTCTTGTGTTTCTAGTTGGTGTTTCAATTTTGATTCTTCATATTTTTCCCTTTTGATTTTAAAACCACAGTAAACCTATTGTTGGTTATGTTGTTGGAGACAACAAGCACTTCATCTTTCTAATCTTACTTTCAGGATTCTTCTTTAATATGAAGGAGAGTAATTAGTCTTTCTAAAGAAAGTTCTTTACTTTTATGCATAAGGGCATTCTTAAAATCCTTTCAGGTAAGGGATAACTTATCTATCATGACCTTTACTTGAAATAATTCAGGTAAATATACACCTTCGAAGATGATTTGATGCACTATTTTTTATAGTTTATGTGATTGAGCTTCCAATGACTTATAATCAGTCATCACAAATCTCATGAACCTACTTCATAATGTCAACATCCTCAGTATCATAGTTCTTCTAGAGCACTTCCCATGTTTTCTTAATAGATTTATTAGAATTGTAGTAGTGGTAGAGATAATCAGATAGTTCATTAAAGATAAAATTCTTACAAGAAAAATCATTTTCTACTTATGATTTAAAATTTTTCTTTTCAACATTTGTAGATTCAATAGATAAAATAAGTTTATCTGTATCAATTACATAACCTACTTTCTTTATGATTAAGAAAATAGTATTTTTGCTTTTATCTTTTGAAATAAGCACCCTTAAAATGAAACAGTTTGTTTAGGGTGACGTTAGAAATGATTTCAATAGTAGACATAATAGTAGACATGGCAATAGAACTTCTTAAAATGGTTACATTTAAATAAATAACAAGAAAAATATTATTAAAATTTTAGTTAGGCTGAGTTTCGAAATAAGTCACTCTTTAACAGGTTTCGCGACTCTAGCCTCGATGCACAACAGCCAATAGTTCCTTCATCTTCGGGATAAAATAGCTCAAAAACTTTATCTCAAAAATTTTAGTTAGGCTGAGTTTCGGAATAAGTCACTCTTTAATAGGTTTCACGACTCTAGCCTTGATGCACAACAGCCTATAGTTCTTTCATTTTCGAGATAAAATAGCCCAAAAACTTTATTTCGGATCACTTACGTACAATAAAAAATCAAAAATACTATAACTTTTAAAGTAGTACTCAGAATGTGCATTTCAAAATAGAAAAATTATAAGCAAGTGATGGATTTTTGGGAGAGATAGGTAGTTCACTTAAGAGAGAGCTTGGGATTAGTGGCTCACTTAGGAGAGGAGAGGAGAGGAGAGGAGATAGCTTGTTTGCTCGATGATTTATGAGATGTGAAGAAGGCTTTATACGAGTCAAGTGAGAGTAAATCGATAGGCTAGCTACATGCGCACCACGTAAAGGCCATCAGACATGCCACGTGAATAAGAGTAGCCCTATATTGTGCCATGTCGCTCTGGTAGAGCGAGCTGGCCTAATGGACTGACGGGCTGGCGAGGTGGACCGAGCGGCTAGTGCGTACTACCAAGTGAAATGCTTGGGAAAGGCTGATTAGATTAAATAATTATATGATTTAATTAAATGGATTAATTCACAAAAATAATTAATTGAATTATTTAGTTAGATATGAACTAATTTATAAATTAAATTAATTCACTTGATTACTTACTTGAATCATTAAATTGGATTATATACAGTAGATATTGATGCCTTTTTGAAAGAAAAATTAAAATATAGCCATAGGCTGTAATTTGAGGGAAGCCTTGTTAAGGTGTCATGTTCAAGTGGAGAGATTTAAACAGTCATGACAATTACATGTTAAATGGCAATTGTTGCAGTTGGGAATTTTAATGGCAGAACCTGTGGTTTGGTAGTTCACTAGGTTTGCATCAATCTCCACTTTCCTTTCATTTATAGCACTAAATTTATTCTACTTATACACCATGTTTTTCCTTATACATATATATATATATATATATATATATAGACAGACAATATCAGGTTAATTTTGTATGATTTATATTTTGACTTTTGTGACATTATTTCGTCCAATCGATTTCATTAGCGTTGATGTTCATATTTTAAAAACAATGACATATTAACTGCATATATGCTTAGAAGAAAGAAAGAAAAAAAGATTTTTTTTTCTAAGTGTGATATTTTGTGTTTGTATCTACATGTTTAAAGTATCGATCAATTAATCTGTAGTTAAGATAGCGATCAATTTAAAATTTACCTTAAATTTCTTTCATGACTAACGTTTTAACTCTCAAAATTTTTAACCATTATCAATTTGTTGTTAAATTTAATAAATTTTTTAAATTTAATGATAAAATAATTTATTATTAAATTTTTATTTTTTTATAATAATCTTTCTTAATGCAATTCATTCTGAAAAATCATGGTAAGTGCCAATGTCTCTCTTTACATTATAACTATCCAAAGATAATGTCACCATTAAGCCTAACACTACTAGTTTCTAAGGAGGTGATTGTTGTAGGTTTAGCAATGTTCTGAATTGCATTATTCCATTAATGCAAATAAAAATTCTTGATTTGATCACCAAATTTTTACATAAATTTAATGAGATAAAATTTAAAATTCTTCTAATAATTCATCAAAATGAGATTTGATTGAGTCAAATAAAATAAATGAACTATTTTTAAAGTGACACCGAGTTCATTGATTCCATTGATTCCACGTAGCGATGTTGATGATCACATAAGAACGTTGAAGCATATATGACATGGCATTAGATAAACCAAAAATAGAGTCAACTAATCGTAATAAAATTCAAAATTAATTTATGGCCTGTATTATAAACCAACCTACCTACCCACAACAGTTATAATTCATTACATAAGACAAGGTGTCGGCTTTCATTTTAGGAATCCCGAAAAAGTTGCTACAATTTATTGGTTAAGGACTCCACACTAATTTCAACAGAAAAAAATTTATTAATTTAAATTATGTTATATAAAACATTATGATATGTGTCTATATAGCAAAATTAATAATTATATTTTTTAAAATATTTTTTATTTTCATATTATTATTTTTATTATTATAAATTATAATAATATTTTTAAATTTTATATTAAAAAGTTTAACTTCAACCCAAATCTGTATCTACTATTCTATTATTATAATAAAGTAACAGGTGCACGTGGCAATTTGTTGCCCACATGACCCAAGAGTTGCACGGTACCAACCGCCGGTTTCAAGAACCCTGGCTATATTTACGTGAACAACGCTAACCAAAGAGGATAGTCTAAGTACTGTAGTAGGAAAGCCTACTTGGCCATGTATGTGCTCGTACTGTGCTCTCTACTTCTAGCTATATTCTTGTACGGCCTCCTCAGCCGTAACCGTCACGGGCTCCCTCCCGGCCCCAAACCATGGCCGGTTATAGGTAACCTGCCTCACTTGGGCCGCATGCCTCACCAGGCGCTGGCCGACATGGCTGAAACCTACGGCCCGCTGTTGCACCTGCAGCTCGGCTTCGTAGACGTGGTAGTGGCAGCGTCGGCGTCGGTGGCGGAGCAGTTCCTGAAGGTCCACGACGCGAACTTCTCGAGTCGGCCTCCGAACTCCGGCGCTAAGCATATTGCCTATAATTATCAAGACCTTGTTTTTGCACCGTACGGCCCGCGGTGGCGCATGCTTCGCAAGATCAGCTCGGTGCACCTCTTCTCCGGCAAGGCTCTTGATGACTTTAGACATGTTCGCCAGGTGAGCTCTCTCCTAATCACCACGCATTAGGATTCAAGGTGCTTGCTCTGATTTTTTCTTAATTTGATTTTTTTTCAAAAATAATTTAAAATTTTTTAATAGGTAGACCATTTTACAGAAAAAAACATGTTCTGCACTTCTTTCAGATATTCCATGGATTTAACCTTACATTTGTTTTCCATTTTATTTTCTCTTTTTGTATTCTGTGGAATTGAAAGAAAGCAAGATTTATGATACGGAAAAAGAGAAATCCCGTTTTATATATCTTCCCTTTTCTGCCTCTTATCAAGAGGAACAATGTTTTTGTTTTTCTTTTCCCTCTCATTCCCTTTCTTTTCTCTTGCACCAAACACAACATTAGCAACTCTCTTTTGGTATCTACTCCACTTCAAGTTGGTATATTGTCGGACACTGATTTTCTTACTATTTCCACAGCCTTCCCAAGTTTCCAGCAAAAGGCAAAACAAATGGTACTCCAAGGACGTCATGACCGTACGGTCAACCTAATTTTAGAATTATGACTAGGAATTTCTAGTAATCATAAAAATTACGGCTAATCAACAGCCAACATTCTCCTCAAAAAGTAAAAATTTAGATTTAATTAGAAAAAGAGGAAAAATGAGAAGCAGGTTGTCAATGTAAACAATCATTAATTACAAATTATTAACTTAAGATGCTCTAATATGTCATGTATCCAATTATTACATTTAATCTCCTGTCATCCAAATTTTATCTGGTTTTCATAAATTGTTCTGTTTTTTTTCTTTTTCTTTTTCTGGTTTTAAATGATTGAACCATACAGGAGGAGGTGGCAGTTCTCACTCGCGCCTTGGGGAGCGCGGGAAAGGATTCTGTGAATTTGGGCCAGCTGCTTAATGTGTGTACCGTAAACGCACTGGGCCGCTTGATGATAGGGAGGCGGGTGTTCGGCGATGGTAGCTGCGGTGATGTTGAGAAGGCAGACGAGTTTAAATCAATGGTAGTGGAGGTGATGGTGTTGGCGGGAGTGTTCAACATCGGTGACTTTATCCCTGCTTTGGACTGGCTAGACTTACAGGGCGTAGCAGCTAAGATGAAGAAGCTCCATAGGAGGTTTGACGCGTTCTTGACTTCCATCGTTGAGGAGCACAAGATGGTGGGTGGGGAGCACAGAGACATGTTGAGCACTTTGATTTCGTTGAAGGAAGATGGTGACGGGGAGGGAGGAAAGCTCACCGACACAGAAATCAAAGCCTTGCTTCTGGTATCCTTTCTCCTCCTCCTCGTCTTTCTCTCTCTCGCTCGTGCTCTCTCTTTCTCTCTGTTCCAAAAGCCCTTCTCCTCCTCCTCCTCCTCCTCCTCCTCTCTCTCTCTCTCTCTCTCTCTTTCTTTTTCTCTCTGTTCCAACTTTGACATGACTTCACGGGTTGCAGAACATGTTCACGGCGGGGACTGACACGTCATCGAGCACTGTGGAATGGGCCATAGCAGAGCTCATTCGGCACCCCAACAACCTGGCTCGAGTGCAAAAAGAGCTGGACTCAGTTGTCGGCCATAGGCGGCTCGTCACAGAATTGGACCTCCCTCACCTGACCTACTTCCAAGCCGTCATCAAAGAAACCTTCCGGCTCCACCCCTCGACGCCGCTCTCCCTCCCGCGGATAGCGGCCGAGAGCTGCGAGATCAACGGCTACCACATCCCAAAAGGGTCGACCTTACTGGTAAACGTATGGGCAATAGCGCGCGACCCAAACCAATGGACCAACCCGCTGGAATTCCGACCCGAAAGGTTCCTCCCCGGAGGGGAGAAACCCGACGTTGATATTAAGGGCACTGATTTTGAGGTCATTCCGTTTGGAGCAGGACGTAGAATATGTGCTGGCTTGAACCTGGGGCTACGCATGGTTCAGCTCCTAACAGCGACGCTGGTGCACGCGTTTGACTGGGAGCTCGCTGGTGGGTTAGCGCCGGAGAAGCTAAACATGGACGAAGCTTACGGCTTGACCCTCCAACGAGGGGTGCCCTTGATGGTGCACCCAAGGCCCAGACTCGCCCAACACGCCTATCAACCATCTTCTTAATGAGGCATTCATGCCCATTATCGTTAATGATGTTCTGTAGCTCTGCTATGTATTTGTTTAAGGAAAAACAGGTCCGTGGTAGTGCTCCCACGAATCGCTGATACTGTTCGTTAATTAAATACCCTTTGTGTTATTTCTTCATCTTCAACTTAGCCCGAAGTAGCTAGCCAGATACTTGCCCTCTGATATGAAGATCATTTAATAAAGATTTGAAAAAAGGAAGGAAGTTGGGACTGCTATAGGTGCTATCAGACCCACTTGACAGGGACCGATCAAATGTTTTAGACCATTCACATGTTTAGCAAGCAAAAACCTTTAAGAAAGTTACCATAAAAGAGGTTATCACAATTAATCGTGTAATTATTTTTAAAAAATTGCCGTACATTAATCTTTTCTCTGTTAATGTATGTTTTGATACTTTGTCTTTTATGATTCGAGAATAAATAATTATCTTCTTATTCGGTCTACGCATTAATTATGTTTCTTTAAAAAAAAAAAAAAAAGAGGAACAGCAGATTTGTTTGATATAAAAAAATATAAAAATGTATGGAACATAAAGTTCAGGACTTGAAGCCCTCAAGGGAGCTGTCATCCGCAAAAGTTGATGTTTCATATTTTTGTTTTAAACTTATCACGCTTCTTTTCAAATCACGTCACTGACTCGGTTAAGTGGTGAACTGCCGTTGTTAGATTTGATTTTCATCTTTATGCCTTTTACATTCTGGTTGCCACATGTCATGCATTCACTTATGGTGTGAAGAAACCATGTTTTAGGACAGCAGCAGCATCTGATGCTATTATGCTGGTTCGTCTTTTTCTCCCTGTAAACTTTTTATCTATGGGTGGTGTGGTGGCACGGTGAAGACGTAAATGTTGATTAAAATTTCAACTTAAGTGCTATTATAAGTAGTATTACAAGTGATTGTTAGCACATGACTAAAGCTGCTTAAAGGAGTAGTCAACTTGCTAAAGTTATTTGACGAGTCCTTCACGCATGGGTCACAAGAGATAGCTCGTGAGGATCAAACATGGTGCGAGACACTTAGCAAGCTGGCAAGTAGAACAATCGTAAATAAAAGACATCGGCTTGCATCGACACTAGATTGGCCCGCGCTAGCATGGGGCACTTGGTGTGTGCTTGGTTGGCTTAGCCCATGCAATTGGTAGTAGTTGGCAAAAGTTACCACCAGTTGAAGGCACTCGCGAAGAGTGGGACGCTTGTTGCTGAGAGCTCTTGGCTAGTTTTGTGGCAATGAAACCACATTACCTTAGAATGGTTGAGGGTGTCAATCACCAAATTTTATAGTCTATTTAATTCTACAAGTAGAGTCATTAATTAGAGTGTGACATCTTGCCGCTTTCCTTATTCATAAATGAAAAAGTTAGGACTGCTTCCCATAAACGTTGGTGTCTCTCTTTCACTCTTTCTCGTGTGCGTGTGTGTGGGTTTTTAGTTTAAGTATACTTGATATTGTATGCACTCGGAGAGGATTAAGTGACGAGTTGGGTGTTATTCGTGCCATCACTCTGTGAAAAGTTGATTTTAGACTTTAATCGTGTGACAATCTAGTATCAGAGCCTGATTGCATTTACAGCTTCGGTTGGTCCCAATGAACAAGATAAAAGAAAGGCTTACTCATTTGGAGGATTTTGTAGGAGCTCCTCAAATTGATGATGCTACGAGTCTTAGTGTACAAGTTGAACAGCATATCGAGCAGCTGAGAGTGGCCTAAATTTTTTTGATTGAAATGCAAAGGGATATGGACGTTTGCTTAATGTCTATCATGCAAGATTTCGTGTCTTTGATAGACTCGACAAAGGAAAGCAATAATGATTTGAGGGATGGGCTCACATTGCTACAATGAACCTCCTAAAGCAAGGGGAAGCCAACTCATCCAAGATAAAAGTCTCTGAGCCAAAGTCCTTTGATGGTAGTTGAAACTCTAAAGACCTTGAGAATTTTTTATGAGACAGAGCAATATTTCAAAGTCGTTCGCATCTCAAAAGAGGAACGAGTGACAATCACTAGCATGTATTTGTAAAAGGATGCAAAGGTCTGGTGGTGAACTCAGATAAAGGATGGTGCTAGTGCGAGGAGGCCAAAGATTGAAACATAGGAAGGACTAATTCCTTCTTTGCAACATTGATTGGGTTACAAAAGAGAATCCCTTAAAAAATTAAAGCACACGAAATCTATGCAAGAGTATGTAAAGGAGTTCAGTTCTTTATTTACGAACATCAAGATCATATCGAAAGAAGATAAAATATTTAACTTCTTGTCCAAACTATAGCCTTGGGCGCAGCCTGAGTTATGAAAGCAAGTGCTGAGAGATTTGTAGAGTGCAATTGCTGTTGCTGAGAAACTTGAAAATTATAAGTATGCTGGTTTCATAAGATAGGAAAAAGAAAAATAATGGTTGGAAGAAAAATCAGACGGTCTCTAATCATAAGGATGGAAAGAGGCCTAATGGTGATAAGAAAGACAGTGGTAAGAATAACAAGGGTGGTGATAAGCCCTATTCGCAAAATAAAGGAAGAATCTCACGTGATGCTTCATATTAGAGAACCATACATGGCTAGAGAGTGCCTAAAGAGGGAGAAATTAAATGCTTTGATAGCACAAGAGGAAGAAAAGAGAACTTTAACAAAGAGCTTTCTCGAGTGAACCTTTTTCAACTATTGAATGCAATCATCACAGGCAGTTACATTCAATACGAATGTTTGATGTACGTGATGATGCAAGTCAATGGAAAGTTGTACAAGTTATGGTAGACATTGGTGCTACCAATAACTTTGTGGCATAGCGTGAGGCTGATTCTTTAGGTTTACCCATTGTGAAAAACTCCACCAAGTTAAAAACGGTGAATTCAAGGGTAAAGCCTTTCTTAAGCTCGGTAGTGTGCAACTTAAAGGTGGATCAATGTTGGGGCAGTGCAACTTAACCGTAGTACCCTTTGTTGACTTTCGCTTGATATTAGGGATTGAGTTTCTAGCCTTAGCCAAGGTGTTGGTGATACCATCCTTTCAAATGATGCTTATAAGTGATAAGAAAAGCTCATATATTATGGCTGCCATAGAGAATGGTCAGTAAGCAAAAGAGAAAGAAATTGAATTGGAGTCTGCCAAGTAATTCAAGGGTGACATAAAATGGGGTGATCAAGCATATATGGTGGCTTTAATCGAGATTAAGCTTGATTAGCAGGTCAAAGCACTTAATATGGGGGTTGAAGTCTCGGAACAATTCTCAGACATCGTGCCTTCTGAGTTACCGAAAGAATTGCCACCAAATAGGGCAATTGATCATAAAATTGAATTGAAAATAGGAGCTAGGCCAACAACTAAAGCTCCTTACAAAATGACTCCATTAGAATTAGTAGAGTTGAGGAAGCAACTCAATGAGTTATTACAAGCTAGTCTCATCCAGCCTTCAAAAGCTCTATATGGTGCACCAGCACTATTTCAAAAGAAACAAGATGGGTCTTTGAAGATGTATGTGAACTATCAAGCTCTGAACAAAGTGATTGTGAAGAATAAGTATCATATCTCGAATATAACTGACTTGCTCGATTGGTTGTCTAAGGCATCTTATTGCACAAATTTGGACTTATGGTCTGGGTACTGGCAAGTAAGGATCAAGACAAGGGATGAGCCAAAGATAACATGTGTGACAAGGTACGAGTCCTATAAATTTTTTATGATGCCTATAGCTTAACTAACACTTTTGCCACATTTTGTAATTTGATGAATGATGTGCTATATGAGTTTTTTGGATAAATTTATGGTTGTCCATTTGGATGACATTATGGTGTATAATGAGCCACTTAAGAGCCATCTTTTCTAAGCTAAGAGAATACAAGCTTTATCTGAAAAAGAAAAAGTGTGAATTTTGTCCCCAAGAAGTGCATTTATTGGGGTGTTCGGTTAGTAAGGGCTAAATCAGAATGGATAAACGAAAAGTGCAGGCCATTGTAGATCTTTGACTTACAATCATTTCTTAGGTTAGCTAACTACTATCAAAAATCATTAAAGGATACCCAAAGAAAGTAAACCCTTAGACGGATTTGCTCAAGAAAAAAAAAGCTTAGTGTTGGACAAATGCATGTTAGGATACTTTTAAGAAATTGAAGACAACTGTGTCTTTGAATCCTATTTTGGCCTTGCTAAATTTCGAGAAACTTCATGAAGTACAACTAATGCTTCGGATAGGGACATTAGTCCTAGTGCAAAAGGGGCACCCCATTGCTTTCAAGAGTTGAAACTTAAAAAATGCAGAGCAGAAGTATTTGATTCATAAAAAAGAGATGGTTATTGTGGTGCATTGCTTGGATGCGTGGAGACACTACTTGCTGGGTACAAAGTTTACAGTGATGACAGATAATATGGCTAACATTTACTTTAGAACCTAAAAGAAGTTGACTCCCAAGTAAGTATGTTGACGAGGATTCCTTATTGAGTTTGATTTTGTTTGGCTACATAAACCTAGTAGGTCAAATTAGGTGACAACTGCTTTAAGTAAAAAAGAGATTGAAGCATATGTTACAGCATTGTCCTCGGTGCAAGCAATGTTTAGTGATTGAGTCAAAGAACAGTCTCACTTGGACTCGAACTATATGAAAATTAAGTAACAAATTTCAGAGGAACTGGTGTAAAAATATTGGTTAGAGGATGACCTGCTGTATGCCTAGGATAGCAGATTGTTTATGCCAAGTAGTAGTGGCTGAGGCGAGAGTTACTTAAGGAAATCCGTGACCTTAAACTAACTGGTCACCCAAGAATGGGGAGAATGATGGCTTTATTGAAAAAGTCATATTTTTGGCCAAAGACAGATGAAGATGTCGAGTCTTATGTTAAGACTTGTCTTATTTTGCTAATAAGATAAGATCAAAAGAAAGAAAAATGCAGGATTACTACAACCCCTGCCCATTCTAGAGAAGCCATGGCAATCCATCTCCATGGACTTGATTGTTAACTTTTCAGAGGTGAAAGGTATAAGATTAATCCTTATGATAATTGATCAGTTTTTTTAAGTATACTATTTCATTGCAGCACCACAGGCTTGTCCAGTAGAGAGTGCAACTAAGCTAATATGAGAAATGTGATAAAGTATTTCGGGTTGCTTGAAGACATAATCAATGACAGCGACTCACGGTTCACGGATCAATTCTAGGCTACTCTTTTTAACATGATAAGGTTAGAATTAAAGTTCACTACTATTAACCATCCTCAATCAAATGGCCAGACTGAGTAAGTAAACCAATTGTTTGAGGAATACCTTAGTCATTATGTCACTGTCAGCCAAAGAAATTGGTTGGACTTATTGGACGTTACTCAATTTTACTACAATATCCATCGTTCCTCAGTCACAGAGATAAGCCCAGTAGAGGTAGTTCTTGGAAGGCAACCCCTTACTCCACATGAGATTAGAAAATAAAAATTGCAAAGGCCCTGTCCAATAGCTTATCGATTTACTTCAGATAAAACAAAGCTGATGGAGTAGGCCCACGATAGTTTGGCTATGGCAACTAAACGAATGAAAAAGCATGCTGATGAAAAAAGAAGGAAGTTAGAGTTTCATACCGGGGATAAAGTGATGTTGAAGCTAATCTCACAAGTCTAAAAGAAGGTCACAAATAAGAAATATCATAAAAGGTTCGTATAGAAGTATAATGGTCCGTTCGAAATTATTAAAATATTAATTTTAGTTATTTTCAGTTTGAATATCGTTAAATTTTTTATAAAGTTTAATTTGAAGTAATTTAAAAAATTTATTTTTCATTTTCTGTACATGAAAATTTAATTGATAACATAAAAATAAATGACATCATTCTGTATAATCTTTTATATTAAATTAATTTTATTTTAAATAAAAATTATTAAAATATTAATTTTAGTTATTTTAAAATTTATCTAATATCATGTCAAACACATAATAATATTAAATATACCTTAAAACCATTCTAATCTAATCGTTCAGAATAATTCTATCCAGTTCATCCTATAAAACAACATTTTGATATTAACAAAACAATTGTTTATTTGATAGAAGTAATTTTTAAATTAAAAATTATGTATTTCCTATTTATATTTAAAAAATAAAACATTATGTTATATTTGATAATAATATTGCTTTGAACTAAAATTACAATGGTAAATGTGAAAAAAATTAAATTAAATTTTAATTTCAACATATCAATTAAATTGACTATATATTTAATTAATTTGAATTTTGATTCCAATATCTGTAAAAATTTAAAGATATTTTTATTATTGAAATATTTTAAAAATCAAAATAAAATATTTTTAATGAATTTTGACAATAAAAAATTCAAAACAATATTTTTAATGCTAAGAAATTTTTAATTTTTATGAGAATTTGAATATTTTTATATATGTATAAATATTTAAATCAAAATTAATTATATAAAATATCTCTTTTAAAAAATATTAATAGTAGAGTCTAATTGAATCAAATTAAAATATCAAATATATAATTGATCCACTTGCTACTGCATATGTATAACAAAAAAAAAATGTTTAATTAAGAGATATATTATATGTATCCTATTATATATATAAAAAGTTTTTTTATAATTTTAAAATATATCCATAAAAAATAAAAAATTTAAAATATCGATATCGTTTAGAACTTTAAATTTTACTCTATTTTTTTCAATTAAACACTAACTTTCAATATATATCCAAACAAATTCAAATCTATCAATTTGAATCAAATTAAAACCTATCAAAAAGAGCAATTTATCAAAGGTGGCCTTCAAATTTTTTTCTTTATGTGAGAAAGTTGGTTTTTACTAACTTATTCTTTTCTAACTTATTTGGTCAGTGTACTCTATTGAGGAATAATAAAAATGCCCTTATTACATATAACTTCAAGGAATTTATTTCTCTCTTTTTCAAATGTTTTTTTTTTTCTCTTTTCTCTATGGAATCTTTAATCTTTGAGTATATTTTTGAAATTTTCGTTCTTCTTATTGGTTTATGATACATATATTCTTCATCTCAAATCTTCGTGAAAATAAGTTAAACAATTTTTTTTTTGTTATTCTTTTTTTTTCTTCTTTCTTCTTTCATCTCTTATCTTCTTCTCTCGTCTCTTTTCTTTATGTAATTTCCTAATCCAAATAAAGTTTGTGAAATTTTTGTCTAACCTTTTATCATAAGCTTCGTGTAAAATTTATTACATAAGCTCCATGTAACCTTGATAAAATAAACTTCGTATATTTGGATAGAATAAGCTTCATGTAACCCTCAAATGCTAAGTTCTGTGTAATTTTTTTTGTAGGTTTTTGTCTAACCTTGATTAAATAGGCTTAATGTAATCTTCATATGCTAATTTTTGTGTAAAATTGTTAACTTGTATAAAATATTATTGTTAGATATGAGTTGACACATAAATCAATATGTGTCAATATTATAAAGATATAGTTTCGAGTAAAGTGATTTCATGTAAAGTGATTCTGCCATATATGGATCGACACATAATATTGACACATAATATTGACCTTATAATTTCATATTAAAGAGATAAATATTTTTATGTAAAATGATGATATGTTCTGAGCATGTACATGATTTATTGTAAAATTTATAAATTCTAGATCTGTTTTTACATCTTAATTGACAGTTATATGATGAAGCATATGACTTTTAATGTTAGAGAAGTATTTTTCATAAAGTCAGCAAATAAAGTTATATATAAAGTTATATGAAGTTTATATTATTAAGGTTACATAAAGCTGATACTATTAAGGTCACAAGAAGTCTATATTTTAAAATTTAATGAAACTTATGATAAAAAAATTATACAAAAATTTAACAAATTTTATACGAATTAAAAAATCTCGTGGAAAAGAAAAAATTGGGAAAAAAAGAAAGAGAGAAGAGAAAACATTATTGCAATAAAATTAGTAAAAGTGTCATTTTTGCAAAGAGAAGTTTTATAAAGGTAAAAAAAATTTCTTCTATTAAAAAAATTTAAAAATCAAAGATATTTAAATTAAATTTTTTTGCAATAAATTTTTACTTAAGGTTTTTTAGAAATATAAAAATAATTTAAATTTTATTATAGATAAAACTTCAATTTTTAAAAATATATTTTAAATTTTTAATTTTTAAAAAATAATTTGTTAATTAAAAATTATTAAAATTTACAAATTAAAAATGAAATAAATATAAAATTTATAAAATATTCTAATAATAAAAATGTGAATAACTTTTTATTATGGTTTTAAATGAAAGTGCAATTTTATTTGAAATGACATTTACTATGATATATTAATTGACTGCGGAAACTTTTGAATAAAGCGAGATATAAAAAAGCCGAATCAAGATTAACTGGTGACAGTTCTGCTATTTAAGATTCAATACATTCATATAAGACACTGAAGATCAACACACTTCGCAGGACACCAAGATCTTCTCCTTTCCTCTAAAGAATGCAGAGATAATCACGATTATTAAGATTAGAATGTTCCCTATCTCGCTAATCGCTTTGCAGGATATCCTTGGATCAAATCTCGACAATGGAATCTAGGTTTCTGCTTCAGTCCCCCTGAATATGTCAGGGATCACCCACGCAACGAATTCTTCCCCCTCTCTTCCACCAACAGCTAGCTTTCTTGGCAAAATAGACGGTCATGATCAGACAATTAAGGCGACATCGGAGACGCAGTGCCACGGGGTCTGGTATGATGCCGTGTTGGTTCTTCCTGCGATGATATTCGTGGTGTACTTGGCGGTCAACGCTAGGAAAAACCTGCAGAAGCTATGCAACGGTGGGTCTTACGTTATGATCTCATATTACGCCCTTCTCTGGATCGCTAGTGGCCTCAATCTGGCTTGGTGCTGTCTGCAGGTACGTTGCTTTTGTTCTGGTATTCATTTTGAAATTTCTATTTTTATCTTTATTTTTAGATTTTTGATGCTAATTTATAGTGTTTGGCCGGTGAGAATATATGCGGATAAATGACGAAAGAAGATAGAAATTGTGTAGGTTTTGTTTTGATCCTTTATTGGGACTTCATTTTTTAAAATCAAGAAGTTGGTTGTTTTGGAGCTGACAAATCAGGAATGTAGTTAATTGAAGTTCATTGAATGTGATTACTGAGGAATCGTAGGAAAAGGGGGAAGAGGTATGAGGATGTTTGGCGTTTCTGTTGTTAATTATTTAGTGATTAGGATTATGATAAGTATAATGAGGAAACTTTTGTTTTCTGTTGTTATTTCTTCCTCGGCTTGGGATATTGTGAACTATTTATCAATTGTTTACTTAGAAGTGATATTTAAAAAATCGGAATACTGAAGTAATAAGGTTCATAAATTGTGAACATTGCATTTAGAGGAATTATGTTAGAGCTGTTGCTTATTTTTGCTGCTTAACAAGCTGTAAGCAAAAGAAAAGAGAAGAAAACTGAAGGTCTTGGATGTTGGGAGCTGAGAAATGGATTAAGTTAGTGAACTAGAAGTAATGCACAAGGAAGAAAATATTTGAGTTCTTGCATCTTAGGATATTGCTTGGGGTAAGTCCCTAGTGCCATAAAGCCTTGGTGGTTTTGTTGCAACTGCAGTGAGCAAAACAACAAGAAATTACTCTTTAAATGCACATTTTTTCCTTTATTTTTTTTCATTTGGGGCTTGGGAAGGGAAAAAGTTGTCTTGATTGAGGTGATATACTTTCTGGTTTATTCGAGCAACTGTTTCCTTTGCTCCTTAGAAATTTTTGGTAACATGAAATCGCTAGTCAGTTTTGTTTTTCTTTCTTTAATGTTCTAGTTAGCAGCAAGGCAGATTCCTTCAAGTTACAAGTTTTTTTTTTTTTTTTTTTCATGAAAATGGTCAGAATTGTGTGATATGTTTGATTCCATCATGATGTTGGTTACAAAAATTCTCGAAAGAGTTTGTTGATAATGATTTAGGAAGTTCTGTTAGTGGAGCTTTGAGGCGTTAATGATGAAGGATTCACGGCCCTTGATATATCTCATTGATGGTATTTTTGGGTTTGAATGGTAGGAAATCTCTAATATTTGGTTTTTTTTCCTTGTAATTTCTACTAATGTATTGTTGTCAAATTTTCTTTTTGCAGGCTTGGCAATGTTCCCCTTTGAGGGAGGTTGCTTGGAATCTCCTATCATTGTTCACAGCCTCTGGAATATTGTGTTTGGAAATCAGCTTGGTGGCTTTCTTGTTCCAAGAAAGTTATGCCAGTGGGTTGGAAGCTTTAGCACGTACTTTCGTGGTTTCTGGGATTATTGTTGGTGTCGAGATGCTTCTTAAGGTAATGATTTTTTCAGTATGGAAGACTGTATGAGTTTGTGACTGTCCTTCTTGCATACCTACATATCAACTCACATTTTCAGTCCTGTCTCAGGCCCCTTTGAATAATGCAACTGTCTTAAATTGTCATTAGGTTGCTCATGTATGATTTCTTCTAATCAACTGTGCATGATGGATTCTCATCTGTACTAGTGCTCAATGCCCGACTTTTATTATGTTCCAAGCTGTAAGAACTTTGAGTACATCTTTGTGTATTCTTTTTGAATAATACTTAATTTGTTATTTTTCTTGAAAGATCCAACAACTCATACATGCCACGTTCTTTGCTTGCGCTGATTTCTTTTAGATGCTTTATATCTTGGCCATCCATTAGCTAAGCCAGGTTGGCATGCTAGCTTATGTCATTTAATCCTATGCAGAAGTGTTTATATTTCTCAAATGCATTTATGATCTTTCCTTATAGGTGACAAAACTATTATTTTATAATAATTATATCATTGCCATTATGAAATATTTGGATTCTTACCCAAGTATACATGTTTGAGATGTGTCACCACTATAGGTTGGAAGGGAAGATAGAAAAGTGAAAATTTATTGCAATTATGTCAACATTTATGCCACAAGTGTCTATTAGATGTAATGCATATGCATATAACATCAATATAATCATTTTAAAGACTTCTTGTTTCCTGAACATCTCTCTTTCAGGGAATTTACATTTTTGGATTTGGCGTACCGTTGTTTAGTGATAGTGGTGAAAGTACTCGGCAGATGAAGTGGGGTTTCTGGATCTTCCACAAGTTATTGTTTACTGCAGTTTATGGCTTCACATTATTTGTGCATTTCTCAAAATGGAGAGAGAAATTGCCACGTGAGTATCATGCATCACTCTTATATCAGTGTCGTCCTGGCATTTGATTAAATTAACATGCAGTTACCTTTTCTAATTCTGCAGCTAGACCAGCATTTTACAACTACATCATTGTCATGTTTGTTGTTAGTGCCATTGGATTGTTTGCATGTGGGCTTGCTGCAATTGGGGCAGGCTTAGGTATTTGGTATGTCTACACTCAAGGGTTCCATTTACCGAAGGAAAAGAAATATGTCCTAAGTTTTGAAATATATCAATTTGATTTGGAGTATAGGAGGGTTGTTTTCTGTTGTGCAGGTTGTACAATCTAATGGTTATATTCAATCACTCCCTCTATCTTCCTTTCCTTTATATAACTTTTCTAGCAGATTTTTTCCAGGTGATTCTTCTTGTAAACATGTCACATTTAGTATTGTTCGTCTTTCCACTGATAGCACCGTAATAAGCATTACTTTTGATGCTTGCAGGAGGAAGATTTCCTTTTGGATAATGCATATTACTCTGAAATGAAAGATGCAGGGTTCTTTGATGCTGAATGGGATTAAGTAACTTGGTTAAGAACATAGGCACAAATGTAACTGTGTAAGTGTTTCTTGCGTACCCTCTGTAAATGAATTTGAACAGAATCCCTGTAAATGAGTTCGAACACAGCAGCTTGGACAAGTGATTAATAAGAATATTACAAACTTTTACTCTGGATATCTACTTCTCATGCTTAGACTTAATCTGCAACGATAGATGGAAATTGCCTTTGGTGTTTAGTAATGTTTGAGCTCTTCAAAAATAATTTTCATTCGAAAGTTGTCATGAAATGCATGACTTAACTACTGATATTTTACTCAGAGGAAGTTGGAATTGGGACTTATATATTGCGGGCAGGTAAAGCATCATCTTCTGCAATAAACTCAACAAGTTCAAGACGCCGCATAAGTTTACATTCTCAATCATCTTGACAAATCAGCAGCTCAGAAGGTGAGGTGAGGAGGCACCCAATGCATGCTAGTTTAAGTTCCAGATCTCTTATGTTTGAGAGGAGATTTAACATGTTTCTTTCATTCTTGTGTTTCACTCAGGCCACCAAAGCATGAGGTATCTTATTGCTTTTAAAAAAATTGATGTATTATTACCTATCCTCAGATTGGGACACTTCTACACTTCTAAACAAGCACACAATGGGTTTCCTCAACATAAAAATAACTCCCTATTGTAAATGTTAAAAGAGTTTAGAGCACTCAGTCAAAGCCAAACTGCCCTTTTCGAAGCAATGGAGTTACTCTGAAATGGAATCTGTATTCCTGAAAGCACTGGGCCAAACCGAAACTGGCTTCCTTAAAACAAGACTGCAGAATCATTGGATGATCAAACAAAGACTATGTCAGTTGGATCCCCAAAATCATAGGCTGATCAAACAAAACACCAACACAAGAGGGTCATGTCAGAAAATGGGAATGGTTCAAGTCCCAAAATGAGGAGTCTTGTTTCCCAAGGCTGTGTTAAAACTCACCTCTGATAATTTTACACTCAATCGACCATTTTCAACCTGATCCCATTTAAAGAGAAAACATAAAAAAAAAACATAAGTCCCAAATAAATGTGAAGGCCCAACAGAACATGTGCATTGAAATGCAACATCTTGATATAGACAAAAATTAGGTACAAAGGAGCATCAGAATAATGTTAATCAAACCCGGATTGATGAAACACCTCAAAATCTCATCTCCGCTAAACTTGTTATGTGAAAAGATATACAGTAACAAAACCTTGGTACAGAAGGCAATTAGGATATTAAAATTTGCTCTTCTTGAGCGTGCTAGGATCCAATATATGTTCTACCGTAGGACCAAAAATAAAAAAAAAGACATCTACTCACAATGTTGTTTCAGTTGCTATGATTCTGCAAGTGCTTCAATGGCATGCTCTTGCTCAAAACCAAGATAACAGTCCGAGACTAAAATCAACTTTATGCCCTGAAAAACAAAACAGAACACACTATACACATCAAGATTAACTCCATAAGTTTATCAGCAAGCTATAAACACCCATCAATTCCATCGCCTTATCCAGAAAACAATAGATAATAAATTGGTCATAGTGTGATAATTTTTCATTGGGTCAGGTGCAACAAGTCTACAAACTGATCCTGTAAGTTCCAGATTTGATCCCCAAGTCCCTGCTACAACTGAAACATGACTACAGGAGAACCCATGTATAGCGACTTTCCAAGAATTACTGTGCACTTGGAAATATCAATGAGACAGACTTCTAATTGCCATTTGCAATCATATTATAATCTGAGGAGAATATTGATGGCTTTAACCGTCAAGTCATCCTAAATACACATAAATGTAATAGTAAAATAATGACAATGATAAATGTATTTAACACATTGCTTAATGGCTCAAAACTTAAACTGCAAACTGTGATTCTCTTTTCTTTTCTTTTTCTACCTTTTTTTTTTTCCTGGAAATATGCAAGTTCCATTGCAGATGCACCCTGCAGCTTCTCTTGCTTACTAGATTTGATTCAACTTTTAACCGTGCTTTAGTGACATTTCTCTTTTCTTGGAGGCAAGTTGTAGAGAAAGATGGTGGCGAACTTATATTTCATATAGGCCCTCGACATATTAGATACAAATATGCAAAGAAAAAGAAAAAAAAGAGAGCAAAATTCAAAGGCTCATTCACCTGGAAAGTGGTTGTGCTTGATGGTAGCTCCATATTGGTAACCAAGCGATCCATGAAAGAAACTCTCTTGAGAGCATACAATTCAGATGTGTTGGTATTCCCGAGGACCAACCACCATGCTTCATCTTTTAACTGAAGAATGGGATGCTCAAGCTCAGATTTTTTATAAAAATTACCAAACTAGACTGAGATGTATTGTTTACCTTTGGAAATCGAGGAGTAAAAGCCCTTGATGTGTTCCGCTTGGCATTGGTCTTTTGCAATCTAATGTTTAGCACAAGAGATTTTTCACCGTCATTGTCCTTCCTCTGAAGTTTTAATTTTGTTTGGATATGAGGAAAATGCTGCAGATCCTGATAAAGCCATAAAGAAACAGCAACCAGAAACATTAAGTACATGCTAACTCACAGATTACTTCAAATTACCATCTTAATGGTCGTATACATCTATCTTCCATCTCATTGCTTACCCACCCTACATGTTGGACATTAACCTGTTGACTGGGCTTACCAAACTAAGATGTGTGCAAAGCCAAGTATGGGGAATAGAAATTACCCATCAACAAGTTGATTAATATCTAGTATGAGGTAATATTGAAAATAATCTAATCAGACGATAGACATTATGCTCAATGATAATGTCTTCTTGGTATCAGTGAACATTTATAGGAGATCTCGAAATATAACCATGACGTCAAGAATATGTTCAAGAGAACTTCAGTATGACCACAAAGACACAACCACGGGATTGGAAAGAGAAATTCTTGTGTCTTTCAACTCTCTCTCTCTCTTTTAACTACTTGAATTCTGATATGTTGCTCTTGAAAAGCCCCCTTCCATGACCAACTAGTAGCTACAGATGACCAAATGAACATTAAATACAAGAATTTCGGACAGTAGCTGAGGCATTTTATCGTAACCTACAAAATCTCGTTCTATTACTATGATGGGTGGAATTACAGGATACACATATTATAAGCATGCTAAGATCCATATTCAGTACCCAAACAGTTTCTGTTATAACACTAGTATTATGTTTGTGTGAGTGTCCATATCCATCCATAACTACACCCTGGAACTAACATGAACAGAAACCAACTCTAAAATCAGAGACACTGTACAAGCATCAAATTATTACTATGACCAAGATGCAAAGCTGGTCTACATGCCCCTTAAAATCATACAACCTCTACAGCCATGTTTTAAAAAGTCAAGCATAGAAAAAATGAGCATGTTACAATTATGACAAGCTAAGTACACAAAATACCATGTTGGACATCATAATCTTCGAATTCTAATCCAACCTTACTATTTTGCAGTTAGGCAGATAACAAGGTTTGATTCTTTTAAAGTACAGAGGAGAGCTGAACAAATGACCCATTTAGAGAATGTGAAGATTTGACTCCTTTCGCTTAATGAAGACACCAGAAGTTGTGACTTTAATCACATCTAATCAACAGATTTTCCTCCCCCAACATATGCAAGTTTGCACAATAGCAAACAACATGATTTCACAGCAACCAGTTGGCGTAACTAACTATCATAAATTTGAGACAACATCACTATCAAAAACTCAGGAAATGGACTCACTTTTATTGTATTACTTTATCTGGTCACTCCACCCACCTCCATGCCTTACCCTCTCTTCTCCTCTTCCCCCCCCCCCCCCCCCCCCCCCCCCCCCCCCCCCCCCCCCCCCCCCCCCCCCCCCCCCCCCCCCCCCGAACCCCAAAACAAAAAAAAGAAAAAAGCCTGACACACACCCAAGAAGGAAAAGAAGTAACAATCTGTTTCTTTTCTTTTTTTCTTTTTCTTTTTTCCTGTTCTTCCAAATGAGAAGGCAGAAATGATTAAAAAATAATAATAATAATTCAGCATTGCATAAAATACACATGCTCATTTTTGGAGTGCGAATTAACCTGATATAATCTTGGAGCATGGAAGTTTCCAATCACAGACTGCAAATTCTGCCTTGGAAGATCCAACAATTGCTGCACCGTGTGAAATCCTCTTTTACTTAGCAACCCCGCAAGATCATCATTCATGCATGGCAACATCCACAAGGCCGAATCCTGATCAAACCACATACCCTGAAAATATGGTAAAGAATAAAGTCAGAGAATAAATGGAGGAAAAACTATATTTCCAGTAAAAAATTAATAAACCACACAGAACAAACATTCTACAGAAACAGGAGATTTAAATTTTCAGGAAAATAAGTGAATATATCATTTCAAATAACTTAATTCAGCTCTTGCCGTCAATATATCACAAAGAAAAATATGCTTGCTGCCTTTAATGGGGAAAAGAGGTGTTCTTTTACCTACTGGCGAAATTTAGTCATATTCACAGAACTTAGAATTACTCAAATATCAGGAACAACTGTCCAGAATTCCCCACAAATCATAATTCCTGAAACTGTGTTACCTCATGTTTTTTAGTTCAGTGAAAGTAAAAATAAATCAAATTCTGGTAACTGTTGTACAGACCACAGAAATCTGTATCTCTGGGCCTAACTAGCACAATCACTCTATCCCACTGAAGCAAGGAAGATTTAATTCCAGAATATTTTCTGAAAACAACAATAGTTTCATAGGAACCAAAATAAACCATGCAGCACCTGTATTGCTGAAACAATACAGCAACCATGCCGAAGAAATAAGCAGAGAGAGAGAGAGAGAGAGAGAGAGAGAGAGAGAGAGATAAAAAAGCACACACAAGACAAAATTAGAAGAGGAGTGTAGAAGATATACTAAGTATGGATTTCAGTGCTTTATAGAAGAACAGTTTAGAAAATACATTAATAGAGACTTAAGCCCAAATGAGAGAGATGCCATTTCTTGTAGATAAACTACTCCAATCACCTTCTAAGATAATGGACATAATTACATATGTCAATCCTTATCTAGTCTTGCTTCACTCTAGCCACACTTCCTTGTATTCCAAGGTTCCCTAGATTTTCTATAAAAACCCTACACTAATTGAAGGCCATATTCTCCACTTCATATGGGAGCTTTATACCTTTCTCACATGCCAATATCACCTAACTTCCAGACAAGTCTTCAAATGGTAACGATAGCTAGCTAAAAGAGATGGTTTGCCATAGATGAAATTAATTTCGGATATTAAGTAGAATCCTTTGCACAAATTGGCTGGTAGGGTAAGAGAAACTACTATAAGTTTACTGATTCACATGAATAACAAATGAGATAAGTCTGATAGATGAGGTCAAGATATATGCTGCTGCCCACCTATAACAGACAGTTAAGCAGGAAATCGTCCGATTAAACCAAGTATTTATCAAGGACCGGCAAAGTACGCCAAATGAACAAAAAGTGCATACTTGATGTAACATTGAAAATTCTATGCACAAAGCACAAAGCACAAACATCTATCCTTGTTCTATATCCAAGCAACAATCAGCACATTTAAAGCATTTAGGCTTCTCAAAATTCTATTGATAAATACACAAGATCAAAATTTTCAAGAACTAGATCTGGCCCCTTGATGATTAGTAAAACAATCACATTCTATGCACAAAGCACAAAGCACAAACATCTATCCTTGTTCTATATCCAAGCAACAATCAGCACATTTAAAGCATTTAGGCCTCTCAAAATTCTTTTGATAAATACACAAGATCAAAATTTTCAAGAACTAGATCTGGCCCTTTGATGATTAGTAAAACAATCACAAACAAAGTCTTCAGGAAGACAAGCACGATAAAATGAAATTCAATAGGCATACTGATACGACACCAAGGAGACTGGGCTCCTTCAAAAGGCTGATCAAGCTAAAAAGTAATCATAGCCATGGGTGAGAGTAATAGTGAGAATGTATATGGTGGTGAGGTACATATGATTGGACAAAGAGAAGCCAAGCAACACAATTAACCATAGGATAATGAGAATCTTATATCGATATATCCAAGTGATCAATTTCAAATCACATCCAAAATTCTGATTCAATCAAGATCGAGCAAAATTAGTTTATAATATGTTAAATACTACAAGTCAAGGGTCCATAAAATCTCAACATAGGTCACAAGAAGCTAAACAAGTAACAGCAATCAAATATCATAGAGGGGACAATAAAGTGCTATCTGATCAACAAAAAGGGATAATTAAGTGCTAAGCTGAACTGGCTGCAAGACCGCAAGCCGATGTGAATTGGGTATCTGAATTCAGATGTCCACAAGGGTGACAAACATTTGGTAAGGAAAAACAACATCTTGATTGAGCCAAATTATGGCTCAAAATGTGGATGACCGACATCTGGGAGATGAAAGGCATTAAGCTCAAAATAGAGATCTACCATGGACAATAACATAAATCTTAACTTCGTAGCTGAAAGGGAGTATCAGGTCAAACTTGAATTTTAAAGGTGGATTTAAATGAATTTAAAAGATAAACAATTAACATGAATCTCACAACAGTCCAACTTTAGCTCCAAATGCAAAGCAACTCTTGAAAGAAGTATAAATCTCACTGGTCAAGTGGAACATATCAAGATTCAATATTTAGAATCTGAGTCCATAACATATAGCATACTGGCAACAGCACTGGGGTTCAGAATCAATTCATCAAATCCTTTACTGAAAAAGAAAATCCAAATGGAGAGATTGAGAGTGAGAGACCGGGAGGAATACCTGCATGACCATTTGCAAAAGATGCATGCAAGTAATAGAGCTTGAAAGCCATCCACTGTTAGCACATATATCTATCATGGCCTGGATGATGCGAATACTCTGATCCAACACTGACTTTAAGTCCGTGACATAGTCACTGATTGGTAAATCTAACTGAGAGAAATGTGCCTGACTCCCAGTATCATGCATGAAAACAGCAAAACATAATGAACATAAATAGGACACTGGAAAACAGGAGAAAACAGAAAGATAAATGGGGAAAAAATTTTTCATCTTGTCAAGCTGAAAGATAAAACCAATGGTGATTTGAACCTGAAACAGTAGATTTGCTTTGACATGAGGATCATCAAGGCGATTCTCATCCACCGCATGTCGAACTCTCTCTGACAATTCTTTATTGTACTTTTCCTAAGAAGAGAAATAAAAAACCAAAGATGAACATCTCATTTCACCCCTCAAATAAAAATTTAAAATGGGGGGATGAATATGTAGAGTCTCCATTCCTTGATAACCAACTCCATAGATTCTATTAACTGGCTGGAATTTGATTAGAGAAACAGACAAATGAGCCTGCATATTTTTATTCCCCGCACTTTTTATACAAGTATTTCACCTTTACAATGAAAACAAAGCATCAACTATGAGATAGAAGATACAGTAGAGAAAAGAGTTCCTGAATGTAATTCAGAAGAAAGCAGAAGTCAAAGACTTGCTCAAGGAAACACACTAGTTTCACACCAATGTGTGGAAAATAATCTATATGGTTATAATTTGATTTTTCACCTTCAATCCCTCATGGATTGATACATAATAAGGAGTTCTATCATATACCATCACCCTTGAGACAACTATACTAATAAATTTAGACACCAAAGTATGGGCAAAGAAGTACCTCATTATGCCGCACAGGAAGTTCATCATACTCAGATGCACCAGAAAGAATATGCAAAAACACCTAAGAAAAATAACATAATAAATAGTCTTTTGGGGAAAATAACATAATAACAACAATGGCAAGACTATATTGGATCTGCTTCTTACTTCAAGGGGAGTGTCTGCACCTATGTTGGACCCAAACATCGATACAGACATGAAGCTAAGATAATACTGTGATGCTATCATACCCAGCATCATAGGCTCCACACTGTCTTCATTCATCTTGATGCATCCACTGTCCTCCAGATCCTCAAATGTGTTCTGTACTAATCTATATAAGGAAGGTAGTGATCCAAAACATACATAGTCACAAAGAGAAATGTTACATTGTAATAGAAGAATTTCCTCGAGATCCAGTGATGATTTTACCTAGACAAGTATGAACACAGAATTTCGT
Source organism: Moringa oleifera (assembly GCA_021397835.1). NCBI lineage: Eukaryota > Viridiplantae > Streptophyta > Magnoliopsida > Brassicales > Moringaceae > Moringa > Moringa oleifera. The sequence continues at coordinate 4,885,273 of JAJFZO010000344.1, read as the reverse complement.
CCTCCATCCTATCCAATCCATAGTAAGCCGGATTAACCATCTGTCTCATAGATTCATTTGTAAAATGTTAGCAGGTCAGCACTGCACCACTGAAAGTGCAACAGTATCATTAACACAACAGGTTTCATTTGGAAAATAATTGCCATTCCCCATAACCTTTTTGCTTCCCAAGAGAATAAACAGAAAAGGTATTTTATTGCAGAATAAGCCCTTTTCAACACCTAATTGTTGAGTTAACACCTGGCACATGTAACTGAACAGCACATAATTGACTGATTGTCATAGTTTTGTTAGCAATAATCACTCCAGCATACCAGTCTACGAAATAAGTAGGTCCAGGTAAGATAATGCACTGCATCTTCTTTATGGCAAATTGTTCCAGAAACAATTTCTGCGTTGATGTGATCATGTAACTGCCCTTTCAGACTACTCTCAACGGGGAAGGGTTCATACAAAAACTGCAAACAAGAAACACAACTATATAATAACCTGAAACCAAGCACAATTGAGATTACCATAAAGATGATCCACTAATTTCAAGTTTACCTTTTTGTAGAAGCTCTTTTTGGGTTCATGAACAAGAATGACTGCTTTCCCATGTTGATCATATTGTGGGCGACCAGCACGACCCATCATTTGCAAGATATCCGTAATAGGAAAATCGACATATCTTTTGGTTTTTCCGTCATAATATTCTGTCCCCTGTGACATTATGCAACATTGTCAAAACAAATATAAAATAAATAATTGAAGCCATTACCTGAGTCATCTGAACAATGAAAAGTGAGGAGAAATTTCTAGGGTTCTTGTGAAGGAAGATCAAAGCACTTACAAACCAAATTGAAACATTAGATATCAAGTAGTTGTCCACACAAGTTCACACACAATCTAACAGGCCAATCAAGCCCATTTTAACACATGGACTAGAGAAATGCAAGGGTTTTCTGGTCAATGAAATAAGTGACCATCATATGCTGATGACCACATTATAGTTTAACATGTTTATAAACCATTTTTCTTTTGCGCTTTTTATAATGAGCCATATTCATAAACTAGAAAGTGTTTCTCTATGTGTGACAAACATAAACTTTAATCCAAGATAGAAAACCATGTTCCTCTATTATACTTCCTACACGTTACTAAGCACTTTGTGTGTATGCTTGTGAATGTATTGGCATTCAATAATTACCTATACTTCATTAAGTATAAGAAACAATGATTGGTCTTCATATTTATAGCCATTGCTGAACAGTACAATGGTATTTAAAGATGACAAAATTTTGCATAACATCACACCAGAGGCAAAAAAATATATATATCAGAACAGGATACAACGTGTACTAGATTATGAAATATGCCTATTAAATATATTCTACGTTGCAGCTAGCAATCTGGTAAATTCAGCTGGCATGAGTGCAGCCTTGTCCTAGTGCAACCTTTTAAGCAGTCAAGTTAACTGAGCTGGGAGCAAATAACCTTCCAGCTCCTATCCTCCAAAGTCCAGTTACGCAAAGTTCACTAAGTTCAGCACAACCACTTCTCATTTAGCTTACGAACAAGCTATTTCATGGCCAACCATAAAAATTAAGCAAAAATAAAATTCCTATTTTAAGATTATTTGGTGTGTGAAATTTTAAGAACTTTTGGGACCATGTCGAGAAAGCATCAAGGGAAGTTGAGGAAAAACTTCAAAGTAGAAAGAAGGCATACACGTCAGATTAGAGTAAAATTCTATTATTCTTAACGATGATAAGATACTGTAAAAAAAAATTTTAATATATACATATATTATATAAAGAGACACATTTCTTATGTACAAGTTAAATTCAAATACGTAATTTTGTAATATAATTTGCAGAATTTATAAGAATCAAAATTATAATGTGCCTGACAGATGTTTTGCAAATTCAATTCTTTGGAAATTCATCATCAGCTCGACTATAAAGGCAAAGTTGTTCCAGTTTAAACAAGATATTGCTTCAGCACAAAAGAATGTTTTTCAGCCACTCTTTCATGCTTACCTCCAGCTTTCACGAGCTGCAAAATCAACTGTTCAATGAACTATTGGGCATGCAATAATTTCACGAGAAATTATCCAAACGTCAGCTTTACATTTCTTTTTAAGGTTCTCCAAACACTTTCTACATATATACATTCTCAGCAAATTAAAAACATACAAATTTCAAGACATCTGTTCCTCTAAATCCCAAAATTAGTGCTCAACAAAATATGTAAGCATATCATGGATAGCTTTGTCTCACCTTTATAATAACCAGATGAGCTGGGAGGTTTACACCCCATGCCAATGTACTTGTGCAAACCAACACCTGTGATCGAGAGGAGAGACATATTTTGTCAGATTTGACCTTAAGAGAGAGAGAGAGAGAGAGAGAGAGATTTAGGATGTTGACGGTGCCTGAATCTTATTATTTGCAAAAAGTTCTTCAACAAGAGATCGGTCTTTGTCATTCAGGCCAGCATGGTGCAGCCCAATGCCAAATTGCAAAGTGTGTCTTAGGTTCTGATCAGTGACCTGAGAAAGAACCATCTGCAAATCTTCCTCTGGTATACTCAGAAACTGACGTGGATGTTCGTCCGAAGCTGCAAACTTCAATTGCAAAAAAGAAGACACAATTTGACACAGTTACAGCCATTAAATGATTCATATTCCCAGCATGATACCAGATCCTACCTGAATAAGGTCAAGTGCAGTAAGCCTTGTCTGCCTACGAGATGATACAAATATGAGAACTGGCTTTGTAGGTGAATGGGTGCATATTGCAGCATATGCTGGCTTATTCATGCTGTTCATCCTTGGGCAATAGTACTTTCCTGGATAACCCTGTTCATAACATGTGATAGATTACAGCTGAAACTTCAAGAGTGTATGTATTATGTATGGAGCTCTCAGCAACGCTCATGTCAACCATCATAAACAAGGAAATGAAACATTATCTAGTCAAGTTTACCCCTGTAATTCAACAACTCAAGACATTATAAGAATGCAAATATGTTATGAAGCTCTTAGGCATCATAAACAAGGAAGTGGAACATTCATAGCGAAGCCTGCCTGCAATGCAACATATAAATTACAAGAACACAGATTAAGAAGTCAATATTTTGGAGGGTAATACAGCTGTACAATTTGAGTTGATAATAGAAAAAAGGACCCACTTCCTGTTCATTTTTGTGATGTTTCCATGTCAATGCCACACAAGGGATAATTCTCCATCTCACTTAGTCATCAAGACATTAAAGCGGCTAGTGTTTGGTGAAACTGAATTTAAAATGTAGCAACTCTTATTTTCATGAGAGTACATATATTACATTCCCAGTAGTTTCTTTAATCTCAAAAGTTCTTACGTCCAAAGATTCAAAAATCAAATTGAGCTAAATTTTGATCTAAACCACAGAATTCTGAAATAATAAGGTCCAAGCACTGGCAAATGAACGTAGGATGCTACCAGCAGTAAGATTAAAGTTACTACAATCTCATAAGAGACTTAATATCATAACCAGTTACTTCCCTTCAAGAATGGCCAAATATATGGCCCCAAAAGACTCGTAACAACTTTTGGAAAGCACTGGTTGGCAAATCTCATTTGCCCATGCCTCCTACCGTTTTCTTCAGCTCTGATTACAATCATAAGTGGTGAATTTTCGCAAGAGCAAATAACTAAATTGTATGTTGGTTAAATTGACAAACAGTTCATTTTCTCTTTAAAAAATCGACTTGAAAACATGCATTTTTTTTAAAGAAACATATATAATTTATACAATCTTCAATTAACTTTGTGATAAGTATCTCAAGGAAACTCACTACTTGAAGAAATTCAATCACACAAAAGGTGAGAAGCATCCAAAGAAAAGAATATTGTAAAGCAATAGTCCATGAGAAACAGCGCATCCACTTGCCTGGATATGAACTTCAAGAGGTACAGGCCTTACACTAGGCTTGAAATTGAAGAGTCCAATATCCCCAACACCCAACCAGTCAGCCAAATCACTGAATGAAATGAAAACCAAAGAGAATTGTAATGTAAAAAGTTACCCAGGTAATGAAAAAGGGATCTCAAATGCTCCGAATATTCCTCAACAAAGCATTGGATGAATCACCAATTGTTGCTTAATATCGTGTAGCAGACACCTTTAGCTGTTTAACCATACAAGCTCAGGTAATGCCACCTTTAAGTGTTTAAGCACACATGCCTATATACTCATATGTGAAGCAAGTTACCCACCCTATTTATTCCAACTCTCCCCCTCGACAGAAAGTAAGGGAAAATGGGGAGCAAGAAACATGGTACCTTCAATTATTAAAGGAGATGACAGCTCAAATGGTGCAGTAGAAATCAACAAAATTTTAACTAAGCCAAAAAGAATAGAACCAGACCATAAATTCAGTATAAATTACAAAAGCCTCGTTAAGTGGCAATACAATAAAATTCTTCTGTATTGAAAGCTTACACTTATACAACAAAGTCTGCAGTTTCAAAATTTCTGACACTATGATTAAAGGTAACATAACATAACATATTTTGTATTGTTTGACTTATCAACTTGGCTTTGACCATTTTCAACAGTATAGGCAGCAGCTCTAATGTCTCCTATAAGCAATTATAGTATCAATACAGATTTCATAGATAATCTTATTTGTATTATCAAGCCAGCTTTGACTACAATGTCAATTTCTCACAACTTCGGATTAATTGTCGTCATAATTTTAGAATGCAAATTAGGTTTTCCAAACAAAGGGCTTCAATTATATTTTCCATTTAAACTTAAAAACCTTTTTATGATTTACCTAATTTATAGACATCAAATATACCTCAAACACCTCCACTTGGAAGATCTCCTAACCTCTCAAATCTGAGTATGTGTGCGTTTCTATCAATAACATGCAACATAAAGCGAATCTAGTACAATGGCTTCTCTCCTGAGTGACAGTGTAACGTTCTTACTATTAGTATCATGTAAACACAGCTTCTTCTAAAAAACAAAAAGGTGCAAACAGACAAGCCTTCAGAGAGCTGAAAAGAATCTCCAATGTAGCGCGCTTTGCTTAATGAAATATGTTTTATGAAACATAAATATCAAGCAAAAAATACTACCACAACAAATGTAACACCTTACCAATGTCAAACAGTTGGGATAAAAAAATTCTCATTATGACAAGAGGATAGCACAACGTCAGACAGGTTAAACCATAGTAAGCAAGGAGATGCAAAAATTTAAAGCATAAAAGTATATATAAACAAACCCTGCATTTGCCAAGGCAGTAGAAAGGCCTATGAACCGCACTGCACGCTCAGTTTGGGATGAAATGTATCTCATCCTAGAAACAATAACCTGATAACACAAAGTTGTGAAGTTGAGGTCCAAAGGATTGATACGATAGACAAACAAAACATATCTCGACGGATATGGTAAGATTAGACAATAATAATAATCATAAGGTTCAATAACCCTTCTGAAAAATCATATGCATGTCAAATTGATCAGATTGTAAGGCTCAAAGCATAATATGAACTCGGAAGTCACAACTTAGTTGGTTTCAGGTTGATCTGATATAAAAGTCCAACATTAAAAAAACAAATGAAACCAATTTACCCTATGCAGATTGTACAATCCAGATTACAGATTTGCCAGTTCAATCTATTATCTAAAATTAGAATTTGATGCCCAATCTGTGACCAAGAACTGCAGTTGGAACTCTGCCTCAAACAATGCGCAGCCTTTGAAGTTATCAACCATAATAGGAAACAAGAGAGACTGCATTCCTTAATGAAAATGAGAAAGTTGTGAACTAATTTTGTGTCCAATGCTCTCTCCCTTTCAATCATTCTGTAATGAAATTCAAACGATCCCCCAATTCCCACACGAAGTTTACTGGCCAGCAATTCAAATGCAGTATCATGTGTTGCAAATGTGAATACTGGATTTCTTGCTAAGGTCCGTGTTATGACACTCTAATTGGGTTTGGACTACCTGAGAATCAAGTAATTGTTTTATGCAGCCTACAACATCAACAGAGGTGACAGATAAAGTATGATCACCAGAGAATTCAGATTTAACTATGAAACAACTGCAACTATAATTAAGTTACAGAATAAGTAACTACCTCAAGGATGGGTCCACGATCAGCTCCTAGTAAGTGAATCTCATCCAAGATCATAAGCCCAACCTGTATGTAAAATAGAACACTTCAAACCTCACAGCAAAATACACCACAAAGGCTAACCGAGTGTTGTAATTTTTTCCACAAAATATATCTAAGTAATGCATGATATGAAAAAATAAATAAATAAATAATTGACATTAATCTAAAGAATTGCAACGCCACCATGAAAAATGCAAAAAGAAATTATCAATAGATGCACCTTTTTAACATAGCTTCGACTATGCCAATTACGACTGATTCCATCCCACTTCTCAGGAGTAGATATGATGATATCTGCTGACAACAGGGCCATCAAATCTGGAGTATAATCTCCAGTCATTTCAACCTGAAAAATATTTAAGTTAATACTCCATTTTCCATTCACAACAGGACGAAAAAGAAAGACTAATATATCTTCATATGTGCATGCCAGCCTGCAGATATATACGTGTGTGTGTGTGTGTGTGTGAATTTATGAATGTGCATGAATGTCCTCACTCATACATATACATGTATTTATGTATGCAAGTATTATCACCATCTCTTTCCCCAACTGTGAGACAAGACGCTTTCTCCAATCATTCATTCTTTCCCGAACAATAGCCTTCAATGGTGCTATGTAAATAACCTGCATTGAGGCATTCAGGATAGAGACTCTTAAAAAATAACAGTGTAGAATGCAGATAATGTGAAGCCAACAGTTCAATTCACATGACATGGATCTAGCTCAGAAAAGTTTCTTATTGTAACTGGCCCACATACTGTACAGTTAATGCAAAAGAGATATGCATCATCAAGTAGTTGCACAGTAAAAATATGGTTTACAGCATATAATTTTAGTTCTCATTAAATTTTAAGAGTTCATGGCACTAGAATCAGTCCAGTATATACTTCAGACTTCTGATTTCTGTTGCTGGCCCAGTTCCACACCATATAGTCTAATTCTTTGACATTGCATTGGAGTGACATATTTGCTGAAACAATTCACCTTCTGTGGACTTGGTGTTCCAGCAAGCAGCACACAGCACAAACCATTTGAAACAAAGCCTTGGCTAAAATATTTTTGTCTCGTTTCTTTGTCATCATTATTGTTCTTCATACTCAGCTTAGCTCTACATTACATTAAAAAAAAAAAAAAAAAAAAAGAAGAAGACATACCTTCATGTCAGGCTGAGTATTGAATAGACGCAGCATAGCAAGCTCAGCTGATATAGTTTTCCCACTTCCAGTAGGAGCTCCTAACAGAACATTATTGTCGGTGTGATACAGCACATGAAAAATCTGCCATATTCAAGCAAATTAAAATTTAGAAATATGATTGATAAAAACTAAAAAACATAAAACACTAACCAACAAAGCTAAGGGCAAATTGACTGAACCAAACCTGAGTTTGTATTGGATTAAAATGTGAGAAGTTGTACAGAGATTCATAGGCACTGCTACCAAGTGAAGTCACAGGAAGAGGTTTTAAGTCCAGAAGTTCTGTGTGTGAAGTACGACTCTGAATAAAGCAATATATTTCTATCAAACTTTTGAAAAGGGATAGTTTCATTCGGAAATCTACTCCAATCGATATGTTGACATCTATACCTCTGGCAGTGCAAGGTTATGGAAAGAAATAGTGTAGTAAGCCTCTGCATCCAACCAAGAATCAGAAACAGCATGAATATAGTACTGCGGTGGATGTGGTTCAAATATTGGCACAGTGAAGGAAAGCTTTTGAGGTTCCCCTCTAGCCATCCGCTTCGTCAATGTGAAAAGCTCTGAGTGGTAGATATAATCGTTCTCAGAATCCTGTTCATGATAGTAACTTAAATTTAGACGAATAACATGTGCACACGATGTAAAACAAAATATTCACAAGACATGAGGTAATGACTTCTGGGAAATAGTAAAGCAACCAAGCAGCAGGAAATCTTTCAGGCTCCTGGAAAAGACAGGACAACCAATCAATGTTGGTGATAAAAGTTTGATTTACAGGGGTTTTTTATTTTGTACAAATTCATATGAGCTGGCAAAAATGTTTCAGTGCACACTGTCCAAATTATACACCTTTAGAAAAAGATTTTCCACACAAAGAACTAGTCAAGCTTTCAAGGGCGGTGATTCTTGTGATTATTTATGATAGACTGATAAAAGGGGCGACAACTGATGTCCATGATTGCTTTCAAACTAAATAAAAGGAGGGGTTTCCAAGTCCGCACCTCAACAAGTATCCACCAGCGCAGTGCAGCACCATGGAAACGATCTTTCCATATGAAATCAGGAGTTATAAGCAAATCCACCTGGGAATTGGAATTTACTTTCATAAGGTAACTCTGCTTCAGAAAGAAATTTGGTCCTAACAGACTTAACGGTACCATTTTGTTCAGCTCAGAATTACCTTTAAAACAGTCCTGGTTATTGGACTAACCGTTGCTGACAACTGGATCCAAGGAAAATATCCTAAATATTGCTTAACCAACTTCCATCAACCAAGGGAAGGAAAGAAGAAAAGGAAAGGTAAATTAGATCCTAATGATCAACTAAACCAACTATCAATGAGAACTTTGCAGAAACCATTCTATTGAAAGAGATATACCCTTCCCCCAGGTGCATAACGAATCAGCGCTCCGATGTCTTTTTCCTCCATCTCCTGCAAGTGCTCTAAGTCGACCCCTCGGTCTTCAAGCTTTCTCAGTATCTGCCCAATTAATTTACATCACAAACCAATGTTTAACACAAATACTGAAACCACTTAGTTAAAGATAGCATAGAAGAACCTCTGTAGAAAGATCCTTATCAAATTGTCTGAGGGGATGTTGATGGGGCCAAATTTGCCGATCTACAGCCTTGCAGTATTCCAACATGAACAAAGACATCTCACACCAGCCTTTCCGCAAGCAAATTTCAAATAAAGCACGCATAATACGTGCCAAACTGGCACTAATATATGCAGCATCCGAAACTAAGGAAAAGGCATCTATCAAACCACGAGATATATACAGCTGCAAATATATACAGCCAGGATATTAGCTCCCAAATATTAGCATTTCCCGTACATTGCAAGTACAGAGCACCAGGTACTGAGGAGTAAAGACCTGAATGAGAATTGAAATTTTTCCATGTTTGTTTGAAGGACCACCCTTGATTTCTAATGGACATGATGTTCGTGCCAGTATCTCAAGCTCATTCTGTTCTTCTTCTCGGACAACAATATTTTCAAATTCAGAAGAATGAGCAACCATTTCAATTACCTACAGTAGCAGAAAATAGAACAGCAGGCACAAGGTTAATAATGGATGAAGAATCCTTGATTGCATAAGATGGAAGATAAAAATATTGGAAGGTAGTGCATCAAGACAAATCAAAATAGAAACAGGTCCTTGATCATTGATGGATTCCCCGTGGGAACCTTGATACCTAAAATATCATGTTTATCAAAGTTGCAACACTACAGTAATTTAGCAGAAACTGAAATACATAGTAAGACAAATAACCTCGCTGTCGTTCATGTGATGTCTCAACATTTCATTGTAGGTTTCAACGCTAGAATATTGAATATAAAAGTGACTTGCAATTCGACCAAGCTCGGTGCAATAAAAGTTGCCACTTTTCTCATCAAATCGCATCATTTTGGCCTTGTCAAGCGCACGGGCGGCATCTGTTACAAAAGCTCTTTGCTTTATACTCAAAGAAGGATCTGCAATTACCTGCCAAAAAGAGAGAAACAAAAGGTATAATGCATAAGCACAAATTTAACAGAAAGCATGCACACCAAGAGAAGCTCTCTAGAAATCAGGATAGGCAAATATTTGAGAATATATAAAGGTAATGGAAAAACTAACACTGATTCAGGGAAGCCATGTAGTAGTGCTTCTGTACATCTATCTAGATGTTCAGACAAAGCAAGGAAAGAAAAGATTGAACACATGGTAAGTAGTCAAATTTTGCACTTTTCATCAAATAGATTAAGCAGGGCAAAGGTGGTTGCTATAAGTTCTAAATAATACAGGAAGATATCCTGTTGGAATCTCCTGTCTATTTGACAAGGATCCTAATTCTTGTGTTACTTGGTTATATTTAATGAAATTTTCGTTCTGAATTATTTTTTCATTTTTATGTTTTTTGCTGAAATCAAAACTCAATTTCATGTTTTTGTGCACACATTGCGAAGTGACAATGCCAATTTTTCGAGCCCTTTTGGTCTTATATGACCAAAAATGAAATCCTTTATCAATCCTCATATGTTGGCGTATCATCTCAAAACAGAATGGCAAAGCGGAAAAATAGACACCTTCTTAAAACAGTAAGATCTTTTCTATTTCAGACAAATGTTCCAAAATCTTTTGACAAATGTTGTTTCCATAGCTTGTTTCTTGATCAACCGCATGCCTGTTCGTCATGGTGAGATTCCTTATCATATACTCTTCCCTAATAAAACCTTGGTTTATGTTGAACCAAAGATATTTGGTAGACTTTTTTTGTTTGTGATGTACGTCCCAAAGTCACAAAATTAGATTTTAAATCACTAAAATATATATTTTTTTAGGTGCTCGGTATCAGTGTTATTGTCCTAATATTGGACAATATTTTGTGTTAGTGATGTTACTTTCATTATTCCTACACCTACTCATCCTGCGCCTATTCCTACTACACCAACTATGTCCTTTATACTTCAAGTTTATTCCTGATGCCAAGCTCCTCCCCCTAATACGTGTCCTATACCAACTAAGCCCCTTATACTTCAAGCTTATTCATGATGCTAAGCTCCTCCCCTCGATACATATCCTGCACCACCATCTTCATCAGAAGATCCAGTCTCTGGAGATGATCTTCTTATCGCCTCAAGCAAAGATAAATGTCAATCTACTTATCTTATTTCTTCTTTTGATTCTTATAACTGCTTGCCACATTCCTCTTGTTCGTTTATTGCATCTCTTGATTCTATCTCTGCTCTCAAAACTGTTCATGAAGCCATATCTCATCCTAAATGGCATAAAGCAATGATTAGATGACAATGGCACTTAGGACTTGGTCGATTTACCTTCAGGACCAAAGGCTATTACGTGCAAATAGGTGTTCACAGTTAAAATAAATCAATTGCTTTACTAAAAAATCATCTTATTGCTAAGGGTTATACTCAAACGTATGGAGGGTATTACTTTTACACGTTCCCCCTGTCACTAAATTAACATCAATCCAATTTTTTATATTTATAACGGCCACTCATAATTGACCTTTGTATCTATTAGATATCAAGAATATTTTTTTCACAGTGATCTTTAGGAGGAGGTGTACACTAAGCAACCTCCTAGATTTGTTGCTCAAGGGTAATATGGGAAAGTTTTTCATCCTCATAAATCTCTATATGGTTTGAAACAAAGTCCTCGAGCTTGGTTTGAAAAATTTAGTCAAACAATTAAAAAGTTTGGAATGAAAAAAGTAAAAAAGAACACTTTATTTTTTATAAACAATCTGAATTTGGCATCATTCTTCTAGTTGTATATATTGATAACATTGTCATTGTTAGAATTGATGACATGGGAATCTCATCTCTTAAGTCTCTCTTTACTCTCAACTTCACACAAAAGACTTAAGGATGCTAAAATATTTCTCGAGTGTTGAAGTCATGAGGAGTAAACAAAGTATCGTTCCATCTCACAGAAACTATATGCTTGTTTTATTAACTAAGAGGGGACAATTTGGAACAAAGTTATGTCATACTTCGATGACTTTTAATAGGCAACTTCCAAGTGAACTATTTGAGGATCCTGAGGAATATAAAAGATTGATTAAAAAGCTGAACTGTCTTATAATAACTCGACCAAATATTACATATGTTGTCGGTACTGTGAGTCAATTTATGTCATCCCTAAAATGCATCATTGAGCAGCTTTAAAACGAATTCTATATTATTTGAAAAAAGCACCTGCATGTGACATCTTTGTATGAAAATCATGGACATACTCAGATTGAGTGTTTCTCAGACGCAGATTAGGCAGGTTTAAAGATAGATAGCAAATTCACTACCGGTTAATGTGTTTTATCAGAGAAAATTTAGTTTTTAGAGAAGTACAAAGCAAAATGTTCTGTCTTGATCTCGTGCAAAGTCAAAATATGAGGTCGCGACTCAATTCACATGTGAGATTATGTGAAAATATCAATTGTTAACTGAAGTTGGTCTTAACATATCATTAACAGCAAAATTATGGTGCGATAACCAAGCTGCCTTCATATCGCCTCGAATCTTGTATTTCATCCACGAACTAAATGCATTGAAAATGACTTGCCATGTCATCTATGAGAAACTATAAGAAAGCCAGATCTCTACAGGGTATGTGAAGACTTGAAAACAAATTAAGGGTATCTTTACAAAAGACTTAGACAGGGTTTGAATTCATTATCTATGTAACAAGCTAGGCATGATTAATATCTACAATCGAGTTTGAGAGGAAGTGTTATAGGTTGTAAATAATATAGGAAGATATCATATTCTTAATTGTAGAGATCCTATTGAGATCTCCTGCCTATTTGATAGGGATTCTAATTTGTATATATTCGTAGTTTAAACTTCCCATTTGTGTGTGTATACATGTAACAAATCCCTTTAAGAGAAATAAAATAGAATATTATCTTTCTTACCTTTAATTATAGTGGTAAACAAGAAAAAAAGATTCAGAATAGAACCACGTCCTTATGGTGACTAAGAACTAAACACTCCTCACCACAAAAATCTCCAGACTTGGAAGACATTCTTTTCAATACAAGATGTGCTTTAGATCCCCTGATCGATGGACCTTTTCTTCAAACTTAGTTAAACATCACCATTTAAACTAAAAGTTCAAATATAAGATTCCAAGCCATTAAATCTTGGCATGTGACATGATGAGTTTTTAACATGTCATTGAAGATTTTTATTGACACTACAACAAATCAACCTTAAAGTTTGGTATACTTAGATGTCTAGTCTAGAAGTGAAAGATCCACCATCGAAAGATCCTCCAAAATATAAAACAATAAGGACTAAAAAAGTGGCTAATGATGAACAAATAAGACTTGACTTTAATCTGATCATAATAGTATGACTAGAGGATGAAAAATAACTTATCAAAAAATATGAGCTTTTGGCCAATACCCAAGGCAGGGAGGGAAAATTCTATTTCATAAGTTATTCAACCTAAGTCTCCTAACAAAATGTTACTCGTAAAAAACTACCAAATTCTCAAATGATGTACACAAAGATAGACAGAAATTGCACCATATCAAGTTATTCATCATACCTTCAATACTTCTTAATTTGGAAAAAAATATCAACCCTCTCATCCAAGTTGCAACAAGCATTTTCAAACCCTGAAAGAAATTTAACTTTGCCATTCACAAAGCTATAGCTATTCCGTTTCAACTTCTTATTGGTGACAAGTGTATCCACCTATAAATCTAGCTTGTTCTCTTAAAATATCTAACAACATCCACAAATTTTGTCAAACATCTGAGCATCAATTTCACTCAATTAAGCAATCTATTTGTCTATTAAACTTAATAGTTGGACCCATTTCTGAACATCAAACCACTCTCTATAACAGATCCTATTTTTCCAAGTATCTTGGTACGAAGCTCTTATCACCTCATCTAAGCTTTAGGTTCCTTATCCTCCAAGAATTTCAAGAACGTATGTTTCCATATTGAGTTGAAAGGTTATGAAATCACCTTATTTTTTAGACAGAAAAGGAAGTAACAACCTTATTATATCCTCAAACTCTACAATTGGTAGACTTTGTAACTTAATACATCATCAGTTAAAACAACATAGATGCTGATTTAACCTTTTTTGGCGAATATGACACCATAAACTTGGCCATGTTCTCATTTTTAAACTGACAAAATTAAGGTCCACTCTGTTTCAAGACCAAGATAAATTCTCTTTTACCATTTGCATGAGCCTGTTGATTATGGTTCCAAGAAAATTCATATATTTCAAGAGCTACCTGCAGGAAAACATGATTGATGGCTTATTTATGTGCTTTGTATCCCTAAAATTAGGTTGATGATTTGTTTTCTATTTTGTTAAGATATTCCATAAATCATGGGATCATTCTGTTACGATATAACTTACATACATTCTTCTTTTATTTGCTAAGAGTTATCATATATAACAAACTCTCTATACGTAGTAAATATAACATAAAACTCAATAAATTATTTCTTAATATTTGTCTTGGTATCGAAACTGCAAGGCTTTGAATTTTTTAAAAATATTATTTTGTTTGCTCCACCTTTATTGTTGGTAGGTTTTGTGACTTCGGCATTCATTGCTAGTATTTTTCTATTTCACAATCTACCTTAATTGCTTAGAGATCATTTTTGTTTTCTTCTCTCGTGGAGGATGTCAAAAGTTATAAAGATGATCATTACAGCACAATCAGAGCAGAATGTTCAAAAACAACAAAACTGCAAAACATTCATATAGCGTATAGGCTAGATAGAAAAAATTATCTTAAATGGTCACAACTTGTTCGTACAATGCTGAAAAGGAAAGGAAAAATCAATCATCTCATAAGTACAAGCCGAAAACAAGAGACAATCATTTTGAAGCAGAGGATGAAGAAAACTCCATAATTATGAAAAATTATGACTCCTGAGATCAGTGATTCATGTATGTTCTTGATTACAACTAAGAATATCTAGGATATAATTCAATAGACACACCCAAAAGCTAGAGCTGCAACTCAAGTATATGATTCAAGGTACAAACAACTACCAAAAAACACGACAGTAAATCAATTATTGCATATACCAATCAATTGAAAGCTTTATGGCAAGAGCTTGATCATTACAATGTGATAAAAACCAAATGTCTTAGAGTTGCTACTATCTAAAGGAGTTTTATTGAACAAGATCGAGTCTATGATTTTCTCTTTAGACTTAATGTAGAATTTGATCAAGTAAGACTCCAGATTCTGAACCAATAAGAAATTTCATGCTTTAATGAGGTGACAGCATTGATCAGAGGAAAGCAGAGTAAAAAAGGCCTTATGCTTAAACCATGAAACATGGATAGTTCAATTATGGTAGCTACTGGTGGCAATAATTTAGCCACAAACATGGAAAAATAATTAATTTTTTAATATGGAAAACATAGGCAATAAAAAATTCAAAATTGAGACAATTCATGGTGGACTTATTGTAAGAAAGCACGTCATACTCGTGAGCGACATTGGAAGCTTCATGAAAACCCTCTTCACTAAGAGTACGGATAGAAAGGAGAACAACCAAAGAACAATAGCCAAGCATACGTTGTCACAGTAAAACAAAATAATATAGCACCAAAGAAGTCAAGTGGTCTTAATCAACAAGAGATTGAGAGGGCAAGATCTTTCATAGGAAATCTTGACAAACTGTCAAGTGCTTGTTTAATAGTATATTCATTAGCACCAAAGAAGTCAAAGTGATCTTAACCAAGATGAGATTGAGAGGGTAACATCTTTCATTGGAAATCTTGACAAACCATTAAGTGCTTGTTCAGTGGTATATTCAAGTCAATTTTCATCCTTTATTGAATTAAATATCTCGGAGACAAGATATGCTAACCCTTGGACCATAAATTCAAAAGCCACCCACCACATGACCCACTCACCAAATGTATTTTCCACATACTCCCCACATCCAAGCAGCAAAAAAATAGCCACAATTGATAATTCTTCAACCACCGTAACGGGTGTAGGAGATGTAAAAGTAAGCCCATCATTAACCTTAAAAAATATCCTTCATGTCTCTAGATTGTCCATGAACCTTGTCTTTATCCAAAAGCTTACTCAAGATTTATATTACGTGTTTTTTCATCATAGTTATTATGTATTTCAAGACAAGGATTCGGAGAAGATGATTGGACATACTAGAAAACGAGATGGGCTCCACTACCTTGAAACATTGAGTCAATCAAACATTACTGACGATGGATTTCTTTTTTTTGTTTCAGAACATTGTTCATCCAATAAAAGCAAGATTGGACTTCACCATCATCAACTTGGACATCCATCATTTAAGGTCATTAGAATTTTATTGTCATCTTTATTTCATGGTCTAGATATTGAGAACTTTCATTGAGAAGTGCTTGAATTTGTTAAACACAAATGCGTACCTTTTCTAGTTACCAATAAAAGAAGTTCTTTTCCTTTTTATCTAATTCATACTGATATTTGAGATCCTTTTTGTTATTCTTAATATTTCTAGTTAGCAATAAAAGCAAAATTTGACTTCACCATCATCAACTTGGACATCCATCATTTAAGGTTATTAGAATTTTGTTGTCATTTTTATTTTATGGTCTAGATGTTAAAAAACTTTCATTATGAAGTGTTCGAATTTGCTAAACACAAACGCATATCTTTTCTAGTTAGCAATAAAGGAAGTTCTTTTTCTTTTTATCTAATTCATAGTGATATTTGAGATCCTTTTTGTTATTCTAAATATTTCTAAGGAAAGATGGTTTGTATCATTTATTAATGGTAGTACTCGCGTTACTTGACTTGTTTCTACTTAAACACAAATCCGATGTCAGTAGTGTCCTCCCAAATTTTTGTTCCGTGATTAAGAATCAATTTGGGGTCAATATCAAACGGTTTAGGTCAGATAATGACAAAAATTATTTCAATCATGTTCTAACTCCTTAATTTCTGAAAAAATATGGTACACGAGTCATCCTGTGTCGATACACCTCAGCAAAATAAGATAGCAAAACGGAAAAAAAAAATCATGTAATTGAGTTAACCCGAACCCTCCTATTTTAGAAATCAATGTTCATAAATCTTTTGGAGAAGAAACAATTCTTGCACTCATCTTATAAATCATTTGCCTTCCAGAGTTTTAGGATTCAAGAGCCCAATGGACACACTTTTAACATTCTATCCACACATACACATTACAAATAATCTTGTCCCTAGGATATTTGGGTATGTGTCATTTGTCGATGTTCATAGTCGAAATAAGGGAAAAAGTTAGATCCAACAACTTTAAAGTGTGTATTTGTAGATTATTCTTCAATTAAAAAAAGGTATTAAATGTTATCATTTTTCATATCAAAAAAGTTATGTTTTAATAGATGTGGCTCAGTTATGGGGATCAGTGTTGAGGATGCTAGGACTATCTTGGGCAGCAGGAAGATCAATAAGGGAGGAGGTAATGGCTTGGTCTGGCTGTGGATTAGTGACGGAGAAGAGACGGTTAGTGAAGATTATGCCTCACCTTGTATTTTGGTATATGTGGCTGGAAAGAAACAAAAGGGCTTTTGACAATGTTAAAATGCCTATAATTGTTCTAACAGAGACATGCATTAGAACATTGAAGTTTTGGGACTCGAAACACTTGTTTGCAAATGAGGAAGATGTATTAGACTTTATAGAATTACTAACGACATAGTAGTACGGTAGTTGTAAACGTTGCACGCCCTTGATGCCAAGTAAATAATACTTAACACTTTTGTTTCTGATTAAAAAAAAAAAAAACTGTCAGTAGATGTGACTTTCTATGAACAAGTATCTTACTTCACCACACCTTACTATCAGAGGGAGAATTCAACACTTAAGATAAGGATGATGACTTCTAGCTTGATTTATCATTACTTCCAATGTCTAAACCTTGTTCCACTATACCGAATCATTTATCTATGTCTAAGCTGATATTTGAGTTAATACCAAAATCTATATCTAAATCTATGTCTAAAGTCTCAGAAAACCCAACTTTGCTATTAAGAATGTGAGGTTTGGCAAGCGGCATTCAACTAAGAAGATGGTTGACCTTAGATTTGTGCATGTTCAAGAGCACAATCCAGATCTTGAGAATGAGGTAAGAATTTTCAATCCTTCATTGCAAGCCGAAACTAAATCTCTTATAAATAATAATGATCAGGACCTTCCTATTATTGTTAAAAAAGGGACTAGAGAGTACAATAAACGATGTTTATATCCTCTTACACACTTCATGTCTTTCAAACATTTTTCACCATCCTATAGAGCCTTCCTTGTTAGTCTAAAACCATAGTCATCCCTATCAGGTTATCCGAGACTTCGTCTAATAGGTAATGGAAATAGGCTATGAATGTAAAAATGGAGACATCAGATAAGAACAAAACTTGAGAGTTGATGAAGTTACCAGTAGGAAGCCTATGGGGTGTAAACAGGTTTCCACAATGAAATATAAAGTAGATGGATCAATAAAGGGATATAAGGCAAGAAAAATTTATCTCCAAGCACCTCGTCGTTACAGCATCTCAAAAGGAAACCAGAAAATAGTATTTTGTTTAAACGAAATGGAGGTTTGGTACTTGAGACATATACGGATGTAGATTACACTAAATCGATTGACAGGAAGACAACCACATATTGCACCTTTCTTGATAGTAATCTTGTGACATAGAAGAGCAAAAAACAAAATGTGATAGCTCGATCTAGTATAGAAGCAGGATTTCAAGCAATGGCTTAAAGTGTGTGCAATCTAATTTAATTGAACATTATCTTAGAAGATTTGAAGATCAAGTAGAATAAATTAAAAAGTGGATTGATTTGTATCCTTATCATCACATGACCAACTTGTTATCCTTATCATCACATGACCAACTTGCACATGTATTGACTAAAGGGTTAAGTAACTCAGTGTTTCAGAGTATTACATCCAAGCTAAAAAAAAAAACATCTATTCTCCAACTTGAAGGAATGTGGAAAAATGTGACTGAATGTTTATTTATGGTGCCTTGTATTCCTAGGATCATGCATGATTTATTTTTTATTTTGTTAAGATATCCCATAAAACATGAGATCATTCTGTTAAAATATCCCATAGATCGTTGGATCATTCTGTTAGAATATAACTTAAATACTTTCTATTTTTGTTTGTTAAGGTTATTATATATAGCTAACTCTCTATACGCTATAAATAGGACAGAAAATTCAATCAATTGTTTCTTAATTTTTGTCACTACCAGCTAACTCCAATGTTGCTTGAAAAAGTTTTACCTCCACAACCAACCACATCAACAGGCTGAAAAGAAATTAAATTCCTTGGCTGCACAGGAAAAAAATAGATGATGTTTGGGCAATAAAAGTGATGTGAAAATTTAAAAGAACCCTGGCCCAAAAGCAGAAGAGTCAAATAAGTTTTTAAGAGGCAACAAACTTAGTAGGTGGCCTTCCTCAAGACTTACTTCATATGGCAATCAAATTATATAGACTTTAGTACTTTCATATTTGTAAATGATCCAAAGACAATAGGAGTATATCATTGATTCAAATCCTACATGGCATCTCTTGAGATGTAGGATTTCATAATTCACATGACATCAATTATCAGCTAGAATGACTATCAAAATCCAAATAAAAATAGCTTGATACCAAGTAAAAAGTGAGAACAAAAATACATACAAAAAACAAAAGAAAAATAAACATAACAAGTATTAACTGATAAAAATATTTAGCCACATTAATATATTCATCTCAAATAGATCTGACATTGTGGGAGATAAAGGCCACATTTGAGTCAAAAAACACATTAATAAAGCATAGCATACCTCTTCCCATCCAATGCCATATGCCAAAGGATTTAATCTCATCCTGATAAAAAGGTAGGTATAGCCAAGCCATGCACAAGCTTCCTTGACATTGGTTACAGTACCCAAGGCCACTTCTGCGTTCAAATTGTCTTTTAAGGAGCCAATAAACTGCAAACACAGGAAAAAGAGAATGACATATCACTTATGAAAAATGAAAAAGGAAAGAGAGAGACAGAGAGAGAGAGAGAGAGAAACAAAAAGAGTGTGCTATGTTGTTATTATTTCCTCACAAATTCTCAAAAGTTTTAATGAATTAGAAATCTAACAATAAAGTAATTTGGACTTTCTTTTATCTTATGAGAAGAAAATTATTCACAAAAGATTTGATGGCATCTCACCTAATTCCAAAAATAGAAAACGATTAATTACAAAAAAGAAATTGATAAGCCCTGTAATCTCTGCCTTATTTGCACAAAATGTCTTACAAATCAAAAACTTTCTAGTGTAGAATCATTTTCTTTGGTCAATGCACGATACAACTTCACATGCTAAAAATCCTAGTCTTTCCTCCAAATCACCCAAAAGATGGACAAACGGGAGTAAAACCCACTCTAAAAGAAAATATTTCGTCCTGTAAACCATATTTCTCGATGGAGCCAACCAAAGCCCAAAAGATTCCAATAAAGTCCTAGTCCATAAGCACCTAAAAGAAGACCATTAACAATCTTGATATTCTCTTCGCAAAAGTAGCACTTTTTATCTTTCCGCTTTTCCTTAATTATCAATGGTTAACTTTTCTACATCACCTCCAGGAAAAGAATGCCACAATGAGAGGTGCTCCTTTTTTCCAACAGCCCAAGGAAGTAAGGTTTGTCTTCAGTGAGTGTGCCCTAACTTCCATCCGGCGTTTACCCCAAAACCTCTAAAGTAGAACTTAACGTAAAGTTCAACATTTCTTAAGGCTCCACCTCAAACTATCTTAGGTGTCAATTTTTACCTCACTGCTATAGGAATTCTGGAGAAAGCAATGAATCTCTAATCTTGAATGTTACAAGAAAATGTCACACCTTAAACCACCATTGCATTAAAATACAACTAAAGAATCCTTATCCCTAGCTAAGGAATAACATACTAGGAATTGACTTTTCAAGAGCCCATTCACACACCATAAATCATTTCAAAATGAAAGTAAGACATATATAGATGTTTTTCAAACCCTATAATCCATTTCCCCTCACCTACTCCTTAAGGCTTCCTTCTCTAGCAAAATCTAATTAGTATGATCTAATCCAAATTTAGCAACAACTATTTTCCTCGATAAAAGCACAACTCGTTTCAATCCCAATCCACCACTCTCCAAAGGTTACTTAACAACACTCCACTTAACCAAAGTGGTATCTATCTCATCTCCTATACTCCCAAAAAAATTTCATTCAACTGTCCTCCAATTTCTTCACATCTACACTAGGAATGGGGAAGAGAGACTAAAATAAATTGGAAGGTGGGCAATATCAGTCTTGATAAAAGGCAATTCCCCCCCTTTAGAAAGGTAATCCCTTTGAACCAGCCAACTCTTTCAAGCTTCTCTACAATCAGATCTCAAAAAATAGTATTCTTGGATTTCAACTCCAAGGAAAGATCTGCATAGGTTGTAGGTGATCTTCCCAACTTATAATCTAACACAATAGCAATTTAGTCACCACCAACCACACCCCCCAACAAGATAATTTTGTTTTACCCAAGTTCATTTTGAGGGTAATAATTGCATCAAAGCAAAGAAAGATACATAATTAGGACTTATCTTCCAGCTGTACCCCAAAAAGATACTCGTATTATCAACAAAAAAAGAAGATTCTAAGACAAGTTTCTCATGCACCTACTCTAATTTCCACCCCTTCCAAGCACTTTACCAATTCACATGCTAGATTACTAAGCATCTTTACGAATAGAATAAAACGGACGCAAGGTCGCAGATCTCTTTGCTGTAGCCACAGCAGGGCATAGATGAAGCTAGTAGGATCTCCATCCACCAAAATGGAAAAAGATACACAATAGATGCATTCCCTTGTCCATTTGCAGCAAACCTCCTAGCAATTCATCTTCTCCAAGTATAAATTAAGAAGTCCAAGCACACATGACGTTGTGCCTTCTTCACATCCAATTCAGAGATCATCGCCCTCCCTTCTCCTAAGACTAGCATCCACCACTTAATTAGCGACTCATTATGTCTCTGGATTTATCTGAGATGCAAGTGGAGATTGAAAATCAAGGAATTTCACACTTCTGTTTAACTATTCTGTTCTGTTTGCCTTTTTACACTCTCTTTGGAATTTCATTTTTATATATTCACCAAAAAGATTAGGGAAGACAAAGAAATCTTCAGATCAAATAACTAGTGTCATGGACTATAGATTACTGTGATTAAGAAAGTAAATCAATCCTTGGTTCAAAGTGAGAGAAAGTGTAGCATGTCTAACGCATGCAAATTAAGTTTTTTGGTTACTCATCCATGCTACTTTGGGACAAAAGAGCTCTGAAACATATCATTAACAAACCTACAGAGTGGTGAAAGCCAGAACACAAATGAATGATAAAACTTCTAGAATAACTACAGAAAAAGTTGACACAAAAATCAGAATAATGAAGGGAGTGAAATTTAATGCACAAAGAGAGTCCATGAACAAGCAAGCATATATAGCAGAGGAAATGAGATGACGTTATTCAAAACATTGACGTAATATATAGTGAAAATTTCCAAATTTGGCATAATGTCCATGGACTTCGATCTTTCCTCAGTATAACTCAAGGTGCCCACATGCATAGACACTCTGCTAAGAAAAGAAATCCTGCAGAAAAAGTATCAGCTACTTCTTTCGATTGGTTACCCAGTGAGGGTATTTGGAAATGCTGGGAGAAGAAACTGTCTATGCATGGACCATGAAGTTTTAATCCAACGAAATCTATCAAAAAAGTAACTACCTGACTTTCTATAGGGAGTTGACTTGTCAGCAGCCGCAGATAATATGCCAGTTTGTCATGAGACGTGATTATTATACCTTCACCACTTTTGTCAAACTGAGGTCTTCCAGCCCTTCCAAAGATCTAACACAAAGACATCAAAGGGAATATTTCGAGTGGCTATATCGTAAATCAAAACAAATTTCAACAGATAACTCTTTCACACCTGCATAACATCAAGCATACCCAGGTCTCGCCACCCACCAGCCTTTGGATCATATAACTGGGTCCCCTGCAGGAAGACACCAGAAGGATTAAATTATAAGTTAAAGGCAACCCAAGCTTATGGAGGAATCTGCTGGAAAAAGATACCAAAAATTTTCCCTTGAAGACAAAGTCCTCTCATGCAAGTTCTAGAAGCTGGATGCTTACATAAGATGCCCATGCACACAAGTTGAACTGAAAGAACAGTTAAACTGTTGGAAATCTATGAATATCATGTCTTACTAATCACTATACACAAACCTTGATCACAACAGTATGAGCAGGCAAATTTACACCCCATGCCAGAGTGGCTGTACAAACGAGCACCTAAAACAGCAAATATTATATGCTTAGGAAGCATATTGGCCTAAGTCAAAGTGCCAAGCAAAAAGTGAAAGCTGAAAGAGTTGTACTTTCAAGAGTCCATCAGAGAAAAGCCGCTCAGTAAGCCCTCTGTCAGCTCGTAACATCCCAGCATGATGAACACCAGTCCCAGACTCAAAAAGTTTAACAACATCTTTATTTCTTGACTTCTGGACTTCCCTCTAAAATACAGAAAATGGATGTGTAGAAATATAACAATAAATTGATAGTCATGACAAGGTCCAGAAAGGATGAAGTGACAGTGTTGCTTGCCTTGATTAATTCAAATTGTGGATGATTATCATTTGTAAAGAGCTCCAAATCATCATACTTTCGAGCAAGTTCTACCTGTTCCACATGCCATACAAAAGATCATGCAAGCAAAACAAGCATCCCTTAGGTTCAGAACCCAAAAGGATACAGTGATGTAATTTGCTTGAATATGTCCTCGAAGATGCAAACTTGCTCGTAGATGTCTGTCTTAGGTTCATAACCACCACAACCCACTCTCCTCACCCCAACAGAAAAACCCAGTGACATAATTCATGTATATGTTTCTTTCAGGCGAAAGTTGCAAGCTTATGTCCCTTTAGTATTTAATAACTTCCAATTACTTATTGTCGCTATTCACTTATTTCGACGTCATTCAAGCAAAATCATTTCTTTTTCACTCCAAGACATGTTAGAGAAAATCGTAATACTCAATTGCTTAGTAACCTAAGGATGGACTTACCTTATTCAAAGCAAAATACACCAATAAATGCATGCACTCTATCACCCTTGCATTGCATGGAGAAGTACACACACAAGGTACACGCATTTTTGCAGGCACGAAAAACTTCAAAGAGAAGAAAATATTTTTCTATCTCTATCCCTCTCCCCATAGATCTCTCTTTTTCTCTCTTCCCCACCCAAAGACAGTTACCAAATAATCATCAATAACAGATTCAGAATGAAAGAGGATTTACCAATTTCCCAGCTGTTTTCATGGTATCCTTCCGCGAATGAACAAACACCATTACCTGATGACCTTGCCTTAATGAATCAACAACCTAGAACCAAATCACATCTATCTGAGAAATCACCATTTTATGACTTGAGCTACATAGAAAAGTACCATTAAATTTTAAACAGAGACCTTTTTGTAGCATATCTCATTCAACAACTCATTTTTAGCAGCAAAGTTCTGCTCACTGATTCCAATATACTGCTGTGCCAGCGGCACTGGACGATAGCTAGAATCAAAGAAAAAGAGGCCAGTCTCTGGATTCACTCTAAGAAACTGTGCAACCTAGGTATTCACACCACAAAGAAAAAAAATCACACAACTAAAAGCAATGAGCTTGAAAGCTGGGGTAGAATAGGAGATAAAAGAATCATAAGATATTGATCAAATTAGAAAACCTCCAAATAGTTGGGAAGAGTGGCTGAGAGTCCCACAATTCGTATCATTGTCTGTGTTGACTCAACCTGCCATGCAAAACCACAACAAAAAAGAAAAAAAAAACGAAAAATCAATTTGCTGCTACTATGATACAATGCAAAATCAATATGCTAAAGCTGAGGGGATCACCCAACCTTCAAAGCCATAAGTTGTAACAGTTCAAATAAATTCAACGGCAGGAATAATGATGAACCAATTAGGAATTACCTGACGGAGGGTCCTAGCAACTAGTGCCTCTATCACTGGACCTCTATCATCATTCAGAAGATGCACTTCATCAATAATTAACAGCTTTACCAGCATTGAGAGTGACATGTCACTACTTTTTCGAGTAATGACATCCCACTTCTCAGGTGTTGTGACGATCATCTGATTCACAAGAAACAAGAACTTGAAACCATTACTTCATGCATGCATGTAGCGACAGTCAAACTAAACATAAATAATTTAACAATAAGCAGCAACCTGGGTTTCTTCAAGTTCACTCTTAGACAGTTGCATGTCTCCTGTAAGTTCTCTCACATTCATATTTAATGGAGACAAACGATGGCTAAACGTTGATGTTACCTCAGCAGCCAATGCCTAGAAAGAATGTGACTAGTATTTAGCAGTAGTGACTCATCTGAATCTTAAATTCACTATCGAAAAGGACAAAATTGTGGCTTCTACCTTCATTGGAGCAACATAAACTATCTTAAATTCATCCTTATGCAAGTAACCTTCCTTGAAATGCTGTCCAATCTGCATAAGAACAATCGCTGACAGAGTCATAAGCGCTTCCTTCTCCTAACTAGCTGCTCAGAGAACAGTACATCAACAGTATGGTACCTTATACTCAGTGTGCTTAATATGGCTAAATTCAAGATTTACAAACATTTGATGAAATAAAAGGCAACAAAAATAAATAGATAAATTCAGCAATAGCAGAAATAATCTTACGAGAAATGCAGATGAAAAATATAA
This sequence comes from Moringa oleifera, assembly GCA_021397835.1. NCBI lineage: Eukaryota > Viridiplantae > Streptophyta > Magnoliopsida > Brassicales > Moringaceae > Moringa > Moringa oleifera. The sequence goes on along the minus strand of JAJFZO010000344.1, from coordinate 4,859,599 downwards.
AGTAAATAAGAAAGATATTGGATATAACTTTTGTTGCTCTTATGGCTTTTTCTTATTATAAGACAACATTTATTCCCAAAGCACTAACGCAGTGCCGCCCATCTACAGGATAAAAAATTTGAAAAACATACATGATTTGCACCTTTAAGGAACAAAGAACTAAATCAGAAGTTTTGTTCCTGCCTAAAAAAAAAAAGAACTAAATCAACAGTTTATAGGCACGTAACTAATGCCATGAAGCTCTTATTGCAATATTTGTCTCTCCACCAAAGTTTAAATGGCTTCATTTGATGAAATGTGAAACTTAAAGTAATTTGTGCACCAACGGAGTACCAAAAGCAAATACAAATTTTACATTCCTTATTTGTTGTATAATTCAGAAACCTAAAAGAGAGACAAGAATCTCACACATGTGTATGACATCATAAGAGATATCTAGACAAAAAAATTGAACTCAATTTGTCCAAATCAAGTGCAAATATATTAGAAAGAGACTGTAAAATGCACTCTCATCTAAATTATGAAGAAATAAAATGAGAAGTCTGATCCCAAAAAGAGCAGAAAAACCCAGGGAGAGCCAACAAACAGCACACCTCATGTAGAATAGAAATCATGGCTATATTTGTTTTGCCAGCTCCCGTAGGAGCACAAACCTGCAAAAGAATGGAAATCACTTCAGACATATCAAACTTTTGACAGATATAGTACAAGAGCAACTGGACAATAAATTACTTACGAGTATATTTTCATTAGTGTAATAAACTGTCTGAAATATTCGACTTTGAATACGGTTCAAGGACTTGTAACCACGAAAAGCAGCTTGAGCAAAGTCATCTAACTCCTTTATCTCAATCTGAAATGATATAATAACGAGAAGATATACAATAAGAATGGATTCAGTAGATGACTGCTGAAAGTATTAATGAAGTAGCAACATGATAGATAATCCAATCTTTCAAATCCCTTGGAAGTGATGACAGATAGTTTCCCATAATTCCAATGAAGATAGAGACATCATATATAATCTGTTTTCATAAGTTTTCTCTTTTTGCTAATGTTACCAATCTTCTGTAACTGGACAGCATCTTTCACTATTCCCTATCTAAATGGATATCTGACATTCTAGCTTGACACAAGATGCCAGCCCATTGACGATCAGTGAACACAACTTACATAACACCATATCACATAGAGACTCGATCATGTTAATGTAAGGCCGTGTTATACATTTTTGCATGTCCACTATTACCTAATGCAAACATAAGAACCTCTGTCCGTCGTGCACTTATAACACTTGTGGTTTTATTAAGTCTGATCATACATTAGTGAAGTACTCTCCAAGTTGCATTGGCCAACAAAAAGCATAGACATCTATACCACTTTAATGATTGGTACAAAGAGAGAAGCTGTTAGAAAACAGAAAGCGATAGATGCATTTGAGTTTAATGGTCTACCTTTTTTCCAGTTATAACAAGTACACATTGCAGATAAACCAAAGCAAACACCAGAGTTGCACATCAATGAGAAGATTCTCAACCTGATACGTCAGTGGAGCAAAGGAATTGGAATGGAAGCGGCAACAGGGATGGTAAATCTTTTCAGTTGTAGTAAAAAGCAGTAAATGCGGTCAACATGGATGAACATCATAGATAGAGGGGGAGATGAGAGAAAGAACTCATGGTACATCAAGGATAACGTGACACCAGAAACCTGCAACTAACTAGACCCTATATGAGTCACTCCACAAATTTTTACAATTACCTAAAAGATTGGCTACAATATTAATGTAATAGCGAACCTATATTCCATACTTCCATACTTCGTTATATGGAAAAGCTTGACAGCCATTTTTCACAGTCATATCTCCCTTCGAAATTATATTACACTTACAGAAAGTCTATTTTAGAGAAACTAGACATGTCTTGCAGTTATCAATGCTAAAGCAAGGGAGATATCCTTCGTAAATGAGACACACCAGCTTTTCTCCAGGTTTCATTTCTGCAGTTGGTGTTGGGGGAATAATGACCTCCTCATACCCCTTATAATGCTTCCTGACAGTGCCTTGAGGAAGTGCAGTAACTGCAAGTGAATTGGGCCCTTCACCAGACCCAATTAGATCATCTAATGGATTCTTTTTCTGACTTGCTTGCAGTAAAGAAGAAAAGTTTGCAGCTGACATGTTGCTTTCTGCAGCATACTCAGCTCCACGTCTATGTCGCTTTTCCTCCTTGCGCCTGAGTTTATCAATTTGTCTTTCAGATTCTGTTTGAACTGTAACCTAAAAAGGAGGCAAAAAAGTGACTATTTCCGGGTAAACTAACCAATTTGACATTTTATGAGTAATATGAAAAGTCTAACACAAAGTAAGTCTTACCTGAGTGCCATAACTAGGCATACGTGACTGGGAGTTTGAGGCCTTTTTGTCAGATTTAAGTACCAGCAACCCCTGATGGATTGCATCAACAAGTTCTTTCCGATGCTGAGAAAGGAAAATAAGATTTTACATATTTCTATAAAAAAAAACCTACAAAATCTCAAACATAATGCTAAAAAAAGTTCTGGAATTCGTTCTCCATCCTGAACTATCTGATATATGGGAATCACCAAGGAATATTAACAAGTGTGGGAGGGAGAGGGAGAAAGGAAAGAGAGAGGGAAGAAAAGGAGAGAAACATCCAGTAATATAGGCATATCAATCAAGTAGATCTGGTGTTTTGAATCTCCCTTCATACAATGCATCAGCATAACCAGGTCAAAACAAATTCAAATAGCAGAATTGATTCTTCTTAATAATGTTGACATCAAGAACCATAGAGGAAAAGAAATGCCATTAGGTGCAGCTCAAATGTTGTAAAACCAATTAAATCAGCAAGCAGAGAAGTAGTTCATATTCTTACAGTTATAAGGTCTTGAACAGTTTCAAATGCACTATCCCCGACAAGGTCCAATAAATCACCTGCTATCTACACCAAATATAAAATAAAGTAAATTCGCTGAGAAATTAGCTATCATAAAAGCTAGACTCAAAAGAAACACCACTAAAATTGAAAAGACAACCACTAACACATACCTCCTCACCAGGTTTGCTTGAATCAAGTACTCGACATATAGCCATCGCCAGTTCATCTTGGGAAAGCTGTGAGTTGCTTTCCCTTACAATCCGGTTGCAAGCATCTCTTAACCAACTCAAATTAAAGTTTCCATTATCAGCAGCAGATGGATAATTCGTTGACCTACTCTGATCATACCATCCTTCACGAGAGGAAGAAGGTACAACACTTTCCTTGTCCAGTAATTTCACATCCTCCAAAGAAATATCCACCAGGAATCGAGCTGGCACATTGAAAACAAGATCAGCACCAAATTCTGAACCATCACTTACCCCATTTACATAGCTCTGTGAAGCAAGTGCCCTGTGGTCACTAGGTTGCAAACCAGAAAGCCTCTGCGATAAAGTGGCAACTTTTTTTAAGCTGGCATCCAAAATAGCATGCCCAATAAGGTTTTCCAATTCTAACCTGCATTTAAAATCATTAGAAATCAAAATTCTGGGGGAGATTATATGATCTTATTCAAACATTTTACATATACATCAAGACATGCCATGAGTGTTGAGTCTGTCATATCATTTGGCATCACATAAATGAACAATTGCCATAATCATGTTCACATAAAGCATCACCTTTGATAGACAATCCATATCACAAAACATTAGGTAAGTGTTTAAGAATATAAACAGAACGGCCAGAAAAGCTGCCATTGTGTGCTTGCAGTAACAGCAGTGCAATGGATAAGATTCGCATCTTCTCTCTTCAGAAACTGATCTCTTTAAATGCATCATTACATTTTCTATCAAATATTCAAAATTTTCAAAACCACTAATTCCATTGTTTAAAGAGCATGCGGCTACCTAATAACTAAAGAAATCACATCCTCTGCCAATTTCAATACCCATGAAAACAAATTTGAGTTAGAACATTGCAACGAAATCTTTACTTCTTCGCAGCAATAATTCCGTCAACATCAGCCCCATCTTCCAGCTGGCCAAAAAGATGATATGCAACAAGTGCAACCTCACGAAACCCTTCAGACGGCACTTCCTTGTCAATTAACTCCACTACAGCTCCAACAAACTGCTTGTATGCTTGTCGAACTTCTGTAGAAGCTGACCCCAGCCCCACAAAGTCCATAAAGGTACAAACAAAAAGAAAAATGTATCACAATCTACTAGATAAGTAAGCTTATCCACAGAATGCATTACACGAGATGATAATGAAACTTTATGCAATACCTTCTTCCCATCGGTGAACTATCTTCCTTGCAAGCTCCGATTCATCCAGTGAGTTTCCAGTACTGAGCCACCACATTAAAAAATTATTACAGGGGAAACAGAGGGAAAGAAATCTAATCAGCAATAACAAAATACATATATAGATATACATCTATGCATTCATTGTTATGAGTACTACCATGAAGCAAACTTTACTCCTAAAAGTGGTAGCTAGCAAAATCAAAAAGAATCGATTCGCACGAACTCAAAAAAAAAAAAAAAAAAAGGTGCTCCATTTCTTATCTTCAATCATAAAACAACTTGAACTAATCCAAATTGTAGTAATCAAATTCAGCCGTGCATTTGTTTTCTCAGTCCACAAACAGACACTAGTAAAATAATTCCAACATTTTCTTTTAGATTAATTCAGTTACTATACCTTTTTTCTTAAAAATCCAATTTCCTTATTCTCCTGCTTTTTCTTAGCAACCAAAACCAAGCAGAAATGTTGAAAATTTTGAAAAGAATAAATAAATAAAAGAAAGTCTACGTAAAACGAGTGAAATTGAGAGAGGAATTTACTTGTGATGCCCGTTATGGTTTTGGAGGATGCTTTTCCGGCGTAGATATGCTTGATCAACATCGAATGGCTCTCTGAGGGAGTTGGTCAATCGCGGAAGCTGAACCAACATTTTTGTCGCTGTTGCCGCTGCTTTTTGTTTCCCTTAGCGCTTTGGTTGCACCTGAGGCTTTTGGTGTTTTGAAGTCTTCCAGTTACGATACTGCTTACGCTTGTGTTTTTACGGTCCTCGGACCTTTCTTCCTCAGATTATGATGGAGGAACGGGTAGCCAAATGCAAATCGACTCACGTTTCCCATACGTGTGAGACTATAATATCTACTGACCTACATAAACAGTCATATTGGGATAAAAATATTTTAATTTTTTAACTTCTTTACTTGATCAATAATTATGGTACATAATAAGAAAAATGGAATTTTAAGAAAAACAAATTTAAAAATTAATAATATAAGTGTTTCATGATTTAGATAAAAAATTAATATAAAATTATAAATTTTAAATAAACATGAAAAAAATATCAATTATATTTATTGTTTATTTTAAATTTTAAAATATTGATTGTATGAAATTAGATTTATTAAAAATTTCAAAATTAACATATTTAAATTAAATTTCATATAAACAATTTTAACTTAAAATTTTTTATACATATAAAAAAATATTTAAACTAACGTTATAAAAAACCATAATTTTTTAAGTAATAAAAATATTTTTTGAGTTACACTATTAAAATTTTAAAAAAATTATAAAAATTAATTTGTTAATCAAAAATTGTTAAAATTTAAAAATTGAATTTGAAATATAATATACAATTGATTTAAATTATTATTTGAGATATTTTAATAATAAAATATTTTTAATTTTTTTTACTCATTTAAGTTAACCTCTAATTTGCATCAAATTGAAAAGTTAAATACATAAATGATCTAATCAATAATCATAAAAAGAGATTTAATTAAACTTTTTTATATCTATTTTAAATTTTATTTGTTTCTTTTTTTTATGAACAATATCACATATATTGATTATTGGTTGTACATAATGCATATATTAAATATAATGAAACAATCTCCATTGTTACAATCAAATGACATCTAAAATTATGTTTGGTTGTCAATTTAGGTAAAATCATGTGCGAATAATGTCATCTTTAAAAAGTAATACTCAATTAAGATCATTTTTTCAGCTAAAAAATATATTAAAAAAAAAAAGAAAAACTAAAACATGGAACTGAATAAAAATTGTTATGATAAGCAGATAAGTATGATCAAAACACGACTTAATTAGTAATCATACATTTTCTTTTGGTTAAAATTTGTATACATATTGAAATTATAATTAATTAATTTGAGTAAGAAGATAAAAGCCCATATGTTGTTTTTGAATAATAAAAAGGTATATGAGTTTTATTTTTTTAATTATTATCCGTTTCACCATATCTTGCTAATCAAGACATGATATAATAATATCAAAAAAGCTTAGTTGTGTAGAGACCCACTAGGACTTACGTCAATAAAACAATAATAGAGATAATTAGTCAAGAGAATGTATCAAAATCAGATTAGTATACTTATTGGATAGTTAGATGTTGATTTCTTTTGACATGGAGAAATAAAGAAATGCATAATTTGGCTTTCACGCATCTTAAAAAGATGTATCAAATTATAATGAGTTATGTCATTAAGGTTCTTAAATGCTTTTAGAAAGGACAAAAATCATGACTTGCAGAATAGACAGGTGAGGTTGATTTGTTAGAATCCTCTGTAGCAAGGATGGCGTAAGATTAATACCGATGATTTATTGAACATAGTAAGAGAGGATTGATGTGGTTGGCTAATTAGAAGACTGCAATGCAAGCTGGATTGTCAAGTTTAACAAAAACCTTCAATTTTCAAAACAGAACTACACGGTGTTTATTTGGCTTTACAATTAGGATGACAAAAAAGTTTAAGAGGATCATACATGAAGTGGATTCTAAAACTTGGGTGTGGAAGTTAGCTTATAATTTATATTAGACACTTTATAGAGAAAAATTGGTTGGTTAAAGTGTAACAGATATACAAGAAAAGTAACAAGTATTCGAATTGGTTAACAAATCAGAGCTCGATGCAACAGATGAAAAAACGGTGATCTGGAGTTGTCCTCTAATGGGTTTGGGAGAATGTCATAGAGCTTGAAAGTGAATGATAAGTTTTGTTGCATGTTTTATTTTTATGTTTAAAGGCTTTTAACTTTATTTACCATTTAAAAAAAAAGAATGAGTATTAACAATCTATATTTTTCTTAATTACAGATTAAGAAAAGGACAGTATTGAGTCTAATCTTTTAATTTAATTTTATTTATTTTAAAAATATATTAAATATATAATAATATAAGTCAAACTCAAATACATATAAAAAATTCAAAATTTCATATTATGCACATTATAATGAAATTTTAAAGTAATAAATAATTTAATCATTAAATAGTGAAAATTAGTTATAAAATCGTTAAAGAATTAAATTTTTACTTAACCATTAATTAATGATAAAATTTTAACAATCGCTATAAATTTGATCACTAAATTTATTTTTAAAAAAATATATTAATGAATCTCAGAGTGATTGCTAGCTAATGATCATCGTGAATCCATCTTTAGCCATTTTTAAAAAACTTGACGTTGACCACTGATGGTCGCCTCAAGTGGGTATTAAACTAGGGCAGTAACCCTAGTTTTCTCTCCCTCTCTCCCACATTTTTCCCAACATCGCCAGTGGCCATTTTCAACCATCCTTTTTCCTTTCAACCTAGCTCACAATGTCATCAAAGAGCCGACGATCACATCGTCGACTTCTTTCTTCCACTCATTCTCCTTTTTCCTATCTTTTTTCCCCTCCCTCTCCCTCTCCTTTCCTAACTCAGTATCCTCCTCGCCATTACCTATTGAGGAGTCGCCACAACAAGCAACAGTTTCATCTAACGCTTTCCTGCTAGTCACTAGCCTTGGCCCTTCATTTGCCAACTACTACGCCATTGTCATTCATCTCGTGTCGCTATTGTCGTTACTGTACGTTTAATGAATGAGTTTACATTTTAATATTTAATTGTTAATTGTATTTAGATATATATGTTAGATTTTAGTTAATTGTTAATTGTTAGTATATTTATATGTTAAGTTATTGTCAATTAAAATGCTCAATTTTCATTAATTAACATGCTAAGTTTATGTTACCTAGGAATAATTGCTTAATTGTTAATGAGAATTGATGTCAGTTTTTAATTAGGATTAATTAGATTCATGAGTTCATTAGATGTTAATTAGGTAAAAATAAATTAATTAGATAATTAAATATAAATTAGTTAGATGTTAATTATCTAGATAATAATGAATAATTAAATTAATATTTTTAATTAGATATTAGTTTTAATTTGTCAATTAATTATACGTTAAGTGTTGTTACTAATTTAGATGTTAAGTATATACCAATTAAATATTAGATGTTAATTGATTAGATTAATTAGTTAGATATAAAATAGAGGTAAATTTCTTAGATGTAAATTAATTAGATAATATAATTAAATTGTTTATTTAGATTAATTAATAATATTGTTTAGTTAAATGTCAATAATTAGATTAAATAATTAAAATATTGATAACTTTTTTCCTTTTGTTTCTAATGTGTATAAGCTTGGAGTAGGATTACCTCTAAAATCGTAACGACATCTTGCATTTGCATACTTATGCTATGTTGTGCTTCATGAAGTTTTGGGAAACTAAATAGATAAATTCACATGATTAATTGATTAAACATCGAACAGTTTTGATTACTTCAATTAATTAATTAGATTTTAGTTAAATAGATTTCAATAAGTTAAATGTTTAATTATATGTTCATTATATGTCAGTCAATTAGATACTAATTAGTTAGATTAATTGATTAGACATCAAATAGTTAGCTAAATTAATAATTAGATGTTAATTAATGCCAGATTAATTAATTATAAATTAGATGTTAATTAGCTAGATCATTTATTTAGATTAATTAATTATATGTTGGTTTGCAATATTAATTATTTAGATGGTAATTACTTAGACTAATTAATTACATTTAATTACACATATGTTAATTAATTAGATTAGTTAATTACATGTTATTTTGGTAGATTAATTAGTTAGATGGTAATTAATTATATATATGTCAATAATTTAAATTAATTTATTAGGTATGAATTAATTCATTAGTTGTTAATCAGGTGTGAAGTAAGTTGTTATTAATTAATTATAAGTAAAATAATTAAAGGTTAATTAATTAGTGTAAATTTAATTAGTTATTAATTTCATACAAATAATTTAATTATATGTTAATTAGTTAGATTAATTAATTATAAAAAATTAATTTTTATTAATAAGTCATATTCCTTTAGATATATCATTTTAAAATAATTAATGAATATTTAATATAACTCACATGTTTAACATGTGCGTTAAAATAAATTGTGCAAATAATTTTTGAATTGTCAAATTTGGACGACATGGAAGAACGGTTAGAGTGAAAACATAAACAAAGGAGGGGCCTAGCGCAAAAAAAATAGGATCGCCTACGATTTGAAACTTAATTGCAAAGCATTTATAAAGAAAAAGTGAGATGAATAATCGCATCTTTAAGATAAAGACTCTATTCTTAAGAAGCACACTTCCAACACTGTGCTTGAGGGTGCTCATGATGCTTAGATTAATTTTCAGCTATCTTTATCGTACTCTATTAGAACAGAATAGTTATGTACTTATTCACTTTTTATGGATTATATGAACTTTTAATTTGTTTTGGTTGATTGTCTAGTGTAAAAATTATTTTTTAAAAAAATTTATAGTAGTTTTAGCAACAATCTTATAAGCTAACCATAAACATAGTCCATCGCTAAGTCTTACGGGCTGGTAATAGATCATGTTTGTCACTAAATTTTGGCCTATGTTAATCATTAAACTTTATAACCTAGTGATAAATATACTTTTCTACTAGTTTCGAACTTGAAATCAACCAATTTGTCATTACTTAATCATTAATGTTTTTTTATCTATCATCGCTAAATTATTAATCGATTTAAAACATTGTTATTAGCGATGGATTTAAAATTTTATCATTGATCTATTTTTTTGTTATGATAAATTCAAATTTAATTATAAATTCAAGTTTGTATTAAATAAATAAATTTTATTTTAAGATATATTTACATAATTAAATTTTTTTGAAAAATTATAATAAATATAAAAAATTATAAACTATACATACTTTTCATTTTACATTTAAAAAAATCAATTTATTAATTATATATCTCACATTTCAATTTGATTTGATTTAGATCTTTCATTAAATTTTTTTATAAAGTTATTTGAATAATTTATACAACAAATTTGACTTAAATTTTTTACAAAACTATACAAGATGCCAAACAAAATTGTTTGAATTTTTTAACATTGATATATATATATATATATATGCATAATTAAAATTTTAAATATTCATAAAAATAATATGTAAATTAAAAATTAAAATATAGATTTTAAAAAACATAAAATTTATTTAAATAATTTTTGAAGTATTCCAACAACTATTTGAGATAATATCTAATTTAATTGAAATTAAAAAAATCAAATATTTAATTAATTTAATTCACACATCAAAAATTAAATTAAAAATTAATTTAATTTAATATTTTTATATTTATTAAAATTTTATTATATTTTTTAAAAAATAAATAAAACAAAAGTAAAACTACCATACTCGGGCTTTATTTTTTAATGTCACTAGAAGCCCATTAAAGCAAGTATGGTTGAGGAAGGCCCAAAAGAGGAACTCGGGCTTGTAGATCTCGCTATTATGGTACTGGCTTTCTAATAACCTTGACCAAAAGTTATGATAAAAAGTGGAGGAAAGAATATTTGATTAAAAATAATGATTGTCAAATTAAACTGTACTCTTATGAAATATCATTCAATTATTATAATATCATATAACAATGATTTCAATCATAATTAAACATTGATCATTTTGATAATTAAAATTTTTATTTATTTTTTATATTATATGAAAAGATATTATACTATCAAACAAATATGTTGTTATATCATAAACATTATTTATTTTAAAATTTTAATCATTATAAATTTATTTTAAAAATGAAATAAAATTGTATTTCATAATTTTAAAATATGATATATTATTTAATAATAAAATTTATAAAAAAATAGATGTAAAAATTTGTTTTAGTGAATATTAACAAAAAAATAAAAGCGGATGGTAAATTTGTTATATATTTAATTATTTATCTTTTTTATTAGAAAAACCCAAAAGAAGAGAAAACAAAATTTCGTTAACATAAATATATATGGTACGGCAATCCAAGGCTTAAGCGAAAGGGATCGAAGGACATCATAATGGTTGTCTGGAAGAGAGAGCAGCGAGTGGGACCTACTGCCAGCCATGATTTGTTGAACTTGATGAGGCCATCCATGGCTGCAAGCCAGTAAGGCATATTCATTGCACTCCTTAGATCTTGATTTACATGATTGTTTCATCATCAAACACTTTAAAAAAATTTAAAGCTTTTCTTTGTTAATTATCGAATTAAGTTTGAAACTTTGATCAAATGGTACAAACATTCATATGACCATATCCTTAAACCAAAGAAGATCTGCTGCTGGTGCTAAAACCACTCGAGGTTTGATTGCCAAACTATTTGAGTAAATTTTTCATGATATTTTTGAGCTAAAAAAAGATTTTAGTGTTAATAAAAAATTACGTTTTTATTGATTTAAATTATGATAATTTTTTCAATCTTTATTTCAAAACAAGGGTGTTTTGGTTAAAATTTAAAACCATTATAGTAAATAGAATTTTGATAACATAAGTAAATTAACTAGATTTTTAAATAAATGAAAAGATCAAAATTTCAGTTTATGATTCAAAATTCAACCGGTGAAATTAATCGATTTGATTCAATTTTTGAAATATCAATGAAAAGTCAGTAACTTTTAAAATTTTATAATTATTTTTTATAAAAAATATTATATTGGAAAGGCCTTGTAACTTTGCCCATTAATTGCAACAAAAAGTTAGGTTGAGTTCAACCATGTAATTGCCCTGGATCTTGTCTATAGATGGTGGAATGAGGTTTGTCTTTCTTATTGTTTTGCATGTGACTGAAAAAGTTAAAAACAAGAAAATCCAAGGAATTAATACACCAAGGCAAATCACTTGCAACTTACTGTATCTGTTGATTTTAATATAAGCATAAACCAACTTTAAGAACTTGCCCAAGTTCATTGGATCCTTCTCTGTAATCGATGTGGTAACTTCAGTGACTCTAGAACAAGAAAATAGAAAGGCTTATGTTAAATATTCTTAAAGAGTTAATATTAAATAGGTTCTCCGCTTTCAAGCACGTACAGTCAGTGCCATGGTGATACCAGAAAAGAATTTAAATAATGAAGATTTTCTTGGTATATGGTAAAGGGAGCGGCGGTAAATAGTACTGTAAACATGGCCCGAAGTTAAGGAACAAAAAAGCACTCGCAAGCCGACACCAACCAAGGACCTGGGCCACCTTCATTCCACCATCTAAGTCAGTCTTTTACATGTTAGTCGCAGTAGTGGAGTATTTTTGGCTTAGATATTCACTCTCTCACTCACTCTCTCTCTTTGTCACTCAGCAGTACTCCTCCCCCTGTCTCCTGCCCTTTCTTACTCCTGGTTGCTGCAACTAGCTTTCTCTTGTCACCATTGTTAAGTTTCTCTTTGCTTCTGTCTCTCAGGCGCACGCATACTGCTATACCCTCTGGTGCTTCAGTCATGGCTGCTTTAGTGGTTGCAGTGCTTCTTTTGGCTATGACTGGCCATTCAAGTAAGCTCTTGCAACATTATTTCCGTTTCCTGTTTGAAGTAATGCTGTAGAGGCATCAGTTTTCTGTTTATAGACATGGATCTCCTTTCTTCTTTGCTTTCCCCCCCTTTTTTGTTCTCTGATATTTCTTTACTTCAGTTTATGCTTCTGTTTATTCTAGAAAACAAAAGTTTTTTCCTCACTGGGTGCATCTTATCCACCGTTCTTGTTTCCCATTTTTTACATTCATTGCTTTGAAGACACCGCATCATTTCATATCATAAGTTACTGGATATAGAATCCTGTTCTTTCTTCTATTCCTCATTTTCTCTTTACCTTGGGGGCATTTTGTGTGGGTTAAAAGTGGTTCTTTCTTTCCTCATCTCTATATCCATATATCTTGCTGCTTGCTTATGTAATTTTCAGCCAGAACTTTTTTCACTGTAGATTTCTATGTAGTAAGGAATTGTTGCTTTCCTTGTTAAAAAATGTAGTCCTCTGGTGCTTGAAATCTCCTTTTCAGCCTAGATTTGCCACTTCTCTCCATCTCTCTCTGGGTTTATTTATTTTGTTCACTCATTTGTGCGGTATCTTGGTAGGTGCCACATGGTGTGTTTGCAAGGATGGACTGAGTGATGCTGTCCTACAGAAGACACTGGACTATGCATGTGGAGCTGGGGCTGACTGTGGCCCTACCCATCAAAATGGGGGATGCTTCCAACCCAATACTGTCAAGGCTCACTGCTCTTATGCTGTTAACAGCTATTTCCAGAAGAAGGGTCAAGCTCAGGGATCTTGTGATTTTAGTGGGACTGCGCAAGTTTCTACCTCTGATCCCAGTGAGCCTCCAACCCATCTCAACTTAAAATGTTCATTTAGATTTACATTTACCATGAAATAAGCTGGGAAAATGAGATATTACTGACTTCTTTCACTTTTCCATGGTGGTTTGTTACAGGCTATTCAGGCTGTACTTACCCTTCCAGTGTCAGGTATGCTTTAATTGATTTTCTGCTGGTCTTTTGTTTTCTTCTGATTTTCCCCTATTTTCTTTCCTTCATTTCTGATTTTGTCATTCAATGTGGTGCCTGGCCTTCCACTATTCGAATGAGTGATAGGCATTTGCCTTGCTTTTACAAAATGGGTTGCCTAGTAATCTATAGCAACTTTAATTGCGTTGGGCTTTTGTTAACTGCTGTAAGGGCACAGGTTGAGAATGCATTAAAGATTCAATTAACCGAGAGCCTTATGACAGATAAAAGCTGCCGCACCAATTATTAAGAAGTTAAGACTCATTTATACTCCTGACAAAGACACCATTATATGCCTTTAGTGGGTCTAATTTTTACATTTCTCTCCTCTTCTTCACCAACAATGAACAAGCTAAATAAACCAACATTTCTCTTCAAAATGGGGAACACATATTGGATAATGATATATTTTTTTTCTAGCATTCATTCTGATTTCAAAGCAACTTTGAAATGAAAAGAATAGGTCTCATTTAGTTAGAAAGAAAGAAAGAAAGGTCTCATGATGGATGTAAGGAAAAGGGGCTGAATAAGTGCCCTTTTGTCAGTCGAAACTCTAATTATTCGCTCTAACACTAACTCTATTGAAAAGGCATAATTTTAAATACTTGGAGAGGTTCACCTGTCTTTTTGTTGTATTCTGGTTACTCATCTTCTGTATTCTCTATTTGACTTTTCAATTACATAATAATCAATAAAAAGTTGGTTTTGAGTAAACGGCTTGCTTGTCCAACCTTTTGCATTGCTTGGCATACTTAGATTTGAATGAGCTCAATTCTTCTTGCTATCTTTTCTTTTTTCCAGGGATCCTTGGTTATGTATAGATAATGTAGGGTGCTTGTCACTATAATTAAAGATTAGCTCTCAAATAATTGCTGAAAATTGTCATTTCTCTCACAAACCAATAATTATGGGTTAGTTGATTCATTTTAATGCTCTTTTAGCGGGCACCCATGAACCAGTTTTCTCTTTTTTCAGTCAAATTTATTCTCTGCGTTTTTTACTCAACGTTGTGAATATGATGTGTTTTGAAGTGGTGCTGATATATTTACTGCTTTGTTGATGGTAGTTGGGAAAGGGTGAAATATTTTTTATGAGAGAAACAAGAATATTCTAACAGTATATGATTCCATAATTATTTAGAGATTTACTTTGACAATGATCTTAGAAAGTGAGAAGCTTTTTATTGTTTTGAATGCAAAATATACCCACTTCTCACAGACAGTAATTGTCATAACAAAAATTGTTGGGCTGAAGCATCATGAAATAATGGCTCTTTGGCTATACTAGTTTTTCACTTTGGTAATTATGCAATCTTTGTTTAAGATAGATTTTTTGTGGCCCAAACTTTTTTAAAACTATTAAAAAAATATTTTCTATTTTTTGGAATAGGTAGATAGGTTTTCACCATATACTTGCATATAGATGTAATTGGCAACCAAAGAAATATATATATATATATATTATTTTATAAAAAAGTCTAACAATAGTCACCAGTAATATGATTGCTCAATCTCAATCGTTCGGGCATTACATATGTAGCAAGAATCATTTTGTGCGTTGCATATGTGCACTGCATGCATGGTTAAGATTGGATAGTTGTATCACTCGTGATTATTATGTACATTCTGCTGTTACTTTCTGGCGAGAATCAATCTAGCCTATGACTACAAAATATTATGATTTGATTGGGAGAAACTATCACCACAGTTTAGATTCTCATAGAGAGCAAAGATTCAGTTGTGTCAAAATCTTTCAAAGAATCTACCCTATTGGTCCCAAATTCAATGACTTTATAAAGAACTTGAAGATATTTGATTTGCATAGGACCACTGTTTAAAATTCACATAATTGGAAGTTTAGCTTGTATTCAATGTTTTAGATGTAACGGGGATTTAATGAAAAGCACCAAAATTCTTAATGGTATAAAGTACTTTTGATAGTTTTGGTCTATGATTTGCTATTGGGTAACAGTAGTTGGTCCGAAGTATCGACAATTTCTAGTTACATTTGACAGTCATTGAGAAAGATCATCCAAATTTGGGGAAATAGAAAATCATCTACTTTAAACCTGAATATGCTTTTGGCATTTGTATAGTTGGATTCCATTGCCCAATGCCTTTGTCATCCCTGGACTTTTTTCTCTTGGTGCGATGGGTATCTTTCCTTCATCAAGAAAAAGGATAGGATTTTGAAAGAATTTATCTCCATCACCTGTTTTTGGCTGATAAGCTTTCTATCTTAAAATATTGCTTCTGAAATGTCAGAAAATGCTTGTTGCACCACCCAATTCCTCGTTCAATTTACACTTTCCCATTACAGCCACATCAAACTTACAGGAAACTACATTATTTGACTGTCCAACTTGTATGTATGTATCGTTTTTGCAAAATGTAACACTATTTTCTTTTGCCACTGGTCCTATTTAAAGCAAAAGTGTTATGTGCATTCTCGAATCATTTACTTATCCAGATATCACTATCTCTCTAATGGTAGTGCACCATTCTTGAAGCATAGCAGCATTAAATGGAAGGTTTTGTATTCTTCTGTGTAATTTGCGATAAATTGCATGGACAGCAATTACTTTTGTTTATAATTGAAAAGGTTTTTTTTTTTTAAATGGTTTTGTATTTTGAAGGACCTAGCCTTTTGTCATGTTGAGCTTATTGTTATTGCATGGTGATATTCCTTGTCATGTAGATTTATTGTTGCGGCAGAGTGATATGGGTGCATGTAATCTTTCACTTTCGGAAAAGATGTAGCAATAATTGAAATCAAATGCCTTTTACTAAAGGCAAAGATAGTCAACATTTGAACAGTATAAAGTGTTAGCATCTTATAAAAGACAGCAATTTTACTTCCCCTTTTCCTTTTTCCCCGACTTAGTCAAAACCGTTGGACCTTGTATTATATAATTGCCTAAACATGAAAATGTAGTTCCTTTACTCACTTCCTTTACACACATAAGAAAAAGACATGAAATTTCATCTTTTGTGTTTAGCTGGAGTAAACCATCCCATGATAGCAACACTCCCTCTCTATCTCTCAAAATTTTTAAAAGTTTTAGAAACCAGAAAAATTGATGAGGGCATTCAGCAATTAGGCTTGTCCATATTGGAAGAACAGAAGTGTTGTTGCATCCACTTTCTCATGAGCCAGTTACTTTTGTTTTGCTTGTTGGAGCTATTTGGAAAGCCTTGATGTGGGCATTTGCTTTGGGATATGAGCCAACTTTTTGAAACTTCAAATGCCTAGAGTGCTGTGCATGTCTAGCCCCACACCGACTCCTGCACTCTGCAATGTACATTTCATGGGAGCACTCTCCTTAAATTACTGTTCTTTTTTCCTTTCTTTTTTGAAAGGCGAAGATAATGTCCTTCCTTGGTGATGACAAACCGGACAAATCCTGACAAGTAAAGAGATGAAGTGCCCGCCATCTGGGTTTCACACGTTTATGTTTTAATGCTTTAAGTTTGTTGTCTTACTTGCTTTTGCCCAAGATTGATTACTCGCATGGGAATTGTTCATGAATTTAGATAAGCTAAAATGGAACTTGTAATCTTTCAATCATCTATTTACTTTCTGAATTCTAGGAGTTTATCATTATAAGATACATAATTTGTAAAACAATTTGGTGATTCTTGCTTTGTTGTGTTGGTTCAGTGCTGCAGGCACCCCTGCGACTACAACCCCAACCACAACCACTTCACCCGTGACCACAAATCCAACCACTGGAACCACGGGAACCACACCCTCCACCACAACTCCATACTCTGGGACACCCACTGGAGTGCTAGGAGGGGCTGGGACCGGCCTAGGTCCTTCAGGAGCTGGCATCAACCAAGACTACAGTGACGGTGGGTTTAGACTCCCTGGTTATAGCTCGTTCATTTTCGTCTTAACCCTCTTGGTTTCAGGCTTGATGCTCCTCCAGGATTGAACGAAACGGAAGAAAACAAAAAGGGTATGGGCTGGCTACGGTGGGGTAGTGTGGCAAGTGGTGATTCTAGAGATTTGGATGTGCAGAGGTGGTGGGTATGCATGTGATTCTACTGTATGTTATTGAAAGACAACCTGGCTAAGTTTTTGTATGTTTCTGTTCGTAAGAGATTGGGTTCTCATTCCTTTTGGCTGGTTTTGTAGTAGCTGAAGCTGTTCTTGTTCTATCCCCTTTCCTTTATGTACATCTAAATTTAGAACGCAGTAAGTAGTATTTAATTTAGTCTCTAGATTTAGGTTTTACAGGTTGATTTTGGATGAAAATCTCATAAAGCCTGAATCCAGCTGGTAAATAAATTCAATTTTTAATTGATTTTTTGATAACTGAAAATTATTTAATTTGAATTTAATAAAAACGAATCCGGGTCAGTAAATCAAGTTAATAAATCATGAGAATGAGAACGACACCGTTCTCCCCTGTACACTACCGACCATCAAGGGTTAAAAAGTTTCAAAAAATGAAAGCAAATCTTACGTGATTATCATTGGTAAGTGTTGCACACGCGCCACATGTGTTTTTGGCACAGTAGTCACAACAAAATTCAAATTGTAGGCCCCACGTAGTAAATGATAACCGAGAATCTCTCTCGATAATGTCTCGTCTCTGTTCAACAGCAGAATCATGCTCTGCTTATGGCCAGTACTGCAACTTTTGAAAAAGCTCTATTTTTTTATTAAAAAAAAAAGCACACAAAATAAAAAATTGGAAGATCGATGAAGATCCACGAGGCACAAGTTAACCTAATCGCTGTTTAATTTGCTTAATTTATAATTTGAAATTTTATTTTGTGATCTTTGCTCTGTCTGTGGACTGAAATTTCTTTATTTCCTTTCCCCGAGTCCCTTTAATAGTCTTTCTTCTTTTTCTTCCAACTCTATTATATTTAACTTTCAAATCTTATATTATTTAATAATCCGAAAACAAGAACTGTCTTTGGACTCAAAATCACTAATTTTAGGGTCCGATCTGCGTTAACTCCAAAGTTGAGCAGGAGAGGGTAAACCCAGCGACTGATGGGCCTGCGTCTTGCTTGTTGTTTTAAACCTTGCGGACTGAAATGTGAGAAGATCCACACAGACTGCCTATTTTTCAAATGGATGAATCATGGTTTTCAATTTTTAATTTAATTGTCTTATAAAACAGTTTGTTAAAATTAGTCAAATGAGTTAATGACTTGAATTTATTTAAATTTATATATCAAATTTTATAAATATATAAATTTGATCCATCAAAACAATCAATGATATATATATATATATTTATTTGATATTTATTTTTTTAATTAAATGTTATTAATATTATTTAAAATCTATCTTCTATAGATAACAAAGAATATTACTCGCCAATTTTTTTGATTTCAATATTACACATAAAGCATGTGTTAAATTTGTTATATACTTGATACCTTAAAAGTTTAAAGCTACTAGTATAATAAAATTATTTATTTATTTATATATTTTTTAGAAATAGTAAATAATATTATCCATCAAATTAATTTGTATAAAATTTGTTAAACCCATTCATATATGACCTGTTAAAACCTATTAAATTGGTCCGTTTAAGATCTAATAAGGTAACTCCTTAATGTGATATAACGAGTAAAACTTATGGGCAAACCAGGGGTCATATATTCTTAAATGGACGATCTTTACTCAGCTTGTTACTCATAAAAAATTTGTTGGGTTTTGTTACGGACTAAGCTTGGATTATGATTTGGTAGTCGAATTAGGTCTGCTGGGCTTATTGCCAATCTTGAGCTTAAAATAAGATGGATCTTAAGCTCAAAAATTTTTTTTAATTATTTTTATATAAAATATAATATTTTATTAAATAAAAGTTATTTAAAACTTTGAGTTTTATTCCCATCCTACAAGTAAATCCTGGTTTGTAAATCATCTAAAAACAAATCTTGATCTATCAACCTAAGGTAAATTGAACTTTATCAAAAAATTTAAAAGTTAAGAATATTCAAATTGAAAATCTATTGTTATGAATTTTAATTTGAAATTTTTTGTAGATATAAAGAACTACTCAAGTTATCATAAAAAGAATCCCAATTTTTTAGTATTAAAATATTTTTAAAACTATTTATATTATTAAAAACCTAAAAATTCATAAAAATAGTTCATTATTTAAAAATTATTCTAATTTAAAGAATGAAATCAAATAGAATGTAAAATTTATTTGAGTAATTTTTTTATGTATTTTAATAATAAAAATAATAATCATATTTTATAATCATTTTCGTTAAGGACTAATTTAGATAAAATCAATAAATCAAAGTTTGTTTAGATATATTTTAAAAATTTAAGTTTTGATTAAAGAAAGAGAGTAAAACTTCGTGTTTAAAATAATTTTTATCCTATTTTATATAAAATTATTACTTATTATATTTTAAAGTATAATTATTTAAATTTTAATAATAAATCTTTTAATTGATAAAATTATTGATTTATTCAATTTTTTTTAGCATAATTGAACATTAGTAAATTTTTATTAATTTATTTTTAAAAACTTCTTTCTACACGATAGTGTTAATAATATTTTATAAGTGATATATGTATTTGGAAAAAAAAAATTTACAATTTAATACTTAAAGTGGTGTGTTTATTTTTGTTTATAAAGTTTTTGTCAAAACTTTTAATTCGTCAAATGAATTTAGAGTACTAATATCAAATCATTCATTTTGTGTAAGAAAGTTTGTTGGCCTCAAGGTGATTGGCACATGGTCAGCTTTAAGTATAAAAGGTTGGGAGCATTTTGTTTTCTCTGCGGATGTCTTGGACATACAAACAAATTTTGCAAGAAGTTGTTCTTCAATAATGGCAAAAAGCTACACAAAAGGGTGAGGTGTTTAGTTGAGAGTTTCAACAAGGAGGAACACAAGCAACAACAGCGAAAGGTGGCTGAGAGACGAGATGGGTATACTTAGATTTCTTAGAGATATGGAGGCATAATTAAAGACAAACATAGGACACTCTAATATTTTGAGGGAGGCTCCCATGGCCATACATTAAATGATAAGAGTCTTTTAGTTAGGATAAATCCCGAATTTAATAGTAATAATTATGGGTTAAATTTTGATTGGGCTAAGGCTATAGTAGGCGGTCAACAAGGGCTACTAGACTAGGCTAAGATATTTCAACCTCATGAGCTAGTAGCTGAAGACATTGGCTTGAGCTGTTTAATGAAAAGAAACGTCGGAGGGTTGACTTGCACTCTCCTTAACATATGGGCATTTGTGTGTCAAAAAGTAATACAGGTGAAGTTAATGCAATAGGGGGCTTAGCGACAGTTACTGGCTCTCTTTCTTTAAGATCGATGGAGCTTGATAAGCAAGCACACCAGAGCTACGAAAATCCTCAATTGGAACTACAAGAGAATTGGCAATCCCCGAGCAGTATTAACTCCTCGCGAGCCAGTGAATTTTAAGTTGCTAGAGGTTATGATTTTAATCAAGACATGGGTAGGTAAGCATATAGTTAAATAGGTGAGATGGAAGCTGGGGCTTGAAGGGGCATTCGCGGTATGTAGGGAAGGGAGTAAGGGGAGCATTACTCTCTTGTGGAAGAGAAACGAACTTTGTAGTTTACTTAATGACTTGTAGAACCATGTTGATGGTTAAAGTTAGTAAAAGTGAGAGCCTGCCATGGAGATTGTTGACACCTAATTTTGCTCTCAGAACTTCATATAATTTTTAGTTTGCTATATAGGCACATTAAGATTTACTGTAACTCTTCTTCAAGCCTTATGACATGTTTGGTTCATGGAATAGAATAGAGAAGGAATAGAAAATGTATTCTTTGGGAATAGAAAAGAGAAAGAATAGAAAAGAATAAGCATTATTATGTTTGGTTTAATGAAATTGAATAGAGTATGAATTCGTTTTCATAAGTTTGGTTCATCAAAGAATAAGTTAGGAAAGTAATTGAAGCAAATTTAAAAGACTAGTATACCCTTCAACTAAATTAATTATAAATTAATTAATTTTTATTAAATTTTAAATTTTAAAATAATATTAAAATAATATTAACTAAATGATATGTTAATAATTATTTTTTATTTTTAAATATTAATATTATAAAATTAAAATTAAAATTAAAATTAATTAATATTTTAATAAAAGTAATATTTTTATTTTTTGATACATTATTTAAAAAATAAAAAAGATGTTATTATTATAAAAATAATATTAACTAAATGATATGTTAATAATTATTTTTTATTTTTAAATATTAATATTATAAAATTAATATTAATAGTAATTAATATTTTGATAATAATAATATTTTTTATTTTTTAGTAAATTATTTTTAAAAAATAAAGTTATTATATATCTATATAGTAATTTAAAATTTTTATCAAGGGTATGTTGGGAATAGAAAAATATAGCAATTCCTTGTTTTCATGGAATAGCAATTCCGAGGGTTCACTTCGGAATAGCTATTCCGGATTTTCAAGGAATAGAAATTCCTTAAAGAATTACAATTCTGTGATAAAAATGAACCAAACATTGAAAAAGCAATTCCATACGGAATAAAGTAGGAAAAGAATTGGTATTCCTATCAACCAAACATGCTGTTAGGTCCTAGTTATTCTATTGAGTGCGAAATTGGGAATCTTTACTAGGATTGCTATTCTTGATAACTTATCGGGGCTTATTTACAAAATACATCGGGTTTTTAATCAAATTTATTGGGTTTAATGACAAGGCCCATATTACAAAATAAAATGGTAAAACTTAGTTTTTTTTTTTTTTTCACATCGAGATTCTTGGCCCAAAGGACACATTTTGGTCAATACCTTAGGCAATTTCAAACTGATTTATTCATATTGGTTCTTTTGTTCATATCGAGATTAATGCCTTAGGCAACTGATGGTCCCTCATCAGTGAGCCTCTCAGCCATCCCATTTAGATTTGTGAGGGAGACCTCGAAATCTTTAGAGTTAACCTATGAGATTTCAACTAAAGAGGCCACTTGACCCATGACAAGTCCAAGTTGGGGTGCCGATCTTGGATCTCCTGCACAGTGCGTCTACTGATCAACTAGTAGAGTTTGTAAGCTTTGTCCTTAATCTCGATCTTATATGTATCTGTCATATTGAATTCATCAACTATACAAGATTGGGTGTCCCCTTAAACTGCCCTCATCTTTTTTAAATGCTGCATGATAAGTTCTTTTTTTACATGACTTATCTTGATAGTGATTTCTTGATAGCTTACTTAGGTATAAGTCCTAACTTCACTTGGTGAAGCATGTGAAGCTCGTGATCTGTTCTGGAGAAAGAATGTAGGTAAAGGATAGAAAGAGGGAGCAATGTCATGGTTTGGAGTGACCCTTGCTAAATAGTGAAATAAGCTTTAAAATTAAGTCTCCTTTTATCCTTGCTTTTCAGTTTACTCTAGTGAAGGATCTATGGATTTTGAAAACCAACTCTTAGGATAATTAAGGATTTTTTTTTTTGGTGTGTTATGAATGTAAATGAGATTCTTAACCTGGTAGTATATAGCAACTCTAACGAACATAAGATTACTTGATATTATAGCCAAGAAGGAATTTATCTTGTCAAGTCTGGATACAGACTTGCAATGGCAGACCTTAACCAAGATGGTACTGATGGAAATTAGAGGACTATCTAGAATTTGAAGGCACTACTCAAGGTGAAAGATTTTGTTTGGAAATTATGTAAAGGCTGTGTGCCAACAAGAACTCAACTGAAGGCAAAAGGCTATGATATCCATGAAGGCTGCCTTTTATGTGAAGTTAAGATCGAATCATATTGGCATCTTTTTGTCAAATGCCCCTTTGCTAGAAGTTATTGGATTGAAGTTGGGTTCCTTGATATGGATGCTCCTACAGAAAGTTTAACTGATTGGTTCTTCAAGGTGTTAGAAATCATGAAGTATGCACTGAAAGGAAAATTTTGTATGGTATTATAGTTAATATGGGGTGCAAGAAATGCCAAAGTCTGGAACAATAAGGTTCTCCCTCCTTTTTAGATAGTAATGTTGGGTAGATTCCTTAAGGCTAAAACTTTTATTAATTTTTTAATCGATGCGCCAAGCTGCAGGGTTGGACCCAGGATACCAAAAAAATGGGCAAGACCTATACATTATTTCTCTCTCCGAAGAAAAGCGTTCCTTCCATTCCTTTTAAGCTTGATCCCGCCCTTAGACTCGTTACGCTGTTCGACTAATTCTGAACAACTCAAGGGAAATGTGAATGCTGCATTATTTACTCATCTAAACATGATAGGTATGGCTCTAGTTATCATAAATGAGCAGGGTACTTTTTTTAAAGTTATGACTAAGTCCATTGAAGGAAAAATGAAACCAAAGGAAGTTGAAGCTTGGCGCTTAGAGAAACACTAAGCTAGTCATTGTAGAATCAGTTTGAAAATATAATTTCGAGATAAATTCAATGAAGGTGGTGCAAGCTTTGCAATCAAAGACTCCTAATATAAATTTGGTAACATTTTTGGGGATTGTAATGATCTGTTGTCAAACACATCTAATTTTTATATTTGTCATATAACTATATTAGCAAGTATGGATGCTCACATTCTTTCTAGGAAGTCATATAAATATGATAATCTAGTCAGTTAAGAAGAACCTCCTGACCTGCAAGGGCTCACATCTTAGTAGATACTACTAAATGAAGTTTACACTTTTCATTAAAAAAAAATCATTCTAATTTACTTTGAATTGAAGAAATAATTTGCTCAACCATATATGTAAAATAATTAATTTTCAAAAAGTGTTCAAGTGACAATATTAGTTCATTATTTAAATTTTAATTAATATATATTTTTCTATGTGTTGTACTTTTTCATCAAATACAAATTTTATGTATCCCAATACTAAAATTATAATTAATGCACAACCATATTTTTAAATTAAAAAATAAAAAAAGTAAAAATTAAGTTTAGGTAAAGCAAGAAATTAATGCTAAGATGTATTCGTGCCCATTTGATGCTTGGGGTGTCACCTTTCCGATGATGTCAATTCTCGGTTGGAGACCTGGTTCAGGATGCATATCTTGAAAAAGAGCCGTCAGCTCGCCCAACATCTATATATATAGATAAACATAATAATGCTTCACGTTTCATGCAATTAATAGTATTTAAAAAAATTAAAAACAGAAAAAAAAAAACACAAAACCCACCATTTGTTATTTAAAATGAACCATACTTAAAAATAATTAAATAATATTTATTAATTTTTAATAAATATTAATATTTTAATAAAAAGCAAGTAGGACTCCACTTAAAAAATAATCCCAAGTGGAAGAAGGCCCTAAGCAACCGCCTTGTTCTTGTCTTTGGAGTCGCCTCTCGATGGTGACAAACGCATAATCATGTTAGGATGGTGCTTAATATGATCAGTTATAATAACGTTTCATGCTATCTTCTTTGATACATATATATATATATCATATGATTCAATTGCTATATAATTCAAAGGATTTTGTATCATATCGTGGTCTATTGCATTATTTCATATTTATTTGTTTTATAAATTTATTTAAAAATATATACTTCATTCAAATTAGATTTAAAATTTATATAAAAATAAAAACATTAATTTGTCATTATAAATTATTTCAAAAATATAAAAAAATATTTTACATGAATTGTGATATGAAATGAGTCAATTTTCAATCACAAAAATTTAAACAGAAATTGTTATGAATTATAATGTAAAAAGTCGAAGACAAAAATTCTATGGAGATATGGGTGTATGGATCCTCATTCAAAACATGGGTCGTCATGTTGCAGGTTGGCACATGACTTTTTGTACTATGTGTTAGGCTGACATAAAAGGTCAATAAATAGTGGGATCAATAGAATTATAAATAGCGTTGTGTTCTATTAAAATTTTTTACTGATTTGAGTTTTATGTTAAATTTTTTAATAAAAAATTATAATATTAATAAAATATTTAAATAATTAAATTATTATATGTTGTAATAATAAAATTTAATATAATTTAAATTAATAAAAAAAATCTAACTTAAAAAAGACAGGATAATTTAATTCAATAATGCGACAAACTCATCAAATAAAAAAGTGATTTGAAAATCGAAACTTAGCTACTAAGTTATCCTAGTGAAAACAAAGTCTCTTTAAGTTGGAGATGACAACTTTTGTCTTTGCTAAAAGGTGGGTATCGAGTAATGCTTTTCGAGATCTTATATTTCTAGCGAGGAATTGGATCTCAATGGCTCAAGTAATCAACCCAATGTTCTTTGTAAAAAAAAATCGTATGGATCTCCAGTTTTAATAGAACAACCCATTATGATAAAAATGAAAGAAAGAAAAAAGAAGGAGGTCATCTTAAAAATTATGAAATAAAATCAATCAAATTATTGGGACCATAAGAAAAAAAACTTTCAACAGAGCAAAATAAAAAAAGAAAAAAATATAAAAAAATACTTTTAAAATAAAGATCATGTAAAAAATATGATTTTTATTTTTTATTTTTAATTAAAATTTAATTTTTAAATATATTCGAATGAATTTTGATTTATCAATTTGAATCAAATTAAATCTCATTAGAAAATTTAAAAAATTAAAGATGTTTAAATTGGAGATTTTTTACCATAAAATTTTGCTTGAATTTTTTTATAAATATAAAAAAATTAAGTTAACACCAAAATACATTCAAAATATTTTGAATACTAAAAAATATATTTAAAAAATTATATTATATAAAATTTTAAAAATTTTTGAAAAACAACTTATTAATAAAATATTATTCAAATTGAAATATAAAATTGAATTTAGTTAAGTATTTTATTTTGTGTATTTTAATAATAAAAATATTGTTATCATTTTTTACCATTATTGTAAATTAAAATTCAACTGAAATAAAAGTATTTTATTTTAATAAAAATAAAATTTAAATGAACTTTATTCATACTTTTTTAACAAGTCAAATAAACACTCGCTAATAAATGGTCACGATGAACATTTATTTAAGACTCTTAGGCGCCTCCTTATTGCAATTTGAAAAAAAAAAAAATTGGAAAACCATGCCGGAATAGGGGCACTTTTAAGTGGAAGCAACATTAAAATGCAAAGAAAGGGTATCGGACATTTAAAATAGCGACGCCTAGAGCCTCATATGGTGCCAAATTGACATCTTATCTCACTAAGGGGAGAGGGGAGCCCGACTTAAGGAAACTAAGAGTCTTGAAATTGATTATACAAAAGGAGGACTTGATAATGTATAAAAATTTTGATATGCTAATCGTTAAAAAAAATTAAAAAATAAAATTCTAAATCTTGTTTAAATAATATTGTAAATTTAATTTAATTTTTAAGACATAAAATGATGTATAGCTTTGTACATAAATTAAGTTTCATATTTTATTTTTTATTCTAACTTCATTTAATTTTTTCATCTTTAATTTTTCATTGCTATGAATTTTCCTTATTTTAAATTCAATTATTTTTTATTTTTAAATTTTAATTATTTATAATAAATAAATTATTTATAAATTAATAATTGATATATAAATGTTAATATATAAATAATTAATAAATAAGCAATAAGTAAATAGAAAAATTAGAAAAATTAAAATCTTAACATTTGGATACTAAAAATTTTAAATTAAATCTTAAAAGTATGTGAGCTCAAGAAATTTATAACTTGATAAAAAAAAATAAGATGCATGTAATTTGTTGAATGGAGTAGAGGCAAAAGAAGAAGAAAAGTGTAAGATTTAAAAATTTTATATTTTAAAGATTTTTTTGATTTTAGCTAATAAAAAAATAAAACTTACATGTAAGATTTATTCATGTTTGAGTTAATAAAAAGAATAAAATAAAATTTAATTAATTTTTTAAATTTTAATTTTTTTAAATGAATTACTCGTGTAAAAATAAGCGGAAAAAAATCAAAAAAAGAAAGGCGGCCCTCAAGTAGAAATGGAGGCCGCGATTAACGGGGAGGCAAACGAAAGCTTGTCAAAGGTGAAGGACTCAATAACAATATGATTGGGGCATTTGGTCCTATATTTTATCTTTTTGTTTTTTATTTTTATATTTTCTAAAAAGCCCGACAAATGGCAAAGGCACTTGGTGTCCTGTCTCTTTCACAATGTATCCTTTTCATATTTCATTTTAAGATAAAAATATTTATTTTAAATTATTAAATAAAATTTAACATTAAAAAATTATCAATAAACTTTAATTTGTTAAATTAATATTAAAACTTTAAAAATTAAAAATATTTTAAATTAAAAGTTTTATGGAATGAAATTTAATTTTAAATTTTTTGTAAATATAAAATAAATATTCAAACTACAATTATAAAAATTTTTAAAAATTAAAAAATATTTATATATTTTAAATTTATTATTTAAAAGACTAATATAAATAAATTGTAAATAAATTTATTTAAAATTAATAAATAAACTCAAAATAAAATGAAAAATCTAATCATGTAAATAATTTTTATTTTTTATAATAATTTAAATTAAAATTTAATTCAAACTAAATTGATAAATTAAAATTTGATTTATTATATTTTGAATACTTGAGTTATTAAGATTTTATAAAAAAATTTATTTTTTAAAATAATTTATAATAATTTATAATAATAAAATAATAATTAGTTTGTTAATTAATATTTTATATAATAAAAAATTCATTACCTTACACTAATTAGTACATATAACAAATTAATCATATCGGTTAGTTTTTAAAAATATTTATATAATTTCATATTCTAGAGAATATAGTTAAAGTTAACCATTGCCCTGAATTCATCTTTTTATATATCATTTGCAGCTGTTTATACTTAAATATTTTGGTCTGATTCAGTGTATATACTTAAATACTCAGAGAAAACTTTTTGACTGTATTTTCTGTAAATTGGCGGTTATGAGCAAACTCTTGGCCTTCCTTTCACCAAAAAATGAAATGAGGACTGTAACATATAATCATCCTGGAGGCCTCACTGCCACCAACAGCGACAAATGAGGAGCCCCGCGCCCTCTTGGGTCTTCCTCGTCGGCAATCAACGCCACCTCTCGACATTCTCTGTCGTACGCTAAACGTTCTCTCTCTCTCTCTCTCTCCCTGTTTGTCTGTTGAATAGCCTGAACACCACTTGCCCATTTGCTTTCCCATTCTTCAATGAGCTTTGAAACCGAACGGAGGCCAAGGAAAGCAGTAAAATAGTCGTCACCTTCTGGAAAATGAAGGACTCAAGTGTTCCCCACATGGTAAAATGCCCTAAACAATTTCTTTTTTCTCTTCTTTTCATGCTTTTGTTTTTGTTTTTTGTTTTTTTTTTCTCGTCTTTCACTTGTTACGCTTGTTATGTCGTATGTGATTAAAATGTACAAGTTTTCTAGTTCACTGTGATAGTAGTTGTTTATTTGGTTTCACATTTGAAAAGTCGTTTTGTTCACTAGGACGAAAACTTGTGTAGCAGAGAACAGATAACTCTAGTTCACTGTAATCTTTTCCAGACGTCTTGATATAGTAAATGTTTGTTCTGGGATGGAAGGCACATTTGTTAAAGCCACTACTTTTTCGGATTTTATGATAAAAATCAAGTGATTACCTGTTATAGACTCTTTCTGCAAATGACTCCTCTGTATAATCAGCAATCCTTATCCTTTTACATTTGATAAAACATAGTTGTTTATCATTTTTGCTCGTAAAAATTAGAAATTATCTTTTATATATATATATATATATATATATATTCCTTTAAAAGACTGCTCTATTATTAGTGTTGCTCCTTTTGGTTTTTTCTTATTTTTTCCCTTTTTAAAATTGTAACAGATAGTAACTTTTTGATGAATCTTGTAGCAGTAATTTTATGTTGTGGGAGAATTTTGTCTTTACTCTTTGTGGGTTAATTGGCCGAGTGTTTGCATTGTAGTTCTCCATTATTTATTTTCAGCTTTAGCTCAAACGCCCATGGAGTAAATTGGACAAATATTTTTTAAATTCAATTCTCATCGAACAAGTAATGTTAATGGTTTTGCTCATGAAATAACTTGATCATTGGAAAAGAGCTAAAAATAGAAGTGCAATGTTACGCATTTTACATGGAAGTTCGGAAAGAGTTTTAACTTGCTCTGGTACTCATTTGACATGTCATGCACACTCTAAATTTAACCTAGCATGATATGAGCGTAAGTTCCTAATTAGCGAAAGTAGTGTAGTTTTTTGCACTGGATTTCCCATTCGAATGGAAATCAGGTATTAATGTGAAAGCAGAGGGCACTACTAGTTGCATGCACAAGCAGTTTGCTGTTTCCTTTCAGTGTTAGGCTATCAAGGGTGATTATTTGTTTGACATTGCTTCTTTTGGCCTTTAATTTGTACACCATTGTCAGATACTTGATTTTGCAACTGAACAATCTCTTCTTAGCTATATTATTGTTAAGGTTATCATGGATAGAAATGATTTATATTTGAATAATAGCTTCAATAATTCATATATCTTGTGTGGTTACCACCCACTATTACGTAAAATTAGATCTAAAAGGTAGTTTTTTTCGTGGCTACTTAGGTGACTGGCTGGAAGTTGTTATGTTAATTTATTGACTGGACTGCTATTTTACGTGCCACTTGTCATTTATTTGAGTATTGTTTGCATGGTACCACTCAATGTAAAGAAGGAAATTAGCAAGTGTTCTATAGTTAGTCCTTTTTGTAGATGACAAATGCAAAAATCTACAGTAATTTGATTATGAGGGCATTCAAGTGCAACTTAATTCCTTTTGACTGAAATAAGGATAACAAGTTTAACAAATCAGTTATTATAATAATACAAGAGGGGCTTGTCTTACCTGAAATAAAATGTAATCAGACCCCATCCTCGCAGCCATAAAAACAAGAAAAAAAGAAAAAATTTGGAATTATCTAGTTGAGGAAATATTTTTCCAAAATTTCAGATAGGTGTTTTGTTACAACCTGTAAGATTTTGAATTCTGACAGGTTTGTCATGATAAATAGGAAGTAGCTACCAGGACGTGTCATGAAAGATAAGTCTTTCTAGCTTTATTCTGCAATACGATCCCATGGTTTAGTTATTAATTCAGTCCCAGAACTATTACATAGTTCTGGAGCAGTCATTGATCTTCACAATGAAATGTTTCATTCCTGGATTGTTATATCTCTCATATTAGATAATTTTACCATAAATGATAACAAAATGTGACTTCGATTCTTTTTTTTTTCCCCTCCTGTTAAAAAGATAACACTAAGAAATTAGTCACATTGAAAGCCTTGCTATTTCTCTAGTCCTGCACTGTGACCATCCAACCTCTGTTTAAGTAAACTACAATTTATTTGTTGTTTACTTTTTCACCTTTACCATCTCAACTGATTTAAGTAATTTGACAATCAATCAGCTGGAATTGTGGATGTTTCTATTCTGGCTTTTTTGGGTTCAATAAATTATAGTATGAGCAGTAAGATTGTTTAGATGACACTAGTGCCATCAGGCTATTGGCAGCATTGAAGCAGGTTAACGATGCTAATTGGATACAGAAATTCATTAAAGGGTTTTGTTTTAAGTTCATGAATCACATTAATCATTTTTGCTTAGCGGTGGTAATTTTTGGAATTCCCATGTGATCTTATTTTACATTGCAGGACAAACCTTGTGACATATGCGGCGAAGTTGGTTATATGGAATTAATTGCTGTCTGCTCTAAATGCTGTATAGCACGTGAACATGTGTAAGATGAGCACCAGACCATTCTGCCCTTCTGTTTCATTTGTATATACCTGTTTTCATTTTCTTGAACTTATCAACGAGAAGCCTCCATAACTCTACAATGTCTACTAAATGTCTGTTAACTGGAAACTAACTTGCCTCAAATTTTTGTTATGTTATGTAAGTATATAATATGACTCCATTGTTCTGAAGGCGAGGTAGTCTTTTTTCAAGTCACCTTGACTTCTCCATGTACCTGGTTAATAGGTTGTCTCATGGATCCACTATACTAACCAACAACTTGGTAAGATGACCTGGGTTGAGTATGTTTGATGTTTAAGGTTCATTCATTCAGTTGTCTTGTAGCCCTTAAAAGAAATGGTTTAACTTATCCTTTGCTTGCTTCAACTCAATTAAAGTTGTGAACACGGGACTGTGTCTGTTATAATTGTTATTGTTTATATCAGTTAGCCTGTTTTTTTTGATTTGATGCTATCTCTCTCTCAACCAGTTATTGTATGCAATTTAATACCAAGGAGGTCCCAGAAGATTGGATTTGTCAAGAGTGTCAATTGGGGAACAATGATAATCCTAAAACGCCTTGTGAGAAAGAAGTTGTTGAACACTCCTTAGATGTGGTCCATGATGATCCAACGCATTTGGCAGGTAATGGCAAAGTTTCTATTGATTATGAGAGGCAGGTTCACTTAAACGAGAAGAAGGCCCTAAGTGGAAAAGTGAAGTTTCTTTCAACAGAGGAAGCAATTAGGCTATCTTCAGCAGGCGTGAGAAAGGGATGTCTATCATGGAAACAACTGTCAAAACCTCCTTTGCCGGATGAAATGGCATCTTTGTCAAAGACTCCCATTGGATCCAAGAATCTTGCTCCAAGGTGCACCTCAATGAATTTGAAACTTCATTCCAGAGTTGTGAAGCCTCCTGGACTAGGTGATGTGCACATCAGTTCAACAAGTAGTCAACAAGTGGCCAAAACATCAAAAGAATTTGAAGGTGGTAAATACTTTTCATAATTTCTTTTTGGTAATTGCATTAGAATCTATTGCTCTACCCCGACCAGACTTTCCTTTTACAACTGGGCCTTGCTTAAGTTGTTAAATGTTTCACTTATTGTTTTCACAAAAAACTTGATCTCAGAAGCTTAGTGAACTTAAAGATGAAAGTAACAGAGAGGAGAACTGAAAAACATGTGGGATGAGTTATGAGCAGAGCACCTGATACAGTGTCATTCAGTTGCACTGATCAATGGGTTGTGGAAGCTCACAGAGGAATAGGAATTATTGGGATAGAATATCTGCGGAAAGTATGGAGACTGAAACACTTCCAGCTGTATTAGTTTGTTCTGATGGTGTATTTTGATAAGCATACTTTTCAATTCAACCCAAAACATGATACTAGTTTGTGTTCTTTTTATTTCTCCATATTCTATCTTGTTCATATTTTAGGTTATGGTCTCGAATCCATCATATTAGACTTAAGGTTAAACAGGGCAGCTAAGTAAACAAAAGAGGAAAATGAAAGCAAATAATAGAATTCAAGTTTCACCTCTTCCATTCCTGCAAGTGTAAATGTGATGTTGATGACATACTCAAAATGACTGGGTAATTCAGCTGTAAATTCTCTTGTTTTACCACATATCAGATTGTGTGCTCTCATCTTTTTAGCAAGTAACTGTATATGGTTATAGTTGGTTGTTTGCTTGTCCTGTCTTGGAAGATGAAGAACTTTGCCTTCCTGCAAAGGAATACAACTGTCAGAAACAATCAGGAGCTCTCTTTATGCCTGCTATTGATGAAAACTTACGATATAATTCCCAAGAATACTAGGGAGGAAGCACCATGTGTGTCCTGAACCTTTTTGTGCCGTCTGCCTATGGTCAGCACAGGTGGATGATTTCCTTGTTAATTATTGTTTCCTTCTCATGCTACGGATTTGTCATAAGATGCTTGTTTACAGGATGGGATACCCTAGAAACTTTATATGAAGCTTTTGTCAAGGTGTTGAAAAAACTCTGTTCACCTTTTGAAGCTCAAAAACAACTAACTGAAACGTGATACGACCATTTCATGTCTTAAGGATAACAGCTTATATGTCAAATAGCTTCTTTTAGATGAGGAAAGAGACAGATCTCAGCTTAAAATTTTACCTTACTTTTAGCACGTTAAGATGGGGTCTACTAGAGATTTTCTTGATACATCACTTGGCTAGGTTTTGGCTTCACTTCGTGGAAACAGAATCAGGTAGAGTTGCAGACCTGCTTCATTTAATTTTTAGTTGAATGAAGATATTCCTTATGGTCTCCTAAGTTTCTCTTTAACCGTTTTTGGTAGAAAAATCTGCTTAAATAAAAACCAGTCAAAGTTCGAGTCCACCGATTTTATCTGTTGTTAAATCAAGTTATCAAAATTGAAGCTTAGTTTTATGTTCTTTGAAATATTCTGTTTATTTAAGTTTAGAATTTTTATGTTAACAGAATAGTAGAGAAATTGATATCCACTAACTGGTCTGCACTAGAATGGATATCTGGTGCCATCAACTTGTATGAATATGTCCATTTCCTGTTCTCCAGATTGTCCGGTTGTTACTGTATTTTCATCGTGTGGATACATTTTGCTAATCTTGTGATATCTCTTCAGAAGAAAGTGCTCGTACAGCTGTCAAGAAAGAGCATGGTTGCAAGGAACAACCAGAAGATGCTCGTATATCTGCTAGAGAAGTTGAGGCTTCATGTAGAAAGAAACGGAGGGCTTTGACATCATTTACGCCTTCATCATCAAAGCTGTCTCCATCTATCCCTTCAGGCAATAGAATTTTTTAATTACTACTTAATATTGCCGTAGTTATTGTTGGTTTCTAGAATCATTTGAGTTAGTAGGTTTTATGAAAACTATAGTTTAGACTAGAAGTTAACCTTTCAGAAAGAGCGTTGCTGGAAGTTGGGGATGGTGCAAGGCAGGTGGGGGAAGGGACAATGTCAATGGTTTACATTCAAATTATATACTGGTTGAGTGTGAGACCATGTTCAACAATTATTGAACTGTGGTATTATTATTTTTATTTCAGGTGGAAAATTCCGTGACACTGCTGAACCTAAGAAATCTGATATTGAAGATGATGGTCTACTGAAACTTTTGCATTCACTTAGGCTGTATCATCCATATCTTCCTGCTCTATATGCCACTTGGAAGTGAGTGTTCTATTCTTCTATGGGTTTATGCATCTCGAGATTATAAAATGGTCTGTTCATTGGAAAATGCATCAATATAGCCAACCTAGAAAAACTGGCCTGTAGGTTTGGAATTTTTTCATTTATGATTATCAATTTTGAATTTTGCAAACTAACCAGAGAATTGTGCCATAGACCTCTTCAAACTGATTCTGTAATGTGAACTTTTGTAGCCACACTTGCTGTAAATTTGTTCACTGTGACTCTTTGACGAGCAACAATTATGTCCCCTGTGCTTCTTCCTTGCCAAAGGAAGATGAAGGTGGAAGAAAAGCAAGGGGTATAAGATGATATGGATGTTGACACTCTGATATGCTTTCAAGCAAGGTTTTTGCTCTTTGTTGCCAAATACATGTGCTTGCAAGATTCTGATGATCCTATAGGAAACAATTTATGATCTCTCAAAAACAGTTTAGAGGCGTTGGTTTCTTAAGTACTCTTGGCATATGTAACACGTGGATATAATGACTGAAATAACTGTATTAAGAACTAAGTTGTTTGAATAAGAAGGAAAGATTTTCAATCTCAAATCTGATAGTGATTTATTGGAGAGGGTAAGGGAGAGAAGAGAGAGATTATGATAGACAGGAAAACAGCATCAAAAGATTAAATTCATAATTTGTGTTGTTTAATTAAAGTATTATCCTAAATTATTTATTTTATAAAATTTGAGGGTTATTTTCTGATAAAAAAAGATTTGAGGGTTATTTAATTTCAAGGGCATTCGTGAAATAAGAATGGTAGAATTTATCAGCGAAAGCTTTGAAAAGGTTTGCTTAATTTATGATAGAAATTTTAGTGTTTGTGGAATCTACAATTGATTTTGATGAAGGGTTTATCACCATTTTTGGAGTCTTGCCTTTCATATGGATGCATCCTTTGTTATTAAAAAATGAATTAAAGGAAACTGCTTTGTCACAGTTGCATGATTTACTCTGCCTTGTGTATCCTTAGGATTTCTTTGGTGTATAATACATAGATACACTTACATGGATATGCACACTTAGAAAAATGTGCATATTTTCCTTTTGATGACACTATTTCTCCTTCCACCCAAATAATAACATTCAGATAAATTCATGTCCAAAGAACTGGTTCCTTTTTTGTGTCAGAAATAGCTTGTATACTTATGCTTATGATATTGGGATGATTAAGTGACTAATTTCTGAAATAAGATTTGTGTGTCTAAACTGGTTTTAGTCTCCTAACATCTTTTCTGTTATCAGATCTGATTGAATAAATAATTCTCAGAATATTGCATTAATTTATTCATAGATAAGTATACATATTGACTATTTTGACTTGATCTTAGGGGAGGCTTCAAATTTCATGATACTGCTACACCTGGTGATTTTTATGGTGGGTTCCTAGCACAACCTCCATGCAAGGTCCACCGAAAGGCTTATGAATTCTCACTGAAAATGCCACTAGTCCTTCAGGTTGATCTGCTTCCGAGAGCAGATTTCCTCCAGATCAATTGTATTAATCTTGATGACATCGCGCTTTATTTTTTCCCAGCTGACAATATTGAGAGGTTTGCTTAAATATCTGGTTTCTGGGTCTTACTTCTTTTAGCTCTCTTTTTGAATGGATGTTATCTCCAAAAATTTTAAAACATTGTTTCCCTTGATGTTAGAGCTAAAGAGAACAATGCTTTCCTGTTTAAGCTCATGGCGATTCAAAATTCAGTGATGAGAAGTTACATCGATGGTGTTGAATTGTTAATATTTACATCTAAGGAGCTGAATGAAGATTCACGGAGTAAGCTTGCTGATTTCTATCACATTTAATTTTCCTTAAGGTCTATATAGATGAGTATGTGAATTACCGAACTTAAGAATTTATTTCTTGTGCTCTCCTGATATAAGTTCATTGCAAATGCCTCTAGTTTATTGTGACTGCAGGAAGCTGTCTAATGCTAGTTAATTTTGATGTCATGGTCTTTTTGTTAAAATTGGTTGCCCACTAAAGGAAATGAGGAAACTTGTCTAAAGTATATCCTTTCTTAGTAGTTGACTGGGAAAAGAGAGAAATAATACCCTATTGAAATGCGGTGGAAAAAATCTATATATATAGACTTTATGTTAATTTAGCTATTAGGTATGGGATAATTCTGCCTCTTGTGCTGAAGTGCACTGATGTGGTATTCGTGCCCAAAAGTGGGGCACATAGAGAGAGCAAGAGAAGAAACAAGTTATCTGCATGTAAATCTTTGAATTCAGCATTCTGTTTTGAAGTAAGTTGGTGCCAGCCCGTAATTATGTTTTAATATGTAATTCCCTTCATATAGTAAACTTCATGTGTCTCTGCAGCAACAAGATCCCTGTGACTTTATAATATGCAGAATTACCCTGAAATTATCGTCCACTAGATAGTGGGGAATATTGACTGACCATGCAATGAAGTTGGTTTCTTCCGGAAAAAGAATTGTTTTCTTGTTGAAGCATTAGATTTTACGGCTCCATATGTCTGAAAATATTCGCTTTATGACTTCTGAAAATTTGAAACTCTGTGTTTTAATGTGTTTAAAACCATATGCAAGTCAATAACCATCCATGTCATGTATTTTATACTTTATTGAAGATGATGGAATTCTTTATCTTTATAGGTGTTATTAGAAGCTCAAGAAACACACAGTTCTTTCTATGGGGGGTTTTCCGTCGAGCCAAAAAAGATCTTGTTTGTCTGGGAGTAAAAGATCTCCCTCCTTTACTTTCCTCTCAGAAATGTGCATGTGATGATTTTACCAACATGGATAACATTGAGGGCCCATGCACGGGAATTGACATGGCAAGAGAAAAAAAAATGGTGAATGTTGATGTGTTTGTTCTGAGACAGATATCCAGCGGGGCCTATGGAAGATCTGAGAAAGAAGCTACAGAAGATATTACCTTGTCAAAGCTGAAGATTTCAAGTGTTTCAGGAGTTTCTGATTCAAATATAAAATGCTTGCCCACTAATATCGACAAAAACAGCATTCCTGCAAATATATTAAGTAAGACCATATTCACTGAAAAGAATCATCATCTGGTTGATGAGAGAGGTATGAACCCTGTAGAAAGAGAGAATTTAGGTCCTCTGAGTATTTCTGGAGAAGCTTGTAGAGCCCGTAGTCCACAGCTGCAGAAATCTATGGAAACTTCCAACTTAAAAGGATTATACAAACGTGTAAAGGTACTGAGATTAATTATTTTATCAAACATCCAAATTTCATTTGGTTTCCTGACTGTCTTTCAACTTCTTGCATGCTGAACAGGAACCAGCATTGGACATGGTGAATATTCTCTTTGCTACTTCTTCTTGTCCTTTGACCGAAAAGGTGATGAGAAGTAGGTTGGATGTTAAAGCTGAAGGGAATGGTGATGAGAACCCAGCTCCAGTGGGAATCATGAAAAGACTAAAAGGTGTTACTTTCCTTAATGAGGTCAGTTCCCTGAGTACAACTGGTTCATTCAGAGATGAGGTACTAGCTATTTCCAGAGATAAATATCAACTTTATCCTGTGGAGGTAAAAGCTGAGGTACAAAGTCGTGAACATGATAGATTAGGTTCGACTCATCAACGATATACTGCATCACCATGCGAGATGGAGGTACCAGTTCATTGGGTCCCTCCTCCCAAGAACTGGGTAAAGTTGAATACACAAGGGATTTCGCAGGGGCATCCTGGTGTTGCTGGTGCTGGTGGAATAATTCGTGATGAATCAGGTCAGTGGGTTCTTGGTTACATCCTTAACCTAGGCACTTGCACAAGTTTGGCAGCCGAGTTCTGGGCTCTGCATCAAGGCTTAAAGCTTTTGTGGGATAAAGGTTACAGGCAAGTTCTGGTGGAGTCAACGTCTCACCGAGCAGTAGAGAGTTTAAAACAAGCTCCTTCTGTATCTGATCCTAATATATTCATCGTCAAGCGCTGCAGACTGCTGCTTGAATTTGTTTGGAAATGCGAAATTTGCCATATCGCTGAGGAGCAGAACTTATGTGCTAATTGGTTAGTGAGTCAGTTCGAAGGCCACTCATCCGGACTCGTTACCTTTGAGATACCTCCGCCCAACTTGATTCCTCTTTTGCATAATGATTGTATAGGGGTTGCCTGGCGCCATGCTTCTCATCAGGCAAAAATGCGCCTATCAACAGAGCTGAAGATTTGAATTGAAAGAGAAAAATGCTGATATATATACTGCTCATTTACATAGCTCTGAGTGTACAGGAA
Organism: Moringa oleifera; assembly: GCA_021397835.1. Classification (NCBI taxonomy): domain Eukaryota; kingdom Viridiplantae; phylum Streptophyta; class Magnoliopsida; order Brassicales; family Moringaceae; genus Moringa; species Moringa oleifera. Next base: position 4,820,714 of record JAJFZO010000344.1, on the reverse strand, counting down.
TAGAACATTGCTGCTTGGTAGCTTCATGTCAGCTTCTTACCTCGAACCAGATATTTGACTTTTTGTCACGTAATTATCTTATAGCTGTGTAAAGCTTGTTTAATTGTATTGTCAGTTCTGAATCTGTTTGCTTACTCCTTTTTTTGGCCATTATGTTGGAGAAGTTATAAACGTATTCCGCTAAGACGGTGCTGAAATTTGTGCATGTGTGTGTACTTGGGCAGCAAAGTCAAATGCAGCCTCTTGCAGTTTCAGAGTTTATAAATGCCTGGGAATTTTCAGCATTGTTTCCCTCATTAAAAATGGTCTTACTGTGTCAATGAGTTGCTTGCCTTTTGTGACCTGTGTGACTACCAAACCCTTGAGACTTACCATCACTGTTGCATCAACAGCTCACATCATCAAAGTTTGTTAGCTTGCTTGTTGGTTGTGTAAATTCAAGGATCACCTAAGAAAGGACTGCAGCTCCTGCCTTTTCTACCAGCTTTTGACTCCAAAAACCTCTGTAAGTCAGTACCTTGTACTGCTTTTACATGATTGATTGGAGGCAGCATTCCTAGTCACATTGTCTTATCTCTATATACTCTTGATTCCATAAAATTGAAGTTAATCTAAAAATTTGAAGCATGGTAATTGGGTTGTCTCTTTGCGTGCAAACTTCTTTCTCCTAGGATTTCTCTAAATTTAAGAAGTAAAAGAATTGATAGAAAAGGATGGCTTAACCTACAGGAAGCTGATAGAGCTTTCTGGTTCAATGACAAGGAAAAATGAATAGATAACAAAATCTTAAATTTGAATTGCAGAGAGGGAAAGTGAAAAGAAGGAAAAGAAAAAGAGGAAAAGACGAGGAAGAGTTGGACCCACACTTATCGTGGGTTTGCTTCCGGCGTAAATAATATAAGATCCCAAAATTTCTATTGGCCTACTCGCCTCTTAACTTATTTTGTCTCTCTCTCTCTCTATCACGTTGACAGAGTAGAGCGAGATTGGCGTGAAAACGCCATGGAAGGTGGTTCAGGTCAGAGCGAGAGAGACAGCAACTGTAACGGTAACAGTGATCGCAGAGTGGGTTTATTGTACGATGAGAGGATGTGTAAGCATCACACACCGGACTGCGAGGATCACCCTGAGAATCCCAATCGTATTAGGGCTATTTGGAACAAGCTCCAACACGCTGGCATTCTTCAAAGGTTCTTTGAATTTTTTTCCTCAGTATTTTTTTTGTTGTGGAACTCAATGAAAATTGGAAATGAAGTTTTTTTTTTTTTTTGGTTGCCTGTTTATCATGGTCTTGTGGAGCTGTGTGAAGCTTAGTCTAGTTGTCTGATTCTGGTTGTATGAGGTCCTAAAAGGAAAAAAATTTGTCTTCAATTTGCTTTTAAAATGTTCTTAAATTTTCTTAGTTAGCAAACATGCGCCAGACCTTTTACATCTCTTTATTAGGGTTTTGATAATCACTCTCATGAAAATTTTCATATTAAAGTGCTTTAGATGTTTTCTGGAAATGGAAGCTTAGGTTGATTTAACTAAAAAATATTGATAACATATTAAATACATTTTGTTTTGAATATATGTTTTGTATGAGGAAAAACATTTATTTACATTTGTTTGGGGGTGTTGTGGGGGGGGGGGGGGGGGGGGGGGGTGGTGAGTTGTGGGTGTAGTTTGGGGGGGTTGCATATAAATCTTTCTCTACTCCAGTTCTTTTATGTTGATGTTTGTCCTTACGATGAAAATTTTGAGCTGATAACCTCTTCTGTGTGTGTTTAACTTGCTCTGGATTTTAAATGTCATTCAAATATTCTAAATTTTGTTTCATGGACTCCCTTATTTCAGATGCGTCGTTTTAAATGCAAAAGAAGCAAAAGATAAGTATATTCAGTTGGTTCACTCCAAAAATCATGTTAAACTGATTAAAAAGATAAGCTCAAAACAGTTTGATTCACGAAGAAAGACAATTGCTTCAAGATTCAATTCTATATATTTCAATGAAGGGTCGTCTGAAGCTGCCTATCTTGCTGCTGGCTCTCTCATAGAGGTAATGTATGTGGTGCATATGTATAAAACTTAAATTTTTGATGATTTAACGGCTTAGTCATGATGCTTTTCTTTTTCCGTTCTTGGCTTACCTTCCCTTTAGATATTATGCCTGCATCTTAAAAGCATATTTTTAGTTGATCTATGCAGTAAAGCTAACTTATTGCAATTTGGCTGGACATGCATGTACCATGATGAAATTTCAAGCCAAATAATAAAGAGCTATTCAGAGTGATAAATAGGGAACTTGATCCTATACACGAAGATCAGATAAACTTTTTGGTTCAGACGCTTCACTTTCCAATTGGCTTGAGTTCTTCATGCATGATCATGGCACACGGTCAACTCTGTTTCAGCTTTTGAGTGTCCATGAATTTATGAATTTGACAAGTTGTGGAATATGATTTTTATGACAGATCCGTGACCATTATTCGAGTAATTTTCATGTTCAAGAATTAAAGACTGTCTATGGATGTTTTGTCAAGTAGGTAGCAGAAAGGGTTGCTAAAAGGGAGTTGGATTCTGCTTTTGCTATTATTAGGCCTCCAGGGCATCATGCCGAAAAAGATGAACCCATGGGATTTTGTCTATACAACAATGTGGCTATCGCAACAGGTTTTCTATTAAATGAAAGAGTGAGAGCCAGTCTTAAGTTATTAACATTTTGCTTTCTTTTTTTGATAACTATTCATCAATCATGGTGTTCCTTGTATATGTAGTTGTTAATATGCTTTCATGTTAAAACTTTTGTTGTCTATTAGTAACTAATTAGCTTATTAACCATTTATTGTTTCTACATTGCAGCCAGATTTGGGTATAAACAAAATTTTAATTGTTGACTGGGATGTTCATCATGGTAATGGTACTCAAAAAATGTTTTGGAAGGATTCTCGTGTTTTGTTCTTCTCCGTTCATAGGTACATTAGAAATTTTGAGCTCATACTTATTCTCTTGGGGGCCATTTAAATCAGTACTATGGTATAAGGTCTCAAGGTTTTCGCTATAGATGTTTTTATGAAGTGACCGTGCTTGCAAGATCTACCTGGTCTTAATTCTTGTCTTCATGATGCAGTTATATCTGCCATGATAGATTTTTTTTTTTTTTTTTCACTTTTTGCATTAGTGATCTTGTAGCTTGTGTTTTTCTTCTAACCGTTTATTCTTTCTAGCCGTAATCCTTAGCTTGTAGCTTGAATGCAGTTTTGTAACAACTATGACTATATTTGTTGGTGCGTTATCGCAGGCATGAGTTTGGAGGGTTTTATCCAGCTAACGATGATGGATTTTATACTATGGTCGGAGAAGGACCAGGTGCTGGATATAATATAAACATCCCTTGGGAAAATCGAAGGTGTGGAGATGCAGACTATCTTGCAGTTTGGGACCACATCTTGCTTCCTGTTGCTAAGGAATTTAATCCAGATGTAATTTTTATATCTGCAGGATTTGATGCAGGTTTGATGCTTTTTCTCTAGAAGTTTAGTTAGTATGCTTTCCATGTTTTTGAAGATGAGCTGTTTTTCTGTTAAATTAATTGTTTTGATCCACTCACCTAGTTGGGTTGCACTATGTATATGTCACATCACGAATCTTGTGCATTCTATTTTTCTTACATCTGAGAAATCAGAAAAGAATATACCGAATCAACGACTTGATGCAGTCGCGATCCCTTGTTGCAAGGGTTGTTAATTAATGTATGAGTGAGAATATCATATCATGTAATTACCTTTTCTGTCATATTTCCAAATCAAAATATGTTTGGATGACAATCTAAGAGAAGTCTCTAAATCTATCCATTATTTATTGCTTCTTAAAGCTGAAGTAAGCTAGGGAAACACTTTTAAGAACTTAACTAGCTGTTTAACAAATTGAGTTCATGTGTAAGGTAAAATTTGCTGGTGTAGCACTTGGAATTGAAGATCAGGAAATATCACTGAACAGTGATGAAGGTTAATTCTCCTTCGTTTGGACCTAGCCTAAGTCATTGCTCTAATTGCTCTTAGAAAATTGGTTTTTTTTTTTTAATGGTAAGCATAAGATAATGATTGTTAAACATAGCGGACTATACTGAAAATTCTAATTGCTAGCTTTAGCTTTCCCCTCGCCCGTTTTCTTTTATGTTTTCATCTAGGTTAAGAAATCTTCCACTCAAAACTTCCAAACATGACCTCAAGAATGAAATTTTCACATGCAAGCATCCCTGGACATGACTTCATCATGGGATTTCATATTTCTATATTTTGGTGATTGCATAGATTCATTTATTGTATTTCTCAAGGTGCATGCCATAAAACCAATAGAGAGTGGACAACATACATGCAGAGCCGCATTGCCAGGTGAAACTGCTGGCTTAAGCATTAAGTGCCTTCATACATGGTTATGATGAGGACAATAAAACAAGAAAGAGCCACACTGCACTGTAGCATTGCGTTGATTTATATTGCATAGATAATGTCAATTTCTTTCCTTTTCAATTTTTTGTTTCTGAATATTGTGCTTGGAGCAGCTGTTGGTGATCCACTAGGAGGTTGTTGTGTCACGCCATTTGGATATTCAGTTATGTTGAAAAAGGTTAGCATTCAAGTTAATAAGTTCCCATTATGTTATTAAATATTGAATGAAGAAGTTTTGTTTGTTTAGGTAGAACTGGTACCATGAAGAATACAGTTTCAGTTTTGCACCACCAGGTTTTATTTCAACAGTTTCCTTTTGCTGCCTATTGTCACTCTTTATTGACCTTGAGTTTGTCTAGCTCATTCAGCCAAGATAACTTTATGACAAGACATCAGTTTTTTTGAAAAGATATTATTTTGATGATTAATACATATCAGTTATATTTATCAAGCCCTCTTTTCTTCAGTTAATGGATTTTGCCCAAGGTAAAATTGTCTTGGCATTAGAGGGGGGATACAATCTTGAGTCAATAGCAAATTGTGCACTTGCTTGTGTGAAAGTTCTGCTAGAAGAGAAATCTATTGCTGGATCTGCTGAAGCCTATCCATTTGAATCCACATGGCGCGTGATACAACAGGTAAGACAAAATCTATGTGTGTGGATCTCCTCTCTTTCATATCCCCCTTTTATTATTCATAAACAGTCAGTTTCATAGGTGGTTTATGTTTTGTGGCTGTGTTATATTTTCTAGGTTCGCCAAAAATTAAGTGCTTACTGGGGCTCACTTGCAGATGAATTACCAACTGAATTAACCAGTCAAAAAACTCGTTACCCGGTGAGGCTTCTTTCTTTTTAAGGTGGATGGCTTTGACCTGTCAAATTCAAATTTGTTTTCTTGGCTGTGGATACTTTTATGCAACAAGTTTCGGTTTTTTTAAGTAACTTATTTCTTTAACTTAATTCTTTTAGATAGAAATTATTTATGAGAGAATTACAAAAATCAAGTAATTTTGTTGTATTGCAGTATATTAGTGGCACACCTTAATGCATGTTTTAATGCCTTTCAATGAAAATTTTTATCTTTCTCAATGTATTATGTGTCTATGCTATATGGGATGATAAATTAATCTTGCAGTCTGTGTGTCAATGAAGAGCGGCAGGACAAACTAGGCAAGTCCCATGAGGGGAATGAAAATCACTGACATAGGTTGGATAGTGTAGGGGCCCTGATGCATGAGAATGTAAGAGAGAGGAATGCCAGTCCAGCGGGAGATTCTCTGCATCATTGCCTATATCCTCCTGCAGGGCTGGTATTTATCAGGGAGCAATTTATTATTGAGGTGTGTTATTTGACCATACATAGGGATGTTGGTAATAGACATTTCGACCATGTTTCATATTATTCATATCCTGTTTAACACATTGTCTGATTATCAATGATAATCAAGAGTTGATGTTTGATCCTCTTATTATCTAGACCAGGCCAAAAACTTAGAGGAGTGTCCTTGGTGGACCTTCTTTCCATCTTTGAGCCATTCTAGATGAGGATGGTCTGGATCTCATTGCTCTTCTTGAGACCCTGGCCAGTTGATGCTTTCACATTGCCATATACTACAGTTATCAATTCATTTTGCACTCATTTGCTGATGTCATCAGCTTTATGCTTTCACGTGACATAATGCCATGTACGATTTGTGCATAAAAGGGTGATTGAGTGATTAGTCGAATAAGGTAGTCTTTCTGTCATAAATGCAGAGAGATGGAACAAATTTCCAGCTTGGAGAGAGAAAAAAAGTGAGGATGGAGAAATGAATTTCAAGTTTTTAAGCCAAATAATGTAGAGGTACTGATTGACAAGAATCTAGAAAGCAGTGAGAGATAAGTCCCAAGGGAGATTCCCAACACTGCCCTTGGTCTCATGCTGAAGGCATTTGTAGAAAAATGAGATGTTGTCAACGTGACCATTTGCCATATCAAGAAATGTCGGTGATGGACACTTTGTGACCTTGCATCTAATGCCAGTGGTTCTGCAAGCTCATTGTTTGATGGTCATTATTAGCTGAGCGCCTGAGTCCCATCATCCTATCTAGAAAAAATCATGAAGTTATGGAGCATTTTATAATTATCCATTTTTGTGTCCATCTAGCCAACATGTCTGAACCATTTTGGATGGAGGAAGTCCAATGCTTGTTCTGCCCCTTGAGACCTTGCCAGATCATCAGGATGGGCTTTGCATTGTGACATTAACCAAACAATGAGAAATTTCGAATGGCTGGCAAATACTCTGTTTATTGTGCAGCCATATATGCTCATCTGCCACTTGTTTTTCTTATGACATAAAAGGTATTAGAATGCAATTGTTTAGTATTTATTGGAACAAACATGTAGTTCTTAGCCAAGACAAGATAAAATAGACTTTTATAAAGGGAAGAAAAGAGAAAAAGGTGAGAGGGAAATAGATCCACGTTGCCTGAAGTAACCTTATTGAGTCCCCAACGCCCAAAAAGAAAAAGAAGGAAAGGGAATTGATATTGCATGCAAAAGTTCTCTCTTCATGTTGAAATCATTGGCATTTTCTCTTGGGCCCTGTACCTTTAAGCACACTGGTAGAGGTTTTACATGCTTTAAAGATTGATGAGCATTGTGATAGCTAATTAACAATGGTATTATTCCAGTAAATGGATGGGATTCCATTGGTTTTTATCCCCTACTAGGTATAAGGTGGAGTAATTTGTTTCTCCAACCAATAAGTTTTGAATTTGTTCTTTGCCTTGGGTAACTTTTTTGTGTGATATTTGGGGCGAAGTGTTACTTGTTCCATCTGACTTTGGAAAGTTGTTTTGACCTTTCAGCATATTCTAGTCTCAAGCTCCGATTCTGAGGCTGAGGATCATGATTTTGTTTCAGAAAATCTTGATACTGTTGGCCAGGATGTTCTGGAGCCCCTTTCAATGCTAAAACTTAAAGATAGTCAAGGTAATAACTTGAAGTTCAAAGTTGGTGAAAAGATGTGATCATTCTTTGAATTTGATTTTGTCTAATGCTCTCAAAAACAAATGTCAGAACAAGGAGCCACTGCTTCTAGACCTTGGAGGTCAGAGCTCTCAAAGGTTGCTATTTGGTATGCCACTTTTGGATCTAACATGTGGAAACCCAGATTCCTCTGCTATATTGAAGGTGGACAGGTGAGGTGCTCCATTGTTTCTCTTAGAAATCATATATGTATGTGTGTGTGTGTGTGTGTATTAGCCTGGGAAATTTGGCTTGTTTGAGATGGAAAATTGCTGGTCGGACTGCTTTATCTCAACAGTTTTGTGTTATGCTGTTCAAGCTTGATTTTGAAATAGTTAACTAATTGAGGATTGCATTTTAGAAAGCATTAGGGTGATTCTTCATCATGAGTCCATTCTTGCAATAGCTACTGTAAGCCACCACTTTGTATGGGGTTCAATTACAAACATTTTCTTAGAAGCCATGGTTTTACTTGGCAAAATGGTGGGATGCAGCAGCACGGAGTCAAACCAAAGCATGAGAGCCTCGGCCTGATCAGTAGGCCACTTGACCTTGGTCTAGATGCCATATATTTTAAAATTATTACAAAAGCAGTCTTTTAATTGCATTTTTAATTTTTGTTGGCCCCCCCCAATTATTTCCTTTTCCTAACGTTTTGACACTTGTGACTGCTTTTCTCAGGTGGAAAATATGAGAAAGCCATGTTCTGGTTCAATGGATAGAAACCCACCAAAAGAGATTTTATGGAAAACTTCTCCACATCGTTTATTCTTTGGACATGACTCTAGTCATACTTGGGGTCCTGGAGGAGTCGCTTTCCTCCATCCCGAGAGTAATGATCAGGATAAAACTTTCATGTGCCTGTATAGGATTACGTAAGTTACTTCTTCTTGTTCCTTCTATTTCTGAGCTGTTTCCTCTTATGTTTCCAATAATTTGTCTGCATAAGAACTCTTGAGCATTAGAAAATGAGGAACCTCTCTGGGTAGTGGGTGGAACTGTTAAATTGGATTGTAGTTAATGATCCACTGTATCTGAATTTTGTTTCTTTGATTTCCTAAACAGGCTTGAGCAATTCAACGATGTTCTAAAGCAGGAGAATGCTCTAAGTCATGACTTGAGTTCCCCACTGTTTGATTTGATTGCCGTAAACTCTATTGCAAATGAAGGATCCAAATTGGTGGAAGCTGCCAAGGTATATCATGCTTCTTACGTCTGTTCCACTTTTGGCTGCAGCTCATGCTTGTTTGTATCCATTATCATACTTCAAGTTATTCTTTCCTCCCGCTGTGATTGTGACTGGCATTTCATGCAGGGGGGATGGTACTCTAATGTTGTTTATATGGGGCAGCAGCGTGGCATCACGATACTGACAATGACGTACGTGTATTACCTTTTTCCCACATTTCTTCCCCCTTGCTGTGACAAATTCATTTTCAGACTCTTGAATAATTTACATGTTGTTCACTTGCAACTTGGTTTAATCTCAGGTGCCCACTTTCACATATCAAAAGCTTTAAAACTGGAGAGCTTTCCTTACGTGCTCCTGCAAAGGAGTACGGCAACACCCTAATAAGGGGCCTGGTAGAAGGAGAACAGCTTTCAGAAGAGGAAGCCATTGCTTACATAGAGGAAGCTTCTAATAAACCATTGTAACTATTTATTCTTGGCTCCATTGTTGTAGATTTCTGCATTCATAGGGTTGCTTAAAAGGAGATAAAACCATTGTAACCAACTATTTTTTCTCGCTTTGGACACTCGGTCTTCTGTTGTGTAGTATCTGCTTACACATACAGACCTTGCAATGATGTTATTGATACACCAGATGATTTCCATGGATGACATTTTTAATGTGTGTGAGAGTTCTTCTGCTAATACTAAAACAATGAATTTAATCCCCCATTCATCTTTCCCAGGACTATTCTTGCTCTGGACATTTTTTTTTTATTTTTTTGTTGGCCTCCATCTCTAGCACATAAATAAGAGGCACTAGGTCTCATCATGTGACATTTTTGATCACCCATAATCAAATTCATGGGCATGAATTTAGATAGACTGTACCTGAGCCCACTAATGATCCAGAGATTGCAATGTTTAAGATGCAGTATCAACCACCATGCATAACTGGTGTTCTATCCCTTCTTTTTCATATTGGCTTGGAGGGAGGAGTGATGACAGTCAAATCAGCCAGAATGTGGAAAGAATGCGTTTATAGTTTGTTTCCTGTAACAAAATTTTCAAAATACAATTAGTTGTTGCAAATGCCTTTCTCTATGCATTGACTTTTGCCATGGCATATGAATTGATGAAAAAATAACTATAAGCCTTCTAGCAAAACTTCTGGTTGGTATCCACAGGATGATGATTCGCTCGCACCATCACAATTAACTCATCATCGGTATTTCATTGTAGCATGGCCTGTGTCATCCAAATGCTTGTGTAATTTATTCCTGCCATTACACAATGCAGTGAGATAAACTCTTTCATCTCCCAAATACTGTGTTGTGGACACATGGAATCAAACAGTAAAGCAGCAGATGAAATCTAAGGATGGCACAAACCTTGATTCAAATTCTTCGCCGCATCTATCACACACATTACCAGAATGCTTTGCTGTGGCCTGTGTAAAACATTTTACATTTAGTCAGAAAATGAAAGAGTAGCAAAAACAATGGAACTTGAACCAAGTGATAAAGATGAAGGAGAAGAATATTTTATTACAAACAGATTCAGCGTCCGAGGGTAAGCTCAGCAACTTAAAAGCCAGAAACTAAACTTCAATGACAGATGTGGTTTTGGACTGATCGGACTGATCACATATCCGAGAGATAGGGTTTACTGCTGTTCTAGATAAGTGGTTATATGGTTTGACCGGATCAATATTAGATTTCACACATTAAGCTTTTCCAAATCACCAGCGTGAAATGGTGAAGTCCCTGAAGTTGATTCTATCTTTCTATTTCTTGCCACTACTATTTCTCCAATTTTTAGGGATAAGTTCTTGCATACTTGTATCTAGGTCCCCTCTGATAAACCAAGTACCAAGCTCACTATTAATGATCATAATACCAGCTCCGTTTTCCAATTAGGAATGGCACATCTGCCAACTACTTTGTTTCAGTGAATTAGTCAATTAAATGGAAAAACTTCAATTCTATTCTTTTAATTTTTTTTTTTTTGGGTTTAATAAGAAAAAAGGTTAACAATTGAAGTTTTAGCTTGAATCATTAAGAACTTAAGAAAAACTTCAATTCCAAATATTAAACAACAGGAGTAACTAGACCTAGTAATTGCCAGCAAATAAGAATGGAGAGCTAATCAAAACTGGAATAGTAAACCATTCTTACCTTAACTTTCTTCCCTTTGGATGCATTCTTTGATTTGGCATTTATGTCCTTCTTTGCAGCCCCTTTTTTGTCAAGAGATCCGCTTGGAGCCTTATGATTTCTTCTCGACTGATCATCCCTTTTTTCATTACCCTCCTTTTCCAAGAATGCATGGGAAGTGGACTCTTCAATTTGTGGGTCACTGTTGGCAAAAATATCTTCATTCAAGTCCTTAGTTTCACCAAGATCAGCCTTCATGGTTCCACCATTCTTGTTACCCCTATCCTTCTTATCTCCCCGCTGGCTCCTTGTGCTCTTCCTGTTATCATATTCCATAAATTCAGCTTCATTTCTCTCATTCTCAAGTGGAACTCTGGTCTGCAAAACCTCAGCTTCAGGTCTTGAAGCCATAGTCTGCTTCCTACTCTTATGCCCAGACAACATTGCCTCAAGTACACTCATCTCATCATCCTCATCACCCTCTTCTGCATCGAAAAACCCTTCTTTCTCATCACTCTGCTGATCAACCTGATGATTCTGATCACCATGGTCCTCATCAGTGTCTCCAATCTCCAAATCCTCCCTCAACCTCTCCTCCACCTTCTCGACATCACCACTCAGCTCCTCAAAGACATCCATCTCTTCTTCTTCTTCCCTTTGCTCTTCTTCGTCCGCAAATGACTCCCTTAACTCTGCCACCTTTTCCCGGTGCTTCTTGGACTGCTCGTGATTTTTCCACTGCTTGTCACTTTTGAATTTCTTCCCACAGACCACACAATACAACTCTTTACCCTCATTCCTCTTCTTGCCACTATCCTCCTCTGCTTCCTCCAGTGCTTCGTCTTCCTCGTCAACCTTGGCCCAGTCAGGCTCTTGGTAAGCCATGGCCTTCTCCATTCTCTCCTTCTCCATCTTCCTCCGCCTCTTCCTCTCCTCCTCCTTTTTCTTCTCCAGTTCTGCATTCTTTTTCACGGCCATGTCGATCACCCTCTTGTCCCTCTTCTTCACAAACTCTGCCAATCCCCTCACTGTCTCATTGTACTCCCTCCTGGCCTTCTTTCTTAGCTTCTTGTTCTCCTCCTCCATCAGCCTCCTCGATTTCCGGTTGGGGCCCGCGGTCACGTCATATTCGTCCACCCAACAAAAGTCCATCACAGTACAAAACCCTAACCAATAGTTGTAAAAGGCGGTTACTTGACCGTAAGGGCTATCCAGATTCCCCATGATCGGAGCTTCTCTCACAGAATCCAACCTTAACCCCAGCTTCTTGACAAAATTAATCTCGTTTAGGTAGATTTTATTAAAAAGATCTGAATAGACCTTGTAGAAGCCTTTGCCCGAGTCGGAGTAACCCGAGAAGACGGTGTTGGAGAAGAAAGAGAAGAGGTTGGGGATAACCGAGTTAGGGACTGAGTTGGACAACGGGTTAAAATCGGAGAAGAGAATCTGGGAGCGGTGGGAATCATACCAAGCGCGCTCCTTAGGATCGGAGAGGACCTCGTAAGCGTGAGCAAGCTCCTGGAACTGAGCGGTTGCTTCCGCTTGGGACAAGCCGGACTGAACAAGCTTGTCGGGATGGCGCTGCAAGGCGAGACGCTTGTAGGCGGAGCGGATCTCATCGGGGCTGCAGTCCTTCCGGAGCCCGAGGACCTCATAGAGGCATCGCTTTTCGGATGCCATGTGTTTTCCCCCTTAGGGTTTCAGCTGAGCCGATGAGACAGAGGGACAGTCCTCATTAAACAGCAACGTATAACTGACAAACGTTGTTAGTAAAATTTCACACCACTAAGAACTGAGTTATGCTTTACCAAATCCTATTTGGAGTCAAAAACTTAATTTTTAGACAACAAATAAAATGAATTAAAATATCAAAAATAAATTTTCTTCCTTTCAAATGTTCATACAATTTAAAAAAATATATATTTATTTTAAATTTACTTTATTAAATTTTATTTATTTCATATATTTAAATTTAAAAATCATAAAACCATTATTCAAACCATAAAATTCTTCCAAATTTTTTCATTTTAATGCTATAAATCAAATTTTTTAATTCAAAAAATGATTTATCAAATTAAAAACTTTTTTTATAAAGTTTCAATGTTCTCTGATATAATTGCTTAAAAAATCTTCACAGCAAACAATAAATAAAACAAAAAATAGGTTCATAGAATGCTTATGGTAAACCCTATACCAAACTATTTTCACATTCAAAGAAGACTACAAGATTCCCTCTTGGAGAGAATATGTAATTCCATCTTTAGCTCAGCCATTTAATACAGGAAATAATTTCATTGACTTTCATCTGGTGTCCATCAAGGAAAAACCTTCCATATACATATTTGTCAATTTCTAAATGTTCTTTTCATGTTCTTGACTGGCTTCATCAATGGTAATTATACATATATCTGAAAGCTTTCAGTATGATATAATGTCAATCTTTATATATCAGACTGACTAATTCCTAGACAATGCTCAGGATCTAAGTCACCTCTCTTATAGATCCCTTTTTCTCGATTGACAAGGTCGCAATTTCTTGCATGTTGCGATTTTCTAATTTTTCGTTAAAATGATCTCTCAGGAATTCCACAGCCATGAATGTAAGAGCAGAGGCTGGAATATACCAAGTAATCCTTGGGATGCTCCCTCTGAACAATCCCTTAGCACCTTCCTTCATCCACACGTTGCAAACCGCATCCAACCAGCCATTGTACCTATTATAACAACAGAATGACAAAGCTCAATTCTACGAAAGCCTTGTGCAAACAGGATGTGTGAATGCCCAAGCCAGCCGACACTTACATCAGCTAAATCATGCAAAGGGGGGGAGAGAGAGAAAGAGAGAGGAGATTAGGTCAAACCCAACACTGCACTGGGGTTGAAATTCACTTAATGTTTGATTCAGGAGTAGAACAACATAAAGGAATGGCTATGGATTATTTTACAGAAACGCATAAAGTGATACCTTATGGATGATCCTTGCACCTGCAATCTTGTTTTGATAACATCTAGGGGAGTAGTGAGATATGCACTAATACCTGCACAATTTTAGAGAATAATGGGCCACCATTCAGATGGAATTTACTACTGAGTGCAGTCCTTTGAAACTTACAGCAGCTCCATTTAGATGAAGGATAAGGCACATACCACCAGCTATTCCTCCTAATACAAGCCCTTCAAGGGAACTATTAAGATGGTGAGCTGAATTGTGAATCCACTTCTGCTTACTATATTCCGTCAAATCCTTCAATGATTCGTAAAACATAACCTGCAAGGGTGTCAGAAATAATAATGAGAACTTTGAGATAATAATACAGAAAATAAGAACAAACACCCTTTTTCTTGTGGGTGTATATGACAGAACTGAAGATAGTAGCAAATCTTAAGGAGAAGATAACAAACCAAAGCTAGCCAAATGATTCAAATGCTAAGGGAAAAATGGTCTGCCAATCACCAATATATAATGCAACGGAAGTTTGTTCCTTCTAACATCACAGACAAAGATGAGACAGGTTCTTGGAACCATCAGCCATCAGAAAGTGGACCTACCGTATAATTCAATTAGCGAACCATTTTTAACCCCTTCCCATCCACCCTTCAACTAATTTTTCATTTTCCAGGCTCAGTCGAAGTATTCATTTTACCAATAACACTGTAGTAACATTTGGAGTTCTCTAAATCATGATAGTCCCACACTTATAATGCAACTAAGTCATTATTAATATATAAATTAAAAAATTCATTTGATTTTAAACCCCATTATGGTGCTGGAAACTTTGTGTTATAGAAAACTAATCAAATGTAGCTGGAGGAATACTCAATAGCATGGACCTGAATATTATAAGAATTCCAATTGACAGAATACTTCAACTCTCTTTCAGCTACAAAGTTCACAAACATGATAATGCAATAGTAAATAACATCCCGTATAGCTGGTAGATCCACTTTCTCTTGCTTAAAAGATCAACCTCGCAAGAAGTCTTTTTCTTTTTCTTTTTGGATAAGAACCGTGCAAGCACTCTAACAATACACCAAAGTTAGCTAAGAAAGCTTCTCCATGGGGATATTAATGCGGGAGCGAATCTGCAGATAAATGATGAAAAAGGATCTATGAATCTATTTATTATTCATGCTGAAAGAGCATATCAACTTGTGCCAATCTGCAGATCCCCATTGTCTCTTAGGAAGCGAAATGGTGAATTACTTATACAGTATAAACCATAGGCGTAGCAAAAGTATATGCATGCAAAATTAATATGGAAGCAGCATTAATGCAACATACAATAGACAAATAAATTTCCATACCATAAGACCAGCAAATGGAACATCCCTTGCAAGTGTGGACCAGTATCTGCCGAACAACACAAGAAAATTAGAAATTGTCATTATAGATGAATTTATGTTGTATTTCATGCAACATCTGAATGTTATACATAGTATAGCATTACTACATGAAAAGAAACCAACATTTACCCGGCATATAATCCTCTTAGCCCCTGCTCTTTCCATATTGAACAGCCAGCTTGAAACATTCCAGTATAATAACCATACATTTGGCCCCCAGATTTCATAGGGATGTTATTTTTCATAATAACAGAGCTCCAGGAAGTTCTTGTGCCTTGAACTTGCATTCGTTGCTTCATCACTTCACATGGAACATATACAAAAGAACCAAGTGTATCACCTAATATGCAAAGAGCACAAGACAGAAAACATAAATCATCTGATGTGTGACAATGGCTGACAGATTCCATATTGTTATTCTTCTACAATGGAAGTGCTTCATTGTTTGAGCCTTAACCATTTTAGACTATATCATAGTTTACAACGCATAGGGAGGAGCACATGGTTGCACGAATTATGAGTAGTACTTGAACAGAAAGTGTTTAGCCTACTGACAAAATCAACAATACTGTTGCAAACAAGATTTACTCTGTACATCAAATAGAAAAAAGAGAACATAAGTGCAAAAAAATTAGTCACTCGATCAAAATTTGAACAGAAGGATGCAGTTTATATGCATCTAATAAACTTAATCATCCTTGAAATGCTACAATTGATAACTTCAGTTGGGTGTGGCAAAGCCACCAATCAATAGGTAAGTTGTGATAAAATAGGAGTTCTCAGGACTTCAATCAATAAAGACACCACAGAAAATAATCAATAACAAGAAAGAACATCATCAATTAACACAGAAACTTAGGAAAGTTCAGAGCAAACATGTCCTAAGCCTCATGTTTCAAACAGGTCATCTCCAGCATTCTAGAAACTTCGATTTTCTCAAAGTGTCCACTAGATGAACTAGGGCATTGTTAGGATCAAATTTCTTAACAATGTCAGCCAAAGCATAGAATTTGACAGATGAAGCCAAATGTTAAACACTTAGAAGCACTTGGATCAAAGCAAGACAGGACTTTAGGGGAGCATACCAATAGCTCCAGCAATGAAATGTGACCAGTGCCCTCCAAGGCTAGGATGTGATTCTTCAATCCATTTCTTGGTGGACTCTATGAAACCAAAATATGTTGCCCCAGTTGCAAGAGATCCAGTAACTCCAGGAGTTATACCCCTATAAAAGCCTAAAACATGATCAGCAGATACACATATAGACACTAAATTGTCACACAAGTAATTCACAAGATAATTCTTGACATGGTAATGGGTTGGAAATGAAAGATAGGAAAGTTTTCACGGTTGACCACAGCACTCTTTTATTTTAAGTAGATGCTAGCAGATGGTGGCATATATCTTATCAACTTATCTTACACCAAATCTAAAATTAATAAAATATTGAAAATGAAAAAGCAATCAACACTTAGAAAAATTGCCAAAAACGAGACAAAAAGAAGCCTTCTATTAATGTACCTCTCAGTCCATCGGCAACACATATGGCCCGAACCATCTGCCGTATGCTTTTCTGGCCCTGATAGCAGTTAAACAAGGCATAAACAAGTAATGAGAACAAAATATTTCCACATGGATAGGAAAGCTGAAGGAAGACTTGAAATGTATCAGGCAGCAACCTTCTTACAATTTTAATGAAGACCAATTGATGGGGAGAAAAAATAATTTAAAACACCAATTTAAAATAAGTTACAACAGCAATCACTTTCTCTTCCATGAGATACAATAAAAATTAGTCTGTAAATGCAAGAAAGTGGCTCGTGGACGTCACCTGACTTCCACTAATGATAGCTTGACTCTGAATTCGTGTCTTTATGGTATCCACTGGATGCATCATTCCTTCTCCAAAAGCCCCAGCAATAGCTCCCCATAAGAACTCCCTCCATACTACATACACATCATAACATTTAGTATGTTGTTAAAATTATCTAAAAAATAAATCAATTAATCAAACATAAGGCCTTGAAAGCAAAATATCATATCAGTGAAATTTCCAGCATAACCAACTATAGCTTCAAGACATTTCAAATCCGAAAATCAACAGCATAGCAGCTGTTGGTTACGTTGGCATACTGTAATTACCTGCCGAAAACATATCTATTGAACCGACCTATTAAGTGACACCATACACATAACTAGTGTCTCGTAAGCCAAAAACTCACACCTATAGAGAATCTCGATTCATTTTTCTGATTAAAAAAATGTGGATGCCACTCTGCTGGTTGATAAAAATAGTGCAATTGAGGAACTTTGACCAGATACAAATAATAGTGTCATCATCAATTCACCTTGGCATTTGGTTGACAACAAATGCAAAAGGATATGCAATCTTGATCATCTCTGTCACTTCATTGTTAGGTAAACAAAATGGCATCTAAGCCAAGTAATCTTACCAGGTACAGCATAACTTTAAAAACTCCCAGAGAAAAGGGGAACAAAACAGGGAGAACTATAAGTAATAACGAGCAAAAAAGTTGTATAAACGCAATTTAAGTATTGGTTCAAACTCTTTAACCCCTAATCACTGTTCCACATCCCGGAAAGAGGTCCTTCAGAAAGTTTGCACATGCAAGTATCAGATAACTTGATCAGATCATTTGAAAACAATCAATGTCCCTTCAATATTACTGCAGAACTACAATAAGCAAAAAAATGGATGAAAAAGAGAAAGAAGAGCTTACCGAAGAACTGGCCGACAGTTGTTCTGTCACTTACGTGCGATGTTGAAGCTTGCATTTCGCTCGAACTTGAGCTCCGAATAGCCATTGAATTGGCAACAAGGTCTTGGTCCCTCCACTCTTTCTGTGTCTCTTGGAAGAACAGGGCACTAGGGTTTGAGGAGAGCGCGCTTTAACTACTGCGCTGATAGTCAGTAGCAACTAGCATGCTGTTTGCAGCGTTTGGGCCTTCCTCGGATAAAAGGGACTAGGCGGCCGTCAAATGCTAAACAACCCGAGCCTCCCTTTTACTGTACAACCAATTTTCTTTTAAAATTATAATTTAATTCCCATTTTACCCTTTTCTTTTCTTTTCTTTTCTTTTTTTGAGAATTTATACAATAAAGAATTAGAGAATAGGGATTGGCCACTATGAGTGTTCTCTTTTTTCTTTTTTTTTTTTAACTGAAGACACAAATTTAATTGTTTTTTATTTTTTAAATTATCTAAAATATTATTATTTTTATAATAAATGAATAAATTTAAGTATATAAAAAAATTTACTGTTTTAAGATACTTGTAAAAAATATTATAATCTATTTAAAATTTATGTTTTTCTTAATTTTGAATGTAATATTTTTGTTTAAAATTAATAATTTTGTGTATGCACTTATGAGTATATTTAATTATTGTTTTAACATTTTTAAATATTATTAAATAAATAAAATATTTTTTAGGTCAATAAAAATATTTGAAATATAAATATTTAAAATATTTAAAAATAAATTTTATTCATTTTAATAAAATTTAAAAATATGCTAAAATAATTAATTTTATCATAACTAAAATTGCATGTATCTCACATATGGATAAACCATTAAAATTAATAAAAATTATAGATAAAAACCTTAAATTCAAACTATTAAAATTAATAAAAATTATAAATAAAAATCTCAAATTAAAAATTTAACAAAAACTTTAACATCAAATATATATAATTTTTTCACCTTACATAGCAGCTTGTGCTTCAAATGAAAGCTGCAAGTCAAAGAACATTTTACAATTACCAATGTTACAATATACCTGTGTTTCTTATTGGAGATATTGCTTGGCTTTAGAGAGGCCAAAAGCAATCTGTATATATATACACATATATATGCTTCTTGGTGACTTTCTTCTTTTGGGGTTTTACTATGCTATATATATACAGTAAAAGGCATGATTAGGTGGCCATGCCATTGCCTGCTCTGCAACTGAGAACATAGAAATTAACAGTCAATAGTTTTCTTTGTGGAACACAAATCTTGTGGTGGTTTTGGTGGAAAATTTGGTGCATAATCTCTTCAAATCCCTTGCTAGTGACAATGGGCCACAGTAGAAAACCCCTGCCAAATCAAAGTCACAGTTTCAGTATGACATAATATTCTGTGCACATTTAGATTTACTATGGTTAGTAGACTCGTATTGATTCATTTATCCACCTCTTTGATTGTTTCTCTGGTTGACATCCAGGGTTTAAACTATTAATGATGAAATGACAAGTGTTTGATATGTTCATCACATTCAGAGTCTCATTAATTTATCTAATGGTATGCATCAAAAATCAAAATTTTGCCTTCCTCGATCATCAGGGTTTATCACAAAAAGCTACTTTCTTGAAGATCTCAACTTCAAATCCTCCTCCTCTGAATTATAGCCATTAATTAAAAGATGCATACTTAATTTTTTCATTAGTTCCCTTTCGGGTGCATTTCAGAAAATGGTGTGTTTCTGTCTTACCAATACGTGCTCCATTGTGTCTTCGAGCCAATCTTGAGAATATGTTGAACCAATTTGGCCGACCAAAATGGGTATGTACCTGAAATCCAAATCACAGATGAGCATCATTTGCATGAGCAATAATTAAAACTAACTCAATCAAGTATTTGTAATAAGGCCTTCAGAATACAGGGAGAAGTGTATTTGAAGAGAACTAGTTAGCTATTTCCTTAAAGATTACTAGGATCTGCACACATTTTTTAACCAAACAGTGGTTTTATGCATGAATGACTGGTTATACACTAACATAGTACAACCGCAAAATACTAATATATATCATTGATACTTGCCGGAGTTTGAGAGATAACGTCAATGCCAGTTTTGCTATAGAGCAAGGATTGTATCACACTTATTAAAGCTGATCGACCATCGCCTTCCCGGTGCATACTGGTAAGATAGTTGTGCATCTCTACTACAGACTGCAGAACAGAAGAAATTCAGAAGCAGAACTATGGCAGAAACAAAGATTAGTTACTAAATTTGCAAGCATACAAAATTGATTGTACTAAAAGGTTGAGGAAATTAATATAGTTAAACAGCACCTGCTTTTGGTTATTTTTCGATATTTCCTTAATGACATCTGTAAACCAATCAAAGGAGTTATGTTCTCTTGTAACCCAATAAAAGTAGGCCTTCAAAGGACCTCTTGCAATGCTGCATTCCCCGCAATCATCCTGCACAAAGTCAGCACCCCCATTTCATCACATGGCCAAGAAATTAACCCAAACATCTTGATTCTGTAGGGGACACAATGCAGAATTGGTCAATATCCTTACTTGATCAAAGTGTGTTCTTTCACTTCGGAGACCACGAACAATATCTTTGAGGATGCCAATGAAAGGAGTAGCTCCTATCCCGAGGCCAATTAGAATGACAATATCATACTTCACATGGTCTTGTGAAGCAGCACCATAAGGACCATCTATGTGTATTTTTGGGTACTTCTTGCCCCCTGTTAACGCCGCCTACAAAATCCCAGATAATCAACACAAATTATTTGCATGCCTTAATTATGTAAAATCAGTATATAAGGCTTTCTCTTTTTAACCCTTCGATTTTTTTACCT